>CM077089.1:176048335-177410835 GCA_039513925.1 Platanthera zijinensis | reverse complement strand
GGCGGGCGCTATATTTTCGCACGAGGGCCAATTTTTCAGTCGGACGCAAATTTTTCGCCCGGGCACGATTTTTTCGCCCGGGCGCGAATATTTCGCCCGAACGAGATTTTTTTGCACGGGCGTGAATTTTTAACCCGGACGATATTTTCTCACAAACTTGATGTTTTGCCCGAAAGCGAAAAAATGCATTCAAGCAAAAAAAAATAGCATCCGGGCGAAAAAAATACACGGCCGGGGGAAAATCACAAACGAGCGAAAAAATCACGCTTAGAAAAAAAATCGCGTCCGAGCAAAAAATTCGTCCCGAGCGCGCTCAGGCGACAAAATCTCGCCTGGGCGAAAAAAACGCGCTCAGACAAAAAAATATCGCTCAAGGGCTAAAAATTCATGCCCGGTGGAAAAATTTGCGACCGGGCGAAAAAAACAGCGCCCGGGGCAAAAATTCGCTCACAGGCGAAAAAATCGCGCTCGGGCGAAAAATTTCGCCTGGGTGAAAAAACTGCTCTCCGGCGAAAAAAAACAAGCTCCGATGAAAAAATATCGCTCTTGGGAGAAAAATTCGAGCCCGGGCGAAAAATCCGCTCTCCGGCAAAAAATCGCTCTCCCGCAAAAAATCGCTCTTGGGCAAAAAAATCGCGCTCGGACAAAAAAATCGGCTCGGGCGAAAAAGATCAAGCACGGGCGAAAAAACCACACTCGAGCGTAAAAAACGCACCCGGGCGAAAAACCCCACACTTGGCCGAAAAATGCCAGCCCGGGCGAAAAATTCGTGCCCGGGCGAAAAATTTGCGCCCAGACGTAAAGTTTGTGTCCGGTTGAAAAATTCGCGCCTAAGAAAAAAAATATGCCTGGATAAAAAATTTACGCCCGCGAAAAACACGGCTGGAAAAAAAATTAAGTTGGAGATTTTTTAAGAGATAACGTTTTTGTGATGAGGAAGTGTTTTTCAAAAAGGTTAAAAGTAGATGACAAGTGATTTTTCCAAAAGATGAGAAAATGAAGTTTTTTGTGATAGCTTTTCCCACCGGTAAACAATCCAAACAGTTTCTTAAGTGCGGTAGCGTTTTCCAGAAAATGAAAAGGACCTAAAAAGTCCTCCCAAACAGGCCCTAAATGTCTTTGTAAAGTTGGTTTGTTGTCAGAGTAATATTGATTCCCAAGTGCTTAAAATTTTATACAAAGAATAATAAAACTAATACAAGTCTACCGTGAAAACTGACTACATCAAAAAAGAGGAATAAAACAACCACATTCCTAAAATTTAAATTTCAACATAAAAATATTAAAGCAAAGTGATCAAGTGATTCCATTTTCATTGAAATTGGGGCAGAGGAAAAATAGAATAAAGCATGATCAAGTGACTTCATTTTCATGAAAATTGGTGCAGAGGAAAAATAGAAGCACGGTCATAAAATAAAACAAAAGTTTCACACGAAAGAGCAAATACTTACAAATCCTCTTACAAAAATTTGGCACACATCAGGAAGTACCATACTTGAGAGCACATACTGCCTCTAAATCCCCTTACAAAAATTTTGCGCAAAATACTTGAGATTGGACTAAAAATTAATTAGTAAATAAATTTTCTTGAAACCTTAATGAGGTTTTGGATGAAAGTGGAAGTTAAAATAAGGCCCGTAAGAAGAAATGAGCTATCGATCTAATGGATATCTATGAGCTATAATATCGAGATAATGTTGCTGGCCTTTCAGACAATCACTTACAGTGAAGAAATTAATCTGATCATTTTTTGAAACATCTGCAAAGTGAAAACTGAAAAGTTCTTCCTCAAGATATATATATCTTTTGCTGCACATTGTTGTACATAGTGCTAGGCTTTTAGTTTTCTACTTAAATGAATGTGCAGGTCTCCGTTGCGATATATTATATATAAGCTTACTTAGCACACTTTTCATACATTATGATGGACATAATGAGTATTACACCCCAATGCCGTGCATGCCCCGGTGACAGGCAAACTTCATTGAAGAATTTTACTAAAGATTAAAAAAAAGAGAACAAAATCATGTTTCTGCAAGCATGTTAGTGGATCAAAAGTATTGAACATCGGAACTCTGAAGCCTAGGCCATGGGATTGACAACCAAAAATCTCCACCATGAAATGGATCTATGATGACTATCGGTTGATCTATTATGGATCTATGACGGATATACGTTTTATAATGACTATTCGTCGGTCTATGATGGGTAAATCTCCATCATGAAATGGATCCCCTCCATTTCTCCATCATGAAATGAATCCCCTCCATTTCTCCACCATGAAATGGATCCCCTCCATTTCACATGAAATGGAGAGGATCCGGATCCCCAGTCCACCTAATATCAGGATTTTGAAATGGAGGGGATCCATTTCACGGCCAGAATAAACTGCTTTTTGATCTAACTGGTTCAGTTTTTTCCATCCTTTTATATTTTTTTTATTCAAAAAATTAATGGTCATTAGATTTTTTTTTGGACTTATAATGTCCACTAGATATGAAATAGATCCCCTCTATTTCATTTGAAATAGAGAGGATCCGGATCCACCTACCTATCTCTTATCCCCACAACTTTTCCTTATTTTTAATTCCTACAATTAGCACCTCGGTCAATTGGCTTCTCGTGCTCTCACAAAACTTTCATTTTGATTTTTTTAATCATACGCGTTAGAAATATGATGATTTCCGTCGTTGAAGTGGCGAATGGATCAAACTTGAAGGAATCAAACCGGCTGGACATTCAACAACTCCAGGCCTATCTGTCCATTGTTGGACCAGTGATCGTCGCCATTAAATTTTTGTTTTTTAAACGCCAAGGAAAGGGACAGGGGAGACCTCATGGAATGGGGAGATGATAACGCTAGAAGCCCAAAACGTGATCCCAACGGTCTTCAGTCGCCGGCGCCCAACTTTGTAGACCGCACATCCATTCTCCTGTCTTCGATCTCATGTATAAAGCCAAGAGAAGACCACAGCTTCTTAATAACCAATTAAGTGGCAAAACGCAGAAGAAGAAGAAGAAGAAGCAGAGGAGGAAGAAGAAGCAAACAGAGGAGGAAGAAGAAGAAGAAGCAAACAGAGGAGGAGGAAGAAGAAGAAGAAGCAAACAGAGGAGATCGAGGAGGCTGAAATCTGAGCACAATGGATTTCTCCGTGCCGTCACTGGATGATCTGCTCGGGACATTTGTGCCCATCGCCGTCTACTGGATATACTCCGGCATCTACGTGATGCTGGGAGACTTGACGCAGTATCGCCTCCACACCAAGGCTGAAGAGGACAAGAGGAACGTCGTCTCCAAGAGAAGCGTCGTCAAGGGAGTCCTCGTCCAGCAGGCCTTCCAGATCTCCGTCTCCCTCCTCCTCTTCACCGCCGTCAGCGGCCGCGAAGCCTCCGCCGGGGTTCCCCCGCCCCAGCAGCCCTCTTCTCTGACCGTGATCCTTCTCCAGTTTATGGTGGCCATGGTGGTGATGGACACATGGCAGTACTTCATGCACCGCTTCATGCATGTCAACAAGTTTCTGTACAGGCACGTCCACTCGAAGCACCACACCCTGGTCGTCCCCTACGCCTTCGGCGCCCTCTACAACCACCCGCTGGAAGGGCTGATCCTCGACACCGTCGGAGGAGCGCTGTCGTTCCTCGTATCCGGGATGACGCCCCGCACCGCCATCTTCTTCTTCTCCTTCGCCACCATGAAGACCGTCGACGATCACTGCGGCCTCTGGCTCCCCGGAAACATATTTCACCTGCTATTCAACAACAACAGCGCGTATCATGACATTCACCACCAGCTCTACGGAACCAAATACAACTTCTCTCAGCCCTTCTTCATCACCTGGGATAAGATTCTCGGCACTCACATGCCTTACACGCTTGAGAAGAGGGAGGAGGGAGGATTTGAGGCCCGCCCCACACCTGCTTTAAAGAAGATCAATTGATTCTTCTTCATTCCAACCTGCTCTGTTTTTTTCTGCTCTGCTTTTTGCTGGTCTGCTTTTTGCTGCATATCCAGATTGAAACGGATATATAATAGGAACACAGATTTGTTTAATTAGCCCTGTATATGCACCTCTGTAAAAATTTATCTTGCTGATTTGTTAATGGAAAGATATTTCAACAAATTCTTATATATACTTTTCAATGCTTTGATAACTACATGTTCTCTAAGATTGATCAGATATATAATTATAACATTAATTTTATTAATCATGTATTTAGTTGTGCCCAGCTAAATCAATCAATTCCCAACACTTTGGCTGCATTGCATATTATAAAAAAGCAAAAAATGTAAAAATTTATGAGAATTTGAGATAGAGGTCGCAGAAACACTCAATCACAATCAAAGTAAAGTAAAATTCAGCACAATAAAAACACAAGAATTTTAGTCTGAAATTTACAAATCTAATTTACAAAGCGAGACATACATTGCGAGACATGATTTCAAAATATACTCAATGGAAGAAGAAAAGTACAAACAAAAGAAATCGCGCTGTCTGCAAATTCGAACCGCCTATGCTGCACAAATGCTAACCACAAGCCCTGTCCGGCAAAACCGCTCAAGTCGTCAAACCGCAACTAGCCGCGCGGACTGCTCGTTATTGAATGTTGATGAACTTGAACAGAACCCGCTGATAGACGGACGAACTGCGCAACTTAACCGCAACCCCGATGAAGAGACTTCAGGCGGCTGAGACCACGACCTGCTGTATACCGCTGACTGTTAACCGCGAACTATTCCACACCAAACTTCCACTAGTTGCCTAACCGCCTGATGCTAGCCTCACAGTCTGCACAGAGTAAACTTCACTTAGTCGCGCAAGTTAGAAAATTTTAATCGTAAGATTAAAGTGCGAGCAAAGTTCTCACAGTTCTTGTTATTTATGACGAGTCGAGGACTTCTATTTATAGGCGCGAGGAGAAGTGTCGTCACCGCCCATAACGATAGGATAACCGTCGAACAATCCGCAACTAGCATCACCTATCCGCACAAAACGCGGACACCAGCATCAGTCCGCCACAAGACCATCTATCTGCATAGGTGGAAAGAAGGATCAGTTTGCCAAGCTGAGCGGACAACAAAACCAGTCCGCATGGACTTGATCAATCCAACCACACGCCCTGAACCACCGTGTTAATGCCGAACTGTCGGTCTCCACAACCAGACCGAACAGTTCAGCGGACACAAATACCAGACCGCACATCGCAGCAACCAAGGCACGCAATCTAATCCATCACGCCAGCGGTGGACTGCCGGACTCAGCCACCAGACCGCACTGAGCAACGATCTCTGCATCTAATCCGTGTATACTATTATCCGCGATTAAGGACATATACAAGCCAAGTCAAACAGTCAAATTCCGTGAATACCAGAAGCAGACTGCGCAACCAGGCGGTCTCGGCGAACTAGGCAACAAACCAGACTTGTCACCACCGTGACCAAGTCAACACAAACCGGCGAACTCTTGCACCAAACAGCCCGAGAAGGCTCCAGCGAACTGTGCGGTTAGCTTCTACAGACCGCGCTAACCGCCTACCTTCTTGCAAGCAAGATATCCTGAAAGCTTAAGTGTGTTGTGTGGTCTCACAATCCAGACCGCCGCAACCGCAATTATACAAGGCTAACCGCCGATTACTTCTCCAGGGTGCTTGCTGCACCAGACCGCGGGAAGAAAGAATAGAAGCCGAAACTGTCTATCCACATTCCACCACATCCTAGTCGCCAGTCCGCGGCGGTCTGTGCAGTATGCCCAATCAGACCGTCCACCTCTACTTCACTCTCACTTCAACAATTTCAGCACTCCCACTTGAAGTGGGAAGTGGAAACCAGCCTAAGTAAACCCCATAATCAAATAAATGATCCCTTCGGTAATGGCTTTGTAAAGATATCTGCGATGTTGTCTTGACTCTGCACATATTCTACCATCAAAGACCCCTCCATCACCTTCTCCCAAACGAAGTGATGCTTGATCTCGATGTGTTTTGTTCACGCGTGACAAACTAGATTATTAACCAGTTTAAGAACACTCTAGTTATTACCGTGAAGCAGAGTAGGACCTCACACCTCCTCGTGGATGTCCTCCACTAACCTTCTGAGCCTAATGGCTTCCTGAGCTATCAAGGCTGAAGCCTTGTACTCTGCTTTCTTAGTGGAGATAGACACTGAATCCTACTTCTAGCTACACCACGATATAGCTGCAGTTTCGCACAAGAAGACGTATCCTGATGTCGACTTCCGATCATCAGAATCACCCTCATAATCAGCATCTGTGTAGTCATATAGCTTGAAGCATGTGTCCCTCTCATAAAAGAGGCGCATGTCCGAGGTAGACTTCACTTACTTCAGAATATTTTTAGCCGTCACTAAATGAGGCTTCTGCGGCTCCACCATATTTCGACTCACTCAGCCCACAATATAGGAAATATCCGGCCTTATGATCGTCAGATATATGAGACTCCCCACGAGGGCTCGGAATGCCAAGGAATCTGTAAGAATCCTCCCCTCATCATGTTGAAATTTCAGACCAACCTTCAAAGGAGTAGAACTGCTCTTTCCTTCCCACATGTCGAATCGCTTAACGATTCTCTCCGCATGGCCCTTCTGGGAAACGAGCACGTCATTCTTCTTCCTCTCAACCTCAAGTCCAATAAAATGGTGGAGCTCCCAAGATCTTTCATCTCGAACCTTATAGGAAGCTCGACCTTGAGCCTTATTACCTCTGTAACGACCCTAGCCGATCCAACGTGACAATGTCACAGCTCCGCTCTAGGAGACGTTACCGGGCTGCAGCCCAAGCTCCCCAACCCCTCTCCAGCACTCTCGCAGGTTGTTAGTGTCCACAACCTTCCTTTGATGAGACAAACTCGATAGTCAAGCGAGCACCATGAGGACTTCCTAGGAGGTCACCCATCCTGGTACTACTCCAGCCCGAGCACGCTTAACTATGGAATTTTTCCACATCTCATCACTAATTGAGCTGCAGCTCAGTTGGTGATGAGAAGTGAAGGAACTCCATAGTTAAGCGTGTTTGGGAGAGAGTAGTATTGGGATGAGTGACCTCTTGGGAAGTCCCTATGCGACCCAACTTAACTGTCAAGTTCGCTCATCAAAGGGAGGTTGTGGCCACTAACAACCCACCAGTAGGCTGGAGAGGGGTTGAGGTGCTTGGGCTGTAGCCCGGTAACGCCGTCTAGAGCGGAGACGTGACATTGTCACGTTGGATCGTCTAGGGGCGTTACAATAGTTAAGCGTGATCGAGCTGGAGTAGTACCGGGATGGGTGACCTCCTGGGAAGTCCCCGTGGAGCGCGCTTGACTATCAAGTTTGCCTCATCAAAGGAAGGTTGTGGCCACTAACAACCCGCCTGTGGGCTGGAGAGGGGTTGGGGTGCTTGGGTTGCAGCCCGGTAGCGTCGCCTAGAGTAGAGCCATGACATTGTCACGTTGGATCGGCTAGGGTCGGTGCACTTTTATTGTAACGACCCTAGCCTATCCAACGTGATAAAGTCACGGCTCTGCTCTAGGCGACGCTACCGGGCTGCAGCCCAAGCACTCCAACCCCTCTCCAGCCCACAGGCGGGTTGTTAGTGGCCACAACCTTCTTTTGATGAGCGAACTCGACAGTTATGTTGGGTCGTACGGGAACTTCCCAGGAGGTCACCCATCTCAGTACTACTCTCTCTCAAGCACGCTTAACTATGGAGTTCCTTCAACTCTCATCACCAATTGAGCTGCAGCCCAATTGAGCTGCAGCTCAATTGGTGATGAGAGTTGAAGGAACTTCATAGTTAAGCGTGCTTAGGTGAGAGTAATACTGGGATGGGTGATCTCCTGGGAAGTCCCCGTACGGCCCAACTTAACTGTTGAGTTCGCTCATCAAAGGGAGACAGTGCCCACCAACAACCCGCCTGTGGGCTGGAGAGGGGTTGGGGTGCTTGGGCTGCAGCCCGGTAGCGTCACCTAGAGCGAAGCTGTGACATTGTCATGTTAGATCAGCTGTTGAAGGAACTTCATAGTTAAGCGTGCGGTTTGCCCAATCAGACCGCTCACCTCCAATTCACTCCCACTTCAACAATTTCAACAAAAAATATACTTTAATAATATTAATCTTTTCAATTTTACCCCTCTTTTATTGCTGGAGATCTCGGTGTTTGAAGCTTGGACACAGAATTCGTCTGGACACATCATTTTTTGATGTCTAGATGTCTTTGCGAGAGACATCTGAGATATCATTTCCGACATTTAGAAATGACAAAATGCCTCTATATTCTGTGTAGGGACATATGCCCGGACATAAAAAAAATTCGCCTGTATGCCCGGACATATGACCGGTGTAATATCATTTTCGGGCAGGAAAGAACCTTGTGAACAACTGCTTATATATATTTAACACACACATCAATTATTGATGTGAATAATAATAAATTTGGACATTTAGAAGAATGAAAGTCAAACACAAACCATTTTTTCTTCTACATGGAGAATTGGAGAAAGAAGAATAGTTCAAATTTATTTTCACGTTCAAAAGGAAGAAAGACGGTCACAAACCATTCTCTTCTTTTATCTATTCAAATTTATTATTTCATTATTGTTCAGCATGTTTGACTCGCTAATTGTTTTATCTAAATCAAACACAAATCATTATTGTTCAGTCAGGCACCCCATGCCGTGCTTTTGATTGCAACCAGACCTGGGGGGAGGATGGGCACCGGTGGACACAGGCTCCTCCCGTTCACGATTGCTTTGGGAATACACAAATTTTGCCCGTGTGCGACGGCTTTGCTCGACTAATTTGTGAAAACACACGTGCTCATCCGCGACAACCAATAAAAAAAAAAGAGAAGACCAGTCATATTAATATCATAGCATTTGTTAGTAATTAAATTCAATTGAGAACAGACTTGGCCCGCCCGTTGGTTGATTTGGGTGGGCATTGGATATTGACCCACAAATAGGCAAAAGTTTTAGGTCCGAAGCCCGGACTGTCCGGGACCAATAAAAACACCCAATGAAGCCAGCCAGGCTCCACCCGCAAAAAAAGCATGTCAGACTTTCTACTATTTGCAGAGCTAAGATATCATGGAGCGGTCCTCCTCTAATACAAAAGGCATCGGGAGAGGTCCCAGACACAAAAAATCTGGGGATACTGCATTGGTTGTCACCAGAAATAGAGGCAGTAGGGCAAAAAAAAGAAACAAAGAAACACAGAATCGCAAGCAACACTAGAAATACAGTATGTTCCTCTCTGGCTTTCTTCTCCAGATTTGAAGAAGAGTGCTTCCTTTCAAGTAATGTTAGGGGGGTCATGCTGTTAGTTGTCCACCATAGTTCTGCATACACACATCCTGGCTCTTCCTATGCATAAAAATGCAAATAAAATGTTAGCATTTGTCTCATCACCCATCAGGAAGAGCAAGGATACTCGGAGCATGGAAACCATTTAAAAATCATTCAGAATTGTAACTAGCCTACGCGAAAAAGAATTGCGTTGTCCTCCATATTTCCAACAAATAATGGTCTACACGCTCAGCTCATACAGAAACATTCCCGTACAGAAATGTGCTCAATACACACAAAAGGAGCAAGTGTATCTGTTACGGGTCCTTTTATAGCATTAATTATTATTAATTATTTCTTAATATGCATTTATTCTGTCTTGGAGTCGCATCTTTGACGTCGTTATTTATGTCGTGTGATGTCTCCTTTTTAGTTGCATGTCCAAACTTGTTTAGTATTTCCATTTAAGATATGTTATAAGTCCTATTTAAAAGACCAGTGTATTGGTATGAAGAAAGAAAGTCTATTTTCTCAAACCCTAAAAAAGATCTTGGAAGCTCTCTCTCGAGCACGCACCGTTTAGGTAGCTGCAGTCAAGAATCTGTAGTAACTCCACCACCTCCTTCTCCACCTCCAGCCTCTCCTCCGACAACCTCCGAGTAGGCCCTTAACAATATTATAAATTGCACAATCTCGTTGGACCTAGGTGGAGATTTGCCGCAGTTCTCTGGATGCAAAAAACCCAAAAATCCTTAGCAGTTTGATAATAGTTTTATATAAAGTACTATGAGTTGAAGATTTTTCTGGAAATCTTGAAATTAGAAACCATCGCATTTGAATAAAAATGCTTGAAAAAATACAAGAGAGAACTCTGAAGGAAATGGAAAAGGGTGAGATTATTATTATTTATTTTGTAGAGTACAATATCAAACCACTAAGCATTTATCAAAAAGAATGTTACAGGCCACTGGCCACGGGCCACAAGCCTAGTTGTTGTTATCTATTTAGTGTCTTTATTATTATTATTAATTGTTCTAGTTGTTAGATGTTTATGTTTTCATTATGAGAGTCTTGTAGCCTATTTAAAGGCAACTTTGGATTTGTATGACTCATCCAAGTATTTTATTCTCTACTCTTGTGTGAGATATTGGTTGCTCTCTCCTCTCGAGCACGCCCCGTCCAAACAGTCGCGGTTCTGAATCCACAGTATCTTATCTGCCTCCGGCCACTATTCCGGCAAGCACATAACATTTAACAAACAAATAGTTTTATGAATCCTCATTCTCTGTTGTATTCCTGTAAGTGCTACCAGAGGTCTTGAACTTGTTTATGCAAAATCTTTGCAAATCTAAATTACCTTTGACCTACTCCTAAATCCTAATCCTTTTACATTAATTGTATCTACATGTCTCACTAATGTTCGAGATACATATATGTTGAAAGTTTAACACGAATCAATATCTATCAATGTGTGATTATACGAGTTTCAAAGACTTTACAGAGAAGTGAATTGCTTTGAGAACCACCGACTATTGCAAATGTCATCAAACAGAAGAAAAATAGGGACCTTTTTCATTTGCGAGTAAATCTCATTGGATTGAACATACAATTTGATGCCATAAGAACTCATTTGCCACATCATACTCCTCTACCAACTGTGGGAAGATACTACTCTATGGGAATTCTTTAGTATGATTTTAGGTAATGAGGATTATCGAAGGACCTTCAGTTCTCTTGTACTAAGTTATTAAAGGCGCAAGATGCATCGAGACGTAAAGGGGTCCTAGACCTGGAGCCTAGGCGTAGGCGCGCGCATGAGGCATGCAAGACGCGATAATGAAAAAAAAAAGACAAATATAATTTACTAACAACAACAAAACTCAAGCTTTTATCCCACTATAGTGGGGTCGGCTATATGGATCCTTTGTCTCCATTGTGCCCTATCTTTAGTCAAAATCTCACTAATGTCTAAGTACATCATGTAAAATTTATTGAACTCGAAGGAACACTCTCAATCAATAAAGAGAGTAAACCACTAGTAATGAAGAAGCAAGAGCAAGCTGTTATGAGCTTCCGATTGAGATCTCATGAGTGGTCTCGACAGTTGCAACAAGAGCAATAATTGTACTATTAATATTAACACAACATAAAATAAGATAGACGAAAAATAGCAGACATCGTCACGCCTCTGCCGCATGTAGACGCTTCTGATACGTGCTGCCCCAATGCGGGTTGGGCTCGTCGCGCATCATAACATTGTCGTCATCGTCCGAAGACAGCTTGTTCTCAAGCTGGATCGAAATATCAGCCAAGGGTGCAATCGGAGGGGAGCCCACATAGGCCTTGAGCTGAGAAATATGGAAAACAGCGTGAATGCGAGCATCCGGGGGAAGGTCGAAGTGGTAGGCGACATCACCTATGCGGCCCACGATCTGAAAGGGACAAAAAAACTTCGGTCCTAGCTTGTCGGAGGCGGTTCTCGTGGCGAAGAGTTGGCGGAAGGACCGTCGGCGCAGCCATACCCAATCGGCGATGGCGAAAACTAACTCCCGGTGGCCCCGGTTGTAAGCGATCTTCATCCTTTGTTGAGCTTAGAGTAGATGAGTGCAGGCGGCCAATAAAAATCCATCTTGATCCATCACTTCTTGGTCTTTAGGGTTTAAGGCTTAGGGTTTATTGGGTTTAGGGTTTTAGGGATTAAGGTTTAGGGTTTGTGGTTTAGGGTTTAGGGATTGCCCCAAGATGAAGAGTACATTAGTTATTCACGATATGACTGAGGAGAACGAGCTTGAAGAGGAGGCTACAATTACGAAGAACTCTCGCATTTTGAATGACGAAGTGTACGGTACCCCTAGCGATGAGGAGACAGATCTCAACGTTCTAGTGGTGAAATGCATGTTATCTACACCACAAGAATCAACAGATTATTATTGGCGAACAAACATCTTTCAGGCCTACTTTAAGGCTGGGGAGAAAGTATGTCGATTAGTGGTGGATAGCGGGAGTTGTATGAACGTGATAGCAGAGAATGCATTAGCCCACATGGGGCTCACTGCTGAGCCACACCTATACCCATTTCATGAAACGATGCGGAATAATGTGAATGCCTTAATGGCCACGATTATGAGTGACCGCCAGAATTGGGGCGATGGAGGGGGATGATGACTGCAAGTATACCCGTCCGCGGTAAAGAATGAGGCCATTGATGTGAGGTCCATGCAGTTGGTAGGATGCCCTCCTTAGCCCGATGTAGCATTTTTGTGAGGGTCAGGGATTGCACGATCTCCCAGATTGAGTCAAAGAGATCGGCGGTAGGACTGGAGATGAAGCGAAGGGAGGCGGTGGTGTCGGAGTGGCGGCGCAAGAGGGCATTTGCGACGCGATTCAAGACACTGTCCTTATATTCCACCCGGAAATCGAATCTCAACAACTTGCTCACCGAACGTTGTTGCGGCACTGTGGTCAGGCGTTGCTCCAATAGATATTTCAAAGTGTAATGATCGGCGCATACGACGAAGGAATGACCCCATAGTAGGGCCGCCAATGAGGTACGGCCTTGGCGAGGCCAATCACTTGTTCGTAGGCGGGTAGCTTGAAATGGAGGAAGGTGCATCGGCTGAAATAGGTGAGTGGATGATCATGTTGTCGTAGAACCGCCCCAGGGCCTTGTGTCGAGGAGTCGCATTTGATATGAAAGACCTTCCGAAAATCTTGCAATCGTAACACTGGGGTGGAGACGAGAGAGGCTTGAAGTTGAGTGCACTCGGCCTGGATGGTCTCCCCCTATACAAAGGCAGTGCGGTGAAGGAGAGGCTCGCAATGGAGACGTAGTCGCGTATGAACCGGTGGTAGTAGCCCGTGAGTCCCAAAAAGGCGCGAAGATCGCCCTGCGACTAGGGCACCGGCCAAGAGGCGACGCCATGGAGATTGTTCGGTCCGCAGACGTCCCCCCCCCCCCCCGAGCATGGACTACATGGCCGAGGTAAGTCACGCTGGGTTGACCGAATGAGCATTTAGGCTATTTGAAGAAGAGTCGACGGTGGCACGTTCGTAAGGCCGAAGGGCATGAAAAGGAACTCAAAATACCCATGATAAGTTCAAAACGCCATTTTCTCCACATCCACAACAGTAATGCGTACTTGATGGCAGTCAGAGTACGGATCGAGTTTGGAAAAGAAGCGAGCGTCGTGCAATTCATCTAGGAGTTTTTCGACCACGGAGATAAGAAACTTGTCTCTGATCGTCTTAGAGTTGAGTTCCTAGTAGTCGACGCAAAAGCGCCACGTCTTGGCCTTCTTGTGGACGAGGAGAGTTGGGGACGAAAATGGAGAGACGCTGCACTGGATACCTTGTTGGAACATGGATGAGCATTGTCGTTCAATCTCGTCTTTCTGAAGTAACGGATAACAGTAAGGCCGCACGTCCACGGGGGTAGACCCAGGAAGGAGACAGATTCGGTGGTACTAGGAGCGGTGTGGCGATAACGTTGCCGAAAAGGTGAACGTGTTTGCGAACTCTTGTAAGAGAAGGTGTAGATCCGAGGGAGTGTTGGCGAAACTCACGTCCCCCGTGGCGGTGGAGCCCAGTATGAGGTAGGAAGTCGGGCTGACGAACGGGGAAAGGTCGTGCCATTCCACCCGTTGGGTACCGTGGTGCCACTATATAGTCAGGCTGTCGAAACACACGTAATCGACCCCAAGGTCCGTAGTCAGCGAACTCCCAATACCGCATCAAATACCTAGAGGTCGACTACCAAGAGGTCCACCGCAAAGCTACGATCTTGGACAACCAAGGGTATGTGGCTGCATAGTCGCTACCCCAGCCTGGTCATCACCCGTGAGAAGAATATCATCCACATATACAGCAAGAACCACCAGACCTAGTACGAGTTTGCGAATGAATAACGAGTGATCGGCAGAGCTTCTTGTGAAACCAACGGTTGCCACAATGCCGCTGAACTTATCGAACCACGCCTGAGGGCTTTGCTTTAGGCCATAGATGGCCTTCTTCAGTCTGCATACGTGTGTCTCCCTCTGAGCAACATACCCAGGAGGTTGCTCCACGTAGACATCCTCTTGTAGATCACCATAGAGGAAGACATTCTTGACATCCAGTTGAGAAATGGGTCAATCCCTGCTGACGGCCACGGACAGGAGAACCCGAATAGTGCTGAGACGAGCAACGGGAGAGAAGGTGTCAAAATAATCAACGTCATAGGTCTGAGTGAAGCCCTTGGCGACCAGGCGTGCCTTGTAACGATCCACACTGCCATCCGAACGGAACTTCACAACAAAGAGCCAGCGACAGCCAACAACATCGGTGCCCAAAGGAGGAGGGACAAGAGTCCATGTATCCCGCTCAGTGAGGGTGGCAATTTCCTCATCCATGGCGGCCTTCAAATGAGGAACAGCAAGGGCGTCCTGGTAGGTGAGGGGAGTGGCAGTGGTAGAGATAGCCAACGCAAAATTCTTGCGAGAAAAGGTAAGACGAGCATAGGAAATAACAGCAGTAAGCGAATGCTGGGTACAAATCTGCACCGCTTTGCGAAGAGCAATGGGAAGATCTAGGTCGTCGTGTTCATCAACATCCGGTGCATCCGTGGAGGAGAGAGCTGGCCCGGTAGTAGAGAGACGGCAAAGGCGGAGAGAGAGGAGGAGGAGATGGTGGACACGGCGAAGGTAGAGGGGTCTCGGTGGGGGTAGACGGGACAGAGGAGTCGGTAGGAGGAGCAGGAATATCATGAAGAAGGGAGGAGTCGTGAGAGAATAGGACGCATTTTCAAAAAACGTAACGTTCGTGGAGACGAACTGCTTCCGAAGAACAGGATCAAAACAACAGTAACCTTTCTGAGTGGAAGAGTAACCCAGAAAGACACACTTGGTGGCACGTGGAGAGAGCTTGTCACGAGTGGCGGAGGGAGCGTGCACAAAAGCTATATACCCAAATATACATAAAGGAAGAGGGAAGGGTTCCTTGCCCGGATAGAGAATGGAGAACGGTGTGTGTCCGTGTAGAATCGTGGAGGGAATGTAGTTGATGAGATAACAGGAGATAAGAACGGCATAGCCCCAATAGGAACGAGGAACCTGCATTTGTGTCATTAGCGTTCGAACGACATCAAGGATGTGACGATTTTTGCGTTCAGCCACGT
The DNA here is from genome assembly GCA_039513925.1 of Platanthera zijinensis. Classification (NCBI taxonomy): domain Eukaryota; kingdom Viridiplantae; phylum Streptophyta; class Magnoliopsida; order Asparagales; family Orchidaceae; genus Platanthera; species Platanthera zijinensis. Next base: position 177,395,411 of record CM077089.1, on the reverse strand, counting down.
CATTTTGTTGTGAGGTATAGACGCAGCTAGTTTGATGAATAATGTCATTTTACACACAGAAAGAAGAAAAATCATGACTAAGATATTCTTTGGCATTATCAGAACGAAAAAGCCTAATAGACGCATTAAACTGGGTTTTAATCATATAATAAAAGGATGTCCATACAGAGAATAGTTCGGAGCGCTCTTTTAAGAGAAACACTCACGTACACTGAGAGAAATCATCAATAAAAGTTGCAAAATACGAACTACCCCGACCTACAGTTAGGGTAAGTGCAGGACCCCAGACATCAGAGTGAACGAGATCAAAAGGATGGGAAGAGCCACGACCCTGGTTCGGCGGAAAGGAGGAGCGGTGATACTTGCCAAGCTGACAGGCGTCACAGTTGAGAGGAGGACTGTGCGGAGGTAGGTGGGGCAGAAGCCGACGAAGAAGTCGTGGAGGAGGATGACCAATGCGAAGATGCCATTATAGAAGATCCGTAGAAGAAGAAGAAGAAGAAACAGACAGAGCAGATACGTTGTCTAGGAAGTAGAGGTCGTCGCTCTCAGTCCCAGAAACAATCGTCCTTTCGGAGATCGGATCATGAAAAGAACAAGAAGTAGGAGTGAATGTGACGGAGCACTGTAGTTGCTTGCAAAGAGAAGTAACAGATAACAAATTGCATGGAAACTGTGACACGTAGAGGGTGTCCGTCAGGCGAAGAGACGAAGTGACTTGAACCACTCCCGTCCCATTGACTGGTGAGGGAGAATCGTCTGCAATGAAAACCGGGGGAAACCGATCATGTTTTTCTAGGAGAGAAAAAAACTGAGGATTGTCGGTCATATGATTAGTAGCACTGGATTCAATCAGTCATTTACCTTGATTCACCACATGGGCACTACCTGAAGACGTGACCACTGAGGCGGACTGCTTTGAAAAGGAGGTGGAAGTGTCACCAGAAGGGCGAAGATGCGGATGTTTCATCCAACAACGATCAATCGTATGGCCGGTACGGCCACAGTGAGAGCAGAGAAAGCGGGAAGGTCCACGCCAGCCGGATTGATGGTCGCGGCCACCAGAGCCACCCCGCTGAATATGATGAGCATAGGTGTCGGGGAGCGGTGGGGAGGATAGCAGCGGACGCTGAAGCAGAGAGGTAACAACAGCGATGCGGGCAGCAGTGCCATCTAAGGTGGGAGAATCCTCCTCGCCAAGGATCTGTTTACGGATCATGTCACGGGACTCCGGAAGACAGAGAAGATAGCACACAACCAGAAGCTCCTGGAAGTGCTTGTGTTGCTCGGCCAGATCCGCAGAGAATGGGCGATTCTGAAGAATTTCGGCTCCCAGAGCCTGAACCTGTTGGTAAGCAGCAGGAGACATGGAGGGACGGGCAAAGAGGTTCGCATAGAGAGAATAGATGCGAGACGTCTGAGCCCCTTTGGAGTAAAGAGCGGCAAGATGAAGCCAAGCCGTCTTTACCATTTCATCATGGCGGATGACAGAAATGCACTCATCAAAAAGGTTGTTAGCCAGCCAAGTGCGAACAAGAGCGTCGCTAGCATCCCAGTCCTCAAAGAGATCGGACTCGGGAGGAGGTGGGTCATCGGTGAGATGATGGCGTTTGCGTTGTGAGCGAAGTAGAAAGGTGAAGGAAACACTCCAGTCCGGGTAGTTGGAACCGATAAGTTTGGAAACAGTCCCAAGATTACCCGAAGGAGTAGGAAGAAAAGGGTGGGCCACAGGTGGAGTAGTAGTAGAGGAATCAGAGTGAGCCATAGAGAAGAAGAGAGCGGACAGAAAAGAAGCCGCTCGAACAGGGAAAGAGAGGTCGCGCGAACAGGCAAAGAGGTCGCACGAAAGCAGGTCGCGAACAGAGAAAAAGAGACCGCGAAGACAGGTCGCGAACACAGGTCGCGAAGACATGCCGCGAAGACAGATCGCGAACACAGGCCGCGAAGACAGGCCGCGAAGACAGGTCACGAAAGCAGGCCGCGAACACAGAGAGAGAGCGCAAAGAGAGAGGTCGCGCACACAGAGGGCAACGACAAGGAAGAGAAGAAAACCGCGTGGACAGGGCGCAAGGAGGGGACAAACCGCGCGGTCAGAAGTTGAATACAGAATCAAGCGGAAAAGATCGAGTTCTCTGATACCATGTGCGAACAGAAAAAAGAGAAACCGAAATTTGGACAATAACAGAGTTTTTATTTCCAAAAAAATGTATGTATTACAAAGATATGACCTCCATTTTATAGAATGGAGGAGAAGAGAGAGATTACAAATAACCAATGTGAGACTAAACACATTTATGGTGACTAGCGGCTAGACAAAACAAGACCGCACAGGTCGCACAGTTAGACGAGAAGGCTAACCGCCCGACCATAATTACAAGCCGCCAGAGGAGAACGCTAGACCGCCCGGCTACCAAGCCGCTGGAGAGAAGCCGTCAGAGTGAAACCGCCAGACCGCCCGGTCTCCAAGCCGCAAGAGTCAAGTCACCAGAACGCCCGGCTATCAAGCCGCCGGAGTGAAACCGCCAGACCGTCCGGTCTCCAAACCGCCAAAGTCAAGTCGCCGGACTGCCCGGTCTCCATACTGCAACACAGAGCACCTTGGCTCAGTGTTCGGTCATTTCTGAGTGGTAGAGTCGACGACAGAAGGGTGGTTTATCGATTCGATGTCCTTGTCCGAATACGACAGAAGGGTGGTCCGGGTGGTTGTGCGGCCCTGTTGAGATGGAAGGAGGAGATTCCCAAACAATAATCTCCTGTGGTGCGTTGGTTGGGGAAGAAAAGTTCGCATTTGGTGAGCCACGACAGCGGATAATCATGCTCGTAGAACATAGGAAAATTCACCTTGACATGCCGGGGAAAACCGCTTTCGTCGGAGAGGCTGCCAGAGGTACCTCGTGGCGGGGGCTATCGGGGGCAGAGGAGCAGTGGCTTGCAGGGTGTTCGAGAGGTGGAAACCCGCAGACAGGTGGGCGATACGAGAGGCCTCGACGTCCGTGAGGCAGGTATCCATGCAGTTTAGTCGATCCAAGATTTATTGCAATAGCTAACGATCTTTCATTGCGATAGAGATCGGGGTAAGAAGGTGTGGTAGCAGCCCGTGGCTGTTCGGGGCGGCGAGAATCAGTATGGTGGCGGGGGAACGAAGGGAGAAAGATCTGACGGTAAGGGCGGCAACCGGAGGTGGCTCTGATACCAAAATATTACGTCCTCTAGTTTGTGACCTCGTGCGAGGGCGTGGCAGAGAGGTCCTCCAGAGATTTCAAGTTCCGCCTTGCTCAAGAGGGAGCTATGGTGACGAACGGCTGTTGGGGTGCTGTCCGACGACGATAAGAGCAGGGTTTTGGTAGGGTTAGAAAGGATAGGGTAAGAGAGAGAGAGAGAGAGAGGATGAGAAAGAGAGGTGAGGAGATAATACTTTTCTTATTTTCCAAGTTACCCCACATGAGTATATGAACAGAAAGAATACACCATGCCCCCCACTTGGGCTTAAACACATGGGCCAAAAATACGCACGGCAATAACATTTATCGGACTACACATTTCATATAAAAGCATGCACGAAAATAGTTAAAGTAAATAAACTAAGATATGTGCAGGCGCGCTCGGCGAGCCTTCATGTCGTCGTGGTGATGCTGCGCCGGTGGTATGTTTGCCCCCATCGTGGGTCCGACTCCATAACACAACCTAGCAATGATAATTCATATCCAGGTTGAAGAAAAGGCCTTGGAAGGGCAAGGGGCGCCTTTGGCGCGCCTGAGGAACTAGCAATTGGGGCAACTAGCTTGCCTCTGCCTTACAGAGGCAAGGCCTAGTGCGCCCGGCGCCTCAAGCTGCCTTTAATAACTCTTACCTCATATATACCAACTGCACATGCACAAGAAGGACAAGACATTCCATGGCATCCTTTCTGTTAAAGGACCGGATAAGTTATCACAACCCTTTCCATGGCATCCTTTATTGCTAGCAAAGGGACAAATCCCTTGATCCTCAGTAATTTCTCTTTTTTATAAGTTTATCATCTTAGAATCCTGTCACTAGCCAATCCTTGCATGAACCTGACCTTGGTACTCAAAGACACTCCCCACCCATTGGACTGTCATCAAATTTGGAATGTCACGCACCCATTAGCATCCGGTTGATTTTTCGTTATACTGCACATCGAACTGCAGGAGGGCCAACTCTTATATTATTTGTAACGACACAATCCATAATAAATTACACATTATCCGGTTTGGCTCAGCCTAACTCATACTAAGTTGAAACTCAAGGTTTAACCTTTCTTGAGATGGTCCAGGAGCACTTTCTACTAGGTCAATCATCTTGGAAGTACTCTGCCTGAGTGCAATTAAGTTTGAAACTACCACCACATGCTCTCAAAAGGCTACTCACACATTGATAGATTCACACTATCAAGAACTGAAATTTCATGATTAAATACAAAAGAGATACATTTGTCGAGACAAGCTCAACCCATACTCATGTGGACTGGTTCCCTCTAAGGGCCTCTCTCACTTAAGAGAGCCCAACATTAGACAAGATCCCAAACAAGAAGACACTACCAGTCTTATATATAGGGGAGTGGAAAAATACAAAGTGCAAATGAAACAACAAAAACAATTATTATAGAGATTGAAGAAGAGTGTTTTACCATTTTAATTGATGAATCCCGTGATATTTCAGCTAAGGAGCAAATGATAATTGTTTCATGGTATATTGATACAGAAGATTTATTATTGAACGACTTCTTGATTTTGTTCATTTACCAGAGTCTAGATATTATTGCATTATCACTTAAAGGAGCTATTGATCAGCTTTTTATGAAGCACAGGCTTAGTTTCTCAAAACTAAGTGGTCAAGATTATTATGGGGCAAGCAACATTAATGGAGAGTTTCGAGGTCTTAAGGCATTAATTATGCGGGAAAATGCGTCTGCATTTTATATTCATTATTTTGCTTATCAGTTGCAGTTGATATTATTAGTCATTGCAGAAGGTCATTCTCAAGTAGTTGAGATATTTTCTCGAATAATAATGCATTAAATATTCCGAGAGGTTCTTGTAAACGTCGTGATAATTTCAAAGCAGCAGAAATTGATAGAGTTGCTCGGGAACTTGGCTATTGAGAGCTACAAACAAGTCGGGGTATAAATCAACCATTAAAGATTAAAAGAACTGGAAACACGCGATAGAGTTCCCATTACAGTACCGTGTAGAATTTTATCTGAATGTTCTCATATGTTGTGGAGGTTCTTGAATTTATTATAGTTGATGGAGTGGATGGAAATCAAAGAGTAGCAACTGCAAATATTATCAAAAGTATATTGACTTTTGATTTTGTATTTGTTCTGCATTTAATGAAAGATATTTTGACAAAAACACATGTATTGTCACAAGCATTACAGAGAAAAGATCAAGATATTATTAATGCTAATATGGATAACAGGTATATTCAAAATGAAAGATCAAGAAGAGATGTAACAAATTTTCATCATTATCGAGTTGAGATTTTTAATACAATAATTGATTAGATATTTAGTGAGCTGAATGATCTTTTTAACGAAGCAAACACTGAGCTACTTATTTGTATTTTGTATCTTGATTCAACTTATCAATTTGATAGATTTGATAAGCAAAAATTGATTCATCGTACAAAACTCTATTTGTATGATTTTGATCCATTAGATTTATGGTTGCTTGAAGGTCAACTTGACATGTACATTCTTGATATGTGATCAACTAACACATTTTCTCACAACGAAGGACTTAGTGAACTTGTTCAAAAAAATGTGGAACTAAAAAAGCATGATCATTTTCAACTGGTTTATCGACTTTTGAAGTTAGCAAGTTAACTACCTGTTGCAACTGCTACTGTTAAGAGGATGTTCTTGACAATGAAGATAATAAAAACTCGTTTGAAGAATGAAATGGAAGTGAGTGGATGAATGATTGTTTAATCGCATATATCGAGAAGGATATTGTGAAAAAAAATTAGCAATGAGACAATCATCGCACACTTCCAAAATATGGGTCCACGGAAAGTAGTTTGGTAATGGTATGTATATATTTTTATTATTAGTACTTTCTTGGCCTTTTTGTAACTGATTATTTTTGTTAATCACTTATATTGAAAGTTATGCTTGTTAATTACTAATGTAATTTTGTTAATCACCAATCATTACAATAACATTATGTTAAAAAATTTATCAAAAATCTGAATATTTTGCTTGGTGCTCGAGTCGAACCAAAATCCTAGTTCGTCACTACTCCTAAGGGTTGGTTCCCTCTAAGAGCCTCTCTTACCCAGGAGAGCCTAACACTAAACAAGATTCCAAACAAGATGACACTACCACTCCTATATATAGAGAAGTGGGGAAATACAAAGTGCAATAATGCCTACGAGCTACACAGACTAATAGAAGCGCATGGCGGCCAGCATCCTAAGGGTTGGTTCCCTCTAAGAGCCTCTCTTACCCAGGAGAGCCTAACACTAAACAAGATTCCAAACAAGATGACACTACCACTCCTATATATAGAGAAGTAGGAAATACAAAGTGCAATAATGCCTACGAGCTACACAGACTAATAGAAGCGCATGGCGGCCAGCATCGTATCACATATTTATGGTTTAAACTACTACTGATGTAGCCCAATTATGATGTTTCATTAGTCAAAGAGCCTCCACGTCAACCATCAAACTTATGTTGTCTTCAACTCTTCAACAATAATCCTTCATCTATGTTGAGAGCTCGGCATTCCATAGGAGTACGGGTTGAGTTTTGTCATTTTTGATCATCTCTGACAGACGTGTACCAAAGTAGCGGAGTTATATATGCCTTTTGATCCTACCCGGTCTGTGTCCATTATCATTGGAATCTCAAAATCAATGACCTTCATTGTCAGTATTACCATTGCTGTTTCTCTACTATTGATTTAAGTTATAGAAAATATTTTAAATGTCGTACAAGATATTGATTTTGAGAGGTAAAATGATATTTTTCGTTGAAAAAGGAAGCCGAGTCATTTAGTAAAATATAGAGGGACACATTCACTTTTTTCTCATATATCGGGACACCTCTATGTATTGTGCTATATGTACACTTAAATCAATTAGATTTATTATTTTTTCTTTTTCATTTCTAACAATCCAATTTGTACAATAATTTCACATTATCTTTCTTAGTTCAAATCAAGAATAAATATTAAAACATTGAACGCATTCATTAGTTAATAATTTTTATAATTTTAACATAAATTTATAAAATGTGAAAAATACTTATTTTCAATTAAGAATATTAGCTATTAAATTTTCTTTACATGTTATAAACTTTAGTATTATATGAATAAAAATATTATATGATATTAAATATATTTCACAACTTATCTATTTGTACTTGTTATGAATACTTGTAAGTATTAGTTAAAATATATCACTAAAATTATATTTTGAATATTACGACGTTATTTTGGAATATACATGATTCATTGTTTGTTTACTTATTATGTGAAGCTTTTACTTTTAAAATACATAAGTATACTTAATATACTAGTGCCCTCCGTCCCTACTGCCCCGCACGATAGTACCTAGTCCGCAGCGGGCTTCGCCCGCCGCTGGTGCTTACCTGGCTATTTTTTTAAAAAAATTACTTTTTGTAATATATTTTTAAAAAAATATTATTTGTAATATATTTATATAATATTTGTAATATATTTTTAAAAAATTATTGTTTTTTATTTAAAAAAAACCGATTTCCACGCAATGCCCGGAGGCCGCCGGCAAGTTCGCCGGACCCCGGCGAACTCGTCGGGGGTACTCCGGCGGTGGCTTTGACCGGAGCGCCGCTAGAGTACCCCCGGCGAGTTCGCCGGGGTCCGACGAACCCGCCGGCGGCCTCCGGGCAGGGCGGCGGCGGCGGCCTGGAGCTTTCCGTGGGTTTTCCAAAAAAAATTTGAAAAGTATACTATTGGGTTTTCTTAAGGAGGGGAGAGTTGGGAAAATACTGAAATGGTTATGTGCAGTCTACCTTTCTTCATGATCTGATGGCTATGGTTAGGGGGGTGCACGGTGCGGTTTGGTGCGATTTTGGCCCAAACCGCAACCGCATCGTAAGGGCTCGGGTTTTGCCTGAGCAAAACCGTACCGCACCGAAATTATGCGGTGCGGTTTCGGTTCAGTGCGGTTTTTTGCGGTGCGGTTGTGGTTTCGGTGCGATTTTTACATGTATTTTACATAGACTACAGGTAAGCATCGCCCCCAGTAGCGTCAAGTTGAGCATTCTATTTATTGATAAACAGATTTTCTACTACTAGTTTAAAACGGTCATGCTATTTTAGTATTTTATCTCAGATTTCATTGAGTTCATTGAAGGTCATTCCTTTGATTGCTTTTGATGAAGATTTTTCTTTTTCTACATTGTTCTCTCTAGTCTTGATGTCAAACAACACAATTAATTCCACAACACCCATCGTATTTTCTCTTGTGAGTTTATCTCGGTCAATCAGTTCTTTGATCAAGTCATTGTTACTACTGTGACTCTTGACGAATTCTCAACTCTCACGATAATATCAAAGTAACCTATTATAGTTTGTACTTGTTGTATAAAAATCGAGGATGATTATCCACATTATCCACCTCCACCAAGTGCTGATACTGTTGATTCTCCACCTCCACTTCTTGGCATGATAATATCCTGTATGATCTTAATCTTTCTCTAAGAAAGGGTAAGTGCACATGCATCACTCTTTCTATTTCTCAATTTATCTCCTTTACTTAATATACTTAAATGTGACGTCACATAATTATAAAAAATTAAATACACAAAATATTCGGTGCGGTGCGGTTTTTGCGGTTTTCAAAATCCAAAAACTGCACCGCACCGAACCGCGCTCGGTTTGTAAAAGTTCAAAACCGCACCGCACCTAAACTACGCGGTGCGGTTTAAAAATCGGTGCGGTTTTTGCGGTGCGGGCGGTTTTTGCGGTTTGCGGTTTTTCATGCTCACCCCTAGCTATGGTATTTCCTAGTCAAATCCAACGCCCTATATTAATTAGGGCAATTTCGAACTCATTTTTATTGGCAGACCACCATATTTCTTTTTAGAATAGTATAGATACAAATATTTTTTACATAAGAGATATGAAAATAAGATATTTTAAAATTTCTCTAACAAGTATCTGACATCTGACATTTTAAAACTCAATCTGATATATCACCAACATCCAAAATCCGATATTTATAACTTTGAATATAGACTCACGCGATACTAGCCATGAGATAGGTGCATCTTTCTGATATGATGCGCGACATCCCGCGTTGGGGCCGCACGTGCCAACGTCATCAACATGCAACGGAGGCGTGACTTCGTGTTCTATCTTATTATGTGTTGTGTTCTATTTTTATTGTCCAGTTTATTTTCGTATTTGTCCATATGCCGTAAGCCCAAATGAGGAGCAGCTTGTGAACCCACTTAATCGGCCGGTTGGGTCCTTAGATTATTATGCAAGAAATTAAATCTCAAATCTCTCTCTTTCTCTCTCTTATTATGCAAGAAACTAAAGCCCATAACACTTTCCTTCATTGTTCATCCTCGTATCGCAGGCAACCGTTTTACTTTTGTTATGGGTCGGAGGGTCTTCACCTCGATCTTTAGTCTTATAATAATGTTTTGTATGTTCCTAAATTGCCTACTAACTTACTACTTATTAATGTTTTAGCTCTTGTCACAAATTGTAGCATCACATTTTTCTTATTCGTTACCTTTTTAAAACCTCCATAAAAGAAATTATTGGCACAAGCGAGGGTGGAGTGTTCCAGTATTTTGAAGAGGCGGATGACTGGAAAAACATTACACGTCGGTCATCCATTTCTTGTTCATTTACAACTTTATTTTTTATCTAGAAAGATGACAATTTATTATGGCGGGCTTGATTATAAATTATAATATTTTATAAATTAATTTTCCTAATATTTGTATGACTTAAATCAGTCAAAGGGTTATGTGGTTCATTCATCGAGCTGGTGGTTTTTTATTAGCAAGGATGTCATATTTCATGAGTATGTGTGATTTAATTCTTATCCCCTTATCATCCCCATAATTTGAACTTTATGCAAGTGAGTGTTGTTCAGGAATTGTATATCTCCCACCAATGGTGTGCAAAACAAGTATTCCTCCCTCCATGACACCTAGCATGGGATCTTGAAGATAGTCTCACTTACATTCAATATCACTCCCTTTCTGGGCAGCCCCCTCCATAGCTCTCTTTTATAGATCTTATGATTATCGGGGGATGTTTATCTTCTTGTCTCTCTCATAATTCTAATACTGAGTTTGTATTTTCTATTGATCCAACTTTTTAACTTCTTATGTGCCATTATGTTATTGTTCATGTCATTGTGGGTTGTCTCTCATCAAGTTTTGTCCATGCACGCATCTTCCTTTGTGTTAAGTCTTAACTCAAAATACTACCCACATACCTCTTCATGTAGGCTCGACGCTCCGCACCCAAAGCAAAATACTACAGATGCCATGTGATCATGAGGTCATGGGTGAAGTATATTTTTAAAGAAACTGTGAAGTATTAATTAGAATCATTTTAATATTGCTTGTGTAATTTTTATTTGTCATGTGACCATGAGGTCATGAGTTCGAGTCCTGGAAGCAGCCTCTTGCAAAAATGCAGGATAAGGCTTGCCTATATTTCATCCTTGTGGTGGGACCCTTCCACGGAACCTCCCTGTGCGGGGATGCTTTGTTTCACCGGGCTGCCCCCTTTACTTTAACAAATTATATTTTGTTTGAAATCTTCAAAAAAAGGATAACTGGCGTGGTTCCTCCCTCTCTCCTCCCTTCCCTTAGATCCCTCTATCTTCTCTCTCCATTTTTCATCATAGACAACCATATCAATCAACAAGAAAAAGGAAAGAAATTTCTTTTGATCAGATACTTCATCGTCCCATGATGAGATTCATACAAAGTACTCGGAGAAGATGGATACCTTTACTAATAGTTAGACTTTAAGAATGGTGTTTTTTTACGCATGGGAAGAAATTTGTTAGCTAAAAATGTGTTTCCAATCTAAAATATTAAATATCTTATAGGTGGGTTTGCTGCTAGGTACAAGGCTGATCATGTAGAATGTGGCCTTACTCTGTCTTCTAAAGCTAATTGTCATGATTTCCCTCTTGTGGCCAAGCTATTATAATGTTTGAGTGCCCCTATTTTATGGCTTCCTTTCAGCAAGGTTGTTAGGATCGAGATCCTAGGTGGGATTGTTTTGAGGTTTGATCGGATCGGATCGTAGGATCGGATTGAGGATCGCAAGTTCCTACAACATTCATAAATTAAGACTAAACAAATAAAATTGAATTTTGTATCATTAAATTTCATGCTCAATTAACAAAAAAATCAATAAATTGAATAATATGTAAATAACTACATTAATTTTTTAAAAAATAATTAAATCAAAAGATAATATCACATTAAGTTCAATTTCAATTTCAGGTAAGACACTAAATGTTTACTAATAATAAAAACAAATCTGAACTGGAAGCGACCGAAGAAGCAGCTCTTAGCCACAGTTTGTAGTCAGCAATCGACACTTGGGATACGGTAAAGCAGCATGATATGATTTTGTGATAGAGTATGAGGCGGGATTGGGATAAGGTTAAACAATGGGTTATGGGCGTTGGACCGGTTGAATGGGGTCATAATAGGGTTAGACATATTTATAGTTACCTTTGGCCAAACCGGTAGAATCGGGTCAGGATTGCAATCCTAAAGATCCTAAATCCGGATCGCGATCCCAATAGTAGTGTAGAAGATGATGAGTAGAAGACACGGGAGAGAAATGAAAGAGTTCTTATATTATTTATGTTCTGCAAAACATTACAAGTACATGCATATATATATTGGTCTGCAGGTCATTCTAGAAGGGAATAATAATAAAGGTTGTGGTTGACAGATGATACTACGACAGGTACATTTATTATAATATTGATACTTGGGAATAGTGCAGGTTTATTTCTTCTTCACCCCCTCTAAACCTGTACTAGCTAAGACTCCCAACTTGTCTCGCAGAGTGGCAAATCGGTAGCGAGATAAGGGCTTGGTCATGATATCTGCAATTTGTTTTTCAGAGGGACAGTGGATGATGTTGATCTCCTTCTTCTCTAGTATCTCCCTGATGAAGTGGTAACGAAAGTCTATATGCTTACTTCGCCCATGAAAAACAGGGTTCTTTGCCATTGCCATTGCTGACATGTTATCACAGTAGATTTTGGTGTTCTCCTCTTCTTCTTCTGGACATACTTCTCTTTTAATCCTTTGTAACCATATGGCTTCACAAGTGGCCGCAGTGAGTGCCATGTATTCTGCTTCGCTGGTTGACAGAGCCACCGGAGCAAAAGTTACGTCGTAGTCGGCACCAGGTTTTTGGCTGAATCCCCTTGCCACAAGTCGTGCTTTAAGTATGTCCCCCTTCTCATTATACTTGGTTCTGTAAACCCATTTGCATCCTATGATGCTTCGTTCTATTGGTTTTGGTACAAGAGTCCATGTGTTGTTTTTGTTGATTGCTTTCAGCTCCTCTTCCATTGCTTGCCTCCAACCTTCTTCTTTATAAGCTTCAGAGAAAGTGACTGGTTCTGAATTAGGGCCCAAATTAGAGATTTTCTTGGCTATGGCTACTGATGTTTGTTGGTATATATCTTCTAAAGATCGCATTTTAATGGGTGATGATGTAGAATAATCCGCTTCAGTGACTCCCTCATTGTTGTGGATGGAGAGAGGGGACATCTCCTGATCAGGTAGACCATCAACAAGCTTCTGATCTTGGATTCTCTTAAGGGAGGAGTAGTTAATATGCCCAAGTCGATGGTGCCAAAGCTGCCCAGTTGTGGAGTTTGTTTGGGAACAAGCAAAAGCCAAGCGGTTTGCTGGAGGGAGAGAGATAGTAAAAATATTGCTTGTATTGATGTGGGCTTGAACAATGATGTTATTTTGTGCTCCTTTGATTAAACACAGAGTTTGATCGAACTCCACTTTATATCCTTTCTGAAGTAGTTGACCAACGCTAAGTAGGTTTTGTGACAGGTTAGGGACATACTGAACATTTGAAATTAGTTTTGTGGATCTGTCTGGGCCCATGACAGAAATAGTTCCTCTTCCTTCTATAGTCTCCTTCTTCCCATCTCCAAGTATTACAGAGGATTTTTGTGTTTCATCTAGGGTAGTAAAATAAACTCTATTGTTTGCCATATGGCTAGAACAACCGCTGTCAATGATCCAAATGGAGGAGTGATGATTATTGGGGGATGTATTACAAGTAAACAGGTACTGATCAGGATTAGGATTTGTTTCAGACACGTTTGCTTCCTCTTGTGGTTTGTTCCAGCATCTCTGGTCAGAATGGTTGGGTATTTTGCATCGTTTACACCTCCAAAAGCAGTCTTTTGCTTCATGGTTCTGTTTTTTGCAAATCACACAAGGGGGGTAGTTCTTCCCTGGAGATGGTCGTTTTTGTTTCTTGTCAAGCAGAAATTGTGGTTTGGATGGAAAATTCATTTTAGTTTGAAAGGCAGTATTAAGTGTAGGCTCATCATGAAAAAAGAGGTCTTCATGAGTTTGTAAGGAGCTCATGAGTTCAACAACAGTCATGGTTTCAAGGTCATGGGCCTCAAGAATAGCGGAGACAATGTGTTTATGGGTTTTTGGTAGGGATCTGAGGAGTTTTTCAACAACTTGCTGCTCCTCAAGAACACCACCAAGGGTGCGGATTTGGTTTACGAGACTTGTTATTTTGGCAAAGAAGTCCTGAGTCTTCTCATTGTCTTTCATAAAGATAGAATCAAATTGGCGTCTAAGGGAATAGATTTTAAGTTTGAATACCTTTTTTGATCCCTTATATTCATTCTCAAGCCTCTGCCATGCCTCCTGAGCGGTTTTAGAACCCATAATTCTTGGATAGATGGATGTGGAAATGCCCTGCTGTATTAGATGTAAGGCAAGGGCATCCCGTTTTAATTCATCTTTAGTGTATTTGGCTGGTTCACCCTCCTTGGCTTTGCCGTTAGGAGCTGGCCCGTTCTTGACAACATCCCATAAATCCTGGGAACGAAGTAATGTTTCCATCTTATCACTCCAAAAATCATATAGCTCGCCGGAAAATATTGGAATTGATGAGTGGGTATATGGAGGGGTAAGAGAGGAGGAAGGGGATGCCATATGATGAAAGGCACAGAACAAATGAACACGATATTACACCTGGTCGATCTGATGGCGCAAGCCCCAGGCTCTGATACCACTGTAGAAGATGATGAGTAGAAGACACGGGAGAGAAATGAAAGAGTTCTTATATTATTTATGTTCTGCAAAACATTACAAGTACATGCATATATATATTGGTCTGCAGGTCATTCTAGAAGGGAATAATAATAAAGGTTGTGGTTGACAGATGATACTACGACAGGTACATTTATTATAATATTGATACTTGGGAATAGTGCAGGTTTATTTCTTCTTCAAGTAGATGTGCCGATTTAGATCCTAGGTAAGATCTGGATCGATTTACAAAATCTGGATCGAAGGATCGTAAGATCCTACGATCTGGATCGCGATCCTGATAACCATGCCTTTCAGAGGTTTATTCACCAAATGAATGTTAAAAGATGATTTTCTTCATGGTTTCCTGGACTAATAGATGTATATGATCCATCTCATATGACTTCCTACATTGGTCTCCATCTTGAAGGGGGGAAGGAAATGTCTGCTATCTTCTCAAATATATGTAAAGTCGCAAGCAATTGTACAGAACATAATAGCATTACAAGAAGACATAAAACACTTCTTAGGGTAGAGCATTCACTCATACATTTCTCCCATTGCAAAGTTAAATTCAATTAGGGTCTTGCTCTCTGCCGATGCTAATATCAACTGATTTCTTACCGAATGAATGTTTAAAATGCATTCAAAAAAGGAGATTTAAAGGAGAAAATATATATTCAAATTTACCACCTGATTTTGAAGAAAAGAAAAATAAACAAATAAACATAGACGTCGACTAAAGAAATTTTTCAATAAACAGAAGCAATCAACAAGGGTGTGATCTGATCTTTTCTCTACATAATTAAAAGTTCTGGATAACAACAAAGACCATTCAATCGCAACATTTAATTTCAAGCATGAAATAGAAGGGAAGAATTCAATACTGACTGATTACCTACATTGATGATATCTTCAACATAGATGATAGCCTGGAAGAGACCGAGCAGCTAGGGAAACTCCCGGAAGTGAATTAGATATCAAAAATCTCGGTCAGAATAGATAATTCCCTTGAACACCAAAAAGAACAGAGTAATTATAACATAGAAAAAATATATAATATTGACCTACTAAAGAAGCATAGAAGCGTGAATATTGGTATGCAAACATACATAATCCTATAGAAATAAAAAAGGAAGTTCAGAATGTTCAAAGTGGGAAACCCGTAAATGGGAGATACTTAGGCTTGTAAGGAAACTCGTTTATCTATCTCAAACTAGACCTGATATTAGTGATAAATTAATATAGAACAATCCTCACCACTAAAGAGTGCATAACGAATGCTAAAAATTTTGGAATATGCTCTTGGTGAAGGACGTTTTTTATAGAGGAAAAGATAGCAATGCAAAGGCATTCTCATATTGAATGGGTAGTTAAATTGATGAATGATGATAAAAAGTAAATTTCACAATTGAAATCAAATTTTGGGTAATATTGTCACTTGGAGAAGGTCACTTGTGAACTAATGTAGCACAAAAAATGTAAGAATAACTATGAATGCACCTTCATCTTTCTATGAAGCTCTATTATGACAGTAAATTTGTCCGTTATGACAACTAAATTTGTGGAAGTTCGATGCACTTTTATCTGAAATAATTGAAATTGAGGTTGAGATTATATGCATGACCAATACGCCAAGCAAACACAAATAAAGATATATCATGATAAAATGAGTTTCCAAACACAATTCCAAGGCTATTACTAACAAGCGTTTACGATGATATTTACTCCCGATTTGAGAGAGTGCTGAAAGATTTATGATGCTACTGTATCTCCTTTATTGTTAGGCATTATGCTTAGGTGCACGGTTATGTGTTATTATTTACTTATTTGTAGATAAAGATATTGACTTTTGTGTATTTACTATTTCATACTTAGGGCCCGTTTGGCAATGTGGTTACGAACCGTAGTTCAAGAACGTCCGACCTCATCTAAGAAACTGTATCCATTTTATGTTCAAAAATAGTTTTTTTTTTCTCGATGATGGTCATAATCATTGTCATGTCAAACACATATTTCATACCAATCGTGTTTTTGTCCAAACTCACCGGAGCAAAAAAGCAACTCAACGGATGACGGTTCATAACCACTGCATTCACAACCGCCATCATCGTGACAAATGGATGCTTAATATTTCTATAACTCTCTAAATGTAAGGTTGTGCCAATTTAGCATGCATTGACTACATCATTATCTCCTCAACTTCTCTTGTTTCAGATCATCAAAGCAAAAAAGGCTCCCACAAACTTTCTATTCAGTCAATTTCTCAAAAACACTAGAACGGATAAATCAAGTGCAATGGTAAAAGAATGCATGTGAAATGAAACACACCGAAAGAAACTGCTTGCACTAAGCAGAAAACTGAAATTCATCTGAAATTAAGTATGCAAGGAAGTTAAAAAAAATTAAATGAACAGAAAAAGAGTTAACAGTTAGGACTCAATAAGAAGAAGTCAGTTAGGGAATCACTTATTGAAGATTTAAATGAGTGATTGAGGCCTCTGATAAACAACTCTAGTAGTCTCATCTCCCTCTTTGCCATCCTCTTTCGTCATATTTTTGGCCTTCCCTTGTGATCTAGATTCGGGCTTCCAGCAAACCTTAGCAAGTGATTTCCCAAGCAGATCAGCAATACTAACCGCCATTTCCTCGGCTTTCCGCGCTTGCGGAAAAATCTCCTTCTTGAACTGATGTGAAAGCCACAAATACATAGACAACACCTGATGTTTTGTCTCAAGATCTAAAAGCTCTTTATCATTCGTGGCAGAGCCCCTGGGCACCCCCATTGCTAAGCCAACAGGGCGATGTTGGCTATAATGCCCGGCGAAACGCAGTAAATGATACATTGCCTTCTGATCCCTGACATTTACTGGTGCGAAGCAGAAATTATAGCGCTCCTGAAGAGACAAACCTTTCACCTTCTCAAGCATGTTTGCAACTCTCTTCACATTCTCGTGTTGGCATAAAAAGTAGTCTCCATCAAGGCGACAGGTTTCTCTAAACATATCCAGTAATCTGAAGAATGTAATATCAGAATATTGGGCAGCAAACAACTCTATCTGCTCGAAAGCAGGAAAGAGGCCAACTTTGGTGACCTCTGTGAATGACTGCTTCATGCACTCAATCAAGTAATTTAAATCATCCAATACGAATGTAGTCACCAAGCCATCTGGATAAAGACTCCCTCTCCTGCCTGCTCGCCCGGCAATTTGCTTAACCTGTGAGGCAGAGACGGGTAGCAACTTATCACCATTATACTTTGACAGAGAATGGAAAACAACCCTTCTAATATTAAGGTTCAACCCCATCCCAACTGCATCACTGGCCACCATAACATCATACTCTGTATCCTGATCATTAAACAAATTCGCCTGCTGCCGTCTGGTCTCCGGCGGCAATGCGCCGTAAATGACACAACACTTGTGCTTTGTGAGCTTTTCAATCGCCAACTTCACCTCAAATATCTCCCTCCTTGAGAAGGCCACAATGCAGTCTCCAGATTGGACGTTCTTGAAATCCCCCAGAAGGGTCTTCGCCTCAACAACCAAAGGTTTAAAACGATCATATCGCTGCACCTGGAGCTCATCTCCCGTCTTCTTACATATCTTACTGACGATCTTCAGTACGCTCGGATCTCCACACAAATGAAGCTCGTCGGCTTTCAATCCAAGAAGCGCCTTGGTCCAAGAGTACCCTCTGGTACTGTCTGCCATCATTTGAACTTCATCAATCACAGCAACATCATAGAGTTCATCAGTGGAAACCATTTCAATTGTACAAGCAACGTGGTTTGAAAATGGAACGATTTTCTTCTCCTGCCCCGTGTACAAACTGCAATAAACTCCTAAAGAATTCACCTTGTCAAAAACTTCCATGGCCAGCAGCCGGAGAGGGCTGCAGTAGACACCCTTCTTCGCCTCCATGAAACTTTGAAGAGCGTTATAGGTCTTCCCGCTGTTAGTGGGGCCGCAGTGGTAGACAATCTTGCGCTTCATCGCCCGAGCGAAGGGAAACCAAGAATGAGGTTCCGTCATGTCAGCCGACTGCATGAGGGATTTGTAGCTGCGGAGCTCTCCGGGGAATTCTTCGAGGCAAAAGTCGATGAAGATGGGGAAAAGGAAGCGGTCAGCTTCCCGGGAGGGACCTAGGACAGAAAGTTGGCGGAAGACATGAGAAGGGCAGCGGCGGAGGAAGAAGCTGTGAAATTGTGTGGCGGCTATAGGGAAGAAGTAGGAGGCAATGTATGCGGCGAGGGCCTGACCGGACACCCAGGTGGATTTGGAGAAGGAGCCGAAGACTCTGTCCAGGGTGTCGCATTGAGAGCGACTTAGCCTTTCCAAGTTGTCCTTGTTTAGGCGGAGCTCACGGTAGACATCCGTGGGGTCCAGAAGATCGGTGGCTGCCTTGGGGTTCCGGACTGTCTCCGGCTGGGAATCCGACGGGGTCGAGGGGGATATAGAGTAGAAATGGAGGGACTGATAGCAAAAGTCTGAACCAATTCCGAGTTGGGAGCTAAGCAGAGAGGAGTGGAGGGGGCAGAGGCCAAGCCCTAAAGAGGATGCGAAGGGAAGCGGGGATGGGCGAAGAGGGCGGATATGAGCAGAGAAGAATGATAGATGTCTAATCCTTGAAATGGAGTTGCGGGTTCGAACAAAGGAGGACGCCATTGAAGCGGAACCAAACTGTCCACACCCTCACAGAGAAAATGAAACGAGAAGGCGGCTGCCTGCCTGCCTGCCTTTTTTGCCGGAATGTTTTCGGCTCGAAAAAATTTTAGCTATTAAGTGCGGGATTACTTGTTCTAGGCAGTAGGCACGGGACAATTAGGTTTCTAGTATTTTATATAGAGCATTGTTAAACGCAGGCCGGCTTAGGCTATTTGCAGGCCATGCTTTCAAAATAATCCTTCCCTTATTTTCATTTTTCCTGTAGGCCAGCCCGATCCTCCGCCCGACTTGGCGATCCTGAAACCCTAGCCGTCGTCTCCTTCGCCCGTCGTCGTCGAATCCTCCGCCCGACGTCATCTCCTCCGCCCGCAGCTATCTCCTCCTCCCGCCGCCATCTCTGTTGCGAAAGACCCCCTGGTGCGACTTGGCGATCCTGAAACCCTAGCCGTCATCTTCTTCGTCTGCCGTCCCCCTCCTTTCTTCTTCCCCGCTCAGCCCACCGTGTCAAACACCTTCACTGCTACAGTGCCACCCCCATCCCCGCCTTCCGCTGGTGCGACTTGGCGATCCCGTCGGCCGTCCATCCGGATCCGAACCACCGCCACATAAGCATTACTTCGTCCGGATCCGAACCACCGCCGCATAAGCATTACTCCATCCTCCTTCCCATGTTGCCAACATAAGCATTGCTCCTCCTTGCAGCCACCGTCCACCCCCTTCCAGCCTTGTACTAACTTTTTTTGGCACTGTTAACCCACATTTTTCCTCCTTGATGCAACCGTCCACCCCCTTCCAGCCTTCTACCAACTATTTCACCACTGTTAACCCACATTATTCCTCCTAAACTTGCCCTTTCTACATTATTGCAGTTCATATATATTGTTTCATGATTTTTTAGTAATTACCTATTGTTATCTCTTTCATTTGCAGGTTTAATTTACATTTTCTGCTGCTACTCTCGGTGTTTTTTGCTGTAACGGTGAAGTACTTCATTTTCAGGTAACCAAAAAAACCCTCAACTTTTCCTCTCATTGTTAAGTGCTATGTAAATGATAGTGTATGGAGTTTTGGTTCATTAAGATAAATTATCATTTACGTTTAACAGGTGTTCCAATCTTTTGTATTGCAAATGGATTTAGAGAATAAGTTGTTGAGTATTGAAGGACCACCCCAAACCCCTAGTGTAGATGTTGCTATTCATTTTACTACCGATATCGAGTTCCCAAGCAAGGATGAGTTAGTTGAATGGGCTCGTAAGATTGGCAATGGTCTTGGCTTCGTTGTTATTATTCAACGACTAGATAAGCTAACAGCACGTACAAGGCCTAGAATTTTACTTACGTGTGATAGAGCGGGTTTCCCTCATCTTAGTCAATATAACAAAAGTTTTGTTAAGAAAAATTTACGAAAGAGTAGCTCAAAACGATGCGGTTGTCCTTTTGCTATTCAAGGTCGAAAAGATGCAAATGTTGATGTTTGGAGAGTTGAAGTAGTATGCGGTACTCATAATCACAGTTTTGTACATCTTGAAGCTCACTCATATGCAGGTAGATTGGATAAAAGCGAAGAAAAAATTGTGGAAGATATGTACGCTTCTGCTGTGAAACCAACAAAAATATTATCTACTTTGAAGAAAAGAAATCCCGATAACAAAACAACAATGCGGACAATATACAATCACAAATTTAGATTGTATAAAAAAGAGTTAGATGGTCGAACTCCAATTAAGTTTTTGTACAAGTGATTATGTGATGAAGGTTATGTGAGTTATAGTCATGCAAATGTCAAAACCAACATCTTAGAAAGAGTATATTTTGCTCATCCGACCTCTATTCAATTGAGTAACTTATTTGCAGATGTGTTTATTATGGACTGCACGTACAAAACTAATCGCTACAGAATGCCTATGCTTTCTATTGTTGGGTTGACATCAACATATCTGTCTTATTTTTCTGGATTTTGCTTCATGTCAAATGAAACACAGGAGAGCTATAAATGGGCACTTGAATGTTTTCATGGAACTTTACCAACTGTTTTTGTGATTGATAGAGAGATTGCGCTTATGAATGTCATCAAGCAAGTATTCCCTCAATCAAAAATTATATTATGTCAGTTGCATATCAGCAGGAATATTTTAGCGCACTGCAAAAAACTATTCAAAGAAGGGAAGGAGTGTGAGACATTCTTATGTGTATGGCAAAACCTGGTAAATTCTCCAACAGTGCATGAGTTTAATTTGAGATACAACTCTATGCTAACGACTTATGCATGTAACATCCCATTTTTCAATTAGAACCCCCCTTAGGAGTGACTTGAACATTCCTAGGTCATACCAAGTCCTAGGTTGAACCTAGGAGGTCAAGTGACCCAACTAGTTAGTTGAGACTCTCTTGGGCTGCAAATAGTAAAATCTTAAAACCCTGATTTTGGTGGCCTAGTGGGTTCAATCTGACTCCAAGACATTCCTAGACCTAATATGAGATCAATGGGTCACCAAGGACCCATTGGGTGCAAACCTAATGGCTAAGTTGACCCAAGTCAACTTAAGCCCTAGTAAGGCCAAAGTAACCCTGCCCTGGATCAACTCACCCTCTTTATCCCAAGTCTACCCTACCTAACCACACCTAGGCCTTAGGGGAGGTCAATGGGTCCTTAGGGGTCTATTGATGTTGACTCGGAAGGTCAAATTGACCAAGTCAACCCTAAACCCAAATCAAGTCAAACCTAGCTCAATTGGGTTAACTCAAGCTCAAGCCGCCTCATGTGGACTCATAGGATTTTATTAGGAGTTATTATGGCTGCCTATAGCCTAAACCCTAGGCTAGCCAACATGTTGACTAGGAGAGAGAAAGAAGAGAGAAATAGGCTAAATATAGGAGAGAGAAAGTGTGAATTAAGGGTATTTAAATGGTAGAATGGTGAGCCCCACCTCTCATATGGCATTTAAGGTTTTAATATTGATTTTATGGGCTGCCTTTAGGCTTCTAGGGGAAGAAAATTCGTGAGGATGACTAGGAGAGAGAAAAAAATAAGTATTTGGTTATATAGAGGAGAGAGAAAAGGTGGTGGAGAGGTGAAGTGGTGTTTTGAAGAGGGAGGAGGCATGAGTTCGACCAAAGAGGGGCCAACAGCCACCTAGAGGTTGACACCTCCTCCCCCACCCTTTTCCCGGCCATCAAGAGGTTTTTCCACCCTCTCTCTCCTCTAACCACCCCCCCCCCCACATAAAGAGGTGTTTTGCCTCTTGGAGAAAACCGCCCCTCTCCCCCTCTCCTCTTTATATACTCACTTAGGAGAGAGGGGAGACCATTTTCGAAATCAGAGAAGGAGGGGTGAACCCTTGCCGGAGCCACCAAGGAGAGAAACGCCGCCACCGCCGCCACCGCCGCCACCATGGCATCCCGCCGTTCAACTCGCATCCAAGCCCGAAATTAGGTCCTCCCTCACCTCTTCTCTCATGTTTAGATCCTAGAATTGTTTAGGAGTTGAGTTCATGCTCAAACGAACCGGAGCAAAAGCTTAAAAATTCAGAAATCTCCATTTTTATGGAGTTTTTGGTGGGCTCGGGTAGGGCGGCGCCGCCACCTCCGGCCGCCCTAGCCGCCGGAATGGTTAGCCCCCACCACCGGGAACATGTAGGAGTTGATTCCCGGTGGTGGCGCCGCCCATGGTGGCCGGGAAAAGGCCCGTGATAACCACTTCTCACGGTTCTAGTTCAGGCCATTTGGAGAAGACGAAGTACAGCTGCCGTCCGATCGCTTTAAGATTTGTGCAGGATCAAAATAAATACTTATAAACCCATATTTTTTTCGGATTTTCTGTATTTAATAAAACAGTTTCACTGTAAATTAAATTTAGGCCCCTTATGGGCACCACATGAAAAAGAGTACAACATGAAAGTTGTAGGTCTTTTGAATACCTACAATTTGATATATAGTGGTGAAAAATTGGATGAGGGGACTGCCCTGTAGAGCCTTTTTAGTAAGGGTATGTCCTATAACTAGGGTAGTTTTCTTCTAAAAATTATTTAGGCCCTTTAGGGGCATGTTCATCAAAAATGATCAACATAAATATTGTAGGAATTTTAATTATCTACAGTTTGATATGTAATGGAAAATTTTAGGACAAGTATTCTGACCTATAGGGCCATTATTCTAGGGTAGGTCCTACAAATAGGGCAGATCTTTGAAAAATTCCTCACACTTAATCCTTGGTCCAAATGCTTTGAAATTTGGACAGAGACTCAATATCACCTAGACCTAACTCTTGTAAAAATTAAAGACCATTTGGGATAGTGTAACTTAGGGTTCTGCCCTAAACCTAGAAAAGCTAGGGTAAGGTAGTTGAAGGGTCAAATGACCTCCAAACCCTCCCAAATTTTGGTGAGGTTTCCCTGGTATAGGTATCTAGGTCTGGTTCAAATTTCAACTCATTTGGTTGAGTTTTGATTAGGAATCCTCTAAACCCTAGTTTTGACCTAGTAGAAGGAAGCTTAGTGAGAAGGTTCCTTGCACTCTGGTATGATCATCTCACCTCAACGGAGTTTGAGATTTTGACCACTGGTTTATTTTGGTCCTAAGATTGTCCTTAGGGAAGATGGGATGATTTAGGGTAAGTTTACCCTAGGGCCCAGGTTAAAACCCTAAAGGTGGACTTTGGGGGTTTGTGAAGGACATAGGGGCAAAT
The DNA here is from genome assembly GCA_039513925.1 of Platanthera zijinensis. Taxonomy (NCBI): domain Eukaryota; kingdom Viridiplantae; phylum Streptophyta; class Magnoliopsida; order Asparagales; family Orchidaceae; genus Platanthera; species Platanthera zijinensis. The sequence continues at coordinate 177,371,744 of CM077089.1, read as the reverse complement.
GCCCTTGTATGGCCTTGAGATTTAGTGGAGAGGTTGTTAATGAGTTTGTAACTCTCTGGTTGTAATGTTAGATAATTTTGATGTAGGTAGATACCTCAAAACTTAAACACTAGTTTTAGGGTAGAAGGAATTTTAGGTCCAAACAGTATCTTAAACTCTTTTAAAAGCCAGGAAATTGGGGCAATGGGTTTCTAGGGTAGTTAGGACCCTTGGATAATTTTACTAGAATTTTTGGATAGGTATTTCTAGTACTTCATTCATGAATGTGGTTATAGCCCTTTTTGATGTTTTATTTATTAAAGATTTTTAATTCAAATAAGGCCCCCTTGAAACTCTCGAATTAGATGTTGTTGGCTAGTAGGAATTCCCATGAATTTTTAGTTCAATTTTATGTTGATTAAATAGAATAGTTCCTTCACAAGTATTATTAAAGGGCTCTATGTTTCAAAAATATTTTATGGCATAAATAATTTCTGGAAAATTATGAAAGTTGGTACTTAGTGTTTTTAAATCATTGTGAATCAGTGGGATTTTCTCTGGATTTTTGGAGTTATGGATTTAGTACTTGATTCACAAGCATGCTAGATTAGGGTTTTTGGTAAATGATTTATTATAAATTAATTTCTAGCAAGAAAATTATGAAACTTTTATAATACTGTTTTCATAGTATTTCTAGTACTCTGTAATTAATCTAAACTATTTGGAAGAGTATTTGATGTAGTTTATTCATTAGACATGAAGAAATTGGATTATTGCAAAATTAAGTTTAGGCCCCTTAGACCATAGGGAAAATTGCCAAACCTTGGATGTGTTATTTTTAGATACACTAATATTTGTCTTAAATTTATTATGATTTATACATGACTGAAAAGTATGATCCTTGTACAAATTTGGAAGACCTTGGATTTAATAAAAATTAATTAATTATTAGGTTAATTGGAAAAAATTGTTATTATCAGAAAAATCGATTCAATAATGTCATGATAGGCCCCCAGAAATTAACTTAGGCCGTATGGAAGAAAACACAAAGGACATCCTATCGAAGACATTACTTAGTTTAAGGTGGTCTGCATTTAGTAATTTTGGGAAATGAGCAACAAGAGAAGGTTTGGGTTAGCATAAGGACAGCTTGTGTTGGTTGGATTTAAAGAAAGAGGATGGATCACCATAGGAGGTTCCAAGTGCGGTGAGGAATGAGTTGATGCGCTCTAGAAGGTGCGCGGATTTGACGAAAGATCGTCATCCCCGTAAGAGTGAAGAGTCAAATCCACCCTAGGTTTAGTTTGATGCAATTTATAGAGGGAACGGGTAAGGGTAAAACAACCAATAACAATAAGTGTCTTGCGAAAGGGAACTTCGGGCCGTAATGTCGTCGTCTTGGTTCCTAGTGCCCTTTGAGAGCCCTTCACGGGGTATGCCGGGGGCAGTCCTGGGCTACGTAAATCTTAAATAAATCAAAAGAATAATTAGTTGAAATAAGTTTACACTTCACACACTAGTTAGATTGACATTTGGAAAAGGTTAAGTCGTCCCGAGGTGTTCAAAGGGGCGCCATCCTGCGGTGCTCAAAGGGATGAGGTTTGGAATTGAGCCGGACGGTTTAGTCCGGGGAGCTTAGTCTCGGTTTGTGGTTGAGCCGGACGGTTTGGTCCGGGAGCTTTACTCTTGACTTCTTATATTAACTGCTGCATGCGCATAAAAATAGGAAAGATTAAGGTGGTGGGTTCTCGATATCGGGGAGTTCGATTGCACCGACACCGATATCGTTGACTCGGCAAGGTGACTAGCACTTAGCCAAGGTTAAGTCCGGCGGTCCAGTCGGCAAGAGTACGCAGGAGTCCGCTTTGTGCACCAAGCGTTGAGGGCGTACGATAGGTCAGACCAGTGGTGCTTTTACTGGTTTTGAGGTGGGCGAGGCCCAACCCACCGCTTCCGTCTGCCACTACGGAGGTATCTTGGGAGGTAACGGCTCTGAAAGGGGGAACTAAAGGTTTGTGTACACAAAGTTGGGTGTGTGAGTTGCACTGCTTGATCATCATACCCACCATATAGCTGCATGCCATAATCATTCATAACAACCTTGACACCTAAAGTATAAGTGGAATGGGACGCTTATACTTTAGGACTTGCAAAACAACCCCTTGGTCTATAAGCTTGTGTGGGCAAGTTTATAAATTAAGGTTAATTTGATATATGTATACCTGCTGCGTGATAACCGACACCCCAACGTATAAGTGGAATGAGACATTTATACGATGGGAGCCTTGTAGAAGATCCCTTGGCTTATGTGTACTCACATAAGTGGAGGTTTAATTTCTTACTTACTTACCTTTCTATTTTACCTATTACAACACTTATATTGCTCCCCTGTCATAACTTGCTAGTTAGTTCCACCGTCATCTGCTTTTGACTACTCTCCACCTTCATGTCCTTCCCTTTCTTCCTCTCCGCTCGGTGTCTTAGGGCATGGGGGAAGGGGTGGGGGATGATAGGGCTTAGTCTTATAGACTAACGGTTTTCGAACCACATCATTTTAGGGAATCGTGGAGCCCAACCCGGAGGAGCAGCCCAGGAGGCCGGTGCGCTTGGAGACAGGGCAGTCTAGCTCAGGAGTTCAGACAGCCGGGACCGTGAGTTCTGTTCCTTAGTAGCAGTTTGTTTTTCAGCTTCCGTTTGAGTGACTATGTAGTGAGGTGTTGTTGTACCGGGCTTAAGCCCTCTTCCTTTCAGTACTCTATTTTTACTCTGATGTTATACTGTGGACACTCCCTTCGTGGAGTTTACATATATGTGATTTATTATTGTGGACTGCATTTCTCCTTCTTTACTACTTGCTACTTGATTGTGAACGAAAAGGCCGGCAGAATCGGCGTGTTGTAGTGACGACCTTCCCGGGTGCGAAGGTGTCACCGCAAAGCGGCGGTTCTGGGCATAAGACCCCGAGTTTTAAATCAAAAAAAAATGGGGTCTTACAAAGTGGTATCAGAGGAAAACCACGATCGATCAAATAGCAGTCCACTAAACCCTAGGTCACCCCCGTTCGAGCTTAGTTTGCGGACAAACTAAGCAGCGGAAGCAGTGGTAGGCCCATATGGGGATCACATAATATATGTCCATTCTAGATTGAGTTAACGTTTTCTGACGATGAAGTTTTGTTGTGCAGACTCCAGCACTGCCTACATTACAGGGTGGGGCCCAGCAGACCCCGGATACTGCACCGATCCCACCAGTTCCCGCTCAGTTCCTACAAACTGACATGGGGCGGACTTTGACTGCCATCTTGGATGCTTTCAGGGCCCAACAGGCCCCGGCTCCACAGCAGATACCAGGAGCCAACTGGCTCAGCATCTTCCGAGGACTTTCTCCTCCGTCCTTCTTGGGGACGGAGTCAGCAGTGCGGACAGAGGAGTGGCTGGACATCATGGAGGAAATGCTGACAGGGATACGGAGCCAGTGGGAGGAGAGAGTACCTTTGGTTGTGTCCTGCTTGGAGTCTCACGCCAAGCAGTGGTGGAAGACAGTTCTGGATACTACTTTTGCTGGGAGACTGGCTGCTGAGGTTTCATGGGATGAGTTCAGGCCTATGTTGTTGGAGCATTTTGTTCCACAGTCGGCCCGAGACGAGTTGGAGGACCGCTTCTTGCAGTTGAAGCAAGGTACCAGGACGGTGGTGGAATACCATCGAGAGTTCAACCATCTGACTCATTTTGCAGACTCTTACCAGCTAGATGAGGCAGCGTACACGAAGAGGTTCTTCAAAGGTCTGTGGGAAGACATGAGGGATGCCCTTATATTTGTGTCGGACGGGCCTATCTCCCGTATTCTGGAGATGGCAAAGAGGTTAGAGGCAGATTGGCACACCACCAGAGGCCGGAAGCGGCCAATGGAGGATCAGAGCCGGGGAGCCCGGAGCGATCAGCGTCGAGGCCATGCAGCAGATGGCAGGAGGACAGAGGTTCAGCCTCGACAGGAGGTGAGGCAGGAGCCGAGGGAGCAGGTGACACTGGCCCCTCAGCCTATTCAGGTGCTGGAACTGCCGAGACCTCAGATGCGAGACGTGCAGAGATCGGGAGGTGGGGCTTACACTCCGCCGGAATGCTTCTACTGTCACCAGTTGGGGCATATCAAGAGGAACTGTCCTATGAGGGGAGCACCCCCTCCAGCACCGCAGATTGCCCCACCGGCTCAGCACTATGGAGGCCGAGGACGCGGCCAAGGTCGTGGATATCAGGGCGGAGATCGCCGACAGGAGAGGGAACAGGTATATGCATTAGATCTGACCCAGCCTCGACATCCTGAGGAGGTAATCACAGGTACGTCAAAAGATTGTATATTTCCTTTGTTTAATAGTTAGACTCTAAACTAAGAAATTACAAACTGGGAAAGAAAACTTTAACTAGACTTCAAAAATTTTGTTACCCCAGGCATTGTCCTCATCAGCGGCAAGCCCGCATATACTTTGTTCGATACGGGTGCGTCACGCTCATTTGTATCAGAGGCCTTCATTGTTGGCTTGGCAGGCGTGGAGAGATTCATCGTCTTGGCATTAAGGGTACGACTAGCTGACGGGTCCGAGCTACACACCACTGCGCATTGCAACATGGAGGCACAAATTGGCGGGAAAGCATTCGAGGCACCAGCCGCAATCCTGAGGATGCCTTCATATGATTTGATTTTGGGCATGTCATGGTTATATTGGAACCATGCCCTAATTGACTGCGTGGCCAAGAAGATTATTCTGAGGCATGGAGATTCTTCCGTCGTAACAGAAGGTATAAGACATGCCTCCTTTTCATTTTTGTCATCTATTCAGGCCGTCAAGGCCCATATACAGGGCGACGAGATTTACCAGGTTTTATTCGAGATGGCGGAGGCCAATGTTCTTGTAGTGGAGATTCCTGTTGTGCGAGATTTCGAGGATGTTTTTCTCGAGAAGTTACCGGGGCTACCCCCGCACAGAGAGCAGGACTTTCAGATTTTGCTGGTGCCAGGGGCTAAGCCAGCATCTAGAGCCCCCTACCAGATGGCCCCAAAGGAGCTGGTGGAATTCCGGAGCAAATTACAGGAGCTGGTGGAAGCCGGTTATGTCCGGCCAAGTTCCTCGCCATGGGGAGCCCCTGTATTGTTCGTCAAGAAGAAGGATGGGACACTTAGACTGTGCATAGATTACCGGGCCTTGAATCGACTGACGGTCCGAAATACTTATCCGTTACCAAGGATAGACGAGCTATTCGACCAGCTGGAGGGAGCTCACTTCTTCTCGAAGCTGGATTTGAGATCGGGCTACTACCAGTTACGGATCCGAGAAGAGGACATCCCGAAGACTGCTTTTAGTAGCAGATATGGTCTATACGAGTTTACCGTGATGCCCTTTGGGCTCACGAATGCACCATCAGCGTTCATGACTCTCATGAACCAGGTTTTCGAGTCTTACTTGGATGTGTTTGTCATCGTTTTTATTGATGACATTCTCATTTACTCTCGGACGGAAGAGGAGCACTCGAGGCATTTGGCATTGACACTACAGAGATTGCGAGAGCATCAGTTGTACGCAAAATTCAGCAAGTGTCAGTTTTGGTTGAAGGAGGTGGCCTTTTTGGGTCATGTTATCAGTGGAGCTGGGTTGGCAGTGGATCCAGCGAAAGTTCAAGCAGTCCGAGATTGGCCACGATTGAAGACAGCTACAGAAGTTCGGAGCTTCTTAGGACTTGCCGGTTACTACCGGAAGTTCGTAGAAGGATTTTCTAGTCTTGCACTCCCTCTCACATCTTTGACGAGGAAGGAGACACCTTTTGTGTGGACCCCGAAATGCGAGGCAGCTTTTCAAGAGTTGAAGGAGAGACTTACCTCCGCTCCTATACTGACTCTCCCTTCGGGGAAAGAAGGATTCCAGGTGTATACAGATGCCTCCTACCAGGGCTTGGGAGCTGTTCTGATGCAGAATGGGCATGTTATTGCTTACGCTTCACGCCAGCTAAAGAAGCATGAACAAAACTACCCAGTGCACGATCTGGAGTTGGGTGCGGTTATTTTTGCGCTGAAGGTCTGGCGCCATTATCTCTATGGAGTTCACTGCGACATATTTTCAGATCATAAAAATCCGAAGTATGTGGATACGCAGAAGGAGCTGAACATTAGACAGCGGAGATGGGTGGAGTTCCTGGCAGACTATCAGTATGAGATGCACTACCATCCGGGTAAGGCAAACGTGGTAGCCGATGCTCTGAGCCGGAGAGCTACTACTTCAGGAACAGGGCCCCAGGTCTTGTCGTTAGAGATATTGCGGAGCTTTGAAGATATGCACATCACCTTGGTATCGTCCGAAGACACCGATCTGTATGAGGAGTATTTAGCTGCGACGAGCGCCACCGACACTATTCATGACAGAGTTAGAGATTGGCAGAGGCAGGATGCCAAATTGGAGCCGATTTTCAGGGCCATAAAGGCAGGCTCAGCTGGGGACTATTCGATGCGAGGTGATCTGTTGTGCTTCAAGGGTCGGACTTACATACCGGATGGAGGGCAGATTCGGGAAGACATTATGGCAGAGGCTCATCATAGCCGATACTCTATACATCCCGGGATTACGAAGATGACGGCGGATTTGAAGAAGACACTCTACTGGCCGGGCATGAAGAAGGACATCACTTATTTCGTGACCCACTGCGAGGCGTGCCAGTTAGTGAAGGCAGAGTGCAGACACCCCGCTGGTCTGCTGCAACCACTCCCAGTGCCGTAATGGAAGTTTGATGATATCGCGATGGACTTCATCCATGGCCTCCCTCGTTCACGCACGGGAAACGATTCTATCTGGGTAATCGTTGACCGGCTGACGAAGGTGGCTAGATTCATCCCGATCAGGAAGGATGACTCGGTTGGAGTTTTGGTTCGGAAGTTCGTGGAGCAGTTTATTCATTACCATGGAGTGCCCAGGACGATCGTATCTGATCGAGATGGTCGGTTCACATCCAGAGAGTGGAGATCAGTGCAGTCTTACCTTGGCACACGGCTGGCCTTCAGTACAGCCTTCCATCCCCAGACTGACGGGCAGACAGAGCGTACCAACATGACGCTAGAAGACTTACTGAGGCTGTGTATTGTGGATCACGGAGAGCCCTGGGAGCGGATGTTGCCCCTAGTGGAGTTTTCTTACAATAACAGCCATCAGTCCAATATACGGATGGCTCCGTACGAGGCCTTGTATGGGAGGAGATGTCGGACTCCCTTGTCTTGGATACATGATGCAGATCCGAAGGTGCTAGATTCGGAGTTTGTTGAAGACACCGAGGCTCAGGTGTGACTGATTCGAGAGAGGATGCTAGAGGCACAAAGCAGACAGGCAAAGTATTATGACGCTCGGTATCGTTTAGTAGAGTTTCAGGTTGGGGACCGGGTATTCTTGAAGATCCGGCCAATGCACGGGGTTTCACGAGTACGTGGTCGGCGGAAGAAGCTCAGTCCGAGATACATGGGGCCTTTCAGGATCCTGAAGCGGATCGGTCCATTAGCTTACAGACTGGAGCTATCGCAGGAGCTGTCCGGCCTACACGACGTGTTCCACGTATCTTCACTCAGGAGGGCTCTACTACGCCCGGAGTAACAGATTACCACCACTGATGGGCCGGTAGCTACAGATCGGTCCGTACAGGTGGAGCCGATACGGATTGACGACCAGGGGATACGGGTCTTGCGCCGCAAGAAGATCCCGCTAGTCAAAGTCTTGTGGAGGAATCATGGGCAAGTGGAGCATACTTGGGAACCCGAGGACTTGATGCGAGAGAAGTACCCGGAGTTGTTTAGCCAGGTAATATCTTCTAACTTCTCAAGATGCTTGTAATTATTTTTCCCTACTTGTTTTACACCGGAGTATCGCCTAAGATTAGAGGCTAATCCTTTGTTTATTGGGGCTAGCCCTTGTTTATTAACCTTGGTTAAACAATTCAACCCTCGTGGGATGTTACAAGCTTAAGATAACCCGGTAGAAAAGCTCTCATAGACTTAACCTTAATTTCGGGGACGAAATTTTTGTTTTGTTTATTGGGATTTGTAACATCCCATTTTTCAATTAGACCCTCCCTTAGGAGTGACTTGAACATTCCTAGGTCATACCAAGTCCTAGGTTGAACCTAGGAGGTCAAGTGACCCAACTAGTTAGTTGAGACTATCTTGGGCTGCAAATAGTAAAATCTTAAAACCCTGATTTTGGTGGCCTAGTGGGTTCAATCTGACTCCAAGACATTCCTAGACCTAATATGAGATCAATGGGTCACCAAGGATCCATTGGGTGCAAACCTAATGGCTAAGTTGACCCAAGTCAACTTAAGCCCTAGTTAGGCCAAAGTAACCCTGCCCTGGATCAACTCACCCTCTTTATCCCAAGTCTACCCTACCTAACCATACCTAGGCCTTAGGGGAGGTCAATGGGTCCCTAGGGGTCTATTGATGTTGACTCGGAAGGTCAAATTGACCAAGTCAACCCTAAACCCAAATCAAGTCAAACCTAGCTCAATTGGGTTAACTCAAGCTCAAGCCGCCTCATGTGGACTCATATGGTTTTATTAGGAGTTATTATGGCTGCCTATAGCCTAAACCCTAGGCTAGCCAACATGTTGACTAGGAGAGAGAAAGAAGAGAGAAATAGGCTAAATATAGGAGAGAGAAAGTGTGAATTAAGGGTATTTTCATGGTAGAATGGTGAGCCCCCCCTCTCATATGGCATTTAAGGTTTTAATATTGATTTTATGGGCTGCCTTTAGGCTTCTAGGGGAAGAAAATTCGTGAGGAGGACTAGGAGAGAGAAAAAAATAAGTATTTGGTTATATAGAGGAGAGAGAAAAGGTGGTGGAGAGGTGAAGAGGTGTTTTGAAGAGGGAGGAGGCATGAGTTCGGCCAAAGAGGGGCCAACAGCCACCTAGAGGTTGACACCTCCTCCCCCCACCCTTTTCCCGGCCATCAAGAGGTGTTTCCACCCTCTCTCTCCTCTAACCACCCCCCACATGAAGAGGTGTTTTGCCTCTTGGAGAAAACCGCCCCTCTCCCCCTCTCCTCTTTATATACTCACTTAGGAGAGAGGGGAGACCATTTTCGAAATCAGAGAAGGAGGGGTGAACCCTTGCCGGAGCCACCAAGGAGAGAAACGCCGCCACCGCCGCCACCGCCGCCACCATGGCATCCCGCCGTTCAACTCGCATCCAAGCCCGAAATTAGGTCCTCCCTCACCTCTTCTCTCATGTTTAGATCCTAGAATTGTTTAGGAGTTGAGTTCATGCTCAAACGAACCGGAGCAAAACTTAAAAATTCAGAAATCTCCATTTTTCTGGAGTTTTTGGTGGGCTCGGGTAGGGCGGCGCCGCCACCTCCGGCCTCCCTAGCCGCCGGAATGGTTAGCCCCCACCACCGGGAACATGTAGGAGTTGATTCCCGGTGGTGGCGCCGCCCATGGTGGTCGGGAAAAGGCCCGTGATAACCACTTCTCACGGTTCTGGTTCAGGCCATTTGGAGAAGACGAAGTACAGCTGCCGTCCGATCGCTTTAAGATTTGTGCAGGATCAAAATAAATACTTATAAACCCATATTTTTTTCGGATTTTCTGTATTTAATAAAACAGTTTCACTGTAAATTAAATTTAGGCCCCTTATGGGCACCACATGAAAAAGAGTACAACATGAAAGTTGTAGGTCTTTTGAATACCTACAATTTGATATGTAGTGGTGAAAAATTGGATGAGGGGACTGCCCTGTAGAGCCTTTTTAGTAAGGGTATGTCCTACAACTAGGGTAGTTTTCTTCTAAAAATTATTTAGGCCCTTTAGGGGCATGTTCATCAAAAATGATCAACATAAATATTGCAGTAATTTTAATTATCTACAGTTTGATATGTAATGGAAAATATTAGGACAAGTATTCTGACCTATAGGGCCATTATTCTAGGGTAGGTCCTACAAATATGGCAGATCTTTGAAAAATTCCCCACACCTAATCCTTGGTCCAAATGCTTTGAAATTTGGACAGGGACTCAATATCACCTAGACCTAACTCCTGTAAAAATTAAAGACCATTTGGGATAGTGTAACTTAGGGTTCTGCCCTAAACCTAGAAAAGCTAGGGTAAGGTAGTTGAAGGGTCAAATGACCTCTAAACCCTCCCAACTTTTGGTGAGGTGTCCCTGGTATAGGTATCTAGGTCTGGTTCAAATTTCAACTCATTTGGTTGAATTTTGATTAGGAATCCTCTAAACCCTAGTTTTGACCTAGTAGAAGGAAGCTTAGTGAGAAGGTTCCTTGCACTCTGGTATGATCATCTCACCTCAACAGAGGTTGAGATTTTAACCACTGGTTTATTTTGGTCCTAAGATTGTCCTTAGGGAAGATGGGATGATTTAGGGTAAGTTTACCCTAGGGCCCAGGTTAAAACCCTAAAGGTGGACTTTGGGGGTTTATGAAGGACATAGGGGCAAATGCCCTTGTATGGCCTTGAGATTTAGTGGAGAGGTTGTAACTCTCTGGTTGTAATGTTAGATAATTTGGATGTAGGTAGCTACCTCAAAACTTAAATACTAGTTTTAGGGTAGAAGGAATTTTAGGTCCAAACAGTATCTTAAACTCTTTTAAAAGCCAGGAAATTGGGGCAGTGGGTTTCTAGGGTAGTTAGGACCCTTGGATAATTTTACTAGAATTTTTGGATAGGTATTTCTAGTACTTCATTCATGAATGTGGTTATAGCCCTTTTTGATTTTTTATTTATTAAAGATTTTTAATTCAAATAAGGCCCCCTTGAAACTCTGGAATTAGATGTTGTTGGCTAGTAGGAATGCCCATGAATTTTTAGTTCAATTTTATGTTGATTAAATAAAATAGTTCCTTCACAAGTATTATTAAAGGGCTCTATGTTTCAAAAATATTTTATGGCATAAATAATTTCTGGAAAATTATGAAAGTTGGTAATTAGTGTTTTTAAATCATTGTGAATCAGTGGGATTTTCTCTGGATTTTTGGAGTTATGGATTTAGTACTTGATTCACAAGCATGCTAGATTAGGGTTTTTGGTAAATGATTTATTATAAATTAATTTCCAGCAAGAAAATTATGAAACTTTTATAGTACTGTTTTTATAGTATTTCTAGTACCCTGTAATTAATCTAAACTATTTGGAAGAGTATTTGATGTAGTTTATTCATTAGACATGAAGAAATTGGATTATTGCAAAATTAAGTTTAGGCCCCTTAGACCATAGGGAAAATTGCCAAACCTTGGATATGTTATTTTTAGATACACTAATATTTGTCTTAAATTTATTATGATTTATACATGACTGAAAAGTATAATCCTTGTACAAATTTGGAAGACCTTGGATTTAATAAAAATTAATTAATTATTAGGTTAATTGGAAAAAATTGTTATTATCAGAAAAATCGATTCAATAATGTCATGATAGGCCCCCAAAAATTAACTTAGGCCGTATGGAAGAAAACACAAAGGACATCCTATCGAAGACATTACTTAGTTTAAGGTGGTCTGCATTTAGTAATTTTGGGAAATGAGCAACAAGAGAAGGTTTGGATTAGCATAAGGACAGCTTGTGTTGGTTGGATTTAAAGAAAGAGGATGGATCACCATAGGAGGTTCCAAGTGCGGTGAGGAATGAGTTGATGTGCTCTAGAAGGTGCGCGGATCTGACGAAAGATCGTCATCCCCGTAAGAGTGAAGAGTCAAATCCACCCTAGGTTTAGTTTGATGCAATTTATAGAGGGAACGGGTAAGGGTAAAACAACCAATAATAATAAGTGCCTTGCGAAAGGAAACTTCGGGCCGTAATGTCGCCGTCTTGGTTCCTAGTGCCCTTTGAGAGCCTTTCACGGGGTATGCCAGGGGCAGTCCTGGGCTAACGTAAATCTTAAATAAATCAAAAGAATAATTAGTTGAAATAAGTTTACACTTCACACACTAGTTAGATTGACATTTGGAAAAGGTTAAGTCGTTTCGAGGTGTTCAAAGGGGCGCCATCCTGCGGTGCTCAAAGGGATGAGGTTTGGAATTGAGCCGGACGGTTTAGTCCGGGGAGCTTAGTCTCGGTTTGTGGTTGAGCCGGACGGTTTGGTCCGGGAGCTTTACTCTTGACTTCTTATATTAACTGCTGCATGCGCATAAAAATAGGAAAGATTAAGGTGGTGGGTTCTCGATATCGGGGAGTTCGATTGCACCGACACCGATATCGTTGACTCGGCAAGGTGACTAGCACTTAGCCAAGGTTAAGTCCGGCGGTCCAGTCGGCAAGAGTACGCAGGAGTCCGCTTTGTGCACCAAGCGTTGAGGGCGTACGATAGGTCAGACCAGTGGTGCTTTTACTGGTTTTGAGGTGGGCGAGGCCCAACCCACCGCTTCCGTCTGCCACTACGGAGGTATCCTGGGAGGTAACGGCTCTGAAAGGGGGAACTAAAGGTTTGTGTACACAAAGTTGGGTGTGTGAGTTGCACTGCTTGATCATCATACCCACCATATAGCTGCATGCCATAAACATTCATAACAACCTTGACACCTAAAGTATAAGTGGAATGGGACGCTTATACTTTAGGACTTGCAAAATGACCCCTTGGTCTATAAGCTTGTGTGGGCAAGTTTATAAATTAAGGTTAATTTGATATATGTATACCTGCTGCGTGATAACCGACACCCCAACGTATAAGTGGAATGGGACATTCATACGATGGGAGCCTTGTAGAAGATCCCTTGGCTTATGTGTACTCACATAAGTGGAGGTTTAATTTCTTACTTACTTACCTTTCTATTTTACCTATTACAACACTTATATTGCTCCCATGTCATAACTTGCTAGTTAGTTCCACCGTCATCTGCTTTTGACTACTCTCCACCTTCATGTCCTTCCCTTTCTTCCTCTCCGCTCGGTGCCTTAGGGCATGGGGGAAGGGGTGGGGGATGATAGGGCTTAGTCTTATAGACTAACGGTTTTCGAACCACATCATTTTAGGGAATCATGGAGCCCAACTCGGAGGAGCAGCCCAGGAGGCCGGTGCGCTTGGAGACAGGGCAGTCTAGCTCAGGAGTTCAGACAGCTGGGACCGTGAGTTCCGTTCCTTAGTAGCAGTTTGTTTTTCAGCTTCCGTTTGAGTGACTATGTAGTGAGGTGTTGTTGTACCGGGCTTAAGCCCTCTTTCTTTCAGTACTCTATTTTTACTCTGATGTTATACTGTGGACACTCCCTTCGTGGAGTTTATATATATGTGATTTATTATGGTGGACTGCATTTCTCCTTCTTTACTACTTGCTACTTGATTGTGATCGAAAAGGCCGGCAGAATCGGCGCGTTGTAGTGACGACCTTCCCGGGTGCGAAGGTGTCACCGCAAAGCGGCGGTTCTGGGCATAAGACCCCGAGTTTTAAATCAAAAAAAAATGGGGTCTTACAATGCAGATATATATATCCAGAGGTTACCCGTTATGTTATCACGACTTGGATTGATCCTTACAAACATTGCTTTGTGTCAGCTTGGATAGATACATTTTTTTCATCTAGGTAATTGCACAACTAATCGTGTTGAGAGCGGTCATAGCCAATTGAAAAGGTTTTTGGAGGTATTTATCGGCAACTTGACTACGGTTTGGAAATCATTTCATCAAATGATAACTCTCCAACACACAAAGATCAAGAAATCATTTGGTAAAAGCATTATACAGGTAAATAACATGTTTAGTGGGCATTTGTATTCCAATTTGGTTGGTTTTGTATCTATTGCTGCTTTAGATATTATGAAAAAGGAAGAAGAACTAGTAAGGTCAGGGTATCCAGATGCGTCAGATTGTACACATAGGGTAAGAAATACCCTCGGTTTGCCTTGCGCACATGAACTGGTAATTTACATTAATCAGTCAAGTGCCTTTCCCTTATGGATGATCCATAAGCATTGGAAAAAATTGACATTAGATGCAAAACCTATCGAAGCATCGACACCGATTAAGGAGGAGCATATTCCCACAAGTGACATACAAATGGAATTAGAATGTCTACTAAAAAAATACAAAAATTCTGATGACATACACAAGCAAGAGCTGAAAAGAAAACTGCGAGAGCTTTTGGAGCCTTCTACAAGCAAAACTATAGAGCCTTTTATGCCATTACGTTTGAAAGGACGGCCAAAGGGTAGCAACAATAAATTGAAGGGAGATTTCAAATCAACAAAGCGGGAACCTTCGCATTTTGAACATGTTATTGCAAAAGATGGAGTACAGGTTATTCCAAAAGATGGAGTGCAGGTCAAGAAAAAGCTTACACGAAAAATCGGTCCCGACAACAAGAGATTTGTAAATTGCATTCGGAAGGAGATGCCTTCTTATATTTCAAAACATATAGTTGATGCCATTAATGTCACAGGAGATGGGCACTGTGGGTACCGTGTGGTAAGTCTTGCTTTAGACATGAAGGAGAACTGACAACAAGTTAGAATTGACCTCTCCAAGGAGCTCCAAGAAAGGTCAATTTTGTACTCAAATATTTTCGGGAGTGTGAGGTTGCATGATTTAATGCAATCTTTGGATTGCAATAGCGTCTCAGCTCCGCTTGAAAAGTGGATGTCAATGCCTGATATGGGATTAGTAATAGCATCACGCTATAACGTGGTCGTTGTTCATTTCTCTCGCTTTCAGTCATTCACTTTTTTGCCCTTACATTCTGCACCTTCAGAAAGCCAAAAGATTATTTTTATTGGTTTTGTGAACGACAACCACTTCATACAATTGCAAATGATGGAAGATTGTCCATTGCCACCTATTTTCTCCGTGTGGATGCGGTACCACGAAGCCATTGCAGAGGAATGGGCTATGCAATATGGAAGTAATATTGTTAGTTTGGCTGATTCTTGAACTGCATGGTATGGGCATAGCAATATGGATGTGGTATGTTCGTTCACTGCTTGCTATATGTTGTTTTCCCCAAAATAACTTTGAGGGGAGATTTGATAATACATATTATAACTCTAAATTTGTCCAAATGTTCCTATTTTTTGCAGGTTTCTTATTTTTGAAAGAGGGAGAGAGCGGTATCTCAACTGTATTTTTGAAGAACATTGTGGATTGTCCTATGTTGTTTATTTTGATGTTTTAATTGAGACTATAAGTATTTAACATGTTCAATGCCAAGTTTTGAAGTGGGTTGTTATATGTAATTTGTTGTGCTTAGTGGTATGGTAAAAAAGTTCTATTTCAGTTAATTAATTATAAAACAAATGAGATTGATTTTTGAATTTGGCCTGCATATGTGAAATTTGGCCTGCATGAATAAATATTTGGCCTGCATATATCCACGGCCTGCATAAAGCCAAAAGTGGCATGCATATAACAATGCTCTTTATATATATATACACACACGAGTGACAGTGCACGGGACGCCTCTCATGCTCAGGCGCGACAGTACTTAGTCTGCGGTGGGAGAGCCCGCCGCAGCGCCGCAACGCCGCCCCTGCGATTCTTAATATTTTTCTTATCATATAATTTTCTTAATATCATTTTTTTTATCATTACATGTTATTTGTATTTTAAATTTTTTTTTTTATATTTAAAAATTAAAAGTAAAAAACAAAAAATTTAAATATAAATATATATATAAAGGACAATCAAGATTGATTTGAAGGGTCTCGGATATTACACCGTGCAATCGCAACAGCCAACAGCCAACGATACTTTTTTGTATATATACGAGTGACAGTGCACGGAATATCTCTCATGCTCCGCGCGATAGTACCCAGTCTGCGACGGGCGAATCCGTCGCTCCCGGCGATTCTTAATATTTTCTTATCATGTAATTTTTTTAATATAAATTTTTTATCATTGCATATTATTTGTATTTTAAAATTATTATTTTTTTATATTTAAAAGTTAAAAATAAAAAACAAAAAAATTAAATATATATATGTGAGTGTAAAAAACGGACGATCAAGATTGATTTAGAGGGTCTCGGATGTTACACCGTGCAATCACAACGGTCAATGATATTTCTTTGTGTGTACATATATATATAATAAAGATATTTAGGTGCTGCTACAGTAACAGGATGTCATCAGTTACTGGAGGGATTTTCCAAAACTGCCCCGCCCTTCTTCCTATTCGCCGGCTTCGGTTTTTATAAAAAAAAATTGACTTTCGTTGCCGCCAGCATGTTCGCCATGACCGGACACTGGCGACCTCGGCGGGGGGTAGGCCAGACAGGCCGACGCCAGCTCCACCAGCAGCGGTGGCGTGTTAAATTTTTATTTTTTTTATAAACGGAGGCAGAGCAGAGCTATTGTGGGAGAAGGGGGAGGAGGGGAGCAACCGGCAAACCCAACGGTGGGGGCCGGGCAGGCCGCCGGTGGCGGCGGACCCTTCACGCGCAGGCAGAATACAGGCAGCCGCGGCGGGATGCAGGAGAGGGTGGCGGATGCAGGCGGCGGGATGCCATGGAACAGTAAAATTTTATAAGAAACTTTAGACTTTATGGCAAATTATTTAGTATAGTTTTAAAATTAATTTAAATATATTTAAAAATCTTTAAAAAAATGTATAAAAAATAATTTAAAAAATACAAAAAAACAGAATAATTTAAAAATCTATATAATAATTCCAGGTGGGCGGGCGGGCTTCGGAGCCCGTCGGGGGGCGGGCAGGCATAGCCACCATAATTATATATATATACACACACACGAGCATCTTCACACGGGCATAACCAGTGCGAAGATGATCGTGTGTGTGTGTATATATAATTAAAAAGGTGTCATATTGGAGGCATGAATGTTTTAAGATGATGACGTTAGACAATCATTTGAAATCACTGGTGATCACATATTTCTTCATTTTTGTGGTCATCTTGCTCGTTGAGCATAATCTCAATTTCTTTTCATAGTATTTCTTTAATGTAATGATGTCATTATTGAAATTTGTGAAGTGAAAGTGGGTGATCGGGCAGTCCGGGCGGCCTGGGCGGACTGTCCGCGCGGACTGGAGCTGGAGTTCGGCGGTCTGGTGTTGGCGACTTGTGGTCCTGTTGGCTGTTTTTGCGGATTGGATTCCGCGAACTGCGCGGACTGGTTGAGTCTGGCAGTGGCTGGCTGAGCAGTGCAGGATGGTGTCCGCGGTCTGTGCGGACTGAGGCTTGGAGACCGCGTGATCAGCGTTTGGTCTGGAGTTGCGGTGAGCCACAATCTGGTAGTGATCTGGCCTTGGAGCTGGCGGACTGTGTTGGTGTCCGTCGAGCTCACGTGATCTTGTTGTCTGGACTTGCACTTCTGTGAAGTCCAGGGTTTCCGCATAGCCCGCTGTGATCGGGCGGTTGCCTGTGGTCGTGGACATTGCGAGCTGGGTTGGTGTCCGCATAGTCCGTTGTGACCGGGCGGTTTGCCTGTGGCCGTGGACTTGTGCGTACGGACAGATGATGTGTCCTCTCTCCATGCGGACTAGCATGATGCTCAGCTGGTGGCTCTCTTGCGGATTTGGCGATCTGTTCGCGAGTCTGGCTGTTGGTGCGGACTCGGCGGACTGGCAGTGCTAGCTGCAATCAAGGGGCGGTATCTCATAGGGCGGTGATCACACTCCTCACCCCGCCTATAAATAGGACCCCCGGCTCGTCATTTGATAACAGACTGAACAGTAAGTTGGACTTGGGTTTAAGGCTGCGGACTCGATTTTTGTATTCGTGCGGGTTGATTAGACTTAACTGGTTGTTGTGTGCAGGTGGCGCGGCTAGCACTGTGAAGCCAGGAGCTTGGTTTTGACCTCGGTCAGGCTCAGTGAAGTTGCGGACTGCGTTCAACGGTTATAAGTTTTTTGCATCAACTTTCTCAGTTCAATAACCTGTCCGCGCGACCTCGCGGTCTCGGCGGGTAGGTGGTTTGTTCCTCAGTTCGGAAGCAGCAGGCAGTTCTGCGAATAACGGCGTGTCCGCGCGACCTCGCGGTCTCGGCGGACTCCGTGTTCAGTTCGGCTTTAGCACAGTTCGGGCGGTCTATGCGGGCAGGCGGTCTCAGTGTTTCTGTCCGCCCGAATTGATTGTAGTTTTTGTTTTTTCATGTACTGGCGAAATCATGTCTCGCCACGTATACCTCGCCCTGTAAAGAAGATTGATAAATTTTTGATCTTCTTGTTTCTGTCTATGCACTCTGGTTGCCTGAGTATTCTTCCTGTTTTCCGCTTAGTCAAGTTGTGATCTGGGTAATTCCGAAGATATTAATTTGGCGTTTGGGCTATCTTGCTGAGCTTCTTGAGAAAATTTAACATGGTATCAGAGGAAGATTCAGTTGCTTGAGCGGTGATCAACAAGTTCTGTTGTTGCTCTGTGCTTCTGAAAGGTTGGCCAGGATAGTGCTATGGACGGAGGTTTTGCAAAAGGTCTGGGAATTGAGCTTTTAACGTCGACTAACTTCAAGAAATGGAAGTCGTGCATGAAAAGTTATCTTCTGGGCGAGGAGCTGTGGGAGGTCGTCAGTGGTGATGACCATGTAGAAATTACAGCTGTGTTTGGAACTGCCGAGCAGGTGAGAGTGTGGAGGAAGACAAATGTCAAGGCTAGTTTGCTCTCAAGCGGGCGGTGTCACCTGAGCTCTTTGATCACATCTTAGGATGTGAGTCTGCTGCTGAGATATGAACTTACCTCGATGGGTTGTTCAACAGAAAGAATGTAGTTAGGCTATAGTTCTTGGAAAATGAGTTGGCTAAGGCAACTCAAGGAGACCTTTCTATCTCTAGATACTTCTTGAAGATGAAGAGCTTATGTGCTGAGCTTTCAGCACTTGATCTTGATGAGCCGATCTATGAGGCTAAGATGAAGAGACACATAATCCACGGTCTGCTGAAGGAGTATGTGGCCTTCGACACTTCAGTTCAAGGCTGGGCGACTCAGCCTTCTCTTCTGGAGCTGGAGAACCTGTTTGCTTCGCAGGAGAGCTTGGCTAGACAGATGGCCGGGGTGACTGTCTCTGAAGGAGGTAGTGAAGCTCTCTTCACTGATAAGAAGAAGAAGAAGAGATGGGAAGGGAAGAAGAAGAAGACTGCGGCTGGAGATGAACCCTCAACTTCTAATCAGCAAGAGGGGAGCTTTGCTCCTAAGAAGGATTGGAAGAAGAACTTGAAGTGCTACATGTGTCATCAGCCGGGTCACTTCAAGCGTGAATGTAAAGTCAAGCTGTAACCTGGGCATGCTGCAGGCAAGGAGGAAGCTTCCTCTAGCAATGAGGAAGCTTGTTGGGGTGGAGCCTTCATGACGGGCACTTGTATTTGTGCCTTGTCCACCATTGACTTTGAAGATGACTGGATCGTGGACTCCGGGTGTGGTCATCACCTCACCAGAGACAAGTCGAAGTTCTCCTCGCTGCAGGCTTACTCAGGTAACGAAGCCATCATCACTGCTGATAATACTGTTCATACTGTAGAGAAGGAAGGTGTAGTGTCCGTAGGTAGTGATCAGGGTCCACTCGCATTAAGGAGTATCTATCACGTATCGGGCATGAAGAAGAATCTATTCTCGGTTACCAACGCAGTAGATGCAGGATATCAGGTTCTGTTTGATAAAACAGAGGTGAAGTTTCTCCGCAACGTATCAGCGGTTAAGGCTGATGTTGCTCACGTTGGAAGGAGAGTGAGGACTTGTTTGTTTTATCAACAAGCTCCTATGTTGATTGCATGAGGGCCAATGATAGCGCTGTTATGTGGCCTAAGAGGCTGGGTCATATAGGGATGGATAAGCTGAAAGCTATGACAAATAGGAGCCTGGTGAGAGGCTTGCCTAAGCTATCATCCTTCGGTGATGGTCACGTTTGTGCAGGATGTCAGTATGGCAAGTCTCACCGTCTTCCATTTGATTAGTCATAAACAAGAAGCAAATCACCATTGTAGGTTATCCATGGTGATCTGATGGGACCAAGCGTTACTGCTAGGCTTGGCGGGAGCAGGTATATGCTAGTCTTGATTGATGATTACTCAGGATACACTTGAGTGTATTTCTTGAAGGAGAAGTCCGAAGCCTTCCGGTTGTTTGTGAAGTTCAAGGAGCTGGTGGAGGGCCGACTTAACCTGTGGATCAAAAAATTTAGAATTGACAACGACGGAGAGTTTGTCTCCTCCGAGTTTTCTAATTTTTGCAGGAAGCACGAGATCTAGAGAGAGCTTACTTGTGCTCATACTCCACAATAAAATAGAGTTGCAGAAAGGAAGATCTGTCATCTGACGTAGACATGCAAATGTTGGCTTCATGCCAAGAGTATCTCAAGGTCCTTTTGGGCAGAGGGAATGTCTTGTGCAGCTTATGTCATCAATCGGATGCCTCTCAGTCCGATCAATATGAAGTCTCCATTCGAGATGTTGCCGAAGGAGAAGCCAAGTGTTGGACACCTTCGAGTGTTTGGTTCAACTTGCTACGTGCATATCCCGGATGCTCTAAGGACAAAGCTTGATGCAAAGGCAATGAATCTTGTCTTTGTTGGCTATGATGAGCGGAAGAAGGGATGGAGGTGCATGAATCCTGCGACAAAGAAGTTTGTTGTGTCAAGAGACGTGGTCTTTGACGAACTGACATCGTATGGAGGAAGCTCGGTTGAGCTACCGAAAGGCAAGGTTGATGAAGGGCAGGAGATGACTGTTGAGATTGTCCAAGAGGAGCTTGTTGTTTCACCAGCAGCTCCTGTTGCTTATAGCTATAGGGCAGAGGCTTCTGGTTTAGGAAGCAGGGGGAGCATTGCTCAATGATTGCCCGAAAATGGAGCTGGGCCTAAAGAAGCAGCGGAGTTGGTGAGCAAAGAGCAGCCTCTTAGAAGATCAAAGAGGATTATCCAGCCTCCGACTCGATACTGTAAAGGGAATACAGTGAGCTTTGTCTCCTGTTTCTTTGCAGGCCCTCTGGATGAGCGGGAGCCTTCAAAGTTTGAAGATGCCACTGGAGTGAAGGAGTGGAACAATGCCATGGATGAGGAGATGGCTGCCCTCAGGAAGAATGAAACTTAGGACTTGGTGCCCAAGGTGGATGACATTACTCTTGTTACTTGCAAGTGGGTCTACAAGCTGAAGAAGAAGGCGGATGGAAGCATCGAGCGGTATAAGGCTCGCCTTGTTGCTCGAGGATTCTCTCAACAGTACGGCGAGGACTATGAGGAGACGTTTAGTCCTGTGGCGAAGATGACTTCAGTACGAGTGATGATAGCTTTGGCGGCTTGTCAGGGCTGGAAGATGTGACAACTAGATGTAAAGAACGCTTTTCTTTACGGAGAGATCGACAAGGACATCTTTATAGATCAGCCGCTCGGTTACGTATCTGAAGAACATCCGGACTACGTCTGCAAGCTCCGGAAGGCTCTTTATGGCTTGAAGCAGGCTCCTCGAGCCTGGTATGGGAAGATTGCAGAATACCTCCAGTTCTGTGGATATCTGACTTCAAATTCAGACTCGAGCCTGTTCGTCAAGAAGAAGGGGGAGGTTCTTGTCCTGGTGCTGTTATACGTGGATGACATGATCATCACGGGGAATTTCAAGGAGGAGGTAACTAGGCTCAGGGAGGAGCTAACTATTCGCTTCGAGATGAAAGACTTGGGGGAGTTTCATCACTTTCTTGGTCTCGAAGTGGAAAAGAAGGAGAGCGGGATTCTTGTTTCCCAGAAAGGTTATGCGGATTGGATTGTGAAACGATTCGGCATGGAAAGGGGAAAGAGTTGCTCTACTCCTTTGGATTGTGGCTTGAAGCTTCGACGAGATGAGGGTAGGATTCTTCCTGATCCCTTGGTGTTCCGAGATCTGGTGGGGAGCTTGATCTACTTGACAATTACAAGGCCAGACATTGCTTATGCTGTTGGCCGAGTAAGTCAGTTTATGGCGGAGCCAAGGAAGTCTCATCTTATGGCGGCGAAGAGTATTCTGAAGTATGTGATGATGACGTCTGATATGGGACTCCTGTATAGGAGGGGCTCGGTTTTTTCCTTGCTAGGTAACACGGATGCTGATTATGGTGGTGATTCGGATGACCGAAAGTCAACTTCAGGTTATGTGTTGACTTATGGATCAGCGGGTATCTCGTGGTGTAGCAAGAAACAGGACTCGGTGTCCGTCTCTACTACGGAAACAGAGTACAAGGTTTCGGCCTTGGCAGCTCGGGAAGGCATTTGGCTAAGGAGACTAGTAGAGGACGTCCATAAGGAAGTGCAAGGTCCCACTCTGCTACGAGGTGATAATGAGAGTGCTCTCAAGCTGGTGAACAATCCAGTTTGCCACGCGAGGACCAAACATATTGAGATCGAGCACCATTTCATTCGGGAAAAGGTGTTGGAGGGATCTCTAGTGGTCGGGCATGTTCTGAGTGAGGACAATCTTGCTGACATCTTAACAAAGCCGCTGTCGAAGGGTCCTTTCCAGCGACTTCGAGGTTTACTTGGCTTGATCACCACTTCTCACTTTAAGGGGGAATGTTGAAATTTGTGAAGTGAAAGTGGGTGATCGGGCAGTCCGGGCGGCCTGGGCGGACTGTCCGCGCAGACTGGAGCTGGAGTTCGGCGATCTGGTGTTGGCGGCCTGTGGTCCTGTTGGCTGTTTTTGCGGATTGGATTCCGCGGACTGTGCGGACTGGTTGAGTCCGATAGTGGCTTGCTGAGCAGTGCAGGATGGTGTCCGCGGTCTGTGCGGACTGAGGCTTGGATACCGCGCGATCAGCGTTTGGTCTGGAGTTGCGGTGAGCCGCAATCTGGTAGCGATCTGGCCTTGGAGCTGGCGGACTGTCTTGGTGTCCGCCGAGCTCGCATGATCTTGTTGTCTGGACTTGCACTTCTGTGAAGTCCAGGGTTTCTGCATAGTCCGCTGTGACCGGGCAGTTGCCTGTGGTCGTGAACATTGAGAGCTGGGTTGGTGTCCGCATAGTCCGCTGTGACCGGGCGGTTGCCTGTGGTCGTGGACATTGCGAGCTGGGTTGGTGTCCGCATAGTCCGATGTGACCGGGCGGTTTGCCTGTGGTGGTGGACTTGTGCGTGCGGACAGATGTTGTGTCCTCTCTCCGTGCGGACTGGCATGATGCTCAACTGGTGGCTCTCTTGCGGATTTGGCGATCTGTTCGCGAGTCCGGCTTGTCGGCGCGGACTCGGAGGACTGGCAGTGCTAGCTGCAATCAAGGGGCGGTTAGCCTATCTCATAGGGTGGTGATCACACTTCTCACCCCGCCTATAAATAGGACCCCTGACTCGTCATTTGATAACAGAGTGGACAGTAAGTTGGACTTGGGTTTAAGGCTGTGGACTCGGTTTTTGTATCCGCGCGGGTTGATTAGACTTAACCGGTTGCTGTGTGCAGGTGGAGCGGCTAGTACTGTGAAGCCAGGAGCTTGATTTTGACCTCGGTCAGGCTCAGTGAAGTTGCGGACTGCGTTCAGCGGTTACCAGTATTCTACATCAACTTTCCCAGTTCAATAACATGTCCGCGCGACCTCGCGGTCTCGGCGGGTAGACGGTTTGTTCCTCAGTTCGGAAGCAGCAGACAGTTCTGCGGCGTGTCCGCGCGACCTCGCAGTCTCGGCGGACTCCGTGTTCTGTTAGGCTTCAGCTCAATTCGGGCGGTCTATGCGGGCAGGCGGTCTCGGCGGTCTCAGTGTTTCTATCCGCCCGAATTGATTGCAGTTTCTGTTTTTTCATGTACTGGCGAAATCATGTCTCGCCACGTATACCTCGCCATGTAAAGAAGATTGATAAATTTTTGATCTGCTTGTTTTTGTCTATGCACTCTGGTTGCTTGAGTATTCTTCCCGTTTTTCGCTTAGTCAAATTGTGATCTGGGTAGTTCCGAAGATATTAATTTGACGTTTGGGCTGTCTTGTTGAGCTTCTTGAGAAAATTTAACAGTCATTCAATCTCGTATGATCACATTGTCTATGTCCTATCTCACAAGCAATTCCTTAGTATAAAGAGAGCTCTGACGTTTGTCGGTGAGGTTGTGGGACTTGGGTAGATTCTCCGCTCGAAATTCGCTTTGCTCCCTCTCTAGTGTGAGGGCACCTCAAAGCTTCAAAGACGTGATCACATCCTTCTCCACAGGAGCTTTTTCATCAAGGCTCCGGCTCAGCATGAGTGCTTCCATGGAGGCTCTAAGAACTTAACGATTTCCCCACTGGAGCTCTCCCACCCAGGCTCTTAAGGCTTAGTTTATTTTCAGCTGTTTTCATATTATAAACTTGTAACTGAGAGGTGGTCTGTCATCCTCCGAGGAAATCTCTCAACTCTTGTAAACTCAAACGAAATAGTGGATTTTGGCCCGACACAGATCTGACCACGTAGTTTTCCACCCTTTCCGGGTTTTTCACATCAAAAAAAAACATTTTGTCATTTGTTGTTATTTTTCATTGACTGTTTACGTGTCCGGTCCAGTTCTGTGCTAAGACGATTCCATTCTCCAGACCGGAGAAAAATCAGGTGAACTACAACAGTTTGGCACCGTACGGAGCACATCGACAACAATTCGAAGGAAGCTCGAAGAGGAAAAGAAATCTGGAGCCACGACGAGAACCCAAGGGAAACGACGAGGGCCATGCATGAGAATCCCCTTCAATTCGGGACCGAGGAACTCGCCCGCATCAGGACTACACTCCCTTGAACACCTCCTGAACCAACGCGCTCCTTGCCATCCAAGACAACGATGAGCTTCGTAGGCCCGATCCGCTTGCGCCAAACAGAGGAAACTAATTATAATATTGTGACTTCCATAGCAGATACGAACACGGGGTAGAGCGCTGCAACCGGTTGAAGGACGAGATCGAGCGTCTCATCCAACAAGGTCTGCCACAGTAAGTTATCCAGGCGATCAATAGATCGTCATCACTATATATGCTTCATCCTATAATTCTAATTATATAACTTACTGACATGTAACCATATGCAGTTAATATATAGCCTACACCCCTTAACTTATAATAAATTTCTTTTAGGTTGGATGCTAAGGTTCTAATATAATACTTCTCCATCCGAAGAAGACAATTATTTGTCCAAACATCGTATACGTATTCTTTGGTTGACAGTAATCTTGGATGTTTCAGTCATCACAATGGAGTTGTAAGTATTTTTTTGGGAAAATAGTTTCAAAAAACATGTAATTTCCTTTCAAATTGTGTTTATTTGCTGAATCATCTATAATGGATATGTGCATGCGCGCAAGGGAATCCATTGTTGTTAGGCTTGAGAAGGGGATGGTATTTGTGCCCTCAATCTTCCATAGAAGAGATTATTTTTGGATTCATGCTTCAGTCAAAATGAAATCATAGTTCCTTTTGAAGCACCCTAAATTTATGGTAACAATTTTATGTTAGAAAGAGAAGGGAAAATAGAAGATCTCTTAAATAGGAGTTATTCTAAATTACTTCTTCACAACCGATCTATGCAAATTCAAAAAAAGCTAGAAAGGGATATAATGAGTAATACTGCATAAGGAGGGAATATTTATGCTAATGAAAATCCATGACTAGTTATATTCCGATTATACTAAGAATACACACAAGCGCGCACATACAATCTGGCCACGATAGTGCTATCCTGGCTACGATAGTGCCCTACTGCTCGTCAGCTAGCTAAACAGTGTGCACATGCGATGGTACATACTTTATTATCACTCAACATCCTCGTTCACAGTATATTGCACCAACTAAAAAACTGTTCTTCACTCAACATATCATGTCACTCGTCATGTTCAACAACACTCCTACCACGCGCAATCCCAGGGTGTGATAATATATCATGCAAAATTATTTTTGATTTTATGAGTTCTATATATTAAAAAACTAAGCTATTTGATAGATTAAAGAAAACATAATTGAAGGGCTTACATTTATTTTATGGTTCTATTTCAAGACCATGGTCACTTCAAGTTTTTTATTTTTAATATAGTCTTACACATTAAATGTTAACATTGCCCTACAAACTCGAGGGGGCATGACCAACTTGAGTTTGAAGATCATAAGTGTGGGTGGATCTAAGTTGACGAGATAGAGGTTGATAACATGGAGACAGATTAGATGACAACACACGAGATGGAGGCCCGTGTGACAGAGTCCTGTGGGATTGAAACCGACTTGATAAAGACCAGTATCAACTTAGGGAGTAGAACATGCTACGGGCATTAGGTTCAATCCAATGCTAGGAGTAGGGATGATGAATGACCTCGGCCCTAGAAAGAGAGAAGAGGGTGTGCAAGAATATATTTCTAATATTAAGTTCCTCTAATACTGACAACTACATGATTAAATGCTCATACTATTGAAAAAATATTATAAGATATTCATCACAAGCAAAGGGAACCAAAAGCTGGTGAGATACACTAATTATCAAATTAATATTCAATCAAAAGTTGCAGTCCATGGTGAGACCAACCACATAGTATATCTGGACCAACAACAACATAGCATATTTGATGTGGGACTAAATCAAGATTCTCACATGCAATAACAACAAAAATATCTACAAATGATAATAATATTACTCTACAATGTTACCTTTATAATATAACAATATTTACATTGATGACAAATATTAATATTGTGTTGACACCGGCCATGTTTGTCCATTTTCAATAACAAACTACAATATATATATTCTTCAAGCTTCTATTTATGAGGGATGGAAGAAAATGTATATCTATCTCTCAACTTTTTAGATTTTGTTTGCAGTTGTAAATTTCATCTTTTGTGTCTATTTATATGCTTACAATCTTTTCACATCCGTAGCCAAACCCCTCCCCCCTACGAAAAGAGGCTTCACAATCTCCGTTAAATCGTCATTCGTTAATGATCACCTAACAAACATCATCTGTTTGAACATAAAAATGGATGAAGTTCTTTAGGTGGGAGCTAACGAATGACAATTTAACCCCCTATGTTCAAAGAGAAGGCCCCAGTAATTATACAACGTTGAAGGGTATGCCCCAGCTAACAACCTTTATTATTGGACTAAAAGAATGTTAAGGGTTGTTAATATGCTGAGTAATTGCATAAAATACATGAATGAACAAGATGATTTTGATTCATGCTATCTTGAACCAGCAACAAAGCACACATTTTGCAACAAGTAAAATGAAGGTTTTCTCAAACTTGACAAACATCAATCATTTCTAATGTACTGTACAAAAGTATGTTGACCAAAAATAATGTTTGAAGAAAAACTTAAAATTTGTTGAAAAAACACTATAATCTTTGACAATTATTATAAGTACTTCAGTCTTGACTATCCGCACTCAAAATTAGATATTATTCCCCCCCCCCCCTCCGCCTCTTCATTTTCGTCGCATCACACACTGCTGGGTTCACAAAGCACTGTTTTCGCCTTCAATTAGCATCGCTTGTCGTCGGCTAGGGTTCCGCCTCGTCAGCAATACTAAGAGAAGGATGCTGCATATCTTCTCAGTATAAATTAACAACCACGAGAAGCATAGTTTACTGGCTTAGAAAAAAAATAAAACATCATGGCTTGTTGATTTCAGAGACCATAATTACTGGATTAGAAACACAAAAAGAACAAGGATGTGCATGATCTGAAGAAATTGGATTTGCTATAATATTACAATTTTTTAACTCTAGATGATGTTATGGAATTTTTAAATATTTGAGAACAAGATTAACTATATTAAAAAAATCCGAATTTTACTTTGCGGATATCATTTTGATTTGTGGATATAGGGCGGGTGGAGAGCGAGTGAGGCGATGCAGCCTACACTCGCCCCCGAGTCAAGGCGAGTGGCGAGTGGGGGCTTCACCAGGCACTTGCCTCCCTAAGCGAGTGGTCGACTCGACCAGAAGTAATTCTCTAAGGAGACCATTTTGGCATGTTAATAACCCCTCCAAACAGGGGAGTTTCGATGTTGGCTGACCAATTTGGGTTGCGTTTAGTAAAACAAAAAGGTGGGATTCCGCTATTTGCAGGACAGACTTGGAAAACTATAAATAGACCATCAATGACACCTTTGGAGAGGATCCTTTTCTTTGACTTTTTTCTCCTCTGGTTAGTCTTGTTTTGCATCGAGTGCCCTCCAAGGTGCCCAGCTAAGCATTGGCTAGGGAGGAGAAACTCTCTTCGATCTTTCGGTTGTATGGTGGGACCTTCTCACTGCAACTCAGAGTCTATTTCTTAGTTCCAAGTCACCAGTTTAGTGCTCTTGGGAGAATCAGGTGCAGGTTACCTCATCGGGTCCAAACTCCTCTTGGAGTTGAATTTCGGTTCCAACAGTAACGTTTGAATGATTTATTCCGTGAAAAGAAATAGTTTCAGCCAAATTTGATCGAGGTTTGATTTTTATTTCAATATTGCCTCTAAATAGTATCGAACTGGCCGCCACTCGTAGAGCAGAGCAGACAGATCGAGGTTTGGTTTTTATTTTAATATTGTCTCTAAATAGTACCAAACTGACCATCACTCTTCGAGCAGAGCGGACAGATCGAGTTTTTGGCTTTTATTTCAATACTGCCTCTAATTATTGTTGAACTACCGCCACTCTTCGAGCAGTGCAGACGGATCGAGATTTTGGCTTTTATTTCAGTACTGCCACTATTAATTGTCGAACTGGCCGCCACTATTCGAGTAGAGCGGACGGATCAAAGTTTTTGCTTTTATTTCAGTATTGTCTCTAATTATTGTTGAACTGACCACCACTCTTCGAACAGAGCGAACAGATCGAGATTTTGACTTTTATTTCAGTACTGCCTCTAATTATTATCAAATTGGCCTCTACTCTTCGAGCATAGCAAATAGATCGAGATTTGACTTGTATTTCAGTACTGCCTCTAATTATTGTTGTACTGGCCGTCACTCTTCGAGTAGAGCAGACAGATCAAATTTTTGGCTTTTATTTCAGCACTGTCTCTAATTATTATCGAACTGGTCGTCACTCTTGTTAGTAGAGTAGAGTAGACAGTTCGATGCTTTGTGTTATTCAGTTTTGTCAAAAATTGTGAGTTGACCTGAAGACGGGATATTCTTCAGGGTCGACCCTAATTAGACCCGGACTGGCAATCGCTCTTGTCGGAATAGTAGTGCGGAAAAGTCTGAGGGTAAGGATCTTCTTTAAAATAATTGACTTGAAGTCGAAATATTGCTTCAGAGTCAACCCATATATAGTGTCGAACTACCCGCCACTCGTGTTAGTAAAGCAGAGCAGGCAATTCAATGGTTAGTTCTTTTCAGTTCTTCTTTTGTTAAGAGTTGATCTGGAGATAATACTTCCATCAAGGTTAAACCTATGTAGTGCAGGACTAGGCTGTCACTCTTATAAGTAGAGTAGAGCGGACGAGTTCGGTGACAAGACTCTTTAATTGGTTTCACTCATAATTCATAACTGACTTAGTGATGAGAAATTCCATCAAGGTCAAATCTAAATAGTGCGGGACTCGATCGACTCTCTTGATAAGTAGGGAGTGTGGTTGAGGTCGACGCCTTGGCCATTTGCCCAATTGTGCAAGCTCAGTGATTATCAAGCGGACGATTTCTAGCACAAGACTGGCTTTCGTATTCAAAGGTCTTGGATGAGTGTTAATTACTATAACTATTATTGTGAACAATTTGATGTGTAACCCAAGAGGTCATGACGCACGTCAAGTTGAGCCAGAGACTGGGGCTACCAGAGTCGCATGTCTATAATTCTGGATTATAAGTTTGTTGAGCAGGATAAGGCTTCAGCCTTTGACTCAATCCCTGATTATCGTGACGTTGACTTGCTTGATTTATACGAGTTTTTATTTTGAGCAACCTAATTTTTACTGCTTTATATTGTATGACATATTTGTCTTTGATGGTTGTGCCTCCGAGTTACTATTCTTATGGAAATAAGTTGTGTCTCAGCTCCGAGATACTATTCCTACGAGAATAAGTTGTACCTCAAAGATATTATTCCCACGGGAATAAGTTGTGTCTCTGAGATATTATATCTATGAGAATAAGTTGTGCCTCCGAAATATTATTCCTACAAGAATAAGTTATGTCTCTGACACATTATTTATACATGAATAAAATGTGCCTCAGAGATATTATTCAAACGGGAATGAGATATACCTCCGAGTTACTATTCCTACGAGAATAAGTTGTGTCTCCAAGATATTATTCATACAGGAATAAGTTGTGTCTTCGAGATATTATTCCTACAGGAATAAGTTGCGGCTCAAAGATATTGTTCCTACGAGAATGGGATGTGCCTTCGAGTTACTATTCTTACGAGAAAAAGTTGTGTCACCAAGATGTGATTCCTTCGGGATAAGATCGTGCCCTCGACAAATTTGTCGTCAAAATGTGCCTTCGGGAAATGTGTCATGGGAGAATATCGGATGGCCAACAAGTTTCACTCTGAGGCAACTGATAACTTCTCAAAATGAAGTTATTACATCATTTTATTTACAAGTTTTCATCCTGTATAAGTAGCAAATCATTATAAAATCAAGTAAAATAGGGTTTAAACTATGTTCTGATATAATTTAGGTTTTAAACATAAAATAATGATATTTCTTTGAAAAATATAAAAAATGAATCAAGTTGGAAGAATAAAATATAATCAGCTCCAGTCCTCAGAAATGATGTTGCAACAAATTGGTTACTACTGCTTTATGTCTATTTATCTAGAGACAAAATTGTTAAGAACAAATTATTTATTACCTAATTATTTCTAAATTTTTTCAGAGACAGAGTTGTTGCAACAAATTGCTGACGGAAATCTGGAATTTTGAAATTCAAAAATTGGCGACGGTTACAAGTTCGAAAGGAGGCGTTTCTTCAGCAAATTAAAGGCTCTTTAAGGGACGAATTACTATATATAGAGGCAAGAATCACCAGAGAAAGTAGGGATGGATAGTGAGGGAAATTGAGGAGATTGGATAAAAAAGAATCGAAGGCGAAGAACAAAGATTGGGGGCGACAAATTTAGCAGCTGTCTCGGCGAATTTGTGGTTTGCATAATATAATTTTTCTGTTGCCATGGCTGTTAAATTCCTGTTGAAAAATCTTGTATTTTCGACTATGAGGAACTAATCCTCTAGCGAGTTTTGTATGTTGTGAATTATCTGAAGTTTGCCTGAATGCTTTCATGATCAATTGAATTATATTAGTTTTTATCTTAAATTATATTCTCTTCCTTAGTGATGACGATTACCATCTTGTGTTTTTTACTGCGATCTATATGCGAGACCTGCATTCGTAAGTCTCGAGAATTTAATTTGGCTACATATGATTTAGCGTATCGCTATCATTCTAGTTGTGGAGTTAAGATCCTCATTTTCATACGTATGTTTACTTGTGTAACTTCTATCTAAAGCTACTCACTAAATATGCATAGCACGAAGATGAAATCGAGAGATGCTCTTCGCAAGTTTAGGATTTCCACAAGATAATAGTTAATCTAAGTTCATTTGTATTTTCACACAAAAGGCAAGCTAAGGATAAGGATCAAAATACAAAGCTCGTATTTCTCATCATTATCAAATATCAGTAATTTACAATTCGCATGTTAGTGTTATTTCAATTTTATATAAAACTGATATTTTACTTAAGTTAGTTTTATTTAATTTCTCTTAAGAACTTATATTTTGCTTGACTTAGTCAAAAAGAATATTACTAGTACTCATAAGCTTAAGTAAAAATATTGTCTCTGTGGATCTGACACTCTACTCTCTACTTTATTACTTGATGCAACACGTATACTTGCGTTGCATTTTATATATTTAGTTTTCGCGTATCAGCAACCCACATGGTGGATGGTTTGGGAAGACAACCTGTGTGAAACTATTGAACTACGTGGGTCTGAGACTGTATGTAGTTGAAACAGAGTACGTAGGTGGTGGTCGCATGAAGGCCGCCTCGACCCAAAATAGAAATCCAAATCTACCTTCCTTGTAAATACTATGACACTTGATGTTAATAGGGATTAGATTTTATATGTGGTTCTAATAACCTTTCATTAGTACAGGTTACAGGTGCGAGTGAACGATAACACCCAATTGTAGCAGGCTTGCTCAGGTTTTTAGTGTTGAGTTTCTGTGAAAGCTAAACTTCAGATATGATACTATGCATTCCACTAAGTGCAAACAAACACCCTTTAGAGATGCCTTCCGCTTGGGAAGTTTTTTTCCTCACTCTGGGGTGTAATATTGCTCGCTTAGCATCATCGTCAATGCATAATGGTGGGAAACTGAAAGATGGTAATGGAGATGAGTGTGCCTTTGTTGGCGGTGGTATGCGATAGGATTCCCCCTGCTAGTACCGGTTTTCATGACTCGAGGGGAGAGGGGGGTCTTACAAAGCCTCTCCAGCATAAGTCAGACTCATATGTCATAAAGTAGTGACATCCAAAAAATCATTTGCAACAACCACAATCTCGGTAACTATATATACTCCCTTGAAGATAATATAGATTGTGGTGTCGAACTCCTCTCATGAAAACTAAAGATCCGCGACTAATCATCAGAACTCCTGCCTCGATCACTATCTTGTAGCCTTAGCTTCTAAAGCCACAACAGACAGTAAATTCTTCATGATATATGAAACATGTTTGACCTCTGTCAACTCTTTTACTACTCCATCATGCATCCGAACCAGAATACTCCCAACACCAATAGCACGACAAGTCAGATCATTACTCATAGTAACAACACCAGTATCCAGAGACTTGTAAGTACAAAATCACTCTCGATTGGGACAAATGTGATAGGTAGCACCCGTGTCCAGAATCTAGCATGAATCATCCGTAAATAAATACTGTGGAGTGACATATAGAGAAACATCAGACTCACCACCACTATTAATCTTCTGAGTAATATGGGCATTCCCTTTAAGGAACCTCCCTTGTTTTTCTATTTTAACTTGGAGCAATCCTTCTTCCAGTGATCTGTCTCCAAACAGAATGCGCACTGATTGCACTCAAGACTGTGACTACGTAAATTATCATGCTTCTGAGTACTGTTATTACTCTTCATGTACCGGTTCTTTTTCTCAGATCTATCACGATGAGATACAAGTGCTTCGACCGACTCTACCTTTGACGACTCTTTTTCTCTTCGACGAAACTCATGATTCAACAATGTCGTAGACACCTCACTGTTCTTTAAGACCTCATTCTCATGAATGAGAGACATTGTGAAGTTCTCATACTCATCTGAAAGCGAATTCAATAGAAGAAGCGCTTTGTCTTCTTCGCCAACATGCTCGTCCAAATTCAACAGATCTGTCAAAAGTTTTATAAACTCATTCAAATGCTCATTAATTGATACTCCACGACTCATTTGAAATCGGAACAATTGACGTTTCATGTGGAGACGATTCTCCATGCTCTTCATAAGATACTTATTCTCCAACACCCTCCAAAAATTTCCCACAGATGTCGCCAACATAACTTTGTATTTGATTTCTTGTATCAAACGATTTCCGATCAACCCGCAAGCACTCTGATTCAACTTTGATCAAGCTTTCACAGTCATCCCATCAAGGCATTCATCACCATCAAGAACGTACTCCAAATTTATAGAGCAAAGCACATTCATTACATCGCAACACCACATGCTAAAGTTGCCCTTTCCATCAAATTAAGTAACATAAATTTTCATCGGATGCGAACTCGTATGATGGATCGTTGATTCTGTGGCCGCGGAAGATAAAGAAACCGCACCAGAGTCTCTCATTTTTTGGTTGATTCCACCAACAACAACTAAAGCAACACGGAAAACAAAAACAAACAAACAGACTTCCTTATTTATTTTATAGATCTTCAAATAATTTTTTTTTAAAAAAGGCAAATCAAAACAAATAAAAATTTACCTCACAATAACAAAAGTCCATTTTTTTTCTTGCGTTGCTGAGTCGATGGAGGCAAGAACGAGGAACTATATTTTTCTAACTTTATTCAACATGCACTCCACCGAATGGAAACAAAGAGGTACTCCTGCTCTTTTTTTCTAGCTTGAACACTTTACACTTGTACCACCGATGGAGAGACAAAAACCGACCTTTTTTTCTGGTTTAGGCGATGCTCGTTGTATTGTTGATGAGAACCAAAATCTTTCCTTTTTTTTTCAATTTGTCCGGCGTCGTTCGTGTCATGATAGAGAAAAGAAAAAAATGCCTAGAAAAGGCAAGCCATAATATATAGCTTTAGATCTCACAAACATTCATCTCTTAGTACAGGTGGAAGTGTAACGAGAACATAACACAGATAAGAGGAGATAACTTCATTTCATTAAATAATGAAAGCTGATGCAAATACATTTTGTTTTATAGGTGAAGCACATGGAAGATGAAAGAGCATAAAATTAAATGAGAGGTGTGTTTCCAAAGTTATAAGACTCTTTGGTAACACAATACAGTTAAAGTTTTTTTGAGAATCAAGATAGTTGTCGGTTCATTCTTCAACACCCCCTCTTGGACCGGGAGGAGGTAAGACATTCAGTCGACTTTTTAGGTCATTGAATCGAGCCCTGTGCAAGGGTTTAGTGAAGATGTCAGCTAGCTGGGCTTCAGTCGGGCAGTAGTCGACTTTTGTTTCTCCTTCCTCAAGATTTTCTCTGATAGAGTGATACTTGATTTCTATGTGTTTGCTACGGTTGTGGAATACAGGATTTTTCGAGAGGGCGATGGCTGAGATGTTGTCGCAATTTAATAGAAATGGCTGCTTCTCGATCCTGGCCAATTCCTCAATCATCCTTTGTAGCCACACACCTTCACACATTAAAGAACTGGATGTCATATACTCTGCCTCAGTACTGGATAGCGCCACAGTCTACTGCTTTCTTGACCTCCAGGAAATTGGATTTTTGTCATAATAAAAGATGTAGCCCTCTATGCTTCTCCTATCGTCAAGCGAGTCTCCCCAATCTGCATCACAGCATCCGTTGAGTGATGGGTTGAGATCCTTGTTGGAGAGAATGTCATGGTTGATTGTGCCTTTGAGATATCTGAGTATACGCTTTGTTGCATCCTGGTGTTGCTTGTTAGGTTTACTTACAAAGCGGGAGAGTAGATTGACTGGATATTCTAGGTCAGGTCTTGCGTTGGATAAGTAATGAAAGATCCAATTAAGCTTCAGTAGGATTGTTCATCCACCATCTCATCACCCTCACTGAACTTGCTCAGCTTGCACAGGGCGTGAGACAGGGGTTGCAGTTCATCATCTTGAATTTTCTGAGAAATTTCATTGCATAATGCTCTTGTGAGAAGAAAATTGACTTCATTTTACGCTTTACCCGCATGCCAAGAAAAACCTTTAGCTGTCGAAGGTCTGTCACTTCATACTTGGATTTTATTTTTTCGTTTAACTCAACAATTGAGTCTGCTGATCCTCCAGTGACCATTATGTCATCTATATAGATACAAACAATTATCATTTGATGTTGTGATTGATGATTTAGGAAGAGTGAGGGTTCATGTTGGCTTGCAGTAAATCCTTCTTCATGGAAGTAAGCAAAATGATGTTAGAGTGCCATGTGCGCGGGGCTTGTTTAAGCCCATACAATGCCTTGTGAAGCATGTACACACTGTCTTCTTCCCCCTCTTTCTGGCAGCCTTCAGGCTGTTCAACAAACACATCCTCATTCAGAATTCCAT
This sequence comes from Platanthera zijinensis, assembly GCA_039513925.1. Taxonomy (NCBI): domain Eukaryota; kingdom Viridiplantae; phylum Streptophyta; class Magnoliopsida; order Asparagales; family Orchidaceae; genus Platanthera; species Platanthera zijinensis. The sequence continues at coordinate 177,336,198 of CM077089.1, read as the reverse complement.
TTAGTAATGCTGATTTTACGTCTAGTTAATAAATTGAGTAATTGTTATTTGAAGCAATGGCAAGAAGAAGTCTTATGGAGTGAATACGAGTCACTAGAGAAAAATTTTCTTCATAATCTCTTCCAAACTTTTGAGTATACCCCTTGAAAACAACTCTAGCCTTATGCTTGACCACATTCCCTTTCTCATCACACTTGAGCTTGAAAATCCATTTCAATCCGACTACAGTTTTATTTTAGGGCCCGGGCACCAAGCTCCAAGTGTGGTTTTTTTCAATCAAGGAGATCTCTTCAGTCATAGCTTGTCTCCAATTTTCATTTAGGGATGCTTCATTGTAGCTGGAGGGAGTAGAATGGAACAAAGCTAAATCACAACTAGCATAAATGTCCTGTAAAGACTTTATTTTTAAGGGCGGTGATGACTCGGAATCAACATCAGAGATTGCTCCTTCAGGATCTGGACCGCTGAGTGGCGTCACTTAGATGGGGCCTTTTTGTGGCTCAACCGTGATACCTGAATCCCAACAGTCTTCTTCATGAAACACCACATCTCTAGCCACAATCAGCTTTTGTGATGCAGGAATGATAAGTCTATACGCTTTGTTGTATTCACTATACCCCTCAAAGATGCACCTTTCACTATTGACATCCAATTTGTCTTTTTTCTTTCTTTCTGCACATGAACAAAAACTATGCATCCAAAGATCTTTAAATAACTGAGATTAGGCTTCTTGTTTGTCAGTTTTTTATATGGAGTTGAGTTTACTAGAGATTTGGTTGGAGTTCTGTTAAGTATGTGTACTGTTGTGCCTGTTGCTTCCCCCCAAAATTTCTTTGTAAATTCTTGTGAATGAGCGTGGATCTTGACATCTCAAGAATGGTTCGATTTCTTCGTTCCACCACCTCATTTTGTTGAGGGGTACTTGGAACTGAGAACTCATGCCTTATCCCGTGGGTAGGGCAGAAGTGTTTGAACACATGAGAGGAGAATTCTCCTCCATTGTCACTTATTATTGTTTTTATGTTCTTCTCCAATTTTTTCTTTATTTTTCTTTTGAAATTCATAAAACAGGAAAGAGTTTCAAATTTAGATTCAAGAAGGAAAATCCACATGTATCTCGAGTAATCATTTACGATAAGGAAGAAGTAACTTTTTACACCCATTGTGAGAGTAGATGAAGGCCCCCATAGGTCACTATGTAGCAACTCTAGAGGTTGAGTACTTCGATTTTTTGTTGGATAGAATAACAACCTGTGAAATTTGCACTTAGCACACACATCACAATGGCAGTGACGAATCTCCAGCTCAGGAACACCTTCTGCCAACTTCCCATGAATCAGCATCTTGATATAATCAAAGTTTAAGTGCCCTAGCCTACGATGTCAGGTAGAGACAAGGTCTGAATGTTGTCCTGATGCCAAGGAGAGGACTTCATACTTTGGAGAATCCAAGGTCAAGGGAACGACCCTATTTTTGGACATTGCTGCCAAGGCTGTTATTAACAGCATCAATGATGTTGCAATGTTGGGAATTGAAGGTGATGGTGTAGCCCTTTCACATCAATTGGCCGACACTGAGGAGGTTCTGAGCCAGGCCAGGTACAAGTTGAACATCCTCTATGACTTTATTTTTTACAATAGTGTCTTTAACTATTATACTTCTCTGACCTTCAATCCACTTGGAGTTCCCATCTCCAAGATAGACCAGGGAATTTTCTGATTCATTTAGCCTTGTGAAGATGCTTTTGTCACGAGTCATGTGACTCGAGCACCTAGAGTCAATATACCATAAAGTAGATTTTTGTGACCCTGGTTCAGAGTTGTTGTTAGTCAGAAAAACCTTTTATTCAGTCTCTTTGTCCTTTTCTGTGAACTTTGCCTCCTCCTTATTCTTAAACTATCAATCTTTATCCAAATGTGTAGGCCTCTTGCACCTTTTACACTTATAGTAACATTTTGAAGTTTCATGTGTTGATTTTTTGCAAAATGTGCAGTGCACTTCACTAGATGAAGACTAATGCGCCTTTGGGATGAAGTGTTTTTGAAAGGGCTTTGATTGAGGAGTTTTGAAATGGTTTTTTACCATAGGGGTTTGAATTTCCAAGATTCATTTTGGTTTGAAGGGCCGGAGGTAGGTTTGAGGAGTGCCTCTTCAACCGTTCCTCATGGGATTTGATCTTCCCAATGAGTGTTGCAACTTGTAGAGTACCAAGATCATTACTTTCCTCTATAGCCGCAACAATGTGATCATAAGATCTGGCCATCTGGGTAAACTGGTAAGTATTTTAAGTACCACTTCCTTTTCAGGAACATGTGCACCCAGGGTGCTTAACTGGTTGATGAGTGTGGTTAACTTCACCATGAAATCAAAGATAATCTCACCTTCTTGCATAACTAGAGAATCAAATGATCAACAGTGCTAAGGAAATTCTTTACTTTTCTTCCTTTGGTATCCTTGCTAGTTCGCCAATTTTTGACTTACCATCAGGTTAAGGGCCATTCACGACAACCTCCCATAGATCCCATGAGTCAAGCAGGGTCTCAATTTTTGCTGCCCAGTGATCATACAACTCCCCATTGAACATGAGAGTTAAAAAGTGTGGATAAAGAGCAGATGGTGTCGGGATAGTTGGAGTAGATGATGAGCTCATAGCTTCCTAGCTTGCATTACCAATAGCTTTGATACCACTAATATCTTTAGATCTCACAAACATTCATCTCTCAGTGTAGGTGGAAGTGTGAGGAGAACAAACCACAAAGAGAAGAGGAGGTAACTTCAGTTCATTGATCAATGAAAGCTGATGCAAATATATTTTGTTTTATGGGTGAAGCACATGGAAGATGAAAGAGCATAAAATTAAATAAGAGGTGTGTTTCCAAAGTTATAAAACTCTTTGGAAACACAATACAGTTAAAAATTTTACTGGGAATCAAGGTAGCTGCCGGTTCATTCTTCAACAAGCCAAACACCTCCCTTTTTTTTTCTTTCAGGCACCTGTATCGAGTAGCAACAAAACGAAAAATCTACAAATCTTTCCAAAGAATGGTGTTGTGATGCCTCTGTCAAGAAAGGAAAGAAACAAAACATTTTTTTAAACGATGCTCTATAGATCTACTCCGCTCGCTGCAAAGAACAGAAAGCACATTTTCTCTCCTTCGTTTAATTCGAAACCGCCTGTGACGAGGAAGAGAATATCAAACTCTATTTTTTTAGTATGCCTTTTTAAGGCGCTCCCTCCACCAAAACTAGCAACCCGACGCAGCCTCCACCCTACAGATGCCTGCCTCCACCGATCGAAGGCTTGATCTGAAGCAGATCTGCAAAGGCCGTGTGTACCGACAGTCTTCTCCTCAAAAACATTGAGCCGATCTACAATTGAATGACCTCCACCCAAAAAAAGATCCAAAACTGCAACGGCTCTATTTCGGTTGAAAATCCAAGAATCATGTCGCGTCCAAACAAAAAATCGCACCCGAACCTCGCCTTGATACCACTTGTTGTGCGAAATGATGCAAAAAAACTAAAATCACACGACCACAAACAAAACACGATGCGATTTACGTGGTTCGGCGAAAAACGTCTATGTCCAAGGGGAGGGGTCATCCACTATCACCGGTGGGGGAGAAAGAGAGAAGCCAAAACAATATTACAACTTCACACTCTTCTCCACTCACTAATAAGAACCATAAATCACTTTATATTTGTTGGAGAAATTACGGTTAACCAAAAAAGACAAAAATAGCCTCTCAAACAACACTCTCCACCAACGCCAACGACTATCTCCTCCAAAACTGGCGACAAAACTCCTCTCCAAAACCAGCGACAAGGTTTGAGTCCGGCGGTTCATCCGAGTGCACGAGAGAGTTGGAGAAATAGGGAGAGAGAGAGAGATCAGAACTCACCAAGGAAAACGAACGACTGATTTATGTGGCAAGGATTTGTGAAATCTTTAAAAAAAAATCGAATCCCGACCAACAAATGAAACATAGGATTATTAAAAGCTAAATGAAATTAGGACAATAGATCAATGCAGACCACATGGACAAACAAAATTAGCATAAATTATAAAAAAATTAATTACAAAGGAATGAGTTTGTTTGAATTCAAGCAAAATAATGGGAGATTTTTGTGTTCGGAGTTTGGACACATTGAAGTTTCTGATAATGTCGCTCGAAGCATCCAGATGGAGATCAAAGTGAAATTCCCTACCCGTTGCCCCTAGGTGGGTATAAATAGACAATCCCTAGGAGTTAGTACGGGTAACGGATATCCGTGTATCCGAACCAACCCGTTAAGCCCCCGAACCCGATATTTGTCTAAATGTACATTAACAATCTCCTCTTATATTTGTGACAAATAACGTGTACGTCTCGGAGTGCAGAAAGTAGAGTGTATCAAAAGAAAAATTTTCGACTTTACACAATTTCATAAGAGTTAGCACATTTAAACATAAGTAGTAGTTTTTAAAACAGTAACACAAATATCTAAACATAAAGTGATACTCAGAAATAAATAAGTTTGAAAAAAAAATTATAATAGATCAAAAAACATATAACAATTCTACTCAGAGAGTACATCATCATCATCCATGTCAAAATTTATTTTCTCTTCTCCATTTTCACTAGTGTCTGCAAGAAATTTCATGAGTTAGACTCTATGAATTCATAAATATATGTAGTGATATATCAAAGTAAACTAGCTCTACTTAAATGAGCTTAGTACTTATATCAGTAGTGAAGTAACACTGTCAGCATCTCTATTTAGTCTCAGTAGGACCAGTCAAGTTATGATTTTAATAAATCACACATTGTTATCTTACTTATTAGTGACTACTATATACCTTATCATATAACTTGACACACCGTCACTTACAACACTATCAAATGTGGAATAATGTGTTATGATCACTAATGTTAGTTTAACCCGTACAATGACTTTCTATTTCCAGTTGAATAATTCTCGAGTCAACTTACAATGAAAAAGATGTTAAGTCATCAAATGTGGAATGACTAGCATCTAACCATCTTGAGTTTTCATCAAGAAATTATTTGGAATTTTCAGTCTTTTATTAGATGCTTAAATGTTGTAGCTATAAGCTCTTACCATTAAAATATGAACATAAAAGGAGAGTTTCGTATTTCTATGAACTTTAATCTCATCTTCTCTGATGTTTTGATTGTAAGAGCTCTATTTAAGCCTTTTGTCAAGGCGTCTGCAACATTATCTTTCGATCTCACATCAAGTAGGGTCATAATCCCTTGACTCGTGAGGGAGGTCAACCAGACTTATTTCATCCTTAGTTGCCTTCTTTTGCAATTGAACAAAGTGTTCGTAGCAACCGTTTTAGTAGCCTGATTGTCGTAGTAAACTACAACAGAACTCAATTTCAGACTCGACGGTTGAATGTTCATCACCAAATCTCTTATCCACTCTGCTTCTTTTTCCGCTGAAGCTAGAGCGTAGAGTTCGGATTCCATAGAAGATAGTGCAATACATGATTGCCTCTTGGACTTCCATGTTACAGCTGCTCCTCCTAGTGTGAATATAAATCCACTAGTGGACTTGCTGTCATTTATTTCTGAGTACCATGATGCATAAGAATATCCCTCTAGGACTGGAGGATGACCATGATAACATAACGCATACTTTTGGGTGTGCTTTAAGTATCTCATTAGCCTATCGAGGGCATCCCAATGATCTTGACTAGGATTATTAGTGAATCTACTTAACATGTTGACCGTAAAAGCTATGTTAGGTCTAGTGCAGACAATAACATACATGAGACTACCAATCAGTTTAACATAATCTAACTGTCTAACCGCAGCTCCTTTATTGTGCTTTAAGCGGTTGTTATAATCGTATGTTGTCTCTAATGCTCTAATTTCACTGTATCCTCATGTATCCAACATAGATTGTATGTAGTGTCTTTGACTTAGGGAAATAATATTTTTCTCAAAGCTCACTTGCATGCCTATTATAGTTTCAGGTATACTTAGATCTTTAATGCTAAACTCTTTCATTAGTCCTAACTTAACGTCATCCACTTCAGATTGATCAGAACCAAGAATCGGCATATCATCCACATACAAGCATATTATAACGACTTTATTTGATTTATAACATAAGTAAAGAAATTTATCAGAGAGACTCGACATGAATCTCATGTTCTTTACACTATAGTCAAACTTCTCATGCCATAATTTTGGTGCTTGTTTTAGTCCGTATAACGACTTTATTAACTTACAGACCTTATTTTTGTGACCTTATACTATGAAGCCTTCAGGTTTGCTCATGTATATCTCTTCGGTCAGATCTCCATTCAAGAACGCAGTCTTAACATCTATTTGATCAATAATAAAGTTCTCAATAGACGTAATAGCTAGGAGGATCCTAATGGTTGCTAAGTGACATACTGATGAATATACATCAAAGTAATCCATCCCACTAACTTGTGTGAAACCTTTAGCCACCAGACGTGCTTTACACTTAACTACGCTACCATCAAGATTGAGCTTCTTTTTCAGAACCCACTTACACCCTATAGTTTTAGCTCCTTTGGCTTATCAACTAACTTTCAGGTATTGTTCTGAAGTAGAGTTCATCTCTTCATCAATGGCTTCTTTCTAGAGTAGTGAATCCCTTGATCTCATTGCTTCCTTATAGGTACATAGACCAGCCTCGACGTGGTAAGTGACAAAATCACTACCGAAGGTTCTGGGAGTTCTCTCTCACACCAAAGTCCTTCTAGACTTTAGGCTACTATTATCTACTAGAACTGAATAAGATGTGTTCGGTACTGATTTGGGATCTTCCTCAATAATAGTTGCTTGCATACCTGGGAGTGACGGGCTCTTGCCTTTAAGAAATTTATCCTCAAAGAACACCGCATCCCTAGATTCTATAATGATGTTTTTAAAAATATTTAAGAATCTATCTGCAACACTATCCTCAGCACAACCTAAGTATACACAGGTGTTGGTCCTAGGTCCAAGCTTAGACCTTCTAGGGTCAGAATCCTTAACATAGGTTATACAACCTCAGCTCTTAAGCCTAGTTATTGTCGGGGGTCTCTTAAACCAAAGCTCGTAGTGTGTGACATCTAACTTTGCATGAGAGACTTTGTTCAGAATGTACGTAATTGGCAGTTAAAGCTGCTTCTCTCCAGTATATAGTAGGCATGCCAGCAGTGAGTAGCATAGAATTCAACATCTTTGTTAACGTTCTATTCTTTCTCTCGGCTATACCATTCAATTGGGATGATTAAGGAGCAGTGGTTTTTGCTATGATTCCTTGGGAGGCAAGGAAACATCTGAATTCAATGAACATGTATTCTTCTTCTCTATCACTTTGAAACATATTTATCTTCATATCTAGTTAGTTTTCTACCTTGGTTTTGAAAATTTAGAACTTTTCAAATGCTTCATTTTTAGTTTTAAGAAGATAAATGTGACAGAACCTAGAGCATTCAGCTATGAATGTGATCATATACTTCCTCCCTCCTTGAGTGATAAAACTTTTAAAGTCACAGATATCAGAATATATAAGCTCTAGAGGTGTTGTGCTCCTAGTAATCGCATTAAAAGGTTTCCTAGTGATCTTAGTCTGAGCACACACTTCACATTTCTCAGGTAGTTTTTTAGTGTCTAATGTGATCTGGTGAGTTCTAGCTATTTGGAATATTTTCCTATAGTTAACGTGTCCTAGACTCTCATATAGAGTATTAGGGCTAACTAAGTTTGTTTGAACTTGTTGAATTATCTTGTTTGCTAGACTCAGTGGGTACATCCTATTTTAGACGTATGCACATCCAAAATAGTGAGAGTTAACTGACAGTGTTACTCTACCGCTACAAAATATAAAAGACATGTCAGCATCACACAACAAACTTATAGACACTAAATTAACAGCTAATAAATGAATGAATTTAACGTTCTTTAAGGTTAAAGAGTTGCGTTCCCAACCTTCAGCACGTCAGCTGTCTCGACATTTGCCATCATCACAGACTCTCTTACAGCAGTGAAGTCTGTCATCAGATTAGTGTCATTGCAAACGTGACACGTTGCCCCCGAATCCAGGTACCACTCAGTGCTGGCCGTCACGTTTCCAACCATAGTAACAAAGTCAGATGGCTCAGCATGTCTAACCATATTGGCCTGGTTGTCTTCTTGTGTGCTCTGGTCTTTTTCTTTTTAGGGAACCTGCAATCAGATGCACTGTGTCCACATTTGTTGCAGTTGAAACACTTGCTCTTAAACTTTTTAATCTTTTTATTCGGGCCTGCAACCTGGGACGGTTTGGTCTTTCTAGGATGGGGCGCGTTTAGAGCTAGTAATCATTTTAGCCGCAGCTTTTTGCTTGCTAACAGCTTCTAACGTGTGTCTGGTCCTATTTCCATCCTCAATGCGTATGAAGTGCTTGAGATTATTCAGACCAACCTACATCTTCTTGCGACACATTTCAGTAATTATACCACGTGGAAGACAATTTATAAACAATCGTGCCCGCAAAAAAATTATCTGGTAGACTAATATTTTCACTGTGCAAGGAATCAACTAAGTTTTCAACTTCCGATACCTGCGGGAGAATGACTTTCTCCTCGTCGAACATGAAGGAATGAAACTTGTCCACTGAGTGTGCTTTTGACTAGGGCTGAGCATAAAAATCGAAACTCGATAATCGCTCGTTAATCGCTCGAATTTTCAGTCGAATCGAAATCGAAATTAAATGATCTGAATCATTTTGGCTCGAATCAAAATGGCTCGAATTTTTTTTCGAGTCGATTTCGAGCCCATAAGGATTCGCTCGATTAGTGATTCGAGCCGGCTCGAAATTTAAAATTTAAAATGTTATAGGCTGCGGCTGCACTGCTGCAGTGCTTGGGACTTGGGATTTAATTGGGAATAGGTTATAGGCTTACTGCTGGACGTACGCCTGGAATTAATTGCGGATGTGATGTACAGCTGCTGTAAATTCAAAATCATAATTACAAGCAATTATGATTTCTCATTTCTCTGCTTCCCTGAGTTCCCTCTCTTCCACAGTTTCACTTTGTCATTCCCGACCCCCACCAGGCCACCTTACGTTGTTAGGAAGAACGACAGAAGTCAAGCAGAACGACGGAAAGCACGACCCGGCGTCCCGGTACGGCACAAGGCAGTGAAGGCACAAGCTTTCTTCCTTACGCAGAAGCAGAACGGCAGAAGTTACGCGCTCCGCAGCGGCGCAGCCTCGTCAGCCGACTCCTCCGCAGTGCCGCAGCGGCGCAGCCTCGTCAGCCTCTTCGGGAGTTTGGGACCTTGGGTATCTGATTTCAGGTAAGAATGGAGAACCGCCCCATCTTTCTCTTCCCCATTTCGAGTTTCTCTCCAGTCTCTACAAGCTTCGTACGATTTCTGATTTATGGTTTTTGATTTCTTCCTTTGTCCTCTTTACAACTACGATTTAGATTTTTCTTAGTTTCTATCATTTTAATTGAATCATGTTAAAAGTAGCGAACAAACGACTAGAGCAGAGAATAAACGACTAGAAAACAAGCCGGAACTTTGAATAATTGAAATTTTATTATCCAAAAAGATATCATTTACAAAGGTATGACCTCCCTTTTATAGAATGGAGGAGAGAGAGAAGAATACAAACTAACAATGTGGGACTAAAGCTATACAACAGATCTGGGCGGCTAGAATAAGAGACCGGAACAGGCCGCGCGGTTAGACAATGTTCTAACCGCTCGGCAATACCAGAACCAAGAGAGAGATGTGGTAGGAGACCGCTAGACCGGCCGGTTTCCAAGCTACCGGAGATAAGCCGTCAGACCGCCGGATACCACACAACAACAGTCTGGAAATCAACCCGCCAACCTCAATCCGCCAGACCGCCCGGTCAACAATCCGCCATGCTCAAACCGCCAGACCGCCCGGTCTCATACTTCGACACTCCCCCTCAAGCTGGAGCATATATATCAATCATGCCCAGGTTGTCATAAATGTGGAAGAAGGAAGTAGAAACCGGCTTGGTGAAGATATCAGCCAACTCTTTGTTGGAGGTGACGAACGGAGTGCAAATCTGTTTCTTCAAGACCTCTTCTCGGATGAAATGGCAGTCGACCTCTATATGTTTCGTTCTCTCATGGAAGACCGGATTTTTGGATATGTATATAGCGGCTTTGTTGTCACAGAACATAGGCAGAGGATAGTTGTAGACCTCTCCTAGGTCAAGCATGAGAGCCCGCAACCATTTTAACTCACACATGGTTGACGCCATACTCCGGTATTCGGCTTCTGCACTGGACCTTGAGACAACAGACTGCTTCTTGCTCTTCCAGCTCACAAGATTACCTCCAACAAATGTGCAGAAACCCGATGTAGATTTACGGTCACCTTTATCATCCGCATAGCTTGAGTCTGAGTAGGCTTCAACTCTCAGATGACCATGCTTCTGAAAGAGTAGCCCTTTCCCTGGTGCTGCTTTGACATACTCTAGTATCTTCAAGGCAGACTGAAGATGACATTCCCTGGGAGCTTGCATGAACTGACTGACCTTGCCTACAGCATAGGCGATGTCGGGTCTGGTCACCGTGAGATAAATGAGTTTGCCCACCAGACGTCTATACCTCGTGGCATCGGATATAAGAGGTGAGTCATCTGTCCATGTTTTGTCTTCTCCAGTGGCCATGGGATACCGGGCCGGTTTGGCCCCGGTCAATCCTGCCTCTTGTAGAAGATCAAGCGCATACTTCCGTTGGGAGAGAACCAACGAGTCGGGCTTCCGAGAGATTTCTATCCCCAAAAAATATTTCGGGGAGCCCATATCCTTCGTGACAAGGTGTTGACGGAGGTGTTTCTTTGTCAAGTCCACCCCAGCCTGGTCATCGCCGGTAAGAAGGATATCATCCACATACACCGCCAAAACCATAAGGCCTGATGCGGTTTTGCGAATAAACAATGAATGATCGGCGGAACTTCTTGCAAAGCCAATTGCAGCCACAATGCCACTAAACTTGTCAAACCACGCCCGAGGGCTCTGCTTTAGGCCGTAGATGGCCTTCTTCAACCGACATACTCGTGTCTCCCCCTGAGCAACATACCCTGGAGGTTTCTCCATATAGACGTCCTCCTGAAGATCCCCATACAGAAAAGCATTCTTGACATCAAGTTGCGAAATTTCCCACTCTCTGTTGACGGCCACAGAAAGAAGAACCCGGATGGTGCTGAGGCGAGCAACCGGAGAGAGTATCAAAATAGTCAACTCCATAAGTCTGAGTAAAGCCTTTGGCCACCAGTCGGGCCTTGTAACGATCCACAGTGCCGTCCGGGCGAAACTTCACAACGAACACCCAGCGGCAGCCAACCACATCAGTACCGATCGGTGGAGGAACAAGGGTCCAGGTACCTCTTTCAGTAAGAGTGGCAATTTCCTCATCCATGGCAGATTTCCAATGAGGAATAACAAGAGCCTCCTGGTAAGTGTGGGGAGTGGTAGTAGCCGAGATGGCCAAAGCAAAGCACCTGCGAGAGGGAGTAAGCCGATCATAGGAAACAACAGCCGCAAGCGGGTGTTGGGTACACGCCCGCACCCCTTTGCGAAGGGCAATGGGAAGATCCAGGTCGTCTTGTGCCTCAGGGACCGGAGCATCCGTGGCAGAGAAAGCTGGCCCGGGACTAGAGAGAGACGGCTGCGGAGACGAAGGAGGGGAGATAATAGGGAGAGGAGGAGACGGAGGAGGAGACGACATAGGAGGGGAGACGTCGACATGTGCGGAAGGCTCACAGAGAAATGGTGGAGAGTCAGAGACAGCAGGAGGAGGTGAAGATGGGAAAGAAAAGTAGGATGCATTTTCAAAGAAGGTGACGTCTGCGGAAACAAACTGTTTTCGCAGAACGGGATCAAAGTAACAGTAGCCTTTTTGAGTTGTCGAGTAACCCAAAAAGACACATTTGGTGGAGCGGGGGGAAAGTTTGTCGCGGGTAGCAGACGGAGCATGCACAAAGGCCGTACACCCAAAGATACGGAGAGGAAGAGGAAAGGGTTCCTTGCTCGGGTAGAGAATGGAGAAGGGGGTCTTGCCGTGAAGAACAGAAGAGGGAATGCGATTGATGAGATAGCAGGCAAGAAGAACAGCATAGCCCCAGTAGGAGCGAGGCACCTGCATCTGTGTCATCAGAGTGCGAGCGATATCGAGGAGATGACGATTTTTACGTTCTGCCACCCCATTTTGTTGGGAGGTGTAAACACAGCTGGTCTGATGAATAAGACCATGTTGCATACAAAAAGATGAAAACTCATGACTGAGAGATTCTTTAGCATTATCAGAGCGCAATACTTTAATAGAAATAGCAAACTGAGTTTTAATCATATTATAAAAAGATTGTCATACAGATAAGAGTTCAGAGCGGTCTTTTAATAGATACACCCAGGTACATCTGGAGAAATCATCAATACAAGTTACAAAGTAAAAACTACCCCGACCAACGGTGGGAGTAGGAGCAGGACCCCAGATATCAGAATGAATGAGATCAAAAGGGCGGGAGGAACCATGGCCTTGCTTCTGCGGGAAGGAGGAGCAGTGATGCTTGCCAAGCTGACACGCATCACAGTTGAGCGGAGGACTGGTTTGAGGTAAGTGGGGAAGAAGCTGACGAAGAATCCGAGGAGGAGGATGTCCAAGGCGAAGATGCCATTGAAGCAGATCAGTAGACGAGGAAGAGAAGGCGGACAGAGCGGAAACATTGTCGAGGAAGTAGAGGCCGCCGCTCTCAGTCCCAGTAGCAATCGTCCGTTGGGTCCTCGGGTCCTAAAAACAACAAGAAGTAGGAGTAAATAATACAGAGCACTGAAGTTGCTTGCATAAAGTAGTAACGGAGAGTAAATTGCAAGGGAACTTCGGGACATAGAGAGTGTCCGCTAAGCGAAGCGAGGGAGTGACTTGAACCATGCCCGTTCCATGAACCGGGGAAGGCGAACCATCCGCAACGAGAACCGGGGGTAACCGATCATGCGTCTCTAGGAGAGAGAAGCAGTGAGGGTTTCCGGTCATGTGATTTGTAGCACCAGAGTCAATCAGCCATTTACCTTGGGTAACGACGTGTGCACTACCTGAGGTGGTGGCCACAGAAGCAGATGGCCGAGAGGAGGCGGAGGTTGAGGAAGAAGTATCACCGGAGGGACGAAGATGAGGATGTTTCTGCCAGCAGCGGTCAACAGAGTGGCCGGTACGACCACAGTGAGAGCAGAGGAACCTTGACGGACTGCGCGTGCCAGATTGGCTGCGACCACTATTGCCACCCCGCTTGACTTGGTGAGCATAGGAGTCCGGTGGAGGAGGGGAGGACAATAGAGGACGTTGGAGCAGTGAAGTAACAGCGGCGATGCGAGCCGCGGTGGCATCCAAGGTGGGAGACTCGGCTTCGCCCAAGATCTGCTGGCGGATCATATCAAAAGACTCAGGAAGCCGGAGAAGATAACAAATAACCAGGAGTTCCTGGAAGTGTTTGTGCTGTTCGGCCAAGTCCGCGGAGAAGGGGCGATTCTGGAGGATTTCGGCGCCAAGAGCCTGAACTTGCTGATAAGCCGCAGTAGGAGACAAGGAAGGGCGAGCGAAGAGATCCGCGTAGAGAGTATAAATGCGGGATGTCTGGGCCCCCTTTGAGTAGAGAGCAGCAAGGTGAAGCCACGCGGTCTTGACCGTCTCATCATGGCGTATGACAGGAAGACATTCATCGGAGAGGCTGTTAGCCAACCACGTGCGGACAAGCGCATCACTGGCATCCCAGTCATCAAATTCAGCAGAGTCTGAGGGAGGAGGGTCATCGGTGAGGTGATGACGTTTGCGCTGAGAGCGGAGAAGAAATGTGAAAGAGACGCTCCAATCCGGATAGTTGGAGCCAACAAGTTTAGAAACCGTGCCAAGGTTGCCAGAGGGAGTAGGAAGCGGCGCCAGAGTGGCGATAAGAGTGGTGGTGGTGGAGGTTTCAGAAAGGGCCATAGGAGAAAACTGCGAGAAGCCGTGCGGTTAGAATATAAGCCGTGCGGATAGAAAGAAGAAGAGCTGCGGCGGTCACGATGTTAGACACCAGCGGCCAGAGAAGCCACGACCAAGCCGCAGGTCCAAGACGGGGAAGAGGTCGAACGGCTAGAAGATAGACCGCGCGAACGGACAAGGCGAATAAAGCAGCAGATCGCGACGAACAAGGAGATAGGTCGCTGCGACTGAAAGGCAGGAGAAAAATAGGCAAGCCGCGCGGACAGGGCGCACAGAATCAGGAAAAAGAGGACGCGCGGACAGGGCGCAAACATCGAGAACAGGTCGCGAGAAGAATAGGCAAGCCGCGCAGACAGGGCGCACAAAATCAGGAGGAGAAGATCGAGTCCTCTGATACCATGTTAAAAGTAGCGAACAAACGACTAGAGCAGAGAATAAACGACTAGAAAACAAGCCGGAACTTTGAATAATTGAAATTTTATTATCCAAAAAGATATCATTTACAAAGGTATGACCTCCCTTTTATAGAATGGAGGAGAGAGAGAAGAATACAAACTAACAATGTGAGACTAAAGCTATACAACAGATCTGGGCGGCTAGAATAAGAGACCGGAATAGGCCGCGCGGTTAGACAATGTTCTAACCGCTCGGCAATACCAGAACCAAGAGAGAGATGCGGTAGGAGACCGCTAGACCGGCCGGTTTCCAAGCTGCCGGAGATAAGCCGTCAGACCGCCGGATACCACACAACAATAGTCTGGAAATCAACCCGCCAACTTCAATCCGCCAGACCGCCCGGTCAACAACCCGTCATGCTCAAACCGCCAGACCGCCCGGTCTCATACTTCGACAAATCATTTTTCACTCACACAATGAGTTAGAAGTTAAATCAAAAGCATTGTGTTGAATTAGTTCTTTAATTACAACTATCCAAAACACTTGATTTTTAAATTAATGAATTTTTTGAAGCCTTAGAATAAATCCTAAATTTCTTTTTGCAATATTATCGGATTATTTTAGCTGCTCTCTGCACTCTGCAGTAAATTGTGTATACAGACCATTTCTTACATCAACATTACTGGATTATTTTCGCTGATTTCTGCATTAAATTGTGTGCACAGAGACCATTTCTTACTTCTATGATAGGTCGTTGAATAATATGCTAAATTTTATCTCGACGGACACCTCTACTGAAAATTGTGACTGAAGAAACATTTATTAACTTGCAATCCATGTAAATTTCTCAAAAATTTAATTGATGGCATTTCTTACATCTTTGTTGTTGTTTTAACATGATCTGCATTTTGAGGCTTTTTAGAAGATGAAGTGACATTTTTGTTACCGTTAGGATTTTGATTTTGATGCAGGGCTTAACAGTAGACAATATTTCTGCAACTATATTTCCCCAGACATTGGACCGGCTTCACAACTATCTTCTTGAGGTACGAACTGCTTCAAAAGTTCAAATAATAAGATCCATAATTTGCACTGTTTTTCTATTTCATGATTTTTTACTAAGCAGGATTATGTTTTATTTATATTAAGTGGAAAATACAATGATGTGGTTTCATTGTCGATCTTGGATTCACATATTCTTCTTAGTTCTTATTGTCTTGAAATCCACAAATGACGGGGAAAATATGGAGTAGTTTCTATCATTCATGATCTTGTTATATCTTATGTGAAAAATCATGTTTGATATCAAGTGCACAGTCATAATATTACAACTAAAGTCGCATCATGTTTGAATAAAATTATGTATGTCTCTTTAGCCTTTCATTTCAGTTTTTTTTTATAGTTTTTAACTCACTTTTTTTTTTCAGATATGAATATTATTAATTCAGTAGAGAATTGTAGTGACTCGTCATCCTCACCGGTGGAGGATGATGAATTCATAAATTCCGATGCAAATGCAATTATTAATGATCTTAATGTTCAAGATATAGAACTAGTACCAATCTCCACTGGCCCCACTCCTACTGAACCTTCATTAGGTCAACAATCTGCTGAAGTAGAGAAAGACAACAAAGGCAAAAGAAAAAGAAGTGAAGTGTGGGAGCACTTTAAAGTTGAAAAATTGAAGGATCGAAGTGACAATATTGTCTCTAAATGGCAATGCAAACATTGTTCAAAAACATATAAATATCAATTATCTGGATCCACCTCAAACTGTGCTAGGCATATCAAAACTTGTTATAAGCTTGTACAAGTTAGGAAAAATCAAACCATGTTCAATCAGGAGAGAGTAAATATGGTAGAAGATGATATTCATATGACACCCATTTGTGTATCTGGTTCTTATGATTCAGTTAGCATAAGACAACTTCTAGCAAAATTTATTATTACAGCTGAACTACCTTTCTCAATCGTTGAGCAGCCTTATTTCAATATATACTCTAAAGCTCTCAATCCCAATTATGTAAAAATTTCAAGGCATACAATGAAGAATGAATGCATGAAATTGTATGAAGTTGAGAGGGAGAAGCTTTTGAAGATTCTTAAAAAGGTGGATAAAGTTGCACTTACTAGTGATTGCTGGACATCTAATCAATCTATCGGTTATTTGTGCATCACCGTTCATTATATTAATTCGGATTGGAAGCTTCAGCACTCAATTATAAATTTTTTAGATTTTTACCCACCACATAGCGGTCAAGTCATATATGACGCAATCCGTGAGTCAATTTTACATTGGGGAATTCAAAAAAAAGTAATGAGCATCACTCTTGACAATGCATCTGCGAATGATCTAGCTGCCAAGCATTTACAACAAAGTTTAGCAAAT
Source organism: Platanthera zijinensis (assembly GCA_039513925.1). Lineage (NCBI taxonomy): Eukaryota > Viridiplantae > Streptophyta > Magnoliopsida > Asparagales > Orchidaceae > Platanthera > Platanthera zijinensis. Next base: position 177,319,435 of record CM077089.1, on the reverse strand, counting down.
TCCAATCATCTATACTTAGGTGGCAAGTTATTTCATATTAGGTGTTGTGCACACATACTCAATATTCTTGTGCAAGAAGGTTTGAAGGAGATATCTCTATTGATTAATATTGTCAGGGAAGCTGTGGGTTATATAAAGAAGTCACCAGCACGGCTCAAATTATTTGCTGAATCAGCTAAGTTATTGGGAATTTCTACTTCACGCGGTCTTTCTTCAGATGTGAAAACTAGGTGGAACAGCACTTATTACATGCTCGATAGCGCATTTCATTACAGATATGTTATTCACGATTTCTTTAGAAAGGATAAAGGTTTGGTGTGGGATTTTCCAGAAGAAATTTGGCAACGATTTGTTAAAATTTGAAGCCTAAAGGATAAAGCTTTTCATTACCCATTATGGGATCAAGCTTCTTCGCAAACAGAACAAACTGATCTCCTTCTTTTGATTGCCTTCCATCATCATTAAAAGATTTGAAGTGGTTTGATTCTTGGAGTTGGCTCTTGAGTTTGGATGGAAATTTCCAGCTCTGAGTCAAATGTTTGCAGGATTCCAAACATAACTTCTCATAATTAATGGTGCTACAAATCTTCTTCTTTTCCTCCTCATTCAATCGATTATGGACCTATCGTGTTTAAATGCCATGTGAATTCTAATTTGGTGGTAACAAAAAGGAAAAAAAAAATGTAACATTATCAATATTTCTAACATTGAATTTGTCATTATAAACATTACCTGAAGATACATGTCTATGGATCTATACAGGTATTTAAATACCACCTAAGCTAGGCCTTATTTGGATGTTGTATTGTATTTGTAGCAGAATCTTGTGAAAAGCTCAAAGGCTTCTGCTCCTCCCGAGTCCCGACAAGTCACGGAAAAACACTTTCAAAGGCTTCTCATTTTATATATCTTGCTACAGTTAGAGAATGCTTGGGTTGGGTGGACGTGGACTGTTAGGCAGTTAGAGAATTTATATGATAGCAATTTTTCTCAATTCATATCTTTCATTATATGATGTTTTCCTCTCTTGTGATGATAGAGTCATAGAGAATGTTTGCACATGAAATAGTTTCTCCAGGCTTTCGACAACAAATAATTTAATTTGCGTCAATAATCTGAAATGATATGACTGATTTTGACCTGAAATTTGATTGTATAAATGCTTCTGACTTGCTTCATTGTCTATGAATTCATATAGGTTGCAAGTTTTAATTCGGAAGGAGCAGAAGCGGAGCGCCGAAGAGCATTTTGTAGACTTCTATAGCAGTAGCAGACTAGCAGTATATCATAATCAGCTAAAAACAAACTTTTTTGATGTGATTTTCTAATTTGGACATGAACTGTTATGGACTGTTATGGAGTATGGACTTTTATTACACTTTTTGTCTTATAGATTGTTTATTTTGTAGTTTTGTTCTATTTTTAGCTGAAATGTCAAATGACTTAATTGTTTTAAATTTGGAAGTACTTCAATTTTCAAAATTTTAAAGAAATTTTAGAAATTGGATTTATGAATTTTTTAGTAATTTGAAATTTTTCAAATGCGAGAAAACTTATAGTAATTGGGAGCAAAAATGGATAACACGACTCCATAATTCTTGCTAGTGAAGGTATGAAATTTTAAAGATAACTTTTTAATAAGAAAAAAAAATTTAGTAAGTAAAAAAATAATTTTTTAATAGTAAAAAATTAATTTCGAGCCGGCTCGAATTTGATTCGAGCTGGCTCGGAATCGAGTTGATTTCGATTCGAGCCGGCTCGAGTCGAAGCTGATTTCGATTTCGAGTCGATTTCGAGCCGACTCCGAGTCGAAAATTTCGATTTCAAGCCGAGTCCAAATCGCTCGAACTCGACTCGATATCAGCCCTACTTTTGACAGGTCCTCTTCCTGCCTGAAGTGCTCCTCCAGTGCCTCCCAGGTCTCCTTAGCAGTCTTCATCTTGAGGTACGTCTTTGTCAGACTGGAGGATAGACAGTTCAGCAAATAATCTCTGTAGAAGTCCTCGCCAGCGATCCATTGTGCCTCATCGTCTGTTCCCATAATGTCAGCATGATCAGACTGAACTGTGTAGAGCACGTTCAGGTACTTCATCCCAAACTAGGTTTTTAACTTCCAGTCGTTGAACTTCGTGGCCGTAAATTTTCCCAATTTTATCGTAGGAACATGGGAGAAAAAATTGTTGCCCTTCATCATTTTGGAGGTCACTCCCTTTCCCAAAAGATTCTGGAGAATCACTTGCCCTTGATCTCATGTTGCTGTATTATTGAAAACAAAAAACTTCCAAAGCTAGTGAAGGTGAGCTCAACGAGGTCCCTGTTTCTCCTTTATGTAAATCTTGGTCGGATGTCTCCAACAAAATAGTCAGGGGAGGAATTGTCCTTGCCGATTCGTCCAAGCAGAAACCGAATTAGGAACTTCACCAGCGCCTTGTTCCAGTGGAAGAAAAAACCCAGTGATGCCCGCAACTTTGACGGAGAAAGAGGAAGTGATCTGCTACACCATGCCGATAGCCTTGCAGGAGGAACAAAGCCAGAAATCCCGAGAAAAATTGAAACCTGCAGGTCGGCCTCCTTCTCTTGATCCAGACAGCGACAGAACGACCAAAGACGACGCCGTGCAGGCAGCGACTTTGTACAGGCGGAGACGTGTCCCTTTTCTAATTTCCGTCTACAACGACGGTGAAAGCTCGCGCCTTTGGGCTCCAGTTTCGCCTAGGATCGGCAGAGGCTCCTTCGATCTCGGCGGAATCGCACAGCAGAAATGAGAGCGCTGATTCCCTCTTCTTTTACTGTTCGGCAACAGAGCGGCGAGGGGGGGGGGGGGATATTTCGATCTGGCCGAAATTGGGAGCGGCGACAATCTTCATGACAAACAATGCTTTTCCCTTCTTCCTTCCCAAAACAACGAATCTTCGCGATCAGCCACGATTCTTCTTGGAGATTCACGATCGGCGAAGGCTTGCGAGGAACCAGAGACTGAACTTTTTTCGATTTTCAGCGGCGGAAATCGAGAGCAGCGGGGGAAGAAGCGGTTATGGGAGAGGCAGAATTTTTTGAACGATAGGGGTGGTTGCTTCGAGAATGATAATGTCGCTCGAAGCATCCAGATGGAGATCAAAGTAGAATTCCCTACCTGTTGCCCATAGGTGGGTATAAATAGTCAATCCCTAGGGGTTCGTTCGGATGGAGGGAAATGGTTTTTAGAATTTGTTTTGGCCATTAATAAATCAATTACAGGTGTTCGGTTAGAGGGAAATAACCCCTGTTTTGATTTTCACCAAAACCGCAAGTTTCCATTTTAAGCTTTCCACAATTCTTGTTCATTCCCCACGTTTTCCACCACACCTTTCAACCACCACACCTTCTCCACCTTTTCTCTTCCTCGCGCAGCGGTTGGAGTTCTCTGCAACTTACTCTCGCCGCCCCTTCTTTGCCGTCCGGGAAAACACCCTTCTTTGTCGTCCGGGGTAAGCTTTCTCCCTGCAATTTTTTCTCCTCCATTTCTTTCTGCGCAGAACATTAACTGTAGAAAATTGATCGCCGCTCTTCTTTGCAACTTTTCCTCCTATATTAGTTAATGTGCACGCTTCTCTGGAACTTGTAATTAATGTGTACAGTCTTATCCATGACCACTTTTAATTAAAATATAATACAGAGAAACGTTGTGGCAGGCCATTGCCTTTTTTTTAGTTAAATGTTTTGCAACTTTGTCTCATCACATGATCACAATGTCTCTGCAACTTTGTGGCAGGCCAATGACAGTTTTTTAAAATTAAATGTTTTAAAACATGTCCGCGCCTCCAGGTCCCGAGTAAGTTTGGGCATTTATGTCATTCTTAATTGTGACAATTTTAATTCCATTGTCAAATGTTAGATGAAAATTAATTGTGACAATTTTAATTTCATTACCATATGTTAGATGAATATTACGGAGTTGTGAGAGAAATTAATAAAAGAATATATTATGAAATGTGGGCATCTCACAGCATTTGCTGGTGCATAGGCGCCGTTAGAATATATTCCTCTGGAACCCGTAAATCGTGATATGAATATTGTACTGCGTTCCTCATTGCTAAAACGCATATATGAGGGTCCAGAGGTTAACTGCTTCAGCGTTTTGCGTATGGGTAGACAACCGTTGGGTGAATTATGCCACATTTTATCATCAAGAGGCCTTGTCCACCAAACCAAACACGTGTCGGTGAAGGAATCCGTTGCACTATTTTTTTACACCATATCACACAACAGGAAGTTTCGCGATATTGGATATACGTATCTACGATCTACAGATACTATTAGCAGACACTTCATCATAGTGCTTAGAGCTGTGCTACAGTTAAGTAGAGAATACATCAAATTGCTAGAGTCAAGGTCAGAGCGTAGATGGAGATGGTTCGAACACTGTATTGGTGCATTAGATGGTACACATATTCAAGTGACTGTGCCCACAAAAGATCATGACAGATATAGAAATCGGGAGCAAGCAATAACGACGAATGTCTTAGGTGTCTGTGATAATCAGATGAAATTTCTATATGTTTTACCTGGTTGAGAAGGATCAACTTCAGATTCAAGAGTCTTACGCGATGCGCTAGAAAGAATTGATCGTTTTGAAGTACCAACTGGTAAGTCATTAATATTCAATTATTTGTTTTTAAAATATTTCATACATTAATTAGAAAAATTAATTAATGTTGCGATAGGTAAGTACTACCTAGTGGATGCATGTTACACCAATGGTCCAGGTTTCCTTGCACCGTATCGATCAACGCGTTCTCATTTACAGGAGTGTTCAACTCAAGGAAACAACTCTTCTAATTATAAGGAGTTATTCAATATACGCCATGTTAGAGAACAAAATGTAATAGAGAGAACATTTGGGTTGTTGAAGAAATGTTGAACAATACTACGAGAACCTTCTTTCTTTCACATATAGGTTTAGGTGCGAAAAATATGACTTTAGATTTCACATTATATTTTGGTCTAGGATCTTAATATGAAATTTTAATACATGTGCAAATAATAAATGCATGTTGCATCTTACATAATTTTCTCGTCGTTAAAAGACTGACTACTGATTCACAAATGTTTGTCGAGGTTGATGCAGACTTAATAGCTGTTGAAGCGTCAGAAGGAGAAGAAGAAATCTATGAATATGATGATAACATTAATCCAATACAATCGTCAAATGCTTGTACTCAATTTAGAGATAACTTAGCTATTGAAATGTTTACTGAATAGCAAATCCGTACTGAGACTTAGTGGATATTATAAATATATATACGGTGTTTAATCATGTTTTGATATGCATGCTTGTATAGAAATTTGTGTAAGTCATGCTTGAATTGAAATACTTTTTTGGGAACACTTGTATACGTTGCTTGCTTAAAAACTGATGTTATTTTGATGCATAGATTATAAAATGAAAAGCGGGGCAAGGAAAGAGAAATCATATGTTCACTGGACAAATGATATGAATCGTACTCTTTCCGGTGTTTTACTTGAGGAGCACGGTAAAGGTCACAAAACACCGAATGGATGGAAAGCATTGGCCTTCACAGCAGCAATCAAAGCCATGGAAAATTTACATAATCTGGACTTCACAAAAGAGAAGATCATGGCCAGACTGAAGACGTGTAATAAATATTATAAGGAGGCATCCATAATGTTGGACACAAGTGGCTTCAGATGAGATTGGGAATGAAATATCGTGAAAATCGACAGTGAAGATGTTTGAGCCAATTATGTCAGGGTATGTTCATTTATCACATTCTATAACTTTGTTTTAATTATTTTATCATTTTTATTCATGTTATTTAATCATGTTGTGCATGCTCATCCTACTGTAAAGCACTACAAAGATAATGTGATCATTAATTGTGGAGACTTAGGCATATTGTGCGGTAATGACAAGGCAACAGGTGCATTTGCAGGGACGGCAAATGAGCCAGTCATTGAGTTGAATGAGGAGTCTGTTGAAGCCAAAATTGACCCCAACGAATGTTCACAAACCAGAGTGCAGCCGATGCCTACTTCTCTCTTATCTCGACCCTTGACTGGCTGCCAAGGTCAAAAGACTGACCCAAAGCCTCAGCTGGGAGGTTCCACCACACACCCGGAAGATCTCTGAGAGCTTCCCCTCCAAAGCCAAATGCTGGGCTGGGAGCTCCTCAGAAGGCACTAGAGTTGGAGAGTAATGAAAGTCCTACCTTCCAAAGAGCCCTTGTGGGTCTTTTTATAGTCTTCCTTTGACCTGAAAATACTGAAATACCCCTGAGGGGTCTGCCAATAGCCAAATCCCGCTGTTCTCCCAAGGGCATTTGGGTAATTTTACCTCGGGATAATAATAATAAAATAATCCCCTTTACGAGCGCCGGGCCCTACCACGTGGGCCCACTTGGCGAGAACCCTGGCCGTGAAGGCTCTCGCTGGGCCCCCAACTGGGCCAACCTTGGCGAGACCCCTTGCAAGGGAGGTTCGCGCCCCTCATGGTCTTGGAACTATCGCGACTGAAGGCTTACTTAGGGCCTTCTCGCCTGCCCTGGGCAGGAGCTTTCCCTAAGGCGGGAGCTTCCGTAGTCAGGCCCTCTGCCTCGGTCGTTCGACGATCTCTCCTGCCGAGAGGTCGACTACCTGCACTGGTCGGTCGACGATCTCTCCTGCCGAGAGGTCGACTATCTGCACTGGTCGGTCGACGATCTCTCCTGCCGAGAGGTCGACTATCTGCACTAGTCGATCGACGATCTCTCCTGCCGAGAGGTCGACTATCTGCCCTTGTTTCCTCAGCTTTCGCCTGCCCTTGGCGAGAGCTCCTATAGGGCGAGAACTCCACAAGTATGCCTCAGGGTTAACCCGGGGTTAGCCTGAGACTAACCCAATCCTGACCATTGAAGCCTTTGGGTCCCTCCCAGCGAATATGGGGTTGTACACAATCCCCGCTCTTTTCGAGCTAGCCCTGCGCTCGACAAGACAAGTCCAACCCCCGAAATATTCGCTGGACACGTGCCAACTAACCAGGGGAATCTTTTGGTGGGTCCTACTGCGGCTATAAATATGCACCGATAGGCGACCATATGCCTCGCCCTTGAAATACTGTTTTTACGACTGAGCTCTCGCCCCTTGGGACCTTTGCGCGAGCTTACCATGCATCCCAAACGTGCTGCCAAACCGCTTTCGCAAGACCTCCAAGACCGATTAGCCGCTGCCCAAGCGCGGGCCTTGGCTAACTGTGCGGCGGTGGATCCATGGTTAGCGAAAAAGACTTCAACCGCCGGGCCTTCGGAGCTGAAGAAGAAGGAAAAGAAAAGGGCGAAGGCGGTCCGGCGGGACCTTTCTCGCGAGAACAAGGATCCTCCTTCCCCCACTCCCAATCCTGCGGGAGATCCTTCCCCACATAAGGTAAGCCTTTCGCCCGTGTCTACCGAGCTGACTGTGCATTAGATTCGATGATTAAAGTATGCTTTCGCAGGAGTCCGCTCCCAATAATGACGCCGAAATTCCGCCCAGCTCTTCGAACCTACCCGCTCATCCCCCAGAGGACCAAACACGGGTCTCGAAGAGGATTCCTCCAGCCGAGACCGGAACGATAGGTACATTTTCCCTTGTCAATATTTCAACCCGACCCTTTCTTTTCTGAACCATCTTCTCGCAGTGCCAGCTCCCGCCGACCCGGGTCTAACCACCCGGGAAGATGAAGCGAGAACCGTCGAAGTGCCTCCCGCGGTGGCCAATCCTATCCTGCAGGCGGGAGGGGCGGCTTCTGAACCTTCCGCTACTCTCAAGGATGTTGATCGTCCCTTGAGAGAAGACAACTCCCCTCATGCTTCCGGCCAGGCCGGGATCATCGTGCGCGAGCCCTTCCGCCCGGGGCTGGGCAAGCCTCTTCACCTCCTTTATGGAACCAACGGAGGGGCCGGGCCTTCTCGTCCAACTTTGGTTGACGGTTCTCGCCCAGCCGCAGGTATGCGAAAACTTTTCTGGACTGTCGATTGTCATGCCTTGACTAAAATTCTCGTGTGTTTCTTCCGCAGGTGATCCTGGCTTGCGGTCGGGAGTCAATGAGGAAGGAGAAGAAGAGGAAGAAGAAGACGAGGAAGAAGAGGATGAAGAGTCCCCCCTCCCTTCGTCTGGCGAGATAGAGGAAACCCTGAACAGTGCTGGGAGCGCGAAGGGGAGACGGAGGAAGATCTCGGTCATCCTGGCCAAGCTTGTCCGGCGAGACCGTGCCCATACCGCCGCGGTGAAAGCATTCCGTGAATCTGTGGAGCAAAGGCTGGAGGCCCTGGAGCGGGATTTCTTCTTGGGCGAGACTGATTGCCCGCGCGGGCCTTCCGCCGAGTCTTCGCCGGGGAGGTGCATCTCGCAGATCCGGGATTACGCCAGGCGGATCAACCTTGGGTGTACCACGCTATCGTCTTACTTCAACCCGTTGGCGCCCCCAAGAACTAGGCGGCGAGAACGGGGACGATGGAGCTGGAAGCCCTACTAGCCTTCACGCTCTGAATCTCAATGTCTCTCTTTTTTTCTTCTGTTCTTTTTCAATGTCTGTAATAAACATTATTACTAATTAAGTTTTATCCAGCTTGCGCTAGCGAGAATCCCGCTTCTACTCATGTCTCTCTTTTCCTTTTTCTTTTTATCGCTCTGCGAGGCTTTTTAATTAAGACGCTTACACCAATCTAGGATGCTTGCGCTGATCTAGGAGGTTTGCGTTAACCTAGGAGGCTTGCGCCGGTCTAGGAGGCTTGCGCCAATCTAGGAGGCTTGCGCCAATCTAGGAGGCTTGCGCCAATCCAGGTAGTCGCGTCGAAACCCGAAGCGACCGTTGACCGCTGTCATCCTGAGGGGGAGAACCGAGGCGTCGTTAGCCCGGATTCTGACAGCTGTACTCCGCTGTCACTTTCTCTCTCTGCCGGATGAACTCATGATGATTACGATTCCCTATAAATAGAGAAGTCTACCAACCGCATTTACTTCTTCGATCCGGAACCTCAGCCTTCCCTCCGTGCTCTCGCGTTCCTGCTTCCGCTTCGACCCCCCTCCAGCTCTCGCCCTTACTCACGAACTAGCCATGCCTGGCGAGAACAAGGGTCGCGCCCATTGTGCGGAAGCCTTCCAGAAACACCTCTTCCCTTCCTGCAAGCTCACCCTCGACGAATACAACATGATCGTCGACCGCTACGTTCCCGCCGGCTTCTCGGCGCGGAACCCGGGGAATCACGATAGGGTGAATACTCCCGGGGCGGGAGAGCTCGCCATCCCCCTCGAGCATTTCGAGGTGGGCTTCCGCCTCCCCCTTTGGCCGGAGGTTCGGCTAGCTCTCCGCTATTATGGGGTGGTTCCCGCCCAGCTAAACCCGAACTCAGTCGCGATACTTATAGCATTCATATGCTATATGCGATCCGAGAGGATCGAGTTTAGCCTGCCCATCTTCCGGAAGCTATTCAACTTCCGTGCCAAGGGGGGGGGGGGGTAGTTTTCTTCTCTGGACAACAGCTCGAGGTTATCGGTCTCGCCAACAAGCACCACCATTGGGGCGAGAAGTTCGTTTACGTCAGCGGGGACTTCGGCAACGTCCCGCTTCAGCCCGTCCAGTATGAAGACGCTGCCTACAAGCCGCCCGCTCTGGGATCGCGCGAGAGCGCAATCCTGGAATTCTTCGGGACCAAGGAGTTCGACGTCCCCTATCTTCGGCGGGACGTCGACTCCCTCCCACTTGTTCACTCGGGCGAAGGTACGGTCTCGCCTCAGATTCCCTTTTTTATCAAAGATTTTCTTGCGCTGAAGTGCTAAAGCGTTTTAACTTTGCAGGAGAGCGGGAGGTCCCTCTGCGCCAACCCTTCGCTGAAGGCCGGGGTGTTGAGGGTCTGGCGGCGAGAGGCTCCCTTGCGCTCGCGGAAGCTAGCGCCAGCGCCTGCCGAGAGGATCCAGCTCCTTCCATGCCGCCACTGGCCAAGAAGCGAAAGGCCACCCTTCCTCCTCTCCGCGCGCTGAAGAGGCCCAAGCCTTCTGCCGCCGAGAAGGGAAAATCGTTGGCGGTCTCGCCCGTCCAACCTCCTCCCGAGGGCAGGTCTTTTGAAGCGATCCTTCAGATGGCCAGCGAGATGGATGCCGCCGCCAAGAGCCGTGCCGAGGCTTCCGCCAGGAATATATCGGCCGCAAGCAAGGCTGGTGGAGAAGTGGTCGCCGCCGAAACCTCCGCCAGCGTCCCGCCCCCGGAGGTGCCGAGAGGGCACCGGAACTTTGGCTTCAGCGTTAGATACGCCGACTCGGAGGGGAAGCCTCAGATGGAATGGGACCCTGAGTCAAACTCGATCAGGGTTTCGACCCTCCTTCCCAGATGGGCGGAGGGGGAGAATGTGACCGGCGAGGCCTTCTCGCTTGGGTATGGTCTCTACAGCCGGGAGGATGCCGGCGTGTTTGACCAGATGTCCACCCGCCTTCTAGCCTTCGACGCCACCCGGGCCCTATTGCGCGCGTTCGAGCTCACGCATATGTGTGCGCGTCGAAGTATCACCATTGACAAGAACTTCACTGATATGCGCAAGGCGAGGGAGGACGCGGTGGCTCGCGCGCACGCCGCGGAAGAAGAACTCGCGAGAGCTCAACAGGAGCTCGCGGATGCTAGACTGGCGCTGTCTCTGTGCCCCGCGACCGAGGTAGGCGAGATCCTCCTGAACCCTTGCCTCCGTTCCCCCGAAGTTACCGCTGTGTAATGTGTCTAGACTGAATTCTTTTAATCCTTTTGCAGGATTCTGCCCAGGTCAGGGAGCTTCGCGCAGAGCTGGCCAACGCGCGCTGCGAGAGCGTCCTCCTGAGGGAACAGCTCCGCGCAGAGCTGGCGAAGGTCCCGCCTCCGGAGCTAGATGCGAGGCTGCGGAGTCGTTACCTCTCGGAGTATGACGTGGACAAGCTGCTTCAAGCCAACGCTCAGGCGACCGTCAAGCTGACGCTCGAGACGCTGCGAGACGTCGAGCTGCTCCGGGAGGACGGCGCGACCATCGACGCTCGCCAACTTCTCCCTTGGCTCTACGACCCAGTTCCCAAACCCCCGGGCGCGCCGGACTCGCCTCTCTCAGACGCCCCGAGGTCTTCTACCGCCGTTGGCGAGACATCCGAAGAGGGCTCTGGCGATGACTCCAGCGAGAGCACCAGTGGGGATTACAGCGCGTCCCCTTAAGGTGTCTTTTATTTTGAATACCCTTTTGTAATGAGCGAGAAGCTCCTCACTTCTGTAATTAACTTTATATAAAGTAATGCTTCATTTTTCACTGTTATTGTGTTTTAAACGTATATTACTCTGCCGAACGGCTTCCGCGCGAGCTCCCGCCGAGACCCTTAGTCTCTTTAGGGTGACCTTCCTTAGATATCAGTTAGGCGGGAACCTTGCGCCGTTGATTAAGTCGTCCTGCCCAGGTCTGCCGGGAGCCTTCTTTTGCGAGAACCCCCCCTTCGACCGAGACCTTTACTGGCCGCGACCTTTGAGCCGAGACCCTTACCGGCCGAGGCCTTTGGGGCGAGACCCTTACTGGCCGAGACCTTTAGGGCCTTGCCTTCAGTCTGGGTCAGGGCCCTTCCCTCGTATTTTTCCAACCAATTAAACCCCTACCCCACCGGCGAGCCGTCGGACCTGCTAGCTTATATGGGAGCCTGCGCAGCGGGTCTACCGGGGTTCGAGCCGAGCTCGTTGTAACGTAGTAACTACCAACCAAGAACCAAGGATCAAAAAGTCAAGGACTCCACCTATCCCCCGCAGGCGAGCCTTCGGACCTGCCAGCTTGATGAGAGCCTGCGCATCGGGTCTACCTGGGGCCGAGCCGAGCTCGGGGTGTCGTAGGAGTGGCTAAGAGCAAAGTATCACAGGAGCCAACCTTTCCCCCACAGGCGAGCCTTCGGACCTGCCAGCTTGATGAGAGCCTGCGCAGCGGGTCTACCTGGGGCCGAGCCGAGCTCGGGGTGTCGCAGAAGTGGCTAAGAACAAAGTATCACAGGAGCCAACCTTTCCCCCACAGGCGAGCCTTCGGACCTGCCAGCTTGATGAGAGCCTGCGCAGCGGGTCTACCTGGGGCCGAGCCGAGCTCGGGGTGTCGTAGAGGTGGCTAAGAACAAAGTATCACAAGAGCCAACCTTTCCCCCACAGGCGAGCCTTCGGACCTGCCAGCTAGATGAGAGCCTGCGCAGCGGGTCTACCTGGGGCCGAGCCGAGCTCGGGGTGTCGTAGAAGTGGCTAAGAACAAAGTATCACAGGAGCCAACCTTTCCCCCACAGGCGAGCCTTCGGACCTGCCAGCTTGATGAGAGCCTGCGCAGCGGGTCTACCTGGGGCCGAGCCGAGCTCGGGGTGTCGTAGAAGTGGCTAAGAACAAAGTATCACAAGAGCCAACCTTTCCCCCACAGGCGAGCCTTCGGACCTGCCAGCTAGATGAGAGCCTGCGCAACGGGTCTACCTGGGGCCGAGCCGAGCTCGGGGTGTCGTAGAAGTGGCTAAGAGCAAAGTATCACAGGAGCCAACCTTTCCCCCACAGGCGAGCCTTCGGACCTGCCAGCTTGATGAGAGCCTGCGCAGCGGGTCTACCTGGGGCCGAGCCGAGCTCGGGGTGTCGTAGAAGTGGCTAAGAACAAAGTATCACAGGAGCCAACCTTTCCCCCACAGGCGAGCCTTCGGACCTGCCAGCTTGATGAGAGCCTGCGCAGCGGGTCTACCTGGGGCCGAGCCGAGCTCGGGGTGTCGCAGAAGTGGCTAAGAACAAAGTATCACAGGAGCCAACCTTTTCCCCACAGGCGAGCCTTCGGACCTGCCAGCTTGATGAGAGCCTGCGCAGCGGGTCTACCTGGGGCCGAGCCGAGCTCGGGGTGTCGTAGAAGTGGCTAAGAACAAAGTATCACAGGAGCCAACCTTTCCCCCACAGGCGAGCCTTCGGACCTGCCAGCTTGATGAGAGCCTGCGCAGCGGGTCTACCTGGGGCCGAGCCGAGCTCGGGGTGTCGTAGAAGTGGCTAAGAACAAAGTATCACAAGAGCCAACCTTTCCCCCACAGGCGAGCCTTCGGACCTGTCAGCTTGATGAGAGCCTGCGCAGCGGGTCTACCTGGGGCCGAGCCGAGCTCGGGGTGTCGTAGAAGTGGCTAAGAACAAAGTATCACAAGAGCCAACCTTTCCCCCACAGGCGAGCCTTCGGACCTGCCAGCTTGATGAGAGCCTGCGCAGCGGGTCTACCTGGGGCCGAGCCGAGCTCGGGGTGTCGACGAAGATAACTTCAACCAGGCCTATTCTATCACTGAGATGAGGAGTCATAGCCAGTTAAAACAAGAAACATGAAGATTGCATACTCAGCGATAGTCAACATTCTGAAATAACTTATTGACAATGCAATAGTCGTTTACAACGTTACAATCCTTCTCTCTCTTACGGGTAGAAGCGCTTCAAGTCATCACCACTCCAGGTGTGACTCAAGGTCCTTCCCTCCGCATCCTGGAGATAGTAGCCTCCGTTAACCAGAGGCTTCTCTACTATGTAAGGCCCTTCCCAGCTAGGGTTGAGCTTACCAACCGCGGCCGACCTTCCCGCAACGTCGACCTTTTTCAGTACTAGATCCCCCTCGGCGAATTGCTTGACTCTGATGTGCTTATCGAAGTACCGGGCCATTCGCCGTTTTATTTCTTCTTGCCTGATAGCGGCAACATCCCGCAGCTCTTCCACCATATCTAATGAGAGGCGCAACCCTTCCTCATTCTCCACCCTCCAAGCTTCGCTTCCCTCAGCTGCGGCCGCGACCCTCGGGGATCGAACCTCGAACTCCACAGGGAGGACGGCCTCACACCCATGAGAGAGCTTGAAGGGGGTCTCTCCTGTGGCCGTGTTCGGAGTTGTTCGCAAGGCCCACAGGACGGAAGGGAGCTGTTCCACCCAGCTACCCTTCAGGTTTTCCACCTTCTTTTTGAGCAAGTTGACAATGACTTTGTTTGCCGCCTCCACCTGGCCATTGCTCCGTGGATGATGGACAGAGGCGAACCTGAGGTCAATTCCCAATTGGGTGCAGAAACTAATGAATTCTTCGCTGGCAAACTGAGGACCGTTGTCCGTTACTATCGTTTGGGGCAATCCGTGCCTGCAAATGATTTCCCCCCAAATGAAGTTTCTGATGACCTGGGAGGTTACCTTGGCTAACGGCTTGATCTCCAGCCATTTGGAGAAGTAATCAATCATAACTAGGAGGAACCTCCTCTGCCCGCTAGCTGGGGGAAAGGGTACAACCAGATCCATTCCCCAAATGGCGAAGGGCCATGGCGCCGTGATGCTTCGAAGCCTTTGGGCGGGCAAGAGCTGGAGAGGAGCGTGTACTTGGCACTTCTGACACCTCCTTGCGAATTCAGCTGTATCCTTCCTTAAGGTCCGCCAAAAATATCCCTGCCTTACCACCCTTGCTTCCAATGTCCTTCCCCCTGAATGACTGCCGCATTCTCCAGAATGCACCTCTTTCAGGATCCTCGGGACTTCCTCCTCGGTTACGCATCTCGCGAGGAGCCCTGACAGCATCTTCCGATGCAAGCTCCCCTCCAGCATCAGGTAATGAGCCGCCTTGTGCCTAAAGCTCTTTGCATCCTTAACTTCTTCCGACAGTTCTCCCGTGGTCAGGAAAGTCACCAACGGATCCACCCATGAGGACCGCCGATTCACTTCCATCAACTCCCCCTCTTTAATGGCTGGTCGGAACAGTTCGGTCAGGGTACCTCCTCCCCGAGGCCCGAACTTCGCTAATCGATCAGCTGCCGCGCTTTCCCCCCTGGGGACATGTTGAATAGAGAATGAACGAAAACCCCCAATGAGGGCTCTTACCTTAGATAGATACCTCGCGAGAGTCGGCTCCCGGGCCTCAAACTCGCCTCGGATCTGTGATGCTACCACCATCGAGTCGGTGAAGGCCTCCACATCCTGGATTTCCAGCTCCTTTGCCAGGCGAAGGCCAGCGATCACAGCCTCATACTCTGCTTGGTTGTTGGTTACAGGGAAGTGGAAAGTCACTGCTTGCTCTATGGTAACTCCCTGAGGGCTTACCAACACCATACCTCTTCCCAGGGAGTGCCTTCCTGAGGCCCCGTCGACCACCATCTTCCACGCTTCTTACGGCCTTGGCTCTTCAGTCTCGGCCTCGGTAACATAGTCTGCCAGAAAATCCGCTACGGCCTGGGCTTTGATGGAGAGCCTCGGGACGAAAGAGATGTCAAACTCGCTTAGCTCGATGGACCACTTCGCCAACCTTCCCGAATGTTCCACCCCCTCCAAGACCTTGCGAAGGGGATGGTCTGTTACCACCCTAATCGAGTGTGCTTGAAAGTAAGGGCGAAGCTTCCTAGCTGAGATGACCAAAGCATACGCTAGCTTCTCCAGGATGGGGTATCGGATCTCCGCCTTTTTTAGGATTCGGCTTACATAATAGACGGGTAATTGCTTCTTCCCCTCTTCCCTAACCAAGACGGAGCTCACAGCCTCTCCTCCCACTCCGAGATACAAGGCTAGGTCCTCCCCCTCCTTCGGGCTTTGAAGTAACGGAGCTTGGGAGAGTTGCCTCTTCAGCCCCTGAAAAGCCTCTTCACACTCGGCCGTCCATTCGAATGCTTGGTTGCCACGAAGTACCTTGAAGAAAGAGGAACATCTATCCCCTGACCGAGAGAGGAACCTGCTCAGCCCGGCCAACTTCCCGGTCAAGCGCTGGACCTCCTTGGCACTGCGAGGCGATTCCAGGTCTAGGATAGCCTGAACCTTATCGGGGTTAGGCTCTACCCCCGCGGGAGTCAAGAGGTGTCCGAGGAATTTCCCTCGACTAGCCCCGAAGACACACTTCAAGGGGTTCAACCTCATCTTGAACCTTCGCAGGGTGGCAAACGTCTCCTCCAAGTCTCGCAGGTGGGAATCAACACACTTGCTCTTGACCATGAGGTCATCCACATAGACCTCCAGGTTCCTCCTCCTTTGATCTCGAAAGATTCGATCCATCATACGTTGGTATGTCGCCCCTGCGTTCTTCAATCCGAAGGGCATCATCTTATAGCTGAAGCATCCCTCTCTCGTGATGAAGGAAACATCCTTGACATCAGGAGGGTGCATCCGGATCTGGTGATAACCTGAAAATGCATCTAAAAAACTCATAAGAGAAAAACCAACGGCTGAGTCAACCAGCGCGTCGATTCGAGGCAAGGGGTAGCAATCCTTGGGACCTGATTTATTTAATAATGAAAAATCAACACACATGCGCCATTTTCCTCCCCCCTTCTTCACCATTACCACATTGGAGATCCAGCCTGGATACTGGATCTCTGAGATGAAGCCTGCGTCCAGGAGCTTTTGGACCTCCTCTCGGATGGGGGATTCTAGCTTGGTGGCGATGGCCCTCATCTTTTGGCGTATGGGGCGGGCTCTGGGATCCAGGTTCAAGCGATGACAGGCCACGTCCGCGTCGATGCCCGGCATGTCTGCCGCGCTCCAAGCGAAGATGTCGATGTTGCTTTGGATGCAGGCTCGCATCCGCTCCTGATCCTCGAGGCTCAAGCCTCCGCTGATCCGAATCCTTTGCGCCTCCCTCGCTCTTGTAAGCACCTCCATCTCCACCACTTCTTCGGCCGGCTCCAGCCCCGACCGCTCCCAACTTACCCTTGCCTCCTCCTGCTCAAACTCGAGCTCCTCTCCCCCAACCTCATCGACTTCCATCCCCTCCTCCAGACTCTCCTCCTGCCTCTGCTCTTCTTCATCCATCACTCCTCTCGCCTCTTCTAGGCTGATCTCCTCCACCTCTGCCAACTCCTCAACAATCTCCATCGCCTCTCCCAGGCTTACCTCCCCTTTCTCAACCCCTTCCTGCTCAGCCATCTCCTTCTCCAACTCCTCTGCCTCCGCCATCCACGACACGGTATTAACCGCCGTCACATAGCATTGCCTTGCCATCTTCGGATCCCCCCTGATCCTAACCTGCACCCCTCCATTGTTGAACTTGAGGCATTGGTGGTACGAGGAGGGTACACAGCGAAAGGCGCTGATGAGGGGGCGCCCAAAGATGGCATTGTAACTACTCGGGGCGTCCACGATTACGAACCGATAGTTCCGTGAGACGCCCCCAAGCCTCACATGCAGGCCGACTCCTCCTTCCACCTCTTTCCTTTCGCCGGAGAAGCCAAAAAGTGGTCCATCAGAAGCCAGGACCCTTTTTACTTCCACCCTCATCTCATCGAAAGCCTTCTTGAAGATCACATTCACCGAGCTCCCATTATCCACCAGTATCCGGGAGACGGTGTAGTTCTCCACCGCTATCTGGATCACAAGCGCGTCGCAGAACGGATCCTCGTAGTCTGGCATATCCGCGGATGAGAAAGTGATCTTCTCCTCTAGGGGGGGGGAGCCTGGGAGGTCGAGGCGACCCCTCGGCGGAACATGGTTTGAAGGCTCCCCTTGCGGGTTGCCTCGATCCCTACTCCCCCGTGGATCACTCCGATCCCTCCTCGGGTCCCCACGTCAATCCTGTCTTCACATCTGTCTTCCACCTCTTCCCGCTGTACTTCAACGATCCTTACAGGCGGATCCTGCCTTCCGGCCCCTCTGGCCCCTCTAATCTCCAGAAACTCTGGGCATGTGGCCGTTGCGTGACCTTCCTCCTGATGGAAGTCACAATAAGGCAACCCCACTCTGCCCCCTCTTCCTTCTCCTCCTCCCCTTCTTCCGGCTCCCCGAAATCTTCTTCCTCTTCCCCTTCCCACCTCCATAGCCTCCTGCGGCGGTGGGAAATGACCCCTTGGTCCTTGTCGCCATCCTCCCTGCTCCAGCCTTCTGGGCTCCCGGAAGTTATCTCTTCCCTGAAGTCCTCCCTGGCCCTGGGGGCGACCCTCCTGAGGCCTCCAACCCAGTCGGTTGTTTGGCTCCCTGGCCCCCCCATGCTGTTGCCCCTGCCCTCGGGGCTCTTCTCTTCTCCTATCTTCCCTCGGCTCCCTCTGCTCTCTCTGCCTTCCCACCACCGGCTCCTTCACGTCGTCCTCGGCCAACCTGGCCAGCTTCCTCGCGAACGCGGGGTTTGCCCTCTCGAAGTCTATCTCCTTTGCCGCCCTCTCCATGAGCTCCTCAAAAGAGAGAGGGGGCACTCTCTTCAACTCCATGCTGAAAAACCCTGGTCTCAGCCCCAGGGTGAAAGCGAGCATCAGCGCGTACCCCGGGACCTCCTGGACCAGGAGAATCTCCTCTTGGAACCGGTCAACATAATGACCCAGCGTCTCCTCCGGCCCTTGCCTCACTGCAAACAGGCATTCAGCCTCCTTCTTCCGCTTCTTTGAAGTCGAGAACCTCAGCAAGAAACCTCTGCGCAGATCTTCGAAACTGTAGATGGAACTCGCCGGCAACTGGTGGAACCAGTCCCTGGCCTTCTCTTTCAGAGTGATGGCAAAAAGCCTACACTTGAAGGCATCCGACATTTGCCTGATGGACACCACGTCCTCGAACCATTGCACGTGCTGAACCGGGTCATCCTTCCCGGTGTAGTAGGTCATATCCGGCTCCCGAAACCCCTCCGGCACTGGAGCCGAGACAATGAGCTCGCTAAAGGGGGTCTCGCCTCCCGCCTGACGAGAAGGCCCGTCTCGCGTCCTCGGTTGGCTGGACCGGTCCGCGAGACCATGCCCAGGGAAGAGTTCCCGCACCGTCGCCTCCTTCTCGCCCAGATCCGCCGGAAGCTCCTTCTCGAGACGTTGGCCTGGGAAAAGCTCCCGCGCGGCTACGTCCCTCTCGCCTGCCTCCACCGGGACCTCCTTCCCGGGGCGCTGCCCTGGAGCGTTCTCGCCTAGCAGCGGAACCACCTCCACCGGAACCTGCGGCGTCTCCCACTCATTCCTTGCCGAGAAGGCCAAGTTGATCGTCTGCATGACTTCCCGCCTGAAGTCCTCAAACATTTTCTTCGTCGCCTTGTCCACCCGGGTGGGGGATCCTCCTGCGCCTGATCCTTCACCTTCGCCTCCTGCCATGGGACTTAACTCGAGATTTTCTTACACCGGCTGCTTCCACGCTCACCGCACCAGAACTGTTAAAGCCAAAATTGACCCCAACGAATGTTCACAAACCAGAGTGCAGCCGATGCCTACTTCTCTCTTATCTCGACCCTTGACTGGCTGCCAAGGTCAAAAGACTGACCCAAAGCCTCAGCTGGGAGGTCCCACCACACACCCGGAAGATCTCTGAGAGCTTCCCCTCCAAAGCCAAATGCTGGGCTGGGAGCTCCTCAGAAGGCACTAGAGTTGGAGAGTAATGAAAGTCCTGCCTTCCAAAGAGCCCTTGTGGGTCTTTTTATAGTCTTCCTTTGACCTGAAAATACTGAAATACCCCTGAGGGGTCTGCCAATAGCCAAATCCCGCTGTTCTCCCAAGGATATTTGGGTAATTTTATCTCGGGATAATAATAATAAAATAATCCCCTTTACGAGCGCCGGGCCCTACCACGTGGGCCCACTTGGCGAGAACCCTGGCCGTGAAGGCTCTCGCTGGGCCCCCAACTGGGCCAACCTTGGCGAGACCCCTTGCAAGGGAGGTTCGCGCCCCTCATGGTCTTGGAACTATCGCGACTGAAGGCTTACTTAGGGCCTTCTCGCCTGCCCTGGGCGGGAGCTTTCCCTAAGGCGGGAGCTTCCGTAGTCAGGCCCTCTGCCTCGGTCGTTCGACGATCTCTCCTGCCGAGAGGTCGACTACCTGCACTGGTCGGTCGACGATCTCTCCTACCGAGAGGTCGACTATCTGCACTGGTCGGTCGACGATCTCTCCTGCCGAGAGGTCGACTATCTGCACTGGTCGATCGACGATCTCTCCTGCCGAGAGGTCGACTATCTGCCCTTGTTTCCTCAGCTTTCGCCTGCCCTTGGCGAGAGCTCCTATAGGGCGAGAACTCCACAAGTATGCCTCAGGGTTAACCCGGGGTTAGCCTGAGACTAACCCAATCCTGACCATTGAAGCCTTTGGGTCCCTCCCAGCAAATATGGGGTTGTACAGAGTCAATGGGTGAAGAAAGCAACTATGCGACAGAGGCTTCATCAAGAGGGAGCAGTAGGCAGAGGAAGAGGAAGAGGAAGCAAACTCCTGGCGACACAATCGCAAATGCAATCAATAGAATGGCAGACAATATGGATCACTCAGCGGCCGCAATCACAATCAGCAGTGAAGCTCCGAGGGTAAATACGACTCAAATCTATGAAGCACTTGCTTAACTACCAGATCTGCAAAATCTCGAATTAGGGAAGGCCATGGATCTTCTAGGTGCCAGTCAACTGAAGTTTGATACGTTCATGACACTACCAAATCACATGAGGACGACGTGACTTCACTTGCAGTTCTATGACTTACGTGCACATGATGATGTCATGTTTTTATTTGTTTGCAGTTTGTTGTTATATTTCTATTTTCAATGTTTAGCGGACTGTCATGTATTATTAACTTTTGGAATTATGTTCTTAGTTTCATGCGGTGTACTGAAACATTCCATGTTTGATGACTCTTTTGTTATCATTGTTATTATGTTTATGTTTATTTGAATTAGTTTATTAATATTTATGTTTTAAAATTTGTGTTATGCCTGTAGTTTTTATACTTCTAAATTGAATTTTCAATTTCATGCAATTTCCGTGGATGAATTTCATACTGTAGCCGAACAACAGAATTGCTTAATTTCAATTCCTACAGCTGAAAATCTTCCTGCAGCCAAACAGCAAAATTGGAATTCAAGAAAACCAAAACCTGTTGGTTTTTGGTTTTACTGAATTCCAATTCTTCAAAACAAAAACCTGCGATCCGAACGGACCCTAGGAGTTACTACGGGTAACGGATATTCGTGTATCCGAAGCCGACCCGTTAAGCCTCCGAACCCGATATTTGTCCAAATATACATTAACAGTTTCGATCAAAATGAATTGATGCCTACAAATTTCATCAAATTTACAGACTTGCAAATGAATCACAAACCATGATATCATCAAATTTACAGACTTGCAAATGAATCACAAACCATGATATGATTTTTTTTGTGTTCGGAGCATGGACACTTTATCGGAGCACACATAGATGTGGAAAATGTTATCCGAAAGAAGGAGGATTATTACAATCAGGCTCCGTTTGAAAAATCCGTCCGGGTGAGACGTAAAATAAAAAAGAAGAGTTTAGAGAGAACAAAAATAAAAGACAGGTGCAAGAAGCCCCGCGGGCGAGCACTTTCAGCCGCGCGCGAGCACTTTCAGGAAAGTGTGGCTAATGCACTTCGCTGTAAAGAGCGGATAATACTTTCGAAACAAAATTGGATGCAGACGATTGGATGCGCATTTTACTACTGGCAGCACAAATACCAGAAGGTAGAAAGTAATTTCAAACAAACCAGAGGATACAGTAGAACAAATCTACCGAAGCCCGAAGATGAGCGAAGGTGTATGCGGGAGGCTTGCAGAGGGTTGCGAGATCTCCGGCGACTATCCGGCGAAACTGGATGCTAGAGGCAAGAAGGGAGATGACACTTCCGCCACTCTCCAATCATCCGTGTCCAACCGTATAGAAGACCTAAAGTACCGCCGCTTTCACCATCTCTCTTGCTTTTACTTCTCCTGCAAAGAGTGCAACCATGGGATGACACTTCCTTTCAAGTGATAACGCGGCAGGCCCCACGGCCATCGAGATTGCGAGCTCCAAATGTGTGGCGGGGAGTAATCAGAAGAAGAAACAGAAACAATCAATTGTTGCCTCCTTCTATAATCTATCTTCGCCCTTTTCGCTTCAGTGGCAACTTAACTCCCGTCACCATGCCTCTTCATCTTCCCTCATCTCCATCTCTACTTCCTTTTGGAAGAAGTTTTGAGCACTCCGCCTCCATTTACATCTCTCCACCTCCACCTCCTGTTATCAATGGCTACAGAATAGGCCCAATGGCTCTAACTACAAAGAGAAGTGGACTGAAATCGTGTCAGGTTGCCACTGAAGAGAACATAGCAGAGGATGCTCTGCCTGAAGACGTTCTTCTGGGCCTACCCGTCATCCACAAGTATGGAAACTGAATTGTCATTCATCCTGGGTTTTTGCAGGCATTTTTAAATGGTTTTTCGTATGTTTTTCTGTTATTATTTTTTTTAAATTTGGATGGCTTGGAAGTTTTTCTGCACAATTCAAATCTTATATAAACGTATACTCCTAAGGAAATCTTAGTTTTATAAAATGCATGCAAAGAGAGAAGTAGTGACACAATAAAATGCTTATGTTGCTAGATTAGCAGTTATATATCTATGAATTGATGCCTCCAATTGCTCCCCAGTACATAACACACACTCGATTTCATCAAAATACAAAGAAAACCAAGCAGATAAGGCTTAGAAGTTGCAGCACTATCCGGGGCTAGGTTATTTCTGGAATTAAGTATCTCCAGCTCTTGCCAGTTCAGAGATGATGGTGGCACAGCCTTTAAGCATCACAACATTACTAATTTCGAAGATTAATTACTCTTTAATGCTATTTAGGAGCAGCCTTTAAGCATCGCAACGTTACTAAAAACGATGTACTCATCATTTAATCTCTCATCTACAAAGCAATAGGGTTTTATTATATACACATTCAGTTGTTCAAATGTGCATGGTTTGTACCTTTCAATTTTCATGATATCAGTATTTAGAATATCCCACCTTAACTTGCTAACCGGCTTCATGCCTTGTGACAATTTTCATAGTTTTGAAGAATCCACCATCTATGAATGATTCTTTCATCACATAATCCTATTAACAACATAATGGTGACCTTTATGAAGCCACTGCAAAAGTTAGTGGAAATTGTGCTGAAGACGATTCTTAAGAGCTTGTCGTAGAGAAGCACTGTTATTCTCTTGCAAGTTTATGCAGTTACCTATTTATTGTAGCTATCGAATACAAAGTTCCACTTAGAGAAGAAACCCAAGATTGCTTTAGATTGATCCAATTATACTATTGATAATTTGCCACAGATTGGTGATTTGGAAGTTCAGACCATAGATGGAAGTTGATTTTACTGTGTATCATTCTAAATTTTGATATCCGTAATATAGAACATCACCTGGATCAAATGCAAAATTGTTCATTTAGATCGACACTAAAACTATTACACTGAATTCAAAGAAATATGTCGATAAGCAGCCCGAACTGGCTGACAATGCGTAGTTATGATAAAGCTTTTTGGTCTTGTTGGTAATAACGAATCCATGCATTCATCAAGAACTATGTCGAGCAACACAAGGTCGTATTGCAAGAAATGGTGGGTAGCCCCTAGAGCACTAGAACTCTTATCGAGTCAATCACAATTGATGCATCCGAGATTGCATCCATTTAATCCCTTTAGCTTTTTGTTCATTTGCGTGTTTGATTGTTTGTTCGTGTTTCCTATTCGTCGCATGTTCGTCGCATTGTCACATATTCGTCGCATTATCTAATGTTTGTCATTATCGCATGTTCGTCACATTATTGCATGCTCGTGTTCATCATATTCGTATGCTCGTTATTTAAAAGTTGTATGCTAGTTTTTTTATATTGGCTTATTAACCCGACCAACCAATATGAACTTAAATAAATTTGTCCATTAACACTGAATGGGAGGGTATGCGGTGAATGGGTGAATGAAAAAACTGCATAGAATACAAGTTATTAATCGATTAATTTCAGAAAAAACATAATATGAAATTAATTACTTTGGAAGGAGGAAAGTGATGCCGGACAGACGTCACATTTGTCTGCCACCCTGGAGTCAGCACCACACGACTTTTATCAGGGCCGCGACCCGTACACCCCAACCAACTCTCCGTCATGGAGTCACCACCATGTGGCAGACTGATGAGGCCGTGACTCGATCCTCAGACCTCCTAGATAACAGGCCTTCACCAACGCTCTCATCACCAACTGATCCACTTTAGTTGGGCCCCCTGGTGGGACTCCAAGGTGGCTAACAGGTGTGACGCCTGTCCTGCACCAGAAAGCCACTTTTAAACTTCTTTATTTCCAAATTTGATTTTAACCTCCCACCTATTGATTCATTTTCATTTATTTTTCCTGGAGTTATAGCTCAGCACTTATCGGTTTTCAAATCCCCTATTAAGTCAAGCTAGCTACTGTTTTCTCTGCCTCGGCATATAAAATTGATCCTTTCCTCTATGAATGACAACGAAGAAAATGAGAAGCAAAGCGGGCTGTTCTTGCTTCTCGGAATTCCAGTATCCCTCCAATGCCATTGATCCCTGTCTATTTCTAACACATCGTGAGCCACTGCTGTTTCCATCAGGGGAGTGGAAGGCGACCGACAAGACCATTCCTCGCCACCGACAAAACATTCTTCACCACCTCCGTCAATAGCCCCGACATCAGTTTGCTATTCATGTCGTGCAACCTGCCCTTTCTCCGGATTCGACCATCTGCTCTCACCCCTCGCCACTCATTTCTGTCTTTTTTCACAATCTCCAGCGCCAAATCGACCTCCACGACCGATCCATCTCTCTGCCCGAACCAACCATCCCCAATTCATTCCCATCACGAACCGTCTAACCCCTGTTCCCACCTCATTACTTAGGCTTCATTTGGAAGAGCGGTTGCGGTTGTAAAAGGAGCTGTTGTAAATGCAGGTTTGCAAATGGAGCTGCTGGAAATGGAGATCTGTTTGGGTACTTTGTGTTTGCAAAGTTGTTCATAAATCATAACAGATAACCGTTTGACAAAACAACGGTGACGTTTAGTAAATATATATTGACAAAACAACGGTGACGTTTGGTAAATATATATATATATATTATTATATAATTTTTTAATTTTTTTTTAATATATGTATATATATATTTAATTGTTGAAAATAATTATTTGGAAAGAAATAATTATTTTATAATTAACTTTCGACGGTGGCCATGACACACTCAACACAAACACACTCACAACATACACACACTCAACTACATACTGCATACACACACTCAACACAAACCACACACTCTAACACATACACACACTCACCACATATACTGTTACGGATATTCACGACAAATTGGCGCGGACCGAGGAAGATGAACCGAGCGCGTCGGGAGCGGCTTGGACTGAAGAGGACGACCCAGGCAGGGTCAGAGTAGAGGATATGTAATATTTATTACCTTCTATATTTGGCTGTCGTATTTTAAGTAATTCCTGTTTTTCCTAATTTCGATTTTCCTTTTTGTGGAGAAAAACCGATTCTCAATAATCAAATACAAGGTATGAATACACATTTATAGGAGGGAGAAAGAAAGCAGAGAACCCTATACATGATGTGGGACTAAAGAGGCTCGAAAAAATAAATAAATGGGCCCATCATGGGCCACTTTACATAGGTTTTTCCAACACTTTCCTGCAAGCTGAACCGTACAAGTCATAGGCACCCAACTTGGAAAGGAACTGATAAAATAGGGCACTTGGTAGGGCCTTCGTGAGTATATCAGCAACTTGTTCGGTACCCAGAACATGCTTCAATTCTATCTTCTTCATTTGAACTTTCTCCCGGATGAAGTGACAGACCACTTTAATATGTTTTGTCCTTTCATGGAACACCAGATTTTTTGCTGTGTATAGCCGCTTGACTGTCATATAATAGGATAGCTGGTGAGGGAAGTTTTACTCCTAGATTAACGAGGAGACTTTCAAGCCATGTGAGCTCAGAGACAACCGATGCCATCGATCGGTATTCTGCTTCATCCGAGGATCAAGCAACCACAACTTATTTCTTACTCCGCCAGGTAACAAGATGACCTCCAAAATAGGTACAAAAATCACTGGTTGACCGCCGATCATCCAAGGAACCAGCATAATCTGCATCTGAATACGCAACCAACGTTGGAGTAGAGGATGAGGTTTTGTATACCAACCCTTGACCCGGAGCTATTTTAAGGTATCTTAGGATGCGTTCAATGGCTTGAATGTGAGATATTCGAGGAGCATGCATAAACCGACTGACAACCCCAACAACAAACGATATATCCGGTCTTGTGACCGTTAGGTAGATCAAATTTCCAACAAGTTGTCGATAGTATTCAGGATTTTGGAGAGAAAGATATGTATCGGAAGCATGTACACACAGCTTATGATTTGCATCCATTGGAGTGGTAGTCGGCTTGCATCCAGAGTAACCAACATCTTGAAGGAGATCGATGCAGTACTTCCGTTGGGAGAGGACAAGTCCATCCGGACGTCTCGCGACCTCAAGACCAAAGAAGTATCGAAGGTGCCCCAGATCTTTTGTTTGAAAGACGGAGCTAAGATGCTGTTTGACCGCTTGGATTCCCTTTAAATCGTCTCCAGTGATTAAGATGTCATCAACATATACTAACAGAAGAACCGTTCCTGTTGCCCAATGTCGAGTGAACAGAGAGAAGTCTGCCGTGCTCCGAGTAAAGCCAACTTCCCAAACTGCCTTACTGAACCTGTCAAACCATGCCCGAGGGGATTGTTTGAGACCATAGATGGACTTCTTAAGATGATAAACTCGGGATTCCCCTGTGGTCTCAAACTTGGGAGGTTGTTGCATGTAGACTATTTCCCGGATGTCGTCATTCAGAAACGCATTCTTGATATCCAGTTGATGTAAGGGACAGCGGCGATGCACAACCACGGAGAGGACACGAATGATGTTGAGCTTGACTACTGGAGAGAATGTTTCCTCATAATCGAGACCTTACTGTTGGGTGAAGCAACGAGCCACCAGTCGGGCTTTCAGACGGTCAATTGTTCCATCAGGAGCATGTTTGATGACAAAGATCCATTTAAACCCAACATGTGTCTGGCCGAGAGGTAGAGGTACCAGGTTCCATGTCTGGTTAGCCTAGAGAGCTGTCATTTCTTCTTCCATGGCTGCCCGCCAGACAGGATGTTGGAGAGCCTCCTGCACAGAGTTAGATACAGAAATCGAGGATAATGAAGTGACAAATGTTTGAAGTTGTGGAGATAGACGATGTAAGGATACATAGTTCTCCATGGGATGAGCGGTTGATTTTGGTGCCAGATCATCAGGACGCGGAGCGTTAGAAGGTTAAGCCGACTGCATTGGGGCAACGGAGCGAGGATGACGACGAGTGTAGACATGGAAAAGAGGCGGCTTGGGAGGAGCGGGATCCCGGTCAGGAATTGGTGGTGTTGGAGGAGTGGTAACAAGAATAGACAGGTCGTAGGACGGGTGGTGGTAGAGGAGTTGGATGTGGAGCGGAGAAGAAAGGAAGATCCTCCCGAAAGGTAACATCAGCATAAACGGTCACCTTGCGGGTAGCAGGAGAGTAGCACACGTAGCCTTTCTGAGTTCGTGAATAGTCAACGATGATGTGTTTGGCCGCCCGGGGATCCAACTTGTCCGCGACGGACCAAGAATATGAACGCAACAAGTACAACCAAAGATGCGAGGTGTGAGAGAGAATGCTGGAGTAGAGAGGAACAAGAGGCTGAACAGAGTGACATTGTGGAGTATGGGGGAGGGAATACAGTTATTCAGATAACATGCTGTTGAAAGAGCAGAGTTCCAATAAGCTTTGGGGACCTGCATGTGAAGCATGAGAGAGCGATCAACATCAAACAGATGTCGATTTTTACGTTTTGCGACTCCGTTTTGTTGGGGGGTATATGCACACGATATTTGGTGAATGATCCCAAAGTCAGAGCAGAGATTCACAAATTCGTGGCTAGTGTATTCGCAAGTATTATCGGTGCGAAGAGTTTTGATGTTCGTAGAGAATTACGTGCGGGTATCAAGGATGAATGTCCGAAAGACACTAGGAAGCTCAAAGCGATCACGAAGTAAATATAACCACGTCAAGCGAGAATAATCATCAATAAAAGTTAAAAAATAGCTATACCCAGAAATGGTAGTAATTTTGTACGGACCCCAAACATCAGAGTGTACTAAAACAAAAAGAAGCAGAACTCCGAGTACAATGAGATGAAAAAGTTGAACGAGGCTGTTTGCCGAAAATACAAGATTCGCACTAAAAAGGAGGAAGAGATACATCTGGTAGAGCCTTTTGGAGGACCGGTAGAGGGGCATGCCCAAGATGCCGATGCCAATCGATGGAGGAGACGAAGGAGACGGAGGAGAGGATAGTATGAGAGTCATCAAGAAGGTAGAGCCCGCTCTGCAGTCGTCCCTTACCAATGATATTCCGCGTCCGTCGATCCTGTATCAGAAAAGAAGATGTAAATGTTACAGAGCAATTCAAATCAGCAATGAGGCTACTAACATAAAGTAAATTAAACGGTGAGCCCGGAACATGAAGAGCCGAGCGTTGGGATAGAGAAGAAGTGAGAGGGATATCAGCAGAGCCGGAGACCGGAATAATGTCCCCATTGACCACTGTGATACACTTAAGATGAGGAGAATCCAAGTACTGATGTGGCCGCAGTGACGTTATGTGATGAGTGACACCTGAATCCACTATCCAGCGCGGACTAGTGGAGAGACAAGTGATACCTTCATTTGAGATGGAGGCAGCGGAGGTAACGGAGGCAGGTGGGGGGCTGAGCTGACCATGGAGTTTTTGGAGCTGAAGCCGGACTTCTTCAAGGTCAGTATGAGTGACAGATGAGTCGTTGACAACAACAGAGGCAAGCATACGAGGAGGAAGCCCATGCTTGCGGTAGCAAATGACCTCAAGTTGGCCGTCCTTACCGCAAAAGGAACACTTAGGTCGTGTCCGACCACCCTAACCTCTGCCCCGAGAACCTGAACGTCGTCCACGAGCAGGAGTAGGGAGAGGAAGTAAGGGCGCAAAAGTCTGTTGAAGGAGGGCCGGTGAGGGAGGTCCAGAACTGTCAGGAGGTGGTGAGACCTTGAGCTGCATGGAGCACACATCAGATAGTGACGGAGTAGCAGCAGAGGAGAGGATCTGAGCCCGAACGCTCTGAAGATGAGGCGGGACACGAGCCATCATCATGACAATACTGATGACTTCTTTTTGGGCACGCTGGGTACAAGATCCATCGTAGGGGGCTGATGTTGAATCCCGACTTCAACCAGAATCTTAGCCCGAGCAACAAATGAGGTGAGGTCGGCAGCCCCGCCAACTTCAAGAGTCTGAACATCTGTTATGATGTCATACAGGTGCTGAAGACTATCTCTGCCGGAATAGATAGAATGAAGCTCATCCCACATCGCCTTGGCCGTCTCGTGATACATGGTCATGCGATAAGGTTCGCCATCAAGGGTGTTGAGGAGCCAAATCTGAACATGACCATCGTTGCGCACCCAGTCTTCAGTAGAGGTATCAGGAACAACTTGGGTCAAATGATGTAGAAAGCCTTTGGACTGAAGAACTTGGCGAACAGAGTGCACCCACTCCACAAAGTTCTTTTTCCCGGCTAAAGACATAGTGGTGATCCGCAATTCATCCTGGAGTTCAGGAACAAGGGCCGAGTAGTTTGCAGGAGAGGAAGCCGCCTGCCCTGTAAAATCAAGAGAAGATCTCAGGACTAGGCGGTTAGGAGGATAGACCGACGACGAGTAAACTAGCGAGTGGAGAGGGAGTTCGTGCGGAAAGCAGATCGCGCGGGTAGATAAGCAACGATTAGGGAGGAGGCCGCGCGAGCAGACCGGGCGATCAGAATAACGAGCAGAGGAGCAAACCACAGTGAGCAGACCGCGCGAGCAGAACAACATCGATCAGAGAGGAGACCGTGCGAGCAGAACACAACAGACAAGCAGCGAGTAAACCACGCGAGAAGACCGTACAGTCACGGTGACAACACACCAGTGGCAAGAAAGAGGCCGCGACCAAGATGCGGAGCCCGCAACAGAGAGGAGAGGCCGCAGCGACTAGATAAGTCGCAGCGAGAAGAAAAAGGAGACTGTAACGACCAAGATGCGGAGCCCGCAGCAGAGACCAGGCCGCGCGAGCAGAGCAACGAAGGGAGAGAAGACTGCGCGAGCAGACCGCGCGAAAAGACGAGTAGACAAGCACACGACGAGAAGGCAAGCACGCGGCGAGAAGGCGAGTAGACAAGGAGATCGCGGCGGTCAAGGTGAAAAGACTAAGAGATCGCGCAAGGAGACCGCACGAATAACAAAAAATGGAGCGGGTAGACAAGGAGAAACCGCGCAGGGAGGGTTGCGGTTAGATGGGGAAGAAATGGGTCCACCTGTCAGATAAAGAGAGCTATAAGAGGGCCAAGAGGAAGAGGAAGAAAGGGAGATGGAAGCCACGAGAGAGAGCAGAAGTAGGAGCGGTTAGAGAAAGCTTAACCGCGCAGGTAGCAAACCGAGAGCAGGCCGGCGGTTAGATTAAGCTTAACCGCACAGAGGACCTGTTTACCTCTGATACCATGTGGAGAAAAACCAAAACTTGTATATACTTTCCCAATAATCAAATACTAGGTATGAATACACATTTATAGAAGGGAGAAAGAGAGAAGAGAACCCAATACATGATGTAGGACGAAAGAGGAGAGAAAATAAATAAATGGGCTCCATCATGGGCCACTTTATATAGGCTTTTCCAACACTTTTGTGTTCGTCTCTCGCCTCTATAAGAGGGCACGTGAACATTATATTTGGTATCTTGGATGAATGTATGTTTTTCTCTCCTCTCTCTTCTAACCGTAATCCCTTCTCTTCCTCTCTCTACCTCTTTCTCTCTCTCTCTCCGGTTCCCCCACCGCCTGATTTGTAGTATATACACACATTACATACATATACACACTCAACGCATATACATACACTATCTTTCATGCCTACACATTTATTGTGCAACCTCGGGCTCGCAGGAGGTAACTCAAGGAAAAGTGCTAGGGGCGAGAAGATTGCATAGGCGAGTAGGACCAAGGGATAACTCGTCGGTACTCCTAAAAGGCGAAACACAAGAAGCGAGAGGGGAGCAGCAGAGCACGCGAGAGGGATCTCGCGGCGGGTGCTGATCTCTTAGAGCAAGATGAAGTATTTGCGAGGCGGGGCACTCGCGAGGCGAGAGGGGAGCAGTGTAGCGGACGAGAGGGCTCTCGCGACGTAGGCTGGCCTCTTATGGCGAGACGGGATACTCGCGTGGCGAGCTGATGGGCACCCATCGCCCACTAGATGCCATGTTCGTCGAGTGTCGGCTCGACGTTCGCCGAGCGCCGGCTCGACGTTCGCCGAGCGCCGGCTCGACGTTCGCCGAGCGCCGGCTCGACGTTCGCCGAGCGCCGGCTCGACGTTCGCCGAGCGCCGGCTCGACGTTCGCCGAGCGCCGGCTCGACGTTCGCCGAGCACCGGCTCGACGTTCGCCGAGCGCCGGCTCGACGAAAAGGTCGTTTTTACTTTCCTACCCCCAAGTAGGGGTTTTATTCTTTGGTCTCAGGTAATTTTACTCTTTTGCCCTTTGTGGTCTGCATATAACCCTTCAGAATAGCGAAGTTTGGCTGTTGGCAGACTCAGCCCAGGGTATTTTGGTAATTTTAGGTTGGTTCAGTTTGGTTATTGGCAGGTCAAACTCAGAGACCTATAAATAGACCGATAAGGTGCCTTGAAGAGGTTGTTGACCCCTTTCTTCTTCTTCCTCTAAGACACCTAGCTCAGCACTGGCTATGGAGGGGAAGAACTTCTAATTCTTCCGGGTAAGAGGTGAGACCTCCAAGATGAAGCCCACGGTCTGTTTCTAGCTCCCGAGACTCACGTCAAGGAAAAGATTCGAGAAGAGTAGGTGTGAGCTGCAACTCTAGATCCGAATTCTAGGTGAAGTCGGGTTTCTGGCTTCAACATTTTTGGTACTGTGAGCGTGGATCGCAGCCTACACAGAAGAATCTTGAGCTACTTCATGACGGGAGATCTCGACGAAGGAGACAGGGGGTCCCAGAATCCGAGAGGATTTGTAGGAAGAGAAGAATTCATGGCGTCCATTAGAGGCATCATGGACATGTTGCAGGGGATCTCGCAACGAGGCGACTACCCGACTCCTCTACCTTAGGCGTCCGCTCTCGCGCATCAGGACGAGCTCGTCTCGACAAGGGTTGGAGAGGACGCCCCCGGGGGGGGGGACCTGTAAAAGAGGAAGTGGTGGAAGGAAGCGGGCAAGACCTGGCGGGTAGGGAGTTGTTCCCTAGCCCTGCGAGTGCCGTCTCGTCGGGAGACGTCGTCGCGCGAGTGGAGGCGGCGAGACCCATGGCGAGAGGGTCCCCATTCTGCGAGTTGATCCTTTCAGTTCCAGTCCCGGAGGGGTTCAGGGAGCCCGAAATGACCTACTATGTGGGAAAAGACGACCCTCTGCAGCACTTGCAATGGTTTGAAGATACGGTCTCCATCAGGCCGATGACGGACGCATTCAAGTGCCGTCTTTTCACCATCACCTTAAAAGATAAAGCTAGAGACTGGTTTCATCAACTCCCAACGGGATCGATCTATGGCTTCAAGGACCTGAGTAGAAGTTTCCAGTTGCGTTTCTCAACCTCGAAGAAAAGGAAGAAGAACCCTGAGTCGATTTTTCTGATCCGACAGAAGACAGATGAATCCTTGGCCCAGTACGTGAACAGATTACAGGAAGAAATCCTGGATATTTAGGAGGTGCCAGGATTCGCTCTCCAAATGGCTTTCACCGTGGGACTACGGGAAGGTTTCTTCCAGATGAGCCTAACACGAAAGGCGTCGTTGTCATTTGAAGGGTTGATGGAGAAAACAGCAAAAGAGATAGCGATGGAGGCGGCGAACCCGATGTTTGCCAGAAATTGGCAAGGTTGACGGAGGCTGAGTCAAGAGAGCCGGGAGGGGCAAGACAACAATAAGGAAGAAGGAGGGAGGAGCCGAGGGCTCCGACATATCAAGAGTTGGGTTGGAGGCAACCAAGAGGCCCTGCTCAAGGGCAAGGAAGAGGTTTTCCCCAAGGGGGAAGGAATTACCAAGGAGGACCAGGACGACTCAACCAGCAGGGGTGGGGATATGGTCCTAGACCACCCCTACCCCCGCCTCAGCAAGCTATGACCATCGGCCGAGGGAGAGGAAGGGGAAGAGAAAGTGGGAGAGCAGGAGTTGGAGCTTGAATAAGGAGGAATCACCAGGAGGGGAGACGAGAAGAGGAGGTAGCATTGCCATATTATGACTTCCATGAGGAGGAGAGTCACACAACGATGACCTGCCCAGAGTTTCTGGAGATGAAAAGAGCTAGGGGAACAGGGGAGAAGCAACTACCAGTACGGATAGTGGAGATGGCTGGGACCGGGGAGGAGGATCGGTGTGTGGATCGAGCTGATGTGGAAGACCGGGGTGGGATCAGAGTGATCCACGGAGGAGTGAGGATTGAGGCCACCCGTAAGGTGAGGCTTCATACCATGTATTGTCAGAGCGTTGCCTCGACGTCACAAGCCCCTCCCCCGGACGAGAAAATCACCTTCTCTCGGAAAGACATGCCAGACCACGAAGATCCATTTTGCGATGCGCTGGTGATCCGGACCGCCATCGAAAACTTTACGGTGTCGCAGATCCTAGTCGATAATGAGAGTTTGGTGAATGTCATCTTTAAGAAGACATTCAATGAGATGAGGGTGGAGGCTCGATGAGTGTTGGCAGCAGATGGGCCGTTGTTCGGATTCTCGGGAGAAAGGAAGGAAGTCGAGAGGGGAGTAGGACTCCAGGTAACTCTGGGGGGTTGTCTAGGAATTGCCGCTTCGTGATAGTAGACACCCCCAATAGTTACAACGCCATTTTTGGGCGCCCTTTGATCAATGCCTTTAGGTGCGTCCCATCGTCTTTTCACCAATGCCTGAAGCTCAATGCCGGAGGGACCCAAATCAGAGTACGAGGAGATCCGAAAGCAGCCAGAGAGTGCTATGTGACGACGGTGAATACCATTTTTTGGCAAGGAGAGGCCGAGGAAATGGAGAAGAGGATGGAACAATGGGAGTAGGAGGTCGGAGGAAAAGTAGGAGAGGAGGAGGAGGAGAAAGGGGAGGAAGGAGAAGTGGGGATGGAGAGAGGCATTGCGGTGGAGCCAGAAACGGCAGGAGAGAAGGGAGGAGAGAGGAAAGGAAAAAGAAAGATAAAGGAAGTAGGGGAGTCATCCAGGATGGAAGCTCGGCCAGAAGAGGGAGGAGGTTCGTTGTTAGAAGAGAAAGTTCCAACCGATGAAGAGGTGGAGAAGTTTCTGAGGGAGGTGGCTGCGGCCGTTGCGGAGCGCGAGGCCGTAGATCGTGAGGCTAGGGAGCAGGAGGAGATGTTTGGGAGCAGGAGAAAGAGGAGGAGCCAACAAGATTGAAGACGGCAGTGGAAGTGCTGGAGATGGAGGTCCTCACCAAGGAAGGGAGGAAAGAGAAGATAAAAGTCAGTGGGGAGCTCAGCCCCGAGGACCAGGAGGAGATCAGGGCGTGCGTGCAGAGGAATATCGACATCTTCGCCTGGAGCGCAACTGACATGCCAGGGGTCGACGCGGACGTGGCATGCCACCGTCTCAATCTTTACCCCAAGGCTCGTCCAATACAACAAAAGAAGAGAGCCATTGCCTCTAAGATGGCCGGGCCCATCAGGGAAGAGGTGGAGAAGCTGCTCAAGGCTGGATTTATATCTGCAAGCAAGTATCCAGGGTGGGTGAGTAATGTTGTAATGGTAAAAAATGGAGAGGGGAAATGGAGGATGTGTGTGGACTTTTCCCTTTTAAATAAAGCATGCCCTAAGGATTGTTATCGTCTGCCTCGAATCGACGCGTTGGTTGACTTAGCCGTCGGTTTTTCACTAATGAGTTTTCTAGATGCATTTTCAGGGTACCATCAAATACGCATGCATCCCTCAGACATCAAAGATGTTACCTTTGTCACGGAGGATGGGTGCTTCAACTACAACATGATGCCCTTCGGATTGAAGAACGCAGGGGCATCTTACCAAAGAATGATGGACCGGATCTTCCGGGAGCAGAAAGGACGGAATCTCGAGGTTTATGTGGATGAACTGATGATCAAGAGCCGAGACCTCAGGTCCCACGTCTTGGATCTGGAGGATACTTTTGGGACCATAAGAAAATACAAGATGAGGCTCAACCCTCTGAAGTGTGTTTTCGGGGCCAATAGGGGAAAATTCTTAGGACATCTCCTTACCCCATCAGGAGTGGAGCCCAAGAAACTCTTCTCCCTTACACCTCGTGTGCTTGGATGTACCTGTTATGTCCATACTCTTGGCCCCTCAAATGACAAACTTGCCCCTTATGCTACCGAGGCTATGTTTGTTGGATACTCTCGCACTCAGAAAGGGTATGTCTGTTATTATCCTGCTACTGGTAAGGTGGTTGTCTTTGCCGATGTCTCTTTTCATGAGGACCATCCCTATCACACCGTTCCTACTGATCCTGTTCTTCTTCCTGCCCCTCCACCTCGGCCCATAACTCCAGTTACGTCTCCGCTTCCATCTCTTCTTCCCACACCTACTCCAGTTCCATTTACATCTCCTCTGCCACCTCTTCTTCCCACACCTCCGCCGCTAGTCCCCCTCCAAACCACCCGTCATTCGGGTTTTCACTCATTGTACTCCACGTTCTGATGCCCTGCATCAACTTCCCTCAACCAGTGTGGTCTCGCGGCCTATTGATTCGACATCAACCTCTACGGCTCATCCCTTTGCCAATTATGTATCTTTATATCGCCTTTCCCCGCCACTTCTTACATTTGCCCTCTCTCTATCCTCTTTTTCTATACCTAACTCTGTGCAGGAAGCTCTCCAGCATCCGAGGTGACGTGCTGTCATGAATGAGGAAATGACTGCTCTATGGGGCAATCAGACTTGGGATCTTGTCTCTCTCCCTCTTGGTCATAGCTGTGTTGGTTGCAAGTGTATTTTTACAGTCAAGCAAACGACGGATGGAAAAATTGATCGCTTGAAAGCTCGGCTTGTGGCACGGGGGTTCACTCAACAATACGGGCTTGATTATGATGAGAATTTCTCCCTTGTCGCCAAGTTAAACTCAGTTCGGGTTCTACTATCCTTAGTTGTTCATCGCCAGTGACCCCTTCATCAGCTTGGTATCAAAAATGTCTTCCTGAATGGTGACCTTACTGAAACTGTTTATATGCATCAACCGCCCGGGTTTTAGACCACGAGGGAGTCTCGTGTATGTTTACTTCGGAAATCTATCTATGGTCTCAAACAGTCTCCTCGGGCGTGGTTTGAGAAGTTCAGTAACGTTGTTCGTGAGGTTGGTTTCAAGAGAAGCTCGACTGATTTCTCTCTCTTCACTCATCATCAGTCAACTGGGACGGTTATACTTCTTGTTTATGTGGACGACATTTTGATTACTGGTGACGACTTCGCGAGGATACAACATGTTAAACAACACTTAAATTCTGTATTTCAAATAAAAGATCTGGGAAATCTTCGGTACTTCCTTGGTCTTGAGGTAGCAAGACGACCTGATGACCTTGTTTTATCTCAACGAAAGTATTGCATTGACCTTCTGCAAGATGCTGGACTCTCAGGATGTAAACCTGCTGAAACCCCGATGGATGTCAACCACAAGTTATGTGCTCAAGGATCTGAGAACGGTTACAAGACTCGATATCTTATTTGTAGTTGGAGTGGTCAACCGATTTATGCACACTCCACGGGTCTCTCATCTTCAGGCAGTCGAACGCATTCTCAGGTATCTTAAGACTGCTCCTGGACAGGGACTCGTGTATACACCATCCTCGTCTCTTTCTCTTGTTGCATACTCTGATGCGGATTATGCGGGTTCTCTTGACGATCAACGATCCACGACTGACTTCTGTACTTACTTTGGAGGAAATCTCATCACCTGGCGTAGCAAGAAACAGTCTGTGGTTGCTCGCTCATCTGCTGAGGCTGAATACCGTGCGATGACGTCTGTTGTATCAGAACTCACATGGCTTGAGAGTCTCTTTGGGGATCTAGGAGTTGAATTATCCTCACCATCAGTTTTGTTGTGCGATAGTCAGGCTGCAATCTACATTGCAAAAAATCCTGTGTTCCATGAGTGGACCAAACACATTGAAGTCGACTGCCACTTTGTTCGAGAAAAGGTTCAATTGAAAAAGTTGAAGCTAGAGCATGTTCCCACCTCTGATCAAATTGCTGACATTCTCACCAAGGAATTATCACGAATATTGTACCATCAATTCTTGTCCAAGCTTGGTGCCTACGACTTATACGCTATAGCTTGCGGGGGAGTGTTAGAGAATATAAGGAAAAGCATGTAAATGTCCAATAAGTTGGCTCATTTATTGTCTTTAGTCCCACATCTTCTGTATATGATGCTTTCTCTCTCTTCTCTCCTATATATTTGTACTCTTACTTTTATTTGATTAATTCAAGAAGTATATATAAGGTTTGGATTTTTTCCTACATTCAGTATCAACCTTAAAACAACTGATTGAGAAGAGGACTTTGGGAAAGAGAAGTGAAATTTCATGTGTGACAAAGTCAATTTCCAATAGAAGTCCTAGCCAATAATCGGTTCTAGAGGGAAGTTAAGAAAATCAAAATTGTGAAGAATGGAGCAAGATTTGGCGAAACTGTTGGAACAATCAGAGAGATGAATACAAATAATTAAAAAATAAGAAGTTTCAGAAGTCAAACTCTTCATCTCTAATGCAAGCTCTACATTTGCAAAACTACTCAGATCTAGTATGCAACCAGATCGCAGTTGAACAAAAAAGAAAAGCGAAAAACAAACTTTGTTGCAGCACAACAACAACAAATTAGATTTCCTAGT
Source organism: Platanthera zijinensis (assembly GCA_039513925.1). NCBI lineage: Eukaryota > Viridiplantae > Streptophyta > Magnoliopsida > Asparagales > Orchidaceae > Platanthera > Platanthera zijinensis. The sequence goes on along the minus strand of CM077089.1, from coordinate 177,281,769 downwards.
AATCTTGCGAGAATCAAATGAAGATTAATCAAATGTCGACTTCTCACCGTAGCTAAGAAACACATAGTTGAATGAAGCGAAAATGGCGTAGGCTAAGGCATACTTTATACTGAGGCTCCTAATGCTCTTCGGTATGAAAACCTGTTGCTGAGGCTTCCCTGTAGATCTAAGACTGTGAACCAGATCTTCCTCTTCTTCTCTGATTTAATCACTGTTGAAGGTAAGGGGTCTACACGCCCGACATTCAGATAGCCCGGGAGCTCTAGTTGAACTCGAAATCTCTATCCTGCTCCCATAGACTTCGATCAAAACAAAGCCTTCAAGCAGGAACAGAACTCCGACCGTGAGCACTTGCAGGCGATGAAGCGTCGAGAACGAGAACAACGGGGGAGAAGAGAATCAGAATCTGCAGGTCGCGGAGGAGACCTGCCATTTGAAACGTGCAAAAAGGAGCTCTGGCTTGTGGACGAAATTTAACGTAAGAGTTGCTTAATTAAAATACTCTGTTTTCTTAACTATTCGCTCCCAAACGTTCGGATACGCACAAATAGGTTTTTGCCAAACCGAAATGGAGGCAATCAATAGAAACAAACCGACCTCTAGTCTTTTCTCAAAATTTCCACTTCATTAAAATGTAGGTTTCTGGGTTCTGCATTCTTATCCAAAGTTGAGATTACTCAAATTTACCTTCTGCTTCTTCTTGGTTTCATAAATTACTAAGCGCATTTTAGTGATTTGAGTTTCTATTGGCAAACGTAAGTGCTCTGGTGTATTTATATCACAGATACAGACTCTCATCTACTAATCTTCCATAGGATGTCGACCCTCATTTGAGGCTCATACGGTCCACTACACCCTATAAGTATGATGATATGCTTCCATATCACAAGGGAAAACTATTACACGGGCACATTCACTCACGTGGATCCCCCTCATCAAAATTTATGGAGCGCGCATATGGAAGCCACCGTGGTCGCGGACACATTCACTCAAGTGGACCCCCTCGTCATAATTTATGGAGCGCGCATATGGAAGCCGCCATGATCAATTTTCTTTGGTTGGCCTCCCTCATCTATATAAGGGGGAGAGATTTATGTGTGATCTTATCTTGGATGTATGAAAGAAATTAGGGTTGATCCTTAAGTTTCCTCTCTCTTCTTCCTTCTTTCTTCTCCCTCACCACCGCCAGCCCCCTTCCTTTGCCGGATTTCTCTCGGGAAATTATCTAAACTATAACAATTGGTCTGACTTGTCACACCGCCCGCCATCTGGCCGTCGGTGCTCGTGCTTGTCTCTACTGTCTGCCACAGATCCCGACTGATTCCGCTCGGTCCGCTGCAGCGTCGACTCTGCCTGATTCCATGCCGTCCACACCGATTATTCGCTCCTGACAACCATGCCCCCCTCCGTCGCCCGTTTGTCGCTCCATGCCTCTTCCGCCGGTTTCTTTTTTCGATTCGCTAGTTCTGCATAGCAATCAGCCGCAGTGTTTGCCTATTTTTCCCAATCCGTCGTTTCTGCAGAACAATCGGTCGAATAAGCCTGTTTCCGTCGTTTCCCACCGGTTTCCGCCCCTACCGCCGCTGATCTACCCTAGCGTCTACGCCATGGTCTTTCCGCAGTTGCTAGCACCAGGGCGTCCATCGATTGGTTGGTTCGATCCCGCTTTGATGCAAAATCGCCCCGAGCCTTTGTTCCGCCAATTTTCACCAGAACCGCGGACCTGTCGTGTTGCCGCTGACGTCGCCAACATCATCTCCAGTCGACATCCTTAGCACTATGGTCGCCGCCCAATCAGCCTCTTCCAGGCCGTTGTCCTTGTCGTCGCCGGACACCAGCCCCTGACTAGATTTCTCTGCCCTAGCTGCACAAATCCAGGCCACATGTGCTTCTCTCCACGCCAAAGTCGATCGTCTCCTCGCATTCGATGGACGGGCTTCCGCAACCCCCACGAGGTTCCCCGCCCTAAGCCGTCTCCACCACGTCTGCCTCCTGCACCAAACGAGAGTTTCCATGCCATGCCGGCCCCAACATTTCTCTACGACACCAACCCGCCCCTCCGCCCCGCAGTCGATCCTCCCGTCAAACTCGCACCGGCCCCGCCGATCCTCTGTCGTTCTCTCATCGATACGGCCCTTACGTGGACAGAGAGGATGATGCCCCGCCGCTCACCGCACGCCATTAAAATTCTTCAAGATTCCAACAAAGATTGGGGCTTCAGCCTTGAGGACAAGGTCAATTTTCATGGGCAGTATACTATTACGCGTGCACATTCATTCACGTGGACCCCCTTCGTCAAAATTTATGGAGCGCGCATATGGAAGCCGTCGTGGTCACGGGCACATTCACTCAAGTGGACCTCCCTCGTCATAATTTATGGAACGCGCATATGGAAGCCGCCATGGTCAATTTTCTTGTAATTAATTTGTATGAATTAATTAATTAATATTAATCAATTAAGTAAATTATTTTGTTTTTCGTTTTTTAGTTGACCTCCCTCATCTATATAATAGGGAGAGGTTTATGCGTGTTCTTATCTTGGATGTATGAAAGAAATTAGGGTTGCTCCCTAAGTTTCCTCTTGCTTCTTCCTCATTTCTTCTCCCTCACCACCGCCGCCCCCCTTCACTTGCCGGATTCCTCCCGGGAAATCATCTAAACCGTAACAAAAACACACCACATGCATCTGATGTGATCCAAAACTTCCAATAAGTAAATTATTTTATTTTTCCTTGTTTAGTTGACCTCCCTCATCTATATAATAGGGAGAGGTTTATACGTGTTCTTATCTTGGATGTATGAAAGAAATTAGGGTTGCTCCCTAAGTTTCTTCTTGCTTCTTCCTCATTTCTTCTCCCTCACCACCGCTGGCCCCCTTCACTTGCCGGATTCCTCCCGGGAATTCATCTAAACCGTAACAAAAACACACCACATGCATCTGATGTGATCCAAAACTTCCAATACCAGTTACAACTCTCACAATGCATTTCACAGTCCAAAGAATCCATTACCATAAACACCAGCAACTTAATATTATCAAAAGTTCTCAAAACAATAACCACAGGACACCCACAACATTAACAGAGTCCCAATACATCACAAAAACAGTAAGCGTACAAGTTCCCCTACAACACACAACAACTCCTTCCCGGAGACAGCTCTGATGGAAGAACATACCGCACTCCGCCCAGGGCACACTGGAGCAACAGGTCGACGACCACAATAAACTCCGCATAAAACACAACCCTAACAACACATTCTATTTATATGAAAAACACAATTACCAAAGTACCCTTCCAACTCCAGAACTTTCCCCAAAATAAAGCCGCCCGACTTGACTCACCGAACCCAAACCTAGAGACACGAACCGGAACGCATTAGCATCCTATTATTTTTTTGCATATAGTGGTCGGCATGATCAACGTAAAATATTACCCCCATAAATCCACTTTATTGTTTGGGTATAGTTGTGAGCTTGATTAACGTAAAAGATAACCCGCAAAAAGGCATAAAGCCACTACTAGCCTTGGATTAAATTTTCAGTTATCTAACCATAAAATGCATCATACACATTTGATTTCTCATAAATTTTTTACATAACAAACATACATGAGGGAATTACATAAATAGGATAAATCGAATCAAATTTTAATCTTAGGTACACAAATAAAAGACTCTCAAGTGCTGAAAAGAACAACTTTCCCTGTCCATAAGTGCTCAAAACACTCAGAGTTGAATGCACTAACTTTTTTTGTTGTCCATTTCTCTAACTCGACATGCAACTTATGCATGTTCATTATGTTCCTAGTACCTTTTTAAATATGCTTTCTTCCATTTTCATATTGATGGGAGAGTATCTTTGGTGAACAGAGCTCCTCTTGAAATACTTAAATACTTATTGACCCTCTCTGTATTACCACAAAATTTCTATCAACATTGAATTTGTTTAGTCATGTTTTCATGAATTTTGATGATTCACTTGTTGGTTGATCTTGTCTAATGTGTAGGACTGCAACTATACATCAAGGGGAAGCATTGGAGAACATTGTTCCTTCCATTACACGCCGAACAATTTTTTCCAGTTCAGCTGTTTGCATTTGCTTGAGTTTGTCATCATGCTTTTCAGGTCGGCATTGTTCACTACTGTGTTTCTTTCAAGTGTCAGAAAATATTAGGTTGCAGATTACATGCTTAATTCTGGATAAGGTCCTCTTATCTTGACATCCATTGTCCTTTTGTGCTAAATCACATTGTAGCTTTTGCTGAAGTCCTGTTTTAAACTTAGAATGACATAGGTGGAGTTAGCGCGGAGACTTGCTATTTATAAATGCCTTTTTAGGACGAATAGTTCAATTTAAATAGCTTTTAATTCTTTATCATATATGTAAGTCCTATTTAAACGAGACAAATCTTCATCCCGTGTATTTCACCAAATCTAAACTGCAATGAAAGATAGCAAGTCAACCCTTAAAGTGCAGCATATCTTAATAGGTTAGATATCAATCACAAGTATGGCATAAAATGATGCACATGATTTCTGATGCAATCTTAGATGGCGATTGAACAATACACAAGCAAAAAAATGTGGTAAAATAAAGGGCAGCCCGGTGCACAAAGCATCCCGGCGCAGCGAGGGTCCGGGAAAGGTTCCCACCACAATGAAACAATTAGGTACGTGATTCACACGTATATGTAGGCGCGGGACTTTCTTCAAGCAAAAAATACAGTTGTAAGAGCATTTACCACTGTAGCTTAAAAATTGGACTATAAATTCAAACTGCAATTTACTAAAAAACAAAGTTGTAAAATAGTTCAAAAAAAAATCTATTTTTACAAGTGTAACTCAACACTTTTTTATCCCAAAACATATACAAATGACTACTTAAAATGACTGAAAAATACATAGACTAATATTTCATTAATTTTTTCTTTAAATTGAATGTTTTTTTGCATGAAAAAACAATCCGCGCACATACCTCTAGGTGCGACTCACCTACCTAAATTTCTCCCCCACCACAAGGGTGAAATGTAGGCAAACCTTATCGTGCAAGTTTTGCAAGAGGCTGCTTCTAGGACTCGAACCCATGACCTCAAGGTCACACGACAACACCTTAACCGGTGCTCCAAGGCTCCCCTTCTAAGCAGAAGAATGTGGTAGATCATTAAAAATTATTATTCTAACAATTGTAAATGCTTTTAAAGTTATGCAAAAATTTTACAAGAAAAACATTCCTCCTACGGGAAACATTGTGAGAATTACAGACACTCTGAGTAGAATTTTTGTTGTGAATTTAGATAATTCGGATTGCACTTTAGTTGGTTGCTTTGGATTTGAAATTCAGGATATAGGATTTTATCATTTTAATATATTTTTGTATACATATACCTACATGTGTGTGTATAATACACACAGACATCTTAAGGTTTGTAGAAATTAACTCCAAACCTTGCATATACTTCTTGAATGAATAGTTACAAGTATGAACACACTTTTATAGGAGAAGAAAGAGAAGAGAAATCCTAAATACAAGATGTGGGACTAATACATGGAGAGAAAAGAGAGAAAAGAGAGAAAACATGGGCCCTTAATTGGGCTTTTCTAACACTCCCCCGCAAGCTGGAGCGTACAAGTCGTAGGCACCAAGCTTGGATAAAAACTGATAGTATAGAGGCCTGGAGAGAGCTTTTTTCAGGATATCCGCAACTTGGTCTTTAGCAGGAACATGCTCCAAATCTATCTTCTTTGACTGTACCTTTTCTCGGATAAAATGACATTCAACTTCGATATGCTTTGTGCGTTCGTGAAACACCGGATTCTTGGCAATATGTATTGCTGCCTGACTGTCACAAAATAAGGTAGCCGGTGATGAGAGACGCACACCCAAGTCTCCCAAAAGGCTCTCAAGCCAGGTTAGCTCGGAAGCAACCGCAACCATAGCCCGGTACTCGGCTTCAGCAGAAGAGCGTGCAACCACAGATTGTTTCTTGCTACGCCATGTTATGAGATGACCATCAAAGTAAGTGCAGAACCCCGTAGTGGAGCGCCTATCATCGATAGATTCTGCGTAGTCAGCGTCAGAGTAAGCGACGAGTGATAAAGATGTGGATGGCTTATACACAAGTCCTTGTCCGGGAGCGATCTTGAGATATCGAAGGATGCGCTCGACCGCTTGAAGATGAGATGTCCGAGGAGCGTGCATGAACCGACTCACAATTCCTACAGCAAATGAGATGTCCGATCGAGTCACGGTAAGGTAGATCAGCTTCCCAACCAAGCGTCTGTAATATTCCGGATTTGTAAGCAGCTTGTCAGAGTCAGAACTATGGGCTGAGAGCTTGTGATTGACGTCCATATGAGTCTCCGCAGGTTTGCACCCAGAATAACCTGCATCATGAAGGAGATCCATACAGTATTTCCTTTGAGATAACACAAGACCATCAGAGTGTCGTGCGACCTCGAGCCCAAGAAAGTACCGAAGGTTGTCCAGATCTTTGGTCTGAAACGCGGAATTTAACTGTTCCTTGATCTGTTGTATTCCTGCCGTGTCGTTGCCAGTAATCAGGACATCGTCAACGTAGACCAGAAGAATCACAGTCCCGGTTGACCGGTGGCGGGTGAAGAGAGAAAAATCAGCCGAGCTCCGAGTGAAGCCACTAGCACAGACCACCTTACTGAATTTTTCAAATCACGCACGCGGGGACTGTTTGAGACCATAAATGGATTTCCGAAGGTGACATACCAAAGACTCCCCCGTGGTCTCAAACCCGGGAGGTTGCTGCATATAAACTGTTTCCTGCAGATCGCCATTGAGGAAGACATTCTTAATATCCAGCTGATAAAGCGGCCAGTGACGATGGACCGCCAAGGAAAGAAGAACGCGGACCGTGTTCAATTTGGCCACTGGAGAGAAAGTTTCTTCATAATCAAGACCATGTTGCTGAGTAAAGCCCCGGGCCACAAGGCATGCCTTCAGACGGTCAACAGTGCCATCCGCCACATGCTTGACAACAAAGACCCATTTGCAGCTCACAGAGGTATGGTTAGTAGGAAGAGGAACCAGATCCCAGGTCTGGTTAATCCAAAGAGCCCGCATTTCATCTTCCATGGCTTCCCTCCACCCTGGATGTGTAAGCGCCTCCTGCACAGAGTTAGGAGTAGAAATAGAGGAAAGGGAGGTGGCAAATGCGTAGAGAGGTGGGGTCAGCCGATGGAGAGATACGTAGTTGGCCAAGGGATGTGCCGTAGAGGAAGTAGTTGTCGGATCCGCAGGTTGCAAAGCATCATTAGAGCGGGGCAGCTCTCGTGGGGTAGTAGACGAGGGAGGACGTCGAGTGTACACACGAATGACTGGTGGTGTAGGTGGTTTAGGTGGGATGGGTGTGGGAAGTAGAGGTGGAATGGTGGAAGTTACGGGAATAACAGGTCGCGGGAGAGTTTGCGGAGGAGGGCCAAGAAGTTGAGAGTAATATGGCTGATCTTCGAGAAAGGTGACATCAACAGAAGTAACCACCTTGCGATCCGTGGGAGAGAAACATACGTAGCCCTTCTGAGTTCGAGAATATCCCACAAACATATATTTAGTGGCACGGGGGGCAAGCTTGTCAGTGGACGGGCCAAGATGATGAACAAAACATACGCACCCAAACACGCGTGGGGTGATGGAGAAAGGAGGTTGGGAGGGGAAAAGGAGATTAAAAGGAACCGCAAAATTGAGGATAGATGAAGGCATGCGGTTAATAAGAGTGCAAGCGGTTGAAACCGCAAAATTCTAATATTGTTTTGGGACATTCATCTGAATCATAAGGGAGCGGGTGACCTCGAGCAGGTGGCGATTCTTGCGTTCAGCAACGCCATTTTGTTGGGGGGTATAGACGCAGGAGGTCTGATGGATGATCCCAAACTCCGCACAGAGGTGAGAGAAGGTATGACTGGTGTATTCACGGGCATTATCGGTGCGGAGGGTTTTAATGGTTGTGGAGAACTGGTTGCGAGTTTCAAGAAAAAAGGTACGGAATACACCGGGCAATTCAGAGCGGTCACGAAGGAGATACAGCCAGGTCACCCGAGAGTAATCATCGACAAATGTGACAAAGTAACGGTACCCAAAAACACTTGTAATTTTGTAAGGACCCCAAATATCGGAGTGAACAAGATCAAAGGGAGCAGAACGCCGAAAAGGATGTGGTGAGAAGGTAGAGCATGATGTTTCCCATAGATACAGGACTCACACGTGAACTCGTGGAAGGACACGTCAGGGAGAGATTTTTTGAGGATGTGTAGAGGAGCATGACCCAAACGTCGATGCCAGTCAACGGAGCTAATAGACGACAACACCGTTGGGGGAGACAGATTAAGGATATAGAGACCATTTGACAGATGCCCTGTTCCAATGATGGTTTGCGTCTTGCGATCCTGCACAACATACGAGTTAGAAGTAAAAATAACAGCACAATCGAGATCAGCAGTGAGTCGACCAATAGAGAGAAGGTTGAACGGAGAGCCCGCAACATGAAGAGCAGAGCGAAGAGTAATGGAGGGAGTGAGGTTAATATCTGCAGCACCAGAGACGGGAAGAGTGGCCCCACTAGCAACAGTAATGAACCGGGGATGCACGTCGTTCAAATATTGTGGTGGTTTCCGTGATGTAATGTGGTGAGAGGCCCCAGAATCCAAAATCCAGGATGAGCTGTGAGCAAAGCAGGAGGTACCACCATCGGAAACAGACACCACAGAGCCCGGAGGACAGCAGATCATTTTGCAAGAAATAATCCAGGGCGGTCAGGGTGACCCCGCACCAACGGCAAGAAACGGCCACGACCAGCACGGTAAGAACAGAGTCCGCAGCGGCTAGAAACACAGGCTGCGCGGGTAGGAGAAGACCGCAACAGAAGCAAACACCTGGCGAATAAGTAACCAGACCGGGCGGACAGAGGCAGACCGGGCCAAGGAAACACAGCCTTAGCGGGTCGAGAAGCGACAACTGGGAAACCGGGGAAGGAAGTCCCCGCGATAAGGACCAGGCCGCAGCGAGAAGGGGATCAGTCCGCGCGGTCACACCAGCGATTAGGCAGGTTGCGACCAAATTGCGGAAAGGGAAGCCCGCACGGTCAGGTGGACATCCGCGGATAGAGGAAGAGAGGAGAACTCGCAGCGGTAGGGAGAGGTCTCAGCGGGAAGCAAGATACTGCGAGCGAGGAACGCGAGCGGTCAGCAGACGAGACCGCGAGAAGAGGAGGCAGGCCGCGGCAATAGTTCAGAAACAACCACGCGAGCAGGCGAGAGGAGAGGAACTCGCGGCGGACAAGAGAAGAGCCCGCTGCGGGAAAGGAGAAGTCCGCGAGTAGGGAAGCTCGAGCGGACAGAAGAACTCAAGTAGCAGGGAGACCGCAGCGGTCAAGACGAGAGGAGCCCGCCGCGGATAAGAAGTGAGCTTGCAGCGGAGAAGAAGAGCGCGAGGCAGCAAGGAGAGGAGCTCGCAGCGGACAGGACGAGAGTCCGCAACGGATAAGGAGGTGGTCCCCACGGGTCAGAGGAGAAGATGGCTATAAGAAGCCTGAGGAGGGTGGAACCACGGAGGAGAAGAAGAGAAGCGGAAACAAAGAGGGCAGTCCGCAGAAGCTATGCGGATAAGAGAAGGAAGGCCGCAACCAGAGCGGATAGAGCCGCAGTCCGGAATGAGGCGGGTAGGGGGGAAGGCGGCGAGCAGTCCGCAGAAGCAAGGCGAGCTGGCGGGTAGAAAGGCAAAACCTTAGAAGTCGAACCGGGCTGCGGTTAGCAAAGAAGTAGCCGGAGAAGAGAACTCGCTACCCGAAGCGAGCGAGTAGAGGGAGAGGTCGCAGAGGAGAATGCGGACAGGGGAGGAAGACAGGCCGGGCGGTTAGAGTTGTGGAAACCGCATGGACCGAACCTGACTCTGATACCATGTAGAAATTAACTCCAAACCTTGCATATACTTCTTGAATGAATAGTTACAAGTATGAATACACTTTTATAGGAGAAGAAAGAGAAGAGAAATCCTAAATACAAGATGTGGGACTAATACATGGAGAGAGAAAAGAGAGAAAACATGGGCCCTTAATTGGGCTTTTCTAACAAGGTTTACGTAGGGAATTAATTTACCACATATGTGAACTACTAACAATAAGGATGAGATATAAATGAAATGAAATTGTCATAATAAACAATGTAGCATGAAAAGATTAAACAAATACATTTTTAAATTCAGTATCAAGAAGGAAGGATGATAACTCGACAAAGCATCAAATCAGTACGATGACCAGATCAACTAGGATATAAGACGTCGAATGAACTCATCATGTCTGAAGGAGGGAAGGTGGAGGGGTCCGATTAGTTTTAGTCTTATCCAAAAAAGTTATGCACAACGTCCCACTTGGTTAACCAGGAATCCTGTTGATGGAGATTGCCGTGATCCGTTCCTTGTTTGGCCAATCTGAGTCCGCGGATGTGTTTGAACGATCGTTTCGAGTTTTTTTGATATATTATTTTATGTATTTTGAGTTGTATTTGACACCAGATCGGTCAGGATGATGTGAGTCGTCTTATTCGGATGCCCTAAGTTGTTTATGGTTTTTTTTCCTCTTATTTATACGTATGCAGGGGTCCGGTTTTGGGAATCGTGGGTTTGCTTCTTACAGCCGTCGGTCTTGTCCGACCCCGGTGGACTCCGCGGGCTTCGCGTGGTGGACTCCTCGCCAGACCGTGTGCCTCCTCTCCCCAACCAGCATTGCAAGCCCCCGTCTCCCCTCCTCCTTTTTCCCCTTGCTAATTCCTGACGAAACGCACGCCTCTAGCCTCACTCTTCCCTCCCGTGCTCACTGACGAAAACCCCACGCCCCCGATTCCGCCACTCCAGCCGAATCCCACTCCCAGATCCGACAGCATATCCCCTCCCCGATCCCGCCACCCCAACCACCCTCCTCTATCAGATCCGGCCGCCTGTTCCTTCCCCTTGTCTGTTTCCACCTTCCAACATCTCTATTACCCGCATCCTCTCCCCTACCTTTCTCTTAGCTAGCCCGCCAATCAGCCCTTCTCACCATTGTCATCGATCCACCACCCCAATCCCCCTTCTCTCCTCACCGACAACCACGCATTGGAAGACCATCGATGACAACCCTCTTCCACCCAAGCCACCCCACCACCACTTGCATGCGTAAGTCCTTAGTTTGGAGTTTGTTTATTTCCTAATATTGGGTACTTGAACTATGTTTTGTTGGATGTGATCATATGTTTTTTGTTAGAAAAGCCCATGTAAAGAGCCCATTATTGGGCCCATGTTTTTATTGTTTTTTTCCTTCTTCTCCTATTAGTCCCACATCATGTATAGGATCTCTCCTCTCCTTTTCCCTTCCTATATATTTGTATTATCTCTCTGTATTTACATACACAAGCAATACATACAAGTTTTCAGCTCTTTCAACATGGTATCCGAGGCAGGTTCCCGGTCCATGCGGTTTCCCATTTTCTAACCGCCCAGACCTCCTTCCTCCCCTGTCTGCAGACTGCTATGCGGCCTCCCCTTTCCTACCCGCTTCTATCCGCGGGTTCCTCTCCTCCGGCTCTTCTCGCCGGCCTCCCTACGGTATACCCGCCTCTTCTCCCTCTCTCCCGTGGTTCCCAACCCCCCCTCCCCCTCTCTTTTATACCCTTTTCTCTCCCTCACCCGTGGGACCCTCTCCCGGTTCGACCTGTGTTCTGTCCACTGCGGCTTCTTCCTTGCCGCGCGGTCTTTTCGTCGCGCGACCTGTTTTCTGTCCGCTGCGGCTTCTTCCTTGCCGCACGGTCTCTTTGTCGCGCGAGTCCTTTTCTTCTTATCGCGCGAAGGTCGCCCCTCTCTCTTGCCGCTCGAGTTCTCCTACTCGCGGCCTCTTCTCGCGACTTCTCCTACCCGCTGCCTTCTCTTGCCGCTCGAGTTCTCCTACTCGCGGCCTTTTCTCGCGGCTTCTCATACCCGTTGCCTTCTCTTTGCCGCTCGGGTTCTCCTTCTCGCTCGGTCTCTGTCCCTAATCGCCTTAGTTATTAAAGGCGTAAGACGCACCAAGGTGCAAATGGGTCTTGGAGCCTAGTGCAAGGCTCAAGCCGCAGGCGCGCGCCCGAAGAAGGCAAGACGCAACCGCATTCATTTTAAATAATCAGTATCAAACATCAGTTTATCTTCCTGAACAGATTTTTCATATATTCTACTCATTAATCATTCATTACTATTAATTATCTCTTTAAAAAAATGAATATAGTCACTTGCATCATATCTAAGTCTCAACGATCGATTATGTTTCAACAACACTAAATCATATAAAATTATTCAGTTCCTGTGTTTTTTTTAAAAAAGTTTTACAACAAAAATCACATCTTGACGCGCCATTAATGTCCAAAGGCGCAAAAAAGACGCACAAAGACACAAATCTCTGAGTCTGGTGAGCTTTGAGCCTTAGGCGCGCCCTTAATTATTAAAGGCGCAAGGTGCACCAAGGCGCAAATGGGTCTTGGTCCCTAGACGCAAGGCTCAAGGCGCAAGCGCGCGCCCGAGGAAGGCAAGACACAGCTACATTCATTTTAAATAATCAACATCAAACATAAGTTCATCTTTTTTTGAACAGATTCCTCATATATTATACTCATTAATCATTTATTATTATTATTTATATCTTTTAAAAAATAAAACCAGTATGGTCGTTTGCCTCATATTTAAGTCTTAACAATCGATTATATTTCAAAAACACTAAATCATATAAAAATTATTAAGTTCTTGCATTATTTTTTTTCATTATTTTGAAAAAAAAGTTTACAATAAAAATCACACTCAGGTGCGCCATTAATGGCCAAAGGCGCAAAAAAGACACAAACTTCTGAGCCTGGTGAGCCCGGAGCCTTAGACGCGCCTGAGGCGCGCCTTTAACAACATATCTAACCGCTGCGCCTTCGCCCCGGTTCTGTTCGAGTCGACCTCTCTTGTCGCTCATTCTCTGGCCGCTAGTGTGCTCACTGTGACCGTGCAGTTTGTTTCTCCGCACTCTGGTCATGACCTCCCTTTCTCTATCAGTGCTTGCTGCTGCTCGTCTCCTTGACTACCCGCTGCGGCCTCTTCTGTAAACCGCGCGGGCTTGTCGTGCAAGAGTGCTCTCCCGCGGAGACCTCGTCTACCCGCATCGTCCTTTTCTGCTCGCTGCGGCCTCTCCGGTCTACATGGGATCCTCCGTTGACTCCACCAGCCAGGCGGCTAATCCCTCTGCAGACCGCCCGACTCCTCCTGAACTCTGTGATGAGCTGCGGATCACCACCATTTCCCTGTCTGGAAAGAAGAATTTCATCTCATGGGTGCACTCGGTTCGCCGAGTTCTTCAGGCCAAAGACCTTGTTCTTCATCTCACTCAGGAACCTCCTTCTCCTCCTACCGACGACTGGTTGCACAACGACGGTCGCGTTCAGACGTGGCTCCTCAATTCCCTGGAGGTTGAGCCATACCAGATGGTCATGTATCATGAGACAACAAAGGCTATGTGGGATGAGCTCCACTCCTTATACTCCAGCAAGGACAGCCTCCAACACCTCTATGACATTATTAACGATCTTCAAGCTCTCAATGCTGGCGGGGCGGCAAACATGACATCGTTTGTTGCTTGTGCTAAGACTCTTACGAAGGCCTGGATCCAGCCTCAGCCTTCTACCCCTGATCTTGCTGTGCAGCGAGCACAAAAGGAGGCCGTTTGCATTGCTATGATAATGGATCGCGTCCCGACACACCTCCAGAGTATTCGTGCTTAGGTTCTGGCTTCGGCCACTACTCCTTCCTTATCTGATGTTTGCTCTATGCTCCTTCGAGTGTCACCGCCCTCGGATACTCCTACACCCTCCTCTTCGGCCCTTCTCCAACAGACCCTTCCCCCCTTACTTTCCCCACCATCTTCTGCTCGTGGTGGACGCTCGGGCTCCCGCGGAAGGGGGCGTGGTGGTCGGGGCCGTCCAAAGTGTTCCTATTGTGGCCGGGACGACCACACTGAGGCAGTTTGCTACAAGAAATATGGCTACCCTCCTCGTCCGATTGCTGCTGTTGTAGCTGACGACTCTTCTGCCACAGGTGTCGACCATGAGGTTGTTCGCCTCCAGCTACAGCAACTCCATGGGCTGCTCAGCCCTCCATCAGCTTCCGTTGCTTCCACCTCCACTGCATGTATGGCTTGTTTTTCCTTCAGTCCACGCTGGATCTTGGACTCAGGTGTCACTCATCACATCACCTCGTTGCGGCCTCCCAAGTACTCGGATGCTCCTCATCCGAAGTGTATCACCGTGGCTAATGGGGCGATTGTTCCTGTACAACCCATATTCGATGAGGGTGGGTCCTACCACCGCCAGGTCATCAGAAGTCAAAGTCAACAAGGCAAGACGGTGATCCAGATCAGCACCCCAGGCCGCAGGAGGTTCGGGCGAGTATAGCGAGCTCCCCAGGCCAACTCGCCAGGTGGCGACTATGACCAGATGCTCGCCTCTTCTAGGCGAGCTCCCCAGGGAAGTCGCCAACTCGCCAGGGTGGGGGTATAAGTAGGACCCCCCTCCTTGGATTTCCCTATAAATAGGACCCCAGGGGTACGAAGGAGGACAAGCAATTCTCGGCCTGAGCCCTCGCGAGTTCCAGCAATTGCCCTCGACTCGCTATTGCTCGAGCTCGTCTCCTTCGTACCTAGCTCGGCCAATCTGGTTGAGAAGGGGTTGCTTCTAAGCAACTGGGTACGTGGTGGGACCTTCCTGCCGCAGCAACCTGGGGTCTTGTTCGCACAGTTTGCTTCTGTTTCCTGACCAGAGACCGTCTTTTTGACCGCTCGACCAGTAACTTCAGGTGGCCTAGTCCGATTTCTGAGGTTGAGATATTTCTCGGCTTCAACACTTGGTGCGGTGAGCGTGGATAGCGACCGAAGAAGAAAGTCGTGGTTGGAAGATGACCGATGGTGGAGACCGGGGCGAGTTGGGAGGTAACTCGGTGGGAGCTGGAGTCCCGGGGCAAGGTAGCGAGTATGTGACAGTGGCGGCTTTTACAGAGTTCGCGAGGAGAGTGGAGAAGGCGATACTCGTCGGGTTGTCCAATCCGCCTGAGGTGACGGCGACTTCTCCCCGCCGCCGGACACCCCCGGGCGAGGAGATACCAACTCGGCGAGCAGGGAAGGAGCCCGCTTGGGCGAGTGGAGAGCAGGTGATCCCGCCGCGACATCACCCGACGAGTAGTCAGGGAATCCGGTTTCGAGATCCGGAACTCTCGGCGAGGTATGGAGATACTCGCCGATGGAGCGAGTATGACTGCTCGAGCGGGGAGGATACTCGCCGCCGCCAGGAAGGGAGGATCCCCTTTTGCGACGAGATCCTCGCAGCCCTCGTCCCCGACAACTTCAGAGAGCCGGTCCTCTCGTACTACTCCGGCAAGGACGACCCGGTGAGACATCTCCAGTGGTTTGAAGATGTGGTGTCTATTCGCAACATGTCCGATGCTCTCAAGTGCCGGCTCTTCTCCATTACCTTCAAAGGTAGCGCAAGAGATTGGTTCCACCAGCTGCCAGCAGGGTCAGTCTACTGCTTCTCAGATCTTCGACGGGGTCTGTTGGCAAGGTTTGCGACGTCCAAGCGGAGGAAGGAGGCAACCGCCCTCTTCAAGATCGTGCAGGGGCAGCACGAGAGTTTGAGCCGTTACATCGATCGGTTCCAGGAGGAGGTACTGGAGGTGGAAGAGGTAGACGGGTTCACCTTGATGGTGGCCCTCAAGTTTGGGCTGAAGCAGGGCCTGTTCAACATGGAGCTGGGGCACAGGACGCCCAAGTCGTTCGAAGAAATGGTGGAGCGAGCCAATGTGTTCATCCAAGGAGAGGAGAGGAACAAGGAGTTCCTGACACGGTTAGACGGAGACAAACCGCTGGGGAAGGACAGAGGAAGGCTGCTGGAGAAGGAGAGGGCGCCAGAGGGGCGCAACGACAGGAAGCAGGAGAGGCCGCAGAGGAAAGAGGAAGAGAAGAGAGAAAGGGGAAGGGAGCTCAGAAAAGCGGAGAGGCAGGAGAGGCCTCGAAGGCAGGAGGATAGGAGGTCCGTCGGGGGTCGAGAGACGAGGAGCGAGGAGAGAAGATTCCAGTACCCGAGGGATCGCCCCCAGTGGAGGCGACCCGTCCATCAGGAGGAGAGGAGGAATTACAATCCTCGGGAGCAGGGAGGAGGAAGAAGGGAGACCATGGCCATCACCCAGCGAGCCACTAAGCGCCGACGGAAGGAGAGGCAGCAGGAGAGGAGGCAGGGAAGGCAGCAGGAAGCGGCGATTCCCCTCTACTGCGATATCCATCGAGTGGAGGGGCACGGAACCTTGGCTTGCCCTGAGTTCTGGGAAGCAAGGAGGAGGATGGAAGCGACGGTGGCCGAGAGGGAGCAGCCGCAGCAGGAGGCCCAGGTTGGGCAGGTGGCTTACCAGGTACCGCAGAGGAGGAGAAACGAGGACAGGATCGACCAAGGAGGAAGGGGGAATGTTATCCCCGGTCCGGGAGGCGGACACGTCGGAGTAATCAACGGAGGGGCTGGGTTAGGAGCTTCCCGCAAGGGAAGCCTCCACCAGATCTACAAAAAGAGCGTCGCCTCGACATCTCAAACCCCCCTCCATTGAACGAGATCACCTTCTCGGAGGAAGACATGCTCTGGAACGAGAACCCCTTCCGCGACGCTCTGGTGATCCAGGCCGCGATCGAGGACTTCACCGTCGACCAAATCCTCGCGGATAACGGTAGTTCGGTGAATGTCATCTTCAAGAGAACATTCGTCGGTCTTCAGGTGGAAGCGTCCCGGGTTTAGGCGGCGGACGGGCCTCTCTTTGGTTTCTCGGGAGAGAAGAAAGAGGTGGAAGGAGGGGTGGAGCTGCTGGTCACTCTCGGGGGAACTTCGATCCGATGTCGCTTCGTCATCGTCGACGCACCCAGCGGCTACAACGCCATCTTCGGGCGGCCTCTCATCAACTACTTCAAGGCCGTTCCGTCGTCATATCATCAGTGCCTGAAGTACTGCCGGGATGACGTCCAAGTCAGGATCAGAGGAGATCCCAAGGCCTCCAGGGAATGCTACCTGAATGCGGTCAGCACCATCAGCTGGATGGGTGACGCAGAAAGGTTGGAGAGGATGATGGAGCAGGAGGAGGGCCTGCAGGCTGCCGAGGAGCTGGAGGAAGTGGAGGTGATCTCCCCGAGAGGAGAGCCTGAGCTGCTGAAGATCGGAGGAGCCTTGCCCCCGGAAGGGAAGGTGGAGATAGCTGCTTGCCTGCAGGAGAACGCGGACATCTTCGCGTGGAGCGCCGTCGAGATGCCAGGGATTGATGCTGATGTTGCCTGTCATCGCCTCAACTTGGATCCAGCGACGGCCCCAGTCCGTCAGAAGCAGAGGAAGAGCGCCACTGCGCTGGCGGGACCAATCCTGGAGGAAGTGGGGAAGCTGCTGGAAGCGGGTTTTGTTTCGGAGATCCAGTATCCAGGCTGGGTCTCCAATGTTGTAATGGTGAAGAAGTCGGGAGGAGGCTGAAGACTATGTATCGATTTCTCTATGCTCAATAAAGCTTGCCCCAAGGATTGCCATCCCTTGCCTCAAATCGACGCGCTGGTTGATTTCGCCGTCGGGTTTCCCGTAATGAGCTTCCTTGATGCCTTTTCAGGATATCACCAGATCCGGATGCATCCCCCCGATTGCCGCGACGTTTCCTTCATCACCAGCGACGGATGCTATATCTACAAGATGATGCCCTTCGGGCTCAAGAACGCCGGCGCGACATATCAAAGAATGATGGATCACGTCTTCAGAGAGCAAAAGGGGCGGAATCTGGAGGTCTACGTGGATGACCTGCTCGTCAAGAGCAAGAGCGCCGCAGAGCACGTAGCGGATCTGGCAGAGACCTTCGCCACCCTGAGGAGGTACAAGATGCGGCTCAACCCGGCCAAGTGTGTTTTCGGCGCGGGAAGGGGGAAGTTTCTAGGGCACCTCCTTACTCCCCAGGGGGTGGAGCCTAACCCCGACAAGGTGAAAGCCATCGTGGAGATGGCGTCCCCGAGAGATTCCAAGGAAGTTCAAAGGTTGACCGGAAGGCTGGCAGGTCTTAGCCGGTTTCTCTCCAAGGCCGGGGAGAAGTGCTCCCCATTCTTCAAGGCCCTTCGGGGCAACCAGAAATTCGAGTGGACCCCGGAGTGCGAGGAGGCTTTCATAAAGCTCAAACAACAGCTGACCCGAGCTCCTCTCCTTCAGGGTCCGCAGGGCGGTGAGGATCTCTTGCTCTACCTAGGGGTGGGGGCTGAAGCAGTTAGCTCGGTGCTGGTCCGAGAAGAGGGAAAGAAGCAGCTTCCAGTTTACTACATAAGCCGGGTGTTGAGGCAAGCCGAAGCGAGATATCCGATCCTCGAGAAGTTGGTTTTCGCCTTGGTGGTTTCGGCCAGGCGACTCCGTCCGTATTTCTAAGCCCACTCTATCAAGGTAGTCTCCGACCACCCCCTGAGGAGTATCTTGGACGGAGTGGAGCACTCCGGCAGACTAGCCAAGTGGGCTGTGGAGCTGAGTGAGTTCGACATCTCCTACCCCCCAAGGGTCGCGATCAAAGCACAAGCCGTGGCGGATTTCCTGGCCGACTTCTCGGCCGAGGTCGAGGCGGACATGGGCGTCTCTCGGCCAGTCCCCTGGAAGATGTTTGTAGACGGCGCGTCGGGAAGGCACTCCGTGGGAGCCGGGGTGGTGCTGGTTAGTCCTCAGGGGACTAGGATCGAGCAAGCCATCGAGATCCTTTTCCCAATAACCAACAATCAGGCGGAGTACGAAGCCATGGTGGCTGGCTTGCGACTCGCCAAGGAGCTGGCCATCAGAGACATCCAGGCTTTTACCGACTCCATGGTGGCCGCATCTCAGATTCGGGGAGAGTTCGAAGTTCGAGATCCCATTTTGCAGCAATATCTGGTTAAGGTCAAGGGCCTGATCGGGGGATTTCGATCCTTCCACGTCGAGCACGTGCCCCGAGAACGCAACTCCGAGGCAGACGGCCTTGCAAAATACGGCCCTCGGGCTGGGGGAATCACCATCGAGTTGTTTCGACCATCCGTCGAAGAAGGCGAGCTGATGGAGATCGATCAACGAGCCTCGTGGAGGGATCCGTTCATCACGTTTCTGACAACATGCCGACTACCATCCGACGGGCAAGATCAGAGAAAGTTCCGGTACAAGGCCGCATACTACTTATTGCAAGACGGCGAGCTCTATCGCAAAACCATCTCAGGCCCTCTGGCCCGATGCTTGTCAGAGCTCGAGATTCCCCGGGTCCTCGAGGAGATTCACTCAGGAGAGTGCGGCAGCCACTCCGGGACCCGCACCCTGGAGCAGAGAATTTTGAGGCACGGTTACTTCTGGCCAACCATCGAAAGGACGCAGAGGTCTATTCTAGAAAATGCTCCCAATGTCAACTCTTCACGCCCCTCGCGCTCCAGCCGGCCCAGCAGCTTCGCTCGATCACCGCTCCGTGGCCTTTCGCAATCTGGGGAATGGACTTAATCGGCCCGTTCTCTCAAGCTAGCGGACAAAGGAAGTTTGTGCTAGTAATGGTCGACTACTTCACAAAGTGGATCGAGGCCAAGGCTCTGGCCAAGACCACGTCTCAAATCATCAAGAACTTCATCTGGGGCGAAATCGCATGCAGATTCGGGATCCCTCTGGCCATCATCACCGACAATGGGCCGCAGTTCGCCAGCTTGGAGCTAGGGGACTTTTGTAAGCAGTTGGGAACCGACCTTCGGTTCGCCTCGGTTCATCACCCTCGGAGTAATGGGCAAGTAGAGGCCGCGAACAAGCTCATCATCAACTTGCTGAAGAAGAAGATCACCAACCTCAAGGGAAATTGAGCCGAACAACTCCCTTCCGTCCTATGGGCTCTCAGGACCACCCCAAACTCAGCCACAAGGGAAACACCCTTCAAACTGTCACACGGGTCCGAGGCACTCATCCCGGTCGAATTTGAAGTGCATAGCCCAAGGGTCATCGCAGCCGAAGACGGAAGCGAGGAATGACGGCTAGAGAATGAAGAGGCTCAGAGGCTCTCCCTAGATTATGTGGAAGAGCTTCGGGACTTGGCCTCCATACGCCAGGAAGAAATCAAGAGACGCATGGCGAGGCATTTCGACAAAAATGTCCGCTTAAAAAACTTCCTCGCAGGGGACTTGGTCATGAAGAAGGTGGTCGCCGCTGGGCGGGGAGCCGCCGTAGGCAAGCTGCATCCCAACTGGGAAGGACCTTTCATCGTCCAAGAAGCCCTGGCCGCAGGAGGCTATTACCTACAAGATCAAGCGGGGGAGCAGCTGACTGGGACCTGGAGTGGGGATGATCTGAAAAGATTCTACCCATAGCGGTAACCCATGTATCTATTTCTGTAAACATAGTTAATATACAAAGGATGCGGGATTTTATCTCTTTTGTGTCGAACATGCCTCAAGGCTTCTGAGTGTTTCCATGGCCCGCCTCGTAGTCGACTTCGGGAGGCAGTGGTCGACTTGTTCCTCATACATAGCCCAGCACGGATGATGGGACGATGCTTCGGGATTTTAAGCGCTCTTGTAAGACCGGGCCTCTGCATTGTCGGCCGAGATCAGCTCCCCCCTTGCATGTCGGCCTATGTCTCCCCGAGTGCATCTCTCTTCCGTCTGGAGGAACTACGAGGAACAGATCCGCACCCTGATCCCCCGGACTCGAGGAGAGGCCGGCCTCGTAAAGCACCAGGAGGAAAAAATCTCAAGTGAGCAACAAGGCAGGATAACCTGCTGAAGGGAGGGCGTGGACGAGCCCAGGGGTGTGTGTCGACTCCGAGTGCGTCCGAAGAGGACCCTAGATGAACACCACCCCCGTTCGAATCGTGGCTGGAAGCGATCTTCACCATCAAATCGAGATACGTGCCTTCAACCCGTTCTTACTGAATAGCCTAGTACGGATGATAGGACGATGCTTCGGGACTTTAAGCGCTCTTGTAAGACCGAGCCTCTGCATTGCCGGCCGAGATCAGCTCCCCCCTTGCATGTCGGCCTAGGTCTCCCCGAGTGCATCTCTCTTCCGACTAGAGGAATTTTTAGGAACGGGTCTGGACGCCAACCCCCCGATTTGGCAGGGTCAAGAGCGTCTCTCCGGAGAGAGTTTCTTTCTTGTCAAAATGTCTATGAGATTAATCTCCAAACTATGTAAGGATGCAGGATGTTATTCAAGACTTCGAGTTGAGCAGCGTCGTAAGACCGGTATCCCCACGAGCTCCTCTCCTCGGGAATCGGCCGATCTCCTCGATTATAAATCAAGACCTCGAGTTGAGCAACGTCGTAAGACCGGTATCCCCACGAGCTCCTCTCCTCGGGAATCGGCCGATCTCCTCGATTGTTATTCAAGACTTCGAGTTGAGCAGCGTCGTAAGACCGGTATCCCCACGAGCTCCTCTCCTCGGGAATCGGCCGATCTCCTCGATTGAAATCAAGACTTCGAGTTGAGCAGCGTCGTAAGACTGGTATCCCCACGAGCTCCTCTCCTCGGGAATCGGTCGATCTCCTCGATTGTTACTCAAGACTTCGAGTTGAGCAGCGTCATAAGACCGGTATCCCCACGAGCTCCTCTCCTCGGGAATCGGCCGATCTCCTCGATTGTTACTCAAGACTTCAAGTTGAGCAGCGTCGTAAGACCGGTATCCCCACGAGCTCCTCTCCTCGGGAATCAGCCGATCTCCTCGATTATAAATCAAGACCTCGAGTTGAGCAGCGTCGTAAGACCGGTATCCCCACGAGCTCCTCTCCTCGGGAATCGGCCGATCTCCTCGATTGTTATTCAAGGCTTCGAGTTGAGCAGCGTCGTAAGACCGGTATCCCCACGAGCTCCTCTCCTCGGGAATCGGCCGATCTCCTCGATTGAAATCAAGACTTCGAGTTGAGCAGCGTCGTAAGACCGGTATCCCCACGAGCTCCTCTCCTCGGGAATCGGCCGATCTCCTCGATTGTTATTCAAGACTTCGAGTTGAGCAGCGTCGTAAGACCGGTATCCCCACGAGCTCCTCTCCTCTGGAATCGGCCGATCTCCTCGATTGTTATTCAAGACTTCGAGTTGAGCAGCGTCGTAAGACCGGTATCCCCACGAGCTCCTCTCCTCGGGAATCGGCCGATCTCCTCGATTGAAATCAAGACCTCGAGTTGAGCAGCGTCGTAAGACCGGTATCCCCACGAGCTCCTCTCCTCGGGAATCGGCCGATCTCCTCGATTGTTATTCAAGACTTCGAGTTGAGCAGCGTCGTAAGACCGGTATCCCCACGAGCTCCTCTCCTCGGGAATCGGCCGATCTCCTCGATTGAAATCAAGACCTCGAGTTGAGTAGCGTCGTAAGACCGGTATCCCCACGAGCTCCTCTCCTCGGGAATCGGCCGATCTCCTCGATTGTAATCCAAGACTTCGAGTTGAGCAGCGTCGTAAGACCGGTATCCCCACGAGCTCCTCTCCTCGGGAATCGGCCGATCTCCTCGATTGTAATCCAAGACTTCGAGTTGAGCAGCGTCGTAAGACCGGTATCCCCACGAGCTCCTCTCCTCGGGAATCGGCCGATCTCCTCGATTGTAGTCCAAGACTTCGAGTTGAGCAACGTCGTAAGACCGGTATCTCCACGAGCTCCTCTCCTCGGGAATCGGCCGATCTCCTCGATTGTTACTCAAGACTTCGAGTTGAGCAGCGTCGTAAGACCGGTATCCCCACGAGCTCCTCTCCTCGGGAATCGGCCGATCTCCTCGATTGTTACTCAAGACTTCGAGTTGAGCAGCGTCGTAAGACCGGTATCCCCACGAGCTCCTCTCCTCGGGAATCGGCCGATCTCCTCGATTATAAATCAAGACCTCGAGTTGAGCAGCGTCGTAAGACCGGTATCCCCACGAGCTCCTCTCCTCGGGAATCGGCCGATCTCCTCGATTGTTATTCAAGACTTCGAGTTGAGCAGCGTCGTAAGACCGGTATCCCCACGAGCTCCTCTCCTCGGGAATCGGCCGATCTCCTCGATTGAAATCAAGACTTCGAGTTGAGCAGCGTCGTAAGACCGGTATCCCCACGAGCTCCTCTCCTCGGGAATCGGCCGATCTCCTCGATTGAAATCAAGACCTCGAGTTGAGCAGCGTCGTAAGACCGGTATCCCCACGAGCTCCTCTCCTCGGGAATCGGCCGATCTCCTCGATTGTAATCCAAGACTTCGAGTTGAGCAGCGTCGTAAGACCGGTATCCCCACGAGCTCCTCTCCTCGGGAATCGGCCGATCTCCTCGATTGTAGTCCAAGACTTCGGGTTGAGCAGCATCGTAAGATCGACACCCCCACGAGCTCCTCTCGTCGGGAATCGGCCGATCTCCTCGATTGCGAGAATGAGAGGCCCGCAGGTTATGATTCGACAACTAAGCCAGGTTCGACTTGCGTCACGTGCAGGTAGGCGAGCAGGCCTCGCGCGAGTAGGCGAGCTGATCTCGCGCGAGTAGGCGAGTTGATCTCGCGCGAGTAGGCGAGCTGATCTCGCGCGAGTAGGCGAGCTGGTCCCACGCGGGTAAGCGAGCTGGAACCGCGCGAGTAAGCGAGCCCCGGAGGGCATGCGAGTATGTCCCACGCGCCGACCCGCGCGGTGCGCGAGGTTCTCCCTGCAGGTTCACGAGTACCCGGGCGTAGGGGCGAGTAGGTCCCGGCGAGCAGATGATCGATGTCAGGACCATCCCCCTGCGATCTAGCGAACGCTCCTCTCCGAGCCTATGAGCCTAGCGAGCAACATGTCAGAAAAATGCAGGAGCAAAAATTTGTATAAATCACAAGTCAAAAATTGATTTACAAAAGGAATATCGGCGAGCGACTAGGACTCCTCGTCGCCAGTATCTGGACGATATTCGTCGTCTCCGATATCACCGACATCTACAGATTCATCGCTCTCGCTCCCGCCGCTGCTGCTTCCGCTGCTGCTGCTTCCGCTGCTGCTGCTTCCGCTGCTGCTGTCACCGGAGCTGGTCGGCGGCGAGGCGCGGTACGGCGGGATGGTCCCCTCGGCGAGTAGCTCGGGAATGAGCTCGTCGACAGTGAGCGGCTTCTCCCCCTCGACGAGCTGACCCCCGAGCCTGAGGCGCGCGAGTATGATGTTCCCCGCCGCCCGCGCAATCTCGCGGCGAACAGAGGATCTCTCCTCCCAGAGGACGCGGGATTGCTTCACCACTCGCGCCGGGTCTTCGGGTAGCGGGGTTGAGGAGCTCGGCCGTCCTTCAGCAGCGACCAGCCTCGTCTCCATCTCCGCTGCGCGAGTTTGGGCCGCCTCCAGCTCGGCCTGGGAGGCGGCGAGCTTCTCCTCGCACTCAGAGAGCCTCTTCACTGCTTCTACCTCGGCAGCCTGCGAGATGACCGACGTCAAGACCTATCGATGAAACAAATCGAGCAACCAACCCAAGGACAGCTCACCTCGAAGTCCTTCCAGCGAACCGACTGCATGCCGAGGTCGATGGCCTTCTTGGAGACGACCTTGAGGGCATCGGTCGTCTCCAACAGCTTCCTCGCCGAGTAATGCCCCAGCTCGGCAGACCGCGCGAGCGCGCAGGCCGACTGATGGGCGAGCTCCAGCGGGGTCAGCTCCAGGACGGACTCCGCATCGACTCGCCCATATAGGGCGTGGAGGACAGCGAAAGCCTCCCCCTTGTCCTCCCAGTCGGTCGACCAGGACGGGAGGTTGGTGCTCAGCGACACCAAGTTGTCCTCCGCCGACCATGTCACGAGCGGGCGACCATAGGAGTCCACCACCCCCTGCCCGAGGCCGTAGTTGGGGTGGAAGTGGGGCGACCGGGCGCCCGTCGGCGACCGGCGATCGACGGATTGTGGCGACGAGGTCTTCGCCCTCTTCCTCGCGGGGCCCTGCGAGCTGACCCGCGACTTTCCCTTGGCCGCCTTCTTCTCTCCAACGTCGGCAGGGGGGCGAACGTCCGAGCGCGTAGCGGCGACTTCCTTCGCCAAAGGAAGGGGCTTCTCCAGAAGCTCGTTGGAAACTGCAAAACGCGTGACAAAGTTAGCTTCAGCGGCAAAAGGGCGAGCGAGTAACCATGACACATTTCGAGCTCGGCTTACTTTCATTGGGGTGGACTGCCTCGAGCACGTTGACGTTTAGACGCCAGAAAATGACGTTAAAGCGCCGACCCCGGAAGTACTCGAAGAGCTGCTCGCGAGCTCCTTCGAGGATGGGAGGAAGGAAGGCGACGTCGGCCGGTTGGTGCGGCCTGCCGAGAATCCCGCCGAAGTCGCCGTGGACGACCACCAACTGCTCGCTCCAGCGGTGGACCTTATTCGCGGTCCCGACCAAGGTGCAGACGTGGCTGCTAAAAAAGATGACTCCCTCCGAGGTCGCCGCAAAGGCGAAGATGCGGCGGAAGACGGAGAGGTCGA
This sequence comes from Platanthera zijinensis, assembly GCA_039513925.1. NCBI lineage: Eukaryota > Viridiplantae > Streptophyta > Magnoliopsida > Asparagales > Orchidaceae > Platanthera > Platanthera zijinensis. Next base: position 177,256,322 of record CM077089.1, on the reverse strand, counting down.
AGGCGATCCTCTCCTCCCGGAGGAAGCATAGGAACCCCATGATGATCGCCACGCCATTGGGGTTGATCTGCGCGGGGACGATCCCGAAGTAGCGCAGGATCTCGCAGAACTCCGGCCAGAAGGGTAGCCGCAGGCCGGCGTCGAAATGCCGCAGCGACAAGACAAGGGCGCCCTCAACATAGGTGTTGAGCCGCTCGCCGCGAGTAGGAAGCCTCGCCGAATAGTCCTCGGGCAGCAGGCGCTCTCTGAAGGCCGCCAGGTCCTTCTCTGAGGTAACGGACTTCTTGAATGCCGCATCCGCGAAGTTAATGGCGTGAGCTTGTCGGCGAGCGCTGGCGTCGTCGCCGACCATGTTTGCGAGCTGTAAAAAGAGCGAGAGAAGGCGAGCTGGATGTTCGGATACTCGCCGATATGAAGAGAAGATCGCTACAACATACGCTTTATGACCCACCTACCCCTCCTATTTATAGATATGTCAAGGCAAGGGGGGGGGGGTCTGCCCGTCTCGGCGAGTATCGAACGAGCTCGCGCGGTGAAGAATAGGAGGCGACATTGCCAGAAGACCTAGAGCTCGACACACCACAAAGAAAGCGCACACACGAAGGATCAGAAGGCGAGAATACTCATACACGCAAAGATGAATTGATCAATAAAAAATAGATGTCCGAAAGGAGTTCAAAGTCGCGCATGGCGAGCTACATTCAAAAAACAAAAATACTATGGCGCCCTAGGCCGCTCAGGGGGGTGAGCATGTCGCCCGGCCCAGCCGATCTCGCGTGCACGCCGGTAATGCTCCGTCGCCAACGCTGTCGCATCGTCGCCGAGCCGGAGCTGCTCCTCCATCCTCGCCAGACGTCCAGCAGACCCCATGCTCGCCCGGATGCCGGCCAGCTCGTCAAGCACCAGCTGCAGGCGGTGGTTGTTCAACTGCAGCTGGCGGTCATTCTCTTTAACCATGTGGAAGCGAGCTTCGTAGTTCTCCAAAGTCGCCTGGAGCCCTTCGACCTTGGCCATCCTCGCCTCCAGAGCCGAGATGCGTCGATGAGGGTCGCAGATAGCGAGCTGGTCGAACTTGCTCTCCAGCTCCATGTGGGCGCGAACGACAGCCTGGCGATACTCGCTCCCGGACAGCCCGATGGCGTCAATGAAAGCCGCTCAGGGGTCGCCGGGCGATCTGACAAAGCAGGAAGGTAGATCTTCAGGTCAGAAAAAGCAGAGCAGTAGTCAAAGTAGTAGAAGGCTCACCGCGGTGAGGAGATCGGGATCGGCGCGGCGAGGGAGGTCGCCCGGAGGTATCTCGCCTCCCCGAAGAGCTGCTCGGAAGATCGGCAGGCCTGCCCTGCCCGCGCTCTCCCGACCCTCGGCCGACGTAGTCGGGGTCTCCAACCCGCGGAGGGAAGTAGGACGGCCGCTGCCTCTCCGGCTTCTTCAACGGCGGCGGAGCTTGAGATGAGCTCGCCGGGTGGAGTGGAGCCCTCGGCGCAGGAGGTGGAGGAGGTCGCGGAAGATCCGACCTCTGCGAAGCAGACAAAGGCGGCGGCGGGGGCAGGAAGATGCCCGGCATCTGGCCAGGAGTGGCGACCAAGGGTGGCGGCGGCGGCAATGAGGCGCTCGCCGAGACTACCTTCCCACCACTCGCAATGGTGGGGGCCGCCCTGCTCGCCGGAGGATCCTCGCGCGCTGACCCGGACAACCCAGCGGGAATTTCTTTCACCGGCAGCTCCTTGCTCGCCGGGGGGGGGGGGGTGCCCTTCACCAACGTCGCCCCCGACGCCTTCCCCGAGCTAAGGCCCATCCGGACCGTGTAGGCGGTCTTGGACGGCCTATCGGCCGCCAGGGCGAGTAGGGGGGCCGAGCTCAGCGGGACTACGTCAAGAGTCGCGTCCGCGGCAGTCGGAGAGCCTGCATAGAAAAGTAGTCAGTAAAGAAGAAGCGGCGACAATCTAGCAGGAAAGATTTCCAGATGGCGACCTGTCACGGTGATGACCTCGACCTGAGCCGCCGCGGATTCCTTAGCGGCCGCGAGCTCCTCGGCCACTCCCGGGTCCTCCGGCGGGCTGTCCCGAACAGATCCGAGGAGGTCGTCAAGCCCGAGATCGCTCAACAGCTTCTGGGTGCTGGAAGAAGCTGCGGGATTTCCAGTCGCTGCGGCGACTTGGTTCAGCGGTGGAGGCGAGTCGACCGCCGTAGTGGCGGACTGCTTGACCTTCTTCGCCTTTTTCTTCTTCGGCGGGGTCAAGGCGGTGGCGTCTTCCTCGCGCGGCCTTTTCTGTCTGGCTATGCCGAGGAGGCCAGACAGGGCGGCGAGATTGTCCATCAGCATCTTCTCAGCATCCGACATTTTCGGCGAGCTTCAGGGTCCGTCTCGAAAATCAAGCCCCCCTATTTATAGACTACTCTACCAGCAGGCGACGATGCGAGCTGTCCAGATACTCGGCAGAGGTACTCGCCGAATAAGCGTTGGATGATTCTTTCCGGGCTCCTACGTCGCCCAAAAAGAGCGGGGATTGTGTACAACCCATATTCGACGAGGGTGGGTCCTACCACCGCCAGGTCATCAGAAGTCAAAGTCAACAAGGCAAGACGGGGATCCAGATCAGCACCCCAGGCCGCAGGAGGTTCGGGCGAGTATAACGAGCTCCCCAGGCCAACTCGCCAGGTGGCGACTATGACCAGATGCTCGCCTCTTCTAGGCGAGCTCCCCAGGGAAGTCGCCAACTCGTCAGGGTGGGGGTATAAGTAGGACCCCCCTCCTTGGATTTCCTTATAAATAGGACCCCAGGGGTACGAAGGAGGACAAGCAATTCTCGGCCTGAGCCCTCGCGAGTTCCAGCAATTGCCCTCGACTCGTTATTGCTCGAGCTCGTCTCCTTCGTACCTAGCTCGGCCAATCTGGTTGAGAAGGGGTTGCTTCTAAGCAACTGGGTACGTGGTGGGACCTTCCTGCCGCAACAACCTAGGGTCTTGTTCGCACAGTTTGCTTCTGTTTCCTGACCAGAGACCGTCTTTTTGACCGCTCGACCAGTAACTTCAGGTGGCCTAGTCCGATTTCTGAGGTTGAGATATTTCTCGGCTTCAACAGTTCCAGTCTCCGGCTGTGCTAACATCTCCTTCAAACCCTCCATCTCTCTTCGCTCGGCTCTTTATGTTCCGGGCTCCCCATTCAATTTACTTTCTGTTGGTCGTCTTACTAACGATATGGATTGATCTGTCACATTCACCTCTTCTGCTTTTTTGATACAGGATCGGCAGACGCGGATTACCATTGGTAAGGGTCGACTGCAAAACGGGCTCTACCTTCTCGATGCCTCTCCTACCGTCCTGTCCTCCGTCTCATCCGTCTCATCTGTTGATTGGCATCGCCGTCTTGGGCATGCCCCTCTGCCAGTTCTCCAGAAGGCGCTTCCTGATGTATCTCTTCCTCCTTTTCAGTGTGATTCTTGTATTTTCGGCAAGCAATCACGTTTTTCTTTCACCGCACATTGTACTCGGAGCTCGGCTCCTTTTGATTTACTGCACTCCGATGTTTGGGGTCCTTACAAAATTACTAGTATTTATGGTTATCGCTACTTTATCACCTTTATTGATGATTACTCTCGCATGACGTGACTTTACTTCGTGATCTCTCCGAGCTTCCTCGCGTGTTTCGGGCTTTTGTGCTAGAGACTCGTACACAATTCTCCACTACCATAAAAATGTTGCGCACTGACAATGCTCGCGAGTACACTAGCCATGAATTTGCAAATCTGTGCGCGGAGTTCAATATCATTCATCAGACATCCTGTGCCTACACCCCCAGCAAAACGGCATTGCCGAACGAAAGAACCGACACCTGCTTGACGTTGCCCGCTCCCTCATGCTTCACATGCATGTTCCCAAAGTTTATTAGAACTTTACGGTCTCCACTGCTTGCTTCCTCATCAATTGTCTCCCTTCCTCGGTTCTCCACCATGCCACTCCGTTCAGCCTCCTATTTCCCTCCGCTCCGGCCTTCCCTATCACACCCAGGGTCTTTGGCTGCACTTGCTTCGTCCATCTTCTGGGTCCATCCTCGGACAAGTTGGATCCCCAAGCGGCTAAACAAATTTTCGTTGGCTATTCCCGGACTCAGAAGGGCTATGCGTATTATTCTCCGGTTACCCGGAAGGTCTCCGTATCTGCTGATGTTATCTTCCGGGAGGATCAACCTTTCTTCTCTCCTCCTCTACCCACTCCTCTACCACCGAAACCTACAACGCCATCCCTCTCACGACCTGTCATTCCCGTTACTGCACATCTTCCACAGGTTCTTCCTGACCCAGCTCCTGCTCCTTCCAAGCCGCCTATTATCCGTGTCTACACTCGCCGCCCTCTTCGTTCCGTTGCCCCTATGCAGTCGACCTCAACCTCGGCTTCTCCGTGCCCGCCTCTACAACTCATCCGATGACGAACTTTGTCTCCCTGCATCGCCTCTCTCCCCACCTTCGGACATTTGCTACTTCACTGTCCTCGGTTTCTGTTCCTTCCTCTGTGCAGTAGGCGCTCCAACATCCTGGCTGGCGGGCCGCCATGGAGGAGGAAATGGCTGTTTTTTGGGCCAATCAGACATGGACTCTCGCCCCCTTCCTCCGGGTCAGAAACCGGTTGGGTATAAGTGGGTCTTTGTCATCAAACATGCTGCTGATGGGACGATTGACCGCCTGAAAGCTCGTTTGGTGGCTCGTGGCTTCACCCAACAACAAGGGCTTGAATATGAAGAAACTTTTTTTCCGGTGGCCAAACTCAACACCGTTCGAGTCCTCATCTCCGTGGCTGTCCATCGCCAGTGGCCCTTACTCTAACTGGATATAAAGAATGCTTTTCAGAATGACGATCTCCAGTAGACAGTGTATATGAAGCAACCTCCCGGGTTTGAGACCACGGGGGAGTCTCAGGTTTGTCGTCTTATGAAAGCTCTGTATGGTCTCAAACAATCCCTACGGGCGTGGTTTGACAAGTTCAGTAAGGCCCTTCACGAGGTTGGTTTTACTCGGAGCTCGGCAGACTTCTCGTTGTTCACTCGTCACCGAACAACGGGAACGGTTCTTCTGTTAGTATACGTTGACGATATCATAATTACAAGAGACAACTCAAAAGGAATACATGAGGTCAAACTACACTTGAGCACAATTGTTCAAACAAAAGATCTGGGGCCCCTTCGGTACTTCTTGGGTCTTGAGGTTGCCAGACGGCCAGACGGTCTCATCCTCTCTCAGCGGAAGTATTGTCTTGACCTCCTTCATGATGCTGACTACTCAGGTTGTAAGCCGGTTGACACTCCAATGGATACAAATCACAAGTTGTGCGCTCAGACTTCTGACTCAGATCTCCTACTCCAGAATCCAGAATACTATCGCCGTCTTGTTGGAAAATTGATCCACCTCACGGTTACCAGACCAGATATTTCTTTCGCTGTTGGTATTGTCAGTCGGTATATGCATTCCCCTCGAAGATCTCACATTCAGGCCGTTGAACGCATTCTCAGATATCTTAAAACGGCTCCTGGTCAAGGACTGGTATACAAAACCTCATCTTCAGCTCCAACATTGGTGACATATTCTGATGCTGATTATGCTGGTTCTCTTGATGATCGACGGTCAACCAGTAACTTTTACACATATTTTGGAGGACATTTGATTACCCGGTGAAGCAAGAAACAAGAGGTCGTTGCTCGATCATCAGCTGAGGAAGAATACCGGACAATGGCTTCAGTGGTTTCTGAACTAACTTGGCTTGAAAGTCTTCTTACCGATCTGGGTGTAAAGCTCCCTTTCCCAGCTCTCCTCCTGTGACAGCCAAGTTGCTATACATATAGACAAGAACCCGGTTTTCCACGAGAGAACAAAACATATTGAAGAGTCGACTGTCACTTTATCCAGGAAAATATTCAAATGAAGAAGCTCAACCTGAAGCATGTTCTAGGGACTGGACAAGTTGCAGATGTCCTCACAAAGGCTCTTTCCAGTACTCTCTTCTATCAGTGCTTGTCCAAGCTTGGCGCATACGATTTATACGCTCCAGCTTGCGGGGGAGTGTTAGAAAAGCTCATGTAAAGAGCTCATTATTGAGCCAATGTTTTTATTGTTTTTTCCTTCTTCTCCTATTAGTCCCACATCATGTATAGGATCTCTCCTCTCCTTTTCCCTTCCTATATGTTTGTATTCTCTCTCTGTATTTACATACACAAGCAGTACATACAAGTTTTCAGCTCTTTTAACACTTTTATTATTGTGAAATCACGTGTTTTGCTAGCTTATTCGGTGTGCACTTAAATATATTTGCAACTCAATTGTTTGTGGATTAAAATCTGCGTTTTCAATCCAACTATCATGTGAACGATTGTGCACAAATTGTGTTTTATTTTAATCAACTAATTATTGTCAATTAAAATTAGATTGTTATTTGCATCAGTACTTGTGTTATACAGACATTTTAATTGGATTGCATGTATGCATACACGTCATTTTAGAGTTGATATTAAGCGCACACCATTTAATTGTGGTTGTTCGCATTCACCTAGGGTTAGGGTGTTCTCCCTCGGGCACCTGTAATCTCATGTTGCATCAATTGGTATCAGTGGGAGGTTTGATTTTCGCCACATTTATATACATAGTAGTGAAGTCTATAGGTAGTATCTCATGTTATATTATTACGATGATCATCCTTATTCGCATTCCGCTCTTTCTAGATATTATATCGACCCTTCGCCACGATTGACTAGTGACGATCGCTATGATTCTAGAACTTCACGTTATCGTCACTACACCCCACCACGACTTGATGTTGATAGAGTTGAGTATCTTCATAGAGACTATCTAGAGAGATCTTCATACTATTCCAATAATCACCCTCGCCCATCTCCTCACACTCGTAGGGATCACATTCACCCTTTGACACACCGCGAGTCTATTAGGGATGGACATTTTGATGACTATCTGGATCCATATAGAGGTCACCATTATGTGGATAACTTCACACGTCTGGATTGCCCTAGTGTTCCACCAACAGAGGTACATTAAGCCGAATTTTAGTGATTAGTTCTTGCGCAATTTGACCGCGTATATGCTCAAATAGATCGCTTGAAATCTTCCTTAGGGGGAACCTATAGAGTGACGCATCAGGAGTTGAATCAAACCACCGATGCATGTAGTACTCCCATAGTCATGAGCGATTCACCATCTCATTTTGGTATTCCTCTTGATGAGCGTCCATACCCATGCGATTTTGAGGTAGAGTCTGATCCTGGCCTTATATCACAGGTGTACAACGCCATTAGCACGTCTAGTGAGTTTGGTCACGAGAGTGAGATTGAGTGACTCAGTGACACTGTGATGGTCTGTCCATCTTCTATACCTTATGTTGACCTCGTTATCCCCTTGGCTATAGACCCCTTTCTTGACACCTCGCCGGCTAAACCCCACTTGAGTACGAGTTTTTCCTACTCTCCCCTTAGCCTTATTTCGAGTCATGTCATGATCGAGAGCCTTGATGTGCCAACGGCAAGTGCACCGATCGCTCAAGTAATATAATGTGGAGAGTCTCCCCATGTATCGATCTCACAAAGAATACGATAAGGTGGAGTTATCTTTCGAGAAAAGACTTGAGATTGAAGTCCTTTGGGTCAGATGATTCGCGGAAGTTGGCTTGGTGATTGCAACAAAAACAAATAAACTAATCTAATTATGCGGGTTCCCGACACCGCTTCGTAAGACGGATGGAATACATGGGCCGTTAACACCGCATCGCTTGACAGATGGAAGAGTAGACACACAGAATGAAAGAGTAGACACACAAAGGAAAAGCGTAGGCAAGCAAAATGGAAGAGTAGGCACGTGGAATGGAGTGGTGAGTGATGGAGAAATAGGCGCACCTCAAGTGACTAATAAACATTCAACAATATTTCATAAACATGAATTAAAACGAAGAACATGAATGTTTACCGCACATACATCATCAATAAAATGGAAAACTAATCAACAACATCCGATCAAGAGAAGAAAAAGGCAAGATATACAACCAAATCCGGAGGATTGTGATAGATTCTCGACAGGAATCACCGGGTTGTCAACCCGTGTCCTAGCTCGGTCCCAACTATCGTCCGGGATACAAGAGGTCTGTCTCTTCCTCCCAATTCACCCGTCTTCTCTGGTAAACTACAATCTGGGCACGTCTAATGCGAAGAACTCCTTGCTTGGCGATGATGTTGAGCCTAGATTCTCCTCCTTGTTGTCCTTGGATGATGTGAGGCGGCCTAGGGCAAAGCCCTAGCGAATGGTGGAAGAAGATGGTGCTTTAGCTCCCCCTTAGAGTTTGCGGTGGAATGGAATCGGGATCCAAAAAATGGCGGAGATCTGCGCTTAAATAGAAACCGTGCGATAATTATTTCAACATTCCAAAACAGGCCAAGGATTGACCCGTGCGATTTTACTCACGCACGGTTGAAACAACCGTGCGCGAACAAAATCACACGGGCTGGGATAGACTTCATAAATTCCGGCAAAGGCGCAACTCGTGCGATTTTCTTCTCGCACGGTTGAAATCAACCGTGCGCGAAGGAAACTCACGAATAACATAAATCATAAAATATAGACAAAACAGGAAGCTCGTGCGATTTACTCTCGCACGGTCGAAATCGATCGTGCGCGAACAAAACGCACGAGCGGTGACAAAACCCTACTTTTCAGCATGATGACAGCGCACAAGCAAAAGTCTCGTGCGCGAAGGAAATTCACACGGTCGTGCGACAAGCGATCATGACGATCAAACCGATAATGAGACAACACACGCACAAGACACCCGTCCACGAAGGGAAATCGCACGACCGTGCGAAATGTGCAAAATTCATCAAACAGATTGGCTCTGCTCCTGCGTGTCCAAATCCACAACACCGGGGACACATGCCACCGGTAAGCGCAGGAAAATGCCACAATAAGAAATAAAGCAATGGGGAGCACCGTGCGCTTACCCCTAGTGAATAAGTCCGCAATTGCACATCACAATCACCTAAAAATGCACTTCGAGAAAATAGAGAATAAGTGAAATATGAGCAATTACATACTAAAAGTGAAGTGCTTGAGTGTGAAAATGAGCCCAGATGAGTCCGAAAAAATCTACATAAATCGGACTCATCACACCCCCAAACTTACCCGTTTGCTCGTCCCGAGTAAACTCTCCCATGCAGACTAGAAAAAACATGAGCTGACACAGTAATTGAACATGCAGAGTACTATGTAAAGTCGCATACTCGCGCGCGTAGAAATTTTAGTAGAAAGTTTTTATTCATGCGAAGTAGATTATAAATTTCTAATTTGCGTTTCTACTTATTATTCCTACTCGTTATTAGAATCTTAGTGAATCCTCGGGTCACGCGTAAGGAGAAAGTAGCTCAAACACTAATAAGAGTATTGCCTAAGATCGGGGTTCAGGACAACCTCCAAAGAAATCCATCAATGACAATGGACATAAGCTTGCCCGTTCACACTCTCTCCACGACACTAGTTCGTTCAAAGTGCGAATCAATGAGACTTTAGGTTCAGATTTAGGCTTGGGCTTTGGTGGGGTAAACAATAATAAACACGATGGCTTAACACACCTAACCCAAATGAGTTCGCAATCAAAATACTATCCAAGCACAATTGAAAAATGGGTGCACCACCCCCAAACTTAAAAATGAAACTGAGTGTGCACACCGCCTATTCCCAAATACCTTTCTTCACATTATTTTTTTTCTTTTCATAAATTTTCATTTTCATTTTCTTTTTTATTTTTATCAACAAACAAGTTCAACTATATTTTCAATAGAGATTTGCCACTGCAATCACAACAATACACCACACCAACACCCAAATTTTAAATGTAAATAAATCCTATGCTCAGAATTTGGTGTGCGATTAGGATGGTCATTTTGGCTTTGGTGAATTGGACGGTGAAGCTGGATCAAATGATAGGGATAGGCACAAACGGGCCAAGCAAGGATAGAATGCTTGGGATCAGTGCAAAGGCGCAACCGGGCCAAAGAATGGCCTACATCACATTCACACAAATGAACTGACCTATACCCATGCTTCGAGAGTCGCTAGGGGTAAGTTCTTAGCCACCGAGAAAGACTATCCTTCCTCCCGACTCGAGCATTACGATTCTAGCATTTATCTACACACATCACCTACGCTACCGTCGGATCTCACTGTATTCACCAATTACGAGAAAAATAAATTGTATTTACGCAACTAGAAAATTATAAAACTAATTGCATAAGAAAAGCTAATTCTACATGAATTTCTACACGAGAAGCGAACACTCGACTAGGAGCTCTACAGAAGTCAACATTTTTCTCCTCCACTCAATCTTATGCCAGGATCATGATTTTTCAAATCACACACGAAAAATAAAATTCACTCGAGACGCATCAATACTAAGCGTGCACGTGGAGTGGGAAACAGACACGCTCTCTCCCCCAGACTTATAACAAGCAATGCATGCAAATTATATAAACATTAGAATCTAAAACAAGGAGAGGGGAAGAGGTTACTCAATGCTCAACAAATGAGCATACCAGAAGACGCGTGAAAAATAAGGCAAAGCCGTAACTTCCGCGATCCAAAATAGGTACCTGCGTATGGGTGAGCTCTTGACAAAAACAAATAGACAAATGAAAACTGAATTAAAGAAAAAATGTGTATGAAAAATAAGATAACTACTGAGGTTATTGCCCTCCCAGCATTACTTATTCAGATTTTTAACAGTTTTAGCTTATATCTACTATTATACGAAAACTTCTCTTTGGTGAAACATTGCCCGATGTCCCTATATTGCCCTTATAGTTGTATTCATAATTACACAATTATACCAAACTTTATATTAGTATATTATAAAGACAATATCCTTTTAGGTAATTACACAACTTTACAATATTAAAATATAAAAAATAAAAACACTAAATACCCTAAACCTATTGTCTCTAGCTAGGAATGACAAGAGAAAGATTAATGTTTTAACATTAAAATATAATTTGTTTTACAAAATAAAAATTGTATTCTTGATTTATATTTTCTTACGGTCATTTTGAGTACTCATATGTATATGTTGCGGGTCGGGCGGAGCCAGCTGTGGATGGGCGAAGCCCGTCGGGAGCGGGCGAAGACCGCCGGGAGCGGGCGAAGCCCGCCGTCGCCGGTCGGGTACTGTCGCGCGAGGCCATAGGGGCGGGTACTATCCACGACAAATGTCGCTGCCCACGACAAATGTCGTCGCCCACGGCAAATGTCGCCGCCCACGACAAATGTCGTCCCCACGACAAATGTCGCACTACCAGCGAATGTCGCATCCCTCCGAATGTTGCACCCCTCCGAATGTCGCACCCTGCCGATTGTCGCACCCCTGCCGAATGCCCCTAGGGCCAAAGGCCCGTGCCTGTCATTTGTAGGTCTATGAAAAAAAAAGTGAACAAACAACTGTTCTAATATCCATATCAGTAACGAGTACCGATACGATAATAAAACAGTTACCCATCTACCTGAATAATAATATCCTCTCCTCACAAGTAGAAAGAAGAGAATGTAAGAGAAGGATGGATCCTCACTCATCTCACCAAAAATATCCTTGCCCAACAAGGCGTCGTCTTTAGGGAGGAGGTAGGAGGAGAAGGCCATTTTTGTAGCTTCCTCTATGAAGGTGGGATCAACCTCCTCACATGAGAGGATGCTCACATCATTGACTTGAGCATAATGCTCCAAGTCCTCCTGGAATACCTGTGAAAGCTCAACCTGCACAGGCTCAGACAGAGAAAGTTGATCAGGAAATAAAAGAGAAGAAAAACTAAAATAGTCAACAATCGGGGGAGTTGTCCCGGTCTCACTCCCAGCAGGATCCAAGCACAGATCACTATTGATATCATAAGAGTCATAGCGAGGGAATCCGAGAGCTCAAAGTCCTTAGTGATGAGTTTGACCTCCTTTTCTAATGAGAAAGTGCAAATCTCCTCATCAGAAAGAGTTTCCTCCTCATCCCACCTCGGTGCGTCATCGTGTTTCAAGGAGTCACACTCCCCATCGGTGAGAATATCATCCTCGTCCCACCTTGGTGCAACCTCAGTCTTCGAATCAACACCTTGCTCATTGTCACTGATAACTGCACCCAGCTGCGCAGTGTGATCAGATGGTGAAGGCGGTGAGCAGTAGTCTGGATGATAAAACTGTGAGTGCTGCTCGAATCCATGAGGCCAAGGAGGGTCTGGCCCCCGAGTGTGATGTCTATCTGTCACACCCTTCTTGAGGGCCCTGGATGACATGCAAGGAAATCTCTGGAACTCCTATGTCAGGATCATCCTCATCATCGTCAGACGGGTAGTCTACTTCCACCCAAAATAGTTGTTTGCAACGGTGGTCTGGGCCAAAAGTCTCGTCGCAGTTGAAACATAGACCCTTCGCGCGACAGTCTTCCATCTCAGAGACGGATAGGCGGCGACGGAAGGGAGGGCAGCTTGGGTCGGTCCTCTTAGCCGGTCCGGGGGGTGTTGCCCTGGGGCACTGTTGTCTGCTGCTACCTTGGAAGGGCCCTGCGGTACCTCTGTGACTACTGGATGTCAGTCTAGGAGGAGGCGCTTCTCGTATCCCTGTGTGCGACTCATCGCGGTGGTGAGATTAGTGGGGGTCTGGAACTCCACATCGAGGCAAAGGTGCTCATGGAAGCCCACTGTAAAAATGGGGACCTGCTGGGACGGACTCATAGAGGGATGCAAGCAAGGAGAACTTAGAACTTTTCCAAGTAATCATTGATGCACCCCGTCTTCTTGAAGGAAAAGAGGTTGCCAAGAGGGTTGCTGCGTAAGGGGGTTTGAAGCGGAGTAAACAAGAGTCAGTGAACTCCTCCCAGGTGAGTTGGGGTCGCTCTTTGTAGAGCCGAGTGAACCACATTTGGGCTGGCCCAATGAGGTGGAACGAGGCAATACCCAAGCGGTCTTCCTCCGGTGTCCTTTGGTTGTTAAAGAAAAGTTCGCCGCGGTTTATCCATGAAAGGGGGTCCTTGCGGCCTTCAAAAATGGGAAAATCCATTTTCACATAGCGAGGAACACCACCACCTTTGGAACGAGGGTGGTGTTGTTCGCGGCTGCAACCAGTACTGGGGCCTTGTGTGACGAGCTCGAGGTGCGCGACTGTTGGTGAAAAGTGTCGATCTGAGTTTGGAGGTTGGACACTAGTGAGTGGAACGTTTCCATGACTTTGGTCATGACCATAATATTGTTGTACATGGTGATACGCATCAGAGGAAGAGTGGGAGGAAGGCGAAACTGGCCCGAGGCGTTGCGAATGGGATCAGAAGGCTGGAGAGGGCGTGAAAATCAGCGGATGCCGACGGCTGGGCGGCATTAGGGTGCGGCATCGGTGGAAGAGGTGGGAAGATACCGTCAGCGGCATCAAAGAGGAGTAGCTTTGATACCAAGTTGTTGTGTGCTTCGGTTTGAGATCGCGTATTAGGGTGAGTAAGGGAGAAGTCCCTCAAGGGATTAGAGTTTCCGTTTCTAGATCCCAGAGGAGCAATGGATGTGAGGAAGAAGAGTGGAGGAGAGGAAGGGAAGCGGTTCACAATCGTCCTTGAAGAGCAGCGTTCGGCGCGCGAGAGGGAGGCAAGTGCTATACCGTAACGATGGCCGCGACTTTTCCTCTAGACTGGTGCGGGCTAGGGCATAACCGTGAGAATAGAAGGGGGTAGAGAAGGATAGAGGGAGAGGAAAAGAACATAAATTGAAAATTAGATAATAATATTCTGATTCCCCAAAACTTAGAACCTCATCCAACCAAATAGGTCCAACCCCTCACTTGAGCTATAAAACAAGTGAGTCCATAACATAATTGAAAAATACGCTACATAATAAAAGACAACGATGCAATAATAGACTATCCCGTGCGACGACAATAGGTGCACCCCCAATGTGGATTCAAACCGTCCATAACAGTCTCCTCTGCCGTCTTCTCTAGCCCAGCGTCCACTTCCCCAACCTTTTCCCGCCTTCCCAGAAGCCACCACCGCACGTATCTCCCCCTTACAAACTCCCTTATAGCCTATATCCAGTCCCACCACTACTTCCCCAGCCTTTCCTAGCTCCCACCAGCTTGGCAGTCACCCATCCAACCCTCTACAGACCCTCTCTCACAAAAATCCACCCTCAAACACCCTCATGAATCCCTACCAGCCTCCTTCACTCACTCCACAACCTTCAAACAGCCACCATCCCTCTCGACAGCCCCTACACAGCAGCATCTACATCCTGGGAAAGCTACCCTCACCATTGGATCTCCCCTACCACCTCCAACTATGAGTACTTGGTGAGTTTTACATTCTTGGTTTCATTTTCTTTGCATTACACTAGAACTATCCGTATTCCTTGAAGTTATTGGACTTGTATTTTCTTGACTTATTGCTCTCTTAATTCACATGCATTTACTTTCAACGCACTTTCAATTAACTTGTAATTGTTGCTTACTTCCATTGCAATGTTTGTAATCAATTGTGACACCTGTAAAATTAATTTGTTTAATTAATCATGCATCCAAAAATACTTGCATAATTGAATCTTTGCATGTGAACTACATTAGGGTTCTTCTTCGCTTGTTCATTGGATTGTATGCGTGTATGCTTTCATGTCATTCTAGGGTTGGCCGTAGCTTCATTTGCGTCTGTCGTACACTTGCTTGTGTTTCAATTAGGGTTAGGGCATCGTAAGTCCGTCACCTATAAATGCCTCCTGCATCATCATGTAAGTAGACGTGGACGGGTTCCGATAAGGGTCGGCCCGCCGCGAAATGAGATCCCCATGGTAGTCTCTTCCATTTTGGTGTTCAAAAATCTGATATTTCATAAGTTTGATTAATGCGTTGTATTAGCAGGTACATCTCCTTCATGGATGCTATCAATAAAACCCACTAGCACAGCAGCTTATCCATCTCTGTTGAAGTGGCTGTGACTTTATTTTTATTGTATAACATACCACAACAACAACATAGTACTACCAAAAGGCATATGAATATTCGAATGAATCTCTTTCTTCGCGTGACTAGATAGCTAGCCGCCTAAGCCTAGGTTTCAACCAAATGCTGCTCTAGAATGGGTCTAGGTTAGCATGATATAATGATTAGGGAATGACATTGAAATTCAAACTCCAACATAGAGAAGAGAGATGAGACCAGGTGGAAGAGGAGCCATAAAATGAGGAAGAGAGAGCTGTCTTACCCTAATCAAGAAGCGGGGAAGTGAGCCAAGTGGCGTGCTACGCCACAACCTATAAGGAGGTGCATAAAGTCTAGCTAGCTCGACTGAATGCATGCCATATCTGTTTCTCTCTCTCATTCCTATATCTCTATTACGGATTTGCACGACGACGAGGCGTTGTGGCAGGTATACACGCGGAGGAAGACGACGACGAGTCCGTCGGGAGGAGGAGAGACCGAAGACGCGACGCCAGCATGACTATTTTATTTATTTCGTTCTCTGTCATTTTATATTATATTGTGTACGCATTTAATCTTCTCGCATTTTCTATTCACACCCGTCCTATAAGGGGTGGAATTATACTCTTTTTTTATTATTCTTGGATGAATGAAATTTAGGGCTGCTTCCTAAGGTTTCCCTCTCAACCGGCCTCACCGCCCACCATCTCGACGCAAGTGCTCGTGATCGTTCGCCAATGCCCCTCCGCGCCCGATCCTGCGCCGATTTCACGCGCTCTTTGCTGTTGGTCACTTTCGTTGCACTACCGAGCCACATCGTCGTTTTCGTGTGCCCATCTCCTCCAACACATCACATCGCTCACCGTCGCTCTACCCTGGCCGCTTGGACATTCCGCCGTTTCCAGCGCCGATTCTTTCCCGATCCACACTCGCCGCCCTGTTTCGACGCAGTAATGCCACCAACCATCAGGTTTCGCCGATCCACACCAGATCCGCCCCATACGGCCGCCGACCGCTGTCCCCGACCCCATTGCTCCCACCACTCGCTCCTCTGGCGACCCCGTTCTAGATTCCGCTTTCGAAGCTCTTAGTCGTTGCGTCGAGGCTCAGGAACAACTTGTCGCATCCATGCACACCTACATCCTCGCCCTTCACTCCAAGATTGACTCCTTCCAAGCATCCGCCAACGCCGTGTGGGGCTCCGGCTCGCCAGCGGACGACGACTCTCTCCTCGGCGCCAGGCTGCCATCCGCTTTCATTGGACACCCTCTTAAAGCCATTCTAGGCTGGCCCGCCCTCTCCCCAATATTACCTATTTCGCCGACGTAGACCCGATGTGGTGGATCGCCAAGGCGGAGCAGTATTTTGACCTCAATTACACACCGAAGCACGAGAAGGTGTCTACGATTGTGGTTGGCTTGGACGGCTTGGCCCTTTACTGGGCTCGGTGGCTCCCCAATCCAGTCCGAGCTTCTCCTGGCCCAAGCCCAAACACTAGATGATTCAGCGGTACGACACCCGCTACTCTAGCTTTTCCGCTATCGAGCGGTTATGCGGCCATTTCTTGAGCTTCTTCATGCAGGGTCTACAGCCCCACATTCACTCCCGGCTCTGCACGCACTATCCTCGCATAGTCTCAGACGCCCTTGACATGACGCGTCTGGTGGAGGCCGACCTCTCTCCCAGGGCCCCTGCGCCTGCATCCAGTCACCACCCGCCTCAGCCACCCTGGAGGCCACCTCCTCTGTCAACTCCGCAACGGCCGCCCCCGAGGGGGACCAACCCGACCGACCGGTGGTTCCCCAGTGCATCTCCAACAGTACCTACAATGAATGTCGCAGCTAGGGCCTATGTTTCCGGTGCCGCCAACCCTATTCTCCTTCGCATGTGTGATCCATCAAAGAGTTCCACGCCATCATTGGCGACTTAGACCCGGAGGTCACCTTGGAGGACTTCGAGGCCCTTGAGATCTCTGAGGGCGACGACACGGTGAACACCGCTTCGCCTACTTTTCACCGCTTGGAGCTGCCCTGTTTCTCGGTGGGCGACATTTTGGGGCCGCAGACCATGAAGCTGTCAGGCACGTTGCATGATCGTTCCATTGTGGTCATGGTGGATAGTGGTGCGAGCCACAGCTTCCTTTCAACGTTGGCACACCATCTTCACCTTCCTTTGGTTCCATCTCCTGACTTTATAGTTTGTCTAGGCGATGGACGTCACCGGCCGACCCACGCCTTCGGGCTCGGCGATATCGGCACCATTCTGGGAGTGGCTTGGCTCCACACGCTTGGCTAAGTGCGGGTCAACTGGGAGATTATGGCCATGCAGTTCCTCCAGGAGGGCCATACGTGCTACTTGACGGGAGACTCCGCTCTGCTTTGCCCCCCGGTCTCCACCCATGCGATTCAGCGGACCGCCGACGTTGATTTTTCCGCATAGCTTTGGCCGCTCTCTGTTCCGGCTCCGCAGACTTCTTCACACCCGACCGACCTTCAGGCATTACTCGCCGAGTTCGACAACATTTTTGATGCCCCGACGCCTTTCTCCTACTTATCTGACGGATCACTCCATTCCCCTCCAACCCGGTGCTGCGGCGGTGTCAGTCCGTTCTTACCGCTACAGCCATGTGCAGAAGGATGAGATCGAGCGGTTGATCCGTGTGATATTGATGGGAGGCCTCATCCGCCCCAGTGTGAGCCCTTTCTTCAGCCCAGTCCTTCTGGTTCGGACGAAGGATGGTAGCTGGCGGTTTTGCATAGACTACTTGGAGCTCAACAAGGTCACCATTCCGGACAAGTACCTGATCCCAATTATTCAGGAGCTTCTCTCGACTGGTGTGGGAAGACGCGGCGACCATCCAACACAATGTCGAGGCCGACCCTGTTTTATCTGGGATCCGGACGACGCTCATCGCGGACGCCTCCGCCTGCCCACCATACTCGCTTGTAGGGGGGCCGCCTGTTCTTCAAGGGCCGCCTTGCTCTAGCACCCTCTTCTCCGAGCATCCCCCGCCTCTTCGCCTAGTTTCATTCTTCGCCCACCGGAGGGCACGCTGAGGCCTTCTGTACCTACTGTCGTTTAGCACCCTCACTCTAATGGCCCCACATGTTCCGACAAGTCAAGACATTCGTGACCCCCTGTTTAGTCTGCCAGAAGGCCAAGTACGAGGCATCATTTCCAACCTATATTATTAAAGGCGCAAGACTCACCGAGCCGCAAAGGGGCTCTAGAGCCTAGGCGCAAGGCGTAGACGTGCTCCTGAGGCACGCAAGGTGCAAAAATGAGAAAATAAATTCAGTGAATTGGGCTGCGCCTGGGACACGCGAGACGTAACAATGGGAAAAAATAAATTCAGTGAATTGGGAGCCCAATTCATGGAAAATCAGCGAATTAGGCGCCCAATTCGCTGAAATTGCGTCCAATTCGCTAAAATCCAACGAATTGTGCGCGCAATTCGCTCAATTTCAGCGAATTGTGCGCCCAGTTCGCTCAATTTCAGCGAATTGGGCGCCCAGTTCGCTCAATTTCAGCGAATTGGGCGCCCAGTTCGCTGAAATTCAGCGAATTGGGCGCCCTGTTCGCTCAATTTCAGCGAATTGGGCGCTTAGATGTGCATTGGGCGCACCTCAGGTGCGCCTCAGGCACATCACCCGTCTAGGCCTTCCTGAGGCGCAACGGAGTGCGCTCGGTGCGCCCGACGCCCCAGGCGCGCCCCTTGATAACACAGTTTCCAGCTGGTCTCCTTAAGCCTCTTCCCATTTCGGACCGCGTTTGGGAGGACGTGACCATGCACTTCATTACTCGACTACCGTGCTCCCAGAGATTCGATTGTATCTTGGTCGTGGTGGTCAGACTATCCAAATACGGTCATTTCATTCCCATTCGTCATCCCTACACCGTTGCCACAGCCGCGGACAACTTCATCAGCGGCGTCGTACACCTTCATGGGTTCCCTCGGTCGATCGTGAGCCATCGTGATCCAATTTTCTTGAGCACCTTCTGGACCACACTTTTCTGGATACAGGGGACTTGCCTTCGCATGAGCACTGTTTATCACCCGCAGACGGATGGCCAGTTTGTGGTTCTCAATTGCTGTCTGGAGACGTACCTCCACTGCTTCGTGGGGGAGTAAGCCCGCGGATGGGTCAAGTGGCTCTGTTGGGCTGAGTACTCCTACAACACTGCCTACCACAACGTAGCAGGTACCACCCCGTTTGAGGCTGTCTATGGCTGGCCGCCACCCTACATTCTCCGCCATCTGCCGGGTGAGTTCCAGGTTGAGAGTTTGGCCACCTCCCTGCAGAACTGTGATACCATCCTGGATCACTTGAAGTATCACCTCCTATGGGCCCAACAAAAGATGTCCTTTGCGAACAGGAAGCGTCAATGTCCTTTGCGAACAGGAAGCGACGCGATGTTTCCTTCTAGGTGGAAGAGAGGGTGTTCATCAAATTGCACCTATACCGCCATCTGTTTGTGGTCCAAAGCTAGCCCCACGGTTCTTTGCCCATTTAAGGTACTAGCGTGTATCTGTGCGGTTGCCTATCGCCTACGCCTCCCCGCCGAGAGTCGCATACACCCGGTCTTCCACGTTTCTCAGCTGCGTCGTGTGGTGGGCAACCACGCCACCACGCACCACATTTGGACCGATGTTGATCTCGCCGACGCAACACCTTATTACTCGTCCAAGATACTCGATCACCACTGCCTTCTATCGGGAAACCCCACTTCGGAGGGAATTTTGGTCGCCTGGGCAAATCACCCAGACTCTGATGCTACATGGCTCCCTCGGGATGACTTCTGCCACCAGTTTGCTGACTACTGTCTTGAGGACAAAGCACATTTTCTAGACGGTGGTATTGTTACGGACTTGCACAACGACGAGACGCCGTGGCGGGTCTACACGCGGAGGAAGACGACGACTGGTCCGTCGGGAGGAGGAGAGGCCAAAGACGCAACGTCGGCGTGACTATTTTATTTATTTTGCACTATGTTATTTTATATTATGTTGTGTATGCATTTAATTTTCTCGCACTTGCTATTCGCAACCCGTGCCTATAAGGGGTGGAGTTGAACTCCTTTTTGATTATTCTTGGATGAATGAAAATTAGGGTTGCTCCCTAAGGTTTTTCTCTCAACCCTAATCCTCTTCTTCCTCACCTCCGCCGGCCTTTCCCCTTGTCGGGTTCCTCTCCGAAATCGTATCAATCTCAATCTAACGAGGTTAAAGTTAGAGTCTGCTCGAAGTCTCCTCTATGTTCTCCCTCAGTCTTCTTTACCTTTGTGGGGAAGAGCTCTGACTTGGAAGGATGGGGATGGAAAGCAAGGGATAATGCATCGGGGTGACAAGTAAATAGGTACTTGTTTTTAAACTACGCTATTAGTCATTCTCTGTGAAATTGTTACATTTTATATTAAGCAATAGATTATATAAAAACTTAAACATTGGTATATATTATATATAAATCTTAACCTTGCAATGTTTAAAATGGAATGTATATGTTAGGTTTCCACTTCTAATTTAAAGATTATGATTACTTTTTCTAGCTTCTCAAAAGCGTGCTCTTTGATTCTACATTTTAGATTATTGTAGGTAGATGAAGACAAGTTAAATATTTTTGTTGATTATTACTGTATTTGGTTTAAATTTACTGTATTTTATAGCTATTGCTATGAGGGATATCACTGTTAGCATTGAGGAAGTGACCCCTCCAGTTTTTTCGTCGGGTCCTCTCTTTCCTTATGAGGTCTGAACTTTTATTCTTATGATATTTGTTATCTGATGTATTTCTGGCTGATGTGGCCTTTAAGGTTTTGCTAGTTTATTTTCATGTACTTGACCCAGTTCCTTGTTCAAATTGTAGAGGCGGATCGTAGAACTTTTTGAGAAGAACACATACTCAGTTGTAAACATTTTTGATATTACTCTACGACCTCAACTTAATGTGACTGGTGTTGTTGAGGTACGAGCTATGCAATTATTTTTTGCGTACTTTTTTTATCTTCAATTTCTTTTGTAAGGATGTAACAATTATATTTTTTATTGCAAGATTTTTGATATCATAATTAATTTCGTTAACGATGAGATGCTACATTTAGATGTACACTTTAGTTCCATGTGAGATGTAACTATTTATTCTTGTTTGGTCAATGGAGATAGTATATTTATGAACCACATTCTGTTCGATTAAACAAAAACCGGTTTTACATGAACTGTGAGGTATGCCCTTTGAATTCTTATTTCTTATGTATTCTGTTTTGTCTACTATATTCTATGGTCTGTAATCTGGTGCTTGGTCGTTTGTGTTTAAGTTGATATCAAGTATCAACATATTAGACAAATATGTTTCTATACTAGATCTTTGAGCGGAAACCATGCACCTGACGATCGACTGAACACTGAATCATAGCCGTGGCCAGGGGTTCTATGTAATCATTGGTTGATCTCTAAACTCTGGAATAATCAAAGCGGCAACCTAGCATTCTACAATTGTCGACTTCTGTGTCTGATTAAGGATCGCTGCTCTAGAACTTTGATTTCACAACTTTGATCACTGAATTGTCGAGTGCCGACCAAGCACTCAACAATCTTGGATCACTATGCTCTGAATCCAAAATTTGTTCTTGATAGTCGAGCAATGACCCATGCTGCTTGATCACTGTTTGAAGCTCACAAAAAGATTATCCTAAATCATCCAGCAGCTGCTCTATTATGATATAAATACCCTTTAAAGTTGTAGCGTTTTGGTGGTTCTTCAGATTATTTTGAAAAAATACCGAAGAAGCGAGCCTTCATTCGTTGTCTAAGGATGCTCTTTCATCTAATGCCAATCAGCTGAAGTCTGACTGCCATCGAAGGGGTTGAGAAGATCTTTATTTGAATCTGGAGTTCGACTTCATTTGAAGTTTCTGTAAGCCGCACTCATATGCATATTTGTAAGTTGCATATATGCATAGTGAGTTATCTGCTACTACTCATAGACAGCCCATTTTAGAGTGTATCACGAGTATTTATTTTCGTGTGATTGTTGTGTTGGTTGTTTGTGTTTTGTATTTTTTCCCTGTTCCGCTGTGATGTACTTCTTCTGTGATTTACTATTGTCTACCATCAATATCTATTTCTCGGTCTAATCCGCACAACAAATTCAACCTGGCACAACATAGATCAAGCCCAATGAACTGGACCATGCCTTTAATGTGTTGAATCAATGCCTTTAATCAGTTAATGTGTTAAACCGTGCCTTTAATGTGGATTATTCTTGTTGATCATTTATAAGTTTATTTTGTTCTTATTTAGCTTGGATAAGATTACATTTTAAATTTATCATGTAATCCTATTTCAATAAATACAAGAGCTATGACTTTTATTTAGACAATTTTGTTCTCTTATTTTCTATTTCCTTTTACTGCAATTGTTTGAGCGAGAAATATTATAAGAGGAAAAGTGGGCATATGAACTCACAAGGAATGAAAATTTCAAGCAAGAATTACCTAACTTCCCTTATCCTCTCGTGGCCGATTGAACCTCTCTCACACACCCCTTCTTTCGGTTCCCAACATAGGAAATTTCCCGCACTCGTACACGAGGAAGGTGAAGGAACAAAGTTTCTCTTTTGATCTATCCATTCTCCTGTGACGTGATCGCTTCAATCAATTTGGTATCTTAGCCAAGTGTCGTGGATAATAAACGAGATCAACTAATCAGACTCCGAGACATGCTCGCCAAAGTCATCACAGACGGCTACGTCTGAGTCGCACAACATACTTGTATGGCTCCCACACAGGTCGATGTCCTAGTTATTGAATAACCCTCTGATCTGATGGATGATGGTCCCATGCGGCCCCATCCACCCGCGCGTGTGGAGAAAATCTCACACCTCCTGCGTCCTCTTTAACCGATGTAGAAACTCTACTCGATTGGAGCAGGCTCCTCAGTTACTAGCCCCCCTGCCCAATCCCGGGGCCACCCTGCCCCAACGTATGTCACCAATGATCCATGGGGCTTTGACGCCCTCGCCCTCCCGCCATCGAAGGGGTTTGGAAGATCTTTATTTGAATCTGAAGTTCAGCTTCCTTTGAAGTTCCTGTAAGCCGCACTCATGCATATTTGTAAGTTGCATATATGTATATAGTGAGTTATCTGCTACTACCTATAGACTATCCATTTTAGAGTGAATCACGTATATTTGTTTTCTTGTGATTGTTGTGTTTGTTTTTTTGTTTTGTACTTTTTCCCTATTCCGCCGTGAAGTACATCTTCTGTGATTTACTATAAGCTACCATCAATATCTATTTCTCAGTCTAATCCGCACAACAAATTCAATTTGGCACAGCATAGATCAAGCCCAATGAATTGAACCATGCCTTTAATGTGTTGTTGAATCAATGCACTTTTAAATCTTTTCGATTTTAATGTTTGTGATGGCTGAAGTTAAAAGTGTGGATTATTCTTGTTGATTGTTCATAAGTTTATTTTGTTCTTATTTAGCTTGGATAAGATTACATTTTAAAATTTTCATGTAATCCTATTTCGATAAGTACGAGATCTATGACTTTTAATTAGACAATTTTGTCCTTTTATTTTTTATTTCCTTTTACTGCAATTGTTTGGGTGAGAAATATTTTAAGAGGAAAAATGGGTATTTAAACTCACAAGGAATGAAAATCTCAAGCAAGAATTTACCTAACTTCCCTTCTCTTCTGGCCAATTGAAGCCCTCTCTATCACACCCCCTCTCTCGGTTCCCAACATAGGAAATTACCTGCACTTGCACGTGAGGAAGGAGAAGGAACAAAGTTTCTCTTTTGATCTATCCATTGTCTCGTGACGTGATCCGTCTCTACAGGATTCAATCAATTTGTTATCATAGCAAAGTGTCGTGGATAATGAACGAGGTCAACTTGTTAGACTCCAAGACATGCTCGCTAAAGTCATCTCAGACAGCTACATTCGAGTCGCACGACACACTGTTATGGCCTCCACATAGGTTGATGCCCTAGTTATTGAATAACCCTCAGATCTGAGTTGCAGTCAATTTCATATATTACTTTGTTGTTTTTATTTATTTTATTGTAATCGGGCTCTCCGCTTCCAAGGCCAATCATAGCTGTTGTTGTCGAGTGCCCTAATTTTATTTTCTTATAAATAAGAGGCATGCGGGCTGCTTGGAGGCTCATTGCAAAATTTCGAGATAGTGAATCCTGGAATCTCGCGATCATCCCACGGTGCCAACTTCGTGGAACCCAATGTGACGACTCTTAGCCACTTATCTTCCTCCCCAGGATAATACCTAACCCTAGCCTCCCTTTCCCCAACACTAACCCCTTTACTGCCCTTCATACCTCTCCAAACAACAGCCGTTCCTCCTCTCTGTTGATGTCCAAAGCAGCCACCACCCCCTTTTTCTGTCCAGCAACCAACAGACCGCCGCCTCTTTTTCCACCCTTCCAGCCACCCAACAGCAGGCCGCCACCTCTGTGCAGCCGCCTCCTACTCCGCAGCCCTCCAAACCCCACCGCCATCTTCCAGGTTGCTGTCTAGCCATTACCATCACCTCCCAGATGCTCCCCTTACTGTCGCCGCCCCTTCCAGCCACCCCTTTGCTGTCGCGGCCCCCTACCAGCCGCCCCTTACTGTTGTCTCCCTGTCTAGCCCTACACAGCCAGCCGCCGCCCCCTTTTCCGGCACCGAACCTTGCCACAACCACCCATCCTCGGGAACCACCTCCAAACAGCCCTCCTCTACTAGATCTGGGCATTCCATCCCAGATCCAACCACCACCAGCCTGGATTCTCTTCCAAAACCCCCGGATCCACTCTCCTGCGGCGTGGATTTGCTACCTTATTGCCGGATCTACCCTCCCGTAGCCCAGATCCGCTCCCCATAGTCAGATCCAGTCCAACCACGGTTTTTCCTCTAGAGCGTCTCTACTGCGCTGTGCTTCACCGAATTTTTACACATTAGGCAGCCCCCATATTTTGTGAGTATTTATTTGTTGTATGAGACTTAAATTCTCAATATTATTATAGGAGGCTATGATTTTATGTTTGTTTGGATCTCCAGAATAATAGTTATTTGTTTAGATTATTATTGTGAATTACAGGGTTTATTCGCCGCGCGCTCTTGTTTTGGCCCTCCACGCGGAGGAAAACCTAAGTTGCTTTGCCCTATTGAATTATTTTGCTATTGCTAAAGTCATGTGCATGTGATTAAATTATTTATTGTTTATTTTGATTTATCTGTTTGGTTTTGTATTGTATGTAGGGTCAGAGCATCATTAATCCGCCACTTATAGATTCGTCCTGCGTCAATTGGTATCAGAGCCAGGTTGCGAGCACACTTTTGATACACAATTGTAGAGTCTATAGGTTACGTTATGGTTATGTATCACCAATATTCTTCTCCTCTATTTGGGGAGCCCGAGTCCACTTACACCTGCCCCTATAGAGCCCCGTCAGGGAGATTCTCACGTCACTACAATGATTATTGTCGATCACAGCACACCACCTATAGAGATCGCGTGATCCACCGCCACGATCCCACTATGCCAGAGACGATCAGTATGATGATTGTCGTCGTTCACATCCTTGCACGCGAGCTGTTCGTGTTGATCTTTCAACGTGACTCGATTACCTTAGAGATGATTATTATGAGAGAGATATCGAGTGGAAAGTTCGTACTAATGTCTCTTCTTTTGACGGCTCTTCGAGCCTTAATTCTTTCAGTTATTGACTCGTGGATATTGAGTATTATCTTGATCGTTTTGAGTTATTCAGTGAGCGGCGCATCAAGTTTGTGAAACTTAGGCTTTTAGATCAGGCGAGAGCGTAATCGTCTAGCATTGAAAGCACCCGCGAGCAAGATCTTCTTCATTGCATCACTAGTTCGGTGGATATGAATTGTATATTGTGTCAGAGTATCTGCCTTCGTCGTATCGAAGTCGCTTGTTTGAGCGATTATTTTCCCTTTAACAAGGATCTATGTCAGTCGCTTAGTACATGGATCATTTTGATGAGTTAGTAATGAGGAGTGATAGCTGAGAGGAGCCAACTATGACTACTTTCTCAATTTCGGTCTGGACTTTGATCTGACATACGTACTGAGTTAGCCTATTACAGCTCGAAGTCCCTTGAGCAGACATATCAACTCACCCTACATCATGAACAGTTCTTGAGACTCGTAAGAGCTGGTCGATTGGATTCACATCTGACCACCGCAGTACGTGTCCCTCCTACACCGAGGTCACCACGATGTCTAACTTTGTCCCGTCAGGCATGACAAAAATGATACATGATACGTATTTCTCTCACCCCAGTGAGGTCCTTAGTTCAGTGAATGATCTATCTTTTGTTTCCGACTCTTCTCTGATGACCCCAACTAATAGTGAGTCTGAGCGACCTATTGATTCTATTGTGTTGTGTCCCTTAACTACACCTCTTCTTCTACTATGCATTGGTTCAGTTAGCACCCCTACCATAGACTCATTTCTTGACACCGTGCCGACAGACCCATTCTTGAAGGTAGGTCTATGCCCCATCCCCTTGTCATTACTCCGAGTAACATCACGATCGAGAGCCCAAAGTCGGGTGTTGATCTCGTAGTGTCCATTTCACTCATTCATGGGGACTACCCCTTACGATGGTACTCGTCTGGAGAATCATGACCCTAGTGACGAGTTATATGGCGAGCCCCTGTTGTGCCTTCTGATGAACCACCATATTCTGGTGAGGATGCGATTCAGGTGAGCCACTCATTTATGAGTTTCGAGTTATTGACGTCTCTTTCATTATCATCTCTGGTCTTGCCTCAGAGAATGGATCTTGAGTGGAGCATGGAGTATGTAGGGCCTTCCTTAAGTACACTTGAGCATACTCATATTTTGAGGACATACCTAATGACACATCGCACTCTTGATGAGTTTTGGGACACACCACCTGCTAACCCACCAGATAAGTTCTTTCTTGTCAGGGACACTCACCACACTCTAGAGTCATGTCTTCTAGTCGATGTCCATGATTTTCACTCAGGTGGTCGTCGCATTCGCGATGAATTTTCTTACATACCTTCTGGTGAGCCCCCTGATATGTCACGTTCCATGAGAAATATTTGGCTCTTTACGAGCTCGAATTTAAGTGTAGATGTCTCACATGGTCGCCTAAACACTCGTCACACACTGGATGAGTTTGTACACTCCACCGAGAGAGCCTCCAGATAGGCCACCTCATTTTGTAAATTTCCAGGCTATTGTCAGACTACCCCATATAGAGCGTGTTATGTTTATCTTGTTTCATTTGCATCACTTGCATGAGTCTGTTAAATCATTTGCATGTGTATGTTGAGTCGTTTGTTCATCGTTTGCATGTGCATCATGAGTCGGTCCGACGGAAAATAAATAATAGTAATAAATCTTGTTATCGCATGCAGATGTTCTTTGGCAAGGGCAGGTAGTTCATGAATCTGAGTAGGTGACAGTGAGAATCCGCGGTGTGAGGCTCCGTAGGAGGCTTGCTAAAAGCTTGAGCGTTAGGCGAATGGATCCCTACACAATCATGAGACAGATCAAAACAAATATCCATGATCTTGACATCCTGACGAGCATGAGTATCCATCTCATATTTAATGTTTAGGACTTAACGCCGTACTACAAGCCTCACGATCATGTTGACCCATTTTGTAGAGATCCTCTTGAGCATACACCTCCACAGCCTTTTGAGCCCACTCCCCTACAACCTTTTTAGCCTATATTTCCACATCCTCAGTATTGCACGCAGCATACTTCTGAGCCCCACCTGCCTTTGGGTCAGTCGCCTATGGATTCACCGTCTGCACCAGCGATCACACCGGGACTTCCAGCACATCAGTGGATTCTTGAGAGCATTATTGATATCGTGGCTCATGCATGCATAACCGCACCAGTTAGTCAGACATAGGAGTACCATCGACGATGATACTTTACCATCGATGATACTTGGACGACCTTTGTTGAACTCATCGAGTCTTACCTGGCATGCACCGAGAGAATTCCGATCTCTATTCATTAGGAGATGAATTCTTTCAAACCTGGGAGAATGATGCGGATCAGATAGGCGGACCCACGGCGGAGGATGAGTTTTGGGCCTGTTCGGGGCCAATTGGCTACCTGTCATATATAACATTTCTGGGTCGATGATCCGATCCGTCCTCACGGATGCATCCGGCTCATCGCTTGCAGTCAATTTCATATATTACTTTGCTATTTTTATTTATTTTATTGTAATCAGGCCCTTTACATCTACGACCAATCATAGCCGTTGATGTCAGGTGCCTTAATTTTGTTTTCTTATAAATAAGAGGCATGGGGGCTGCTTGGAGGCTCGTTGCAAAATTTTGAGATTGTGAATCCCGGAATCCGGCCATCATCCCATGATGCCGACTCCGTGAAACCCTAGGTGACGACTCCTAGGCGCTTATCTTCCTCCCCAAGGTAATACCTAACCCTAACCTTCTTTTTCCCACCTCTAACCCCTCTACCGCCCATCCATACCTCTCCAAACATCAGTCATACCACCTCCTTTTTCTGTCTAGCAACCAACAGATCGCCACCTCTTTTTCCAACCTTCCAGCATTCCAACAGCAGGCCGCCACCTCTGTCCAGCCGCTGCCTACTCCTCCACAGCCCTCCAAACCCCAGCCGCTGCCTACTCCTCCACAACCCTCCAAACCCCAGCCGCCACCTTCCAAGTTGCTGCCCAGCCACTGCCGCCACCTCCTAGCCGCTCCCCTTGCTGCCGCCCCTTCCAGCCGCCCTTTTGTTGTTGCTGCCCCCTACCATCCGCCCCCTTGCTGTTGCCGCCCCGTCCTGCCCCACACAGCCAGCCGTTGCCCCTTTTCAGGCATCAAACCTTGCCACCGCCCTCCATCCCATGAAACCACCTTCAAATAACCATCATCTACTAGATCTGTCTAGATCTGGGCATTCCAGCCCAAACCCAACCACCACTAGTTCTAAAACCACCGTATCCACTCTCCCGCAGCTTGAATCTGCTACCTTATTGTCGGATCTGCCCTCTCGCTCCCCGGATTCGCTCCCCATAATCAGATCTAGTCCAACCAACCCTTCTTGCCCCTCTGGAGCATCTTTACTATGTCGTGCTTCACCAGATCTCTACACTTTGGGCAGCCCCCATATTTTGTGAGTATTTATTTGTTGTATGAGACTTAAATTCTCAATATTATCATATGAGGCTATGATTTCATGTTTGTTTGGATTTCCAGAATAGTAGTTATTTGTTTACATTATTATTGTGATTTGTAGGGTTTATTTGTCGCGCGCTCTTATTTCGGCCCTCTACGTGGAGGAAAGCCTAAGTTGCTTTGCCCTATTGAATTATTTTTCTATTGCTAAAATCATGTGCGTGTGATTAAATTATTTATTGTTGATTTTGATTTATTCGTTGGATATTGCATTGCATGTAGGGTTAGAGCATCGTTAATCTGCCACCTATAGATTTGTCCTGCACCACTATCAATTTGCTACTAAGTTATCAAAGGCGCACCGAGGCACAAAGGGCCCCTGGAGGCTAGGCGCAAGGCGGAGGCGCGCGCCTGAGGCACGTGAGACGCAAAAATGAGGGGAAAAGGAAATTGAGCGAATTGGGCGCCCAATTCGCTGAAATTGTTCAGCGAACTGGGCGCCCAATTCGCTCAATTTCAGCGAACTGGGCGCCCAATTCGCTCAATTTCAGCGAACTGGGCGCCCAATTCGCTCAATTTCAGCGAACTGGACGCCGAAGTGCGCCTAGGGGTGCGTCTAAGATCATGTTTTTGCCCATATATTTTTTTTAAAATTACCTTGAAAGGCCCGCGCGCGCCTTCTGCGCGCTCCTGAGGCGCGCCGGGGCGCGCTCCTGAGGCGCGCCTGGGGCACATCGCCCGCCTCAGCCGTGCTTAGGGGTGCAAGGTTAGTTGAGCCGGCTCGAAAGCTCGATGAGCCGGCTCGAAAAAAGCTCAACTCGAGCTCGAGCCTCTGGAGCTCGAGCTCGAGCTCGATTACGAGTCAAGCTCGAGCTCGTCTAGTGTTGTTCATGAGCTCGCGAGCCGGCTCGCGAGCTTTTTGATTTATACATTTTAAAAAAAAAATAAAAAAAAAGTAAAAAATAAGAAAAAAACTCATGAGCTAAAAAACTCGCGAGCAGCTCGAGCTCGAGCTTGCGAGCTCAAAACTCGAGCTCGAGCTCGATAAGTTGGCATTGAGCTCGAGCTCGAGCTGGGATAAATGAGTTCGTCGAGCTCGAGCTTGGAAATTTTGCCAAGCTCGACTCGTTTGCACCCCTAGCCGTGCTGAGGCGCGGCGGGTTGCGCCTGGTGCGCCCGGCGCCTCAGGCGCGCCTAGGCACGCACCTTGACAACTAAGGTTTACTATAAGATAGTTTAATTTAGAATTGAGCAATAATCACATGGAGAAGTAAAAAATAGTTTGTTTACTTTGTTGTGGTGAGAAATAGTGCAATAGAGGATTTCAAGGCTTTTGCAACGACATTTGCGAAGTAATGTCTCTAAAGGGAATGCTATAAGAGTTAAGAGGACCATTTTCATCTTCTTACCTATCTCCTCTATGATAAATTGATACAAAGTTGCTATAAGCATTATGCATAACCTTGTTCACCATGACATTGTTACATATATGGTTGTGAACGGATATTTATGGAATTTTTTTGAAAAAATAAAATATATGACATTGTATCGACCAAACAGAAACTGACAAATATTACTCCCCAAGTTAAGCACGAGTGTTTAATGATATGGTCGCATAATTAGTTTTCTTTAGTGTCCTATATCGCGATGCATTACTATGAGATGTTAATTTACTTTCTTATATATGTATGTAGGTATATAAACACCACACATGCGCGCGCGCACACACACTAGTAGTCATGCATTGACGGGTGATGCGGAGCAGAGACGAGCACGAGCTTTGGGTCCGTTCGGGGCTGATTTGACGACTTACCATATATGACGTGCCCGGATCGACGGTCGAACTCCGCAGATCTGTCCGGATCCGCGTCGCGAGTCGAGATCGTATATTAGTTTATTTTCATGTATTTTAGTGGCCTCTCCCACCTGCCAATCATAGCCGTTGATAGGGATGCCCTAGTGTCTTGTTTTATTATAAATAATGGTCTAAGAGGCTGAACCAAGGCATTGCAAAATTTGGAGACTCTTCTTCCCGGATTCCAGCGATCCCGCCACGTTGCCGACTCCGTGGAACCCAAGTGACGACTCCTAAGCTTGTATCTTTCTCCCCAAGGTTTGCCCTAACCTTAGGCCCCTTTTCCCCCTTCGAAACCCCCGTCAGAAGCCCCAAACACCCCCCAAATCAGCCGCCTTTTTTCCATTCACTTTCATTATTCTTTCATGAAATTTACTATTCATGCTCTATAGTTTTTTCCCCTCCTGAAGCCGCTAACCCTGTTCCCCTCTCCGAGGCCCGTTCCGTCAACATTCCTGCAACCGCAAGCCGTCCAGTCCTCCCCTTTTCCAACCGCACCACACGTCGGCCTCCTGTCAAGCCGCTGACCTTCCCCCTTCCAACAACACAACTCGCCGGTTGCCCCTTTCCCAGATCCACCGCCACCACCATTCTAGACTCTCACATGTCCAAGCCACCAGCACCCCCTACACGTGGAGCCACGAACCCTCCCACTCCGCCTTCTGGATCAGTTGCAATCTGGGATTTTCAGCCCGAATCCGATCTATTATTGTCGGATCTACCCTTCCCCGCACGGATCTCCACCTATGTGACTGGATCTACCTACTTCCGGCTCGATCTCACAATCCGCCGCCGAGCACAGCCGCTGCCATCATTTTCACGTCGTCGGTTCCACCTTCGTTCGCCGGTCTACGCATTCGGATCCAAAGTCTTCAGTATCTCGGTCAGCCCGCTACTTTCGTGAGCCTCTCGTTGTATTGGAACATTTGATTTGATATTATTATTGGTTGATTGTCGTGCTTTGCTTTAATCTGAGCTTGTAGAAATTTGTTGCGGTACATTTGTAATTTGTAGGTGGGATTTATTTGCCGCGCGCTTAGCCTTGACCCTCCGCGCTGAGGAAAGTCATTAAATAATTGTTGAATTGAATGTTTATTTATTTTCTTTAATTAACTGCGCGGGTTGAAATTGTTATTGCTCAAATTATTTTGTCGTCATCACCGACGGTTTGCATTGCATTTAGAGTTGGATTAGAGGGTCACATCCACACCCTTTCCCTAGAACTCTAGGTTTTGTCCACCCCGTAGCCTACCCTACATCAATTGGTATCAGAGCAAGGTTGCGCGCACTTTTCGATACACAGTCGTAGAGTCTATAGGTTTTTCATTATGTCTAGGTGTCACAATTATTCCCCTCATCAATTTAAAGGTCTCGAGCCCACTTGCACCCGCTCTCACAGAATCCCGTCAGGGAGATCCTCACATTATTACGACGATCATTCTCGATTGCAGTACACCACTTTCAGAGATCGTGTTGACCCATCGACACGACCCCACTATGCTAGAGACGATCAGTATGGTGATTGTTGTCGTTCTTATCCGTACACGCGAGCAGATCGTGTTGATCCTTCGACACGACTCGGTTATCTTAGGAATGATTATTATGAGGATAACCGTTCCGAGAGAGATCTTCGGAGTCAGTTTCGTACTGCTGCCCCTTCCTTTGACGGCTCATCGAGTCCAGAGTCTTTCAGTTATTGGCTCGTGAATATGAAGTATTATCTTGATCATTTTGAGGTATTCGGTGAGTGTCGCGTCAAGTTTGCGAAACTTGTCCTTTTAGGCAAGGACATATTGGACTAACGTTGAGAGGACCCACAAGCAAGACCGTCTATATTACATCACCAATTTGGTGGACATGAAACATACTTTGTGTCAAAGGTATTTGCCTTCGTCGTATCGGAGTCGCTTGCTCGACCAATTATTTTCCCTTCAGCAAAGATCCATGTCTGTCGCTGAGTATAAGGACCGTTTTGATGAGTTAGTCGTGAGGAGTGATATCCGAGAGGATCCATCCATGACCATTCCCCGATTTCGGTATGGACTTTGGTCTGACATACGTACTAAGGTAGCTTATCATAGCTCGAAGTCCCTTGAGCAAGCATATCAACTCGCCTTTCGTTATGAATAATTTTGAGATTTTCACCCTGACCTCCGCAGTACGAGTTCCTCCCATATTGAGGTCACCATGACGCCTACCACTGTCCTGTCAGGCACGACAAAAGTGATACATGAGGCGGATTACTCTCACCCCAGTGAGGTGCTTAGCCCAGTGAGTGACCTATCTCTTGTCCCTGACCCGTCTCCTGCGACCCCAATTGAGAGTGAGCCAGAGCAATCTATTAAGGCTGCTGTATTGTGTCCCTCACCCACACCTCTTTTTTGCCATGCACCGGGTTAGTTAACACCCTCACCATAGATCCAATTCTTGACACCACACCCACAGACCCATTCGTGAGTGTAGGTCTATGCCGCTCTCCCGTTGTCATTGCCCTGAGTCACATCACCACCGAAAGCCTAGAGCCTGATGTTAATCTCGAAGTGACTATGTCACCTATTCATGGGGACACTATCCCTTGTGATGGTACTCATCTGGAGGACCTTGAACATAGTGACGAGTTCTATAACAACCTCCCTTTTGATGAGCCACTACATCCTGGCGAGGATGCGATTCAGGTGAGCCGCTTGTTTACGAGTTTCGGGTTAGTGGCGTTTTTTCCATTATTGTCTCTGGCCTTGCGCCAGAGGATGGATATTGTGTGGATCATCGAGTATTTAGGGCACCACCTGCTGACATATCGCACCCTCGATGAGTTTTGGGACGCACCACCTGTTGATCCACCAGACGAGCTCTTTCTTTTCAGGGACACGCACCATACTCGAAAGTCACGCCTTTTAGTCGATATACACGATTTTCATTCAGGTGGTTGTCGCATTCGTGATGACTTTTTTACATACCTCCTGGTGAGCCCCCTGATGTGTTACGCTCATTGAGAGACATTTTACTCTTCATGAGCTCGCCCTTGGGTGTAGATGTTTCGCACGGTCACCTGAGCACTTGAGACACACGAGATGAGTTTTTCTACACTTCATCGAGAGAGCCTCCTGACAGGCCACCTCCTTTGATGATTTTTCAGGTCATTATTAGATTCTCTTATAGAGAGCATGTTGTGTCAGTCGTGTGTCATTTGCATCATTTGCATGAGTCTGTTGAGTCGTTTCGTCATCTTTTGCACGAGTCTGTTGTGTTCATCGTTTGCATGTGTGTCATGAGTCAGTCCGACGAATAATCCATATTGGTAATACATCTTGTAAATCACATGCGGATGTTCATTGACAAGTGCAGGTACTTCATGAAGGCGAGCAGGTGATGATAAGAAACTGCATTGTGAGGCTTGCTAAAAGCTTGAGCGTTAGGCAAATGGATCTCTATATAATCTTGAGACGGATCAAAACAAACACCTACGATCTTTATATCCCTGCAAATATGGGTATCCACCCGATATTTAATGTTGAAAATTTGACGCCATACTACGAGCCTCGCGATTATGTGGACCCAAGCAGTGGGGACTTCCAAACGCCCACACCTCCACTCCTGTCTCCTTACCACCTTCATAGCCCACCCACGTCCGATGGCCACAACTACTCACCCACTCCCGACACCTACCCCCCCGGGGACTCGTCTTCTTTTGTTTTACCTTCAGCACCGTCGACTGCACCAGGATCCACCACTCGTGAGTTAAGCGTTGAGAGCATTACAGAGACCCGACGTCGCCATTACGTTTCTACTACAGACGTTGATGACACCTGGGTACTTGTAGAAGAGTTTGATCGATTCACCAATGGACTTCGACTTCAGCGCAACCGTCTCCATTCACCGGAGATGACAACTTTTCAGTCAGAGGGAGTTGATTGACGAGGATACTTTTCCTGCAACGACAC
Organism: Platanthera zijinensis; assembly: GCA_039513925.1. Classification (NCBI taxonomy): domain Eukaryota; kingdom Viridiplantae; phylum Streptophyta; class Magnoliopsida; order Asparagales; family Orchidaceae; genus Platanthera; species Platanthera zijinensis. The sequence goes on along the minus strand of CM077089.1, from coordinate 177,221,394 downwards.
TTAGGAGACCTTTGTTGGACCTCTTCGAGTTGTGCCTGACATTCATCGAGAGAATTCCGATCCCAACTCATCTGGAGATGAATTCTTTCAAGCCGGGGAGAGTGACGTGGAGCAGAGACGAACATGAGCTTTGGGCCCGTTCGGGGCTGATTTGGCGACTTACCATATATGGCATGCCCGAATCAACGATCGGACTCCGCAGATGTGTCCGGATCCGCGTCGCAAGTCGAGATCATATATTAGTTTATTTTTATTGGTTTATTTTCATGTATTTTAGTGGCCTCTCCCACCGGCCAATCATAGCCGTTGATAGGGATGTCCTAGTGTCTTGTTTTATTATAAATAATGGTCTAAAAGGCTGAACCAAGACATTGCAGAATTTGAAGACTCTTCTTCCCGGATTCCAGCAATCCCGCCACAGTGCCGACTCCGTGGAACCCTAGGTGATGACTCCTAGGCTTGTATCTTCCTCCCCAAGGTTTGCCCTAACCTTAGGCTCCTTTTCCCCCTTCGAAAGCCCCGTCCGCAGCCCCAAACACCCCCCCAAATTAGCCGCCTATGGCTTTCCAGAACTCCCATTTTTTCATTCACTTTCACTATTCTTTCATGAAATTTACTATTCATGCTCTATAGTTTTTTCCCCTCCTGAAGCCGCCAGCCCCTTTTCCCCTCTCCGAGGCATGTTCTGTCAGCATTCCTGCAACCACAGGCCGTCCAGTCCTCCCCTCTTCCAACAACACCATCCGCCGGCCTCCTGTCAAGTCGTCGACCTTCCCCCCTTCCAACAGCACCACCCGTCGGCTGCCCCTTTCCCAAATACATCGCCACCTCCATTCTAGACCCTCACCCGTCCAAGCCACCATCCCCCCTACACGTGGAGCCACGAACCCTAACCCCCTCCCCTTCCGGATTAATCCCGATCTGGGATTTTCAGCCCGAATATGATCTATTATTGTTGGATCTACCCTTCCCCGCACGGATCTCCACCTACATGACCTGATCTACCTATTTCCAGTATGATCTCACAATCTGCCGTCGAGGACAGCCACCACCATCATTTTCATACCGCCGGTTCCACCTTCGTTCACCGGTCTACGCATCCAGATCCAAAGTCTTCAGTGCCTCGGTCAACCCGCTACTTTGGTGAACCTCTCGTTGTATTTGAACATTTGGTATGATATTATTATTGGTTGATTGTCGTGCTTTGCTTAGATCTGGGCTTGTAGAAATTTGTTGCGGTACATTTATAATTTGCAGGTGAGATTTATTCGCCGCGCACTTAGCCTTGGCCCTCCGAGCGGAGAAAAGCCATTAAATAATTGCTGAATTTAATGTTTGTTTATTTTCTTTAATTAACTGCGTGGTTGAAATTGTTATTGCTCAAATTATTTTGCCGCCGTCACCGACGGTTTGCATTGCATTTAGAGTTGGATTAGAGGATCACGTGCACACCCCTTTTCTAGAAGTCTAGGTTTTGTCCATCCCGTAGCTTACCCTACATTAGCGGGCTACGCCTATGTAGGACTGGTCTTAGTTGCCAACAGATTCTACTATTCCTAATTATAGGTTGCGCTCCTCTATCTTCTAAATTTACACGGACCACCCCTCCTAATATATATTTCATAATATGCATACACAAAAACACTCCCTTGGAGCTCCAAGCATTCACAAAATAACCTTCATGGAGCTCCTGTCCAAGGGTGGTATTTGTGTACATGCATGTTATAAAATGTAAGCTTACGAGGGAGACTTTTGTAATTTCAGAATATAGAGGGGTGCAACCTGTAATTTTGCAAACTAACAGGAGTGTTCCTAGTAAAGGACCATATATATATATATATATATCTATCTATATATATATATATATAATACAGTTAAATTTTTGTTTCCAATTTAGTCATCCTCTAAAATCCTTTTTGAGTGGGCGGTGCAGTTGGAGATGTAATAACATTTATGAATGTGGCTTTCTCTCTACAACTGGAATTAAATATAAAAAGGCTTTTGGGGATCTGCAGTTCCAAAAGGGCAAAAAGATAGCTTTGTGTTTTCTCAAATATGGAATGGAAAAAACACCCAAACAAACATGTCCTAATTCTCTTTGATGACATTTGAGCAATGTAGACTTTACAATCGTTTTGCTTTTGTAGTTGATTATTTTGCTAGCTTAATTATTATGATAAACTTACTCATCGTCATCAAAATTTCATTTAAGTTATTCTTTTTAATTAATAAAAATTGGTTTCTTGAGCACAAATGAATCCAGGTGCCTGAAGGAAATGGTTCGGGAGTAATATGGGATGACGATGGACATATAGTGACGAATTACCATGGTAAGTTCCCGCCAAAATCTGTTCTTGAATATCCATTAACTAAGTAATGATAAGTTTGTAAGTATATAGTGATTTATCCAGTTTGTACCTAGGGTTTGCTCTTTTTATCTTCTTGTCTACCAAATACTTTTCTTGCTTCAAATGTGTTTTAACACATCCTTATGAAATGTATCTAATTTTAATGTTCCTTCTTGATGCTCATTATTATTTTATAGTGGTTGGCAATGCTCTTTCAAGGAACCCACTTCCAGATCAGGTTGTTGCCCGGGTCAATATTCTTGCTTCTGAAGGGTGAGTTTTTTTTAATAGAAAAGTATGAAGTCAAAACAATTTTTAAAGTACACTAGTTAATACTTGGTTAATATCTACCTAATCTTATATTCCTAATAACTTGAAAGTGTGCAAAAGAATTTTGAGGGAAAATTGGTTGGTGTAGATCGTGCCAAAGATCTTGTTGTCTTAAAGGTGATTACTCTTTCTAAATTGGTTGTTTCTATATGCTCGAACATCATGTCATAAGTGGCTTACATACCTTATCAATCACATAATCCAATTACCTTTAAGATATATTGAGTCTTCAGCTTGACTACAACAACACTCAAGCCTTTATCCCACTATAGTGGAGTCGCTTGCGGCAGTCTTTAGCTTGACTATGAAATAATAATTGTTTTCTTTTCACAAGGGGAATAATAAAACATTCATTGGGATGATTGAAATTCGATTGTTTCTTCCATCAAATATTTTTGAATAATCTGTCAATTTAGGCTCCGTTTGGGGGGACTTATTTTCAGCGGTCAAGCGGTTACAACTGCATGTACCGGACCTTTATTAAGTTCCGGTACATGTGGCCGTAACCGCTTGACCGCTGAAAATAAGTCCCTCCAAACGGAGCCTTAGTCAACAACCAAAACACTGTTTTCTTTCCGCATGAATCCTCTTTTGTCACCCATAGTTTATGTTTTGATACGTTGTAAAGTTTCCCTTGTCCCTTCCCTGAGATATATTGCTATTTATAACACTTGTTCTTTATGTTAGGAGAAGTGCTGAGGATATAGTTCTTAAAAACTTATGTAGCCTCAGAATCCTGTTCCCTTCTGCCTACAACGGTTTGATTTTCAGTTAAATGCATTGATTTTGACATGGCATCAGAGCAGAACATGCTTAATGGTCCACTCCCACATCACCACGTAATAAAAAAATAAGTCTATGTGTTGGAGGTTAAAGATCCTGCATGTAAGGATCTGCATTGTGAATGTAATTCCACCTTGGAAAGTCATGTAACCTTGTGTAGTCAATATATATCCTAGACCCCTTGACACGATCACGAGCGGAATCTGGCATGGGGAAGGGCCGGCAGAGGTGAGGGAGAAGAGAGGGGATTATGGTTGAGATGAAAACTTTAGGGAGCGACCCTAATTTTCATTCATCCAAGAATAATCAAAAGAAGTACAACAACACCCCTTATAGGCACGGGGTGCGGATAGCAAAAACACATAATAAAAGTGTACACATACATAATATGAAATAACATAAAACAAATAAAAATAAAACAATCTTTATGGGGTCCCGTCTTCGATCTCTCCTCCAAACGGGCTCGCCATCGTCTCCCTCCACGTGCAGACTTGCCGCGGTGTCCCATCGGCGCGTGCGTGTCCCGTCGGTATGCGCAATCGTAACAATGCCACTGTCTGGAAAATATGTCTTGTTTCCAAGACATTGGTCGGAGGGGTGGCGACAGTAGTGATTCTAGGGCAGCCACATAGCTTCGGATTTCAGACGGTAAGATCCAGCAACAGGGACCTCCTGCGAGCCAGAGTCTCCCTGAAGGTGGTAGAGGCGCTCAAGTAGCTTGACTGGGTAGTACGACGCCAACTGCCGTCTTTCTTCCGGACCAGAGTAGGCTAGGCTGGTGGCAAACCTGCTGGAGGCTGGATGACGTCGATGAGCGTGGTAGAAAGTTCTTGGAGAGAGGAGTCACCGTCGAGGCGATATGGCCGGAGCCCATGGAGGAACTGCATGGTCATAGTCGCCCAATTGACGTTGTACAACCCTTATTCGTCAAGGGGGGACCCAGCCGGGCCACGTGGGTGGAAGGTCAAGGTCAACATTAAAGGGCAGGGCAAAATCAGCAAACTACCAACACAGACATTCTTTGTTGCAAGTGAGTATCATACTCGCTTGAGCGAGCAGTCAACAGAGAGGTTTTTGCGAGAACCAGAGATACTCGTCTATGAGAGACTTTCAGCAACATCTCGCCAGGAGCAGGTAAGATCCTTTAATAGTCGTCAGGTATAATGTCGCCCAACTGCGAGCTGCAAGATCAGTAAGTTCAGAGAGACAACCTCGCAAGGGTGGGTCTCCTCGTCGAGACCCCCCAGGTTTTGTCTATAAATAGGACCCCAGGGGTACTAGAATGACATCTTGAATCGTTGCAATCCTGACCCCCACTCTCTTAAGACGAATACTCTCTAGTGGTTCCTTCCTCGCACCTTGCTCATCCGTTTTTGGTTGTGGTGGGAAAATTTACTCTAAATTTTCGGGTACGTGGTTGGACCTTCCTGCTGCAGCGATTGAGGTCCTTTAGCTTTTTCTCTCTCTTTCTTGCACTTGTCTTCATAACCGGTCGGCCGAACCGCGGGACCAGTAGCCTCGGGTTGCACTTAGATCCGAATTTTAGAGAAGAGATTTTCCCGGCTTCAACAATTTGGTGCGATGAGCTTGGATTGCAGTTGGAGGAGGAAAGTCCAGCAAGCATGCAATATGGTGGATGAAGCTGAGCGGGAAGGAGTGACAGGAAACTCGTAGTGTCCGAGCGAGTACGTGACGCGGGCTGAGTTTAATGCGGAGTTCGGCGGGCTCGTGCAACGCATCGAGGATACTGTGCGCTCGTTGCTGGATCCTCGCCTAGTGGACACGACGTTGTCGCCCCGTCGCGGGACCCCGTCGGAAGACATCACGTCGTCGAGGAGGCAGGTCAAGGAGCCGATAGTGGCAGAGCAGGAGCGACTAGTGCAATAGATGTACTTCCCGCCGAGGAAACAGAGGATCAGGATCAGGGAAGACAAGTATCGGGGGAGGACCCGGGATACTCGCACTGGCGAGTTTGGTGCTTCTCGCTAATTCGCAAGTCGCCGTCAAGGAGGGAGGAACCCGTTTAGCGAGGAGGTGCTGCCGACCCCAGTTCCTGAAGTTTTCAAGAACCCAGTCCCGAGCTACTACTCGGGAAAAGATGACTCGGTCAGACATCTCCAGTGGTTTGAGGACGTGGTGCCGATCCGTAGCATGACAGATGCGTTCAAGTGCAAGTTCTTTGCCATCACTTTCGAGGGAAAGGCCAGAGACTAGTTTCACCACTTGTCATCAAATTCGGTCAACTGGTTCAAGTACCTGCGTCGAGGGCTGATGGCGAGGTTCATGACGTCAACAAAATAGGAAGGAGGAGGCAGTTTCCCTTTTCCTTCTAACGTTGGGTCATTACATCGACTGCTTTCAGGAGGAATTCATTGGTATCCAGGAGGTGGACAGTGTTGCCTTGTAGCTGGCCTTGACGTTCGGCCTAAAGCAGAGACTCTTCTGGAGATCAGCATGGACCGCCCGAAGTCGTACAAGGAGTTGATCGAGAGGGAAAATAAATTTGTGCAGGGGGAGTAAACCAACACCAGCTTCTTGGCTAAGTTGGAGAGGGTAATCCAGGAAGAGGATGATGACGAGGAGAAGCTCAAGAGGAGGCTCGAGGAGGGACAAAGGAAGGGAGATAGGAAGAAACAAGAGGAAAGGAAGAGAGAAGAGCCGAGAAGAAGAGAGTAGAGGAGACGGGAGGAGAGGAGACCCTTCGAGGCTACTGGGAACTGAGATGAGGGGCGGAGGTTTCAGTACCCCGTGAACCGACCCCCGTGGAGGCCAGCAGAAAGAAGATACTCCCCAGAGAGGAGGAATGATCGCTACCAACCAGCAGGGTGTCAAGGAAGAAGATATCAGAGAGAGGCGGTGGCGGTCGCCGGGCAGGGCAACCGGGCCCAAATAAGGAACCATGGGATGAGGAACAGGTCAACGGAGGTCCCCCTTTATTGTGAGCTCCATCAAGTCAAAGGGTACGGTACTATGACGGGCTCCGACTTCTTGCAGCCCAGGAGGAGAGCCGGAGAAGGACCCAAGGAAGGAGAAGTATTGAGGTAGAGGGATTAGGAAGACCCAAAGAGGCAGCAACCCCCAGTCCAGAGGTGGAACGAAGATCGTGTTGACCAAGGGGCTCGCGGAGGAGTTGGTCAAGGAGGAGGGAGAGGGTCGTAACGATTCATGGAGGAGCAGGGGTGGAGGCCTCCCGTAAGGGAACCCTTCATACCATTTATCGAGGAGTGTCGCTTCGACCTCCCAGGCTCCTTAGCCATTAGAAGAGATCACCTTCTCCGCGGGGGACTTGTTGGGGAACAAGAATCTCTTCCATAATTCCCTCGTCATTCAGGCAGTTGTCAAAGACTTTACCGTCGATCAGATCCTCGTAGATAACGGGAGCTCCGTGAATGTCATCTTCAAGAAGACTTTGGACGGATTGAAGGTGGAAGCAGGAAGGGTGATCGCTTCAGATGACCCTCTTTTTGGCTTCTCAGGAGAAAGGAGGTGGAAGGAGTGGAGCTGCAGGTGAACCAGGGGGGATGACGATCCAGTGTAAGTTTGTCATTGTGGAAGCGCCTAGTGCCATTTTTGGAAGACCTTTGATCAACTCCTTCAAGGTGTTCTCATCCTCCTACCATCAATGCTTAAAGTACTGCCAGGTTGACGTCCTGGTGAGGATCTAGAGCAATCTGAGAGCCACCCTGGAGTGCTATATGAACGCGGCGAGCACTATCAGGCATCAGCTGGATGGAGAAGGCGGAGGGGTTGAAGCGAGTCCCTGAAGGGAGATCGAAGCTGAAAGCTACAGAAGAGGTGGAAGATGTGAAAGTGGTGACTGAGGATGGAAGGCCCGAAATGCTGCAGATAGGAGGGGCTTTGAAGCCCAAGGACAAGGTGAAGGTGTTGGCGTGCTTGCAGGAGAACGTGGACGTCTTCGCCTGGAGCGCTGTTGACATGCCCAGGGTTGATGTTGATGTGGCCTGCCATCGCCTCAACTTCGACCCGGAGGCCAAGCCCATCAGGAAAAAGTAGAGGTCGGTGGCCACTAAGCTGGTCGAGCCTCTCAGAAAGGAGGTAAAAAAACTGCTCAAGGTAGGTATTGTATTGAAGATCTAGTATCCAGGCTGAGTCTCCAATGTAGTAATGGTAAAAAGGCCTCGGGTGGCTGGAGGATGTGTGTAGACTTTTCTTTATTAAATAAAGTCTGCCCGAAGGATTGCTATCCCCTGCCTCGGATCGACGCGCTGGTTGATTCAGCCGTCGACTTTTTTGTTGTGAGTTTTCTTGATGCTTTTTCAGGATACCACCAGATCCGGATGCATCCCCCTGACTGTCGCGACGTTTCCTTCATCACGAGTGACGGCTGCTACTACTACAAACTAATGCCCTTCGGGCTGAAGAATGCAGGGGACACCTACCATCGAATGATGGATCAAGTCTTCAAGGAGCAAAATAGGCGTAACCTAGAGGTGTACAACGATAACCTCTTAATCAAAAGCAAGAGCGTCCCTGGGTATATTGAGGATCTGGTGGAGACCTTCACGACGATATGAAAATTCAAGATGAGGCTCAATCTGGTAAAATGCGTGTTCGGGGCAGGCCGAGGCAAATTCTTGGGACACGTTCTCACCCTTGAGAGGGTGGAGTCAAATCTTGACAAGGTCAAAGCAATCGTGGAAATGACATCCCCTAAGAACGTCAAGGAAGTCCATAGACTGACTTGAAGGTTGGCGGGCCTTTAGTCGCTTTTTGGGTTAAAGCCGGAGAGAAGTACTCCCCGTTCTTCAAGACTCTCCGAGGCCGTCAGCTATTTTAATAGACTGAGGAGTGCGAGAAGGTCTTTGAATAGCTCAAAGGCCAGCTGACACAGGCACCCCTACTCCAAAGCCCAAAGGAAGGAGAAGACCTGCTACTCTATCTGGGAGTGGGAGCAGAAGCGGCAAGCTCGGTGCTAATTCGGGAAGAAGGGAAGAGACAGCTCCCCATCTACTATGTGAGCAAGGTGCTCCGAAAGGCAGAGTTGAGGTACCCCATTCTGGAGAAGCTGACTTTTGTCTTGGTGATCTCAGCCCAAAAGCTCAGACCCTATTTTCAAGCGCACTTCATCCGCGTGGTGACAGATCATCCCCTTCGAGGTATCTTGAGCGGGGTGGAACATTCAGGGCGATTAGCAGAGTGGTCGTCAACTCGTCAGCAGCCTTGCCAAATATCGGGTTGTATGTTTCTTTCCAAGCTTCAAGATCTCTCAAAAAGAGCGGGTATTGTGTACAACCCTTATTCGTCAAGGGGGGACCCAATCCTAACACGTGGGCGGAAGCTCAAGGTCAACATTAAAGGGCAGGGCAAAGTGAGCAAACTACCAGTGCATGCATTCTTAGTTGCAGGGGAGTATCATACTCGCCCAAGCGAGCAGTCAGCAGAGAGGTTTTGCGAGCACTAAAGATGCTCGCCTATGGGAGACTTTCAGCGACATCTCGCCGAGAGCGGGCGAGATCCTTCAATTGTCGCCAGGTATATTGTTGCCCAGCTGCGAGCCCCGAGATCAATAAGTCCAGAGAAACAACCTCGCAGGGCTAGGTCTCCTCGTCTAGAGACCCCCCCCCCCAAGGTTTTGCATATAAATAGGACCTCAGGGGTACCAGGAACGATACCTTGAAACCTTACAATCCTGCCCCCCCACTCTCTTGAGACGACTACTCTCTAGGTGGTGCCTTCCTCGTACCTTGTTCAACCGTTTTTTGTTGTGGAGGGAAAATTTACTCTAAATTTTTGGGTACGTGGTGGGATCTCCCAGCTGTGCGTCTGGGGTCCTTTAGTCTTTTCTCTCTTTCTTGCACTTGTTTTCATAACCGGTCAGGCAAACCGCGGGATCAATTACTTCGGGCTGCACTTAGATCCGAATTTTGGAGGAAGAGATTTTTCCCGGCTTCAACAGACGCGTACATCGCCAAGCGTACGGAGCCAAGCCACCCCTAAAATGACATTAATACCTCCCAGGCTGAATGCGTAGAAGTTCGCGGTCACGGAACAGGACCACATGGAAATAGGCACGACAGTGCAACAACCCTGAGTTGGTCGACGACGTCCATCTCCCAGGCAGATTGCAACATCCGGATAGGGAACTGAGGGAAGACGAAGCTGCTGCACCAGGTGCTCAGAGATGAGGCTTTGGCTTGCGCTGCTGTCCACCATGATGATAATCAGATGATCTCACATCTTACCCGAGAACTGCATGATCTACTGGCTAGAGATCCTCTCGTCGAGGCACAAGACAACTCCAACCGGTGGAACGTGGTTGCGTTGGGGTCGAGAAGTGTATCCCCCGCTGAGAGCTCCAGGGCCTCAAAGTCAGTCAGGGTTACCTCCGGGTCAACGTCGCCGATGATGGCGTGAAACTCCTTCACGGAGTAGTCATGGTTGGGGAAGTACGGTTGGTGGCACCAAAACAGAGACCCTTGCTGTGGAGCTCATTGTAATCACTATTCGAGAGGCTCTAAGGGGCCGGTGGGCGGCTCGACCGATTTCCCAAGGCGGCGGTCGCAGGGGAGGAGTTGTAGTTGGTGGTCACCAAGGCAGTCGAGGTCAGTGGTGGTCGGCCGTAGGAGCGGGTGGATGGGGGGAGAGGTCGGCCTCCACCAAGCGCGCCAAGTTCATGGTGTCAGAGATTGTGTGAGGGTGGTGCGTGCGGAGACGAGAGTGGATATGTGGCAGTAGCCCTTGCATGAAGAAGCCCAAATAATGATCGGGCGGTAGCCCGGGGACGTGGGAGACCAGGGTGACAAAGTCATCAACATGGTCGTCCAAGCCCGTTGTCTGGCGGACGCTGCAAAGACGCTCGGTAGCGGAGGAGCCGGAGTAGCGGGTGTCATACCACCGAATCATCTCCTGCTTGACGGAGCCATCGAGCCCAGTGGAGTGCCGAGCCGTCTAGTCCAACCACTGTCGTAGACACCTTGTCGTGTTGCGGTGTGTAGTTGAGGTCAAAATATTGCTCCTTCTTGGCGATCCAACCCATCGGGTTAACGCCGACGAAGTAGGGAATGTCGAGGGAGAGGGTGGACTGGCCTGGTGGGTGGCAGAGTGGTCCTTGAAGGAGTGGGCGGTGGTCTGGCGTTGAGGAGAGAGCCACCGTCCTCGGGTGGGACGGAGCCATCTGTGCCGGAGATGGCAGCGGTGAATGCCTGGAGGGAGTCCATCTTGGTGTGGAGGGCGAGGGGCAAGGTATGCATGGAGGCGACGAGTTGCACTTGAGCCTCCAAGCGGTGGCTAAGGGCTTCAGAGGTGGTATTTGGAGTGGGGTTGTTGGAGGAGCGAGTGTTGGGAGCCATGGGGCTGGAAACGTCGTATTCCGGCCGGGAATGGGCGGATCAAACTGGGGATAGCGGAAGCAAGGGTGCGGCGACCTTCCTGTAGCAGATTGGCGGAGCTACGGTCGCACAGGAGCGGGAAGCGGATCGGAGGACAGAAGCCTCTTCTGCACACGCGATGGACGACCGATGCTTGGAGCGGAGCGGAACTGGGAGCAGAGCAGCGGACGCTGGCTGTAGAGGCAGATCAGGCTCGTGGTGCTGAAACGGCGGATCGGGGCCGACGCAGAAGCAAGCGCGAGATCAGACGCGAAAACGAAACGCGGAGCTGGCGTCGCTTTGCGAAAACAGATCGGGGCTCATGGTGCTGAAGTGAAACAGATCAGGCGCGGGCTTCGCTTGCTGCGCGAAATCGGCGGACGCTGGGCTGTCGCAGAGTGGAAACAGGCGCGGATCAGGTGCGAAACAGCAGAGGCGAACAATCACGAACACCGACGGCGAAATGGCCAGCGGTGAGGCTGGTCGGACCAAATTGATACGATCCTGAGAGGAATCCGACAAGGGGAAGGGCCGGCGGAAGCGAGGGAGAAGAGAGGGGATTGGGGTTGATAGCAAAACCTTAACGAGCAGCCATATTTTTCATTCATTCAAGAATAATCAAAAGAAGTACAACACCACCTCTTATAGGTACGGAGTGTTGATAGCGAAAGCACATAATTAAAAATGTACACATACATAATATGAAATAACATAAAGCGAATAGAAATAAAATAATCATGTCGGCATCGTGTCTTCGATTTCTCCTCCTCCAGACAGACTCGTCATCATCTCCCTCCACGTGCGGACTCGTCACGGTGTCTCATCGGCGCGTGCGTTACCCGTCGGCATGCACAACCGTAACACCCCTCAACCTACAACCAATTGGTTTTAGGTTCGATGCTAAAGTTCTAATATGATACTTCTCCATTTGAAGGAGACATTTTTTTGTTCAAGCATCATATAGGTATATCTGCTGCAATAGTGCTACCCTGGTCACGATAGTGCTATCCTGGCCGCGATAGTACCCACACTGCTCGTCATCTCGGTAAATAGTGTGTTGTTGCGACAGGATTTTATTACCACCAACAAAAAAAAAATTCTTAGATCGACATCTCATACATCTCATCGTGCTCGACAACACTCTTGTCGTGTGCAATCCCCCCAGGCGCGATAGGATATTCTGCAACATTATTTTTGATTTTATGATAGTCTTATATATTTAAAAGCTAAGATATCCATTAGATTAAAGAAAGTAAAATTGAAGGACTCAGATTCATTTGATGGTTCTTTTTAATAGAGGTTGATAAAATTGAGGCTGATTAGATGTCAACTGGCGAAATGGAGGCACATGTAATGGAGTCCTGTGAGATGGAGATCGACTAAATAAAGACTGGTATCAACTTAGGGAATAGAACATGCTAGGGGCTTTATGTTCAATCCAATGTTAGGAGTAGGGATGATGAATCTTGACCCTAGAAAGAGAGGAATGTGTGAGAAGGTTTCTCTTATATTAAGTTCCTCTAATACAAACAACTACATGATTAAATGTTCTTACTAATGATAAAATTAGTATAATATATTCTTCTCGCAGTAAGGTATTGAGGAGGGACAAGCAAAGGGAACCAAAAGTTAGTGAGGTACACTAATAGTCAAATTCATATTCAATCAAAATCTTAAACCTATGGTGAGACCAACCACATGGTATATCTAGACCAACAACTGCATAACACGTCCTATGTGGGACTAAACCAAGTTTCTCACTATACATTGTTCCCCTTATAATATAAGAATAAGAATATTTACATTGATGACAAAATATTACTATTGTGTTAACAAACGTATTAGTGTCCATTTTCAATAGCCAACTACAATATACTCTTTGAGCTTCTACTTTTGAGGGATGTAAGAAAATGTTAAAAAATGTATATTTATCTCTCAACTTTTTAGTTTTTTGTTCACAGTTGTAAACTTCATTTTTTGTTGTCTATTTATTTATTTACAATCTTGTCACACCAATAGCTGAGCCCCTCCTTACAAAAAGAAGCTTCACAATCTCCTCTGAGATTCTCTAGATATTCATGCTGTCATTTCAAAATTTTGTGCTTTGAACCTGCACTTGAGTTATCTAGATTCGTTTGTCATGTACATATATTTTGGAATGAATCTTGGTGGCACAAATTTTTAATTAGAAATATTTCCATACTTTTCTGAATTAAACACATCATGAATAATTGTCAGTTGTTTTTGTCTTATTATGTTTTTTTCTAAGCACTTTTTCTTATTTATGCCTTTTTTGTTGTTATTACTGGGTGACAGATTGAAGCTCCTAAAGATCTACTGAAGCCAATTAAAGTGGGACAATCATCTATTCTTAAAGTTGGTCAGCAATGCTTAGCAATAGGAAACCCATTTGGTTTTGACCATACACTTACAGTTGGGGTTATAAGTGGACTAAACCGTGACATTTTTAGTCAGGCTGGAGTCACAATTGGAGGCGGCATTCAAACTGATGCGGCCATCAATCCTGGCAATAGGTTTGTTCAAATATGTCATGTATTTTCTAAAAAAACATTTTTTTATGTACAATGTTATAAGGTATGTTTGAGAGAATGGTGTTGTTCAGGCTCCGGTGCAGCAGGGAGCTCGGTTTCAAACAGTGCGGGAAAGAAATGAGCTCTCAGCTGACAAGCACCTAAATCTCCGATGGTAAATGGAGTTTGCCGCGCCGGAGCAAAAAAGGCCTCCCAAACTGGGCCTTAGTTGCATTGCAATTTATGTGAGTGCATGATTTTAAGCTTGCATTTAGATAATCAAACTATCACTTAATATTTTAAATATTGGGTTATTTGCCGGGACCTCCCCTCGAAGTTTGTGTAATTACCGCTTGCACCCTTCTAACTTTCAAAATTACAATTACCTCCCCTCAATGTTTACATTTCATAACATCTATGCACAAGAAGACCACCCTGAAGATTTGCTTCATGGGGCTACTTTTGTGCATGGATGTTATGAAATGTAAACATTGAGGGGAGGATTTATTATTTTTGAAAGTTAGAGAGGTGCAAGCTTTAATTATGCAAACTTCAAGGGGAGGTCCCGATAAATAACCCTTTAAATATTTAAATACTGCATTTGAAATCATATTTTCCATTTTCCAGTCGTGGGTAATCAGACCGTTATAATTTATTTTACTCAATTCATACTTCTACCTTAGTAAAATTTACTTACCTTGGGTCCATATATTTTGAGTTGATGAAAGCTACTTTTTGTATCCACCTTACCTACTATGCATGTACTTCCAAACATTTATGATATCATCTCTTCAGTTGGAGATAATTCTTGATCTTTTACCTTGAGATAAGAAGTATTTTGAAGAGTGTATATACATCACTTCTTTTTTTTCCGCCTGTCGCATTTTTGTCGATTAACTTATATTACGAGTGACTTGAAGTAGATAAATTAAGAAAGTTTCAAATTTGATGTCAGATTCCTACTAATTTAGAGATTGCTAAACATTGAATTATGTCATTGTAGTTTCATGGTTCTTTAGTTATTATTAGGAATAATTATGAAAAATTATCATGTTACTTTGCATAACTACTGGAGCATCTCCTCTACTTGTAAAATTAACAAGACCTCTTGACGCAGGGCGAATCTATAGGCGGCGGGAAATTTGTGGCCTAACCTTACATGCTATGCAAAAGTCCGACAGTTAGATCACAATTGGATAATTAATAAAATCATCCCACGCAAATAATTCAAAAGCAAGCAAGAATAATTTATTTGGGCAAAAACAAGCTTAGGCTTTCCTCCGTGTGGAGGGCCAAAGCTAGAGCGTGCGACGAATAGACTCTTCCTGCAGTTAGAGATTTATCAAAGAGCAAATAACATAAAAACTATAATATAACGTAAGCACTTAATATCCAAACCATGATAATGTTTACAACCAAAAACCAATACAAAACACAATACTAATAATAAGGCTGATGTATATCAAACAAATCTGAATATTTGAGAGCTCAAAGAGGGGTTCTGGTGGTTGGTGGACTGGATCGGGTAAGGGGAAGGCTGGTTGGGGGATTAGGAAGGCTGGATCAGAGAGGTAAGTGGCTAGATCTAGGTTGAAATGCCCAAATCTGGACAGGTTTGGTGATGACCGGTTGTTGGGAAGTGGATCCACGTGATGGGGAGTATCAGAAGCAAATAAGGAAAGACTTATCGGCTAGTTATGGCTGGAAAGAGGGTAGATTTGGGCTGAAAACAACAAGGTGGCTGTTTGGGGTTATGCGGGTAGGCGGCCTGGAAGAGGGGAGGAGGAGGTCCCGGTGTGAACAGTAACGGATGAACAGTACGGAGGTGAATAGTGCTCGGATGATCAGTACACCGGTGAATAGTACTCAGGTGAACAGTAACTTTCGTTTCCTGGACAACAATGGTGGGCTGGAATTTGGGGGTTGTAGGGGTTGCGGATGAGAGTTTTGGAGGGTTTTGAGGGAGACCGGCGGCTGGACAGCAAGGGAAAAGGGGTGGAGGACATGGGGAATTAAAAAGGAAACAAAACTTACCCAAGGAGTCGTCACCAAGGGGGCTCCACGGAGTCGGCACCGTTGAGGTGATCACCGGAATGAAGGAAGACACTCTCTTCTCCAAACATTCAGCAATGAGAAATAACGACAGCCCTAAACCATCTATTTATAAGAAATAAAATTAGGGCACCCGGAATCAGCGACTATGATTGGTCGTTGGTCTCGGGGCCAAAACTACATGAAATAGAATTTTAAAAGTACAAAGCTATATATGAAATTGATTCACAACGCGAATCCGGACGCATCCAAGGAATCGGATCGCCGATTTGGGCACGAAATATGTGGTAAGTCTCCAAATCAGCCCCGAATGAGCCCAAAACTCGTCCCCGTCTTTGCTCCGCATCACCTCTCCTCTAAGTATACATTGCTATAAACATAAAAAAACCTTATACATGTAAGTTAGAAATATAAACTCAGAGAGGAGGTTCTTGTAATTATGCAAAATTGAAGGGAAGGTCCCAATAAATGACCAGAATATTAAAGGTCGCCGACATGCTGAGTTGTTGCATTAAAACTTAAATTAACAAGATGAATTTGATTCACGCTGTTTTGGACCTGCAGTGTTACGCCCCCGGACGGATCCGAAGGTGACAACGGGGCTGAACCAACTAGTTCAGCCCCCACTCTATAGATGGCGGCCCTCGGGGGGGCTGAACCCACCCGGTTCAGCCCCAATTGGGTCCGGCCGGCCCCCTTGGCCGGCCGGCCTTGGTCCGGGTATAAATATACCCGGATCCTCCTTGGGGGGAGCAAGCAAGATATTTACAAGGTATTCCTTCCTCCTCTTAACCCTAGCCGTCTTCCTCTCTAGATCTCCCTTCTTTCTAGTAGATTCATAACATTTGGTATCAGAGGATTCTTCCTCCCAAAATTTTTTCGATCCGGACCGATTTCGCATCCAGCCCGTCGCTGCTGCTTCCGCTCGACAACTCCAGCACGCCCGGCGCTCGACGGGTCCCGTCTTCCGCGTCGATCCTTCCGCGTCAAGCCCCGCTCGCCTTCCGCGTCGATTCGTGCGTCGACCCCTCGCGTCGACCGCTCGGCCGCATCCCGCTGTCGCATCGCCCCAGGCGCCGAGCCCGCTGCTGCGGCCTCTGCCGCATCCTGCTGCTGCGGCCTCTGCCGCATCCTGCTGCTGCGGCCTCCGCCGCATCCTGCTGCTGCGGCCTCCGCCGCATCCTGCTGCTGCGGCCTCCGCCGCATCCTGCTGCTGCGGCCTCCGCCGCATCCTGCTGCTGCGGCCTCCGCCGCATCCCGCTGCATCCCGCTTCATCGACGACTCCCGCGGTTGCTGCCTCTGCCGCATCCTGTTCGCATTCTGTCAGCCGTTGCTTCTAGTGTTGCATCCGATTGCGCCTCCAATTGTTGCAACTTCACGCACGCTCCCACCATGGTGACTCGCACCCAAGAAGACTCAAATCGGCTCGCACATCTCGAAGAAAAATACACCGGTCTGACTGACACCGTGGTAGCCCTCGCCGATAAGTTCACGGCATCGGAGAAACGTCTCGAAGAGAAATTGGATACCCGTATGGACGAGCTTAAAAATATGTTGACTCAACACCTTAAAGGAAAAGGTGTGGTGGGCGAGACCAACACAGTACAGTTTCCTACTCCAGCCTCCGAGCACGACGACCGAGCCTCTAGCCTCAATGGGGGGCTTGGAATTGACGGTGAAAGGGGAGGAGGCTCACGCCGACCACCGGTATGGTCTGGGGCCACCCCGTTGGGTGGAATCGCCGCATCTGCTTTGGATTTCGCTCCTCACCGCGAAGACCGCCAGGAGGACCAACGACCCCACGGGCTGGGGTACACACCCCGTGATGGGCTCCTCCCTATTCCAGGAGCACCGGGACACGCCTCGGGCGGACGGGGAGGAGGCGGATGGGAGTTTAGACCGCCTTTCTTGGGAAACCCCTATGGAGAGGATTGGGGGCACCCACATGTGGCCGCTGATCAACGGCTACCGCGTCGACACGGGCAAGAGTACGGAGGACTTGGGCAACAACTACCACGCGCTTATATGCCGCCGAAGATTGCCCGCATGAACTACCCCAAGTTCAAGGGAGGTGATGCACTCGAATGAGTCCAAAAGGCAGAGTTATTTTACAGCTATCAGGAGATACCAGAGACACAGTGGGTAAAGTTGGCTTCCTTCCACCTTGAAGAGGACGCATACCAGTGGACCCAATGGTTCCTCCGGGGACAAGATCACGTGCCATGGCACGAGTTTGTCGACGGATTCACCGGCCGCTTTGGTCCCCTTGAGTATGAAGACTTCGAGGCTCTTCTTCAGAAGTTGCGTCAGAAAGGGACGGTGATGGAGTACCGAACCGAGTTTGAACGGTTGGCCAACAGGGTGCAGTGAAGCGAGAGGACATTAACAAGTTGTTTTATTTCTGGCCTAAAGGAAGACATCAGAGATGAGGTGCATGCTTATATGCCGCGCAGCTTGACACACGCTATCAGCTTGGCCCGGATTCAGGAAGAGCGTCTCAATCGACAAAAGTTCAGGGGGGACCCTTCGAGGAACACTACACACCTGCCCGACACAAAGAGGGCTCCAGCAGCTGCCGATAGGGCCACAATGAAGAAATTGACGTGGACAGAGCTACAGGGTAGGAAGGAGCAAGGATTGTGCTTCAACTGCGATGAAAAGTTTACCCCAGGCCACAAATGTCAGAGGACCCAGGTTTACATGTTACAGGAAGATCCGATGTCGGATGGAGATGGAGGGGAACAGGGGCACAGTATGGATACAGTCGAGTACGGGGTATCTTCCTTGACCATGGCGGGAGACTCCGCTCCACCCACTATGAGTATTGCGGGGAGGATTGGCCAACAGCAGGTGACCATTCTGCTTGATAGTGGGAGTACACATAACTTTATTAGCCCGGCAGTGGCACAGAAGCTGGGGCTAGAGGTCATCACGGATGTCGCGTCGCCGGTCGTGGTGGCCGGTGGACACGAGCTGCATTGTGAAGGCGTGCTTCCGAACGTGGAACTCAGTGTGCAAGGGTACACCGACAACATGGATGTCTACTTGTTGCCCATCCAGGGGCCAGATATGATTCTGGGGGCCCAATGATTGCGACAGCTGGGCAGGGTGACTCTGGATTGGGAAAGGCTGACTATGGAGTTTGCTAGAGCTGAGAGAGAATACTGTCTGCAGGGAATCCACATCTCACCAGTGCCAGGGGGCTCTTTTTGCTGTTTGGAGCGGCTACCAGATTCCCACCTTGAGGACAAGCTGGGTCTTGATGGGGTGGGGAATGTTACGCCCCCGGACGGATCCGAAGGTGACAACGGGGCTGAGCCAACTGGTTCAGCCCCCACTCTATAGATGGCGGCCCTCGGGGGGGCTGAACCCACCCGGTTCAGCCCCAATTGGGTCCGGCCGGCCCCCTTGGCCGGCCGGCCTTGGTCCGGGTATAAATATACCCGGATCCTCCTTGGGGGGAGCAAGCAAGATATTTACAAGGTATTCCTTCCTCCTCTTAACCCTAGCCGTCTTCCTCTCTAGATCTCCCTTCTTTCTAGTAGATTCATAACATGCAGCAACCACTATTTTTCTATAGCAGTAGAATAAAGGTTTTCTCCTACTTGACAAACATTAACTGTCTCCGTGTATATGTTTACCCCCAAAAGTCTGAAGATAAAAATGAAAATATAGTAATTAAATGATATAATTTTTCTAATTGATGTAATAATTTGCAGCGGTGGCCCGTTACTAGATTCTAGAGGCAACATGGTTGGCATCAATACAGCAATATTTACCCAAACAGGTACATGACCACATTTATTATAAATTTACTATATATTTGCACCATGAAGCACATCAATGGTAAGGGAGTGATAATTTAATTTGTATATTACTAAATAATTTATTCATTATTGTTGGAAAAACCAGAAATTTGTATATACTTCCTCAAATATCAAATACAAGGTATGAATACACAGTTATAGGAGGGAGAAAGAGAGAAGAGATCCCTATACATGATGTGAGACTAAAGAGGAGAGAAGAAAAATAAATAAATGGGCTCCATCATGGGCCTCTTTACATAGGATTTTCCAACACTCCCCCACAAGCTAGAGTGTACAAGTCATAGGCACCCAGCTTGGACAGGAACTGATAAAATAGGGTACTTGGTGGGGCCTTCGTGAGGATATCAGCAACTTGTTCAGTACCCGAAACATGCTTCAATTCTATCTTTTTCATTTGAACTTTCTCCCGGATGAAGTGACAGTCCACTTAAATATGTTTTGTCCTTTCATGGAAGAGCAGATTCTTTGCTATGTGTATAGCCGCTTGACTGTCACATAATAGGATAGCTGGTGAGGGAAGTTTTACTCCTAGATCAGCGAGGAGACTTTCAAGCCATGTGAGCTCAGAGACAACCGATGTCATCGATCAGTATTCTTCTTCAGCTGAGGATCGAGCAATCACAGCTTGTTTCTTACTCCGCCAGGTAACAAGATGACCTCCAAAATAGGTACAAAAACCACTGATTGACCGCCGATCATCCAAGGAACCATCATAATCTGCATCTGAATATGCAACCAACGTTGGAGTAGAGGATGAGGTTTTGTATACCAACCCTTTACCCGAAGCTATTTTAAGGTATCTTAAGATGCGTTTGACGGCTTAAAGGTGAGATATTCGAGTAGCATGCATAAACCGGCTGACAACCCCAACAACAAAGGATATATCCGGTCTTGTGGCCGTTAGGTAGATCAATTTTCCAACAAGTCGTCGATAGTATTCAGGATTTTGGAGAGGAAGATCTGTATCGGAAGCATGTGCACACAGCTTGTGATTTGCATCCATTGGAGGGTAGTCGGCTTGCATTCTGAGTAGCTAGCATCTTGAAGGAGATCAATGCAGTACTTTCGTTGGGAGAGGACAAGTCCATCCAGACGTCTCGTGACCTCAAGACCAAGGAAGTATCGAAGGTGCCCCAGATCTTTTGTTTGAAAGGCGGAGCTAAGATGCTGTTTGATCGCTTGGATTCCCTTTGAATTGTCTCCAGTGATTAAGATGTCATCAACATATACTAACAGAAGAACCGTTCCTGTTACCTGATGTCGAGTGAACAGAGAGAAGTCTGTTGAGCTCCGAGTAAAGTCAACTTCCTGAACTACCTTACTAAATCTGTCAAACCATGCCCGAGGGGATTGCTTGAGACCATAGATGGACTTCTTAAGATGACAAACTCGGGACTCCCCCGTGGTCTCAAACCCGTGAGGTTGTTACATGTAGACTGTTTCCTGGAGGTTGTCATTCAAAAACGCATTCTTGATATCCAGTCGATGTAAGGGACAGTGACGATGTACATCCACGGAGAGGAGGACACGAACGGTGTTGAGCTTGGCTACTAGAGAGAATGTTTACTCATAATCGAGACTTTGCTGTTGAGTGAAGCCACGAGCCACCAGTCGGGCTTTCAGACGGTCAATTGTCCCATCAGGAGCATGTTTGATGACAAAGACTCATTTACACCCAACAAGTGTTTGACCGGGAGGTAGAGGTACCAGGTTCCATGTCTGGTTAGCCCAGAGAGTTGTCATTTCTTCTTCCATGGCTGCCCGCCAGCCAGGAAGTTGAAGAGTCTCCTGCACAGAGTTAGGTACAGAAATCGAGGATAATAAAGTGGCAAATGTTTGAAGCTGTGGTGATAGGCGATATAAGTATACATAGTTCGCCATGGGATGAGCGGTTGATTTTGGTGTCGGGTCATCAGGACGCGGAGCGTCAGAAGTTGAAGCAGACTGTCTTGGGGCAACGAAGCAAGGATGGCGATGAGTGTAGACATGAATAAGAGGCGGCTTGGGAGGAGCGGGAGCCCAGTCAGGAATTTGTGGTGGTGGAGTGGTAACGGGATTGACAGATTGTAGGACGGGTGGTGGTAGAAGAGTTGGATCTGGTGCGGAGAAGAAAGGAAGGTCCTCCCGAAAGGTAACACCGGCAGAAACGGTCACCTTGCGGGTAGCAGGAGAGTAGCACACGTAACCTTTCTGAGTTCGTGAATAGCCAACGAAGATGTGTTTGGCCGCCCGGAGATCCAACTTGTCCGTGGACTGACCAAAAATGTGAACGTAGCAAGTACAACCAAAGATGCGGGGTGTGAGAGAGAATATCGGAGTAGAGGGGAGCATGAGGCTGAACGGTGTGACATTATGGAGTATGAGGGAGGGGAGACGGTTAATCAAATAGCATGTCATTGAAAGCGCAAAGTTTCAATAAGCTTTGGGGACCTGCATGTGAAGCATGAGAGAGCGAGCAACATCAAACAGATGTCGATTTGTAAGTTTTGCGGCTTTGTTTTGTTGGGGGGTATAGGCACATGATGTTTGGTGAATGATCCCAAATTCCGAGCAGAGATTCACAAATTCGTTGTTATTGTATTCACGAGCATTATCGGTGCGAAGAGTTTTGATGTTCGCGGAGAATTGCATGCGGGCCTCAAGGATGAATGCCCGAAAGACACGAGGAAGCTCGGAGCGATCACGAAGTAGATATAATCAAGTCATGCGAGAATAATCATTAATACGAGTTAAAAAATAGTGATACCCAGAAATGCTAGTACTTTTGTACGGACCCCAAACATCGGAGTGTACTAAAACAAAAGGAGCAGAGCTCCGAGTACAATGAGATAGAAAAGATGAACGGGGTTGTTTGTCGAAAATACAAGATTCGCACTGAAAAGGAGGAGGAGATACATCTGGTTGAGCCTTCTGAAGGACCGGTAGAGGGGCATGCCCAAGACGTCGATGCCAATCGACGGAGGAGACAGAGAAGAGGATAGTAGGAGAGTCATCAAGAAGGTGGAGCCTGTTCTGCAGTCGTCCCTTACCAATGATATTTTGCGCCCGTCGATCATGTATCAAAAAATATGTAAATGTTACGGAGCAATTCAAATAGGCAGTGAGACGACTAAAAGAAAGTAAATTAAATGGGGAGCCCAGAACATTAAGAGCCGAGCATAGGGATAGAGAAGAAGTGAGAGGGATATCAGCAGAGCTGGAGACCGGAACAGTGTCCCCATTGGCCACTATGATACACTTAGGATGAGGAGAATCTAACTACTGATGTGACTGTAGTGAGGTTATGTGATGAGTGGTACCTGAATCCACTATCCAGGGCGGACTAGTGGAGAGACAAACGATACCTTCATTTGAGATGGAAGCAGCAGAGGCAGGTGGGTGGCTGAGCAGACCATGAAGTTGTTGGAGCTGAAGTCGGACTTCTTCAAGGTCAGTACGAGTGATAGATGAGTCGTTGACAGCAACAGAGGCAAGCGGGCAAGGAGAAAGCCCATGCTTGCGGTAGCAAGTGGCCTCAAGGTGGTCGTCCTTACCGCAGAAGGAACACTTAGGTCGTGGTCGGCCATCCCGACCTCTGCCCCGAGAACCTGAACGTCGTCCACGAGCAGGAGGAGAGAGAGGCAGTAAGGGCGCAGGAGTCTGTTGAAGGAGGGCTGATGAGGGAGGTCCATAACTGTCAGGAGGTGATGAGACCTTGAGCAGCATGGAGCACACATCAGATAGTGACGGGGTAGCAACATAGGAGAGGATCTGAGCCCGAACGCTCTGAAGATGAGGCGGGACACGAGCCATCATCATGGCAATACCGACGGTTTCTTTTTGGGCACGCTAGGCAAAAAGATCCATCGTAGGGGGCTGATGTTGAATCCAGGCTTCAACCAGATTCTTAGCCCGAGCAACAAAGGAGGTGAAGTCGGCAGCCCCGCCAATGTCAAGAGTCTGAAAATCTGTTATGATGTCATACAGGTGCTGGAGACTATCTTTGCCAGAATAGAGAGAATGAAGCTCATCCCACTCGCCTTGGCCGTCTCGTGATACATGACCATGTGATAAGGTTCGCCATCAAGGGAGTTGTGGAGCCAAATTTTAACACGACCATCGTTACGCAACCAATCTTCATTAGGAGCATCGGGAACTGCTTGGGTCAAATGATATAGAAAGCCTTTGGGCTGAAGAACTCGGCGAACAGAGTGCACCTAACTCCACAAAGTTCTTTTTCCCGGCTAAAGAAATAGTGGTGATCCGCAATTCATCCCGTAGTTCAGGAACAAGAGTCGGGCGGTCTGCAGGAGAGGAAGTCGCATGTACGGTAGAATCAAGAGAAGACCCCATGGCAAGGCAGTCAGGAGGCTAGACCGGCGATGAGCAGACCAGCGAATAGAGAGAGAGAGTTCGCGTGGAAAGCAGATCACGTGGGTTTGGGAAGAGACCAACAACGAGCTGTCTATGCAAACACGAGCAGTTCTCGGCGAGCAGACCGCGCAAGCAGACCGTGCAAGCTGACCGTGCAAGCAGAACAACAGCGATCAGACCGGGCGATCAGAACAACGAGCAGAGGAGCAAACCACGACGAGCAGACGAGCAACGATCAGAGACGAGACCGCACGAGCACAGGAGCAGACCACGCCAGTAGACGAGCCGCGATCAAAGTGGAGACCGTGCGAGCAGAAAAACAGCGATCAGAGAGTAAACCGAGCGAGAAGACGAGAAACGAGCAGAACAGCGAGTTGAGGCCAGGCCGCGCAAGCAAATCGTGTGAGCAAAGCAACGAGTAGAAGCAGACCACAACGACTAAGGAGGCGAACTGCGGCGACTTAGAGAGCAGCGGACAACAAACCACGGTATGAAGAAGGCCGGGCGGATAAGTTGAGGAGACCGCGCAGATCGCGGGAAGGAGAAGAATGGAGGGGCCCACAAAATAGAGAGGAGAAGACTATAAAAGAGAGGAGAAGCGGCGGTGGGAAAGAAAGGTGGATCCACGAAGTGTGATGCGGACAGAGAGACGGAGACCGCGCGAAATGAATGGAAGCGGTTACCGCGAGCATACCACAGACCAGGCGGTTACTGAAAGACTTAACCGGAAATTGGGACCACAACCTCGCTGTGATACCATGTAGGAAAAACCAGAAACTTGTTTATACTTCCTCAGTTATCAAATACAAGGTAAGAATACACATTTATAGGAGGGAGAAAGACGGAAGAGATCCCTATACATGATGTGGGACTAAAGAGGAGAGAAGAAAAATAAATAAATGGGCTCCATCATGGATCTCTTTACATAGGCTTTTCCAACAATTATTAATAATACTGTGGAAAAATTGATCTCAAATTTCATATTGACCAAGTGAAATAAAATGTAGAGCTCACCTTCTTTTGTTCTGTTCTTAAGCTTTGTCTATTCTTATGGTTGTTTGATAATGTGTCTTATGCGATATGCATGACATTGCCCATGAATCTACTGAACCAGCAAACCATGTTAAGTATGTAAATTCTTGTCTGTACTTAATTATGTCAGTGCCCCCCATGCACATTGTGTGTCGTCGACAGTACTGACTGCTTTAGAAGTCCTCCTTAATGTGTTTCAAAAAATGACTTTGCACAGGAGATATTGTGGGGCGTCCGATGTCATCGAAGTCATGCACCGCACATGGGGAGACAAGTGCAAGGGTGCTGATATATATATTTTATATTAATGTACATGTATATTAATATAAATATATTATAAAGATATTGGGATTATGATGATATAATACTTATCTTTATAATGTATTATATATCATAAAACTAATATGAAAAACTAAAATATTAATTTTTAAATTATAAAATAGATGGTTGTGATTAACTTAATTGTGAAATGCATCACAAAGGGGGTTTATCTCTACTAATAGTATGAAGTTCGAGAAAAGAGTTGTTTTTGAAAAATGAAGTTTGCAGAGTTGTAGAAAAGTAGTGCATAAATAGCTTGTTGTGAGGAGAAAAATTACTTCATTATTCGACTCTATTCCTTTATATATAGTAGTAAAAGATTACATAGGGTAAGATGGACAACAAATATAAAAGACGTAACATAACAAATAATATGGAATCTCCAACACTCTCCCTCAAGTTGGGCGTGTAATGTCGATCATGCTCAACTTGCCAAGTATCTTGTCAAAGGATCCCTGACACAGTCCCTTAGTAAGCACATCTGCAAGTTGCTGGTTTGATGAAACAAAGGGGGTACACACCATTCCTTTTACTATGTTCTCCTTAATGAAGTGTTTGTCGATCTTCACGTGTTTAGTACGATTATGTTGGACTGGATTGTGGGCAATACTAATCGCGACTTTACTATCATAATAGATCCCGATTGGACCACCTCCTTCCACACCCAAGACCCTCACAATTGACTTGATCGATATCCTTTTGCATATCCCAAGCGACATTGTTTGGAACTCCGCCTCAGCACTAGATCTGACAATGACATGTTGTTTCTTGCTTCTCCAGGTCATCAGATTGCCCCCAACAATAGAGCGGTATCCAGATGTAGATCGTCGATCATCAATAGAACTTGCCCAGTCTGCATCTGTATAAACTTCCACCGTTAATGTCTCGTTGGGTGTAAACAATATGCCTTTGCCTGAAGAGATTTGAGATATCTCAGGACCCTGTAAACAATATGCCTTTGTCTGGATGGGTATGAGAGAGATAGATAAGTTTTCCAACCAACCGTTGGAAATCTGGTATGTCATCAACCATTCTTCCACCATCTCTACCCAACTTGTGATTGGCTTCAATTGGAGTGTCAGCAGGTCTACATCCAATCATTCAAGTTATTTCCAGTAAATCCATAATGTACTTACTTTAGATATAAAGATCCCATGTCTGAATCTGGCCACCTCGATTACAAGGAAATATTTGAGACTTTCAATGTCCTTCACTTCGAACTTCTTTGCAAGCCTAGATTTTAAGTTCTTAATCTCTTCCGTGTCATCACCAATTATCATTATATCGTCAACATAGCCGATAAGAGCGGTCACCTTGCCATGTCGGTGTTTCACGAACCAGTTATGGTCCTCATTTCTCTTCTTGTACCCAAAGGACATCATTGCCCAGTGGAATCTCTCAAACCAAGCCCGAGGCGACTACTTCAAGCCGTACAATGCCTTCTTCAATTTGCAAAATTTTTGTACTAACCCTTTTGGAAAAACACCAGGAGGCAGGGTCATGTAGACTTCCTCCTCAAGATCACCGTGAAGAAATGCATTCTTCACGTCCAACTGGCTGAGACTCCACTTTTTGCACACGACACATGAAAGCTGTTATGTGTTGTATTATGTTGTATGCTTGTTTACCTGTTTACCTCTTATCCTGAGTTTGGGAACGTTTCCCATCTCAGCTGTGAGTCATGTTTGTTTGCTAAACTCCATAGAGTTAGCTATGTACCTCGTGTAGATGTTCGTGCTTCTGCACCTTTTGATTTACTTCATTCTGATGTCTGGGGACCGTGTCCTGTCCCTACGTTGTTAGGACACAGATATTATGTTACCTTTATTGATGATTTTTCTCGCATGACTTGGGTTTACTTAATGAAAAATCGCTCTGAATTACTATCTATTTTTCAACATTTGTGGAATGAAATTTTCACTCAATTTTCGGTTCGTCTGAAATGTCTTCGTACCGATAATGGGAGGGAATACATGTCCCAGTCCATGTCTAGCTTCCTTTCCGACAAGGGTATCATACACCAAACCAGTTGCCCTGATACCCCCCAACAAAACGGGGTTGTCGAACGAAAAAATCGCCATCTTCTTGAGGTTACCCGGGCTATCCTCCATCATAAGCATGTTCCTAAACACTTTTGGGGAGATGCTCTCCTTACCGCTGCCTATCTCATTAATCATCTCCCTACTCATATTCTTCAGGGGGAGACACCTTATCACATCCTTTATCCCGACCACTCAGGGCCTCCTCTATCCTTCAAGGTCTTTGGGTGTGTTTGCTATGTTCGGGATGCTCGTCCCTCAGTTTCTAAACTTGATCCGCGCTCTTTGAAGTGTATCTTCCTTGGATACTCTCGGACTACCAAGGGATATCGCTGTTATTCTCCGGAACTTCACAAATATATTATTTCTTCAGATGTTGTCTTCCTCGAATCTGACTCTTATCGTACAACTAGCTCTCCCCTTCCCACTTCATCTCCTGATATCTCTCTCGATGATATGCTTGTTCCTCATCCTGATTCTGCCCTCGTCTCTCCGACTGACATGTTGTGCCCCTTTGGGGGCAAGTCTACTCTCGTTGCACTTCTGACAGAACTGAAATACCACCATCTCAGCCTACCTCAACCATTGATGGCACAACTTCTGTTCCTCAGATTGCACCTGCAAGTGAGGACCTGACCCAAACTGAAGTGCCTGCCGCTCTACCTCTGGCTAGTCCCGAGCGTCCCATTGCTCTCCGAAAGGGAAGTCGGACTTGCCAGAATAGACCCCTCTATGTGAGCTCTTATCAGGGGTTGTCTGCTTCTCATACCGCACTTCACTTGACGTTGGCTCAGTACACCATTCCCTCAACGGTTGGGGATGCCAAAACTCATCCTGGCTGGATGGCTGCTATGCACGAGGAATTGACAGCACTTCAACTGAATAATACTTGGGAACTTGTGTCTTTGCCTCCAGGCAAGCGCGCTATTGGTTGCAAATGGATCTACTCCGTTAAAGCCAATGCTGATGGCTCTCTTGCTCGCTTGAAAGCCCTCCTCGTTGCCAAAGGGTATGCCCAAACTTATGGCGTGGATTATGAGGAAACGTTTGCACCTGTTGCCAAGATGTCCTCTATTCGGATCGTGATCTCTCTTGCAGCCACTCACCGGTGGCCTCTTCATCAGTTAGACATCAAGAATGCGTTCCTTCATGGGTCCTTGGAGGAAGAAGTGTATATGGAACAACCACCTGGGTTCGTTGCTGAGGGGGAGCGTAACAAGGTGTGTCGTCTCCTTGCCTCTTTATATGGGTTGAAACAATCCCCGCGCCAGTGGTTTGCTCGCTTTCGGTCTGTTGTCACCAAATTCGGGCTTACCAAGAGTATCAAAGACTCATCTCTCTTTTATCGAAACTCCTCAGCTGGTACTGTGCTCCTAATTGTGTACGTTGATGACATTGTTATCACGGGAAGTGATCCTAAAGGGATAACCGATCTCAAAGCGTTCTTACACTCCAACTTCCAAACCAAAGATCTGGGGTCGTTGCGATACTTCCTTGGGATTGAAGTTACTGATCATGACGACTCTATCTTTGTTTCTCAACGTAAATATGCCCTCGATCTGTTATCTGATCTTGGAATGTCTGACTGCCGCTCTATGGATTCTCCCCTTGAACCAGGAGAAAAGAGCCTTCATGCCGAGAGCAAATCTTTTGAATCGCCAGAGAAGTATCGTAGAGTAGTTGAAAAACTTAACTACCTTACTATGACTCGTCCAGATATTGCTTGTGTTGTGAGTAAGGTCAGTCAGTTCATGGCCACCCCAACTATCTCTCAATGAGACTGTTCTCCGCATTGTTAGGTACATCAAGAAGGATCCTGGTCTAGGAATATCATACAAAAATCATGGTCATTCCAATATAGAGGCTTACTGTGACTCCGACTGGGCAGGTTGTTTAGCCACTCGGAAATCTACCACAGGATTTACTATCTTTATGGGAGGAAACCTTGTCTCCTGGAAGAGCAAGAAACAGACCACTGTCGCCAGATCTAGTGCTGAGGCAGAGTATCGGGCTATGTCACACACCGTTGCTGAGATCATGTGGATCAGACAGACCCTTTGTGAAATCAGATACCCTGTCCATGACTCATCGCTGTTATGGTGTGATAATCAAGCTGCAATACAGATAGCAACCAACCCTGTGTTTCATTAACGCACAAAGCACATCGAGGTTGACTGTCATTTCGTACGAGAGAAGTATGAAGAAGGTCTTATTTCCTTGAGCCATGTGAAGATTGGAGACCAAGTTGCTGATATTCTCACGAAAGGAGTTACTGGGGTCAGAATGAACTTTATATGTAACAAGTTAGGTCTGGGAAGTTCCCACGACCCAACTTGAGGGTGAGTGTTATGTGCTGTATTATGTTGTATGCTTGTTTACCTATTTACCTCTTATATATATATATATATTAGACTTGGTCCAAGGTGGACATAAGTCATCATTTTTCTCTCCCTAACAAAAGCAATATTCAGATTGAATTTATTTTTGCAACCGAAGCAAATGTCTTTTGATAGTCGATGCCAGCTGTTTGCGTGCATCTTCTAGAAACCAACCTAGCTTTGTACCATTCAACCAACCCTTGGGAGTTCTGCTTCACAGAGAAGACCCATTTACAGCCCACAACGGTTTTCCCTTTAGGTAGGTGGACAAGTCCCCAACTATGATTCTTGTCAAGGGACACAATTTCCTCCAACATAGCTGCTCTCATTCACCGTGCTCAAGAGCTTCCTGCCAAGAATGAGGAATAAATATGGAAGACAAGGAGGTGACAAATGAGAAAGAGAATGTTGAGTAGAAATACCATTACCTCTGTCAGTACCAGAAGATGGATCAAGTGGTGGCCTAGGTAGAGTGGGTAATGTCTGTGTGTTTGTGCCCCGACGACGACAAGAGTAAACCTGTAATGGAGGAGGCATAGGAGGAAGAGGCACCGGTATCAGACTTGCAATAGAGGAAGCAAGAGAACAAAAGCAGGGGGCATAGGTAAGGGAACAGAAGCAGGGGAACTCACTTCCCTAGTGCTCGTCTCCCCCTAAAGAGATGTCCTATAGTATGGTTCTGATTCCAGAAAAGTAACATCCATAGTGACAAATGTCCGCTTGGTGATGGGATGGAAGCACTTAAAGCCTTTTTGGGTGGGTGAGTAGCCAATGAAGACACACCGCAAAACGCGGGGGTCAAGTTTGGTTTTGGGATGGATGTGCACAAAATACACACACCCAAATATGTGAGGTGAGAGAGAAGGGGAACGAATCCCGAGTGTGTCTAGAGAAGTCTAAAACCCAAGAACACGAACAGGCATGCGACAGATGAGGTAGGCAGCAGTGAAGGTTGCATCACCCCAAAAATATTTTGAGAGGTTCATTCAGAGAAGGAGACATCTGGCAACCTCGAGTAAGTGCCGATTCTTGCGCTCTGCAGCCCAATTTTGAACTGGAGTGTAAGCACATGAAGCCTGATGGATGATACCAAAATCACTTAGATATTTCTCAAAACGAGAGTCAATATACTCACGACCATTGTCACTACGCAAGACCGTAATGGTAGCACTAACTGAGTAGCAACCATCTTATGAAATCATTGAAAAAGAGGAAACACGTCATTTTTATGCCTCATCAAATATACCCAAGTACAATGAGAGGAATATAAAGGAAACAAACCATGAGCAACCAGAAATAGACGCAGTAGGATTACGACCCCAAATATCAATATGAATAAGAGCAAAAGTCCACAATGAGTACATAATAAAAGAGAGTAAAATGGCTTATGCCCGGTACATGTCCCAATACAAAAGCTCACTCTCCCAACTCACTACAAGCAGAAGCTACAAAAATCTATCAACCTGTCATCGAGTAGTAACAGTAGCTCGCGGCAACTGCTCCTCGTGTCCTGCATCCTCGTGCAACTAGTGCATCTCTTCGTGCGATTGGTGCGCCTCTTCGAACTCTTACGGTCACAACAGGTACACAGAGACATAAGAGGAAGAGAGCTAAGATGATGTTTATCAAGTTCACAGATATCACAATGAAAACCATTAAACCTAGTAGACATAGTAGGAAGCAAAAACTTCATAGTAGAGACAAGGGGATGACCAAGACGACAATGTCAGACATCAACATCAGAGAGTCGATCAACATGATGAGCCTTTGGAAACTAGACTAGACTGGAGCAAGATGAGCTCTATGAATTGATCAGTAACTTTTTTCCTAACTCTTGTGTTTTTCAGGACCTGAAGACGGGGACAGTGATTGACTCTGGTAAATTGTGCAATGCAGGAACATGAAGAACAGAGGAGAGAGGAGCAAGGAATAGATCTCGTCCCAGCAATGGAGGAGAGAGATCCACTAACTTTGTCCCGGCCAGATAAGGGAGTGTAAGACACAAAACCTGTGGCTGACCCAGTCATGTGGTCAATAGCTTCAGAGTCAATGATCCATTGTGAAAACAGAAGTGTGGAGGCAAAATGAGCACCGGAAGGGCCTTGGTGAGCATAGGAAGAGACTGATGAACTGGAGTGCGCATTCGGTGGACCATGCATCAAGGGATGGACGAGTAGGATTCCTGCAGCAACGTTTGTGTAGAGAGAAGTCAAAACTTGTATGTATTGATTGTGTAACTAAATACAAGGAGAGAATACAATTATATAGGAGATGAGAAGAGAGGAAAAATCCTATACAAGATGTGGGACTAAAGAAGAGAGAGTACAATGGGCCTATTTTGGGCCTTTATACATGGGCTTTTCCAACACTCCCCCGCAAGCTGGAGCATACAAATCGTATGCGCCAAGCTTGGACAGACATTGATAGAAGAGGGTACTAGACAAGGCCTTTGTGAGGACATCCGCAACTTGTTCAGTACCCGGAACATGTCTGAGGTCGATCTTCTTTAGTTGAACCTTTTCCCGGATAAAATGACAGTCGACTTCAATATGTTTAGTTCTCTCGTGAAAGACTGGGTTCTTGGCGATGTGTATAGCAGCTTGACTGTCACAGAGGAGAAGAGCTGGTGAAGGAAGCTTTACACCCAGATCGGTGAGAAGACTTTCAAGCCACGTTAGTTCCGACACCACTGATGCCATAGCCCGGTATTCTGCCTCGGCTGATGATCGAGCAACGACCGCTTGTTTCTTGCTCCGCCAGGTGATCAGATGTCCTCCAAAATACGTGCAGAAGCCACTGGTGGACCTTCGATCATCGAGGGACCCAGCATAGTCAGCATCCGAGTAGGCTACCAGAGTCGGAGTAGAAGAAGATACTTTGTACACCAGTCCTTGTCCAGGAGCCTTTTTGAGGTATCTGAGAATGCGTTCAACCGCCTGAAGATGAGAGCTCCTGGGGGAATGTATATATCGACTGACGATACCAACAGCGAAGGAGATATCTGGTCTGGTTACTGTGAGGTATATCAATTTCCCAACTAGGCGACGGTAATACTCTGGATTATCTAGTAGGGTATCGGAGTCAGAGGCCTGCGCGCATAACTTGTGATTGACATCCATTGGGGTGTCAATTGGCTTACATCCTGAGTAACCCGCGTCATGAAGAAGGTCAGTGCAGTACTTTCGCTGAGAGAGGATCAACCCATCTGACCGTCTGGCGACTTCTAGGCCCAAGAAGTATCGAAGGGGACCCAGATCTTTCGTTTGAAAAACTGTGCTCAGATGAAGTTTGACCGCCAGTATCCCATTCGAGTCGTTCCCAGTAATAATGATGTCGTCCACATAGACGAGTAGAAGGACGGTCCCTGTAGATCGGTGGCGAGTGAAGAGCGAGAAGTCGGCGGAGCTTCGAGTAAAACCAATCTCCCGGAGGGCCTTACTGAACTTGTCAAACCATGCCCGGGGAGACTGTTTGAGACCATAAAGAGCCTTTCGAAGATGGCAGACTTGAGACTCCCCCGTGGTCTCAAACCCGGGAGGTTGTTGCATATAGACGGTTTCCTGGAGATCACCGTTCAGAAACGCATTCTTGACATCCAGTTGGAGTAAGGGCCACTGGCGGTGTACCGCAACAGAGAGAAGAACCCGGACTGTGTTGAGTTTGGCGACCGGGGAAAAAGTCTCCTCGTAGTCGAGGCCCTGCTGCTGGGTAAAGCCACGAGCCACAAGGCGGGCTTTTAGGCGGTCAATAGTGCCGTCAGCAGCATGTTTAATAACAAACACCCATTTACACCCAACCGGTTTCTGACCGGGAGGGAGAGGGACGAGAGTCCAGGTCCGGTTAGTCCAGAGAGCAGCCATTTCCTCCTCCATGGCAGCCCTCCAGCCAGGATGTTGGAGCGCCTCCTGCACAGAATTAGGAACAGAAACCGAGGAAAGAGAAGTAGCAAAAGTGTGAAGAGGGGGGGAGAGGCGATGGAGAGAAACGTAATGAGCCAGAGGATGAGCGGTGGATGTCTGTACCTGATCGTCCGGGCGCGGAGTGACCGTGGTGGAGGCGGACTGCAGTGGGGCCATAGAGCAAGGGGGGCGACGAGTATAGACCCGGATGATGGGAGGTGCGGGTGGTACAGGAGGTAGAGCTGGTGGAACCGGTAGCAACGACGTCGTAACGGGGAGAGAGTCCGAAGGGAAAGGAGTAGGGAGAGAACTGGTCGTAACGGGGAGAACTGGTCGTGGGATGGAGGGAGGTGAAGGAGCCGAAGGGAAAGGAGTAGGGAGAGAATCCGAAAAAAAAGTTTGAGTCTCGCGGAAGGTGACATCCGCAGAGACAGAGAGCTTTCGAGTAGCAGGAGAATAACAGAGATACCCCTTCTGAGTACGAGAATAGCCCACAAAGATGTGTTTAGCCGCCCGGGGATCCAGTTTGTCCGAGGGCGGGCCCAGATGGTGGACGTAACAAGTGCTACCAAAGATACGGGGTGGTAGAGGGAAGGGCGGAGTTGAAGGAAACAACAGGCTGAACGGAGTAGCATAGTGGAGAACGGAGGAAGGGAGACGGTTGATGAGAAAACAAGCCGTGGAGACCGCAAAGTTCCAGTAATGCTTGGGCACATGCATTTGAAGCATAAGGGAGCGAGATACATCAAGTAAGTGACGGTTTTTACGTTCGGCAACGCCGTTTTGTTGAGGCGTGTAGGCACAAGATGTTTGGTGGAGAATCCCGAATTCAGAGCATAAAGTAGTGAAGTCGTGGCCAACGTACTCACGAGCATTATCCGTACGCACAGTTTTGATAGTGGTTTGAAATTGGGTACGAGTTTCAACGATAAATGCACGAAAAATGCGAGGAATCTCGGAGCGATCACGAAGTAAGTATAGCCACGTCAGGCGAGAATAATCATCAATGAAAGTAATAAAGTACCGGAAACCAGATATACTAGTATGTTTATAGGGTCCCCATACATCAGAATGCAACAAATCAAACGGAGCAGAGCTCCGGGTACAATGAGCAGGATAAGATGAACGCGGCTGCTTGCCGAGGATACAAGACTCACACTGAAACGGATGGAGAGATATATCAGGGAGAGCCCGCTGGAGAACTGGTAGAGGAGCGTGGCCAAGACGGCGATGCCACTCGGTGGAGGAGACGGAGGAGAGTATGGTAGGAGGCGTGTCAAGAAGGTAGAGCCCGTTCCGCAATCCGCCTTTACCAATGGTAGTCTGCGTCCGGCGATCCTGTATGACAAAAGAAGACGAAGTGAATGTCACGGAGTAATCCAGATCAGCAGTAAGGCGACCAACAGAAAGTAAATTGAAGGGGGAACTCGGAACATGAAGAGCCGAGCGGAGAGGAAACGACGGGCTGAGAGAGATGTCCGTCGATCCGGAGACGGGAATAAGAGCGCCATTTGCCACGGTGATAGACCGCGGGTGAGGAGAGTCCAAGTATGTGGCAGGCTGCTTGGACGTAATGTGATGAGTGGCACCGGAGTCCATGATCCAGGACGAACCGGTGGAGAGACAAGCCATACCTGCTTGGGAGACGAAGGTGGAGGCCAGGGAAGCAGGAGGCGGGTTGAGCAGGCCCTGGAGGTGCTGGAGCTGGAGCCGGACGGCTTCAAGGTCCGGAGAGGCAGGAGAGGAGGCATCTGCGGCCACCGAAGCTGTCGGGCGAGGAGGATAGCCATTCTTGCGGTAGCAGGTTGCTTCAAAGTGACCGTCCTTGCCGCAGTATGAACACTTCGGCCGCCCCCTTCCACCACGTCCGCGGCCCCGAGAGCCAGAGCGGCCACCACGAGCAGAGGGAGGCGAGGGAAGCAGGGGCGGAGAAGCCTGTTGAACAAAAGCCGAGGAAGTCGGTGCAGGAGTATCCGGAGGAGGCGTCACGCGGAGGAGCATGGAACAGATCTCAGACAGGGATGGAACGGTGGAAGAGGCCAGAACCTGAGCCCGGATAGACTGAAGGTGAGGCGGAAGACGGGCCATCATAATAGCAATGCAAACCGCCTCCTTCTGAGCGCGCTGGGCAGCATGATCCGTGGTAGAAGGCTGATGCAGAATCCAGGCCTCGGCCAGAGTCTTAGCCCGAGCAACAAAGGACGTCATGTCCGGGGCGCCACCGGTGTCGAGAGAAACGAGATCGGTGATGATGTCGTAGAGGTGCTGAAGGCTGTCCTTGCCGGAGTATAGAGAGTGCAGCTCATCCCAGATAGACTTAGCCGTCTCGTGATACATGGCCATCTGATATGGCTCACCATCCAAGGAGTTGAGAAGCCAAGTCTGCACACGACCATCGTTGCGGAGCCACTCGTCCGTAGGGGGATCCGGGGAAGCCTGGGTGAGGTAAGACAGGAGACCCTTGGCCTGGAGAACCCGACGCACAGAATGCGCCCAAGGGAGAAAATTTTTCTTCCCGGAGAGAGAGATGGTAGTGATGCGTAGTTCATCGCGCAGGTCGGTTGGACAAGCCGGGCGGTCTGCGGGCGGACTAGCCGCCGGGCCGGTGGAGTCAACAGAGGAACCCATGGTTCGGGAAGGGAAGCCGCGCTGACCTGGAAGGAGACCGCAGCGAACTGATCAAAGAAACCGCAGCGACCAGGGAGGAGGCCGCCGGAGAAGCTGGCCGCAGAGGGAAGCAAGGGCGGACAAGCTGGAAGAACGAACCCGCACGGTCACGATGTGAACATCAGCGGCTATACAGGCCACGACCAGAGCGGGAAGTCTTAGACCGCGAGAAGGAAGAGACCGCGAGTAAACCAATTCGAGCGGAGAGGAGAGAGAGAAGTCGCGAGTAGAATATCAGGAGCGGCAAGAGGAAACAAGCCGCAAGAACCGGAGACCGCGCGGAAAGGAGGAGAAGCCGCGAGTAGATTAACTCGAGCGGCGAGACGGAGCAAACCGCAAGGAAAAAACACCGAGCGGATAGGAGGAGAAGCCGCGAGTAGACTAACTCGAGCGGCGAGAAGGAGCAAACCGCACGAACAGGCGCCGAGCGGATAGGAGGAGAAGCCGCGAGTTGACGAACTCGAGCGGCGAGAAGGAGCCCGCAAGTAGAAGATGTCAAGCGGATAGGAGGGGAAGTCGCGCGGGCAGAAAGAGAGACCGCGCGAGGAGGATGGAGGGTGGGGTCCACGAGAGAGGGGAGGGAAACTATAAAACGGGGTGGTAGGAGGAGAAAAGAGAGAACCTGGAGCCAAGGGGAGAGACAGCGGACTGTCCGTCGAGCCTGCGGACAGCGAGCGAGTAGCCGCGGGTAGACACAAAGGGAGACCGCTGGAGAGCCCGCTGGAGACCGGAGACAATCCGCGTAGAGGCCGCCAGAAGGCGGCGGGTAGAAGAGGTTAAGACCAACCTGCCTCTGATACCATGTAGAGAGAAGTCAAAACTTGTATGTATTGATTGTGTAACTAAATACAAGGAGAGAATACAATTATATAGGAGATGAGAAGAGAGGAAAAATCCTATACAAGATGTGGGACTAAAGAAGAGAGAGTACAATGGGCCTATTTTGGGCCTTTATACATGGGCTTTTCCAACAGTTTGAAACCAAAAAGGGAGGAATAGAGGTGTCCTCCATAGCATCAAATAAGCGAGCAAATTTGGACAGAGATGATCTATGCTGGGATCGGCCACCACGAGGTACAAGGCCACCTCGGGGAGAAGGGTAGCCATGAAACTTGTTGTAAGGAGCACTCAGAGACATTGGATAAAACAATGAAACTCGAATAGAAATCTAGGTGAAGGCACACGGAACCACAAAGGATCACAAGATAAGAGACGCTCTCATAGATGGAGGGAAAGGAATCAGAACTTCAATATTGCCGGAAGGGGAAATCAAAAGCCCATGGCATCGGTGCCCCTAGAGAACAGGAGAGAACCTCATGTGGGAAGGAGATGCCCTGCGCTGCGGAAGAACCTTGCGCTGCGACTGCGGAAGCCCTGCGCTGCGACTGCGGAAGCCCTGCGCTGCGACTGCGAAAACCCTGGCTGCGTTGCGACAATAGGCGGAGAAACTAGCGGCTACGACGTTGAAGAAGCCCAACGGCTCGGCGAATGCGGTGAAGAAGCCCGATGGCTCGGCAACAAATGTGGAAGGGGATGAATGCGGCGAAGAAGCCCGACGCTCGGTGATGATCGGTTTGGGAAGCGGAAAAAAACGGGATCGGAAGCCCTAAGGCTCCGATACCATGTTGTGAGGAGAAAAATTATTATTCAACACTACTCCTTTATATATAGTAGTGAAAGAGTACATAGGGTAAGATGGACAACAAATAAAAAAGACGTAACATAACAAAGAATATGAAATCTCCAACATAACTATTTATCAAAAACGAAAGTTTTGTAAAATAATTTTTTGATTCTAATGAACTAACAAAGATGATTAAAACAGAAGAATTATATGTATATAACTTCAGGAAAACTTATAACTACGGGCTTCAGAGTATTTTATTTTGCCTTTTGAGCAAAATTCTTCTCCTCTTCATCAATTTTTGATAAACCATTTTGTCCGCAATCTGCAACATTATTGATGCATAAAGTTCAGAAGAAACTGGAACAAAATATACAAGTAGTTCGCCTAGATTGGATGAAACACTCTGTTAACTTGTTCAAACAACCCATTATCAATTTCCATGGAGACGTTAATATTCACAAATAATTTTGATGGAAGATAAGATTGTAGTCATGGAGTTTATTTCCCCTCAAATAATTCTCTAAATTCTAAAATTAATGAACTGCATGCTAGCTGCCTACCATGGATACCCGTGAATGAAGAGGGTAGCATGATATAGGAGGATGCTGGGAGAGCACATGCGACTGCATGCAACAAAGGAGAGATCTGTATTATCATTTTTCTTGGGTTTGGAAGCTCGGAGCGCGAAAGAGAAGGAGAAATCCACAGACGGCCGACATCGGTGAGCGATCAAGCTTCTCCGTGAGCATGGACCGTGAGCCAGAGAGTGAGAGAAGATCTTTGGAGAGGTGGTCGTTGTGGGAGAGCCTGCCACGGTATTGCAGTTGTCGCGTTAGCTGTTCGGAGAAGAGAGCAGCAAGACTGACGCGGCATTCCGACCCACTTGCGGCTGGAATTATACCTAGCAGGAACTTATTTAAAAAAATGAAGATTTGCAAATACACTCCTGATCCAGCATTTTTGGGCTGCCGCGCCGGAGCCTATCCGCTGTAACAAACGAGCACTTAAGTTTTGTAATTTTCTTGGGCATTTATTTAACGTTTTTACCGTTGCAGGGACCTCTGCTGGAGTCAGCTTTGCAATTCCTTCTTCAACTGTTCTTAAGATTGTTCCTCAGTTGATCAAATTTCGCAAAGTATGTTCTTTTACACCTCTTAAATATGGTTATTTTTTAAGTTAAACTGGTTAGGATGAGTGTAATTCTTATTCATCTTCAACTACTCTAGTCAAATGTGAGATAGTATGGTTGCCTCACTCTTTTAATTAAAAGTAAGTTTATTATATTTGAATTAATTCATGAATTCTAAAGTCTCTGGTGACAAACAGTTTGCATAAGTTCTTTCTTAAATATTCTATCATCCATACCCTTTCCTAAACCTTATCATACAAAATATAGCTTATTCAAGATATGATGTGATTTGCATCCACCAGTTGGTACTTGGTACCAACATGCATTGCGCAGAGCAAAGGGCATGCTGAATTCATGGCATTAATAACCTTAAAGGGCATTTGTTACGGCGGAGGAGAATGGTTCGAGGAGCGAAGGGGCCGTGACTACTTGAAGGGTTTATTCTCGAAGACCAAAGACGATGGACATGACCAAATTGAGAGCACGAACCCTCATTTATCTCTTTTAGTATTATTTACTATTTTTGCCACTTTGTGAGGGATATATATTCCCCCCTCTTGTATCTTTTTGTTTTATCTTGGAAATTTGGACTTGGAAGTGGAGCCTAGGGCTGGCAAAATGGTCTCCTGTTGAGTATTTTGCTAAGTAATTTCAGAAACCTTCTACCGCCAAACCCTAAGGGGTAACAATTTGGTCCGACTCTGCCATCATGCCCGCCTACAGCCGTCGGGTCTCTCCTCCGTTCACGTCGACAACAGCCCTCGCGCGCCCTCTTCCTCATCGGGTGTCTCCTCCGTTCACGTCGACCACAACCCTAGCGTGCCATCTTTTGCGGTGTTGTGTTACGCTCATGATGCGTCCGTTCCACTCACGTCTCGACTCCAGCCATGTCCACTGTCGTCCTTTGGTGCCTCCACTGAATCGCCACCCGTCCACTTGAGCCATGGCTGAGCAACGAATGGATGTTGTCGAGCAGCACCTCAACGAGCACACCTCCACCCTCGCCTCCTTGCACTCTGTCGTGAAAGTGAATACTTCCATCCTCGTCTCCTTGCATGCCACACTTCAACGCCTGGACGACTGTGAGGCCCGCACCTCCAACCATGCACCACCGTTGTCACCGAACTTTCCACCTTCCGGCTTCGTGGACCTCGCCACACTGTCGCCGCCTCCTACGTCCTTGGCTTCCCTTGCCACCGCATGCTCCTAGAACCAGAGGTTCCTCACTTAAACAGCAAGGATACTCTCGGGTAAATCTCCAAGGACGAGCAGTTCTTTAACATCCAGGCCACACCGGATCACCAGAAGACAGAAGGTCTCCCTAATGCTCCTAGCAATGGAGGTCTCCGCATTGCATTAGATTCGTTGGTTATGTAATTCCTCCCCGCTCCTTGTATGGGTTGACCTTAAGGCGGCGTTAGTCAAACATTACGATCACCGCTATTCCAACAATGCCTTGGAGAGCTTATGTGTTCTTTGACATTCATCCTCGATGGATTAGTATAATGATGACTTCATTGAGTTGGCCAATCATGTGCCCGACCTTCCGCCGGATCACTACATAGGTTTCTTCCTCCAAGGTCTACAACCCCACATCCACTTCTGCCTGCGCACTCACCATCCTTCTAACATATCTGATGCCATGGAGATTGCTCGCTCAATGGAGGTGGATTTTTCAGTCTGGTCCACTGACCGGTCTCATGTCTGATATGCTGACATTAGGCCTTATCTGTCCCGGTGCTAGCTCTTTTTCCAGCCCGGTCCTTTTTGTATGCAAGAAATACGGCAGTTGGCGCTTCTGCGTGGATTATCGGGCGCTCAACAAAGCCACTGTGTCCGATAAATACCTCATACCTGTCATCCAGGAGCTTTTTTGGACGAGTTGAGCAACACCACCTTTTTCTCATAGACCGATCTTTGGTCCGGATGCCATCAAATTCGGGTGCGTGCCCCCGATATTCACAAGACAACGCTATGTACTCATGGCAAGCACTAAAAGTTTTTTGTGCTGCCTTTCGGCCTGTCCAACGACCCAGCTACCTTTCAGGCGACTATGGATGACATCTTTCGCTCGACACTTCGTAAGTTTGTTCTGGTGTTCTTCGATAATATTCTTGTATATAGTCTGACCTAGTAGGACCATTTACGCCATTTGGAGTTTGTTTTGGCCGCCCTGCGGTGCACTCGCTAGTCGCCAACTTGAGGAAATGTGCGTTCGGTCATCCATAGATCATTTCTGGGTCTAACCGGCTATTATCGCCGGTTCATTCATGACTACGACACCTTGGCTCTACCTGCCTTTGCAAGTACGCCGACACCACTTCCATTGCCCCCCTCCCCGAGGCTACCGCCACATTCTCAACTTTATAATAGGCCTTGCTGATCACCCAGGTTCTGGCCATGCCAAACTTCTTACATCCATTCACGGTGCATTGCGACGTCCTAGATACCGTTGTCGGAGCGGTTCTCATGCAAGCTGGTGGGCCCATTGTGTACTTCAGACGGTCCTTCTCCACCACCATCCGCTCTGTTCTGCTTACAACAACGAGCTGATGACACTCGTGCCAGCAATCCAACACTGGCGGCCCTATCTGCTCGGCCGACAGTTTGTGGTCCGGACGACCACCATAGACTCAGCTACCTTCTGAGACAGAAGATAACCACTCCCACGACTTCACCATGGAGTTTCACTCTGGCAAGACCTACGTCGTGGCAGGCTCACTTTCTCTCCAGTCAGGTGCAACAAAATTGGCATCCATCTCCAGACCAGTAGGGCCACCTTACAGAGCGAGGTGGAAGCCGACTTGACATTGCGCGCCATCATTGTCTGCCTACGTAATGATGCGTCTACGAGTCCATCGTATATCCTTGTGGGGGGTCAGTTACTACATCGGGGCCGCATAGTGCTTTCGCCTGCTTGGTCTGCCAACGCTCCAATTACGAGGCCATGTTTCCAGGAGGCCTCTTTCAACCTTTGCTCCTGCCCGACCTTGTCTGGGAAGATTTGGCAATGAACTTTATTGCTCGGCTTCCACATTCCTAAGGGTATGACTGCATTCTCGTGGTGGAATGTTTGTCCAAGTACGACCACTTCCACTGCGACATCTTTTTACAACACCGCTAGTGGTCGATGCCTTCATCTTGGGGGTGGTACACCTCCATGGATTTCCTCACTCGATCGTTAGTGATCGTGATCCAGTCTTTATGAGTGATTTTGGCGGGAGTTATTCAAGCTACAGAGGACGCAACTCCGGATGAGTTCACCCACCATCCACAGACGGATGACCAATCCGAGGTTTTGAACTGTTGCCTTGAGACGTACTTACGATGCTTTGGGATGGGAAGAAATCTCTCACAACACCTCCTTCCACACTCCGCTGACATGACTCCCTTCCAGGTTGTATACGGCCGCCTGCCACCCACCATCCTACAACACCTTCCAGGGGAATGCCATGTGGGGGCCGTAAGAGATGTACTCAGGGATCGCGATGAGGCACTCATGATACTGAAGACCCACCTCCACGTGACACAACAGAAGATGATCCACTACGCCAACAAACATCGCTATCACGTGCATTTTCAGGATGGAGACTTATGTTCGTCAAGCTTCGCCCCTATTGCCAGTCGTCTGCCGCTCAGTGAGGCCACTCGAAGCAGTCCGTCCATTTTTATGAGCCTTTCAAGGAGATTGCATGTATTGGCGAGGCGGCCTATCGACTTCATTGTTCAGCCCACAACAGGATCCATCCCGTCTTTCACATCTCGCAGTTTAAACAGGTGGTGGGGAACCACACAGTCGAAGACTCCTTTCCATCCATCTTTGGGTCGGATAGCGCCGTCTTGTACTTTCCTAAATCCATCTTGGATCGCTCATCCAATCAGGCAACCGGTATTGAGCAGGTGTTGGTAGCTTGGCAACTCCGCCCTCTATCAGAAGCTACATGGTGGGACCGCGATGACTTCAACACTCTGTTTCTAGAATTTTACCTTAAGAATAAGGAAAATTTTCCAGATTGAGGTATTGTTATGGTGGAGGAGAACGGCTCGAGGAACGAAGGTGCTGCGACTACTTGGCAGGTTTATTTTTGGAGGTCAAAGACGACAGACAAGACAAATTGAGGGCACAACTCCTCATTTATCTCTTTTGGTATTATTTACTGTTCTTTGCACTTTGTGAGGGATATATATTTTCCCTCTTGTATCTTTATGCTTTATCTTGAATGTTTGGACTTGGAAGTGGAGCCTAGGGCTGGCAAGAGGGTCTCTTCTTGAGTATTTTGCCAAGTAATTTCAGAAACCATCTACCGCCAAACCCTAAGGGGTAACAGTTGCAAATCTATAATGAAACAAAATATCATCCATCGAGATGTCCTTTTTGCCCTATCATGCCTAAGTTTTTCCTCTTGGTTCCAATTTCTTTCACTGTAGGTGTCTGAAATTGCTTCTTATTAACTTTGTTCCTCTGTTTGGTTGGGCTACAGGGATTTTGACTTTTAACCACTCCTACATTACTTTTTCATTATTTTTTCCCTTTATAAATAAAAGTCATAATTTCATTACTTTTTTGTTACCACAAATAAAGGTGTACTATTGTAAACAATAGTGTCATTACCTTTATATTATAATAATTTTATTATTAGAAAGTAAAACTAAAGGAGACTTCCTGACCCTACACTGGAGCTTTGTTTTCAAAAAGTGAGTTTCAAATATGAGAAATCACTTCCAATCAATTTCAGCTGAACAAATGCTTCAACTCACTGTTCAGAAGTGATATCCAATCACATTTGGACACTTACAGGAAGCAGATTGCCCCTTTGTGCAACTCGCATGGATGTCACCCATCTTAGCGGTGCTCCAACATGAGCACATTTTTTACTTAGGAATTCCTGATGGGATTGATCTAATCAGAGGCTTTTGATACCAATCATTACAATCAGAGATTTCCTTTGGTGCACATTTATGCAATCTTGAGCAGAATTGAGACATGGAAAATAAAAGATGAAGAAGGAGATGACAGAAGAAAATGAAGAAAAGAAAATTAAAAATTTCTTAATTTAATTCATCATGCATAACTATTTATACCAGCCGGACGTGAGATAAAGACTTGAGTGTTGTATGCATAACTATTTATACCCTAAGGCATGGCCATCTAATTAATTACATGCAATTAAAATAAAATAATACTTAACAGAAGAAATGTAATAATTTTTTAACTGTAACTTATTAACATTTATTTGATGTTATGCATCAATCCATTCTACCCAAAAAGCTAGTCTTCTTAAGAGTTGCAAGGAGTGGTGAGAAAGGTTGGAAGAATATATTCAGGATCAACTGAAAAAACATTAACATCTTTGAGATCTAAAAAGAGAGAAGGAAGGAAAAAAAAGATAGGGGAAGAAGTGAAGAAGAAAAGAAATAA
Source organism: Platanthera zijinensis (assembly GCA_039513925.1). Taxonomy (NCBI): domain Eukaryota; kingdom Viridiplantae; phylum Streptophyta; class Magnoliopsida; order Asparagales; family Orchidaceae; genus Platanthera; species Platanthera zijinensis. The sequence continues at coordinate 177,177,330 of CM077089.1, read as the reverse complement.
ACTCTCAATTAAATTCATGATCTCATGACAACTATTTTACCCGAGACCTTGTTTTATAAATCAAGGGGATAGTTTAGAAAATTACAATCAATTGAAGTAATATAATATCAAAGGAAAATATAATAATTATGTTGGAGAGTAGGAAATTGAAATTTGAAATTAAGGAAAGGAGGCTCTCTCCTATATATAGGAGGGAGATATTACAATACAAGGTAAAAAAGTAATAACATAATTCCAACACTCCCCCTCAAGTTGGGTATGTGATATCTTGCATTTCCAACTTGCACATGATTTTTGCAAACATGTTCTGACTTAACCTCTTGGTGAGAGCATCCACTAACTGTTGATCTGAAAGAACAAATGGTGTGCTCACAACTCGTTCTATATTTTCTTTGATGAAGTGACGATCAACCTCCACATGCTTTGTGCGATCATGTGGGACGGGATTGTTAGCAATGCTAATGACGTCTTTGCTATCACAATAAAGTCTCATAGAATCCTTGTTTTCTATGCCAAGATCATTCAAAAGAGATTTGATCCACAGTCCTTCGCATCCCATGCGCCATGGTTCTGTATTCTGTCTATGCACTCGTCCTGACAATCACATGTTTTTTACCTCTTCATGTTACCAAATTACTACCAACTAGTGAACAATAACCAGAGTTGGACCTCCTGTTATCAACTGAACCAGCCCAATCAGCATCAGTATAGACTTCAACGGTCCGTTCTTTGCTCGGGGATAACATGATACCCTTTCCAGGAGAGGACTTAAGATATCGAAGGATTCGGTGGGCAGCTTCCAAGTGATGAGTTTTTTGTGAGTGCATGAATTGACTGATAAAACCAATGACATATGAAATATTCGGGCGAGTATGAGATAGATAAGATGACCAGTCAGTTGTTGAAATCCAGTGATATCAGCCACCACTTCCCCCATCATCTCTATCCAATCTGTGGTTGACTTCAATTGGGGTATCAACAGGTCTACACCCACTCATCCCACATGACTGGAGCAAGTCAAGGATGTACTTCCTTTGTGATACAAATATACCATGATTTGATCGAGCGACCTCAATTCCAAGAAAGTATTTGAGATTTTCCAGATCTTTTACTTCAAACTCCTTTTGTCAGTCTTTGTTTCAGAATTTGAATTTCTTCAGTATCATCGTCCATGATTATCATCCACATAAACAATAAGAGTCGTGAATTTTCCATGTTTGTGCTTTACAAATAAAGTACGATTTGTATTGCTCTGGGAGTATCAAAATGTGACCATAGCTCTATGAAACCTCCCAAACCAGACTCGAGCAGATTGTTTTAAGTCATATAAGGCTTTCTTCAACTTGCATACATTTCTCCCAGACCCTACTGAGGTAAGACCAGGTGGTAACTACATGTAGACTTCTTCTGCCAAGTCTCTATAAAGAAATGTGTTCTTCACATCCAACTGGATCAAAGCCCACCCTTTGTAGACAACACATGGGAGCAAAACTCTTATGAAATTCATTTTCGCCACAAGAGCAAAGGTTTCTTGATAATCAATCCACATGGTCTGGGTATAGCCCCTAGCCACCAATCGGGCCTTGTATCGCTCAACGACACCTTGAGAGTTATGTTTAACGAAGAACACCCACTTGGACCCTACCACGATCTTGCTAGGTGGCAAAGGGGCCAAGTCCCATGTGCAATTCTTTTCCAGGGCCAACATCTCCTCATGCATAGCATCTCGCCACTTTTGGTGAGCAATAGCATCTCGCCACTTTTGGTGAGCAATAGCATCTTGCTATAGTGGTGGGGATAGAAATGGAGGAGAGAGAGGCAATAAAGAGTTTATGTGATGAAGATAATGAGTTATAAGACACAAAGTGGGACATCAGATGTTGAATAGAGATACAGTTACCTTGAGAACCCAAAGAAGGATCCGATGTTGTAGCTGGTAGCTCGAGAGATGCCGATGTACCTGAACCCTGTTTCCACCGAGTACACACATGTAAAGGAGGAACGGTCACAGGAGTAGGAGTAGGTGTGGTCATGGGAGTAGGAGTAGGCGTGGTCACGGGAGTAGGAGTAGAAGTAGGCAAAGATGTAGTCATAGTAGGCATAATCACAGGAGGAGGAATAGGTAGGGGAAGAGAGTTCACTTCTATTGGGAAGACTCACCCTAAAGTGAGGGCTCGTAATAGAACTCACTTTCCCGAAATGTGACGTTCATACTAACGAAGGCCTTTCTAGAGGCGAGATGGAAGCTTTTATATCCTTACTAAGTAGGAGAATACCCAATAAAAATACACTTGAGGGCACGAGGATCAAGCTTGGATGTGGGGTGCACATGTACAAAACACACCCACCCAAATATCCGAGAAAGGAGGTGTGTGGGAGAGACAAAAAGAGCCTCGAGAGGGGATTTGTTGCCAAGAACACGAGTCAGCAAGCGATTAATAAGGTACGCCGCGGTAAGAACAACTTCGCCCCAAAAATACTTAGGGAGGTGCATCTTCAGGAGGAGGCAGCGAGCTACCTCTTGAAGACGGTGATTCTTGCGCTCAGCAACCCCATTCTGAGTCGGGGTGTAGACATAGGATATCTGATGGATAATGCCTTGATCACTAAGATAACGCTCAAAGGAGGAGTCCACGTACTCACGATCATTAGCACTGCACAAAACTTTAATGGAAGCGTTAGACTGAGTAGCCAACATTTTATGAAAATGTTTTTGAGTAAGGGAAATACATCATTTTTGTTTTTCGAGAAAGGAGGTGTGTGGGAGAGACAGAAAGAGCCTCGAGAGGGGATTTGTTGCCAAGAACACGAGTCAGCAAGCGATTAATAAGGTACGCCGCGGTAAGAACAACTTCGCCCCAGAAATACTTAGGGAGGTGCATCTTCAGGAGGAGGCAGCGAGCTACCTCTTGAAGACGGTGATTCTTGCGCTCAGCAACCCCATTCTGAGTCGGGGTGTAGACATAGGATATCTGATGGATAATGCCTTGATCACTAAGATAACGCTCAAAGGAGGAGTCCACGTACTCACGATCATTAGCACTGCACAAAACTTTAATGGAAGTGTTAGACTGAGTAGCCAACATTTTATGAAAATGTTTTTGGGTAAGGGAAATACATCATTTTTGTTTTTCATAAAGTAGACCCACGTACAACGAGAAAAACAATTGATAAACGTTGCAAACCAGTGAAAACTAGAAATAGAGGCCACCGTGGCAAGGACCCCAAACATCAATATGAACCATAACAAAAGGAGAAGCACTAGGAGTAGACACATGATTAAGATAAACACGATGATGTTTGGCAAGAGCACACACATCACATAAAAGTATTCAAAGATACATTTGACATATTATGAAATAAAAGATACATAGTAGATAGAAAAGGATGGTCATGGCGGCAATGCCAGTAGTCCACGGAGATCTGAGCAGCAGAAAGAGCCTTAAGAGAAGAGGCAGAGCTGGAGAGGTCAAACAAGTAGAGACCATCACACAGGCTACCAGAGCCAATCACCGTCCCCGTCTTCAGGTCCTAAAAGACGAGGAGGAGGGAAAAAAGGTTATGGAGCAATTCGTAAAGTTAGTAAGGTGACTAATAGAAAGGAGGTTGCGGGTAAACTTAGGAACATGAAGCACCGAAGAGAGGGTGAGGGAGGAGCAAGGAATGTACCCTTTCTCAGCAATGTGAGACAGGGATCCATCTATCAGCAATGCTCACTTTGACCCCACCAGACAAAGGAATATAAGATACAAAATCTGTAGCAGAACCAATCATGTGGTTGATGGCGTCAGAATCAATAGTCCGCTGGGTTGAAGAGCAGACGGTGGTAGAGTGAGCACTCGGAACCCCTGATGGGCATATGAAGAGCTGGCAGACTCGGATGAGCGGTCAAGCATGAAGTGGCGGAAAGCAAGAATCTCCTTAGCAGAAAGGGTAGAAGGAATCTCGGGGCCATCGGGGCCACCATAAGGAGCAAGATCATCAACGACATCAGAGAGACGAGCCTAGCGAACCGGGAAAGACCCAGAGTGCGACCAGAGCCATGACCGCCACGAGGAGCAGGACCCCCGCGAGGAGGAAAGCCATGAAGCTTAAAACAAGTGTCCCGAGTATGTCGGGCTTTCCCATAATAGTCACACATCAAATGGTCTTTGTCCATAGACTTAAATCTAGTGTCACGGGGAGACCGACCACCAGGGCTGAACCGAGCGGCAAGAACAAAGCCCTCGGAAACACTGATAGGATCAATGTCATGGTGGAGACTATGAAGAAACTCGAAGATCTGGTTGCATTCCTCCCGGGCATGGACCAGTACCTCATTCTCAGGGGAGACAAGAGTAAGCGAATCAAAATGTTCATACTCCTGATAAAGTTGGGTAAACTGTAGATAGTAAGCAGGGGGGGCGATCCCCTTCCCATTGGGGCCAATTTGGAGAGATAGTAGAGGGTGCCTTGGTAGTTACCACTGATGTAGTCAAATAGAGGGCGCCTCTCGAGGTCCAGAGTAACGGAATGAGCCCACGAGAGATAATTGGTTCCATCCAACTTAATGGTGGTGATCTGGGGAGCCCCTTCATCATGGGTGGCACAAAGAGATCCAGTAGAAGGCAGAGAATCTTGAGGGGCACTCCCACCGGAGGAGACATCTGGAGTCTCACCACTTCCCGACATAGCAAGCGAGGAACAGATAGCATCGGGCTGCTAGAGGAGAAAAATCTCACTCATAGAAAGAGGAGAAGCGGCGGAGGAAGATACATCCCCGCATGAAGGGAGAACGGGCGCCAGAAGAGAAATCACGGACTCAAGCCTACATATATCCAGCGCCAAGAATGGCTCAAACAATCATTCCATGAAGACTGCGTAGACTGGCGCTAGTGGCTGGTGACGGGAGCAGAAGAAAACGCCTTTTGGACTAACTGGTGCAGGAGGCTACACCGACTGACACTGGAGGCAGAAGGTACTGAAGCTCCTGCGACGAAAACCGATCAAGGACGCGTGGAAGTCTAAGGAGGAGACGCGGAAGCCGCGATAGGCGCGGAAGATGCGGTAGCCACAAGAGACGAAACACGAGATTAGGTTATGACGGACGAGCGGCGAAGGGCGAGATTAGATTACGGCTCTGATGCCATGTTGGAGAGTAGGAAATTGAAATTGGAAATTAAGGAAAGGAGGCTCTCTCCTATATATAGGAGGGAGATATTACAATACAAGGTAAAAAACTAATAACATAATTCCAACAAATTATTTAAATAAAAGATATAAAATCCCCAGTTATGAAAAATAGTAAATTCTATAGTAGTTCATGTTGGATAGTAAAAGGGAAGTTGTATCATAACCGTCAAATTATTTGTGTTACTTTCTTATGGATTATCATCTTAGCTCTTGATTTCTTGTTCACATTGATTATGTTTTTATTATATCTGATTTCTGTATTGAATAAAGCATATTCTTCGACAACGTATCAAAATCTTGAATAAAAGACAAGCGACAGTGCCAATTGGTACACCAATCATAATTCAGCTAAGTAACCGACTATATGATTTACAGCATAGATAGAGATTTGAGAATGATAAGAAAGTTTGAATAAAGCAAACAGCAGACCCCTTATCTCGTAATGTATTTTTAAAGGACTGAGTTGATTTTTGTTGGACCATACCATAGAGTTACAAGGTGATTAACAGATCTATTATTAAGCTTTGATGTGCCATTATTTTTCTTTGTTCCTCTGCCCAAGCACATGGTTTTCTGCAGAAGATAGATAGCAAAAGTTGACTCGCTGCAATCTGATATTGTTCGGCCATTTTCTTGTAGTATTTGAAACAAAGTCTTGCCAATCAGATGAACGCATATCGACTGTTGATATTGTGATTCGTATTATTTACTTGTTTGATTATTCTTCATTTGAGCCAAAGATCATGTTCGATAAGTTTCTGGAGCAGTAGAAATAATAGACAGTTCTTCCGACAATGCTAAGGGGTTGAACCTTAATGGAATTAAAGAGACTGTCAATATTCCGATTCTTATATCATGTGAGCTATTAGTTTTATTGCGTTATCTTGAGCATGTGTTGAACTCGATATCTTTCAGTACTCCTGCCAACATTCTTAAGTATCTCTTTGCATGGTAAGAGATTTTTTAAATCTAACCATTTTCAAATTTTGATTACAAGCTAGTCAAAGTTGTAAAATTTATAACAAAATTTCCAACTTAATCTTACAAATATGGAAGGACTACTTGTATTTACTTCAAATTTTGTGCTCTAATTTTCTTTCTTTTTATAAGGTCGTTCGTGCTGGTTTAAATATTGAGATTGCTCCGGATCTGATCGCCAGTCAACTGAATGTTAAGAATGGAGCTCTGGTGATGCAAGTATATTTCTAATTTTATTTCCAAGTTTAAGAAACGACTCATAAAGTATGTCAGTAGGTCTAAAATTGTGTAAAATGCAATTTAATGTACACTTTATTTTCATTCAGGTTACTGCAAATAGTCTTGCTGCAAAAGCAGGTCTGCTTCCAACAACAAGAGGTTTTGCCGGCAACATACTTCTTGGGGATATCATTCTTGCAGTTGACGGGAAACCTGTGAGTGTTTATTAGCCCGTTTATATAGTATGACAGTTTATATAGCAGTTTTAACACTAACAACTCATGTTGGGCTCATTATGCACCCTGTGTATGGGTCTTTTGTTAATAAACTAGTCAAAAGTACCTCTGTAAATGGGCATATATATAAGTTTGTCTTAGCTCTCATTTTAACCATCTGTAATCACTTTAAAATGCTTTTCCTGCTAAAGAGTGTAACAATGTGTTTTGCACCAGGTGAGAAATAAAGAAGAACTAATCAAGATTCTGGATGATTATGAAGTAGGAGATAAAGTGCTTTTGAAGATTCAGAGGGGTGATCAGAACATGGAACTGCCTATTATTTTGGAAGAGACTGCTGTCTGATGATAAATTTGTCTTAAAAGAAACAAGGGGAAAGAGCACGATTTTTTTAGTGCACGTGTTTTCATATTACAAGATATAAAATAGGATATTATAATTGAGTTTTATCATTTATACGTGATTGTAATTGATTTCATGATGTCTATATGAAGATTATCTTACTATATAGATAATGAATCTAATAGTACAAATCATTTCATAATGTCATACAAAAAACTAGAAAGTACAGACCACATCATATCCTACTATTAGTATTTTTGTTTGCCAACCGGTAATAGTAATGCATCGCCTGCTGCCCTCATTTATATGTTGAGATGAGTTGTGATTGCGACCGTGTTGTATTTTCTGGTGGTTACTTTTGGATACTTTTCATGCAAGTTGTGGTTGTGACGTTATCCCCTCGTGTTTCGGCATTTTTCCATTATGGAGGCCACTGGTCGTGTGTTTTCCTCCGCGCACGAACAGTGACCCCTTCGTGCACATCCACTGGTCACGCGCGGCTATTTGCAATGATTTTCCCAGAAACGTATGTGGACATGAGAATAATAGCACGACCACTTGTCGTGTGTGTTTAACAATTTTTCCCACTAGTCAAATTCCTTAACGCACGGTTACAGACATTTTCTTTTCGCAAAACCACTGGTTGTAAGTCTGCTTGTGCTAGGTCAAAAAATCTGCGCGGCCTATAAATAGCCGGGTCGGGATTTCTTCTGCCCCGCTCCGAATTTAGGTCTTTTTAGCGCCGTTTTCATCGCAAGACTTGGGGTTTCACCCCTAGGCCTCCAATCTCATCAAGCATTCCAAAGATGTAGAAGTTGATTTCCAAGATTCCATTGGAGCTCTAAGTCTATAACCCATCACGTGGAGGCGACAAACCCCGAGAGAAGATGGGCGAGAGCTAGTGACAACTTCCAAGACCTCAAAAGATAGCCAAAGAGGAGTTTGAAGAGTTGGTGGACCTCCTTAAGCTCTTCTATGAACCAAAGGAAGAGTCTCATCACCTTCGTATCTCAGAGTGATAAATTTTATTTCTTTTCTCATTTGGAACGCCTGATGTCCCAAATAAGCGATTGATGTGCTTATCGTCAAATTCCTTCATGCACATCATGGCCATTGGGTGTATATGCTCATAGGTATATTTTCTATTGTGGATTGTTTGGTTGAGATAGCTTGTGGTTTGTGATTGTGTTTGGTTGTACTGTGTTGCAATACTATAAGCTTGATGCAATGAAGCATATGCAACTATGCATGTCAGCTTGAATCAATGAAGCATAAACCTACATCATTATCTGCTCAACATGTCTCACATCATCAAAGTTAAAAAAATGATGACAGAATTATTAAGGTTCCAATTTCCGTAAGAAGAGATAAATTCAAGTGGAACAGCAAAAGAAAACATGTGAACAAAATCACACTATAGATAACAGGAGATATTTGCACTAAGCAAAAAAACAAAACTTAATTTCATAAGAAAATAAACATATACAAGTTTTTTAAAAATGTAAAATCAACAGTAAAATAGTTCACACTAACAGTCACTGAGAAGAATAAGTAGGAACGGGACTCCTTTAAAGATGACTTTAACCAGCGATTGAGGCCTCACAAAAAAAACATCTTGGCCATCTTCTTTCTTTAACTTCAGGGTTTATGGTGTTAACTAGATTAAGCTTTCCAGCAAGCCTTAGCAAATTCAGGCTTCCAGGAAAAGCCTTAGCAAGTGACTTTCCGAGCACATCAGCAATACTAGCAGTCTTTTCCTCAGAGCTTTCTACAATGCGCGTGTAAAACTCTCCTCGAACAGATGTGATAGTACATAGACAAAGACTTGATGCTTTGTCCCAAGATCCAGAATCCAACAGGCCGGTGCAAACTGTAGCAAATAATGCATTGCATTAGGATCCCTGAATTTTACAGGAATGAGGCTGAAATTATTAGATAAGCCCTTCTCATTCTCTTATTGGCATAGAAAGTAGAATCCATCAAGGCGTCATATTTCACTACACTTATTCGGTAATCTGAATGAAGTTTGCTGGCAAATTGTGCAGCAAACAACTCTATATGCTCAAAAACAAGAGAGTTCATCAGTGTACAGACAATTTCAATTGTCCAGGAGCATGGTTCAAAAATGTGACGGATTTCTCATCCTGCCCCGTGTGCAAAATGCAATAAACTCTAAAGAGTTTACCTCATCAAAGACAGCTCTAAATCACCTCTCTTAATCTTAAAAATAATTATATCTCTCACATGATAATTCTCAAAAATCTCAAATAATTCAACTTTATTTCTTACCTGATCCAAAACATAATTGTCAATTTTCAAGGAAGTAAAACTCCCATGCATTCAAAAATCTGTACAATTTTAGTTTCTAAAATTAGGGTCTAATACAAAATTGATGTTTGAAAAACTAAGTTGTAAAGAGAACATAAACAACCAAGCTGCTCGTCTGATTCTTTCAACTATATCAATGCTCTTGTTCATGCTCAGTTAAATACTTACATGCTTTGGTTTTGGTATGGTCTCAGAGCAGATCATGATTAATGGTCCATTCCCACGCAACCGTGTAATTAAAAAAAAAAATCAATGTGTTAGACGTCAAAAACCCTACATGTAAGTGCTGCAATGAGATTTGAGAATATACTTCCACCTTGGAAACACATGTAACCTTCTACAGTTAATATATATCCTTCACCCCTCAACCCACAATCAATAGGTTTTAGTTTGGACGCAAAGGTTCTAATATGATACTTCTCCATCTGAATGCGACATTTAACTGTCCAAACATCGTGGTGCAGATGTGAGATTCTATTTTATTACCCAGCCATTGCCTATTCGGTGGGAATTGTTTGGTTGACACAATAAGCTTACAAATTTCGGTGACGGGAAAAGAGTTAAGAGGATCTTTTTTGGGAAAAATATTTTAACATTTATTTTCCTTACAAATTGTGTTTATTTGCTTCACCTATAATGGCTGTTAGAGTTATTTGGGTTTGAGTATTTTAGTAGTGTTGTGTTTAGTCCCACACCGTCTATCGGTGTTGGGTGTCTTGATGTAAGTCCTATATAATGCATGCCCCTATGAGGATGAATATAATCGCACCTTCTATTTTCATTTCTTCTTTCTACAATGGCTAATGTAGATGCATGTCAATCCATTGTTGTTAGGCATTCGAAGGGGATGACACTTGTGATTCAAGCTTTAGTCACAATGAGACAAATTAATGGTTCCTCCTGACGCACCCACTAATTTATTAAATTTATGGTACAATTGTATTTGTATGCTAGAAAGACGGGAAAGTAGAAGATATCTCTCTACACTTGTATCTATGCTAATGAAAAACTATTACTAACTGATATTCCCATCATAATAAAAATGGTGAACAGTGGTTTGAGCTATGTCAGTACCCTAGTCGCACCCTAGTCGCGATAGTGCATCGACGACACGCCATCACGATACACAATGTGCAGCTGCGACAATAATTTTATTACCACTCAACGTCCCGGTTCATGGTATGTGGCATCAACAAAAAGCTCGACTTCTCACATCACTCGCCGTTCCCAGCAGCACTCACACGCAAGTAATCCCCCCAGGTACAATAAGATATTGTGCTATATTAATTTTGATTTTATAATCATCTTATATATTAAAAAACTAAACTATCTATTAGATTAAAGAAGGTAAAATTGAAGGGCTCAGATCTGTTTAATAATTTGATTTCATGGGAGTTCATTATTGGGATGACAATGTTTCTAGTAATGCACTTAGGTTCCGTTTGGCATGGTGGTGGCGGTAGTAAACGCATGGGTTAAACCGTCATTCATTAAGGATCGCCTAACAAACATCATCCGTTTGAACATAAAAGTTCATGAAGTTCCTTGGGTGGGCATTAACAAATGACAATTTTACCCTCATGATCATGACCGCCACCACCACGCAAAACAGAGCCTTAGTCATGATTCCAACAACTGTCAAAATGCCAAGAGTAAGAGTCATCACATAGGGCAGGAAAATATCTGTAAACAAACTTTAACATCACTTTTTCTATTGCAGGATTTCTCAACAACACAAATCAAATATACTAACAAACATTTCCTTGTACTGATGTGAAATCACAAGTGCATAGTAAAATAATTTTTAAACTATCTTATCAACATGTGAACTAAAGAAAACAGAAAACATTGCAATATATATGTTAACTTTGATGATAAATTACAAACACATTTATGCTGAGCAAAAATTATATACCTTTTAAAGTCATTAGTATCCTCCATATAGTTAGCCAAAACAAAGAATAAATGCGAGCACACTTACAACATGACAGCACACTTACAACATGACAGACATGTTCATGCTTTCTTCAAACCAAGTCCCCCATTACACATGCTAAAATTTTTGGGCGTCATAACAAAACCAGCTTCCGTGCCAAACACCGCGCTGTGGGCTCCAAAAGTGACAGAAAAATCAACACCGGGCATCGCTTCTTAACAATGGTCAAAGCTAGAGTAGCATGATCAAGGAAACATCGCACCTCCAACTGAAAAATGACCCAAAATTTTTAAAATGAATAGCGTACTCATAATGCCAATTGCCACCTTGAAAGTCATAATGTAACAGCTTCAATTTATGAATATGTTGTAGTCAGGTAATATTAAGTGTGGTCTCATACCTCTTGTATTAATGTCAATCATGTGTACACACCTATTGCCGCAATCTGCAAATGCATCAGTTTGAACCATCTCTTAGTGGAGGATTATCGCTAGAACTAATATCAAGATTTAGACCACTTATTATGTCAGTCGTACAACTATGTCGATACGAACATGGAGCTCCTGCACTGAAATATTTTTGGCCAACTTCATCAATAGTTTATTCTTCCACCGCAATTGGCTTCAAATATTTTTTAACATTGTGACCTATTCCATAATAATGACATCATACAAGATGATGAATAAGAAAAACTATCCAAGAGAAAAAACAAAATACAATAAAAATAAGTTACTAACAATTGTTCATGAGAATTTATTCATATAAGCCTCAAAAATTCAAAGCCTTTTTGTATTAAAGATAAACATCACAATAAGATCATTCTCTAGATTTGAACATGACAAAAAAAAATCAATTACTAAAGCTATACTTGTCATAAGCACTTTTTTTGGCAACGACTACACTCAATTATTTATGTTATCTCGGAAGAGTGAGTAAAGCATTCTTTTTGGCAGAGTTGTGACTGAGGCTATAAAAATGTGAATATCGATAATGACCATAATTGAATTTTATAATTGCAAGTGCAATGTCGAGCGTATTAATTTTATTACTTCGCTTAAAATAAATACAAACACAAGTACACATATTTCTCATTCCTTCGTCTTCGCCATCAAGAATTTGTTAGAGTTTTATTTCCAGAATTTATTTCATCTCTCTTGCATCTCTCTTTTTGTTTTTGTTACTCTTTCTTTGAGCATAGAGAAATTCGCTCATGTGCTGGCGACTAGGTTCGTGTGTGGCTTAGAAGGCAATTCACCTCTGTTATATGTGACTAGACTTAGGTGTAGGTCTAAGGGGTTATAGAACAAAAAATCTTTTTTACTAATCACCTTGATTTCTAGCATTATTGAAATCACAATTTGTAATCATATTTGTTAGCAGTAAAATCATGTCTTTATCTTTCCTTTATAAATAATGTTTAAAATTGATTAAAGACTTTTTAAAACCCTTATTCACCCCTCCCCTACCCCTTTTAAATAAGCATATTTGATGCAGAGCAGAGACGAGGACGTGCAGTGGAGTACGAGTTTTAGGCTCATTCGGGACTGATTTGGCGCCTTACCATATATAGTGTGCCCGGATCGACGATCTGACTCCGTGGATGCGTACGGATTCGTGTTGCGAATCAATTTCATATATAGCTTTTTATTTTCGGATTTTATTTCATGTAGTTTTGGCCCCGAGACCAACGGCCAATCGTTGTCGTTGATTCTGGGTATCCTAATTTCATATTATTATATGTGTTGTTAGGGCAGCCGCCATCTTCATTCCTGAATGTTTGGAGAAGAAATCCTTTCATTCCGGTGATCTCCTTCACGGTGCCGACTCCGCGGAATCCCCTTGGTGACGACTCCTTGGATAAGGTCTTGTATCTTCGTTTTGTCTTCCTCCCCCACCCCTAACTTTCCTATTTTTTGTTGTCCGACCACTTCCTGCAGCCGCCTTCAGAACCCCCTCCACAACAACCACCCCTAGTCGTTGGTTCCTCTTGCCCCTCCCAGCAAGCCGTCGGATTCCCACTGCCCAGCCGCAACCCCACCCTCTGCCCAGAACCGCCGGCCGCCCCTTACTGCCCGTCCTGATTTAGCCGGCCACCCCTCCTCCACTCCCCTGCACTCTGCCCTTCAGCTGCCACCCCCTATTCCACAGCTCAGAGCTGCCGGCCACCTCCTCCCTTGCTGTCACCGCCCCTCCACCACCCAGATTTGGGGCATTTCAGACCAGATCTACTTCCCCTACCCCATATGTGTTGCTGCCTAAGAAGCACGTATACTTCCCTGAAGGCACCATACCCGTACTGGATACGTATCCGGTATCGGTACGTACCCAATACTCGACAGATATACCTATGTTGACACACTTGGACTTAGCACATCATTCTGCATATTGTGATAGGAGTATATTTTTTAGAGTAAACAAAAGTTGGCTCTATGCTAAGAAGTGTTGGTACGTCCAATTAAGTAGTGTATCTATACCAAAAATGTTTGTGGTACTGGTACACTTCTGTTACAAGTATGTGTATTGAACGTGTTGATACGACATAAGTTATTAACAAAACGGCTTATTTGTCTCTAGACTAACCGGAGCTCCAATAATGAAGTTGATCTCCAACAATGAAGAAGAAAAAAAAAGACTGATGTGTAGAGTCAAGTCGAGTTCAAGCGATCTGAGCTTAGCTTGAAATTGAAATTTTCAAGTCAAATTCGGTTGGAAATCGAAATCGATTTCGATTCGGCTCAACTCGAAATGACTCGATTTCAAGTTGACTTGAAAACAAATCAAATCAGCTCGAAATTGAGCAATTTTTTCTTTATTCCTAATTACTCAAAACTAAATTGGGCAATCTTTAAATTTAGCAAATAAAACACTTAAAACTTTCACTCTTTTTATTTAAGTTTAAATTTTACTATTTTTAATTTTAGAATAAGAATATATTAATAAACACAAAATATTTTTAATCAATTTGAGCTGATTCAAATCATATTTCGAGTGATTTAGAACTGGCTCGAAATCAGATTTGAGACAAATTGAATCGACTCAAATTGAGTCAAATCAATTTTAACGGATTCCAAATAGGCTCAATATTCGAACGACTTTCGAGTTTTGAATAATATGTTGATCCCTAAAATTTTATATATATAGGGGGCGCTGGAAAAACGCGTCACGCGTTTTTTGGGTATATACGCGCTCGATGGAAAAACGGAAAATACACCTCCTAAACAGCATTTTTAGAAAAAGTGGTCAACATGAAAGTTGTAGATCTCGTCGAGATCTACAACTTTCATGTTGACCACTTTTTCTAAAAATGTTGTTTAGGGGGTCTATTTTCAAAAGGCGCGAAGGGGGGTCCGCGTAAAATAAAAAAATCGAAATAATTACCGGGCGGAACCCCCTTCGCGCCTTTTGAAAATAGACCCCCTAAACAGCATTTTTTCAAAAAGTGGTCAACATGAAAGTTGTAGATCTCGACGAGATCTACAACTTTCATGTTGACCACTTTTTGAAAAAATGCTGTTTAGGAGGTCTTTTTTTCGTTTTTCTGAGGAGCGCGTATTTTGCTCAAAAACGCCTCACGCGTTTTTCCAGTTTTCCGATATATATATATATATATATATATATATATATATATATATATATATATATAGGGGAGATCTCAAATGCGGGCAGGCTTATATGCGGGCGTACGGGCAAGGCGTTTTGGGGGTCAAGGAGGCTCCAAATCGAAAATTGATCAACATGAAAGTTGTAGATCTCGATGATCCGAACAACTTTCATGTTGATCACTTTTTGATTTAGAGCCATCTTGGACCTCGATTTGAGCCCCGAAATCTGGGGCGGCGGACGCTTTACTGTAGCAGTTCCGCCGCCCCAGATTTCGGGGCCCAAATCGAGGTCCAAGATGGCTCCAAATCAAAAAGTGATCAACATGAAAGTTGTTCGGATCGCCGAGATCTACAACTTTTATGTTGATCACTTTTCGATTTGAAGCCTCCTTGACCCTTGCCCGTACGCCCGCACTAGAGTAACCCCCATATATATATATATAGCCCTATATATATATATATATGGGGGCACTGAATTTCCGCGCAGCGCTTTTTGGACAAAAAAACGCGCTCCCCGGAAAAATAAAAAAAACACCCCCTTAACAGCATTTTTAGAAAAAGTGGTCAACATGAAAGTTGTAGATCTCGTCGAGATCTACAACTTTCATGTTGACCACTTTTTCTAAAAATGCTGTTTAGAGGGTCTATTTTCAAAAGGCGCGAAGGGGGTTCCGCCCGGTAATTATTTCGATTTTTTTTTTTTTGCGCGGACCCCCCTTCGCGCCTTTTGAAAATAGACCCCCTAAACAGCATTTTTAGAAAAAGTGGTCAACATGAAAGTTGTAGATCTCGACGAGATTTACAACTTTCATGTTGACCACTTTTTCTAAAAATGCTGTTTAGGGGGTGCTTTTTCCGTTTTTCTGAGGAGCGCGGTTTTTTATCAAAAACGCGCTGCGCGTTTTTACAGTTTTCTGTATATATATATATATATATATATATATATATATATATATATATATATATATATATATATATATATATATATATATATATATATATTTATATATATACAGATTAATGAATTTCCGCGCAGCGCTTTTTGGACAAAAAACGCGCTCCCCGGAAAAATGCAAAAAACACCCTCTTAACAACATTTTTTAGAAAAAGTGGTCAACATGAAAGTTGTAGATCTCGACGAGATCTACAACTTTCATGTTGACCACTTTTTCTAAAAATGCTGTTTAGGGGGTCTATTTTCAAAAGGCGCGAAGGGGGTTCCGCCCGGTAAATATTACGATTTTTTTTTTGCGCGGACCCCCTTCGCGCCTTTTGAAAATAGACCCCCTAAACAACATTTTTAGAAAAAGTGGTCAACATGAAAGTTGTAGATCTCGTTGAGATCTACAACTTTCATGTTGACCACTTTTTCTAAAAATGCTGTTAAGGGGGTGTTTTTTTCATTTTTCCGGGGAGCGCGTTTTTTTGTCCAAAAAGCGCTGCGCGGAAATTCAGTGCACCCATATATATATATATATATATATATATATATATATATATATATATATATATATATATATATATATATATATAATTTAAGCAGTTGTGCACGGGGGCGTGCCAGCAACATTTGTCGTGGATGCGACATTTGTCGAGGGGGCGACATTTGTCGTGGGGGCGTCATTTGCCGTGGGGGGGGGGGGGCGACATTCGTCGTGGGGCCGACATTAAATAGAGCGACATTAGTTACTCAAAATTAAATTGGGCAATCTTTAAATTTAGCAAATAAAACATTTAAGACTTTCACTCTTTTTATTTAAGCTAAAATTTCACTATTTTAATTTTAAAATATGAATATATTAATAAACACAAAATATTTTTAATCAATTTGAGCTGATTCAAATCATATTTCGAGTGATTCAGAACTGGCTCGAAATCAGATTTAAGACATTGAATCGACTCAAATTGGGTCGAATCAATTTTAACGGATTCTAATTTGGCTCAATATTCGAACGACTTTCGAGTTTCGAATAATATGCTGATCCCTAAAATTACATATATATATATATATATATATATATATATATATATATATAGGAATCAGGTGCGAAGATATGCCTGTGCGAAGATGCGAACAGTGCATCTTCGCCGTCCATTCACAACTGCATCCAATGGCTGACCTCTTCTCAGCGCCGCCGCCGCCGGCTGCGGGCTCGCCGGGCACCGGCCGTCCGGGGTTCGTCGGCGTAACCACATTACAATATACAGAAAGACAACTTTGAATTAGATATATATAAACATAATTGTACCAAATATAATTAAATAGTTGCAACCTTTGTCAATCATGATAGTTGCATAAGAGGCCTTCAATATAGACAAAGTATAATGTATCGAAAATATATATTATAAAGTAAATTTAGCATAAAAGTCAATCATTAAAGCAAACATATACATATATTTCAGTATGCTTGATTTTTCAATCGGCACGAAAAATATCAGAACACATAAATTCTACAAATAACATCAATTTTTGTTGTGAGTTTAGATGACGTATACTAAAATAATTCATCAAGTTAGAGAGTTGATCAGAGGATCAGGGAAAAAACTTGTTTTGCAGTAGGAAAGATAAGCAAACCTCTTATGAAGAGGAAAAAAATGATCCGCCCCCATTTGTTTTTTGTTTTCCTGTAGAAAGCAGGCCGTAGAAATATGTCTTTCTATGTGAAGAGAACGAAAGATGACTTTCTATGTGAAGAGAACGAAAGATGACTTTCTATGTGAAGAGAACGATAATTAAATTCAATGATTTTCACTATTTTTTAAGATGCTCATATTTGTATACGATTATTGTTATCACAACGCGAGAATAATTTTGAAAGCACATATTCAATTAGAGAAAGCTCACTAACGGTACAATGTTTTTTATTAAAGTAATTAGTATATCAATATTGACATAGTTGCTAGTGTAAAAGTAAGGAAAATAACAACAGGTTTATCTATGCTGAAGATGTGAAGCCAAGGAGGTGCTTGTTGATTACTGTAGGGAAGGAACCACCAAGATTTCTAATAATTGCTATGTCAAATTGTGCATAATAAGAAACCTATATCCAAATGTTAAATGATAGCTAGACGGGAGGAAACTAAGCAGGGAAAGATCGCCTAATTCTTCTGTGTGTCTCTCCATCATTCAATTCCCTCTTCCTTTTTATCTTTGCGCCTGTCTAATTGATCTGTCTTTCATTCAGAAATTTCAGGTTCTAAAAACCGGCATGCATGAAGCAGCATGCAGCGCCGGGCCGCAGAGCGGGATATATGGATTCAAAAGATATATTCGTTCATATAATCATGTGTTCTCTTTCACGTCTATGGGTGTTAAATTAGACTCAACGTTAGCATCTGATCAGCACACTGTCTACACTTTTCGAGCTCACGGCGCTATATATCATCAAATTGGATCTCTGCTACCTGCTCCAAATACAAGACCTCGATACTTACAACTATACATATATGATACAGAGCATGAGCTAGATCATCGCTTACAAGAAAGTTCAGAGTTAGATCGATCATTACTACAGAAGATAAAACTAATTTTGGATACGTATAATCCATTCGTGTTAACATTTCGACGACTTTCTGCGCGTCGGGACATTAACAACTGCAAATTAGTTATTAAAGAAAGACCGGCACGTGAGCAACAGTACATCATGCCAACCGCTTCACAAGTAGCTGCTATAGTTGTTGGAGCTGAAGACTATTTCAACTCAAATGAGCGCAATATAATTATTCAGTCAACTGAGGGTCATGTAATCACCATGCAAGAATATAGTGGTTTCTACGATCCTCTTCAATACCCGCTTCTCCTCCCATACGGGACATATGGTTGGATGGCTGAATACACTGGGATAAACAATGTACGTGTTAGTTGCTGCAACTACTACTCTTACGTACTTCAGGTACACATCATAACATTCATTTACTTACCAAATTTCCCGTTTACATGAACATCTTTACAATCACATTCATATTACTGTAGGATCGTGGTCCATCTTCATCGCTACTTTTACACGGTTGTTCATCTTCATCGCTACTTTTACAATCACATTCAATGTACGAGCATCTTCGCACGGGCTCCGCCCGTGCTCGATGCTCTCGGGCGGCCTTCGGCCGCATCAGGCAGGCTTCGCCCGCCTGCGCACGGGCTTCGCCCGTGTTTGATGCTCTGGGCGGCCTTCGACCGCATAGAAGCGGACCCTGCTTCCACGCAATTCACCGGCTCGGCGCCGCAACCGCCACTCGCAATATGATTATTGTTATCACTACGACAGTGACGGGGATCTGCCCTTATGCTTTTGAACAACAGTCAATAGGCATTGAATCTATCCTAACTACGATCGTAACGTTCTCTACCCCTATGATGTACTTCTCGATGAAACATTAAATTTTATCATGAACAACAGGGTCGGGAGATGGATTTCAACGTATCTATTGGCATAGAACTGAAAAGGGATAGAATCGACTTACACCTTAGTGAAGAAATCTCCAAAAGCATCAATGATACTATAGCAAGGAAACTTTCAAGCAAAATAATTGTTGCATACTTGTTTGAGGAAGCAAAGTTATGTCATCATAATCAGCAGCATACCTATTTATAAGTAGAATAAATTTCTCAATTATAATGACCGAAAACATTAGTTCTTTGATGGGAAAACATAATTTATTTTCTAGTTTGAGTACAATGAACAATTGAAATCATCACTACTTGTGTTTAGGTTTATGAATCCTTTTTTCCACTTGATTTTGTTGAGATGTTATGTTCAGTTTGTGCAAAAAATTATCACAATATATATGGCAATTACAATATGAAATAAATTTCTGCCGAGCTTTCTAATCATAAAAATATTGGATGCTACACAATGTTTCTTTATGTCCGATAAATAGCAACCAACCAAATCCAGAAATCAAATTCTAATTATGTAAATGCATATCCATCGATATCATTTGAAGAGAACGAAAGATGACTTTCTATGTGAAGAGAACGATAATTAAATTCAATGATTTTCACTATTTTTTAAGATGCTCATATTTGTATACGATTATTGTTATCACAACGCGAGAATAATTTTGAAAGCACATATTCAATTAGAGAAAGCTCACTAACGGTACAATGTTTTTTATTAAAGTAATTAGTATATCAATATTGACATAGTTGCTAGTGTAAAAGTAAGGAAAATAACAACAGGTTTATCTATGCTGAAGATGTGAAGCCAAGGAGGTGCTTGTTGATTACTGTAGGGAAGGAACCACCAAGATTTCTAATAATTGCTATGTCAAATTGTGCATAATAAGAAACCTATATCCAAATGTTAAATGATAGCTAGACGGGAGGAAACTAAGCAGGGAAAGATCGCCTAATTCTTCTGTGTGTCTCTCCATCATTCAATTCCCTCTTCCTTTTTATCTTTGCGCCTGTCTAATTGATCTGTCTTTCATTCAGAAATTTCAGGTTCTAAAAATCGGCATGCATGAAGCAGCATGCAGCGCCGGGCCGCAGAGCGGGATATATGGATTCAAAAGATATATTCGTTCATATAATCATGTGTTCTCTTTCACGTCTATGGGTGTTAAATTAGACTCAACGTTAGCATCTGATCAGCACACTGTCTACACTTTCCGAGCTCACGGCGCTATATATCATCAAATTGGATCTCTGCTACCTGCTCCAAATACAAGACCTCGATACTTACAACTATACATATATGATACAGAGCATGAGCTAGATCATCGCTTACAAGAAAGTTCAGAGTTAGATCGATCATTACTACAGAAGATAAAACTAATTTTGGATACGTATAATCCATTCGTGTTAACATTTCGACGACTTTCTGCGCGTCGGGACATTAACAACTGCAAATTAGTTATTAAAGAAAGACCGGCACGTGAGCAACAGTACATCATGCCAACCGCTTCACAAGTAGCTGCTATAGTTGTTGGAGCTGAAGACTATTTCAACTCAAATGAGCGCAATATAATTATTCAGTCAACTGAGGGTCATGTAATCACCATGCAAGAATATAGTGGTTTCTACGATCCTCTTCAATACCCGCTTCTCCTCCCATACGGGACATATGGTTGGATGGCTGAATACACTGGGATAAACAATGTACGTGTTAGTTGCTGCAACTACTACTCTTACGTACTTCAGGTACACATCATAACATTCATTTACTTACCAAATTTCCCGTTTACATGAACATCTTTACAATCACATTCATATTACTGTAGGATCGTGGTCCATCTTCATCGCTACTTTTACACGGTTGTTCATCTTCATCGCTACTTTTACAATCACATTCAATGTACGAGCATCTTCGCACGGGCTCCGCCCGTGCTCGATGCTCTCGGGCGGCCTTCGGCCGCATCAGGCAGGCTTCGCCCGCCTGCGCACGGGCTTCGCCCGTGTTTGATGCTCTGGGCGGCCTTCGACCGCATAGAAGCGGACCCTGCTTCCACGCAATTCACCGGCTCGGCGCCGCAACCGCCACTCGCAATATGATTATTGTTATCACTACGACAGTGACGGGGATCTGCCCTTATGCTTTTGAACAACAGTCAATAGGCATTGAATCTATCCTAACTACGATCGTAACGTTCTCTACCCCTATGATGTACTTCTCGATGAAACATTAAATTTTATCATGAACAACAGGGTCGGGAGATGGATTTCAACGTATCTATTGGCATAGAACTGAAAAGGGATAGAATCGACTTACACCTTAGTGAAGAAATCTCCAAAAGCATCAATGATACTATAGCAAGGAAACTTTCAAGCAAAATAATTGTTGCATACTTGTTTGAGGAAGCAAAGTTATGTCATCATAATCAGCAGCATACCTATTTATAAGTAGAATAAATTTCTCAATTATAATGACCGAAAACATTAGTTCTTTGATGGGAAAACATAATTTATTTTCTAGTTTGAGTACAATGAACAATTGAAATCATCACTACTTGTGTTTAGGTTTATGAATCCTTTTTTCCACTTGATTTTGTTGAGATGTTATGTTCAGTTTGTGCAAAAAATTATCACAATATATATGGCAATTACAATATGAAATAAATTTCTGCCGAGCTTTCTAATCATAAAAATATTGGATGCTACACAATGTTTCTTTATGTCCGATAAATAGCAACCAACCAAATCCAGAAATCAAATTCTAATTATGTAAATGCATATCCATCGATATCATTTGAAGAGAACGAAAGATGACTTTCTATGTGAAGAGAACGATAATTAAATTCAATGATTTTCACTATTTTTTAAGATGCTCATATTTGTATACGATTATTGTTATCACAACGCGAGAATAATTTTGAAAGCACATATTCAATTAGAGAAAGCTCACTAACGGTACAATGTTTTTTATTAAAGTAATTAGTATATCAATATTGACATAGTTGCTAGTGTAAAAGTAAGGAAAATAACAACAGGTTTATCTATGCTGAAGATGTGAAGCCAAGGAGGTGCTTGTTGATTACTGTAGGGAAGGAACCACCAAGATTTCTAATAATTGCTATGTCAAATTGTGCATAATAAGAAACCTATATCCAAATGTTAAATGATAGCTAGACGGGAGGAAACTAAGCAGGGAAAGATCGCCTAATTCTTCTGTGTGTCTCTCCATCATTCAATTCCCTCTTCCTTTTTATCTTTGCGCCTGTCTAATTGATCTGTCTTTCATTCAGAAATTTCAGGTTCTAAAAACCGGCATGCATGAAGCAGCATGCAGCGCCGGGCCGCAGAGCGGGATATATGGATTCAAAAGATATATTCGTTCATATAATCATGTGTTCTCTTTCACGTCTATGGGTGTTAAATTAGACTCAACGTTAGCATCTGATCAGCACACTGTCTACACTTTCCGAGCTCACGGCGCTATATATCATCAAATTGGATCTCTGCTACCTGCTCCAAATACAAGACCTCGATACTTACAACTATACATATATGATACAGAGCATGAGCTAGATCATCGCTTACAAGAAAGTTCAGAGTTAGATCGATCATTACTACAGAAGATAAAACTAATTTTGGATACGTATAATCCATTCGTGTTAACATTTCGACGACTTTCTGCGCGTCGGGACATTAACAACTGCAAATTAGTTATTAAAGAAAGACCGGCACGTGAGCAACAGTACATCATGCCAACCGCTTCACAAGTAGCTGCTATAGTTGTTGGAGCTGAAGACTATTTCAACTCAAATGAGCGCAATATAATTATTCAGTCAACTGAGGGTCATGTAATCACCATGCAAGAATATAGTGGTTTCTACGATCCTCTTCAATACCCGCTTCTCCTCCCATACGGGACATATGGTTGGATGGCTGAATACACTGGGATAAACAATGTACGTGTTAGTTGCTGCAACTACTACTCTTACGTACTTCAGGTACACATCATAACATTCATTTACTTACCAAATTTCCCGTTTACATGAACATCTTTACAATCACATTCATATTACTGTAGGATCGTGGTCCATCTTCATCGCTACTTTTACACGGTTGTTCATCTTCATCGCTACTTTTACAATCACATTCAATGTACGAGCATCTTCGCACGGGCTCCGCCCGTGCTCGATGCTCTCGGGCGGCCTTCGGCCGCATCAGGCAGGCTTCGCCCGCCTGCGCACGGGCTTCGCCCGTGTTTGATGCTCTGGGCGGCCTTCGACCGCATAGAAGCGGACCCTGCTTCCACGCAATTCACCGGCTCGGCGCCGCAACCGCCACTCGCAATATGATTATTGTTATCACTACGACAGTGACGGGGATCTGCCCTTATGCTTTTGAACAACAGTCAATAGGCATTGAATCTATCCTAACTACGATCGTAACGTTCTCTACCCCTATGATGTACTTCTCGATGAAACATTAAATTTTATCATGAACAACAGGGTCGGGAGATGGATTTCAACGTATCTATTGGCATAGAACTGAAAAGGGATAGAATCGACTTACACCTTAGTGAAGAAATCTCCAAAAGCATCAATGATACTATAGCAAGGAAACTTTCAAGCAAAATAATTGTTGCATACTTGTTTGAGGAAGCAAAGTTATGTCATCATAATCAGCAGCATACCTATTTATAAGTAGAATAAATTTCTCAATTATAATGACCGAAAACATTAGTTCTTTGATGGGAAAACATAATTTATTTTCTAGTTTGAGTACAATGAACAATTGAAATCATCACTACTTGTGTTTAGGTTTATGAATCCTTTTTTCCACTTGATTTTGTTGAGATGTTATGTTCAGTTTGTGCAAAAAATTATCACAATATATATGGCAATTACAATATGAAATAAATTTCTGCCGAGCTTTCTAATCATAAAAATATTGGATGCTACACAATGTTTCTTTATGTCCGATAAATAGCAACCAACCAAATCCAGAAATCAAATTCTAATTATGTAAATGCATATCCATCGATATCATTTGAAGAGAACGAAAGATGACTTTCTATGTGAAGAGAACGATAATTAAATTCAATGATTTTCACTATTTTTTAAGATGCTCATATTTGTATACGATTATTGTTATCACAACGCGAGAATAATTTTGAAAGCACATATTCAATTAGAGAAAGCTCACTAACGGTACAATGTTTTTTATTAAAGTAATTAGTATATCAATATTGACATAGTTGCTAGTGTAAAAGTAAGGAAAATAACAACAGGTTTATCTATGCTGAAGATGTGAAGCCAAGGAGGTGCTTGTTGATTACTGTAGGGAAGGAACCACCAAGATTTCTAATAATTGCTATGTCAAATTGTGCATAATAAGAAACCTATATCCAAATGTTAAATGATAGCTAGACGGGAGGAAACTAAGCAGGGAAAGATCGCCTAATTCTTCTGTGTGTCTCTCCATCATTCAATTCCCTCTTCCTTTTTATCTTTGCGCCTGTCTAATTGATCTGTCTTTCATTCAGAAATTTCAGGTTCTAAAAACCGGCATGCATGAAGCAGCATGCAGCGCCGGGCCGCAGAGCGGGATATATGGATTCAAAAGATATATTCGTTCATATAATCATGTGTTCTCTTTCACGTCTATGGGTGTTAAATTAGACTCAACGTTAGCATCTGATCAGCACACTGTCTACACTTTCCGAGCTCACGGCGCTATATATCATCAAATTGGATCTCTGCTACCTGCTCCAAATACAAGACCTCGATACTTACAACTATACATATATGATACAGAGCATGAGCTAGATCATCGCTTACAAGAAAGTTCAGAGTTAGATCGATCATTACTACAGAAGATAAAACTAATTTTGGATACGTATAATCCATTCGTGTTAACATTTCGACGACTTTCTGCGCGTCGGGACATTAACAACTGCAAATTAGTTATTAAAGAAAGACCGGCACGTGAGCAACAGTACATCATGCCAACCGCTTCACAAGTAGCTGCTATAGTTGTTGGAGCTGAAGACTATTTCAACTCAAATGAGCGCAATATAATTATTCAGTCAACTGAGGGTCATGTAATCACCATGCAAGAATATAGTGGTTTCTACGATCCTCTTCAATACCCGCTTCTCCTCCCATACGGGACATATGGTTGGATGGCTGAATACACTGGGATAAACAATGTACGTGTTAGTTGCTGCAACTACTACTCTTACGTACTTCAGGTACACATCATAACATTCATTTACTTACCAAATTTCCCGTTTACATGAACATCTTTACAATCACATTCATATTACTGTAGGATCGTGGTCCATCTTCATCGCTACTTTTACACGGTTGTCGTCTACTGCAACAATATGTTGTTGACATGTACATTAAAATAGAAACTCAGAAATTGCGCTGGATAAAGAGAAATCAAAATACTATTCGTGCTGAACTATACTGTGGCTTACAAGATTGCCTCAATGCTGGAGAAAATAGTGGAGGTATTAAAAACTGCTCAGTGCAGTATACATTAACATGTCTCTACATATTCAACAGTTTTAATAAAATGTAATATATTATTGTACTGCAGCAAATATAGGTCACCGCGTAATCTTGCCATCATCATTTGTTGGGAGTCCGCGCGATATATACCAACGTTATCAAGATGCAATGGCTGTTGTTCGGCATTACGGAAGACCAGATATATTCTTAACAATGACATGCAATTCATCGTGGCCAGAAATCACAGATTCACTATATCCCGGACAAACAGCTCAAGATCGTCCTGATATTGTTGCTCGGGTCTTCCATGCTAAATACACAGCATTAAAGCAAGATATTTTTCATAAACATGTTTTGGGAAAGACAATTACTCATGTGCATGTAATTGAGTTTCAGAAACGAGGTTTGCCTCATGTTCACATGCTGATTACTCTTGACACAGAAGACAAAATGAACACTCCAGATGACTACGACAGAATTGTTCGCGCTGAACTACCTTATGTTGAGCATGAACCAGAACTCTACAATGCAGTTGTGAATCATATGATTCATGGTCCATGCGCACCTATAAATACTCAAACACCATGTATGAAACATGGCATTTGCAAAAAAGGATATCCCAAAAAATTTTCCGAACATACACATCAAGGAACAGACTCATACCCAATATATCGTCGACGCAATAACGGCCGATATTTTAGATTGCGACGTGCTGCAGATTTTAATATTGACAATCAATGGGTTGTTCCATATAATCCATACCTTCTATTAAAGTACGACTGCCATATAAATGTTGAAATTTGTAGTAGTATTAAAAGTATTAAATATTTATACAAATACATTCACAAAGGCCCAGATTGTGTTTCATTTCAAATACACGATACTGCGGAGCGAAATGAGATATCTCAATATGTCAGCGGACGCTGGATATGTCCTCAAGAAGCTTTTTGGAAAATATTCAAATTCAACATGTACCAAACATATCCGTCAGTTATTCGTTTACAAATACATTTGCCAAACAGACATCAAGTTCAGTTCCGCAGTACTGATGAAGTAAATAACATTCTTTCAAACGACCGCAACTCCCGTACAATGTTAACAGAGTTTTTCCGTTGCAATGAGACAAACCACCATCAAACGTATTTATACACCGATTTTCCTAAACACTACACATGGAATTCAAATTCAAGAACATGGCATAAACGAAGACGTCGTCAAAAGGTTATTGCTCGAATGTACTCAGTACATCCTTCAGAAGGAGAAAGATTTTACTTGCGCATGCTGTTAAATCATATCAGAGCCCCAAGATCTTTTGAACATCTGATGACAGTCGGTAATATTACCCACCACACATTTTGTTCCGCAGCGGAGCATTATGGTCTACTAGAAAAAGACAATAGTCTTCATAACTGTATGGAAGATGCTAGAGAATTTCAGATGCCTGCAGCACTACGTACGTTATTCACAACAATTTTGCTATTCTGCAATCCTACAAATGTTAGAGAACTCTGGAATGCCAATTACGCATCGATGACAGAAGATTACGTCTCATCGTCATCTTCCAGTGATTTATATGTCCTCAACAAACTCCTACGTGAAATAGATAACATTCTTCAACAACATAACAAATGCATTACACAGTTTGATCTGCCTCAAATGTCTGCAAAATTTCAGAATGGTACAAATCTCTCCACTTTAATTGAGGATGAACTATCAGTACCAGTGTCAGATACAGATCTCATCTCGATTTCATCCTTAAATGAAACTCAATCCTACATCTTCCACATTATTACTGCAACTATTCAGCAAGGCAACGGTGGTATGTTCTTCATTGATGGACCTGCTGGCACTGGAAAAACTTTCTTATACAAATCAATTCTTGCCCACCTACGCAAAGATGGTCACATTGTACTTGCCACTGCATCCTCCGGAATTGCAGCAACTCTACTCCCAGGTGGAAATACAGCACACCTAAGATTCAAAATTCCGATTCCTATCGAAGCAGACTCATACTGTAACATCAGCAAACTTTCTGCACTACAACAACTTCTACAACAAACTTCTGCTATTTTGTGGGATGAAGCACCTATGTCACACAAATATATTTTTGAAGCTGTTGACCGGTCAATACGAGATGCTTTAGGCAGAGACTTACCTTTTGGTGGAATTGTTTTACTCATGGGAGGTGACTTCCGTCAAATTCCACCTGTTGTCATTAATGGAACCGTTTCTCAAATTATTAATGCCAGTATTGTTACATCTTCGTTATGGCCAAATGTTCAAGTACTGTCATTAACTGAAAATATGCGCGCAATCAATGATTATGAGTTCTCAAATTTTCTTCTTCGTATTGGAGATGGCATCGAGTCTACAGGTGTAGACGATCTGATTCGCATTCCCGATTCAATGATTATTCATTGGGATGGTGAACATTCAATCAGTACACTCATCAACGTTATATTCTCTAATATGACTCACAATATTACAAACTATAGTTACTGGGAGAACAGAGCACTGCTTACTCCATTAAACGAAGACGTGGCTCATTTAAACGAAAAATGTCTTATTATTTTCCCTGGTGAAGAAATGACCTACTATTCTTTTGATTCAGTTGAAGATGACAAATACAATTTATACCCTCAAGAATTACTGAACAACATATCAGCCAGCAACCTTCCTCCACACAAACTGTCTTTAAAGAGAGGTGCCCCTATTATGCTGCTGCGGAACTTAAACCCACGTATTGGGCTTTGCAACGGGTCACGACTGATATGCCGACAATTTTCAAGAAATGTTATTACGGCAGAAATTCTTACAGGTCAACATAAAGGCAAGACAGTTTTCTTACCGCGTATACCTTTAAAGAATACTGGAGATCAACAAATGCCTTTTGAGCTCACTAGAAAACAGTTCCCAGTCCGTTTAAGTTTTGCGCTAACCATAAACAAATCTCAGGGACAAACAATACAACATGTTGGTCTCTATTTACCTTCTCCTGTTTTTACTCATGGACAGCTCTATGTTGCTCTATCGAGAGGAACCACTGCCGCTAACACCAAGGTATTAATTAAAAACAATCTCTTACCTGGATATCCTGACGCATACACAAAAAATATTGTTTTCAGAGATCTTCTATCGAAAGTTAATCTCCAGGTGCATTACCTACTCCATCATTATTTTAACAATATCAACTATACATTAGTACTGCTACTTTTGCTCACCGGATATTACTTTCACAGCACCCCCATCTGTAGTCAACTACAACCAACATTAACAACCTCTCCACTGCAACACTACCTCAACAACAAGACATTTTCTTCATCATTTCAAGGTACATGCAACTATCATATTCTATATCAGCTAATATCCACTACATTCCACATTTATCACATATTCAACATTTTCTCTGCACCCTCTATGCTTTATAATTTTTTAACTGCTCACTACTCTCTGAACTGTAATATTAATACACCTACTAACTGTTGAAATATTTATACGTGTACATTTTCTAACACTCTAATAATATATTTATTTGATTCGATACTTTGTATTCTGTTCGATGCAACTACTCATAAAATTTTCGTTCATACTAAACTATGTAGAGATATGTAGTAAAATATTGTTAACTCATTTGCTGATCCTTACCTTTATTTAAAAATTAACTTCAGTGCATGTCAATTTTTCTTAACATATTTCACTTGCGTCTTTCAAAAACTCATCAGCTCACATACTCATACCAACATTTACTCTTCATTACTCTTTAGAAAGATATATATTAGTACGCTTCAACAGTTATATTATATTACCATATTTAAATATTAGTCGATTTTACATTACTTTGACAGACTGATCGTCTGTAATGTTTCGTATCTACATCGGAGAAGAAATACATTCTGTCCTCCTACAGGTAGATTGAAAATACAAAAACTGCGTAATACATGCACCTCCGTACTTCCTGTATATCTCAAATACTCATTCACATTTGTACTACTACATATTCCACTACACAATTGTTCTACAGCACATTTCAAACTACCTTTTCTCACTCTCTTTCGACAATAAACAGTATCTCTTTCAGTTTTACAGTAACCGTCATCTTCACAATCATGCACATTTCTCATCTCTAAATTTTCATCCTCATATGATGCAGTGCATACGTACATACTCGCAATGAGTGAACTCACCTCTCTAAGCAACGGGCCATCCGAGAATGACCTCCCATTCACATTCGGTGCTACGGAGTCATACAATAATGTACCACCAGAAATGCGTGATTACTACTACTTTGCTGTACTACTGCGGAACCTTAACCATGCTACAACATCAACGTCGATAAGATTGCTCTTCCAAAATCTTCCGGGCTTTCTGCATGGCAGCGTAAGCAATGTTACTTCATATTAGAAAAAAAATAATAGAAGAATTTTGTTTTGCAATTAAATCATACTACACAATTATTACTGCAGATCGATGTCGACGCATCAGGCAACTCAACAGGGACAGCAGAACTAATATTTGCAGATGAAATTTCAATGCAAGCTGCCGCTTCCACAATAGACGGTCAAACAATTGACAACCGAGCAATATCAGCCGAGGAGCTACGACTCTTTGACATTAAGCCACAATACTATCAACAGCGTCTACAATAAACATCACTACAGAGAATTCTGCACTTGCATATATGTTGTAAATACTGTAAAAAAATTCACTTCTGTTAAAAATGTACTGTACACCATCATCGCACGCAACAATAAAAAAATACGATCAATAATTGTACAGTCAGTACAGTTTCATTATATATTACAATTACAACTTCATTACATTCCTCCTCCATTTCCGCCAACTACTGACGTCTCCTCTTTCAAATTACAGAACGCGTATGAACAAGTTGTTGTGACATTAACTCAGAGATTCCATCCTACATTTGCTTTAACGTTACAAAAGCACACTTTCATACTGTTTGTCAACATCAGCTCAGACCAAAGTCACTAGCACGTTGTTTCAAAATAAACTTCCTCTGCATACTAAACTCTAAACCCTAAACCCTAAACATACTAAATACAATAACGTTCATGAAAGTTGATTCAAACCCCGACACCTGCCAATATGAGTTAACACTTCTTCACATTTTTTTATTCTCCTGCAATATTTTAGCATACGCAGGTGCATCCCGCAGCGACGCATCGAGCACGGGCGAAGCCCGTGCGCAGGTGGGCGAAGCCCGCCTGGATGCGGCCGAAGGCCGCCCGAGAGCATCGAGCACGGGCGTAGCCCGTGCGAAGATGCTCGTATATATATTTATATATATATATATATATATATATATATATATATATATATATATATATATATATATATATATATATATATAGCTTAGGATTTTGAGATAGCTGTGAAATGAAGCGGAAGTGCTGAATATTAAAGAAATAGGCAGATCAGTTTCAAATCCTTACCCCACAACATTGAAGAGACAACTGTTGTCCGACGGTATAACTCTCCTCACCACAATGCCGTCCATGTCCACCAAAGAAGAAAAACACAGTTGCAGCTTTTCAGGATCCCAAACGGAAGCCTAGGATTTTGAGATAGCTGTGAAATGAAGCGAAAGTGCTGAATATTAAAGAAATAGGCAGATCAGTTTCAAATCCTTACCCCACAACATTGAAGAGACAACTGTTGTCCGACGGTATAACTCTCCTCACCACAATGCCGTCCATGTCCACCTAAGAAGAAAAACACAGTTGCAGCTTTTTAGGATCCCAAAGTCCTAAACAGAGTCCAGGATCAACACTTTGGAGGAAAATTAAACCACTCCACAACTGGGAATCAACAAAAAATTCAAGGTGGAGGAGACAGATGCCGAAACAGTGAGAAGAAATAGGGAATCAGCTAAAAATTGAAGGCGGAGGAGCCAGATATATCGCATTAGGAAGAGAAGCAAGGAGAAGGAGAAGCACAACTTTGGCAGAAGGAGAAGGAGAGCGACACCGACGGAAAAATCAAAATAGGAAATCACGAAATCATAACATATTTCACAAAATCAAAGGCAGAAGTAAACCCAAAAACAAAAAAACAGAAACAGTATCCATATAGTAAACGTGCATTATAATCAACAGAATACATAAACGATACATTTGTCATATCAAATTCAATATTAAACATGACATATTGATGATGTGTAGCTAGCTAAATCTGTATTCATACATTTCATCATACAAATGTTTAAAAATATTTAATATTATCAGCAGCAACAGAATCAAATGAATTAAAGTAGAACATGTTGGAGAGAGATGAAAGGGAATACGTTAGGCAGCCGGGTTCAACAAACATGAGCAATGAACTTTTTCTGACTTGCTGGTTGTTTATTAAATGAAGAATGGTAGCCTCACAGCTGAAATATTGAGAAGCATATAGCAAAAGCTAAAAATAGCGCCACCAACCTGTGACAAACTAAGGGCAAGCAGCAAGAGTAGAAAACTTGATATGAAGGAATTAAGTAATCTGTCCCACTCTCGTTTGGAAGTGAGAAGACGTGGCGCGCCTGCGAAGAAAACAACGGTGTTGGGTTTAGGGTACCACGAAACCAAACTCCAAAAAAATTGGCAACAGTGGGAGTAGAAATTTTTATGCTGCCGCCACTATCGGTCTGTCCCAAACAGAGACAAAGCTCATATGCCATTATGAGGCTAAATCTCTATTATCCTTTATTGTTGTGGATTGGGATCCCAAACAACAGAGAGTGGACTCAGAATTTTATCGTTCGATCCATTGTTTGAAAAGACTTCCCCCAAGTAATTTGTTATCATTATATAACAAATACGTTAAATCTTTTTAATAGTTTGGTGCTAGTTTCCCCATCCTCAATACTTTCTTTTTTATTACCTCATACTTGTTTTTCGTCAAGAGATCATTTGTCATTCCTTAACTCGCCGTACCCTTAGAAGAGTTATGAGAGCATTCCATCTTTTCTTAACAGCTGCACAATTATTTAACTACATTTTGATTTAGATAATCTGGAATTGTAGGCAAAAATAATGTTCAAGGAGTTGATCTTCTTGGCATGATTGTCCATTCACATTTCTTTACTGACTTTCTATATAATGTTCAAGGAGTTGATCTTCTTGGCATGATTGTCCATGCACATTGCTTTACTGACTTTCTATTGCTAAAGTATGGCTGCCTGAATTTTTTTTTCATAAGATAACATTATTTGAAATCTGTTTTCTGACAAACACAGTGGAGAAACAAAACTAAAACAAAGGAAATTTGTTATGCTGTCCTTACAGAAAAAGAAGGGCGTGAAAATTTGTTAAACTTCTGCAGAAAAAGAGAACTACAAATGCTGAAAAAAATAGAGAAAGTACCTATGTATGACGGCCGGATGAAGGAACATGAGCTGAAAGGTAGATTGGAAGGAAAATGCTGCTGACAGATCTCAAAGAAAATGTGAACCTGTACAGTTTTTATGCTTTCGAAATAAAAAATAGCAAGACTATTTTTATGCTTTGTCACAGCATGTATGTACTGATATTATTATACCACATGAAGACAACTTTTATGCTGTCACAGCCTGTATGTGATAATTAATACATTTTCTGATTGGAGTTTGAGTAATTCATCTTTTAATTGCATCCAAGTAAACAGTTTCTCCAGATTGGTTCATCGCAGATGTACTAACTCCAAAAGAAAAAAAAAGTTAACAACTTCTGGTAATTTGAGAGGAAAGCAGAAGCATGAGAATTGAACAGATCTCAGTATTTATGACAGAGGAGAAGCATGAGAAGTGCAAATTGCAAGAAAAACAAACTCCCAAGGAAAACAACAAAGTAAACAACTTGTGGTAAATATCGGAAGGAATCTGAAAAGCAATTCATGGCTGGCGGCGATGGCGGTGAGAATGCCATGGCCGTGTGATTCCTGCTGTCCCTTATGTGCATATGTAAATAAATTTGAAAGCTAAGAAACTTATTGCTAAGTTAGAGTTAGTATTTTCCTTTGCAATTAACAATGGATAGCAGAAAAAAGCAAATCATTTTTTTGCGAGTTTCTTAAGCTGATTGAGCTTAAACAACATTTCTACTACATATTAGAGTCAAACAACATTTGTACTATAATACAAAAAATACTTGCATGGCACAACAGGAATTTATACAGCTCCTAAACATGAATTTATACAGCTCCAAAACAGGAATTTATAGCCTCAGATTTGTACAATTCCATATCCAAACTTAACAACTAACATGCCGTTTAACAGTACTAATGAGCTATATCAGTGCATGAGTCAAACAGCTTATGTGCATATGTAAATACTTTTGAAAGCTATGAAACTTATTGCTAAGTTTGAGTTAGTATTTTCCTGTGCAATTAAGAATGGAGAGAAGCAAAAACAAAATCATTATAATGGGGAGAAGAAGTTTAATATTTGAATGGAGGAGGGCAGAGAAATGAAAGCTTTAAGGTGAGAGCTAAAGACAGAATAAACAAAACTTTAAAGGGCAGAAAAATGAGATCTTTAAGGTGAGAGCTAAAGACAGAAAAAAAATATCTTTCACTGTGTTGACAGAAAGCTGGAAAGGGGAGAGTAGAACCTGTAAATGGAGAAGATTGCCCAGGAAATGGGAACGACGGGGTTTGCGTGAGATGTGCAGACGCGAGAAAAGAAACCTGAAAATGGAGAGAGTTGAAAATGTAAATGGAGAAATAGGAACTGAAATCTAAGTAAGCGACTGCTTACTGGGCGTGCAGCAGCGGTGAGGCCTGCAAGGTGGGGCAATGGTGACGGAAGACAGAGCTATTGCAGAAATGGTTGATGATGTGCAGGTGCAGCAGAGTTTCATGGAAATTTATTCCGTGCGATCAGCGGCGTTGGCGACGACCTAGCAGGCTGCGTTTGCGGCACGCGGCAGGCAGACGGGGCACGCGACGGAGGCAGTGAGTCGAGGCGACGTATCCTCAGCATTGGATTTTGTGGAAACAATATCCGAGGGACGTGAATGCGGTGATTATGAAACGTCTTTTGTGAAACCCCAATCATACCTAAGGAACTTCATTCATTTTTATATTCAAAATTAGTTTTTTTTTCTTGATAGCATTTCTTTATAACTGTCAAACATGCATTCAACATGCATCTCATCAAAGCCTTACATGCATCTCCTATAATAATAATCTTGCATTCCCTTACTTTTTTACACCACTGGTATAGTTGAGTTGAATTCAGATATTATTATTATTATTATTATTAACGTATGATTAAACAGCAAATTTAGTATAGCAAATTTAGTAAGAACATATCCAAAGGTCTTTGATATACATAGTAAGAGCATATCCAAATGTAGCAAGAGCAAATTTAGAACTATCTCACCAAGTAAATAGTATAATTTGGAGATCTTATAATAATTACTGTATTAACTTTTGATTTAACAGTAATGCCATAATTAACAGTACATTTATAAACCGTAGCACACATGAGGGATTTGTTCTGTAAACTCTGGATAAAAAAAGGCAATTAGTTGAAAATATTCATTCACTTGTAGAACAACAAAAGCCGGAAATAATAAGTTCAGCGTTAATGCGAAGAGTTGTGTTCATCCTGGGCTGTTAACTTGAAGATTGCATGCGAAGAATGGGTATTTGAAAAATTTCAGCGACTTGTGCAAGAGAAAATGCAGAGAAAATTGTGTGCGCAAAACAGTCATTGAGAGGATTAATACTTCCAGCAAATTTGGGAGTTTATTTCAGAACTACGATAGCAATTTCAGGTGAAAATTTTATCGTGTAAACATATATAGCGTAGGTCTGAGTGATGAGAAGAAATAGAAAAACAACAAAAGAAGCGGAGTAGCAGTGATCCGTAGATGTGAGTGATGAGAAGAATTGGGAAAAAGCAAATCAAGTGGAGTAGTTCTGATCGGTTCAGAGCAGTTAACAGAGGGAAGAACATATTGCAGCACAATAGGCAAATTTGAAGAAGGCTTACCTCAAATTGGCAGGAATCGGGGTTAGCAGCAGCTTACAGATACCTTGCTGTACGGAGTAAATCAATTTCAGCGAAGGCGGCAGAGGGAAATTAAAGAAGTTGAAGATGTGTTACCTAAATTTGGAAGGAAGCGGGGTTATGATCTTTTCCGGCAGAAGTGAAACGGCAGACATGCGATGGAAGCCGGCGGACGTGAGGAAGTGTTACCTCAATCTGGAATGAATCGGCATTATATCTTCTCCGGCAGACGCGGAACGACGGAGAGGCCGTGGCGGTCAGCGAGGAGGAGGGATTGGGGGATCTGGAATGAATCAGCCTTATATCTTCTCCGGCAGACGCGGATTGACGGATAGGCGGTGGCGGTCGGCGAGGAGGAGGGATTGGGGGAATTTCTTGCGATCGGGAGTAGGGTTACGGGAGATGCGTGGAGCGTTTAAAACGCAGCGGGGAAGAGTCGGCGTGGCGAGGAGGGACGCGAAACAATGACGCGTCGCAGGCGGGAAAAAATCGCCAAATACCGCCGAGTGACCGCCGACTGCAGGAAGCGGCGGGGTTTGTTCGGGGTTTTTCATCGTCAGCGAGAGCCGGACAGCGACAGACGGAGACGGAGGGAACGGCGTGACGGAGAGAGGCGACGGAAACTCGGAACAGCCTTATTAATATAGATATATGGGTATATATATATATATAGGGTATAATATATATATATATGGGTATATATATATATATGGGTATATATATATATATATGGGTATATATATATATATCTCTTATATATATGTGGGTATATATATATATATATATATGGGTATATATATATATATATATATGTGGTTATATATATATATATATATGTGGGTATATATATATATATATATATGTATATATATATATATATATGGGTATATATATATATATATATATGGGTATATATATATATATATATATATATATATATATATATATATATGGGATTGAAGTTAGCGGGCGTGCACAAAACGCAATTACACCTAAATACGGAAAATAAACCTACTAAAATGAATTTTTAGAAAAAATGGTCAACATGAAAGTTGTAGATCTTGACGAGATCTACAACTTTCATGTTGAACACTTTTCCTAAAAATGCACGGAACTAGGTGTATTTTCAAAAGGCGCGGAACCGGGCGGAACTATTGAAAAATTCCGCCCGGTTCCGCGCCTTTTGAAAATACACCTAGTTTCATGCATTTTTAGGAAAAGTGTTAAACATGAAAGTTCTAGATCTCGTCGAGATCTACAACTTTCATGTTGACCACTTTTTCTAAAAATACATTTTAGTATTTGTATTTGCCGTATTTAGATGTTATTGCGTTTTGTGCACTTATAGTAGCCCGCTAACTTACTCCAATCCGTGTGTGTCTATATATATCTCCTACCATATAAGCAAATATACTATTCTTTGCTCTTACGATAGGTTTCCCCTCCACCCTTGGATCAAAGTCATGTTTTATTCTCATCCATTAGATGAGGAGGGAGAAAGACATCTTTAAGAGTTTGAGAGAGAGGGATGAGGGCATATTCCTAGGCCTCCTAAAGCTAGAGAGAGGAAAGGAGGGAGAGAGAGAAAGAGAGGGAGAGAGAGTAGCTGTGGGGAGGCGGTGGATAGAGAGAGAGGAGAGGGGGGAGTGTGCGGCTAAGAGAGGGTGAGGAAGAGAGAAATATTGTTTTTGTTTTACTAGGCGGTGAGAGAGGAGGGGGAAGAGAGAGAACTAGGCGGTGAGAGAGAGAGGATTAGGTGGTGAGAGAGAGGGGGGAGGCGGTGGATAGAGAGAGAGGAGAGGGGGAGAGTGTGCGGCTAAGAGAGGGTGCGGAAGAGAGAGAATTATTTGTTTTGTTTTAGTAGGCGGGAGAGAGGAGGGGGAAGAGAGAGAAAAAGACGGTGAGAGAGAGAGAGATATATTATATAAGTTTTAGTCTACAAACTATCATAGCCCAACTATGAAAAGATTCCTAATTGTTTAAGCCACAAATTGCTTTGCGGCACCATGAACAACAAAAAATATTTGGGATGCTGTTTACATACTGTATGCTTAAAATTATTCTTTCTTGCAATTGTTTCCTACGTCACAAGTTATGCTAATTGCCCTTAAATGCATGTTTTGATTCACTTGATCCAATGATTAATGTTTTGATTCAGCTGTATGCTTTTACCTAATTAAAATAACAAAATTTTACATTAACATGCGGTTCAAGGAAAGGAAACTAAATCTGGAGTGAGATTTTGAAGTCGGTGTCTGGCACTTGATTGCTTCTTTTCATATTGTTGGATTTTGAACAGATCTTTCATTTTTTAGCCAACAACATTGCCCCTCTTATCAACATGAAAAATGAGCCGCCTCTTATATGTAATTGTTTGTTATTTCTTCCCCAAATGAATTCCTCTCATTCTATTGTAGTTTTTAGAATCATAGAAACAAGATGCATCTTTTTAACCTGTTTAATATTTATGTGTGCATACACACATCACATTATGAACGGTATTTGGATTATATATAGACACCGTAAAACAATAGCCTGTATATACGCTGTTTAAATTTCTACAGTTCATCATTTCGAATTTAAATTGTCTTATTAGATCTTGGATTTGGACTTCAAAGATTGTTAATTATAAGTTGAAATTTATAGTTTTTAAAGAAAAACTCCTTTAAAATAATTTACATTGCTCAAGAACATCAACCTATACTGGGCTCCGGGAACCCGAGTGCCCTTTGTGGCGATCAGAGGGTGGATTGCGTGGAAGCGCACTAACCCCTCTTCTATGTCGTTGAAGACCACCCGAAACATCGAGTATCGGTGAGGCCCGGGCGCAGGCACTGAGCCGGTGAAATGTCTGGAAGCGGGATCAGCTTCTATGCGGCGAAAGGCAGCATGACGCATCGAGCACGGGTGAAGCCCGTGTGCAGGCGGGCGAAGCCCGCCTGAGGCGGCCGCCCGAGAGCATCGAGCACGGGCGTAGCCCGTGCGAAAATGCTCGTGTGTGTTATATATATATATATATATATATATATATATATATATATATATATATATATATATATATATACGAGTGACAGGCAGGCATGGGCCTCCGGCCCGATGACCACGCGCCACAGTACCCGGTCGGCGACGGCGGGCTTCGCCCGCCCCCCCCCCCCCCCCCCCCCCCCCCCCCCCCCCCCCCCCCCCCCCCCCCCCCCCCCCCCCCCCCCCCCTTCGCCCGCCCCCCGCGATCTCATATTTAAATTATAAATAATATACATATATATAAATTATAAATAATATAATCTTTATATAAATAATATAATCTAAAGTGCAGCTATATATATACATATATAAATTATAAATAATATAATCTTTATCTCTCCCCTCCGCAATCTCATGCATCACTCACTCTCTCTCTCCCCGCCACTCTTTATAATTTAATATACGGTGCTCTCTTTCATATTTAATATTTTAATATACGGTGCTCTCTTTCCCCATCATTCCATCATGGAATTGTCCCACATCGCCTAAAAAGTTATTCATGCATAGTTTATATAGCGTGCGTGGTTGACTTATATGCATAACTTGCGAGGTATATTTGCAGACCGGTCGGTCGGGTGGACTGGCTTGGTTTTAATTTCCCTAATTTTTAACCTAGCTTTAGGACACCTCTAGTAGGTTTAGGAGCCCTATAAAAAAGTGGAGAGAGAGGGTGCGTTTCATCAGACGGTTGCCGAATAATGCATTCAGATCGAACGGCCAAAATCACTCCAATGAATTTAAAATTCATGAGTTTAATATTTCTATTATAGTGGTAGAGATATATATATATATATATATATAATTTAAGCAGTTGTGCACGGGGGACGTGCCAACAACATTCGTCGTGGGTGCGACATTTATCGAGGGGACGACATTTGTCTTAGGGGCGACATTTGTCGTGGGGGCATCATTTGTCATGGGGGCGTCATTTATCGTGAGGACGACATTCGATGGGGGCAACATTAGTCTGAAAAGTTAAATCTTAACAAAAAGTACCACGTGATAATAGAAGTAGGTATTAAAGTGGATCATAAAAACAAATAAAACATGGTTTTGACTTAACTAGGGTTTAGGGCACGACATATGCCGAGGGCGCGACATATGCCGAGAGCGCGACATTCGCCACGGGAGCGACATTCGTCTGAAAAGCTAAATCTCAACCAAAAGTACCACGCAACAGTAGAAGTGGGTATTAAAGTGGATCATAAAAATAAATAAAGCATATTTTTGGCTTATCATGTTTTTGGAGTTTGGTGAGTAGATTCTTGTGGAGACCTATTTCTCTGAAAAAACAAATAAAGCAATGTGAATAGGAAGTTGGATTCCATCCTCTCCATTGCGAACATTCGGCGTGGTCAATGTCATTCGGCTTGGGAGGTGACATTTTACGAGGAATGATGCATTCAACGGGGGATGAGCATACAGAAAAGTAAACAAATACTACAAAAATATTGCATGAATGAAGCAAATTTCTGCTTTTATAAAGCTTGAGCATGGGTCTATTATAAAGCTTGAGCAATCTCTGATTTTAATTTTTGATATGTTGAAGCAGATCTTAAGTAGCACATTAGATGAATGAATTTAAGGAAAAACAATAATTTTATATGACAGTAACATATAAGTAGTTTATAGATTACAAATATTTTGTAAACGTATTAAAATTTGCCTACATTTCTGTCAAAAAATTAACCCTGCAAACACAAAATCTGCCATAATCCGACAATTGAATCCATATCAAAATATTGGCATCCCCCTGATGCAGTAATAGGTATCATTCAATGGCCTTTGAAGATTCTGTTTCGAACAAAGATATAAATATAAAAATCAATAAGATAGCAACATTATAATGCATTAAAACATCAATATTAAAACCATAGTATATAATCTTTGTTAGGTGTTACCTCCTAATCATATCAAAAACAAAATTCCACTCTTCTCTCGCACTCAAGCCTCTTGGCACTGCCGCTATAATTAGCCTAAAACCTTCAACTTTAGTACGCGGACCATCAGACCACCTGTTTGTACTCACTTTGCAAATTTTATCGTAATATTCATAATTGATGTCGGCGTTTGCAGTGGTATTGCAATTTTTATCTCTTGAGACCAAAAAAGCTGAGAAACAAATGATATGTTTGAGATAAATGAAAATATTTAACATGCAATACTATTTTAGATTATTTAAAATGCAAAAAATTAGATCTGTAAAGTATAAACCTCTTACGTTGGATCGAGCCACCCCAATTTGGCAACGACGTGCCGCCTCAGATTGTTGTTGGTCTGTCATCTGCATGTGTTTGAGATGTAGGGTTCAAAATTAGAGCATATAGATGAATAAAAAATTAGGCCATAATGGGCTCTTGCAGGAAGTTGTACATGCATTAAATCAAAATTGGGTCTAAATTAGAAATAATGAGGAAGATTGTGCTATATCTGCAGTTTTTCTCAACCTGCCGTTAATAACAAGCACCAAAACGAATTCCCCCTATAGTAATCAAGATGAACTATTCTCGAATGCTCACTTATAGTAATCAAGATGAAAAATTAAACTCACTTTTGTTGTGAATTTTTTTTAATAATAATCTTAAAAGACCTCTGAAGATTGAGGAGATGCAGAAATTTCCCCTAGAAGATGCATACTGCCGGGTCGAGAGAAAATAGAGGCAAAATAAAAGAGTAACGAAGGAGACATGCTTTTATATTAGAGAGAGATGAAATGGTCCGAACCTTTTAAGAACTTCTGCTTCACCAAAATGAAAATTAAATATGGAAGTGAAATAGTCCCAACCTTTTATATTAGAGAGACATGTCTTTAATTTTTTCATCATGATTACTATTATAGTAATTGTAAGCTTACAACATTCAGGTGTTTGTTATAGTAATTGTAAGCTTACAACATTCAGGTGGCAAACATTCATTCTCGAATGCTGCAGCTGGAAACCACTGTTCACCTGGAAGCCATAATAAGCACCATAGTTTAAAGAGTGGAAGTGAATGTTTTTGGAAGAAACTAAATAGAAGCAGTAAATAACAGTACACATGGCTGCAGTTTGATAGGCATAGGAATTAAGAACTGCTAAGCATAGGAATGCAGCAGTTTTGATCCATAATGAGCAGAACTTTTACATGACAGGTCTGATTTAATATGAAAGCCGTGCACGGCAATTTTAAGCATGCCTAACAAACGGTTGCTAAGCAGCACCTTTAAAAACTGACACCCAAAAAAACCGCAGCCACCCAAAAAATTTAAAAACTGCAGGGAACTTTTAAAAACTGCGGCTAAATAGGTGCTAACAAGCTGACAGCAAAAATATTTAATAAACATGGGTGCTTATTTACTGTTGAAAGCAGTGCACGGTCAGGTTTAGTATTTAGTATGACAGAACAGTGGTAAAATTTAAGCCAAAATCATGGTTGATCCTCAAACAGTGGTAAAAATTATTACATCAAAAGATCTTCCTATCAAGCCTCCAAAAAACAGCACCTGGATGTGCTCTTAACAGGATTGTAAATACAAGCAAATGTTAGTGTTGAGTGTTAATCAAAGCACAAAAATCGAGATGATGCATTTCAAAAAAATCTGAAATCAAAGCAAAAAATCTTAAAGCACAAAAATCTGAAATCACAAAAAATCTGAAATTATGGCTTGGACTAAATTCCTGTACTTCTGTGTTCACATTGTCCATGAACAGAAAATGTTTTGGAGTGTGGACTAAATTCCTGAACATAAAATAAAAATCCAGAGAAAGATGAGTAATGCTTACGGTGAGGAGTTTGGGTTTAGGAGGAGCTCTATTGAGGGTGTCGAGGAGAAGCGAAAATGGATAAGCACTGTCCATGAGAACATTTTGCTCAAAAATCCAGAGAAAGAAAAAATACAAATCAGTACCGGCAGATGCTTACCGCGAGTTTGGGTGTAGGAAGAGCTCTGTTGAGGGTGTCGAGGAGGAGAAGCCCAGTCAATGAAGGAGAAGCGTTGTCGATAAAGGAGGAGCGTCGTGGAGGAGTAAGAAGGAAAGCTGTGGAGAAGTTTGAGAAGAGGTAGGGTTATATCTCTGTGAAGAAGAAGCGCGCGGGACTAGGTCTTGCAGGTGGCAGTCGAGGGAGGATGTGACGTAACGTCGGTGGGGTGCGAAGAGGAGAAAGAAAGATGTTGCTTCGCTGGCGGGAGTTGCTTTCGGCGGGATGGCAGAACAGGTGGGATTTGAGGAAGGGATTTGCTAGTGGGAGAGGAAGACTGGCACCTATTTATCGACTTTATCATCTTTATTATTTAAGTAATAATATATATTATCATCTTT
The DNA here is from genome assembly GCA_039513925.1 of Platanthera zijinensis. Taxonomy (NCBI): domain Eukaryota; kingdom Viridiplantae; phylum Streptophyta; class Magnoliopsida; order Asparagales; family Orchidaceae; genus Platanthera; species Platanthera zijinensis. The sequence continues at coordinate 177,134,299 of CM077089.1, read as the reverse complement.
ATTATATTTGAGGCAGTGATTTGCCAGCGGGATTTGAGAAAGACTAGCGCCTCTATATCATCTTTATTATAACTTTATTATATAACAATAATATCACCAAAAGACCAAAAGGTCGTAAAATGAGAAGGAGAAGTAGAAAAAGTAAGGGGCTTTAGAAAAAGTAAGGGGCTTTATTAAATATTGGCAGCTAAGTACTAACTTGTCTGCTTCCGTTTCACTTTATTGTGTTCTTTAATTTAATGACATAATTAGAAAAATAAATCTGTATGTTTCTCCATTAGATATTAGTCGATGTTGATTAAAACTCCTAAAATTAGTCACACTACATTATCCGATAATATAATTTTGCATGGTGACCCCTAACTTTTATAACAGTCAATATAAGAGAACCTTAATTATATTATATTAATTTCCTACATTACTTGAAGTAAATTTATTTTCTAATTACACCAATAAAAGAACATCAAATTAGAAAAGTCATTAAAAATTTAGAGAGAAGTAAACAAAGGAACAACTTCTAAAGTATAACAATTATAGGGGCGATCATCAAGTTTTTTATACAGTTAAGTGCCCACAGGTTATTAAGTAAATTACACTATAATAATTCTAGGGAAATCTTCAGATATCTCGGTGTGAGAGTCTCATCGGTCGATAAGATCTATGGCCGCCAAAGTTGTTGTTTTAAGTCGGTTCGTGAGATTATAGTTTCACATGTTTAATAACATTCCCTGAGACTATTGCTCCATCATTCACCCAAAGGTGATGTGCGCAGTAGGGTTAGAGGGATACATATGAAGATTTGGACAATAGTGTGGGGCTCAAATAATCCATTCATCTAAAGATTGTAAACCCACAAAAATCTTAAGCATAACTATTGTTCATTCTTATGTTGAGATCACTAATTGTGTAGCGTGTAACTTGTCCAAAGGTGTTGTACGTTGCCACATCTGGATTCTCTACCTAGTGCGGGTTTGAGAGAAAGGCTAAATAGGCATGAACAAGGTTGTAGATGTCAGATATCGGGGACACGTCAGTTTAGGTTTTTTATGTTGGTTTTAATATGTCGGGGGATATATCGGGGATATTTCATATATCGGGTGAAGGTCGACTATATGATTAGAGTGTAGACTATAATATATTTAAGTATTTTTAGTTTATTTTGGTGTTGTTTTATCGGTTTTTGAAAATTGAAATCCACACCGAACCAAAACAAGGACGTTTATCATAAATGAAAAACCGCCCCTACACCGAACCTAGCGGTTCAATGTGATTATTGGTTCGATTTGTGTTGTTCGATCGGTTTGGGCAATTTTTCGTGTACAATCCTACATCGAGAGTATACGAGTCAAACCTTGACTTGTTGACCATGATGACTAAGGTTTGACCTACAATTATTTAATTGGGAAATTAAATAATACTTAAATTGAACAAGTAAACTACCTTGAGGACCTTAATGGGTTTAATTAATCCCTAGCCACCTGGCCAAGGCTAGGTCCCACCAAAACCTAACACTAATTGTTAATTAAGGGAAATTATAGAGGATAAGAGGGGACTTAAATGCAATGGATACCCTCTCTCCCATCAGTCCTAGCTTGACATAATCGATTAACATCCTAGGACCCCCATCACACCAGCTTGCATCCTAGGACAACCTAGGATTGACCTCCCCCTCCCCTGAAATCGTGAACTTCCGGAAAAGAGAATCCCTCCATCTCAACCTTCAGGTCCTAACCCTAATAACAACCTCTCACCCACTCCTTCCCTAAATAAAATAAAATAAAATAGGGAGCAGCTTGATTACTTCCTCCGATGGCGGCGGCACCAGGCTTTGACAACAAAAATCGAGTGATCATGGAATCCTACCTACCTCTACCGAGGGCTCTTCATTTGTAGCTAATATAAGTGAAATACTAATCTCCTATGAGTCCTAGATATAGATCCTTAGGACAGTCTTCCTCAGCTTCAGGCGCCACCCCTCCCAGGCGATGATAAAGCTTGCGATCCTGGATGCGATTTTTAGGCATGGCCTTCTTCCCCATCGAATTTGATCGGTTAACTAAGATAAGCTGACATCTACAATTACCATTAAATTCAACTGATTATTTGGATCCAACAATTGTGATTTCATTAGAAGATGTTACACATGATTAGACTCCATAGTGGATCCACACTAGATACACCATGGTGCGCTGAAGTTGTTCCATCGGATGCATCACAAAAAATCAGATTGAGTTTAATTTAGGTTAAGTTTTGTTTTACTAAAACAAACCATGACAACCCATTATTCACTGATATGACCTTCCTCTTAGCCGACAAACTTGAAAAACATATATAAGATGTAGAATAATAAATTGAACGCACTGTAAAATCATCCTAAATTTAGAGATTCATTTGGTAATATTAGGCATTTTTAATTTAAAAGTGACTTCATTAATTAAATTAAGTAAAACTTCTCTTGTTGCCACCACAGCCAAAATAATTTTGATTTGGTATTTTAGTTATTTTAAGTTAAGGGTGAATCCAATAAGTAAAACTTCTCATGCCACCACAACCAAAATCATTTTGAAAATCGTTGTAAATCAGGAGAGGGAGCTACTATAAAAATATCACAATTTTTTGGATTCATTTGGTACTTTTAAGAGTGACTATAAAAATATCACAATTTTTTGGATTCATTTGGTACCCTAAACCCTAAACCCTATATAAGATGTAGAATAATAAATTGAACGCACTGTAAAATCATCCTAAATTTAGAGATTCATTTGGTAATATAGGCATTTTTAATTTAAAAGTGACTTCATTAATTAAATTAAGTAAAACTTCTCTTGTTGCCACCACAGCCAAAATAATTTTGATTTGGTATTTTAGTTATTTTAAGTTAAGGGTGAATCCAATAAGTAAAACTTCTCATGCCACCACAACCAAAATCATTTTGAAAATCGTTGTAAATCAGGAGAGGGAGCTACTATTAAAATATCACAATTTTTTGGATTCATTTGGTACTTTTAGTTATTCCAATTTAAGGGTGAATCCATTAATTATAGTTAATATTAGAACAACACTAGAGCCTTTATCCCACTATAGTGGAGTCGGCTATATGGATCCTATGTCGCCATTGTGCCCTATCTTTTGTCATAATCTCAGTAATGCTCAAGTACATCATGTCTTTCCTTATAGTTTCATTCCAAGTCTTTATTGGTCTACCCCTCTCTCGTTTAACATGCCTAGCGACTAGACTCTCACAACTCCTAACAGGTGCCTCTAATGGTCTCCTTTGTACGTGTCCAACCCATCTTGTCGGGCTTCCCGCATCTTCTCTGCAATTGGTGCTACAATTGTCTTATCCATGATACATTCATTTCAAATTTTATCCAGTCTCATGTGTCCACACATCCACCTATTTCTCATCTCTGCAACTACCATTTTTTGCTAATGTACACAATTCATTGCCCAACACTCAGAAGTCAAAACCATTGAGCATCGCTGGTCTAATTACAGTACGGTAAAACTTGACCTTAAGTTTTAAAGATACTTTACGATCCCATAAGATCCCTGACATGCCTCTCCACTTCAACCAACCAGCTTTGATTCTGTGACATCTTTATCAAAACCTCCGTCTTTTTGAACTATCGATCCAAGATATTTAAAAAACTCACTATGAGAAATATCTTAATCACCCAACTTAATAACGAAATCATTTGTCCTTCTTGCACTGCTAAATTTAAGATTCATATACTTTGTTTTTTGCCCCGATCAACCTAAAACCCTTCTTTTCTAAAATGTCTCGTCAAGATTCAAGTTTTGTGTTTACACTCTCGCTTGTCTCATCGACCAAAACGTTATCATCTGCAAACAATAAACACCAAGGTATTGTTTGTTGGATATGTCTGGTGAGCTCATCTAAGATAAGGGTAAAGAGATAAGGACTTAAAGCTGAACCTTGATGTAAGCCAACAATGATAGGGAATTCATGTGTTGATCCTCCAGATGTCTGCATCCTTGTCACTGAATTTGTATACATATCTTTGATTATGTCAATATATGATACATTTACATCTTTCTTTTTTAAGACTCTTCATAAGATCTCTCATGGAACTCTATCATAAGTCTTCTCAAGATCCATGAACAACATATGCAAATCTTATTTTCTTTCTCGATAGTTGTCGATGAGTCTCCTCAAGAGATGTACAGCTTCCATGGTCGACCGCCCTGGCATGAATCCAAATTGATTTTTTGAGATGTCAGTCTCCCGTCTTACTCTTCTTTCTATTACTCGTTCTTATAATTTCAGGGTATGACTCATCAATTTAATTTCTTTGTAATTAATATAATTTTGTATATCTCATTTGTACTTTCACAAAGGTACCAATATACTCTCTTAATTAGTCTGACATCCTCTTTGATTTCAGAATCTTACTGAAAAAACATATAAACTACCAAATCCCTTCATTCCCAAGACATTTCTGTACTTCAAAGGGTATATCATCTGACTCAACTGTCTTTTCATTTTTCATCTTCTTTAGAGCATCATTTACCTCTGATACTTGAATTTTATAATAAAATATTATGTTCTTATACTTCTCTGATTTACTTAACTCTTTTAAGTTTAATTTATTGTCTGTTGTTTCATTATAGAGTTAATAAAAGTATCTTTTTCATTGCTCTTTAATATCCACGTCATTCGTCAAAATTGTATATGTTTCATCTTTTATGCATTTTACTTGTCTTAAATCTCTTGTCTTTCTTTCTCGAGCTCAAGCAATTTTATATATATCACGCTCTTCATCTTTTATATATGTCCTTTATAATTTCATTCCAAGTCTTTATTGGTCTACCCCTCCCTCATTTAACATGGCTAGTGACTAGACTCTTACAACGCCTAGCAGGTGCCTCTAATGGTCTCCTTTGTACGTGTCCTAACCATCTTAATTGAGCTTCTCGCATCTTCTCTGCAATTGGTACTACTGTCTTATGTCCGATACACTAATTCCTAATTTTATATAGTCTTGTGAGTCCGCACATCCACCTACGCATTCTCATCTCCGCAACTCCCAATTTTTTCTCATGTACACAATCAACTGCCCAACACTCAGAACCATAGAGCACCGTTGGTCTATGGTGCTTCTCCACTTCAACCAACCTGCTTGGATTCTATGTGTCACATCTTTATCAAAATCTCCATCTTTTGAACTATAAATACAACTTATTTAAAACAGACAACAGCAACACTCAAGCCGTTATCTCACAATAGTGAGGTCGGCTATATGGATCCTTTGTCGCCATTGTGCCCTATCTTTTGGCATAATCTCACTAATGTCTAAGTACATCATGTTTGTCGTTATAGTTTCATTCAAAGTCTTCATTGGTCTACCCCTCCCTCGTTTAACATGCATAGTGACTAAACTCCCACAACGTATAATATGTGCCTCTAATGGTCTCTTTTGTACATGTCCAAACCATCTTAGACGAGCTTCTCGCATCTTCTTTGCGAAAAATATCTTGATTACCCAATTTAATAACAAAGTCATATGTCCTACCTGCACTGCAAAACTTAAGCTCCATATACTCCGTCTTTGTCCTACTCAACCTAACATTCTTCTTTTCTAAAGTGTTTCGCCAAGATTCAAAATTATTATGAGCGGTGACATCATACTCAATCCTGAAGAACAAAACCGTACCATATTCCTGGTACAAATTACCTTATGTGGCTCTTACCAAGTTGAACTAGTGGAACATAATTAGGGAAATTTTGTTATTTGAATAGTGCAATAAAATGAACCGAGGAAGACCATAGAGAAAAACTTGGGTCATGGAATTGATTCTTATCACAATGGATTCATCATGCAACTGCATATTCCATTAAAAGAAAAAAAAGTATATGAGATATGGTGCTCAATGCTTTGAAATTTATTTAACACTCCACCTCATCAAAATTAGTGCAATATTAGTAGATACCTCGCTAGGCATCAAAAACTATGACAAAATACTTAATAAAGTGCCAGAAACTATGGTCGAATATTGACCCACTTCAAGAGACGGAGCATGATACTGCGAATAGCAAGCCATCAAATGAAAAAATATATTCTTCAAGGCCTAAATTCTGACCTTGCTGAATTTTTTGATAAAATTTTTGAATCCAAACTCATACCTAGCATTCATGAAGAAATTCAATGGGACTGTAATTTACTTTGAGAGCAATGAGAGAAATATTGTAATTGCACTGTTCAAAACTAGAAAAGAGTCCATCAGTGTAGACAATTTAGATCATACAAGTAGCATGACTTGAAAATGCAATGGATTTCTCCTCCAGACCTATGTGCAAGCTATAATAAACACAACAGAATTTGTCCTGATAAAGACTACCTGGTAAGAAGCGGGAGAGGACAGCGGTACACATTCTTTGGCTTCCATCAAGTAATATTAAGTGTGACTTTGTACCTCCAGTATTAAGGTCTATCATATGGCCTTTGTAATCTAGCAATAGCCTGCCATTGCAAATTATGCATCAATGAGAAATTAATAACTCAACTAGTGTAAGATACACAATATTTTTTTGCCACAATTATAATACATGACCTTACACTTATCTAAATTTGAAAAAATAGTAAATATGATCACAGTTCAAATATCAAAATACACTATTCGAACCAGGTACTCGAGCAAATTGTAGTGAAAATAAAAAAAATTTCTTTGAAATATACAAAGATTCCATAAACGCACCTATTGTTAGGACATATTGTTGCACCAATTTGAATCATTTCTCTTAATGTAGGACGGTTGTCTCCAAAATAACCGCCACGATTTGTATCACTTATTATATCAGCCGTAAAAGTATGTCGATTTAAATTTGGAGATCCTATAGTGTAACACTTTTGGCCAACTTCAACGATAGTTGATTCTCCCACGACAATTGGCTTAAAAATGTCTTTTGGCATTGTGACCTATCACATAGTAATGCATCAAATTTAAAAAAGGAAAACATATTTAAGAGAAAAAAATACAATAAAAAGTAAAGATAAATAAGGAAAACATATTTAAGAGAAAAAATACAATAAAAAATTAAAAATAGCATTAACATCTACTCATGAGATTTTATTCATAGAAGCGTGAAAACATTTTTGTATTAAAGATAAGCATCACAATATGATCATTCTTAGGATCTGAACAGGAAAAATAAATTGCTAATAAAACTACATTGGCACTAAGGACAAACTTTGCAATGACTACACAACAATTTATATTATCCTGGTGCTTAAAAAAATTTCTTTGGAGGAAGAGTTGTGCCTCGGGGCTAGAAAATGTAAAGATAGATAAACGCAACAAGAAGCACTAGAGCGTGAAGCTTTCTGACATGGTGGCAACTCGTACCCGGCTTTCTCCAATCAACATTTGTTTTGGTCTTTTATTTTCAGTTTATTGTATGATTTCCATTTCTGGGTTTGGACATTACTTTGCTTAGGGCATTTTGGAACGGATGCAAACAACAACAAACCTGCCGATCGACAATATTTGTGAGCCCCGAAGGAGAAGTCGAGAGATCACAACAAATCTTTACGCCAAGCCTACGGCGGTAAATGTTTTTGACGTGGGCTGGATCAACACCACTGAGAAAGTTGTGAGAACATTATCAACAAAGGGACAGTTGAAGCATTGCAGTTACCCCGCGATAAGCACCCATATCCAGACTCGGTTGGCTGGATCAATGCCAGACGATCCATGTGATGGAACGTTATAAGGTTCTACTCTCTATTGGAGCATATCAGGAAGAAATTCACCGCAACGTGGATTTGGACGCATGCCATTTATGATTAGGGAGGTTGTGGCAATTTAACATTGACCCCGCGATAAGCACCCATATCCACACTCTGTTGGCTGGATCAATGCCAGAAGATCCATGTGATGGAACGTTATAAGGTTCTTTTCTCTATTGGAGCATATCAGGAAGAAATTCACCGCGACGTGGATCTAGACGCATGCCATTTATTATTTGGGAGTTGTGGCAATTTAACATTGACACACATCACGTGAGCAGAGATAATGTGTATAGATTGATGAAGGGCGCTGTGAAATTTATCTTGCTTCCTCTTAAATCAACTCACGAACAAAAAAACCCTAAAGAATTGAGGCGATCTTTTCTCATCATTACTCACAACAAGGAGATGTAAGATGATATTCAAAAGTCCCAAGTGGTGCATGCATTGATTGTGCAGCAAATTGGTCACACAAACTCAGATCAATGACCAGAGGCTTTTCCAATTGAGGGGAGCTCCTCTAGGAAGAGTTTCAAGAAATTCTACCTGAAGAATTACCAGAGGGGTTACCTCCGCTTTGGGAGGTACAACATCACATCGATTTTATTCCTGGATCTAACCGGATGAACCCAAAAGAGAGTGAAATTTTGCAAGCAGAGGTGCAGGAATTGTTGTTGAAGGGGCATATCCAGGAAAGCCTCAGACCACGCGACATCCTTGCCTTATTGACGCCAAAGAAAGATGGGTGCTACCGAACGTGCATCGACAGTCGGCAATCACTAAGATTAAAATCGGCTATAAATTTCCCATCCTGCGCTTGGAAGATGTGTCAAACTGTTTGGGTGGTGTGAAGATATTTACCAAACTAGATTTAAGGACTGGGATCACCAAACTTGGCTCTGATTGGGCGATGAGTGGAAAACCACCTTCAAGATGAAGGATAAACTCTGAGTAGTTGGTCATGCCATTCGGACTATCGAACGCCCCTAGTACATTTATGCGCTTTATGAAATAGGTTCTCAAACCGTTTAATGACAAATTCATCATTGTTTACTTCGACGATATTCTAATTTACAAAAAAATCATCATTGTCTACTTCGACGATATCCTGGTTTACTTAGGGCTTAGTTTACAAACTTCTAAGAAATTTTTGGTGATCATTTTGATGGTCTTGTGTGTATTTTCATTGGGTTGTTATAACGATGTGTAGAAACGATGACTTCCCCCAACGTGAATGTATTCAATGACAATAAAGAGAAGCGCAGCTCGCCAGCGACTCTTCAACCCCTTGATCAGGAAAAGGGCATCAACCCCCTTCTTCCTCCCCTTGGACGTGAAGAAGCGCAACAGGAAACTTTGACGAAGGTCGTCGAAGCCGTAGATAGACCCCAAGGGAAGCTGGTGGAACCAGTCCCTTGCATTTCCCTTGAGAGTGATGACGAACAACCTCCACTTGAAAGCATTTGTTATCTGCCGGATAGAGACAGTATCTTAACAACATTGGAGATGGTAGAGTGGGTCATCCTTCCGAGTGCAGTAGGACAAGATCGTGTCTCTGAACCCCTTCGGCATCGGGGCCAAAATACCAACTCGCAAAAAGTGCTTCCTGAACCCACCTGGAGGGCCGAAGTGGCTAGCGCGGTTCCCCGCCGGCACAACGCGCATCCAACGGGCTAGGAAACAGCACTCGCCCCTGGTAGGCTCTCTTGCCCTATTCCACCGCCACATCCTTTGCCACTCGCCTGGCTGGCGCCTCCTCACCTAAAGATTGAGAGGAGAGTAACCGGAACCGCGGGCGTTGATCTTGATCACTCGTCTAGGGGCAGCAGGGCGAGACGCACAGACTCTAGGAGGGTCTTCTCGATCCTTGCACAGTCACTCTTTCTCACAAACTCGTCCAAGGAGGGTGAGTCACTTGGGCCGACTCCTTGCCCATGGCTTCCAATCATGAGAATTATTCAAAAAATTTTGAACAAGCTACGATTTACGCTCACCGCACCAGATTGTTGAACCAGGAAACCACGGGTCAACAAGTTCAAATCAAAAGGGTAGCTTGCGCTTAATTCTCCCGAGTTAAACCACTAGGTTGGGTACTCAGGACAAGAACCCCACTCATAAGAAAGAAAAACTTAAAACATACCCATGAGCTATAATGAGGAGGTCCCACCATACACCCGGAATATCGTAAAGAGCCTCCCCTTTCAAGCCAATGTTGAGCAAGGCACCTTGGAGGACACTTGAGAACACCTGATTGCCCAGCCGGAAACCACGGTGAGTAAAGAGTTTGAGCTCTTGTCAACCAAAGCTAGCTGAAGGACAGAGAAGCGGAAGAGACCCACTCAAAAGGTGTCCTTGAGGGTCTATTTATAATTATCTGAAACTGATTTGCAAATAGCGAAATCCCGCCTTTTAGTTTTACTAATTGCAACACAAATTGTTCTGCCAACAGTAGAATCCCGCTTTTTGGTTTTACTAATTGCAACGCAAATTGGTTTGCCAACAACAGAATCCCACTATTTGGAGGGCTATTGACAGGCCAAAATAAGATTTCCTAGAAAAACAGAGTGAACACATGTATGCAAGTCTGGGTGGCTCTAAGCCTACTCGCCTAGGGGTGGTGAGTGCCCAGTGAAGTCGACACTCGTCACTCGCCTCGATCCCTGGGGCGAGTGCAGGTATGCTAGCTCGACTCGCCTCCTGACTCACCTGGGCCCAACCCTCCCAACTTCTTGAGAGTCTGATGCATCCACTCGACAAATACGGGGTTGTACACAATCCTCATTCTTTGCGAGTTTGCCTCAAGCTCGGAAAGAAAGTTCAACCCCGAGCATTTGGCGAGTGCGTACATTTTGGGGAATCTTTTGGGTGGGGCCCACTGAAGGCTATATATATCAAGTGGAGAGAGGGAAAACCATCCCCCAATCCCTTCATTGCATCCTCTTTGCCTCTCTCCATCTTGCTGCTGGATCTTGAGGCGCCCTTGGAGGGGGGGTGAATAAGGGCAAATAAAAACTTTTTCTAAATGTAAAACTAGAATGTTAAAATGATATTTTTCACAAACCAAAAATATTCCAAACACTCTGAAATTTAATGAAAATGAAATAAAGATTTTATTTCATAAGTGATGAAAAAACATAAAAAAAATATTTTAATAGAGCTTGAAATTGACGCTACAAATGAAAAAATATCTTGAGTTTTCACCGGTCCTTCTGCCAAGGACCTAGCATCACCCTAGATCACTCCACGACCAAGTCGTTGCACATAAAGCGGTGATTTCCCCCTAAGCCACAAACGGACCTAGTCACTACTCACAAGGCGGCGATTTCTCTATCAAATACAAGAACAAAGAGAAGTATCAAAATAGAAATCTGAATGAAACTCCCTCTAATGTAGAGCACTTGAAGAAGACGATGAATAATTGCAATGACCGTCGGAGTTGTAATGCACGAACGATCTCTTCTCCGATCTTCAACTTAATTGCACACTTGAGAGTTTCTCTGGTTCCACGGAGTTATCAGAATGGGAATTCTCAACACCTAGGCTTCAGGAGATGTGTGTCTCGAAATACACAAAAAATAGCCCGTTTAAGCAATCTTCATTATCGCCCCGCGATAGCTAGATATCGCCTGCGCGATCACCTCAGCCTGCCACGTGGCCCACTCTGCAGTAACTGTGCCGAAATAATGGCGTTCATGCCGAATCGTGCACGCATGCTCCAACACTTGCTAGCATGGCACCATCTAAGGACGTTCTCGCTCACCATGCCGCTCTTCAGAAAAAGCACAAGGCGGCTACATCCGGCCTCATGACCCTTGCTACCGAACACAGATCGCGCATCCCCCAAATGCAAGTGGATAATAAGACCGCAAAAAGGTGAGGCATGAGTCGACTAGAGGTGCAGTGATCCCACTTGAGTGTTCCTCCAGCCTTGCCGGCTAGTGAGAGCCCGGACAGCGGGATTTGCTTGGGGCTTTCATTCAACATCATTTCACATTTCATCTTATATATATGTAAAGAAAAAAGGGTTTCAAAAACAAACATTTTCATTATTTTTCATCATGGATAAAAATGCTTCAGGTCGTCACCACTCCATGTGCGATTAAGGGGGACACCTTCCACATTTTGGAGGCAGTATCCTCCCGACTTCAGTGCCTCTGAGATTACATAAGAACCCTCCCAGTTTAGATTAAACTTCCCGACCGATGTCGGACTTCCTGTCGCGTCGACCTTATTGAAGACCAGATCTCCCTTTACTAACTACTTGACTCTGATATACATGTCAAAAATACTTAGTCATTCAACGCTTGACCTCTTCCCGTCGGATGACTGCCAAGTCGCGGAGTTTGTCCACGAGATCCAGTGAGAGTCATTGCTCATCTTCAATTTCCACTCTCCACTCCTCGTCTTCTTCTCCCGTAACAACGACTCGTGGGGATTTTACCTCGAACTCCACTGACAGCACAACCTTGGAGCTGTGAGAGAGTTTCCCTCGTGGCTGTGTTGGGTGTGGTCCTAAGAGCCCAAAGAATCGAGGTGACCTTCTCCACCTAGTTACCCTTCAGGTTCTCCACCTTTTTAGCAGATTCACAATTATCTTGTTTGTCGCTTCCACCTGCTTGTTGCTCCTTGAATGGTGGACCGACGCGAAGCGAAGATCTATGGTTAGGGGGAAATTAGGGTTTAGGGATACAAAAGCTGACGAACTCCTCGCTGGCAAATTGCGGCCTATTATCCATGATTATCGCCAGTTGTAGCCCATGCTGACAAACTCTCTCTCCCCAGACGAAACTTCTGATCACCTGCGAGGTTACCTTAGCCAATTCCTTTACCATGATCAGAATGAACTTTCTTTGCCCACTAGCCAGGGGAAAGGGTCCCACCAAATCCATCCCCGAAATCATGAAGGGCCACGACGTTGTGATGGTCCTGAGCCTCTAAGCCGGGAAGAGCTGAAGTTGAGCAAATACCTGACAACTCTGATACTTTTTCGTGAACTCCGTCGCATCCTTGCTTATGATCGGTCAGAAATAACCCTGTCTCAACACCCTTCCATCTAAGGTCCGGCCGGAATGGCTGTCGCACTCCCCGGAGTGGATCTCCTCCAAGATCTATGGGGCTTCGTCTTCAACTACACATCATGTTAGGAGTCCTGATAAGGTCTTCCGGTACAAGCCTCTCGTATGAAACTGGTAGAACGCGGACTTGTATCTGAATCGCTTTTTATCTGAAACACCCTCTAGGAACTCACCTATGGTCAAGAAAGTCAAGAAAGGATCCATCCACGAGGGGTGTTGGTCAATCTCCAACAGTTCCCCCTCTTCAATAGACTGCCCGAACAACTCTGTCACCATTCCTCCTCCCCAAGGACCGAACTAGGCTAGCCAATCCGCCTGAGTGCTCTCCACCCTTGCCACATGCTAAATAAAGAATGTAAGGAACAACTCGGTGAGGCCCCTAACCTTTGTCAAATATCGCTGGAGTGTGGGCACTCTCGTCTCAAACTCTCCCCTGATCTGGGAGACCACCACCAATGAGTCTGTCAACACATTTACATCTTGTACTCACAATTCCTTGGCTTAATAGAAGTCCTACGATCATGATCTCGTACTCCGCCCGATTGTTGGTGATGGGAAAGTGAATGTCGATCGCCTGCTTAATCTTCGTTCCTTGAGGGCTCACTAGGACTACTCCCCCTCCCAGAAAGTGCTTCCCCGATGCTCCATCTACGAGTACCTCCCAAGCAACCTGCCTGGAGACTCAGGCTCTTCCACCTTAACCCCATAATATGCCAAAAAAATCTGTTACTGTTTGAGCCTTTATGGACAACCGTGGGATGAAAGAGATGTCAAATTCACTCAGCTCCACCGACCACTTTGTCAGCCTCCCTGAATGCTCTACCTCTCCCAAAATGTTGCGAAGAGGGTGATCAGTCATCACTCGGATCGAGTCTGCTTGAAAATACGGCATGAGCTTCCTGGACGAGATGATCAAAGCAAACGCCAACTTCTCCAGGATATGGTACCTAAGTTCTGTGTTCTTCGGGATCCTGCTAACATAATAAATCGGTAACCACTTCCTACCCTCTTCACGGACCAAAATGGAACTAACCGCATCTGCTCCTACCCCAAGGTACAAGGTTAGGTCTTCCCTTTTCTTTGGTTCTTAGAGCAGTAGAGCCTGTGTGAGCCGCCTCTTTAGTGCCTCGAATGCTTCCTCATACTTCGGCGTCCATTCGAACGTATGATTCCCCCGCAACACTTTGAAGAAAGGTGAGCACTTCTCCCCAGCCCGAGAAAGAAACCTGCCCAGCCCAAGCATTAGATTTCCTTTGCATTTCTTGGCGATGCCAGCTCCAGGATTGTCTTTATCTTGTCCGGGTCGGGTTCTACTCCCGCCGAGGTAAGGAGGTGACCTAAGAACATTCCCCTACTGGCCCCGAAGATACACTACAAGGGATTGAGCCGCATCTTGAGCCTTCTCATGGTGGCGAAGGTCTTTGTAAGGTCCTGGAGGTGAGAACTGACGCCCTTGCTCTTCACCATCAGGTCGTCAACGAAGACTTCCAAGTTCTTCCCTTCTGCTCCCGAAAAATCTAGTTCATCATTCTCTGGTACGTCATTCCCGCGTTCCTCGGCTCGAAAGGCATCATTTGGTACCATTGCCGCTCCGCACAAACAGATTACGACAAAAAAAAGCTCTGACTCTTTCCTTACACGGAGCACGAAAGCTGGACGAAGACACATATACGAAGCCTACCTCCACACGAGAGCCTATCGCCGCGCAGTAACCTACCGTTGGCGATAACTTAATGATTGTTCGTATAAAAGTGTGAGCCATCACGCAAACAGAAGAACTTCTAAGGGTTTCCGTGCTGCCTCTGCAGCAAGGAACTACTAACACAAGAGGAAGAAAGAACTTGCACCCTCTCATCCTTGAAAGAAGATCTTCGAAGAGCATATTCAAGAACAACGACTAGAAGTCGATCTACTAACGGATTGAAGCAAGGATACAAAAAAACATACGACCATGAAGAAGTCCTTTTTGAAGTTCTCCTCGCATCAAGAGGTTGAATAATCATCGTTGATAGCCGAAATAAAGGGTCAAAGTTGACAACAACTGACAGGGAGGTACACCTTCAAAGGTCAACGGAATGGGAGTCGAGTCGACGCCGGCCAAACAGCAGTCGGTAATGGCAGTGTGCGGGATGCTGAAGTCTTGCCTGGAGGTGGGTGTCGGCAAATGAGTCGCGGGGAGGAGTTTCAGAGATGTTAGAGCAGGGGGAGAGGGGCAAACTGTAGGGAGAAAAGTGGTGAGGCTCTTGATAAGGGAGAGGCTAGCTAGCTAGCTGGATAGAGAAACAAAAAAAGTTTTGTTTCTCTCTCTATTCTGATTTGTACTTTTTTCCTTTCATCCGTGCATATAAAGGCAGTCTCCATTCTTTGCAATTCTTAATTGCCATATGTAAATATTTCTAATTTAATATTGTTGGCTTTAATTTCTCTTTGCAACCGGATGGCAGCTATCCAGGCACAACTTCCACTTTGACTTTTCATTCCAATACTGAATTTCCATGTAAATATTTTGAAATAATATTGTTTCCTAATATTCTTTTATTCAATTTAAGCATTCATAAAAAAAATTAAGCGTAAATTTTCGTCCCAAGTACCGAAAATTATCGGACCTTTTAATCAAGATCTCATCGGATAGTCAAGCAGGTGAGCTATAAAACACAGGTTGGTGCGCGGGAACAGAAATACATAATATAAAATAAAATAACAAAAGATATGAGATGCATGATGGTGTCATGCACCCCTAGATGCGACGGAGGATGTACCATTTGTGCTCTTATGTCTCCAAGAATACTTACATGTGTCTCTATTTTTATGCATTATATTTTTCATGATTACTTTTTCCGACGCATAAAATTTTGCTCGATCAAGCTTTTATCTTTAACTCGTCGTATCTTTATAAGTGCGAGAACATATTGACAAAGACTACTCCATCTTCACCCTCTTTTGATAATACCAAAAAGGTTGAATACATTGAAAAATCAAAACATCAAGAAATCTAGGGGGAGTCAATTTTTTTAAAAATAAACTTAATGTGAGAGGAACACATATTTAGGAAGAGAAAACACTTGAAAATTTTGAACCTGCATGCACCACTTCAAAACTACTCACGCAATTATCACTTACTGACCACCTCTATAAACAAAACTTTACATCTAATGATTGATTTATCATTATGAGATTTGTTAAAGGGAAAGTTTGTTGAAACATGATTTTCATATCACTTGGTTTTAAAATAATAAATCCAAACATGTATTTGATCCACCGGTTCTTTTTTATAGTGAAAGTTATACAGGTAAATTAGAGTCAAGTACAAAGAAATTCAACTGGAACAATTACATGGGAACAAGCACAAAAATGGCTATGACCGCACCGTAGTAACTATCGTTCAAGATGGACAATTGGCAATGGACATTTCAAAGGAACATGGCGGGAGAAGAAAGCTTATTACGGAAAGCCCTACCGCACCGCGATAGATGTTATCGCGCAGCGGTAATGATTAGGCATCCCCGCTAATCACGCGTAGATTGAAGCTTCAAATGAAATAGGATCTTATTTTGGTGGGGCAAAATAATGCTATCGCACTGCGATAGTAGGTATCACGCTGCGATAAGATGATTGTCTAAAATACGATGAGAGGCTTCCATTACAAGTTGATTGTAGTAGGAAATTATTTTAAAATGGATACCACCGCGCGGTAGATCCTAACGATGGCGGTAGTTGATAAACTCCGTTTAAAGAGCGCTTCACCTCTTCATAAATAGCGCATAGAAGAATATTCTGAAGAGGAGTCTAGTCCCATACCTCCAGAAAAGCCCTGCATCATACTTGAGCATTCAAAGGAGATCTTGAAGACTATCTGGACTAAAGCTCATTCAACATGAAGGGCGCATGCTTCGCCAACGGTGATCATTCTCGTTCATTCATCTTTGCCATCAAGGATTCATTAGAGAGTTTTATTTCGAGAATTTATTCATATCTCCCTTGCATTTCTCTTTTATTTATTGTTACTCTTTCTTTGAGGGTAGAGAAATTCGCCTGTGTTAGCGACTAGGTTTGTGTGTGGCTTAGGAGGCAATTCTCCATTTTTGTAGGCGACTAGACTAAGGTATAGGTCTAGGGGAAGCTTGAGACCTATCTAGAGAAAGGTTAAAGCCAACCAATTTGAGTAGTGAGTCGATATAGAAAACCAAAGACTTTTTTTACTTATCATCTTGATTTCTAGCATTATTGAAATCACATTTTGTAATCATATTTGTTAGCAATAAAATCATGCCTATTTCTTTTCGATATAAATAACTTTATTACTGAATTTAAAATTGATTAAAGAATTTTTAAAACACTTATTCACCCCCCTCAAAATTACAATACCTTTTCATACACATGGATTTGGAATCAGTGCATACAACCATAAATGGGCAAACTGAATTGGATAGGGATTTCAAAAAAGATTCTTGCATACTGAAATATACAAAAATTCGGTATATATTTAGCTTCTAAATGTATTTATTGCTACCAATCCTCAACTGAAACAGTTCTCGTGTATTTATTTTGAAGGTTATTGCTGACAAATGGCTACCAAACAGCCTACTATTTAGCACAAGATGATAGAATGGAAAACTTAAATCAAAAAGTTAGATAAAAATATCAAAAACAAATAAAAATATCAAAAATATAAACAAAAATATCAAAAAGTTGTCATATGTCATTTCCATCATATGTTGTTGGAATATATGGAAGGAAATATGTAAAACAATACATGAAGGAAAACAATCCAAAACACAATTTATAATGAGAACGATACACTATGGCTTGCAAAATATCATTCGCATCCACTTGAAGGTCAATACACACAAGCATGCAAATAAAGTATTGATGGAACACCAAAACATTTCATACAGTTCAAATATTGCAAACTCTAAGATTGTAAAATGGCACAATGACCATACAAATCAAATATTGTTGCGTCCAAATGCTTCCTGTGGGCGATACACGGCTTCTATTTAATACAATATTATAGGTACTAATGGTCTCTTATTAAAATGCACTGCTAAAGGGCTTCAAAATATTAAACATTTAACACCATATAATGCTCAATTTTATGATTTGTGTGGTTAGGGAATAAATGATGTGCTGAGCTTGGTCTTCAGAATGTTTATGTACTCGCAGAATCTAAAATTATGGTCCACAAATTGTTACACAATGAGCATAAATGAAACTTACACAAACATGTACAAGAAAATGTGGGGTTCATGACTTCTCATAATTACAAGATTGATCACATATGAAGGGAATGCAGTGGGCTTGTTGATATCATTGCTAAATACACTTCAGCATGGGAGAAGACAGAACATGGAAGGTGGAATGCATGCTACTTCATAAGCTAAACAACTCATATTCCCAGGATCTTAGTAACACCGCGTATGTTAGAAACTTTCTAAATACCTAACTCCTCAAGCAAGATAATATTGTTATTGATGGCAACTTGTTTTATGTTTTACAAAAATGATTGTGCCACCTTCTTTGTTATAAACTCTTGCAGAATAATAATAATAATAATTGAGTAAACTTCCCATCGAAAAAAGGAGAAAAGACATGTTACGCAATATCTGGATCATGTTTACATAAACGGTATAGTAAAGCATAAACCATGAAGTGAACACAAAATTCACCGATAATTCAAGAACAATTTATGTGTGAAACAATCAAATTATTTTCGACCTACGGAATAGTTGACCTCCATTGTCCAAATAAACATGTATTTACTAATAAAAAAGGCAGAAGAACTCAATAAAACTTCAAGAAAGTAAGATCATGGTGTTAATAAGGTATCGAACCACTTCTTATGTGCATGCAAGAATAACTAAATTGAAAATGAAATTACCTTTAAGACAGCAAGATTATTGGCACGATTTGCCCCAACTAATTTTCCACTAAACTGCGCTTCGACACAATAAAATAAGATAAATTGCAAATATTAATAAATATCTTCATAAAATAAAATAATATAATATAAATTTAGTACCTTAATTTTTCCGATGTCACCCAAGCCAACATTTAATGCATCACATGGAATTGTTTTAGAGTTTGGAGGATCGTTGTCTTCATCATTAAGAAATATGGCCTCCATGGCATGTGAGCTTCGCTAAGACTGCAATAATGCTAAAATAAGTGGAGAAAATAAAGTAAATTATGAAGTGGAAAAATAGTATAGGGTATTTCAAATTTACTCGCATAAACAATATTTAAAATTTACCAACATCAAAAATTTTAAGTCCAAGTCTAAACACCCAGGTGGTCTTAAATATCAGTATATCACTATAAGCACCTTACAAGTTGTGGGAAGCAATAAGATATAGGTAATCCGTACAAATTTATAACCAACTTTTAGATAAGCTGTGAATATACATACTATGAGCTAAAAAAAATTGCAATAGCTAAAAAATAAAAAATAAAATGGAGCAGGTCACAGGGGATGGTGTATTGCTTAAACAACAGCGGGAGTTATCAATGCATTAAAAGTCGTGCAATAGATTCAATTTATGTTACTGTAGGATATTCGAGCAACTGAAAAAATATAGAATCAAGCATATTAATTTTTCTGATGCGCCCAACGACGCATTGATGTAAGCCCTATTTATTTTTGTGCATTTGTTTTTTGCTAGTTTGTTTCTAGTTATATCTTATTTAAGGTCTTTGTTTCAGTGGTGTCATGTTGGCTGACGTTTTCACGCATGTTGCATTTTGGTTTTGGTTTATTGATCCGACCAGCCAATAAGACCTTAAACAAATCAGTCCATCAATGCAAGTGTGGGAGATGAGCAAGCAAAGCAAATATATATCAAACTTTAGACATTTTTATAAATTAAAACACCAATACTACATGATGATTATTATAATTATTCAAAAATAATGACCAGTTTTGGGTTATACGAAAAATATTCAATCCCAATGCTGATCAATTTCTGAATAGAGAAAGTTGCCTCTTAGCTTTCCCCTTCGAAAACTTGAACTATATGTCTCTCCAAGATCCCATGGCCTCTAAAAATCAATTATTGTACATTATTAACATACCTGTCTACTAAAATTATGCCATTCGGCTACTATAAGCATAGTTCATGAACAACTATGATTAAATAACAAGAGAATTAAACAAGTAATTGTAATGAAGAAAAATATGACAAACCAATTCATGGAAGGAAGGGCATGACTCCGTTTGGAGTGACGTTTTAGCTCAGGTGAGTTCGGTCATGAATACTACCATCATTCTATGAATGCATGACAACAGTTATGACCGCCATTAAGAAAAAAAAACTAAATTTGAACATAAAATGGACAAAGTTCCTTTGGCAAGATCAGGCGGTCAAGAACTATGGTTCATAACCAGCGTGTTCATGACCGCCAACTGAGCCCTAATTGTTACGTGCCGGGTTGATGGGTTATTGTGGGTGCTGTGTTAAGGAGGTGTTTATGTTAATATGTTTATGTTAAGTAAGTTTAGTGGTTGTAATCTCTAGGGCTATGATGTATAAATAGCTTTGAGATAAGGTTTTGGAGGTATGCTATTTTTGTGTGTTTTCTGAAGGAGGAGACCGGCTGCTGCTGGGAACTTCGCCGGAGTTGTCTCCATTGTTAAGAGCTTGTCTCTTAGGTGGTGTTTGTATCTGTGGTTGTGTGCTCTGTTTTTTCCTAGTAAGATATTGCAGCTTGGCTATGTTTTCTACTGGGTGCTTTGTCTTTTTCGGTAAGCTGCTGCTGGATATTTTTCCCGGCTCCAAGGAGGACACTTCACTGGTATCAGAGCCAAACCACCGGCACTCCTTCGGATGGCGTCGTCGAAGGACCTGGTGAATGATGTGGAGGCGTTGAAGGCCTCGCAGGAAGCCTACAACGCACGCAGGACGGCATGGTACAGTCCATCCAAGCCCTCACCGAGCAGTTGCGGGTGTTCTGCGAAGCCGCGCAGAGCGGTCGTCCGGGGGGCGCCGGTACGCCGGGCTCCTCCGCGGATTCTCCCCACCATCACAACTCCGCCGGGACGCTGACCACACGCTTCTCCCGGCTGGAGTTCCCGCGGTTTTCGGGGGAGGCGGTCATGGCATGGATCTATAGGTGTGAGCAGTTTTTTGATATTGATGGCACACCGGAGGATCGGCGGGTGAAGATTGCTACAGCTCATGTGGAGGGGAAGGCGCTCTTTTGGCATCAAGCTTACATGAAAGCTCGTATTACACGCCACGGGCCGCACTGGGAGGAGTACGCTCAATCTATTGCGGGGCGGTTTGGTTCGCTCTTAATGGACGACACCATGAGGGAGTTGAAGAATTTGCGGCAGACCGGGGGGGTGCAATCGTACGTGGAAGCGTTCGACGTTCTCTTCCACAGGGTCGATATCTCCGAAGACTATGCTATCAGTTTGTTCTTGGCCGGCCTCAAGGCCGAAATTGAGTTCGCAGTGCGCATGTTTCAGCCCAAAACGCTGCGGGATGTCTGTTCCTTGGCCCGATTGCAGGAACATCAACTCGCCGCAATGCATCGGAGGGGAAGCGGGGGCACCTCGAGTTGGGGGGGACCTAGCCGTGAGCGGCCACCCGCCCCATTTATCGGGCCGCCGCAACCCAACCATCCGGGCAACTCTCCAGCCCCGTTGTCGGCCCGTCGCAGCCACCCGCGCTTGACCCAACGAGAGATGGAGGAGAAGCGGAGTAAAGGCCTATGCTTTTGGTGTGACATCAAATTTACACCGGGACATCGGTGTGCGGACAAGCAACAATCTTATACGTTGGAGCTCATTCCCGACGAAGATGAGGGCCCTCTGTTGGAGGACGGGGGCGTAGAGTTCAGCACTGAGGAACCCGAGGACCTCTGTATTGTGAAGGAAACCTCCGGAGGCGTCGTGCCGCAGGTCTCCTTCCACGCGTTAACGAGGTTGACACACTTCCACACCATGCGGGTCATTGCATCGTACTAAGGGAAACCTATTAGCATCCTCATCGACTCGGGAAGCACCCAAAATTTCATTGATGTCCATGTTGCCGCAAGGTTGCAATGTAAGCTCACCCCTATTCCTATGTTTAAAGTCGCAATTGCTAATGGCCGGACGTTGGCAAGTTCTCATAATATGGAGGGGTTTCAGTGGCGCATGCAAGGGGTCGATTTTACCTCGGAGATGCTCGTATTACCGTTGGGGGGCTGCGAGGTAGTGCTAGAAGTCCATTGGCTCATCACCTTAGGGGTGGTGCATTGGGACTTTAAGAACCTCCAGATGGAGTTTTTTAGTCAGGGGCGGAAAATCTCTTTACGGGGCTCACAAAGTACGACGGGGACGTGGACCAAGCAACAACGCATGCACAAGTTGATCACTAAAGGGGGCGGCCAGTGTAGCATGATGGCGGTTTGTAGCATTGAACTGCAACTCGCACCAGCGGAGGAAGGCCGCGAGTTGCGCACGGACGGAGCAGGGCTGGACACCGGCCTAGGAGAGCCTCGGGGGCGGCAATTAGCAGTTGTCCTCCATGAGTTTGATGATGTGTTTGGCGAACCTACCGAGCTTCCACCACGCCGCAGCAATGAACATCACATTCATCTGAAGGATGACAAGGCGGATATCAATTTACGCCCGTATCGCTACTCGCCCTTGCAGAAGACGGAGATCGAAGGATTGGTCAAGGAGATGTTGAAAGTGGGGACGATTCGGCCAAGCGGCAGTCCGTTCGCCTCGCCCGTGGTCTTGGTAAAGAAAACGGACGGTAGTTGGCGCTTGTGCGTAGACTACCGCAAACTCAATCAAAATACCGTCAAAGATAACTTTCCGATTCCACTTATTGAGGAACTCATTGATGAACTACATGGTGCTGTTTTTTTCTCTAAACTTGACTTGCGACCAGGTTATCACCAAGTTCGTATGGCGGAGGGCGACGTGTACAAGACAGCATTCCGAACGCATCATGGGCATTTCGAGTTCCTCGTTATGCCATTTGGGTTGACGAATGCACCGTCAACATTTCAAAGTCTGACGAACAAATTATTTCAGCCGCAACTACAGAAGTCCATTTTGGTGTTCTTTGACGACATCTTGGTGTTTAGTTCCTCTTAGCAGGCTCATTTGGAACATCTCACTAACACATTGACGGTGCTCCGGCAACAACGCTTGTTCTTGAAGAAGTCTAAGTGCGGGTTCGGTCTTCAGGAGGTGCATTATTTGGGCAATATCATTTCTGACAAGGGGGTTGCCACCGATCCCATCAAGATCCGAGCCATGTTGGATTGGCCCCCTCCCTCGTCCTTGAAGAAGTTGCGCGGTTTTTTGGGGCTTACCGGATATTACCGCCGTTTTATCAAAGATTACGGGACCATGGCAAGGCCCCTCACGCGGCTCTTAAAGGAGCCCACTTTCTCGTGGAACGGCGCGGCGGAGCAAGCATTTGAACAACTGAAGTGGGCTGTTTCTACACCACCCGTGTTGGCACTACCTAATTTTGCAACCACCTTTACGGTTGAGACGGATGCGTCTAACAGCGGAGTGGGGGCGGTTCTAACTCAAGCAAACCGACCCCTTGCCTTCTTTAGTAAAGCATTGGGGAAGAAGAACACATTGTTACCGGCCTATGAGAAAGAAATGCTCGTCATTGTATTGGCGGTCCAACATTGGCGGCACTACCTTGTAGGGGGAAGTTCATCATAAAAACGGATCACCAAAGCCTTTGCTTCTTGACGGATCAAAAGTTGGTGACCCCGGCCCAACAAAAATATCTTTACAAGCTCATGGGATACGATTACGTCATTCACTACCGCCAAGGGAAGGAGAATATCTGTGTCGACGCTTTGTCCCGTCAGTTTGAGGGCCACACCGAGGAAACCGGCGGACTGGGGGGTGCGGCGTTTGGGCTGTCCGTAGTGACTTCGAACCTATTGCAGCGGGTTAAAGAATCGTGGCAAGGAGATGTGCGGATTCAGAAGATATTGGAGCAAAAAGAGCATGATAGCACCGCCAAACCCGACTACACATGGCAACACGACATCCTTCGACGGAAGGGCAAATTGGTAGTTGGTAATGATGTTGTCCTCAAACAGCATTTGCTGGAATTATATCACGACGGAGCAGTTGGCGGTCACTCGGGTGTTACGGCGACCCATCACCGGTTGAAAAAGATGTTTTATTGGAAGAGAATGAAGGCGGACGTCCTTACATACGTGCAACAGTGCACGGTTTGTCAACGGTGCAAGTCTATTAACCAACGGCCAGCCAGGCTACTACAACCCCTTCCCATTCTGGAGCGTGTCTGGCAGGACATCTCCATGGATTTTATTGATGGCCTTCCCAAGAGTAAGGAGAAACCTACTATATTTGTGGTGGTGGACCGTCTGAGTAAAAATGCGCATTTCATGGCGATGGCTCATCCTTACACGGCGGAGGGGGTCGCCCAAGTGTTCATGGATGGTGTTTTTCGGCTACATGGGTTGCCGGCGTCGATCGTCAGTGACCGTGGTGCGGTCTTTGTGAGCGACTTTTGGCAGGCTTTGTTCCGCTCCCTGAAGGTTCAGTTGAAGCTGTCGCCGGCCTACCACCCGCAAACTGACGGGCAAACGGAAGTCATCAACAGGTGCATTGAGAGCTATCTGCGCTTCATGTCCTTTGATCGGCCCAAGGGTTGGGCGGAGTGGTTACCATTGGCAGAATGGTGGTACAACACCACATTCCATAGCGCTATTCGCATGACGCCATACAAGGTAATATACGGCCAGGAACCGGTGTTGCACATCCCCTATTTGGAGGGGTCGGTTGGGGTGGGCGGGGTGGATCGCTCACAAGCCGCTCGAAAGAAGGTCATCGGGTTACTCAAACGAAGCTTGGCACAAGCACAGAATCGGATGAAGGTTCTTGCGGATAAATGGCGACGAGAACGTCACCTGTAGGTGGGCACGTGGGTATATGTGCGGTTGCAACCGTCTATGTTGCACCGACACTGACACGCGACACGCGATTCGACACGACACGACTCGCGACTCATAAATTCTCAAAAAATATCATATTTCGACACGCTGGGACACGTATATTAAATATTTATTTTTTATAATTATGAAAATTCTAAGACATTTAGCAAAAAATTAAAAATGAACTAATAACAAATATTCAAATAAACCAAGACATGTTTAAATATTACTAATCAAATATTCAAATACAAAACTTAACCAAAGATTAAAAAAGATAGAACATGAATACATTACCTCTTTTTATAGTTTTTTCACCTCAAATAGATCACTCTTTAAGACTTTTACACACTTTTCAATTCATTTTCCACCAATGATTAACAAATGTGTTTTCACTCTTTTATATGAACTTAAAAACTTTTTTCACAAAAATTGCACTTCCAAAACTATTGCCTCCCGCCTCACCGTGAGTAGCTTAGGGACACACGTGTCCGATTGAGAGGGACACGCGTGTCCCGCGTGAGCCAGCGTGTCGAACTTCCGACACGAGTGTCGGAGAGTGTCGGAGAGTGTCGGAGAGTGTCGGAGAGTGTCGGAGAGTGTCGGAGAGTAGGACGAGTGTCGGAGAGTCCGACACTGACACGCTGGGCATTTTGAAGTGTCGGTGCTTCATAGGCAACCGTATCGTCAAACCAGTTTGCGGAGCCACAGAGCTCAGAAGTTAGCGCAAAAATATTTTGGACCGTTCTTGGTGGTGGCAAAGGTGGGCGAAGTCGCGTACAAACTGCAGCTTCCGGAGACCGCCAAGATTCACACGACCTTCCATATTTCTCAACTCAAGGAACACAAGGGAGCACCCCCACCGGCGATTGTGGCTTTACCGGAGGTCGTAAATAAGGAGGGTAATTTGTTACTGGAGCCCTTGGCGGTGCTGGCTAGGCGGATCATTCCAAAGAATGGGAAGGTAGCCACCCAACTTCAGATTCAATGGACTAATGGCAGCAGGGATGAGGCCACTTGGGAAGACCTGGAGGCATTGCGGCACAGATTTCTGGATTTTGTTCCGTGAGGACACGGAACCGGTTAAGGAGGGGGTATTGTTACGTGCCGGGTGGACCGGGTTGATAGGTTATTGTGGGTGCTGTGTTAAGGAGGTGTTTATGTTAATATGTTTATGTTAAGTAAGTTTAGTGGTCGTAATCTCTCGGGCTATGATGTATAAATAGCTTTGAGATAGGGTTTTGGAGGTATGCTATTTTTGTGTGTTTTCTGGAGGACTTTGCTGGAGTTGTCTCCACTGTTCAGAGCTCGTCTCTTAGGTGGTGTTTGTATCTGTTGTTGTGTGCTCTGTTTTTTCCTAGTAAGATATTGCAGCTTGGCTCTGTTTTCTACTGGGTGCTTTGTCTTTTTTGGTAAGCTGCTGCTGGATATTTTTCCCGGCTCCAAGGAGGACGCTTCACTAATCTAATGGATCGAAATGAAACTGAACACATGGATCATGGGGCAACAACAAATCAGGTTAAAAGTCAAATTATTGCGCACAAACAGAAAATCGAACAAGGAAGTGTCCCAGAAAACAGACACCAAAAATAATCCAAAAATGCAGTTAGATATTCAGAGACCTGCACAAATGGAAACATATGGACGTTCTGCCGAAGAATAAACAAAGGAGGAAAGAAGATACCAACAACTTGGAAGAATAAACAAACGCAAGGTCGAAGACTCTGATGCCGAAGAAGGACCTCTCGGGCTTCTCCGAGCAGCGGCACAAAGCTAGGGTTAGGGTTTGAGAGCACTCGGCAGAAATGCTAATCTCGGGCCTTCGCCTCCTCTTTTATAATTGTAGCGGGCGAGGGCGGGATGTGCGGCTCAGGGAGAGCCACGCGGGATTATAAGCAGGCCATGACTTAACATTAGGTAATTTACATACAGTGAGGAAAGATGCAACCATATATTTAATAATGATTAGCACTAGTAATTTATAGTGTATTTAATTATTTGTGCACTTGGATTCCGTTCAACCCTCAATAAATAGATTTGAAGAAATAGAATTCTGCCAATTTCAAAATCGGCAGGAATTGAAATTGACTGAATTCTAATTTTATTGTCTGACTGTTGCGCAGAATTAGACATAGACATTGGAATTAGACAATTTTACTGTTCGGATGCAGAATAAAATTCAAATATAGAATTGAAATTAACATAACTAAAAAATTAATACAAAAAAATATATAGAATTCATGTACAGATTAACATGACAGCTTTTCATTGATTCTATTCTAACTAAGTAATTTGCACATAGTGAGGGAATTAAAATACATTGAACAGATATAATTACAACAAATTTTCTAACTGCACATGTACAAATCTAACACAGCACATGTACAAATCTAACTACAGCACATCAAACATGTTCAGATCTAACTACAGCACATCAAACATGTTCACATCTGCATTCAGAAAATTGAAACATACTTACTCATCAAGTTCGTGTACATATCTTGTAATTGCTCCGCTCAAGATAGTCCACTAAGGCTCATCAAATGTGGAATGGCCTTATATAGTATCTCCAGCGTAGAGCCGTTACACCCTAGTGACACGAAACTCAATAGGTCGTTCCGAGTCGGTCCTGACACGCGCGGACATATATAACCAAATATCCTAACAATCTCCTCCTATGTCCGCGGTGAAACCGACGTCGGAAAAGAGGGTGGTGTGTGTAATGTTCAACCAGAATTCGACTCAATACACAACCGTGTCCATCACACTTGTCAGAACATATTGGACGTTAAACAGAGCAGTTGTATGCATGCATAAGAATAAACAGAAAAACTCAGCAGCATCATAACAAAGTCAAAAGTACAATCACAACACAGGTACCAGAACACCTAGTGTCTCATGACCAACTAAAGAGCAAGAAAGTCCAAACAACAAGTGAAAGAAAGGAGAGCTAAACAGTGCTCTAAGCAAAAGAAAAAGGAAACCAGACAAACACTCTAGACGTCATCGTCCAGCAGGTCATCCTCCTCTGGATCCCAACCTGCAATTGCTCCTCCATCGGCAGCAGCCCCTGTAATTTCCAACAGAGAAGTTCATTCAGAATGAATTCAACCTTGGAAAATGTACAAGTATCTAGTTCTACTTATATGAACGTAGTACAGAATGAGAAAGCATGTGTAAAGTATTTAAGTTCTACCTCAGAATCCATTATCTGTTTTCAAAGAAACGATGTTATGGACTTCTGGACACCGCAGCTGTATCTGTGTTCCTATGTGGAATGTCACGGTTACTGTTCTTCTAAAGTTAATTGGAACTCATCAAATGTGGAATGGAACCAATAAACAGAAGAAGAGCCAAACCTAGTCAGATTGTGTTATCAAATGTGGAATAACACTCTCCTCCTAGATAAGGAAGACAAAACCAAATGAAGTTGTTAACATCAAATGTGGAATGAAACAACTCACCAGATTCGTACTCAGCAACCCCGAACATCAGCGGAGCACAACACGCTTGCTTTGACAAAGGAAAGTAGAAAAATCAAAACATTTGGACTAAGGCGGAACTGAATCGCCTAACCTTGAAATTAAGGCTGAACTTAAATCGCCTTGAGTCCCATTTCCCCCACTTTTTTGATTGATCGGTCTTTAGGCATTCCTTTCGTCAGTGGATCAGCCAGATTATCCTTCGATCGCACATCGATCAAAGTGATAATGTCTTGTTCTTTCAGATAATTTAGTAGAGCGTGTCTCAGTCGTACATGTCGTCTCTTAGTATTAAAAAAGACATTCTTCACAACTTGGACTGCTGCTTGATTATTACAATACAGACTCAAAGAATTGACTTAAAGTCTAGACAAGGCAATGTCTAGAATCAAATTCCTGATCTAATCTGTCTCTTCACCAGCTGAAGCTAAGGCAAACAACTCGGCTTTCATAGACGACAAAGCTATACAAGTCTGTCTTTTGGATTTCCAAGTGACTGCAGCGCCACCCAAAGTGAAAATAAATCCACTGGTGGACTTGCTGTTCCCAACTTCTGAACACCAGGAGGCATCAGAGTATCCTTCCAAAGTAGGAGGGTAACCAGTGTAGCACAGAGCGTTATCTTTAGTACCTTTCAAGTACCTCATCAGCCGATCTAAGGCATCCCAATACTCTTTGCCTGGACTACTGGTAAAGCGACTCAGCATGCCAACCGAGAAGGCAATGTATGGTCTTGTACAACTTGTGGCATACATGAGACTACCAATGATCTTCGAGTACTTTACTTGATCAATGCCGGTCCCTTTATTCGGACTCAACTTGACATTTGGATCAATTAGTGTTTCAACAGGCCTACAATCTTTATAACCCCAGGTAGTGAGTATTTGCTCAATATAATGAGCTTGACTTAGAGTGAAACATCCATTGTGTACTCTAACTTTCATACCTAACAGGGTATCTACAGGACCAAGGTCCTTCATATCAAACGCTTTCGCGAGAGCGGATTTAGTATCCCTCACTGCGGCAAGGTCTGAACCCAGAATCAACATGTCATCCACATAAAGGCATATGATGACTGTTTGATTTGACATCGAACGGTAGTAGAGGCACTTGTCTGAGAGACTGGACTGAAATCCAACGCTCTTTACCACTTGATCAAATTTAATGTGCCACATCTTAGGTGCTTGTTTAAGACCATAGATCGATTTATCGAGTTTGCACACTTTTTCTCTTAGATCCTTTTGTACATAACCTTCAGGTTGTGCCATGTAGATCTCCTCATCAAGCTCTCCATTTAAGAAGGCTGTCTTTACATCCATCTGATGAACTATAAAGTTCTCGATAGAAGCTAAGGCAAGAAGAATCCTAATAGTGGATAGGTGACAAATAGGTGAATAGACGTCAAAATAGTCAATTCCCCCCTGTTGTTTATAACTCTTAGCTACTAGACGTGCTTTATATCTGGCTATAGACCCATCACTGTGTAACTTCTTCTTCAGTACTCACTTGCATCCTAGGACTTTAGCTCCTTTCGGCAGGTCAACTAGATGCCAAGTATTGTTTTGTAGCAGCGAGTTCATCTCATCATCGATGGCTTCTGCCCACATTAACGCATCTCTAGATCGCATTGCTTCCTGATAGAAAAATGGATCATCCTCTAAGTGGTAGGTGACGAAATTCTCACCAAAATCCTTAGGGATTCTATCTCTTGTAGATACTCTAAGAGGAACAGGTTCCACCTCTAGAGGTTGGGGAGTAGTGCCAGAGGGGCCAGCTTTAGGTTCTACCGTAGATTCTGAAATCATGTTAGTAGACCCGGAGACGGTCAAGCCATGATCTTTGATAAATTTGTGTTCAAAGAAAAAAGCATCTCTAGACTCTATCACTGAATTAGTGGATAGATCCAGAAACCGGTCAGCTGCACTATCTTCTACACTACCTAGATAAACACAGGTCGTTGTTCTAGGTCTTACCTTAGGTCTCTTAAGGTCTTGTATTCTCACATAAGCAATACAACCCCAAGTCTTTAGAGTGTCATATCTACAGGGATGCCCATGCCACAACTCATACGGAGTAGAGTTGAGCTTTGAATGAGGCACTCTATTTAGAATGTGATTTGCAGTTAGGACTGCTTCCCCCCAAAAGGAATTAGGCATGCCAGCTGTGAGGAGCATAGAATTCAACATCTCTGTTAAAGTTCTATTCTTACGCTCAGCGATGCCGTTTGATTGGGGTGAGTAAGGAGCTGTGGTTTCTAGGATTATGCCCTCAGAGGCACAAAAGTCCCTACACCCAGTTGCAGAGTACTCTCCTCCTCGATCACTTCTAAATCGCTTAATCTTTAAGTTTAATTGATTTTCTACCCGAGATTTGAAAATCTTGAAGGTCTCAAATGTCTCATCTTTCGATTTCAATAGGTAAACATGACAATATCTGGAAAAATCGTCGATGAAAGTAATTAGATATTTCCTTCCCCCTCTAGTGGCATGACTACGAAAATCACAGAGGTCGGAATGTATCAACTCCAGAAGTTATGTGCTCCTAGAAACGGTCTTGAAAGGGTTTCTAGTGATCTTAGTCTGGCACAAACCGCACACCTATCAAATTGAATAGAAAGATCTAATGGGATGTTTTGACTCCTAGCTAGATCTCGCATCTTCTTATAGTGAATATGTCCAAGTCTATTGTGTAATAGCTTCGGATCTATCAGAGTGGAACTCACTTGGTTTATGCAATCGTTATCTAGGCTTAGTCTATACATACCATTGATCAGGTAAGCGCAACCAAAGTAGTGAGAATTAACAGTTAACGTCATTCTACCGTTCATGGTTGTGAAAGACATTCCGGCTTTATCAAGCAGACTCATAGAAATCAAATTCTTAGTTAAATTAGGAACTATTTTAACATGTTGTAAAATTAAAGTTTTACCTGAAGAGAGGACTAGCTCTACAGTCCCAGCATGAGTAACAACCGTCGCTTCTCCATTGCAGTTCTCGACTCTTTCCTTGACCGTTGTGACCTTTGAGAGAAGACTCATGTCATTCGTGACATGACAGGTAGCACCACTGTCCAGCCACCACTCAGACGACGCACCGCGGTGACTACTCCCAATCATAGCCACGAAGGACTTAAGACCAGAGTTGTCGACCACCATGTTCGCCACATTTTGTGGGGCTTCCTCTTTTTGTCTTTTCGGACCCTTGCATTCAGCGGCCCAGTGACCCCATTTGCCGCAGTTGTGGCACTTGCCCTTCTTCCTTTTGAGAGAAGGCTTTTTGACCGCCAACGGTGCGTGAGTATCACCCTTAGGTGTCGGGGGCTTCCGAGAAGGCTTACTAGGACGTGAAACGAAGTTGACAGCCTGTGAGGGCTGCGCAACCTGCTCCAAGTTTTTCCCAGCGATATTCTGGTCCTCGATATGGATGAACCTTTTGAGTTCATCCAAACTTATCTTCTCTTTCAGTCGGTGCATCTCGGTCTTGAAAAAGAGCCACTCAGGAGGCAGCTTGCTCAGAATCATGTACACAAAGAGACTGTCGTCCATCTTCGAATGATCATCGTCCAGCTTCTGACGCAGGTTGACCAGCTCCAAGAGTTGAGAAGTGATAGACATGTTCGCTTTGAATCTGAAGTTGAAGAACTTCTCTCCAATGAGCAACTTTGACAATCCTTCCTCCTTCTGAAAATGCGCGTTCAGTCGATCCCATATTTCTTTTGCAGTTTTGTAGGCGTGGTAGGTCAACGCGAGACGGGGATTCAGGGAATTCAAAAGGTAATCCCTGCAGAAATCCTCATCCTTGTTCCACTGGTACTCGTCCACGTCCTCGACGGTAGAAGCAAAATCACTTTGAACAGTATAGAAAATTTCGCGTTCCTTCATTCCTAGTTGGACTTGAATTTTCCAACTGAGAAAGTCGGAGACGTCGAACGATTGCAACTTTATAGTATCGAGCGCGCTTTTCTTCGACATCGAACTAGATTTAAACAGAAATAAAAAATGCTAGAACGGGATCACCTGAGCCGAGTGAGAATAAGACGCTGTCTTCGGATCCAATCCAGAAATTATTTGCTCCTCCTCTCCGGCTAATCACAGGTTCACAGCCGCCAAAAGACTAGCTCACAACCAATTACAAAATTCAAGCACACCTTTAGATCTGAACATAAGTGATCTTTATAAGCAGTGTCTTGATCGCAGGCAACAGAGTATAATTCAGATAAGGACAAGAACAGTCCTCCCTCCACCGTACAGAACAAAACTAGAGCCAATCTGAGCTTCTCGATCTACGGTTAGTCCAGGAAAAAATGAAATCCTGATGGCAAGATGAGATGAAATTCTGTCCAGAAGCGGCGCAACACTGCACAGATGGCAAGATTAGCACAGATCTGCGATGAAAATCCGGCTAGTGCTGCAGATCCGGTAAAACTTCTGGATTTGGATTTGGATCTGCGATCTGGATCTACGGGCAAGAAGGAAGACACAGATCTGGATCTATAATCTCTAGGCGGCAGAGATGGGAAGATCGGCGCACCGGTTTCCTCCTCGATTGAAGACGGCAGAAAACCCGATCGGCACTGGACAACTTGCTTCCTTCGATTCAGGCGAAAAAAAAAGATTCCTGTGGCAAGATGCAGCGGGACTTTGCGATTCCTCCTTGTAATCTGCTCCAGGAAGAACCAGAGATCGGGAGCGGCGTCGGAAGCACGAAAGCGGCGGGGTTTTGCGATTCCTTCTTCGCGGTTCAGAGCGGCGGCGACCAAACTCGCGAGCGGTGGAATTTGCAGATCCCTCTTCCTACTTCTCCAACAGATCCTGCGACGGGGAGAAATCCCGAACAAACTTCGGCGGCCACAGAGATTTCGCGAACGACAGAGAGCCCGGACGGGAGAGCGGAAAACCTAGAAACTATCTTGAGAATGTAATTGCTCCGCTCAAGATAGTCCACTAAGGCTCATCAAATGTGGAATGGCCTTATATAGTATCTCCAGCGTAGAGCCGTTACACCCTAGTGACACGAAACCCAATAGGTCGTTCCGAGTCGGTCCTGACACGCGCGGACATATATAACCAAATATCCTAACATATCTAACCTAACTGCAGCACATGTACATGTACAGATCTAACTGTAACACATCAAACATTTACAGATCTAATTGAAACACAGTTGATAGGTTTGATCGAAGCATCCGGATGGTGATCAAAGTGAAACCCCCTCTTCGTTGCTCCTAGGTGGGTATAAATAGGCAAATCATATGAGT
This sequence comes from Platanthera zijinensis, assembly GCA_039513925.1. Lineage (NCBI taxonomy): Eukaryota > Viridiplantae > Streptophyta > Magnoliopsida > Asparagales > Orchidaceae > Platanthera > Platanthera zijinensis. The sequence goes on along the minus strand of CM077089.1, from coordinate 177,100,810 downwards.
AACTACGAGTATCGGATACCTATGTATCTGAACCGACCTGTTAAGCCTCCGAACTCGTTAATTGTCCAAATATACACTAACAATCTTTTAATATATTTGTGACAAATAACGTGTACGTCTCGGAGTGCAGAAAGTAGAGAGTACAAAAGAAAAATTTTCAACTTTATATATTTTCATAAGAGTTAGCAGAGTTAGAGCATAAATAGGAGTTTACAAAACAGTAACATAAACATTCAAACATAATGTGCTACTCAAGAATAAATAAGTCTGAAAACTAAATAACTCTGGATCAAAACGTATAATAATTCTACTCAGAGAGTAGATTATCAGCATCCATATCAAAGTCTACTTTCTCACATCCATCTTCACTAGTGCCTGCAAGAAATTTCATAAGTTAGACTCTATGAATTCATAAACATAAACAGTGACGTATTAAAGTAAACTAGCTCTACCTAAATGAGCTTAGTATTTGTTGTAGTAGTGAAGTAACATTGTCAGCATCTTTATCCAGTCTCATTAGGACCAGTCAAGTCATGATTTTAATAAATCACATATTGTTACTTTACTCATTAGTATTCACTATGTACCTTATCATATTACTTGGCACACCGTTATTTGCAACATTATCAAATGTGGAATAATGTGTTATGATCACTAATATTAGATTAACTCGTACAACGACTTTCTATTCTCAGTTGAGTAATTCTTGAATCAACTTACAATTAGAAAGATGTTAAGTCATCAAATGTGGAATGACTAACATTCAATCATCTTGGGCTTTCATCAAAAAATTATTTGGGGTTTTCAGTCTGTTATTAGATACTTGAATGTTGCAGTTATAGGTTCTTACCATTAAAACATAAACATAAGAGAAAAATTTCATATTTTTATAAACTTTAATCTCATCTCCCTCGATGTTTTGATGATGAGAGCTCTATTTAAGTCTTTTGTTAAGCAATCTACAACATTATTTTTAGATCTTATATCAATTAGTATAATAATCCCTTGACTCGTGAGGGAGGTCAGTCATGCTTGTTTTACCCTTAGTTGTCTTCTTTTGCTATTGAACAAAGTATTCGTAGCAATCGTTTTAGTAGCTTGATTATCGCAGTAAACTGCAACAGAGCTCAATTTTAAGCTCGATAATGGAATGTATATTACCAAATCTTTTATCTACTCTGCTTATTCTCTCGTTGAAGCTAGAGCGTAGAATTTAGATTCCATAGAAGATAGTGCAATACATGATTGTTTCTTGGACTTTTATGTTATAATTGCTCCTCCTAGTGTGAATACAAAACCACTAGTGGACTTGCTGTCGTTTATTTCTGAGCACCATGATGCATTAAAACATTCTTCCAAAATTGGAGGATGACCATAGTAACATAAAACATACTTTTGGGTGTGCTTTAGGTATCTCATTAGCCTATCGAGGGCATCACAATGGTCTTAGCTAGAATTACTAGTGAATCTACTCAACATACCGATCATAAAGGCTATGTCAGGTCTAGTGCAAACCATAACATACATGAGACTACCAATCAGTTTAGCATAATCTAACTGTCTAACCGCAACTCTTTCATTGGGCTTTAAGCGGTTGTTATAATCGTATGATGTCTCTAATACTCTACTTTCATTGTATCTCCACGTATCCAATATGGATTTTATGTAGTAACTTTAACTTAGGGAAATGCTATTTTCCTAAAACTCACTTGCATGTCTGGTATAGTTTCAGCAACACGAAGGTATTTAATGCTAAACTCTGTCATTAGTCCTGACTTAACGTCATCCACTTCGTATTGATCAGAATCAAGAATCAACATATTATCCACATGCAAGCATATTATAGTGACTTTATTTGATCTATGATGTATGTAAAGATATTTATTAGAGAGACTCGATATGAATCTCATGTTCTTTACACTATAGTCAAACTTCTCATGTCATAATTTTGGTGCTTATTTTAGTCTATATAGTGACTTGATTAACTTACAGACCTTACTTTCGTGACATTCTACTATGAAGCTTTCAGGCTGGCTCATATATATCTCTTCGGTCAGATCTCTGTTCAAGAACGCAGTCTTAACATCTATTTGATGAGCAATAAAATTCTCACACTACAATAAATATGGACATCAGCCACGTTTTTTTGGCGACGTTTGTATAAACGTTGCCATTATTTTTAGTTTTTGTAACGTTTTTCATACAAAAACGTGTCTAATAATTTTGCCTCTGATCTAATTAATTATGAGTTTTGCTCGAATTATGACTAGATATTTTCCTCTCAAGAATTGTCTATTTTTTAGTTTGACATTGTTAAGGCTTGCAACATTTTACACTACAAAACGTGGCCAAAGCGTGCCGCATTTATTAACGTAAATGCCGCTAATGTCAGGTGGTGGGTGTATTAAAAAACGTCGCGAAAATTTTTGGCGACGGCTGTATTCGCGACGCCCGCGACATGCGCGACATTTATAAAAACATCACGAAAACATTAACGACGTTTGAAAAACGTCTCCAATGCCTCTTAAAAACGTCGCTGATATCCATATTTGTTGTAGAGTCAATAGATGCAATAGCAAGGAGGATCTTAATGGTTGTTAAGTGACACACTAGTGAATATACATCAAAGTAATCCATTGCATTAACTTGTGTGAAACCTTTAGCCACCAGGTCTGTTTTATACTTAGCTACGTTAGCATCAAGATTGAGCTTCTTTTTCAGAACTCACTCACACCCTAGAGTTTTAGCCCATTTTGGCTTATCAACTAACTTTCAAGTGTTGTTCGGAATTAAAGAGTTCATCTCCTCATCAATGACTACTTTCCAGAATAGTGAATCCATTGATCTCATCGCTTCCTTATAGGTAGATGGATCAGCCTCGACGTGGTAAGTGACAAAATCATTATCGAAGGTTCTGGGAGTTCTCTCTCTCGCTGAAGTCCTTCTAGAACTTTATACCATTATTGTCTACTGGAACTGAATATGAGGTGCTTGGTACTGATCCAAGATCTTCCTCAGTAATAATTGCTTGCATACCTGAGAGCGACAAGTTCTTATTTTTAAGAAATTTATCTTCAAAGAACACTTCATCCATAGATTCTATAATTATATTAAAGGAGATGTCTAAGAATCTATCTGCACTATTCTCAGCACAACATAAGTAGACACACATATTGGTCATAGGTCCAAGCTTAGACCTTCTAGGGTCGGAAACCCTAACATAAGTTATACAGCCTCAGGTCTTAAGTCTAGTTATTGATGGAGATCTCTTAAACCAAAGCTCATAGGATGTGACCTCTAACTTAGTATGATGGACTTTGTTCAGAATGTGGTTTACAGTTAAAACTGCTTCTTCCCAATAAGCAGTAAGCATAATATCAGCGAGGAGCATATAATTCAACATCTCTATCAACGTTCTATTTTTTCTCTCAGCTATATCATTCGATTGAGGTGAGTAAGGATCAATGGTTTTTGCTATGATTTCTTGAGAGACAAGGAAACATCTGAACTCACTACACACGTATTCTCCGTATCTATCACTTCTAAACCTTTTTATCTTCATGTCTACTTGGTTCTCTACCATGGTTTTGAAAAGACAAAAGTTTTCAAACGTTTCAACTTTAGTTTTAAGAAGGTAAATGTGACAGAACTTAGAGTAGTTGTCTATAAAAATGATCATATACTTCTTTCCTCCTCTAGCAACAAAACTTTTAAAATCACATATGTCGGAATGTATAAGCTACATGGGTGTTGTGCTCCTTGTAACCACACTAAAAGGTTTTCTAATGATCTTAATCTGAGCACACACTTCATATTTTTCAGGTTGGGTTTTAGTGTCTAATGTGATCTGGTGAGTTCTAGCAATTTAGAACATTTTCCTACAGTTCAAGCGTCCTAGTCTCTCATGCAGAGTCTTAGGGCTAACTAAGTTTGTTTGAACTTGTTGAACTATCTCGTTTGCTAGACTTAGTCGGTACATCCTATTTTGGACGTATGTACATCCAAAATATTGAGAGTTAACTTACATAGTTACTATACCGCTATAAAAAGTGAAAGACATGACAACATAACATAACAAACTTATAAACACCAAATTAGCAGCTAATGAATGAATGCATTTAACGCTCTTTAAGGTTAAAGTCTTACGTGAGGATAATAGTAAAGTTATGTTACCCACCTTCAGCACGTCAGTTGTCTCATCATTCTCCACTGTCACAGACTCTCTTGTTGTAGTGAGATCTGTCATCAGATTAGCATTGTTGCAAGCATGGCACGTTGCCACCGAATCCTAGTACCACTCAATGTTGGGCTTCGCGTTTTTGACCATAGCAACAAAGTTGGATGGTTTAGCAAGGCTAACCATATTGGCATGATTGTCTTCTTGTGGTGACCTGGTCCTTTCCTTTTTAGGGAACATGCAATCGAATGCACTGTGACCCCACTTGTACAGTTGAAACACTTGCACTTAAACCTCTTAATCTTTTTTACTTGGGTCTATAACCTGTGTGCTATTGTGAGGAAGTTTGGTCTTTTTATGATGGGGCACGCACTAGGAGCTTGAAATCATGTTAGCTACAGCTTTCTGCTTGCTAACAGCTTCTAAAGCGTTTCTTGTCCTGTTCTCATCCTCAATACGTATAAAACACTTGAGGTCAGTCATACCAACTTGCATCTTCTTACTATACATTTCAGTTTTGAAATTGTATCACATGGAAGATAATTTATAAATAATCGTGCTCGCAACAAAACTATCGGGCAAAGTGATGTTTTCATTGTGCAGGAAATTGACTTAGTTTTCAAATTCCGATACCTGAGAGAGAATGACTTTCTCCTCGTCGAACGTGAAGGAATGAAACTTATGCACCATGTGTGCTTTAGACAGGTCCTCCTCCTGCCTGAAGTGCTCTTCCAGTGCCTCCCATATTTCCTTGGCAGTCTTCATCTTGATATACGTCTTTGCCAGGCTGGAGGATAGGCAGTTCAGCAGGTAGTCGTGACAGAAGTCCTCATCGTGAACCCACTGTGCCTCATCATCAGTCCATATAACGTCAGCACGATCAGACTGGACTATGTAGAACACATTCAGGTACTTCATCCCAAATTGCTGGCATGACAGGTTGACTCCTCGGGGAGGCCAAGTGTTTTTCACCCCCAAAAAGGCCACTCAGCGAATACGTTGAGTTGGATGTTTCTTTCCGAGCTTGTGCCAACCTCGAAAAGAGCGGAGATTGTGTATAACCCCGTATTCGCAGAGTGGGGGTCCTCCAGTAGGCGCAGGGCTAGCTATGCAATTTTTAAGCTTTTGGAGAGTTTTTGCACTCTTGGTGACCAATTTAGGCTTAACCCTTGGAATATACTAGTAGGGGGGATGAAATATTTGTCTCCCCCCGAACCCTTTGAGGGGTCTTCCCGGCCGGTCTCACCCAGCCCCGAGCTCACCCCAGACCGCCGAGATCACCCCAGCCCCGAGCTCACCCCAGGTCGCCGAGCTCACCCCAGGCCGCCGAGCTCACCCCAGGCCGCCGAGCTCACCCCAGGCCGCCGAGCTCACCCCAGGCCGCCGAGCTCACCCCAGGCCGCCGAGCTCACCCCAGCCCCGAGCTCACCCCAGGCTGCCGAGCTCACCCCAGGCTGCCGAGCTCACCCCAGGTCGTCGAGCTCACCCCAGCCTCGAGCTCACCCCAAGCCGCCGAGCTCATCCTAGGCCGCCGAGCTCACCCCAGGCCGCCGAGCTCACCCCAGGCCGCCGAGCTCACCCCTAGCCGCCTACTCGCCCGACCTCAGCTCGCCTTGTCGCCTGCTCGCCTGGCTGTCCCTGGTGGATTGCATTTAGCTATTTGGAACAGCGGGATTTGGTTGTTAGCAGACCAATTTGGTGGCATTTCAGTAATTTCAGAGCAGCAGAGGTTGGATATTGACAGGTCATTCCCAGAAAACTATAAATAGACCATGGAGGGTGCCTTGGAGGATATCACTTCTTTATCGCTTAAATGCCCTTGCTTTCTTCCTCCAAGGCGCCTAGCTCAAGTATTGGCTAGGGAGGGGGAGACCTCAAAGGTCTTCCGGGTTTGAGGTGGGACCTCCACGCTAGAGCCGAGGGTCTGTTCCTAGTTTCCCAAGTCTTTGGTCCGTAACGTTCCCTGAGTGTAGTAGGTGTGAGGTCACCCCTTTCTTGGGACCCCAAACTCCACGAGAGACCAAGTTTTTGGTTTCAACATTTTGGTGCGGTGAACATGGAGAGTGACCAGCACAAAATATCTCGGGAGAGTGTCATGATTGGAGATCAGGGAGGTAGTGATGATCTCGGCGAGCTCCCCAACCTATTACCCTTCGTAGGAAGAGAGGAGTTCATGTCTTCCATCCAAGGCATCATGGAGATTTTGCGAAGTACTGCCCCTCGGGCTGACAGCTCAACCCCACCCCCAGGGACTGGCTCCCAGAGGTCTCGACGAGCTGACCCAGAGTGGTCTCGGCGAGTTGCCCCGCAGGGACCTAGGCGAGGTGACCCCCGCAGGAGGAGAAGGAAGTGCTCCAGGGAGAAGGCCTGGAAAGGAAAGAATGGGAGAGGGGGTTGAGCGAGACCTCCTCGGTCGGGTGCTGTTCCCCAGCCTGGCGAGTGCTAGCCCTCCAGGCGAGCAGGTCTTGCGAGTAGAGGTTGCGAGACCACCACTCAAGGGGTCACCCTTCAGCGAGTTGATCATCTCAGCTCCCGTTCCCGAGGGGTTCAGAGAACCTGACATGGCTTACTATACCGAGAAGGATGACCCCGTCCAGCACCTACAGTGGTTCGAGGATGCCGTCTCCATTAGGCCGATGATGGATGCCTTCAAGTGTCGCCTCTTCGCGATCACACTGAAGGAGAAGCCAAGGGACTGGTTTCATCAACTCCCTCCGAGATCGATCTACAGGTTTGAGGAATTGAGCTGGAACTTTCAACTTCGCTTCTCCATCTCCAAGAAGAGGAAGAAGAGTCCCGAGTCCATCTTATTGATAAGATAGAGGGCCGAGGAGTCCCTGACCCATTACATTGACATGTTCCAAGAGGAGATCTTGGATATCCAGGAGATGCTAGGGTATGCCCTCCAGATGGCGTTCACGGTGGGGTTGCGCGAGGGGTTCTTCAAGATGAGCCTGGCCCGAAAGGCCCCCCTTTACTTCGAGGAGTTGATGGAAAGTGCAGCAGAGGAGATAGTCATGGAGGCAACTAACCCGACATTTGTCAAGAAGTTGGCAAGACTAACATAGGAGGAGTCAAAGGAGTAGGGTGGCTCGAGACATCAAGAGGGAAGATGGAGAGAGGAGGAGAGAGCTCAGGGGTTCCGGGGACAGGAGGATCCAGAACCAGGTTGGAGGCAGCAGGGAGGACCTGCCCAGGGTCCAAGAAGAGCTCTCATCCAAGGTGGAGGGAACTTTCACGGAGGCCAAGAGATGTTCAACTTCTAGATGCAAGTCCCAAGACAGCTCTTGCCCCCACCGCTGCAAGCCTTGGCGATAGGAGGAGGGGGAAGAGGTAACAGGAGAGATTGCCCAGCTCGCCGAAGGAGGGGAGGAGCACTACCATACTGTGACTTCCACTAGGTGGATGGGCATGCCACGGCTACCTGCTCCGAGTTCCTGGAAGTGAGGGGGGAGAGAGGCCCTGCCCAGCAGCATCCGCTGGTGCAGGTTGAGGAGGTTCCACCCAGAATGGGGGGGATAACATATGTGAGGACCGGGTCGATGTAGGACCCCGATATGGTATAACAGTGATCTACGGTGGAGTAGGGATCGAAGGCACTCGAAAGGTAAGCCTCCATGTAATGTATTGACGGAGCGTCGCTTCAACATCCCAGACCCTGCCCCAGGAGGAGAAGATCACCTTCTCAGTGAAGGACCTGCCAGATCATGAAGATCCGTTCTGCGATGCGCTAGTCATCCAGGCGGCCATCGAGGGCTACATCGTCTCCCGGATCTTGGTTGACAACGGGAGCTCCGTCAAAATCATTTTCAAGAAGGCGTTTAACGAGATGAAGGTAGAATCAAGAAGGGTGTTGGCCTCGGACGAACTCCTGTTCGGATTTTCAGGGGAGAGGAAAGAGGTGGAAGGCGGAGTAGGACTCCAAGTAAAATTAGGAGGGACTTCAAGGAACTGTCGGTTCGTCATTGTTGACGCCCCAAGGAGTTACAACGCCATCTTCTGGAGGCCCCTCATCAGCGCCTTTCGTTGTGTGCCATCATCGTTCCACCAGTGCCTCAAGTTCAGCTTAGGAGGGATCCAGGTCAGAGTCAAGGGTGACTCCAGGATAGCAAGGTAGTGTTATGTCACCGCCGTCAACACCATCTCTTAGTTGGCCAAGGTGGAGGAGATGGAGAAGATCACGGAGAGCTTGAGCAGGATGGAGGTGTCTGACGAGAAGAAAGCGGATGACGACCATCATGCCCAAGCCCCCTGAAGAAGCCTCGCCTTGGTGGACTATTTTCCTCTTTTTTATATTGTAACAAGCTCTACCCCTGACCGGCTGAGTCAGGGGATCATGTAACCCAAATTTTTCCCCCGTTGAGGATGTTGGATTTGATAAAGTTCAAGTGACATGCCTAGTTCCCACCCACGAGAGGATCTCCTCATCCAAGCTCTCACTAGCTGGTTGGGTCGAATGTGCCTCTGGGAGTTCAAGCCCCACCCCCAAGAGGATCTCCTCATTCAGGCTCTCACTAGCTGGTTGGGTCGAATGTGCCTCGGGGAGATCAAGTCCTACCCCCGAGAGGATCTCCTCATCCAGGCTCTCACTAGCTGGTTGGGTCGAATGTGCCTCGGGGAGTTCAAGCCCCACCCCCGAGTGGATCTCCTCATCCAGGCTCTCACTAGCTGGTTGGGTCGAATGTGCCTCGGGAAGATCAAGTCCCACCCCGAGAGGATCTCCTCATCCAGGCTCTCTCTAGCTGGTTGGGTCGAATGTGCCTCGGAGAGTTCAAGCCCCACCCCCCGAGAAGATCTCCTTATCCAGGCTCTCACTAGCTGGTTGGGTCGAATGTGCCTCGGGGAGATCAAGTCCCACCGCCGAGAGGATCTCCTCATTCAGGCTCTCACTAGCTGGTTGGGTCGAATGTGCCTCGGGGAGATCAAGTCCCACCGCCGAGAAGATCTCCTCATTCAGGCTCTCACTAGCTGGTTGGGTCGAATGTGCCTCAGGGAGATCAAGTCCCACCCCCGACAGGATCTCCTCATCCAGGCTCTCACTAGCTGGTTGGCTCGAATGTGCCTCGGGGAGATCAAGTCCCACCCTTGAGAGGATCTCCTCATCCAGTCTCTCACTAGATGGTTGGGTAGAATGTGCCTTAGGGAGATCAAGTCCCACCCCTGAGAGGATCTCCTCATCCAGGCTCTCACTAGATGGTTGGGTCGAATGTGCCTCGGGGAGATCAAGTCCCACCCCCCGAGAGGATCTCCTCATCCAGGCTCTCACTAGCTGGTTGGGTCGAATGTGCCTCAGGGAGTTCAAGCTCCACCCCCGAGAGGATCTCCTCATCCAGGCTCTCACTAGCTGGTTGGGTCAAATATGCCTCGAGGAGATCAAGTCCCACCCCCGAGAGGATCTCCTCATCCAGGCTCTCACTAGCTGGTTGGGTCGAATGTGCCTCAGGGAGTTCAAGTCCCACCCCCGCGAGGATCTCCTCATCCAGGCTCTCACTAGCTGGTTGGGTCGAATATTCCTCGGGGAGAGCAAGTTCCAACCCCCGAGAGGATCTCCTCATTCAGGCTCTCATTAGCTGGTTGGGTCGAATGTGTCTCGGGGAGATCAAGTTTCCAACCCCAGAGACAGTCCTGCTGTCCAGACTCTCACTAGCTGGCAGGGCTGGAGTACCTCTCGTGGTCGCCAAAGTGTTTTTTACCCCGAGGTCGTCTCGTCACCCAGGCTCCAATTGGCTGGCATGACAGGTTGACCCCTCGGGGAGGCCAAGTGTTTTTCACCCCCAAGAAGGCCACTCAGCGAATACGTTGGGTTGGATGTTTCTTTTCAAGCTTGTGCAAACCTCGAAAAGAGCGGAGATTGTGTACAATCCCGTATTCGCAGAGTGGGGGTCCTCCAGCAGGCGCAGAACTAGCTTTTGCAGTTTTTAAGATTGTGTACAATCCCGTATACTAGTAGGGTGGATGAAATATTTGTCTCCCCCCGACCCCTTTGAGGGATCTCCCCGGCCGGTCTCACCCAGCCCCGAGCTCACCCCAGGCCGCCGAGCTCACCCCAGGCCGCCGAGCTCACCCCAGCCCCGAGCTCACCCCAGGCCGTCGAGCTCACCCTAGGCCGCCGAGATCACCCCAGGCCGCCGAGCTCACCCCAGGCCGCCGAGCTCACCCCAGCCCCGAGCTCACCCCAGGCTGCCGAGCTCACCCCAGGACGCCGAGCTCACCCCAGGACGCCGAGCTCACCCCAGGCCGCCGAGCTCACCCCAGGCCGCCGAGCTCACCCCATGCCGCCGAGCTTACCCCAGGTCTTCGAGCTCACCCCAGCTCCGAGCTCGCCCCAGGCCGCTGAGCTCACCCTAGGCCGCCGAGCTCACCCCAGGCCGCCGAGCTCACCCCAGGCCGCCGAGCTCCCCCTAGCCGCCTACTCGCCCGACCTCAGCTCGCCTTGTCGCATGCTCGCCCGGCTCGAGGGGCTGCCCCCGGTGGATTGCATTTAGCTGCTTGGAACAACGGGATTTGGCTGTTGGCAGACCAATTTGGGTGCATTTCAGTAATTTCAGAGCAGCGGAGGTTGGATATTGGCAGACCATTCCCAGAAAATTATAAATAGACCCTTGAGGATGCCTTGGAGGAGATCATTTTTTCATCGCTTAAATCCCCTTGCTTTCTTCTTCCAAGGCGCCTAGCTCAAGCATTGGCTAAGGAGGGGGAGACCTCAAAGGTCTTCCGGGTGTGAGGTGGGACCTCCACGCTAGAGCCGATGGTCTATTCCTATTTTTCCAAGTCTTTGGTCCGTGATGTTCCCTGAGTGCAGTAAGTGCGAGGTCACCCCTTTCTTGGGACCCCAAACTCCACGAGAGACCAAGTTTTTGGTTTCAACATCAACAACTTTCTCAGTATAAGTTGATTCATGAATTATTCAACTGGGAATAGAAAGTCATTGTATGAGTTAATCTAACGTTAGTGATTATATCACATTATTTCACATCTGATAATGTCGCAAATGACGGTATGCAAAGTCATATGATAAGGTACATAGTGGTTACTAATGAGTAAGATAATAATGTATGATTTATTAAAATCATAACTTGACTGGTCCTACTGAAACTGGATAAAGATGTTAATGTACAATCCTGTGTTCGCTGAGTAGGACCTAGGGTCAGGGACCCCAACTTTGAGCTGGCTCTCAGCTGAGTGGGTCAGGCGAGTGGAATAGGCGGAAGGATGTACAACCCCATGTCCAGCGAGTAGTGGGCGACAGGAATCACCGGCCCAAGTCCCAAGCAATCTGGGAGGAGGCGAGAGCTCAGCGGCCTCCTCAACTGGGACTGAACCTACTGAGACTGGATAGAGAAGTAAGTGTGCGATCACCCCTTCCCCAAGAGTGAACTTCATAGAGATCGAATTTTCGATTTCAATAGCTAACAATGTTACTTTACTATTGCTACAAGTACTAAGCTCATTTAGGTAGAGCTAGTTTACTTTGATACGTCAATATATATGATTATGAATTTATTGAGTCTAACTCATGAAATTCTTTGCAGACACTGGTGAAGATGGAGGAGAGAAAGTAGACTTTGACATGAATGTTGATGATCTACTCTGACTAGAATTATTATACGTTTTGATCCATTGTTAATTTTTTTCAGACTTATTTATTCCTGAGTAGCACTTTATGTGTGAATGTTTATGTTACTATTTTTGAAAGCTCCAACTTATGTTTAAATGTGCTAACTATTTTTGAAGTGCATAAAGTCAAAAATTTTTATTTTAGTACCCTCTACTTTCTGCACTCCAAGACGTACACGTTATTTTCACAAATATAGGAGGAGATTGTTTGCGTATATTTGGACAATTAACAGGTTCAAAGGCTTAACGGGTCGGTCCAGATACACTGATATATATCCGATACCCGTAGTTACTCCTAGGGTTTGCCTATTTATACCCACGTAGGGGCAACAGATAGGGGATTTCACTTTGATCACCATCTGGATGCTTCGAGCAAACCTAACAACTTGCTCATACTCGACTATCGAGATTTGTGAATAGTCGCCAAGTTGCCGAGCTAAATGGTCTACAAATAGCCGTCTATTTAGATATTTCTGATCTCGACAAATTACGAGTTATACATTAACTAAATGAGGATCGACTCTTGCCCAACAAAATATTCTTAGTTAATATAACATTAACATATATTTTCGTTCTTCTACTATAAAGGATGATACCTCATATTTCACACAACTAAGTAAAAGTTAAAGAGTATATTTATAATGACGATAATGATTTCAAGTTCGGAACAGGGTTAGCCCAAAGGATAATTAAGAGGTTTATATACTACTAAAAAACAACTCAAATAGTGAAGTCTATATCAACCATGCACGATTTTTTTTTTTGCACATTTCAAAAATAAAAGTTGGATCAAACTCAGAACATTTGAAGTTAAGTAGATATCCTAAATTCATTTTCATGAACCTTGGTTTAGTTAGAATATGTAACTAACCATCTAATGATATTGTAGAGCGATTGAAATTTTAACAACCTGTGTGGACTTTCAATAATATGCATAAACTCCACAAAATCATGATTATGCCTACCCCAACATCGAAAATCAAATTGTTAAGCCTCGAGACTCATAGAGTGGGTTATAGAGACCCGCACTATGTGATCCACGATCGCCCCTAGCACAACCAAGCTCAAATGTTTGAGTGTAGCAAGCATCACTAGTTTGCGGTGAGTAAGACTCGTGTTGTCAGTTCCATCGGATCTCTTTACTTGGAATAACTTGGAGTGGGTTTGTTGATGACATCTATGTGTGCACTGGAATTTGGCCCAGGTAGAAGTGTAGAAGTGTAGGGATGGAGTTATGTTACAAGAACGGCCACAACTACTTATAATAGGAAGAATGACAACTCAATTTGGGCCACCTCGATAAATCAATCATATTAGGCCACATGTAATGAGGGCCATGAGGCCAATAGATATATCCAAATCCTATTTATAAAAATAATTCTCTATGGCTTGTTGCATATGAAATGAAATTTTCTTTGGCTTTTTAGAAGCGGTGTCTGATGGGGACAAGTTCATTTATAGTATTATTGGGGTATGGTTAGCCCGCTCTCCATGATCCCATCATCCAAAATGGAGATCATGGGGAAACCGCCGCGCACGCCATCAGGAACTTTTTGCAGGCGGCCAGAGCTTGTTGTAGGCGTCCGGAAATTGTTGGAGATGTCTAGATGAGAAGAAGAATGGAGATGGGGAGAGGAGGATCGGGTGATTTTTTTTGGAAGGTGATTGAGAGTGTCGAGGGGCAACATTTAGGTTAGTACATTTATTTTATTTTAATTTTATAATGCCTAGTTTTAAAGGGTTGGCTCTTCTCTAACTTCACATTTCTCCACATAATTTGTTTTGGGAGTTCAAAAATTGTCTCAGACGAGCCTATTACAGCCACAACTACTTTTTGGGGTCATAACTTACTTACAAGTTGATTAAAAGATCTGTTGTTAAACTTTGATGTACCATTATTTTCTCTTTGTTTCTCTGTCTAAGCACGCGGCTTTCTGTAGAAGGTAGATAACAAAAGTTGACTCGCCACAATCTGATATTGTTCAAGCATCGCCTTAAACCAGCATTCTTGTAGCTTTTGCCAAGTATTATATACCAACACATTCCTATAACTTCGACACCAAGTCTTTCGGCTATTTCTTGTAACATTTGACACAAAGGCTCCATTTGGGAGGACTTATTTTCACCGGTCAAGCGGTCATGACCGCATGAATCGGGACTTAAATAAGTCCCGATTCATGCGGTCATGACCGCTTGACCGGTGAAAATAAGTCCTCCCAAACGGAGCCAAAGTCTTCTCAATTAGTTGAACGATATCCGCTGATATTCCAATTCTTATTATTTACTTCTGCGACAATTCTTCATTTGAGGGAAAGATCATGTTCAAGAAGTTTTTGGAGCAGTTCAAGAAGATGACTCTCCAGGTACCAATGGGAGGAATGATCATTTATCAAGGTATACCATCTATTTCCCGCCTCACACTAAATTTCATACAAGCAACAAAGACTGTTATGAGTGGTGAAGAAGTGTTTGCTGTCTATTTCGAGATGATAAGACAAACATTGGAAGTGACCTAAGTCAAAGTGGTGAAAGACTTTCTGGATGTCTTCCCGGAGAATCTCTAGGCTTACCTCCACACAGTGGGGTGGACTTTCATATTCACCTCGTATCCGGAGCTTGTCCAGTCTCGAGAGCTGTTATTTTTGATGCTCTACCGGACCGTGGACCGGTCCGGTTTTGCTTTTATTTTATATATATATATATTAACTTGCACAGGTGGATCAGAACAAGAGCAGCAGAGCCCGATTTTTATTTTCCTAACCTAATCTACCGAGAGGCGGGCGGCAAGAACTGCAGAGAGGAAGAAGAGGCGAGCGGCGGGATTCCCTCTCCGGCGACGGTCGGAGGCATCGACGGCAGCGGCATAGGAGGAAGATCGAGCGGCGGAGGCGGGCGGTTCTTCTTCTCCGGCGACATCAAGGAAGAAGAGGCAGATCGGCTCTTCTTCTCCAGCGGCGGCAGATCGGGAACGACGCCATCTTGGGTTCTTCTCCGGGTTCTCCGGCGACAGCGGTAGATCGAGCGGCGGCAAGCGGAGGTTGATCCTGTAGGCGAGCGGTGGTCGACGGAGGCGGCGGAAGATTGATCGGAGTTCCGATCTAGTGCACGGCAGCGGCATCGGCTCCATCTCCGGTGTAGGAGAGGGGAGATCCACGACAGCGGCGGGTGCGAGTTTCTTCCTTCGGCGGCTCCGGCGATCCAGCGGCGGCGGCGACTCCGACAGTGAAAGAGAGCATAAGGCTGCGGTTCCTTCATCTTGAAGAGGGCAGCGGCTTTCTTGGCCGGACGGCGGCAGCGTGCTAGGGGATTTTTCTTCCCTCATTTTCTTTTTGTTCTTGTTTTTTCTATTATAGGTTAGTGTCGATCCGAAAGGATCGTTGAGTGCTCTGTGTTGTAATCGAACCTCTATTTTTTGTTTAGTGGATCCGGCGCGCTCTCCCCATGGACGTAGGAGCTTAACTCCGAACCACGTATATCTCTTGTCGTCTGTGTTGATTTGTGTTTTGGAAACTCGAACTAGTATCTTTCTGAGGATTGATTGGTGCGCGCCATTATTTTGCTTAGTAATTCGCTTCCGTTGCTATTGTCTGCGACAAGTTCCGTACTCGCGGGCCGGTGCCAATTGCACAACAATTGATATCAGAGGGAGGTTCGACCTTCAGACCAGTGAGCAAATTCAATGGCGACCAAATTCGAGGTTCCAAAATACGATGGGCGGATCGATTTCGGTCTTTGGCAAAAGCGCATAAAGGTCGTACTCGTTCAGCAGGGTCTTCACAAGGCACTCCTTGGAAAGGAGAAGGCTAAGGTGAAAGACGACGACGAGTGGGATGAGCTGGACCTCAAGGCCATCAGCACCATACAGCTGTGTTTGGCAGACGAGGTCATGTACAACGTTATCGAGGCGGAAACTACGGTGGATTTGTGGAGGAAGCTCGAGGAGCTCTACATGTCCAGGTCGCTCACGAACAAGTTGTACGTGAAGAAGCAGTTATACAGCTTGAGGATGTCCGATGGCGCGCAACTGTTGGATCATTTAAATGTGTTCAATAAGTTGGTATCCCAGTTGCGCGGCATGGATGTGAAGGTCGAGGAGGAAGACCAGACTCTTCTCCTCTTGTCCTCACTCCCGAGATCGTTCGATCATTTAGTCACCACCATATTGTATGGGAAGGATACGCTTAAGATGGAGGAAGTGGTGACGATGCTTCTCTCTAATGAGAAGAGGAGCAGTTCCGGATCGAGTGCGAGCGAGGGTCTGATCGTGAAGAGCAGAGACTCATCCCGACGTAGATCGAGAGTTGGAGGCAAGGAGGATGATCGACCTAGGTCCAGGGGTAGGTGTCATTACTGCAAGGAGGAGGGGCATTGGAAGGCCAACTGTCCAGTGAGAAAACTCAAGGGCAAAGAGTCTGTGCCTCAGCAGGCTGCAGTGGCATCATAGTGCGTGAGCGATGATGACGTTCTCCACGTTTCACAGAGTCGCGATGTGGTAGTCTGGACCACAGATTCCTGGATCATGGATACAGGATGTTCGTTCCACATGTGCCCGAACATTGAATGGTTCTCCAGTATTAGGCACTATGGAGGTGGTCGTGTTCGGATGGGGAACCAGTCAGAGTGTGAGATATCGGGAGTCGAGAGCATCAGGATTAGGATGTTCGATGGAGTGGTTAGGACCCTCACCGACATTCGGTATGTGCCTGAGTTGAGGAAGAGCTTGCTTTCTCTAGGCACACTGGAGGCTGCCGGGTATTCTTATACTAGTAGCAGCGGGTATTTGGAGGTCAGGAGAGGCGCGCAGACAGTCTTGAGAGGAGAGCGTTTTGGATCACTCTATAGACTTATTGACACCACGATTGCCAGGGGGAAATGTGAGGAGAGAGGTAGGACCGTCTCTCGAGCTACAGGATACGGTAGCGTATGCATTTCAGGCGATCTCCTCAGATCGCGGTTCCTTCGATAGGGATTTAGAGAGCGGAGACCGTTCTCAGCGAAAGGCTAAGAAGGACCAGTGGAGGAGCAGGGCAGGATTCGTGGCAAGGGCGTGTGCGCGTAGAGAGGACCTTGGCGGAGGTAGAATCTTTGCAGTCGTAGAGGAGACAGGTAGAGAGTCATCTCAGGAGCACCCAGGCACCGTGAGAGGAGCCGTCATGCTCAGAGGTCTCACCGAGGAACTTAGGATCACTCAGGAGAAGGTAGAGTTGCACAGTGAGAGTTCGAGTGCGACTCGTCTTGCAGTGGACCCGGTCTATCGTGCAAGGATGAAGCACGTCGACGTGCGTCACCGGGAGTTGAGGGAGTTCGCTCGAGGTGGAGGCGTTATGTTGCGGGAGAGTCCTATGGAGGATTGCGTTGCGAGCATGCGAGAGAAATCAGTGAGGCGAGTCAAGTTTCACTTGACTCAGACTGATGCACGTTGATCGTGCCGGCCCCAGGGAGAGGGGGCTTGTAGTCGCCAGTAGAGGTCTGTGTGTTCTAGGCGATTTTAGTGTTTGTAGAGCATCAAAGTTGAGATTGTTATTTTTGATGCTCTACCGGACCGGTCCAGCTGGACCGGTCCGATTTTGCTTTTTTATATATATATATTAACTTGCACAGGTGGATCAGAACAAGAGCAGCAGAGCCCGATTTTTATTTTCCTAACCTAATCTACCGAGAGGCGGGCGGCAAGAACTGCAGAGAGGAAGAAGAGGCGAGCGGCGGGATTCCCTCTCCGGCGACGGTCGGAGGCATCGACGGCAGCGGCATTGGAAGAAGATCGAGCAGCGGAGGCGGGCGGTTCTTCTTCTCCAGCGACATCAAGGAAGAAGAGGCAGATCGGCTCTTCTTCTCCAGCGGCGGCAGATCGGGAACGGCGCCATCTTGGGTTCTTCTCCGGGTTCTCCGGCGACAGCGATAGATCGAGCGGAGGCAAGCGGAGGTTGATCCTGTAGGCGAGCGGTGGTCGACGGAGGCGGCGGAAGATTGATCGAAGTTCCGATCTAGTGCACGACAGCGGCATCGGCTCCATCTCCGGTGTAGGAGAGGGGAGATCCACGGCAGCGGCGGGTGTGGGTTTCTTCCTTCGGCGGCTCCGGCGATCCAGCGGCGGCGGCGACTCCGGCGGTGAAAGAGAGCATAAGGCTGCGGTTCCTTCATCTTGAAGAGGGCAGCGGCTTTCTTGGCCGGACGGCGGCAGCGTGCTAGGGGAGTTTTCTTCCCTCCTTTTCTTTTTGTTCTTGTTTTTTCTATTATAGGTTAGTGTCGATCCGAAAGGATCGTTGAGTGCTCTGTGTTGTAATCGAACCTCTATTTTTTGTTTAGTGGATCCGGCGCGCTCTCCCCGTGGACGTAAGAGCTTAACTCCGAACCACGTATATCTCTTGTCGTCTGTGTTGATTTGTTTTTTGGAAACTTGAACTAGTATCCTTCCGAGGATTGATTGGTGCGCGCCATTATTTGCTTAGTAATTCGCTTCCGTTGCTATTGTCCGCGACGAGTTCCGTACTCGCGGGCCGATGCCAATTGCACAACAGAGAGCTCCCTACCGGATTGCACCAAAGGAACTAGCGGAATTCAGAGTGCAACTCCAACAATTGGTGGATTCTGGATTAGTCCGACCAAGCTCTTCTCCTTGGGGAGCACCTGTGTTCTTTGTGAAGAAGAAGGATGAATTCCTTCGGCTCTGCATCGACTATCGAGAATTGAACCGACTGGCTGTGAAGAACACCTACCCCCTTCTAAGAATAGAGGACTTATTTGATCAGTTGAGTGAGGCTCGGTGTTTCTCCAAACTTGACCTACGATCGGGATACTATTAGCTCAGGATTGAGGATAACGACATTGAGAAGACTGGATTTTGATCTCGTTATGAGCAATATGAGTTCACGATGATGTCGTTCGGGCTCACCAATGCCCCAACAACATTCATGTCTCCGATGAATCAGGTGTTCGAGACATTCCTCGACCATTTTGTTATATTATTTATTGACGACATCCTGTTATAATCGGCTTCTGAAGAATTGCATGCCACACACCTGGAGAAGGTACTCCAGAAACTTCAAGAGCACTAACTATACACAAAATTCTCGAAGTGCAAATTTTGGCTAAAGGTGGTTGACTTCTTGGGTTATATTATTAGTGTCGATGGTATAACAATGGACCCAGCAAAGATACAGGCCGTCAGGGATTGGCCACAACTTGGCTCTGCGGTAGATGTAACGAGTTTTCTTCAGCTTGCGGGATAATAACGCAAATACGTTGAGGGGTTCTCTAAAATAACACTACCACTGGCATCACTGACAAAGAAGGATGCACCGTTTATATGGACATCGCGCTATGAAGAGGCCTTCTAGGAGTTGAAGGGGAGGCTTACCTCAGCTCCTATACTGACCATTCCATCAGTCCAGGAGGGTTTCCAGGTGTAAACAGATGCTTGCCAACAAGTCTTAGGAGCAGCCTTGATGCAAAATGGGAAAGTGGTTGTCTACGCCTACTGGTATCTAAAAGTGCACGAGAAAAACTACGCCACACATGACTTAGAGTTGGGGGAAGTGGTCTTTGCACTACTTGTTCGACGTCCGATATGGAGGCACTACTTGTTCGACGTCCGATGTGAGGTGTTCTCAGATCACGAGAGCCTCAAGTACGTCTTCACATAGAAGGAGCTGAACTTACGACAGATGTTGGTTGGAATTCTTGTGCGACTATGATTTTGATCTTTAATACCACCCTGGCAAGGCGAACGTGGTCCCGGATGCTCTGAATAGGAACCCTACAACCTTAGCTAGTTGGATGGTGGGTACTCCGAGAGACATTGTGCTGGCTCTCGAGGAGATGAGAATCATGGTGATCACCCCGAGAGATTCAGTTGTGACAACACATCATTTATATTAGATGGAGATAAAATGCAATCTACGAGACAGGATCAGGGAGGCCCAGTTGGATGACCCATTATTCGAGGATGGGATTGCCCGTTCGAAGGACGGGAATAAGCACCCAACTAATTTTCAAATAAGAGATGAGATTCTCTACTTTCAAAATAGAACATTTGTTCCTTTTGGTGGACAGCTTCGACATGAGATTCTGTATGAAAGCCATCACACTCGCTACTCCATCCATCAGAGTATCACAAAGATGCATGCAGATCTGAAGAAGCCATTTTGGTGGCCAGGGATGAAGCGAGACGTGGTCTCTTTTGTGACACATTGCCCGACTTGCCAGCTTGTCAAAGCAGAGTGCAAGAGCCCCGCCGGGTTGCTACATCCACTCCCCGTCCCCGAGTGAAAATTTGAGGATATATCCATGAATTTCATCCATGGCCTTCCCCACTCTCGAACGTAAAATGATTATATTTGGGTGGTGGTTGACCGATTGACAAAGGTAACGAGATCCATTCCCAAACTTACAGATGATGGTGTTAGTAAATTGGTGTGTCTCTTTATTGAAAATGTTGTTCGTTACCACGGTGTGGCAAAGGCCATAGTTTCAGATCCGGATGATAGATTCACCTCCAACGAGTGGCGAAGCGTCCAAGCATATTTGGGAACCAAGATGACATTCAGCATGACATTTTACCCTCAGACGGATGAGCAAACATAGCGCACAAATCAGGCCTTGGAGGATCTTCTCCGATTATGCTTGGTGGATAAAAAGGAACCATGAGACCAACTACTACCCTTGGTGGAATTCTCCTACAAAAACACATGTCAGACGAGTATTGGCATGACCCCGTATGAAGCCTTGTATGGTCGGAAGTGTCGAACTCCAATTTCTAGGGCCCATGATGAGAATCCAAGAGCCCTATGACCTATTTTTATGGAGAATCTCACAGAAATCATTCAGATGGTGTAGGAGTGGTTGCGTGAAGCTCAGAGCCGGCATGCCAAGTACCACGACGCCCATCATCGACACGTTGAGTTCGCAGTGGGTGATAAGGTTTACTTGAAGATTTACCCTCGGCACGGAGTATCCCGATTTCGCCGCCAACGGAAGTTGAGTCCAAGATACATGAGGCCATATACCATCATGGAGCGAATTGGTGAAATGGTGTACAGGCTAGAGCTACCACCAAAATTACAAGAGCTACATTGTAATGCCCCAAGTTTCCTGAAGCAGGAAATGGTTCCTATGAGAAACCGCCCTGTAACATCCCCGTCCGTCACATAACATATAACAGAATGTACGACCGGGACCCGACGTCCTATACTACGAACAGTCAAAGGAGTTACTAATTGAGACCATAATCCAAAAGCACGCATCCTATCAAAGAGTGCATTCTAGTGGAAGTAATTTAAAGGTTAATAGGAACCCAACCAATTGAATGTCCACTAACAAAAGTAGGAATGATAAACCAAATACACAAAATAGTTTTGACCTTAAGTCCTTACAATGTTCAACTCAAAATAAAATGTCTTGCATACATCAACACGCAGGCCAACCACACATGAACGATAAAGTAAACGAGTAATTCGCTTTGACCTTCAAGGGTCAGCTTAGCAGCTAGGCTCCAGCCCACTATTTCCCGTCTTTCTCTACTGCACCTACAAGAGACATTCCACCGCAACTGTGGCAAACATAACAATGGTTAACATTAGCTGACCAAATTATAACGACCTCACCTCTTACCCGAGGTGGCGGTGCTCCTTCCCTGCAGACATTAACATAAACAAGTATTGGCTGTAACACCCCTATCCGTCTCATAGCATATAGCAGTAGGTCCGGCCGGGGCCCGACGCCATATACTACGGACAGACCGGTTGGTTACGCGTTGAAACCATTCAACCAATCATGTCGTCCTACACAACACCTAGCGGAAGCAATTTAATAGGTTGCACAAGAGATAAGAACCCAGCCACAACAGCATGAATGTCCACTACAAACTCAGGAATGTAAACATACACCAAAAGAGAAATGGCCTTAATGCCTTACACTGTTCACTTAACAAAAGAAGTGTTTTCATACTTCGGCTCGCAGACCGGCCATACATGAAAAACGGGAAAGAAACATAAGCAATTAGGCCTTCGAGGGCCGGCACAGCAACAAGGGCTTTAGCCCGCTATTTCCCGCTCTGCTCCGCTGCACCTGCAAGCCACAAACCACCGCCCGGTGGCAAACAATAGCAACGGTCAGCAATGCTGACCAAATTATAACGATCCCGCCCCCACAATCGGGCCGGCAATGCTCTTTCCCTGCACTTTATTAGCATAAGCAATTATATAAAGTATTTGCACTTCACCACAGGCGTAGGCTCGCACGGCCACACACCCTGTGCACTCAGGGCACATTCTCGGCGAACCGGCCAACGTCACGTCAATTCAAGCCATAGACGTTCCCAATCCACCACCGCCTCTTGGACGGTCATCCATATGAGCATTTTGCCTTCCTGGCCTTGATCACGGCAATTTAAGTCATAGACCGCCGAAGACCCTCATCCATGCCAACGGTCCTACCGAACGACATAGACCGGGTATGGTTCCGCCAGACCCGTGCTCACACCGCAACGGCAATTTAAGTCATATGCGTAAGTCAAGACTCACCGAGTCCCGTTCCCACCACAATAATCACATAACCCGGTTATGTTCACGTTGGCTCCCCGGCCACCGTGTTGGCAAAACACGCTTTTGCCCAGTTTTCCGGGTGCACCTTGGAGTTAATCTCCAAGGCTCCCTGATGCAATCTACCACGTAGAAAACTCGAAAACACCCAAACATCCGGATTCTTGCCCGGTTCAAATGCAATGCAACATCACCGATCCGGACCAACATGTCCGAATAGGCTTCACACACAATGCCTATGTCCGTTTACGCATACGGACTCTACACAAGGGGGACTTCACATATCTACCCCAAGGAACGCTCCAACTCTTCGCTCACTCGCGAGAGAGGGCTTCCTATGCAAAGGAAAAGAGGGCTTCACATGCCCAAGGATGAGAAATCGTTACCCTTGCGTTCTTCCGCGGCGCCATGAAAATCTATGCGGATGAAAAGCACCGCAATCTCCTTGCCTCCGCGGATCCGAAGACGGCTCGCGATTTGGAGCTCCGAATCTCCACCGGCCGCCAGAGTTGACCTCCTTCTTCCTCCTCCAAGCTCTCCCTTCTCTCTAGGTTTTAGAGAGAGAGTACCCAAGTGAAATAAGGGTTTCAAAACCCTATTCTCGGCTAAAACCACCCAGGAGCAGCCCCCCACCGTCGGATCCAAAGCCAAGGAAACGAACGGCCAGGATTAGATCTGAAATCCCAAAAACTGGGCCGAACACGGGTTCACACACGGCCGTGTGCCTGGCCGTGTAGCTCATTCGCCGTCTCGACCAAAATTGAAAACCAGCAACACGGCATGTGACACGGCCTCCGACACGCCCGTGTCGCCTGCGACACGCCCGTGTCACGCCCCCCCGTGTGCAATTTATCAACACTTCGCAGTCAGAGAGGTACACGGCTTGGTGACACGGCATCAGACACGCCCGTGTCAATCTAGACACGCCCGTGTTCGTGCCCGTGTCACTGCCCGTGTATCCCACCGCACAGCCCAGGTGTGACACGGCCTGGGACACGCCCGTGTCCTAGGCCGTGTTCCACCACACGACCATCGTCGACCTGAACTGGTCGACTACATGGCCCGAGCTCGACACGCCCGACACGGCCTCCGACACGCCCGTGTCGGGGCCCGTATCACCTGCACCAAAAGCTTGTCTTGGCCAAACTCGATCCCCGTCGCTCCTACAACATTTTGGGGTGTTACATTGGCAATCAAAACATGCAAACTAAGCACCATTCTTCACAAACGTTGGCACGACCGTCCAACTCTCCTTGCTCTCAGGGCATATTCTCAGTGCATAGGAGCTCAAGGGTCACAACTCTGTTCTTTACGACGATCATCAACGTTTGAGCTTTTAGTCTTATAAGGCCAAAGACAACGCCTCTATGGCTATTACCAATATCATGTGATTTACACTTTGACTCACTTCAGGTCAAACAACATAGGGTTGGGTACAGTTCAACTCTTTCCCGTGCTCAAATTGTCAGACGCGCTAGCCACAACGCGGGTTAGCATCCCCTTTAACATTTTCGTATGATCCATAAACCAGTTAGGATCCTAGGCTAGCACTCACGACCGTCTAAGCTGGGCCACACATGCTCTCAGCTCTACATACTGACCCCAGGTCTTCACAAGACAGACCTCACCAAAATATGGCCCCCAGGTCTCCCCAAAATAAGCCTCAGCAAACGGCCACAAGGTTTACAAGAAACATGCCTCAACAAACGGCCACATGGTCTCAGAGACAGGCCTCACAGTCAATACAACGCTCACTGGGAGCTAATGTCAACGGTAGTGCTACCGTCACGCGGTAGGGGGGATAGACTATTGATTCTTCCCCCAAAACAAGTATTTTCCTAGAGTTTACCTTCAGTACTCTCAACCCAGTCATCTGCACATCCCATGACTTTGAAATTTATGCGATTAACATTGAGTCTTCTTTGGCATACAAACATCACAAATCCAGACCAACCTGCCCTGATGGGCTTCACACAACATGCATATTCCGTACTTCGATTCCGGATCTAAATGCAAAACTAACAGGGATACACGGATCTACCCGTCAGGAGAACCACTTCCACGTGTTCGTGGAGTTTCTACCCTCAAATGCCAAAAAGGACTTCACATGCCCAAAGAAGATGATCGTTACCCTAGAAGTCTGTTTCGGCGCCATGGAAGGGGTTCTAGCAGAATGAAAACGACCGCTTCGGCTTTGCCTCTGTAGATCCAAACTAGCCTCGCGAATCCGAGCTCCGAATCTCAAACGGCGACAAGATCTTCTCTCTCCGGCGTTGCTTCTCCTCCTCCAAACGTCCAACCCAAGTTTCTCAAACTGCAAAAGAAATGAAGAGAAAATGGCCAAACCAACACTATAAACCGAGCTACCGCCGCACGGTACTGTTAATCGACGTCTCGTTTCGCATGCCACCACCCAGGCACTCCAACCACAGGCCGACACGTGGCCACGACGTTAAAGCTTCACTATCGCCGTGCGATAGGATTCTAGTGCCTCACGGTAGCTGGGGACGGTTACGACATGACCACTCTAACTACTGTCACGCAATAGTTACTACCGCCGCGCGGTAGAAATCCGAGAGCTTTGACAAATAAATTGCCAAGCTACTGCGTGCGGTATCACTACCGTCGGGCGATAACTTCCCGAGAGCACCAATTAATTGGCTAGCGTCGCACGATAACAACATACCGCCACGCGGTAGGTTAGGCGTTGAGTCAACCCGTCTCACTCGATGCTCTCGACGTCAGACGCTACCGCTACGCGGTTGCGTTAACGTCGCGCAGTAGTCCATGCGTCGAGTCAACTTGCCTTACTCGGCGCTCTCGATGCCTGGCGCTACCGCGACGCGGTATTGGCCTACCGCCACGCGGTACCTTCTTTTCCTGCCTGCAGAAACTTGGGGCATTACAAATCTCCCCCACTTAAAGAATTTCATCCCGAAATTACATATTGCAGGAAAACAAAAGAGTAACAATACTACGAAAGTATACCTCAAACGAAAAGCTCAGGGAACTCCACCTTCATGGTTTGTTCCCGCTCCCATGACAACTCCTCACGACCACAGTTGTCCCAACGGACCTTGACCATCCTTATAGATTTATTGTGAAGTTGCTTGATTTCTGAGTCTTCAATACGAATGGGCTTGACTCTCGTTGTCAACCCACCATCAATCGGCACCTGATCCGCCGCAACCACCTGCGTAGGATCTTGCACCGCCTTCTGCAACATAGATATGTTGAATACGTCATGCAGATCACTAAGCTCTGTTGAGATCTTCAATCGATAGGCGGCTTCACCAACGCGCTCCAACACCTTAAACGACCCAAGGTATCTTGGATTTAACTTTTTCAATCATCGTATCCTTGACACGCCCTTGAACGGTTTGATCTTCAGGTAAACCCAATCGCTCACGACGAACTCAACATTTATGTGCTTGGCATTGTAATATCTAGCCTGTTTAGCATGTGCAATCAACAACCGCTCCCTGATTGTACGAACAATAGAAGTCGCATCCATGACTTCCTTCAACTTATACAACTTTGACTCGCCCGTCTCCAACCATGACAATGGGGTACGACACTTCCTACTAGATAGGGTCTCGAAAGATGCCATTTGAATACTTGCCTGGTAGCTGTTGTTGTAAGCAAATTCGATCAAATACAAGTGATCTTCTCACTTTTTCCCAAAATCTAGAATGCACATCCGAAGCATGTCCTCAATCGTCCTGTTTACCCTCTCAGTCTGACCATCCGTCTGTGGATGAAACCGTACTGAACTTCAGTTTGGTACCCAACAGTTGATGTATTAGCCTTCAATCGTTAGACGTGAAACGCCCATCTCGGTCACTCACGATACTACGGGGCACACCATACAGTCGAACAATATTATCCACATACAATTTTGCCAGTTTTGCCACCGAATCGTCCTTCCTATTCGGGATGAAGTGCGACACTTTCGTCAAATGATCAACGATCACCCAGATGACGTCGTTTTCCTTCTGCGATCTCGGCAACCCGTACACGAAATCCATGGATATATCGTCAAACTTCCATTCCGGTATAGACAAAGAGTTCAAAAATCCACCGGGCTTCTGACATTCAGCCTTCACCAAGGCACAAGTCTTGATACTTCGCTACATATAGCGCTATGACCTTCAGTCCTGGCCATCAAAACAGTTTTTTCATATCTTTATATATTTTCGTGCTCCCTGGGTGAATCGAGTACTTGGTATAATGAGACTCGTACATTAGTTCTTCCAGTAGTTTACCCATGTTTGGAACGCACAAACGACTGTTCTTCCACAACAGCCTGTTATCAACAGTAAACTGGGCATTTCACCCGTCCAAAGACTCAGCCATGTAGTGTTTCATGCTGTCGTCCAAATCCTGCCAAATTCGATCGGCGAGGTCATACTGTACCTCTGTCCAATTCAAATGTGCTTCAACATCGGCCTCCTATCAACACAGGAGATCTCTAAGGCCTCCAAATCTCGAACGAGACGCTCATCATGCATCAATAACCAATTGGTCTGTGCAGGAGCTCTACGACTTAACGCATTCGCAATCGCATTACCTTTGTCAGGGACATAATGTATCTTGAAGGAGTAGTCCACAAGGAACTCCTTCCACCTTCGCTGACGCATATTTAAGTCCTTCTGATTCAACAGATACTTCAAGATCCTATGATCTTTGTAAATGTCGACCTTCACTCCATACAAATAGTGTCTCCAGAGTTTCAGCGCGAATAACTGCTAACTCCAAGTCATGTACCAGATAATTCCTCTCATGCACCTTCAACTGGCATGAACCATAAGCTATTACATTCCCGTGTTGTAGCAGAACACAGCCTAAGCCGCTGCCTGACGCGTCGCTGTAGATCTCAAAGCCTTCTGTCCCACACGACGAGCATAGAATAAGCGTCGTGCTCAGACGACTTTTCAATTCTTCGAACGCTTGCGCGCACACTAGCGACCAACCAAACTTCTGATCCTTCCTTGTCAGGGTCGTGAGGAGTAAAGCTATCCACGAGAAATTCTCCACGAAGCGCATGTAGTGTAACATTCCAACTTTTATTGGACCACCGGAACTCTAGAAGGTCCAATAAAAGTAACCCGAACCTCTACCCATGACCCACACTCGAGTGAGAGGTAACCCTAAACAAGGAATATTGAGCTAGAAAACTCCAAATTGAGTGTTGTTTGTTCCTATAGCTCCGTATAATCAATACAAGAGCATTGAAACTCGTTCCGTTGAACTCCGAAGTCATATGATAAGTAGGGTCATTCATCGCAAAACGTCGCGAAAACGAGTTTTTTTGAATAATGACCTAGAGAACTCCGATTTGAGTTCTGTCAGTTCATATGACTTCGTATAGTCAATACGAACTCATTGAAACTCGTTTTTAAATCTGCATGAGAGATGAAGATTCTTCGCCCATTTTCTCCAAAAGCTGAATGGGAGTTTTCCGAAGATGAAGATGAACAGTTGCCAAATCCGCAACCCTCTTTTCACTCTTGTTCACAATTTTTGGTATGAAGGAATAGGCATGCCAATAAACATAGGCTTTAATTGAAAGAGCCTTTTGGAGTTACAAATCAACAAGTCGATTAATCCCATTTAACTCCAAATTAAAAGAGAATATAAAAGCTATGAAATTAAGTAGGATTTTATCTCATGCCAAACGTATGACAAAATTCCATGTCAGGGGTGAGACCGGATTCACAACTGAAATTACGAGATGATCTGGCCCATCTATCACAAGCTTCGACCGTCCGCGCGACTGAATTAACAAGCACTCATAGGAATCCGAATAGACTATAATTTTCGCGTACAAATTTATTATGATGTCTCGATGAATTGAATCCACAAAATGGAAAATATCTAACAAAAGAATCCATATAGCCAACCCACTTGAAGGGATAAAGGCTTGAGTGTTGTTATTGTTGTCCATATTATGTATTTCTTGTATTAATATAAAGAATCATAGTTTGAACAAAATCTCACTTCAGGTTGAGCCTCAAAACTTTCCAGCATCCTGTTTTCTCTGCTCCCTCGGAGCCCCGAGAAAGAAATTGCCGGCAGGTTAGCAGCAAATTTAGGCCAAGCATTTCTTGCGGCAAAAAGAAATGTATGCCAATCATCTTGTGTAATATTGGATTTAACAAGTAGTTGGAATAAAGCTTATTAATGATGAAGGGAAGGAGAAGAGAATGCCTAAGGTTATAACCGCAGAGTTTTAACCATAACGGTGGTTTACAGTAACTGATTCAGAAAAGAGGCCATTTTCTTTATTAGAGCATGGAAAGCAGAGATGGCTACTGACTTTCAATAGAATCAAATAAGGTTCACTACATTTTTGATGACCACCTTCATCTCGAATGGGCCGGGGGAGCCGGCAGATCCAAATCTTGTTTGCTCCTACTTCTCTTCATAGTTTTAAACTTTGATTTTACCATCAGGGTCTCCACAGTGTTGGCGAAATTACCAACTGCCATCAAGCGCACCAGCGCACCACAAACTGCACCACAAACTAGTAGCTGCAAAAATAGCATGCAATAGGTTTGAGGCTTGGAATGAAAACCAGGATATTTACAGGTATATATTCACAAATGCTCATATTTATGCATATATCGTCCTAAATATTAACAGCATTTAACCATGAGTTATATATATATATATACAATGAATAAGAAATTCTTAGAATTTTTGAATAAATATAAGAAATAATCTAGTTAGAAACTAAGCATTCAATATAAAACCAATTGGTTGTAAGCGGAGGGCTATACAAGTTTCCCGATGTGAGACCATATTCTCTTTCCACCCCCCTCACATGTAAAGTATTAGGCCTTTAATATACATATATATTTTTAATTGAATGAGATGAAATTTTGTATGGTCTAGCCTCTCTAATATCATATTAGAACCTAAACATAATACCTAAAATCAATTGGTTATAGATGAAGGGTATTATAATCTATATTAAGTTTATGTTACAAATGTATGGGGCAGTGGTACATTAGAAAGAATCTCATAAAATTTCGTATAGGCTTATAATGATTAATTAAGAGGGAACATTTTTTTAAAAAGGGAACCAAATTACTTGCCTGCCACTTGAAAACAGTACCAACAAAAGCCGTGTGAAGAGAGTCCTATATATGCTTCATAACCCTAGAATCAAGTACAGTAACAAAAATTACAATAACTTGCTTCGAAATGAAATACACATACTGAGAATTTTACAACCACAAATTATAATTCCCGTAGTTAATTATAGCTTCTCAAGTAAAGTAAAATGGAAGGTTGATAGGGTAAACAAAAAAATAGTTCTGTGCTCAAATTACCTGCAAGATGAAAAGAAGAGGGCATAAGAGCCATAGTTGGCCTGCAAAGAGTAAAATAGCAGCTTCCAAGTCATCTCAATCATAAAATTGTTAGAAGGATTTCAAACCTTAGATCATCCAAAATCTAGTATATTACATATTTTAACCTCCAAAAGTAGACATTTATGTATACCAAATTGGTTCTATCATGCAAAAAGAGGTTCCTGTCAAAACATAGATCATTTTTGTGGCTAAGAATGGTCCTCTTTCAGCAGGCGTAGTTAGGCCAAATGCCGAGGATGTGGCGTAGTTATGTATTACTTTTATTCAAATCAATGTTTGTTGACCCGCAACATCTTGGGTCATGTGTGCGTCACATGTCAAGGTGATCATGTATGTCATCGGACCAAACCTCCATCTCCACATCACTTGGACAGTCAATTCCACCACCCTAAAACTAGGTCATTACTCTAATTTTCCTTATCAACTGATGGTCAAGCCCACTACCCCTTAAAGATGCCACACTCTCCTATTTCATGCCAACCCACCACCTTCTCATCTTCTACACTCTCTTGGTTTACTTACATTGTTGGAAATCTATAAATAGTCTCTCCATCATGTAATAAAAATAGCTTTTGATGAAATGGAAAGTTTGACTTTTGCATTTTGTGAGAAATCACAATCCTTTTTGCTACTCACCATCATGGTAATATGCACATCTTGGTAAAGTACCTCAAAGAAAGGAGAAGGCTCTGATATGACAAAGCACTGTTTGTGCTGATTTGACTCACATTTCACGATTGGTATCGTGCAATCCACCGCCTTCACTGCAAGAGGGAGCATATAACTAGTTAAATTATACACATTTTATGTAAACAATTTTAATGCAAATCAATGTTTGTTGGCCCACAACATCTTGGGTCATGTGCGCATCATGTGTTTTATTCTATGTCAAGGTGATCATGTATGTTATTCATGTACGTCAAGGCGATCATGTATGGTATTTATGTATGTCAAGGTGGATCATGTGATAAGATCCCGGAGAGGAATCCGGCGAGGAGAAGGGCCTAAGGAGGTGAGGGAGAAGAGGAGGATTAAGGTTGAGAGGAAAACCTTAGGGAGCAGCCCTAATTTTCATTGATCTAAGGATAATCCAAAAGAAGTACAACACCACCCCTTATAGGCGCGGGGTGAAAATTTCAAGTGCGAATAAAAATAAAAGCGTGTACAAACATAATATGAAATAACAGAATGCGAATGCAATAAAATAATCACGCCGGTGTTGCATCATTGGTCTCACCTCCCGATGGACCCGTTGTCGTCTTCCTCTGCGTGTAGACCCGCCACGACATCTCGTCGACGTGCACGCCCATAATAATACCTCCGTCTAGAAAATGTGTCTTGTTCTCAAGGCAGTAGTTAACAAACTAGAGACGAACGTCATCCCGAGGAAGCCATGTAGAAACAGAGTCTGGGTGATTTGCCCAGGCGACCAAAATTTCCTCCGAAGTGGGGTCTCCCGGTAGAAGGCAACGACGATCGAGTATCTTGGCCGGGTAATGCGGTGCCACGCCGGCGAGATCGACGTCGGCCGGAATGTGGTCCGTGGTGGCGTGGTTTCCCACCACCCGACGCAGCTGAGAAACGTGGAAGAGAATATGCGGTTCTCGGCGAGGAGGCGTAGGCGATAGGCGACCGCACCGATATGCGCTAGTATCTCGAATGGGCCAAAGAATCGTGGGGCTAGCTTCGGGAAGGGCCGTCGGGTCACATACAGCTGGCGGTATGGGTGCAATTTGATGAAAACCCTCTCCCCCACCTGAAAGGAGAGGTCGCGTCGCTTCCTGTTCGCAAATGACATCTTCTGTTGGGCCAATAAGAGGTGATGCTTTAGGTGATCAAAGCCAGCCTATAATAAATGGGTGTCTACACCAATTATATATGCTTTGAACTAATATAAATATTCTAGCAGAAAAATGATAGATATAATTAATCTAACAAAAAAAATAAACCTCTATAGTGGCCATGGTAAAACAAGACATGCATCAGTTGCCTCTGAAATTTTTGTCACTGAATTCCGCGTTCATACAAGAACGTCAATCTGATTTGCTTTGGTCGGAGAACGTTGAGCCTCAGTCGGCAAACGTGTGCAAACTGTCTTCGTTGAGCGTTGATGTATGGACGGCTTCAGCTCGCTCTTTGTCAGTAGAAAAGTTTTAGAGAATTATTGTGCAACCTCTGGCATGGATAATCAAGTATTGAAACTTGATACAAAATGATATTCTTTACCTCATGCTACAATAAAATTTGCACATACTATTTCCGGATTTTACGTACATGTTAACAATTGCATTTTGAATGACAGTATCAGAGAAATCAAAGCCAGCCTTAACAACATGACAATGTATCAAGAAAATGTGGAGTTCATGGCTTCTCATAATTACAAGATTGATCACATATAAAGGGAATGCAGCGGGCTTGTTGATATCATTGCGAAATACACTTCAGCATGGGAGAAGACAGAACATGGAAGGTGGAATGCATGCTACTTCATAAGATAAACAACTCATATTTCCAGGATCTTAATAACACCACATATATTAGAAACTCTTGAAATACCTATTGATCAAGCAAGATAATATTGTTATTGATGGCTAGTTGTTTTATGTTTTTTTAAAATGATTGTGCATGCAAGAATAACTAAATTAGGAAATAAAATTACCTTTAAGACAACAAGATCATTGACACGATTTGGCCCAACTAATTTTCCACTAAATTTCTCTTCTACTCAATAAAATAAGATAAAATGAAAATATTAATAAATATCTTAATAAAATAAAATAAATTTAGTACCTTAATTTTTCCAATGTCACCCAAGTCAACATTTAATGCATCACATGGAATTGTTTGAGTTTGGAGGATCGTTGTCTTCATCATTAAGAGATATGGCTTCCATGGTATGTGAGCCCCGCTAAGACTGCAATAATGCCATAATAAGTTGATGTATGGACGGCTTCAGCTCGCTCTTTGTCGGTAGAGAAGTTTTAGAGAATTATTGTGCAACCTCTGGCATGGATAATCAAGTATTGAAACTTGATACAAAATGATATTCTTTTACCTCATGCTACAATAAAATTTGCACATACTATTTCCGGATTTTACGTACATGTTAACAATTGCATTTTGAATGACAGTATCAGAGAAATCAAAGCCGGCCTTAACAACATGACAATGTATCAATTTACCCGCTATCATAGATCTCATGTCAGCACAAGCACCAAGCATGGTAGAGAGGCTGAACTGATCTGGAATCAGCCCAGATTGATACTCTTTCTTAAATAACTCAAAAGCCTTGAGTGGTAGAGAATTCCAACAATAGCCAGCAAGCATGACATTTGTTAGAATCAGATCACAATTGGAAGAGGCATAGGAGAACAGCCTTGCCGCACTCCCTATGTGCAAACACTTTGCATACATGTGAATAATAGACGCACGTGTAAAGTTAGAGAAGTCTAAGCCTTGTTTTAGTGCCAAAGTATGGATTTGTCTACCTTCGTCTATGGCCTGAAGACCAGTGCAGGCATTCACAACTGTTGAGATGCAATGTTCGTCCAATTGGATCTCGGACTTCCTGAAATCCATAAATGTCTCCAACGCTTTTCTGAAATAGAGGTTGTGAGTAAGGCCAGACATGATAGTTGTCCATGTAACAGCATCATGTTCTACCATGCTAAGAAAGATTCCATATGCCTCGATCATTTCGCGGCATCTAATGTACATTGAAATCATGGCATTCCCCACATAAGTACAAGACAAATACCCAGTTTTTAATATAAGAGAGTGGATTTGATTTCCCTCTTCCTTGAAAACACAAATGTTTAAAATATTGATCCAAGCTCCTCCTTGTGGCTTCACACTAGAAACAAGTAATTTTTCAGCTAACTTTATAGCTTCTGCTCTGCAACCATGTAAAAGAAATCCGGAAATGAGTAATGCATACAAGGACACATCTGGCCTCTTGACCTCCATACAGAGCTGGCTCATATAAGCTACCTCACCTAGCTTAGTTAAGAATTTCACAAGCTCTGCAACAACAAAACAATCAGTCTCCAGGCCAACTTTTAAAGAATAAACATGAACAAACTTGCAAAAATCAAGTATCTCCAATGCAGAAGCAATCCTCATAACTATCCTTAAAGTCACCAAATCCATTCGGAGCCCTATCCGGCACATCTCTAGGCACATTTGAGCTGCTTCAATGAGATATTCATTATGAATGCAACTAGAAATAACAGCATTCCAGGAAATAGTGCTCTTCACTGGGATTTCATAAAACACCTTCAGTGCATCATTCAGAGATCCGCATTTTGCATACATCCCAACAAGACCAACTTCAACAAAACTATCAAACCCGAATCCATGCTTTGTAACCAGGCCATGAACCAACAAACCAAGCTCCAAAATTCCTACTGCTGAACACGCCTTCAGAACAGACGACATTACAAAATGGTTGGGCTTCAGACCACTTCTAAGCAGAGTTCTAAACAATCTGTATGCTTCCATATCAAACCCGTGGTTGGCATGACAAGAGATGAGAGTACACCAAGAAATAAGGTCTTTGTGTGGCATTGCATCAAACAACTTCATGCTGTCATCTAAAAAACCAGATTTCGCATACAAATCCAGGATAATATTTGAAACAAAAAGATCTGATATAAATCCGAGCTTGACCAAATGCACAAGAGCCAGCCCAGCCATCTGAAAGTTTTTAGACCTTATGAATTTCCTCAGCAAATTCACATACATGATAGCACCGGGGGACACGAAACTGTCCAAAGGACCAAAGATATTCAAAACATCGGACATGCTTCCACTGAAAATAGCTCTTCGAAAACTTCGATGTTTAGTAAGACTGCATGGCAGCGAGCTCCCGCATGTAATCGTTGGTATGGACTTGAGAAGCAAAAATGGTGAAATGGTGAAGTAGCAGGAAGCATGAGCAATTGACCTCAACATAAGAGCTTCGGCATGTTATTGGCTAAAAACAATCATATGATGAACGTTTCAAAAAAAAATCAAGCTTGGCAAGAGATTCAATTGAATGTGCTATTTTATGCCCATACAAATCTCTGGATTCACAGTTAGAGGGTTAGATTGGTGGAGGATGAGGAGCCTACACTGGCTGGAACCTCACGGAGACAGAGGAAGTGCTTCTGTGCTGCATCCGGACGTCCTTCAGCCGGTGAATGGAGGTTTGGAGAACTAAAAAAACAGTGGATGGAGGTTTGGCGAGAAAGAAGGAGAAAGTACAACCAGAAACAAAGCATCAGGGGGTGGATCCAGGAATTTCAACTAAGGGGGTCCCCCATCTTTCAATAAGTTTGCGAAACTAGTTGTTGGCCAATACATTGTTAGAGTTTGTTTTTCAAAAATAAAAGAAGTCATGTAACATCTTATTTTGTGTACGTGAGAGCACTTAATAAAAAATTTAATAAAAAAAATATTTATGTATTTAGTACACATATCTATATAAAAATATTAATTAGAGGATCATATAAAAAATGCACTAATTATAATCCATGCTCATAATTCCTAAATCCTGCACATGTGAAAATCGGTCCTCCCAAAGCTCGCTCATTTGACGTCACGCCTCCAATTCCAAGGAAATCACAACCCCTTACCCTCGTCGGTGTTTGCTTCGTTTTCGCATCCAGCTAGGTATGTCTTTGATCTCTAATATGTTTTTGTTTCAAAAAATTTCTCTGTGCATATTTAAAGATCAAAATATGAAAATAATGAATAAATATCTAAAAATTATCAAAGCATACTACTTAACATATTGTTTCCTTTAAGAGCTTATTAACTAGCTTTGATCTTGTGTACTCTTAAGAGCATCTCCAATGGAGATCTCTATATTTAGAGATCTCCATTGTACCATGTTCTCCCAATTTGAAGAACATGGTTAGAGCAACTCCAACCATGTTCTCTATATTTGGAGAACATGATATTATTTTATGTATATATAATATATGTATATTTGGAGAACATGGTTAGAGCAATGAAACAATGTAATTTTAAAAATTTTATGCATATTAATTTGAATGTATTTTGGTGCATGCGCGTGTTTAATCAGTAAAATGTCTTATCTTCTCTTTTTGTATCAAAAAAAATAATTAGAAAATATTCAATATTAGTCTCGTTTTGTAGGTCTCGAAAAGACGATTTTATTGATATATTATATGTTATATTTGGAGAAGTATATTGGCGGCTACGGAGATTATAGCTTTATACATATGTTTTATAAATAAATCAATTAAAGAATTTAAAAACTATAGCCCGTCTGCATTTCCTCTCTCCCTCCTCTAAATTTAGAGGAGAGAGAGGATCTCCATTTTTAGAGGAGCTTTTGCCTATCAGTTGGAGAGAAAATTTTCGGCAAAAATGAAGATATGGAGAAAATAGAGCACGGTTGGAGATGCTCTACGGTGTAATATAAAGATCATTACCAAAATAAGAAAAATTACAAGTGTTGGGTAAAGAAGATGTCGCACTATATCATGCCGAATATGACGATATTTTTTTCAAAGATTCCGAAGAAACTGTGTACAACCCCGTATTCGTTGAGTGAGACACCCCGATGAAGCCAGGGATGCTCGGGTTCAAGCTAGTCAAAGTAGGTGAGTGGGGTAAACAGACCCACACTCGCCCAGAGTGTGAAGGTCTTTCGCCAAGTCAGGCGGGAGGGCTTTCGCCCAGGCAAGCGGAAGGCCTAGAGGATTAGGCGGGAAGGCTCTCGCCAAAACCGACGAGTGGCAGGCGAATCTCGCATCCGCCCCTTGGAAGAGCTGTGGAGGCGAGTGCCTGGCTCACCCAGCATTCACCCCCTTTAGGCGAGTGGTGCCTTCATGGACCACTCGCCCAGTGGAGTCCAGAGGCAGAATTACCTGGATGCCCTTGAGGGATTGCAGGTAGACTTTCAGAACAGTAGAGTTACGTTGTTGGCAGACCCAATTGGGCTGTATTTAGTACTTCTGGACAGCGGAGTTACGTTGTTGGCAGATCAAATTTAGAAATTTATAAATAGAACCGAGAGGGCACCTTTAGAGAGACAGATTGACAGATCCTCTTGTTTCCTTCTTTATCAGGCTTTTCTTAGTGAGCCAAGAGTGTTCTCCAAGGTTCCCAAGCTCAGCATTGGCTTGGGAGAGGAATAACTCTTTGATCTTCTGGGTGTGTGGTGGGATCTCCTCGCTGAGATCTCAGTTCTATTCCCGGGTTCCTGAATCTTTGGTCTAACGTGCTAGTCAGAGAGAAGCAAGTGTGAGGTCACACCCCTTTGGAGACCCCGAACTCCACAGAGACCGATTTTCAATTTCAACATTTGGTGCGGTAAGCGTGGAGAGTGGTCAGCACAGAAGATCCTCAGCTAGCTCTATGACTGGAGGCGAAGGACAAGGGTTTGACCGGGAGCATTCGCCACCCCCACCAGCTTTAGCTATAGTGGACATGTTCGAAGTCTTCAGGAAGGAGGTCATGGAGAACTTGCACCACTGGCTCAGTTCCACTCGCGGTGAGTGCTCAACTCCGGCCGTCCCAGTGGTCGCGCAGCCCGCTCTGGGCGAGAATGCCCCGGTCAGGCGGACCGGGAAGGGGAAGGAAGGCGAGATCAGCGGGCAGGATCCCGCCGGGTGAGAGCTGTTCCCCGACTCGCCGAGTGCGGGCCTGGTCAGTGAGGTGGCCCTGCGAGAGCCACCCACTCGCGTGTTAGGCGGGAGCCCCTTCAGTGAGTTGGTCATATCAGCCCCGGTTCCAGAGGGGTTCAGGGAGCCAGAGATGTCTTATTACACCGGCAGGGACGACCCAGTTAAACACGTCCAGTGGTTTGAGGACGCGGTCTCCATTAAGCAGATGACTGATGCCTTCAAATGCCGGCTTTTTGCCATCTCCTTCAAGGACAAGGCGAGGGACTGGTTTCACCAGCTTCCCAACAGTTCAATTTACTGCTACGCAGATTTGCATCGGGCATTTCTGTTGAGGTTCTCAACTTCGAAGAAGAGGAAGAAGGGTGCATAATTCCTTTTCGCAATCAAGCAGGGACCGGAAGAGACCCTGGCAAGTTATCTTGACCGATTCTTGGAGGAAGTCCTCAGTGTAGAGGAGGTGTCAGGGTTTACCCTGATGATGGCCTTTACCTTGGGCCTGCAGGAAGGGTTCTTTAGGGTGGTGCTGAAGCGGAGGCCACCGCTATCTTTCGAGGAAGTAATGGAAAGAGCGGTGCACGAGATCGAAGATGAGGTAGCAAACCCCAACTTTGCTAGGAAGCTGGCCAGGTTTGGAGGAAGTAAGGAGGAGCAGGGGACAAAAAAGCGTCAGGAGGAAAGAAGAAGGGATGAGCCCAAGGGTCAGGGTTTCCCAAGGCAACAACAAGGGTGGGGTTATCAGGAACCCACCAACCAGCTAGGCTGGAGGCAGTAGGAAGGGCCTGTCCAAGGTCAGGGAAGAAAGTTCCAAGGAGGAGGAAACTACCAAGGGGGGCAGGGGAGGTTCAATCCCCCTGGGTGGAGACGGTCTGAGGCCACCTCTCCCCACTCAACATCAAGCTATGGCAATAGCGTGGAGAAGGAATGGGAGGAGGAGGAATGGCAAGGAGGGCGGAGAGAAGTGGAGGTGGAGTTGTCGTACTGCGACTTCCATCAAATGAAAGGTCACGCAACGACCACCTGCCCAGAATTCCTGGAGCTGAGAAGAGCAAGAGGGCAGGGACAGCAGCCGCCAGCAGTGCGGATCGAGGAGATGGTCATGGGGGTCGACGAAGACAGGTGTGAAGAAAGGGCCGATATAGGGGGCTCTGGAATGATTGGAGTAACCAACGGGGGGGGGGGGGGGGAATCGAGGCCACCCGTATGGAGAGCCTCCAAACCATATTCCGACGGAGTGTCACTTCGACGTCCCGGACCCCACCTCCCGTGGAGAGGATTACCTTCACTTCAAGTGACATGCCGGATCAAGAAAATCTGTTCTGTGACGCGCTAGTGGTGCAGGCAGAGGTCGAGAACTTCACCGTCTCCCGGATCCTGGTAGATAACGGGAGCTCGGTCAACGTCGTCTTCAAGAAGGCGTTTGACGGGATGAAGGTGGAGGCAAAAAGGGTGCTGGCCTCGGATGGACCACTCTTCGGGTTCTCGGGAGAAAGGAAGGAGGTAGAAGGAGAAGTGGGGCTCAACGTGACTCTGGGGGGTCAGTCCCACAACTGTCGGTCCGTGATCGTGGACGCCCCCAGCAGCTACAATGTCATCTTTGGCTGGCCCCTCATCAACGCGTTCCGGTGCGTCCCTTCATCCTTCCATCAGTGCCTCAGGTTCAACGATGGAGGGGTGCAGGTCTGGGTTTGGGGAGATCATAAGGTGGCGAGGCAGTGCTATGTCACCGCGATTAACACCATCTCGTGGATGGGGGAGGCCGAAGCGATGGGGAAGGTGATGGAGGAGGCGTCGGCAGAGTCAGGGGAGAAGCAGGCCCTCGTTCCGGAGGAGGGTGCAGGAGAAGAGCCAAGAGGAGGGGAGGAGATGATAGTGGTGAAGGAAGCAGTGGAAGAGGAGGTCCTCGCCCAAGGAGAACGGGCAGTTGAAGAGTGGGAGGAGCAGTCCCGGCTGGAGCCGGTGGAAGCGGCGACAGAGCTGGAGGTTCTGACCCGAGCAGGCAAGGCGGAGAAGGCGCGGGTTAGCGGGGGCTTAGGCAAAGAGGATCAAGAGAGGAAGATGGCATGCATTCAGAAGCACGTGGACATCTTCGTATGGAGCACATCGGATATACCTGGCATCGATGCGGACGTGGCTTGCCACCGGCTGAACCTCGACCTGAAGGTCCGCCCTATTCGCCAAAATAAAAGGAACGTGGCTGACAAGCTCGAGGGGCCTATCTAGGAGGAGGTGGAGAAACTTCTCAAGGTCGGGTTTGTGTCAGAGATCTAGTTTCAGAGCTGGGTCTCAAACGTTGTAATGGTAAAGAAGGGAGATGAGAGGTAGAGAATGTGCGTTGATTTTTCATTGTTGAATAAAGCATGTCCCAAATATTGTTACCCCTTGCCTCAGATCGACGCGCTGGTTGACTCAGCCGTCGGTTTCCTTGTAATGAGTTCTGGATGCTTTTTCAAGTTATCACCAGATCAGGATGCACCCTCCAGATGTAAAGGACGTGTCTTTCATCACAAGCAGCAGATGCTATAACTATAATATGATGCCTTTTGGGCTGAGGAACGCAGTGACAACCTATCAAAGGATGATGGATAGGTCTTCTGGGAACAGAGAGGACGAAACCTAGAGGTATATGTGGACGACTTGTTGGTGAAGAGTAAAGACGTGAGCTCTCACCTTCAAGATATGGAAGAAACTTTTTCCACCTTGCGAAGATTTAAAATGAGGTTGAACCCCCAGAAGTGTGTTTTCAGAGCAAGTCGGGGAAAGTTCCTTGGACACCTCCTAACCCCGGCTGGGGTGGAGCCCAACCCGGATAAAGTAAAAGCCATAGTAGAGCTAGGGTCGCCAAGGAATGCCAAAGAGGTCCAACGCCTGACAGGAAAGCTTGCGGGGCTGAGTAGGTTTCTTTCTCGGGCAAGAGAGAAGTGCTCACACTTTTTTAGGGTACTGCGAGGAGGTCAGAAGTTTGAGTGGTTAAAGGAGTGTGAGGAGGCTTTCCAGTCTCTGAAATGTCAGCTCTCCAAGGCCCCACTGCTCCAAGGACCCAAAGAGGGGGAAGACTTGACCTTGTACCTCGGAGTGGGAACAAAGGCCGACAGTTCCGTTTTAGTCCGGGAAGAGAGTAAGAAGCAATTGTCGATTTATTATGTAAGTCGGGTCTCGAAAAAGGCAGAGCTCAGGTATCCCATCCTGGAGAAGTTGTCATTTGCGTTGGTCATCTCGACTCGGAAGCTCCGACCTTACTTTCAGACTCACTCGATTCGGGTGGCGACAGATCATCCGTTGTGTGGCATCTTCGAAGGGGTGGAACTTTTGGGAAGGTTGGCAAAATGGTCAGTGGAATTGAGTGAGTTTGACGTCTCTTACATCCCGCGCCTGTCAGTTAAAGCACAAGCAGTGACAGACTTCTTGGCTGATTGCGTGGTGGAGTCGGAAGAGGTCGGTCTAAGCCAACCCGTAGCTTGTAAGCTGCTAGTGGATGGAGCATCGGGAAGGCACTCCTTGGGCGCAGGGGTGGTCTTGGAAAGTCCCCAGGGAACAAAGATATAACAAGTCATAGTAATACACTTCCCCGTAACCAACAACCAGACGGAATATGAAGCAGTCATTGCAGGAATGCGACTCGCTAAGGAGCTGAGAGTGCAGGACATGGAGGTGTTGACGGACTCGATGGTGGTGACCTTGCAAGTCAAAGGGGAGTTTGAGGCAAGGGAGCCGACCCTGCAACAATATTTGCTCATGGTAAGAGGCCTTATTGGGGGGTTTCAGACTTTCTCCATCTGACATGTACCACGTGAGGAGAATGCTGCGGCGGATCATCAGACTAAGTTCAGTCCAAGGGCCAGAGGGACCGCGACAGACTTATTCCGACCATCTATAGAAGAGGGAGAACTAATAGAGATAGATCATCACCCCTCGTGGAAGGCTCCGATTTTCAAGTTTCTAACCACCAGTGAGTTTCCAGGGGAGACCACAGACAAAAAGCGTTTCAGGCATAAGTCGGCATATTATCTGTTGCGCGAGGGAAAGCTGTTTCGGAAGACTCTCTCGAGACTTCTGGCTAGATGTGTATCTGAGGAAGAGGTTCCAAGGATTTTAGAGGTCCACTCAGGAGAGTGTGGAAGCCATTCAGGGAGCAGGACCCTAGAAGGCAGGATCGTCCGACATGGGTATTTTTGGCCAACCTTGAGCAAGGACGCAGAAGAATTTACAAGGAAATGTCTTAAATGTCAGTTATTCGCGCTGTTGCAACTCTTACCCGCCCAGAGACTCAGAAGTATCACGACACCATGGTCTTTTGAGATTTGAGGAATGGACGTGGTGGGGCCTTTTCCTCAGGTCAGCGGGCAGAAGATATTTCTTCTGGTCATGATTGATTATTTCTCAAAGTGGTTGGAAGTTAAGGCCCTGGCCAAGGTGACCTCTCAGGTGGTTCGTAACTTTGTATGAGGGGAGATCATCTGTCGGCATGGGCTACCCCAAGCTATAGTCACCGACAACGGGCCGCAATTCGCTAGCGAGGAGTTCTTCAGTTTCTATGGCCAGCTCGGGATTGATCTCTAGTTCGCATCGGTCCATCATCCCCGGAGTAACGGGCAGATAGAGGCGGCGAATAAGATCATCTTAAACCTGTTGAAAAAGGTGGAAAATCTAAAGGGAAGCTGGGTGGAACAGCTCCCATTAGTTCTTGGGCCCTGAGAATCACGCCCAACACCACCACAGGGGAAACTTCGTTCAGGCTTTCACATGGCTACAAAGTCGTGCTTCACGTAGAGTTTGAGGTTAGGTTATCGCGGGTGGTTATCGCAGGAGAAGGGGAGGAAGACTGGAGAGTCGAGAATGAAGGCGAAATGCGACTTTCACTGGACCTGGTAGAAGAGCTTCGCGACCTAGCCGTCATCAGACAAGAGGAGGTTAAACGTCGAATGGCCTGAGTATTTTGAAAAACATATGCGCATCAAACAATTTGTAAAGGGAGATCTAGTCTTGAAAAAGGTAGATGCGACCGGGAGGTCAGCAACAGTAGGAAAGCTCAATCCCAACTAGGAAGGTCCTTATATTGTCGAGGAAGCCCTCGGGTCAGGAGGTTATCGCTTCCAAAATGTAGATGGGGTGACCATCAGTCACACCTGCAGTGACGATGACTTGAAACGCTTTTATCCTTAAGAATAAATAAAAAACATGTTCGTTTTTCTAACTCTTATCCTTCTTAGCATATTCCCCTTGTGGCCTGAGAAACAAGTTTAAACTAAGTCTTGAGCAGCTCCTGCTGTCAGGCTCTCACCTAGCTGGTAGGTTTGAAGGGCCCTTGGTGGACGCTGTAAAATATCTTGAAACTAAGTCCCGAGCAGCTCCCGCTGCCAAGCTCTCACCTAGCCGGCAGGTCTGAAGGACCCTCTGTGGATGCTGTAAAATATCTCGAAATTAAGTCTCGAGCAGCTACCCACTACTAGCCTCTCACCTAGCTGGCAAGTCTGAAGGCCCTCAGTGGACGTTGTGAAATATCTTGAAGTTAAGTCCCGAGCAACTCCCGCTGACAGACTCTTACCTAGCTGACAGTTCTGAAGGGCCCTCGATGGATGCTGCGAAATATCTTGAAACAAAGTCCCGAGCAGCTCCTACTGTCAGACTCTTACCTAGCTGGCAGGTCTGAAAAGTCCTCGGTAGACGCTGTGAAATATCTTGAAACTAAGTCCCGAGCAGCTCCCGCTGTCAGGCTCTCACCTAGCTGGCAGGTATGAAGGGCCCTCAGTGGACGCTGTGAAATATCTCGAAACTAAGTCCCGAGCAGCTCCCGCTGTCAGGCTCTCACCTAGCCGGCAGGACTGAAGGGCCCTCGGTAGAAGCTGTGAAATATCTTGAAGTTAAGTCCAGAGCAGCTCCCGCTGTCAGACTCTCACCTAGCCGGCAAGTCTGAAGAACCCTCAGTGGATGCTGTGAAATATCTTGAAACTAAATCCCGAGCAGCTCCCGCTGTCAGGCTCTCACCTAGCTGGCAGGTCTGAAGGGTCCTCGGCGGACGCTGTGAAATATCTTGAAACTAAGTCCCGAGCTGCTCCCGCTGTCAGGCTCTGACCTAGCTGGCAGGTCTAGTTGGCCCTCGATGGACATTGAGAGATGTTTTGGAATTAAGTCCCGAGCTGCTCCTGCTGTCAGGATCTCACTTAGCTGGCAGGTCTGGTTGGCCCTCGGTGGACGTTGTGGAATGTTTTGGAATTAAGTCCCGAGCTGCTCCCGTTGTCAGGCTCTCACCTAACTGACAGGTCTGGTTGGCCCTCGATGGACGTTGTGCAATGCTCTGGAGGCAGATGTCCCAAGAACGATAACATTTATTCAGAGTGTGACATGCGAGATCCCGATGCACCAGTGGGATTCGTATAACGCAAAGTACCCATTCGACAGGATCCTCTCGACAAGATCCTCTCGGCAGGACCCACTCGGCAAGGTCTACTGACAGACCTACTCCACGGGCCAGCCCCGCTGGGTAAAGAGGCAAAGCCGTCTCCCACCAGACTTGGTTCACGAGCGTAAACCGCGAAGGCACTGCTGTCACCACCTAAAAGCTTAAGGTACGTGCGAATGCGCGGGAGCGTTTGCGAGTAGCAAATAGCGAGAAATAAGAAATTAAGAGCAGCAGTCCTTTCAGAAGAAACAAAAGTTCAAAGTTTACATCCCAAAAAGAAAAGAAGAAGAATAATACTTTTTATATATATCAGGGGTCTCGCCTGTTACATGAATGTCCAGAAATAAAAACAAAATAAAGTTAAAAATAAGATGCA
This sequence comes from Platanthera zijinensis, assembly GCA_039513925.1. Classification (NCBI taxonomy): domain Eukaryota; kingdom Viridiplantae; phylum Streptophyta; class Magnoliopsida; order Asparagales; family Orchidaceae; genus Platanthera; species Platanthera zijinensis. The sequence goes on along the minus strand of CM077089.1, from coordinate 177,056,686 downwards.
GAAAGTCTTCAGGAGGAGTCGTCGGGCTTCTCGCTGGAGGATCCTTCGCTCAGACGTGAGTCAGCTTCTCCCTCGCGCTGGAGGTCGTCCTTGCCCTCGGGCGTGGTGATAGGGGTGAATAGCCAGGGGAGGACGCTGCGCGCCGTGAGCTTCTCGCCTCCTTCGTTCAGCAATCCGGCATCTCGCAGCACTTCGATCACGTGCTTGGCCGTACCTTGGGCATTCTCCTGCATCATCACTTAGATTTCATAGTTGATGTATTAATGCATCTTAACCTTCTCGCTCGGGGGTGGCGAAATGAGAGTTTCTTGCAGGCGTTTGTTCTCAACCTTCAACCCCGCGACCTCGTGCTCAAGGCTAGTCACCCGCGCGCGTAATAGCTCGGCGTTAGTGGGATTCTGCGGAAAGGGAATTGAAAAGAGTTAGCTTGAAATGAAGCCATAGTACAGAAGATTACTGAAGTTTCACCTACCCCTTGCGTTGGGCGACTGGCGAGGAGCGCATCAGAGGCCTCCAATTGGCGCTTCAGGGAAGTCACCTCTGCCGAAGCGAGATCCCATGACTTTTGAACCTCACCCAGATTCTGCTCGATGTTGAGGCAGGAAGGCCTAGAGGGTTAGGCAGGAAGATTCTTGCCAAATCAAACGGATAACATAAGGATCCTGCACTCGCCCGGAAGGAGCAAAGGGCACCCGCCAGAGCAGGCGGGAAGTCTCTCGCCAAAACCAGCGAGTGGCAGGCGAATCACGCATCCGCCCCTTGGAAGAGCCGTGGAGGCGAGTGCCTGGGTCACCCAGCATTCGCCCCCTTTAGGCGAGTGGTGCATTCATGGACCACTTGCTCAGTGGGGTCCAGAAGCAGAATTACTCGGATATCCTTGAGGATCTGCAGGTAGCCTTTCAGAACAGCGGAGTTACGCTGTTGGCAGACCCAGTTGAGCTGCATTTAGTACTTCTGGACAGAAGAGTTACGATGTCAGCAGACCAAGTTTAGAAATCTATAAATAGAACCGAGGGGACACCTTTGGAGAGACAGATTGACAGATCCTCTTGTTTCCTTCTTTATCCGGCTTTCCTTAGCGAGCCAAGAGTGTTCTCTAAGATTCCCAAGCTCAGCATTGGTTTGGGAGAGGAAGAGCTCTTTGATTTTCTAGGTGTGTGGTGGGATCTCCTCGCTGAGATCTCGGTTCTATTCCTGGGTTCCTGAATCTTTGGTCTAGCGTGCTAGTCAGAGAGAAGTAAGTGTGAGGTCGCACCCCTTTGGAGACCCCGAACTCCACAGAGACCGATTTCCAGTTTCAACACTATGAGTAAAAAAGAAAATGAACTTGAGGTGGTCAAAATTAGTTACAACTATCTCAGCTAAATTTACACATGTTACATCTGCAAAAATTAATTAAACCAGTAAGTTATCATGCAATCTTTCTCCTCTTCCAGCTAAAAAAGAATTTGAACGTCTCAGGCTCCGTTTGGCACGGCGGTGGCGGTCATGAACATGAGGGTTAAACTGTCATTTGTCAACACCTCGGTCTTATAAGAACGCTTAAATCCCGAAGCATCGTCCTATCGTCTGTCTTGGGCTTTTTAGGAGAAACAGGTCGAAGGTTCATGTCCCAATCCAATCATGGAGATAATTCCCAGCTCTGACTCCTGATTATCAAGGTCAGTGTACAAGCTAAGGGAAATGATCTTTGGGGGGTCCTGCAGGACATACACACTCGAGTCCACCATCCTTCCACGAGCTTGTATCCTCCGGAGTTCAGTTGCCCAACTGCTTCTAAAAGCATGTTGGGTTATCCCACTTTGGCAATAACAGAGACGCGTCCTGCCCCACAAGACAAACAATCGCTAAGAGCGGAGCTTTTAGTCTTCTCAAAGACCGATGACGTCTTTATACAAGATATCACTTTGTGAGGTCGATCCTTCATCGAGTTTAAGAGATTAGCGTCCAGACCTGTTCCTGATAGTTCCTCCAGTCGGAGGAGAGATGCAATCAGCGGTAACTAGGCCAACATGCAAGGGGGGAGCTGATCTCGGCCGTCAATGCAGAGGCTCGGTCTTACAAGGACGCTTAAATCCTGAAGCATCGTCCCATCGTCCGCCCTGGGCTTTTTAGGAGAAACAGGTCGAGCGCAAGTTTCCTAAATCGATCGTGGAGTTTGACTTCACTGCTTCTAGTTTATCATGAGATGAATGAACACAAAGAAGACAACTCGCAACCACCCGTGGCTCCGGGGGCGAGGAAATGTATATATTGAAATGTGATTACAAGAGTAATTACAGGTTACCGCTAAGGGTAAAACCTTTTCAGGTCATCCCCGCTCCAAGTACTCCCTAGTTGCTCTCCTTCCCGGTTTTGCATACGGTAGCCACCAGTGGCTAGGGCTTCCTGGACGATGAAAGGTCCTTCCCAGTTGGGATGTAGCTTGTCAACAACATCTCCCCTTCCCGCGACGTCTACCTTCTTCATGACCAGCTCTCTTGTGAGGAAATGCTTAAGGCAGACATTCTTGTCGAAGTGTTTTGCCATGCGCCTCTTGATTTCCTCCTGGTAGACGGAGGCTAAGTCGCAAAGTTTCCGATGTAGTCCAGCGAGAGCCTCTGAGCATCTTCATTTTCCAAGCGTCACTCTTCACTGTCTTCTCCTGCTGCCACGACCCTCGGGCTCCAAACCTCAAATTTCACTTGGATGAGTGCCTCAGACCCGTGGGATAACTTAAAGGGCGTTTCCCCCTGTGGCCGAGTTTGGAGTTCTCAGAGCCCATAGGACCGAGGGGTGTTGCTCTGCCCAATTGCCATTCAGATTGGTGACCTTCTTCAGGAGGTTGATGATCAACTTATTGGCGGCTTCCACCTGTCCATTGCTCCGAGGGTGATGCACGAAGGCGAATCAAAGATCTGTCCCTAGTTGGGTGCATAAATATTCCAACTCTAAGCTGACAAACTGCGGGCCGTTGTCGGTGACGATGACGAGAGGGATTCCCAACCTGCAAGCGATCTATCCCCAGTTGAAGTTCTTCACGATCTGAGAAGTGGTTTTGGCAAGGGTCTTTACCTCGATCCACTTGGAGAAGTAGTCGATCATAACGAGAACGAACTTCCTCTGTCCGCTGGCTTGGGAGAAAGGGCCAATCAAATCCATCCCCCAAATGACAAAGGGCCAGGGAGCGGTGATTGAACGGAGCTGCTGAGCTGGCTGCAACTGAAGGGGTGTGAAAAACTAACACTTCGAACACTTCTTGGAGAAGGCCTCTGCATCCTTCCGGATGGTCGGCCAGAAGTAGTCGCGCCTTAGAATCCTCTGCTTGAGAGTACGGGTCACCGAGTGGATGTCACACTCTCCCGAATGGATCTCCTCCAAGACTCGAGGAATTTCAGCCTCTGGCAGGCATCTGGCCAGAGGGCCTGAAATGGTCTTGCGATAAAGCTCCCCTTCCTGTAGGAGGTAGTAAGTCGCCTTGTATCAGAACTTTCTCTGATCTCCTTCACTGGCGGGAAGTTGACCCGTCGTTAGGAACGCAACGAACGGATCCTTCCAAAAAGCCCTTTGCTCGATCTCCATCATCTCTCCTTCCTTGATGGACGATCGAAACAGTTCAATCACTGTCCCCCCAACACGGGGACCACTTGGCAAGATAATTTGCCTCTGAATTCCCCTCCCGGGGTACATGTTCGACGAAGGACTGAAATCCCTCGATCAGACCTTTAACCTTGACCAAGTACTTCTGCGGGATGGGATCGCGCACCTCGAACTCTCCCCTGAGCTGCGACGCGACCACCATTGAGTCGGTGAAGGCTTTTAGGTCCTGGAACCCCAAGTCTTTGACGAGACCCAAACCTGCCACCATGGCTTCGTACTCCGCCTGATTGTTCGTGACGGGGAAGAGGTTCTCGACGGCTTGCTCGATCCTAGTTCCCTGCGGGCTCACTAGCACTACTCCGGCTCCCACGGAATACTTGCCTGAATCCCCGTCCACGAACATCCTCCAAGAGACTAGGTTGGAAGAGCTTTCGTCTCCTCCTACCTCGACCGAGAAGTCGGCTAGGAAGTCTGCCACAGCCTGAGCCTTGATCGCTACCCTCGGAGAGTAGAAAATGTCAAACTCACTGAGCTCCACAGCCCACTTGGCCAACCTGCCAGAATGCTCCACTCCATCCAAGATACTGCGAAGCGGGTGATCTGAGACGACCTTGATGAAGTGAGTCCACCAGATCCTTTATGTGCTCCGCGACGCTTCTGCTTTTGACAAGCAGGTCATCCACATATACTTCAAGATTCCGCCCATTCTGCTCCTTGAAGACTTGGTCCATCATCCCCTGGTAAGTCGCGCCCGCGTTGTTGAGCCCGAAGGGCATCATCTTATAGCTATAACAGTCATCGCTAGTGATGAAAGAAACATCGCGGAAGTCGGGGGGATGCATCCAGATCTGGTGATATCTTGAAAAAGCATCAAGGAAACTCATTACAGGAAACACGACAGCTGAATCAATCAGCGCGTCGATTTGAGGCAAGGGGTAGCAATCATTCGGGAAGGCTTTATTTAACATAGAAAAATCAATACATAGACGTCAGCCCCCTCCGGACTTCTTCACCATTACAACATTGGAGGCCCAGCCTGGATGTAGCTTCTCCACATCCTCTCTGATCGGCCTGGCCAGCACGGTGGCGTTCTTCCTCTGCTTCTGACGGACGGGGGCAACTTGGGGATCCAGGTTGAGGCGATGGCAGACAACATCGACATCAATCCCTGGCATCTCTGCAGCACTCCAGGCGAAGATATATACATTCTCCTGTAGACATACGACCATCTCTAGCTTCCCTTCCGTCGTCAGAGATCCTCCGACCTTCAGCAGCCCCGGCTCTCCTCTCCGGGTGATCACTTTCAGCTCCTCCAACTCTTCGACAGCCCTCAGACCTTCCTCCCTCTCCAGTAGCTTCTCCAACCTCTCAGCGTCCTTCATCAAGTTGATGGTACTAACGACATTCAGGTAGCACTCCCTGACGGCTTTCGGATCGCCCCTGATCCTCACATGAACATCTCCTCAACAGTACTTCAGGCATTGATGATATGATGATGGAACCGCCTTGAAGTAGTTGATGAGGGGACGTCCAAAGATGGCGTTGTAGCAGCTCGGCGCGTCGACGATGACAAAGCGACATCAGATAGAAGTGCCACACGGGGTGACCAGAAGATCCACTCCTCCCTCCACCTCTTTCTTCTCTCCCGAGAAGCCAAAGAGGGGTCCGTCCGCAGCTTGGATCTTGGAAGCTTCCACCTGCAGCTCGACGAAGGTCCTCTTGAAGATGACATTCACCGAACTCCCGTTGTCCACGAGAATTCGGTCGACGGTGAAGTCCTCAATGGCGGCTTGGATGACCAGGGCATCATGAAAGGGATTCTTATTCCCCAGCATGTCTTCCTCGGAGAAGGTGATCTCCTCTAACGGCGGCGGAACTTGAGAAGTCGAGGCTACGCCCTGAGAGGTAGAGGCGACGCTATTTCGATAGATCTGATGGAGATTTCCCTTGCGGGAAGCTCCAAGTCCGGCCCCGCCGTTGATCACTCCAACCTGCCCACCTCCTGGGTCGTGGATCACCACTCTGCGACCTCCCTGGTCGACCCGGTCTTCGTTCCTCCTCCTCACCGGAGCTTGGAACACTACCGGTCCCGTTGGCGCTTCCTGCATGGGCTGCTCCCTCCCAAAACTCCGGACAGCCTAACGTCTCATGCCCCACTACCCGATGCAGATCGCAGTAGAGGGGAATCTTCGCCTCCAAACGCATCGCCCGTCGCGCCTCCTGCCTGCGACGCTTATTGCCCTGTCGGACAATGACCATCGCCTCTCCCCCAGCTCCTCTCCGGCCTCCACCATGCTGGTGGTAGTTTCTCCTCTCTTGCTGCTGGAACTGCGGCCTAGCAGGTGGCCTCCACTGGGGCCGATTCGCATGGTACTGGAATCGCCTCTCTTCTCCCCTCCTCTCCGGAGCCTACACGGGCCTCCTCTCCTCCTGCCTCCGAGGCCTCTCCTGCCTCCTACGCTCTTCCGCCCTCCTGGGCTCTTCTCTCTTCCTCGGCTCTTCCCTCCTCTCGACCTGTCTCTCCTGCAGCCTTCTAGCCCTTACTTCTGAAGGTCCTCCTCTCTCTTCTCCCTAGCTCCTCTCCATCCATCCTCGCCAAGAAGTTTCGGTTCTTCTCCTCTCCCTGGACGAATGTATTCGCCCTCTCTATCAGCTCCTCGAAAGACCTCGGGGGTTTAGACCCGATCTCTAGGCTGAAGACACCCTACTTCAGACCAAACTTCAGGGCCAGCATCAGAGTGAAGCTGTCCACTTCCTCTACTTCCAAGACCTCCTCATGGAAACGTTCGATGCAGTGGCCAAGACACTCATGCTGCCCTAGCGCGATCTTAAAGAGAGCAGTTGCCTTCTTCCTCTTTTTGGATGTCGCGAACCTTGTCATAAGGCCCCAACTCAAATCCGCAAAGCAGTAGACGGAACCTGCTGGCAACTAATGAAACCAATCTCTCGCATTACCCTTGAAGGTGATCGAGAAGAACCTGCACTTGAAGGCGCCCGACATGTTGCAGATGCACACTACGTCCTCAAACCACTAGAGATGTCTGACCGGGTCATCTATGCCGGAGTAGTAGGTCAGGACGGGCTCTCTGAAACCCTCGGGAATTGGGTCTGCGAGGATCTTGTCACAGAAGGGGCTCCTCCCTCTCTGGCAGTGACACGTTTCATCCTCGCTGGTATCATCATCATACTCGCTCCACTAGCGAGTATCTGGATACCTCGCCGACGGCTCTGGATCTCGAAACCTGATCCCATGGCTGCTGGTCAGATAGTGCCGCGACTGTCTCAGTCGCTCCTCTCTCTCCCAGGCACGCTCCTTCCCAAGTCGCCTCGGCGGCGCTTCTTCATCTAACAGTGTCACGCGACAGGGAGAGGTCGTCGTGACATCAGGGAGATGAGGGAGCCCTGAGAGAATGGTCCTCTCGATCCTCCTCGCAAACTCCTCGAACGCAGCTACGGTCACAAACTTGCCTCCTCGCGTCGAGTTACTAACTTCTATCGAGTTGCCGACTAACTCGCCTTGCTCGTCTGCACTCACCATCTCGCCTACCAGCGAAGCTTTACTTCCTTGGCTGCGATCCACGCTCACCGCACCAAGTGTTGAAGCCGGGAAAATTCCATACTCCAAAAATCGAATCAAGGCAGCCTAAGGTTACCGGCTCAACGGTTGGGCCCGACGGCTAGCGGGCTAAGGCACGGGAGTCGTCGAACAATAAACAGGACCCCAGACACTGCGGCAGGAAGGTCCCACCGCGTACCCGGAAGCTTAGAAGAAACAACCCCTCAACAACCAAAAATGACCGAGCAGGGTACGAGGAAGACTAGCTGATAACTAAGTCGCGGCGACTAAAGGGGAATAGTCGCTAGGTCGCGGCCTGGTCTCTCTGAAAAAGGAATCCAAAAACTCAGTTGATGTCCAAGAAAAGAGGTCTCGAGATCTTTGCGAGATTTTCAAGTGTCTCTCCTCATACCCCTGGGGTCGTATTTATAGGGAAATCCAAGGGGAGGAGTTGGGTCTTATTTAGAGCCCACCGTTCGGCGACTATGCGACTTCTCTGGAGGAGCTCGTCTGGTTGGGCGAGTAACTGGCCTAGTCGCCTACCTGACGAGTATGCGATGTGAGCTCTCCATACTCGCCCAGGTCTTCTGCTGACGTCTGACTTGACTTGCTGACTTTGACTTCTGCTGACCTGGCTCTGGAGGGATCCACCCTCAACGAATACAGGTTGTACAATTAGGGAATAAAGGATGTGCTAAGCCTGGTCTTCATAATGTTTATGTCCTCGCAGAATCTAAAATAATGGTCCATAAATTGTTACACAATAAGCATAAATGAATCTTATACAAACATGTACAAGAAAATGTGGAGTTCACGGCTTCTCATAATTATAAGATTGATGACATATAAAGAGAATGCAGCGGGCTTGTTGATATCATTGTGAAATACACTTCAGCATGGGAGAAGACAGAGCATGGAAGGTGGAATGCATGCTACTTCATAAGATAAACAACTCATATTGTCAGGATCTTAATAACACCACATATATTAGAAACTCTTGAAATACCTATTGATAAAGCAAGATAATATTGTTAGTGATGGCTACTTGTTTTATGTTTTTTTAAAATAATTGTGCACGCAAGAATAACTAAATTAGGAAATAAAATTACCTTTAAGACAGCAAGATTATTGGCACGATTTGCCCCCAACTAATTTTCCACTAAACTTCTCTTCTACTTGATAAAATAAGATAAAATGAAAATATTAATAAATATCTTAATAAAATAAAATAAAATAAATTTAGTACCTTAAATTTTTTGATGTCATCCAAGCCAACATTTAATGCATCACATGGAATTGTTTGAGTTAGGAGGATCGTTGTCTTCATCATTATGAAATATGACCTCCATGGTATGTGAGCCCCATTTCAAATTTACTCACATATACAATATTTAAAATTTACTAACATCAAAATCTTAAGTTCAAGTCTAAACACCCAGGTTGTCTTAAATATCACTATAAGCACCTTACAACTCGTAGGAAGCAGTAAGATATAGGTAATTCTGACAAACTTATAATCAACTTTTAGTTAAGCTGTGAATATACCTACTATGAGCTCAAAAAATTTGCAATAGCTAACAAATAAAAAAAATGGAGCAAGTCACAAGGGATGGTGTATTGCTTAAACAACAGCGGGAGTTATTAATGCATTAAAAGTCGTGCAATAGATTCAATTTATGTTACGGTAGGATATTCGAGCAACTGAAAAAATATGGAATCAAGCATATTAATTTTTCTGATGCGCCCAACGATGCATTAACGTAAGCCCTATTTATTTTGTGCATTTGTTTTTTGCTAGTTTGTTTCTAGTTATATCTTATTTAAGGTCTTTGTTTCAGTGGTGTCAAGTTGGCTAACGTTTTCACGCATGTTGCATTTTGGTTTCGGTTTATTTATCCGACCAGCCAATAAGACCTTAAACAAATCGGTCCATCAATGCAAGTGTGAGAGATGAGCAAGCAAAGCAAAAATATATATCAAACTTTAGACATTTTTATAAATTAAAACACCAATACTACATGATAACTATTATAATTATTCAAAAGTAATGACCAGTTTTGGGTTATAAGAAAAATATTCAATCTCAATGCTGATCAATTTCTGAATGGAGAAAGTCGCCTCTTAGCTCTCCCAATCGAAAACTTGAACTATTTGTCTCTCCAAGATCCCATGGCCTCTAAAAATCATTTATTGTACATTATTTACATACCTGTCTACTTAAATTATGGCATTCGGCTAATGAGAATTAGACAAGTAATTGTAGGGAGGAAAAATATGACACCCAATTCATGGAAGGAAGGGCATGACTCCGTTTGGCGTGACGTTTTAGCTCAGGTGAGTTTGGTCATGAATACTACCATCATTCTATGAATGTTTGGCATGACAACAGTTATGACCGCCATTAAGAAAAAAACTAAATTTGAACATAAAATGGACATAAAATGGACAAAGTTCCTTTGGCAAGATCAGGCGGTCAAGAACTATGGTTCATAACCACCGTGTTCATGACTGCCAACTGAGCCCTAATCTAATGGATCCAAATGAAACTGAACACATGGATCATGGGGCAACAACAAATCAGGTTAAAATTCAAATTATTGCGCACAAACAGAAAATCGAACAAGGAAGTGTCCCAGAAAACAGACACCAAAAATAATCCAAAAATGCAGTTAGATATTCAGAGACCTGCAAAAATGGAAACATATGGACGTTCTGCCGAAGAATAAACAGAGGAGGAAAGAAGATACCGCCAACTTGGAAGAATAAACAAACGCAGGGTCGAAGACTCTGATGCCGAAGAAGGATCTCGCGGGCTTCTCCGAGCAGCGGCACAAAGCTAGGGTTAGGGTTTGAGAGCACTCGGCAGAAACGCTAATCTCGGGCCTAAACCCTAGTTAATTTACAAACAGTGGAGAAAAGATGCAACCATATTTTAGGTCCGGTGTGCGGACCGCTGGGTAGCCGTCCGCTAATAATAATGATTAGCACTAATAATTTATAGTGTATTTTAATTATTTGTGCACTTATAGTTCTTAAAATAAATAATTAATGTTAGATCAGAACATGGAGTCGGAACATAACCATATTCTAACAAATGTGATTGATGATATTCTACTTTAATTCTAAAGTTTCGTAAAATGTTGTACCAAACAAAAAAAATTGTTTGGATATTAATTTAGATTAGAATTGAGCCCTCCTTAATTAATTCCGTTTTGAGCCTCTTAATTTTTTAACCGGCTACACCCACATAAAAAGATAAGACTTCCTCAATAAAGTCTAACAACAAATCAGGAAAATCCCGACTTCAAATGTTCGGATCTAAGTATAGACTAAGGTTTTTGATTTTGCGTTTGATCGCCACAATTCAGATGGTTAGAACAAGAGAGAGAAATGTTTACAAGCACACCTCAGATGCCTCGGCAGGAAGATCGCACCACCTATCTAGAAGTTTGAGAGGAACTTCCACTCTGAAACCAAAAGGCTGAGTGTGATACGAAGAATGCACGAACTTGATGAGTTTGTATTTTTTTTTTTGGAGTCTCTACTAGCGAGTTACAAGAGCTACTCGCTCATACAAGCCCAGACTTGCACATACTCGACTGTTGAGATTTGCAAATAGTTGCCAGGCTGCCGAGCTAAATGGTCTACAAATAGCCGCCTCTTTAGATATTTTTGATCTCGACAAATTACGAATTGTACATCAACTAAATGATGATCGACTCTTGCCCAACAAAATATTCTTAGTTAATATAACATTTGTTGAGGTATATTGATTAGATGTTATAGGTGCTTAACGGGTTAGGTTTAGGATCTTGATGACATCCAATAACCCGTCGTCGGAGATTTAGGGTTACACATATAAATACCTCTGCTGGGGGAAACGCGGAGGTCGTTCCAAACTAAACGGTCACACGGGATGCTTCGAGCGCACTAACAACATTAACATATGTTTTCGTTCTTCTACTATAAAGGATGATACCTCATATTTCACGCAACTAAGTAAAAGTTAAAGAGTATATTTATAATGACTTTTATGATAATGATTTTCAAGTTCGAAACAAGATTAGCCCAAAGAATAATTAAGAAGTTTATATATACTACTAAAAACAACTCAAATAGTGAAGTCTATATAACCATACATTTTTTTGTGCATATTTCAAAAATAAAAGTTGGATCAAATTCAGACCATTTGAAGTTAAGTAGATATCCTAAATTCATTTTCATAAACCTTGGTTTAGCTAGAATATGTAGCTAACCATCTAATGATATTTTAGGGTGATTGAAATAGAGCAATGTTATATGCAGGACGTTTTTGGCCTTATGCAGGTCGCGGATATATAAAGGCCAAAGATTTATTCATGCAGACCAAATTTCACATATGCAGACCAAATTCAAAAATCAATCTCATTTGTTTTACATTTAATTAAGTCAAATAGAACAATTTTATCATACAACTAAGCACATCAAATCATATATAACAACTCAAATCAAAACTTGGCATTAAACCTGTTTATCAAAAGTTAAATACTTATAGTCTCAATTAAAACATCAAAATAAACAACCTAGGACAATTCAAATTGTCCTTCAGAAAAAAAAGTTGAGATATCCAAGTATAATAAGAAACTTGAAAAAAATAGGAACATTTGGACAAATTTAGAGTTTCAATATGTATTACCAAATCTCCACTCAAAGTTAGTTTGACAAAAAAAACATATAGCAAGCAGTAAACGTACATACCGCATCCATATTGCATAGCCCATACCATGCAGTTCAAGGATCAGTCAAACTAACAATATTACTTCCATATTGCATAGCTCGTTCCTCTGCAATGACTTGGTGATACTGCATCCACACAGAGAAAATAGGTGGCAATGGACAATCTTCCATCATTTGCAATTATATGAAGTGGTTGTCGTTCACAAAACCAATAAAAATAATCTCTCGACTTTCTGAAGATGCAGAATGTAAGGGCAAAAAAGTGAAGGACTGAAAGGGAGAGAAATGAATAACGACCGCGTTATAGCATGATGCTATTACTACTCCCATATCAGGCATTGACATCCATTTTTCAAGCGGAGCTGGGACGCTATTGCAATCCAAAGATTGCATTAAATCATGCAACCTTACACTCCCGAAAAGATTTGAGTATAAAATTGACCTTTCTCGGAGCTCCTTTGAGAGGTCAATTTTAACTTGTTGCCAATTCTCCTTCATGTCTAAAGCAAGACTTACCACACGGTAACCACAGTGCTCATCTTCTGTGACATTAATGACATCAACTATATGTTTTGAAATATAAGGAGGCATCTCCTTCCGAATACAATTTAAAAATCTCTTGTTGTCAGGACCGATTTTTTGTGCAAGCTTTCTCTTGACTTGTACTCCATCTTTTGCAATAACATGTTCAAAATGCGAAGGTTCCCGCTTTGTTGATTTGAAATCTCCCTTCAATTTATTGTTGCTACCCTATGGTCATCCTTTCAAACGTAATGACATATAAGGCTCTATAGTTTTGTTTGTAGAAAGCTCCAAAAGCTCTCGCAGTTTTCTTTTCAGCTCCTGCTTGAGTATGTCATCAGAACTTTTGTACTTTTTAAGCAGACATTCTAATTCCATTTGTATGTCACATGTCAGAATATACTCTTCCTTAATCGGTGTCGATGCTTCGATAGGGTTTGCATCTAATGTTAATTTTTCCAATGCTTATGGACCATCCATAAGGGAAAGACACTTGATTGATTGATGTAAATTACCAATTCATGTGCGCAAGGCAAACCGAAGGTATTTCTTATCCTATGTGTGCAATCTGACGTATCTGGATACCCTGACCTTACTAGTTCTTCTTCCTTTTTCATAATATCTAGAGCAATAATAGATACAAAACCAACCAAATTGGAACACAAAGGCCCACTAAACATGTTATTTACCTGTATAATGCTTTGACCAAATGATTTCTTGATCTCAGTGTGTTGCAGAGTTATCATTTGATGAAATGATTTCCAAATCGTAGTCAAGTTGCTGATAGATACCTCCAAAAATCTTTTCAATTGGCGATGACCGCTCTCAACACAATTTGTTGTACAATTGCCTAGATGAAAAAATGTATCTATCCAAGCTGACACAAAACAGTGTTTGTAAGGATCAATCCAAGTCGTGACAACATAACGCGTAACCTCTGGATATATATCTGCATAAGTCGTTAGCATAGAGTTATATCTCAAATTAAACTCATGCACTGTTGGAGAATTTACTAGGTTTTGCCATACGCATAAGAAGGTCTCACATTCCTTTCCTTCTTTGAATAGTTTTTTGCAATGAGCTAAAATATTCCTATTGATATGCAACTGACATAATATAATTTTTGATTGAGGGAATACTTGCGTGATGGCATTCATAAGCGCAATCTCTCTATCAATCACAAAAATAGTTGGTAAAGAACTTCGATATAATGTTCCATGAAACCATTCAAGTGCCCATTTATAGCTCTCCTCAGTTTCATTTGACATAAAGCAAAATCCAGAAAAATAAGACAAATAGGTTGATGTCAACCCAACAATATAAAGCAAAGGCATTCTGTAGCGATTAGTTTTGTACGTGCAGTCCATAATAAACACATCTGTGAACAAGTAACTCAACTGATTTGAGGTCGGATGAGCAAAATATAATCTTTCTAAGATGTTGGTTTTGACATTTGCATGACTATAACTCACATAACCTTCATCACATAAGCACTTGTACAAAAACTGAATAGAAGTTCGACCATCTAACTCTTTTTTATACAATCTAAACTTGTGATTGTATATTGTCCGCATTGTTGTTTTGTTATCAGGATTTCTTTTATTCAAAGTAGATAATATTTTTCTTGGTTTCACAGCAGAAGCGTACATATCTTCCACAATTTTTTCTTCGCTTTTATCCAATCTACCTGCATATGAGTGAGCTTCAATATGTACAAAACTGTGATTATGAGTACCGCATACTACAACTCTCCAAACATCAACATTTGCATCTTTTTGACTTTGAATAGCAAAAGGACAACCACATCGTTTTGAGCTACTCTTTCGTAAATTTTTCTTAACAAAACTTTTGTTGTATTGACTAAGGCGAGGGAAACCCACTCTATCACAGGTAAGTAAAATTCTAGGTCTTGCACGTGTTGTTAGCTTATCTAGCCGTTGAATAATAACAACAAAGCCAAGACCAGTGCCAACCTTGCGAGCCCATTCAACTAACTCATCCTTGCTTGGGAACTCAATATCGGTAGTAAAATGAATAGCAACATCTACACTAGGGGTTTGGGGTGGTCCTTCAATACTCAACAACTTATTCTCTAAATCCATTTGCAATACAAAAGATTGGAACACCTGTTAAAGGTAAATGACAATTTAACTTAATGAACCAAAACTGCATACACTATCATTTACATAACACTTAACATTGAGAGGAAAAGTTGAGGACTTTTTTTGGTTACTTGAATATGGAATAATCCACCGTTGCAGCAAAAAACACTGAGGGTAGCAACAAAAAATGTGAATTAAACCTGCAAATAAAAGAGATTACACTAATTAATGACCAAAAAATCATGAAACGACATATTTGAAATGCAATTAAATAGAAAGGGCAAGTTCAGAGCGGGTTGTGGTGCTATGGTGGGCCATGAAGTGGCTGCAAGGAGGAATAATGAGGTTAACGGTGGGGAAATAGGCGGTAGAAGGCTGGAAGGGGGTGGACGGTGGAGAAATAGGGCAACAGAGTGCTTAGGAGGGGTCGAATGATGGAAACAAGGGAAGGAGGATGAAGAATGCTACAGGTGGCGGTGGTTCAGATCTGGATGGAGGTTGACGGGAAGTTGAGGAGCACCAGAGGAAGGCGGGGATGGGGGTGGCACTGTGGACTGTAGCGGCGAAGGTGTTTGATATGGTGGGCTAAGCAGTGAAGAAGAAAGGAGGGGATGACTGTCACGGGAGGGGAGAGGCGGTTGTTCCCGAAGTCGCACCAGGGAAGTCTTCCGCAACAGAGATGACGGCGGGCGAAGGAGATGATGACGGGCGGAGGAGATGACGGCGGGCAGAGGAGCCGACGACGAGCGGCGCAACAGAGATGCGGTATCAGAGTAGCACGAGATAGGCAAGGGTTTCAGGATTGTGAGTTGTGGTGCTGAGAATGGGCTGGCCTACGGGAAGAATTGAAAATAAGGAAGTATTATTTTGAAAACATGATCTGCGAATAGCCTAAAGGGGCCTGCGTTTAACAACGCTCTTGAAATATTAACAACCTGGGTGGACTTTTAATAATATGCATAAACTCCACAAAATCATGTGTAAGTCTGCCCCCACTTGAAAGATCAAATTGTTAAACGTCACGCCTCGAGACTCATAGAGTGGGTAGTGGATACCCGCACTATGTGATCCACGATCACCCCTAGCACAACAAAGCTCGAATGTTTGAGTGCAGCGAGCTCCACTAGTTTACGGTGAGTAAGCTAGGCTTCATTTGGCGCGGCGGGTGGAGACGGGGGCGGGAGGATCCGGGCCGCTGCTTGAACCGGAGGGGGCAAGCTGCCGTTCGAAACGCCGCTAGTACGGTGGAGACACAGCAAACGCCGCCGTCGGGCGTCTGATTACCCGCCTTGCGGCGGCGTTTGGCACAAACAACGACCTCCAAACGCAGCGCTAAATGAAGCCTAAAACTCATGTTGTCAGTTCCATCGGATCTCTTTACTTAGAATCATTTGGAGTAGGTTCGTTGATGGCATCTATGTGTGCACTGGAATTTGGCCCAGGTGGAGGAGATTGTAATTTTGTCAGAAAGGGCAGAAATGTAAAGATCGAGTTATGTTACTGGAACGGCCACAACTACTTATAATAGGAAGAATGGCAACTCAATTTGGGCCACCTCGATAAATCAATCATATTAGGCCACGTGTGTAACGAGGCCAATAGATATATCCAAATCCTATTTATAAGAAGAATTCTCTATGGCTTGTTGCATATGAAATGAAATCTTCTTTGGCTTTTTAGCAGCTGTGTCTGATGGGGACAGGTTTATTTATAGTAATATTGAAGTGCGGTTAGTCCACTCTCCCATGATCTCATCATTCAAAATGGAGATAATGGGGAAACCGAATCTCTCAGTTTCCAACTGACCTCCGCAACCGCAAGTTCAAGTGCTCCGCTCCCACGTTCAGAATCAGCGGGACGCTCAGCGAAGCCCATCGTCGCAATGTCCAATTTGTAACAAACTCCCGGCGCGACGATCTGTCGTCCGCCGTGTACTAAGTGTCCTCTCACCCCAAAATTGTAACGAGAGGTGACCTGTCACCCTCGATTCCACAAACAAGTTGTAACAACCAGAAAATAGTAGAATTTCACCGGCACAGATCCAGTCACATGGTTTTTTACCCAGTTGAAGGGTTTTTCCACATTAAAACTTCGTGTGCATGTACGTTCAATCTACTTCATTGACTGTGTGCGCGCTCGACCGTTTTGTGAGTTAAGGCAGTCCAGATTATTCCGGTCGGATCGGGACGTCGAGTTAGACCGCACCAATAATACCTAGTTTTAAAGGGTTGGCTCTTCTCTCACTTCACATTTCTCCACATAATTTGCTTTTGGGAGTTCGAAAATTGCCTCAGACTAACAAATTACAGCCACAGCTACTTTTTGGGGCCATAACTTACAAGCTGATTGAAAGATCTATTGTCTCTTTGTTTCTCTGCCTAAGCACGCGGCTTTCTGTAGAAGAGATAACAAAAGTTGACTCGCCACAATCTGATATTGTTCAAGCATCACCTTAAACCAACATTCCTGTAGCTTTTGCCAAGTATTATACCACAACATTCCTACAACTTTGACACCAAGTCTTTCGGCCATTTCTTGTAACATTTGACACAAAGTCTTCTCAAACAGTTGAACGATATCTGGTGATATTTTGATTCTTATTATTTACTTCTGCGACTATTCTTCATTTGAGCGAAAAATCATGTTCAAGAAGTTTTCGGAGCAGGTGAAATATTAGACAGTTCTTCCAACAATCCTACGGGGCTGAACCTTAACGAAATTAAAGAGAGTTGATATTCCAATTTTTATCATGTGAGCTAATTTTATCACGCTATCTTGAGCATGCGTTGAACTCTATATCTTTTAGCATCTAACTACTTTAAAAATTTTATTACAAGCTAGTGTAAGTTATAAAATTTATAACATATTTTTCAACTTAGGTTTTGTTTGGTTCGGCGTTTTGCCGCCTTTGTTTGGGGGCAAACGCCGCCGGACGGCGGGTAAATAAACAGCCTCTGACGTCATTTGCTCCGTTGCACCAATAGCAAGGAGAAAACGTTCTCATCCGCTCCGTTCCGACCCCCACCTCTCCCCCCCCCCCCCCCAAATTCCAAAGTGACGTTTCAACCCACCGGATGCACTCGCCACCACCACCGTCAAACCAAATATAGCCTTAATCTTACAAATATGAAAGGACTATTTGTATTTATCTTAAGAAAAACATTTCAAATTTTGTTCTTTATTCATGCTTTAATTTTCTCTTTTTATAAGTGATGTGGTCAAACTCGACGCTTCGGTCGGATCGGATTAACTTAGGCCGCCTTAGTTTACGGAGCGGTCGAGCGTGCACACAGTCAATGAGAGAGATTATGCACACGATGTTTTGACGTGGAAAAACCCCACACCCGGGTAAAAAACCACGCGACCGGATATGTGCCCGTCGAACTCCACTATCAGCTTTGCGTTATAACTTGCTTAATGAATCGAGTGCGACATGCCGCTACCCGTTACACTTTGAAGATGAGAGGGAGTCACTCGGCGGGCAACATGCTGCTCCGCGCGAAACTACTTGCTGGGATGCTGCGGGTAACGAGCACTGGCTGTGGTAGGAATCTCCTTCTTGCCGCGTACTTTGAGACTTAGATGGATTTTTGATGGAACGACGGTGGCTAGAAGATGCCTAGAAGGTGGCGCGAAGGTGGCTTGAAGATGGATTTTCAGAATCTCGGGAGTTGGTGAACCGCTTATTCAGTATTTCATTATTTGTGGAAGAGAAGCACCTGTCCCATTGTGAGCTTTTAGTTGATGATGAGCGTGTTGCGGTCGCGCCATTAGTTCGCAAGAGGAAGCCTGTTTTGAGGAGTGGTTGTGATGTTGCTGCAAAGTTGCAAACTTCCCCAAATCGAAGCGAGGACCTGATTGAGGAGGTCTCGTATGACGAGCCAACTCCATTTGATTCAGACCTCAAGGTGATAGAGACGTCTCCCCCCCACCGCGTACTTTGGGATGCTGCGGGCAAACGAGCACTGGCTGTGGTAGGAATCTCCTTGCCGCGTACTTTGAGACTTAGATGGATTTTTGATGGAACGATGGTGGCTAGAAGATGGCTAGAAGGTGGCGCGAAGGTGGCTTGAAGATGGATTTTCATAATCTCGGGAGTTGGTGAACTGCTTATTCAGTATTTCATTATTTGTGGAAGAGAAGCGTCTGTCCCATTGTGGGCTTTTAGTTGATGCTGAGCGTGTTGCGGTCGCGCCATTAGTTCGCAAGAGGAAGCCTGTTTTGAGGAGTGGTTGTGATGTTGCTGCAAAGTTGCAAACTTCCCCAAATCGAAACGAGGACCTGATTGAGGAGGCCTCATATGACGAGCCAACTCCATTTGATTCAGACCTCAAGGTGATAGAGACGTCTACCCCCCCCCCCCCCCCCCCCCCCGAGTGTCTTCTTCTTTAAAGACAATGAGTGATGTGGTAAGTGAACTGCTCATCTTTCTTCATTTGAATTGATTACTTTGCACTATCTCAACCTTTTTTTGGTGTTTGTTGTTTGAAGCCAAGGCGCATATAGCGTTCACGTGGAACGATTATTATGTAAGTTTGAAGGAATGATGCTTGGCTCTTCAGTAGAGGCTTTGGGTTGCAGAGGCTTCACTTGCTGCCTCCAGAGAGGTATCCCGATTTCGACGGATCGGACCAGAGTTGAAGTCAGAGATGGAGGAAGCTCGTGCATTGTTATAGATGGAGAAATCCTTGGCGGAGAAGACCGTGCAGACGTTGAAGACTGCTCAGGAGGAGAGTTCCG
Source organism: Platanthera zijinensis (assembly GCA_039513925.1). Lineage (NCBI taxonomy): Eukaryota > Viridiplantae > Streptophyta > Magnoliopsida > Asparagales > Orchidaceae > Platanthera > Platanthera zijinensis. Next base: position 177,037,471 of record CM077089.1, on the reverse strand, counting down.
GCTTGAGGGCCGAATTGGAGGCTTCCAAGGCTGAGATAGTGCATCTTTTTTCAGAAGAGCGGGTATTTGAGATGAAAGCGACTGGACTTGAGGAGTACAGGGATTCCTTGGACTATATGCGTGATCGCGATTTACTTGTTGAGGAGGTTCGTGAGGATGTTTGGTCAAGAGAGGTTGAGCCTCAGATGGAGGATGTTTGTGATGTTGCGCTCAGACGCGGGGTGTCAAAGGCTTTTCACCTGGTGACCAAGCGTTCGAAGTGCAACGTTTTGGGGCTTAGCTTTGATGACACTTATAATGACGAAGGAGCTGACCCCTGAGCCTGATGTGTAAGCAGCCGGCGAATAGCAGCCCGCGCTTTTATCTTTATATGCTTGTATATGTTTTCCCCTTTTTTATTGAGTCTGATGTATGTTTATCATTGCCCTTTGATGATTTTGTATAACGCATTTGCTCTTATATTGATATGATGGTACTGTTCCCTTTTTCTTGCCTTGGTTGTGCGGATCCCAGTAGCTGGCGGAATGTAAGCTTATAATAATTGTCAGGGAGCGCGGTGACTCTATCCGAGGGTTGGAGAATGTTAGGATTTGATCTCACTACGGGGCCGAACCCGGCCATGAGAGGACTGTCGGAGAATGTAAGTATTCAATCAAGGTGTCAGAGAATGTAAGGATTCGATCCGACGACATGGCCGAGCCTAGCCATAAGAGAATTGCCGGAGAATATAAGTATTTGATTTGGGTGTTGGAGAATGTAAGGATTTGATCCGACTGTATGACCGAGCCTGACCATGAGAGAATTGTCGGAGAATGTAAGTATTCGATCCGGATGTTGGAGAATGTAAGAAAATGATCTGACTATGCGGCCGCGAGGGGGCAGGCCTTGGCGATGGCGGGGTGTTGGCCTACAGTAACGATGGAGAATGTAATGATTCAATCCGATCGCCGGAGAATGTAAGGATTCAATCTGGGTACGCGACCTAACCTGGCTATGAGCCGATTGCCGGAGAATGTAAGTATTCGATCCGAGTGTCGGAGAATGTAAGGACTCGACCCGGCTGTGCAACCGCGAGGGGGCAGGTCCTGGCGATGGCGGAGCGTTAGCCTGCAATAACGACGGAGAATGTAATAATTCAATCCGATCGCCGGAGAATGTAAAGATTCAATCTGATTGCGCGGCATAGCCCGAGTGTGAGTTGCTTGCCGGAGAATGTAAAGATTCGATCCCGGGGGTGGCCTAGCCTGCCCGAAGAGGTCATGAGACGAGAATAAGGAAAACACAATGTAATATGCTCAAATTAAATATAGTTTGCGTGAGTCGTGGCTCGCGGCTTTTACATCATAAAAAGAAAAAGATAGAAAATAGTATAAGGATTCATTGATAGAAGCGACACAAATTCTGCGCATTTCAAGAACGGGGAAGAGTCGTTCCTTCTTCAGTTCTGATTTTGTAGGTTTCTGGTTTAATAATGACGTTAATGACGAAAGGTCCCTCCCATGGTGACGAGAGTTTGTCCATTAGCAGCCCTTTACCAGCCGCCTTGATGCTTCGCAGGACAAGGTCCCCCACATTAATTGGCATGGGCTTTACTCTTCATTTGTATATGTGTGCCACTCGTCCCTAGTATACGACGATGCGTATGGCATCCGAATCCCTGATCTCAGAGATGAAGCCAAGATTTTGCTTGAACAACTCGTCGTTCTTCTCAGGATTGGAATTAAGAATGCGTGTGCTTGGGATGCCGATTTTGACAGCGATGACTGCCTCCGACCAGTAACAAAGATTAAACGGGGTTTCCCCGGTAGGGGGTTCTCTCGGTAGTGCGGTAAGCCCATACTACATTGGGGAGTGCGTCCACCCACTGCCCTCAAGCTTCTTCTAGCTGAGACTTTAGCCCTTTGAGGATGGTCCTATTTGTTACTTCGATCTGCCCGTTTGTCTGTGGATGTGCTACCGCGGTGTGGCACAGGTTGATCTTCAAATCCTCACATATTTTTGTGAATGATTTTCCCGTGAACTAGATTCCATTATCAGTAATGATGGTGGCTGAGATTCCGAAGTGGCAGGTGATATTCTTCCAGACAAATTATTTGGCGTTTTCTTCGGTTATCTTTGTCAGGGGCTCAACTTCTACCCATTTGGTAAAGTAGTTGATTGTCATGATAATGAACTTTCTTTGACATGTTACTACAGGTAGGGGACTGAGAAAACCGATACCCCACTGCGCAAACAACCAGATACCTTGAAGAGGTGCGAGGGCTACTGGTGGTTGATGGAGAATATTGGTGTGAAGCTGGCAACTTTTGCATTTTTGGATGAATTTTGTTGCATCCTTTCTCATCGTTGAGAGAGAGATTATGCATACGATGTTTTGACGTGGAAAAGCCGCTCAACCGGGTAAAAAATCACGCGACGGGATCTGTGTCCGTCGAACTCCACTATCAGCTTTGGATTACAACTTGCTTAAAAAATCGAGGGCGACAAGCCGCTACTCATTACACTTTGGATATGAGAGAAAGTTACTTAACGGACAACAAGATGTTCAACGCAAGACTATTTGCTGGGACGTTACGGGAGAACGGACACAGGTTGTTGTAGGAATCTCCATCTTGTCACGTACTTTGGGACTTAGATGGATTTTTGATGGAGCGGCGGTGGATAGAAGGTGGCTCGTAGGAGAATCCGGCAGAGCTCTGACCTGAAGATGAAGAAAGCATAGAAGAAAAAGATGAGAAATGAGGAGGTCTGGAGGCATTTTTATAGCCCCCAGGAGGTGGTTACGTGGCTACCCGCCGGGTCCCTCCTTCATTGTCGGCCACCTCTGACCGCCGCCTCCGCCTCCGGGCACCTTGCCCGGGCCGCCCGAACTGCCCAGAGGGAAGGGGGGGGGGTACTCTTGTCATTTTGGTAAAAAGGGTGATCGAGGTAATCAAAACGGAGCAACTCCATTCACCAGCACAAATCACTCACTGACGAAATTACCATCATAACCCTCCAGAAAACTATAAATAGGCCCCCAGACCTTCATTTGAAGACAAGCAACTCCGGAGGCAAGAGAGAGCTCTGGGTTTTCCGACAAGATCGTGGACTTAGACTGATTCTCCGCACATGAATTCTCTCTGCTCTTCTCCTCTCGCTAAGGTTTCCTCACGCCTCAAGTGACGTCAATCGCCTCCGCGAGAGCGCTCCCATCCAGGCTCTGCATCAACGAGAGTGCTCCCTCCAGAAGCTCTGTGGACTTAGAGAATTTTCCAGCTAGAATGCTTCCACAAAAGTTCTGTGAGTTCAACAACATCTCAAGACCGGAGCGCTTTCATCGAGACTCCGAGGATTTAGCCATTTTCCCTTATTTTATGCACCTGTAACGGAGTAGCAGTCTGTCACCCTCCGAGATCAAATCAATCTTTGTAAAAACTCTAAGAAGCTAGTGGATTTTGGCTCGGCACAGTTCCAGCCACGTAGTTTTTCACCCTTTTTGGTTTTTCCACGTAAAAACGCATTTTGTCACTTGGCGCCGTTCACTTTGACTGTTTGCGTGCCCGGTTCGATTCCGAGCTAAGGTGATCCGATTTCTCCGGATCGGGGAAAGATTGGATGACCCGCAATAGTTTGACGCCGTCTGTGGGAATGTGTTCCTAAAAGCTCTAACAAGTTTCTAAATCCCTCAACTGACAGTAATGACGAAGAGAAGCGCACAAGTGGCCAGTGATGCGACACTAGAGGAGCGTGCCAATCCAACCCCCACCGACTTGCCCGCAGAAGACACCTCGCTTCGAGATGGATCCACCGTCACCACATCCCATACATCGAGGGAAGAATGCAGACGCCCGATGAGGTAGCACTACCCAAGGGCAATTACTCTGCTGAGAGCTTTCTGGCTCGTTTGGCGTGACGGGAGGAGACGGGCCGCCATAGAAACTGGAGGGCGGAGGCCGCCGTTCAAAATGGAGCGTTTTGCTCCATTTCTCATGGTGCGGCAGGAGCAGATGCGACAAACGCCGCCGCCGGCCATTTGGTTACCCGCCTTGCAGCGGCGATTATCGCAAACGCCTATTCCAAACGTCGTGCCAAACGAGACCTTCAATTGCAAGGACAAAAAAAGAGAAGACGGAGCTCTGAGATTTTCCAGTGAAGATTTGGCTCACTGTCCACTTTCCTTGTCAACAGGTGGTCTACCATTGACAGCTCTGCTCCAGCGACTTTTGTTACAAGCACGACTCTACACTTTACTTTTTTCCTCAGAAACTTATAAACGGAGTGGTGATCTGTGACCATCTTAAAACTCTGTTGTAAACAACTACATCTAGTGGATTTATTAGAGGTTGATCAGGCCCTAGAGTTTTTTTCTCTTTTCGGGTTTTTTCATGTAAAAAACCTTATTGCTTGCTGTTGGTTTTATGTTTTGACTGTTTTCACGCTTGACTCACTCTCCATTTACGTTGCGGTCCACCGGTATTTTGCTGCAGAAGTTCTTCGTACCACTTAGTGTAAAACGATGGACCATCCAACGCCTCCGCCATCGCCAGAGGCCCTCGCCGGTTCCCTCCTTCGTCGTCGGCCACCTCCGACTGCCGCCTTCGCCTCCGGGCACCTTGCCCGGGCCGCCCGAATTGCCTAGAGGGAAGGGGGTTACTCTTGTCATTTTGATAAAAATGGTGATCGCGGTAATCAAAACGGAGCAACTCCATTCGTCAGGACAAATCACTACCCGACGCAATTATCATCATAACCCTTCAGAAAACTATAAATAGGCCCCCAGACCTTCATTTGAAGACAAACAACTCCGGAGGCAAGAGAGAGCTCTGTGTTTTCCGACAAGATCGTGGACTTAGATAGATTCTCCGCACATGAATTCTCCCAGCTCTTCTCCTCGCGTTAAGGTTTCCTCACGCCTCAAGTGACGTCAATCGCCTCCGCGAGAGCGCTCCCATCCAAGCTCTGCATCAACGAGAGTGCTCCATCCAGAAGCTCCGTGGACTTAGAGAATTTTCCAGCTAGAATGCTTTCACAAAGGTTCCATAAGTTCAGCACCATTTCAAGACCGGAGCGCTTCCATTGAGGCTCCGATGACCTAGCCATTTTTTCCTTATTTTATGCACCTGTAACGGAGTAGCAGCATGTCACCCTTCGAGATCAAATCAATCTTTGTAAAACTCCAAGAAGCTAGTGGATTTTGGGTCGGCACAGTTCCAGCCACGTGGTTTTTCACTCTTTCTGATTTTTTCACGTAAAAAACGCATTTTGTCACTTGACGCAGTTCACTTTGACTGTTTGCGTGCCCGGTTCGGTTACGAGCTAAGGCGGTCCGATTTCTCCGAATCGGGGAAGACTTGACTACCCGCAACAGTTTGACTCCGTCTGTGGGAAGGTGTTCCTAAAAACTCTGACAAGTTTCTGAATCCCTCAATCGACAGCAATGACGAAGAGAAGCGCGCAAGTGGCCAGTGATGCGACACTAGAGGAGCGCTCCAATCCAACCCCCGCAGACTTGCCCGCATGCAACACCTCGCTTCGAAATGGATCCACCGTCACAGCATCACATACATCGAGGGAAGAATGCAGACGCCCGATGAGGGAGCACTACCCAAGGGCGCTTAATCTGCTGAGAGGCTTGAGGGTTTGTCGTGCTCCCGACTCGGATATCGCTTTTGAAGGTCAACCACTGCAGATCCAGAGCCAGATAATGGCTGAATACACTGCCCGCTCCAAGGATCCAATCTAGACGAATCGTCCGGCTGCAACCAGTTGTAGGACGAGATCGAGCGCCTCGTCCAACAAGGTCTCCTCAGATAATTTGTGCAAAGTTCCGCCCAAAAAAATCTCGGACCGCAAAGCGACAATCCAGTTAAAGGCCGAGCAGCGACCCAACACAAATAGGCTAGGGGGCACAAGTGGGGTTCGCCCCCCGTAATGACGCATGCAAGCCCACGTCTCCTCTTCGTGTATTTTTTTCTTTAACAATAAGCTGCAATGTGGAACTTGCGTGCACGCTTATGAATCTCCTTTTATATTATAACTGTTTTTAACTTCTGTCAGACATACACGTCTCCTTGAAGCAAAAATATGAGGTGAATACCATAAGCAAAAAACATGGCGCTACGGCTTCATGCCCCGAACATCCACTCCCGCGATGCTAGGACTTCAAGCCCCAGCGTTGCTGAACATCCGCTCCCGCGCTGCTAGGGTTTCATGCCCCCGCGCTGCTAAGCATCCACTCTCGCATTGATAGTGCTTCATGCCCCTGCGCTGCTAGGGCTTCATGCCCCCGCACTACTGAGCACCCGCTTCCGCACTACTAGGGCTTCATGCCCCAGTGTTACTGAGTATCCGCTCCAGAGGTGCTAGGGCTCCATGCCCCAGCGCTGTTGAGCATCCGCTCTCACGCTGGTAGGGCTTCATGCCCCCGCGTTATTGAGCATCCACTCTCACGCTGATAGGGATTCATGCCCCCGAGCATCCGCTCCCATGCTGCTAGGGCTTCATGCCCCCGCGCTGTTGAGTATCTGCTCCTACGCTACAAGGGCTTCATGCCCCCGCGCTATTGAGCACCCGCTTCCGCACTGCAAGAGCTTCATGCCACCGTGATGCAGAGCATTCTGCTCCCATGTTACAAGGCACCTTGCCCCCATGTCTGTCTGCACGTCCCAGGCAAGATGGACAAAAGTTTGTTTGCACCTTCACTTGGACGGACCCCGGTTCTTCTGAGGCACAAACGAACAAAGGTTCTTCGCTACCTCCACCCGGACAGACCCCAACCCTCCTGAGGCACGAACGAACAAAGGTTCTTTGTCATCTTCTCTCGGATGAACCCCGGTTCTCCCAAAGCACGGTCAAACTAAGGCTCTACGCTACCTCCTTTCAGACAAACCCCGATTCTCCCAAAGCATAATTGAACAAAGGATCTTTGCCACCTCCACTCAGACAAACCCAGATTCTCTCAAGGCACGAACAAAGGTTATTCGTCACCTCCACCTGAACGAACCTCAATTCTCCTAAGACATGAGCGCACGAGGGCTCCTCGCCTCAAACTCGTAAGCGGACTCCGGTCCTCCCAAAATTACAAGCGGATGAATATCCCCCGCTAGCAAGCTGCATAAAATGTCAGCGTTCAAGATAAACACTACTCTGTCAAAAGTGTATGCATACCCAAGCACAACCAGATCACGGGAGATCCGAAAAAGAGGGTCTCCGTTCAAATAAAAGATGTCCTACATGCTACGTCATCATGTGATGGTGCAAAGACGCACCCGCAAGATAAAGCAAAGGTGAAGCAAATAAACAAAAAAGTCACAACGAGATCATCCCTCAACATTGACGTCAGCATCGTCATCCGAGGCATCCTCCACGCCCAGATTACCGCGCTTCACTAACCTCTGAGAAGCCAGAGACTCCTTGCAAAAGCCCAAGCAGCACACGACATCACACTGAAGCAAATCAATCCCAATCGTCATCATCCCAGAGCGGACCTCCTCTGTGATACAAGATCACTCCATCTCAAAGTCATGAGACTGGTTGTACTCGGTCACCGTAGACACTCGCATAACCTCGACATCCCTCAGCGCCGCGGCCAGTCGAGACTTCTCTTTCTTCAACTACTCCACCCCCATTCGGACGGACTCAGTTCCTCCTAAAGAGCGACCGAACAAAAGCTCTTCACCACTACCACGCGGACAGACTCCGGTTCTCCCCAGGCGAAAGCAAGCAAAGTCTCCTCGCCAAATCCCAGGCACTCTCAAAGTGCGCACGAACCAAGGTCCGTCGCCGTCTCCTTAAATGAACAGATCTCTGATTTCACCCACGACACCAAGGCAAGGGGGGCAAGTGTCCTCCTCATCACACTTAAGCAACAAGGTCTCGTCTCTAACGCTCGACGACAACCACCAACAATAGCGCCTGACGAACAAGGAACATAAAGGCATCAGATGCTCTTGGGCCGCCACAACACATGTCATGGCATCAAGCCATCACAACACGAACAATAGTAAAGAACTGTTCGGAAATTGCTAAGATCCCACGCCTGATGACGACGACAAAGCCTTCACCGCGCAAGGCCACTACCCATAAGGGGTCACAAGGTCAACACGTTAGGCAAAAACCCACGCAACTAAGCAAAGCAAATGATAAAGGCAATACGCCAGCCGACAACATCAAGCTTGCGTACAGTACAAATGCAATCGACTGCTTCCCCATCGCCAACACCACCTTTCAAGACATCACCCACTCGGGGAACGGAACGCCCCCGCTGCCTTCGTGGCACACTAAGCCCCAGTCAAATACAAGGTAGTGTTCGACATCACGCGACTGCCACGAGCCTACCTTCGTAGCCATCGTCTCAAGGTCCGCTCAGCTGTCCGACCCCGCTCCACTCCAAGGTCCCAGGACTCTTGGTGTTCGGCAAACGCGAAAGCACGCTCCATTATAATTTTACAAGGCACGAACTCCATTGATGGCCTCCGCCTCCAGAATCTCCGTCCCAGCTCCTGATATGAATGGACACTAAATCACTCCAAGTTGAAGCATGTAAACGAACATCATGTCCTACCACATCTTCAGGTAACAGCAAGCCCGCTGGTCCTTTCGCGACACCGAAATAAGGGGGCAAAACATTGCTTCACTTCACAAGAATTCGCCGCTAGCGCGAACTTTCCACGACAACCATACAAGCTAGCATGCATCGCCGTGCTCGAGGAAAAGTATGCAAAGCAACGCACACCCACACAAATGCAGCCCGCAAAGTGCAAAGTGGGAGAACGTCTCCACAACACGTTACAGATGTCGCGCGGCCAGCAAGGGCAAAGTATAAGTAGTCAACCGCGGGCATCGCCGCCGAGACATCCCCTGCAAAATCTTCAGTTGTCAATGCAGACACGGTCGGTTCCGAGGAGTCTACACCAACATCAAGGTTCGGCCAAAGGGACATTTCACGCCGCAAACAAAAAATTACCTGTGATGCCCAAACTGAGACAATTCTAAGTCTGTGACTCACAAGGCAAGGGATCGAGGCTAAAAATTTCCAGGCTCGACGCTTTGCAGTTCACGACCCATAAAAATTTGGGGACATTTTATGGGGTTCCCCCTGAACCTTTTAAGTTAAATTGGAGCTCGACCAAAGGCACCCAGAGGAGCCAACAGACCAAGAAAGCCTGCACGCAAGTGCCACATGTAAGCGCGGACATAAGGACCATGTGTGCCTTGCGAACACACAGGCCATAAATGCGGCCACCCGTACGCAGCGGTGTTGCCGCAGCCCCAAGCGCACAACGGCCTGCACACGGCAGCCCGCACACAGCAGCGCTATCGCAACACTGCGAGCGTAGCTGTCTACGTGCCGCAGCCAGCGCATGACAGCGCTGCTGCGGCACTGCGCATGCAGCAGCCTATGCGGCACCGCGCACGGTGGTCGCACCCGGTAGCCCGTGCGCGACAGAACTGCCGCAACACCACGCACGCAGAGCCCCGCGTGCAGCAGCCTGCGCGCGACAGGGTTGCTGCGGAACTGCGTGCGGTGGCCCGCACGTGACAGCACTGCGGCACCACCGCGCGCGCTCCAGCCCGCGCGCAACGCGCACTCCAGCCCGGAAGGCCGTAGGGCCGCGCTGCATGGTCGTGCCGCACGCGCAGCGCGCCTGCACACGCGGGCGCCGGCGATCGCCGATGCCTCCGGTGGTCACTACCACTGTCAGAGGCCCTCACCGGCTGCCTCCTTTGCCGCCGACCACCTCTGGCCGCCGCTGCCGCCTCCGGGCACCTTGCCCAGGCCGCCCGAACTGCTCGGAGGGAAGGGGGCACTCATCGTTTTGGTAAAAATGATGATTCAGGTGATCAAAACGGAGCAACGTCATTCACCAGCACAAATAACTTCCCGACATAATTACCACCATAACCCTCTAGAAAACTATAAATAGGCCCCCGAGCCTTCATTTGAAGACAAACAACTACAGAGACAAGGGAAAACTCTGAGAATTTCTGGCGAGATTATGGATAGGCCGATTCTCCGTTCAAAAATTCTCTCTGCTCTTCTCCTCGCGCTAAGGTTTCCTCACGCCTCAAGTGACGTCAACCGTCTGCTCGAGAGCGCTCCCATGTAGGCTCCGCATCTACGAGAGCGCTCTCTCCAGAAGCTCCGTGGACTTGAGAATTTTCCAGCCGAAACACTTTCACCAAAGTTCCATGAGTTCAGAATCATCTCAAGGCCGAAGCGCTTCCATCGAAGCTCCGATGACATCCATTTTTCCTCATTTTCTGCACCTTTAACGTAGTAACAGCTCGTCGTCCTCCGAGATCAAATCAATCTTTGTAAAACTCCAAGAAGCTAGTGAATTTTGGCTCGTCACAGTTCCAGTCATGTGGTTTTTCACTATTTTCGGATTTTCTACGTAAAAAACATCTTTTGTCATTTGTTGCGATTCACTTTGACTGTTTGTGCGCCTGATTCGATTCCGAGCTAAGGCGGTTCGATTTCTCTGGACCGAAAAAAGATCGGACGACCCACAACAGTATTTATATAGGACTCCTCATTTACGCAATGATCTATAATCCTTGCGTGCAACAATTTTTGGCATGTGCATCTTTCAAAAGTACATTGTACAATTGTTTCCGCATTTAAGAATTTGGCTGCTCAAGGCATCAGAGCTACAAGATCTCCTTCAGTATTTTCTTATGTCAGCCCAAATATGTTTTAGACATCCTCTTTGAAATCTGCCTACTTAGGTACAAGCCTGCAGAGACACGCATGGAGCATGACCACAAGCTTGATTTGGCCAAGTGAGAGTTTGTCGATGGGGCTGCATATCGACGCCTTGAGGATCGTTTAATATATGAGTAAACATATTATTCAAAACTTGAAAGTCGCTCGAAAATTGAGTCGAATTGGAAACGATTAAAATTTATTCAACTCAATTCAATTTGACTCAAATTTGATTTCGAGTCGATTTCGAGCCAGTCCTGAATTGCTCGAAATATGATTCGAATTAACTCAAATTAATCAAACATATTATGTGTTTTCTAATATATTCTTATTTTTTAATTAAAAGAAATAAAATTTAAACCTAAATAAAAAGAACGAAGGTTTTAAGTTATTTTGTTAAATTTATAGATTGTCCAAATTAATTTTGAACCAATTAGGAATAAAGAGGAAAATTGCTCTATTTTGAACCGACTCGAGCCTTTTCGAGTCGACTCAGAGAAGAGCCTTTTCGAGTCGAGCCGACTAGGAGACGAGCCTTTTCGAGTCGAGCCGACCTGACTCGAAATCGATTTCGAGCCGAGTTCGAGTCAAAAATTTCAATTTCAAGTCGATCCCAATCGCTCTAACTTGACTTGATATCAGCCCTAGTTTAATATATCTTACTATTATCCGTCCAGAGATCTACTTTGTGCATGCTCTCTCCCAATTGGCGGTGGATCCCAGAAAAGAACACTTTGACACAGGACTAATAATTTCAACCAATAATCAAGATAAGCTCAACTATATAGTGTAACATAACGGATTGTAATGTATATATTGATAGCTCAACTTTGAAAATTGACAGCCCAATAAAACAATAAAAACACACATAATATGAATACTAATAGCAACCCAAAAACAAACTTCGCCTAAACTTTCAAAACTCGGACAGGACCGGCCGGACCACTGACTGGATCCCCGGCCGGTCCGGTCAAGCATGAAAACCAACTATGACAACGGACCAACCAAGAACCGGTATACCGGATGGGCGGACCGGCTTATCGCAAACCAGGTGCGGGTTTGCGGAATCGGGCGGGCCACAAGCCGAGTTATTTAATGCATGAAAAAAAATATTTGGCCATGACTTGAACCCAGATCACTTCCAGTCCAACATGTATGATGACTACTAGATCAATTGGTCTTTGATGAAATTTTCAGAAATATATTATATAAGGGTTGATTGAAAAACGCGGAACCCAAATTTAGGCAAAGATGCGGAACATGCTCTTTTTGAAAATATGTCTACTATATGACATTTTTTTAGAAAAAATGTTCAACATGAAAGTCGTCGATCTCATCTTTCATGTTGAACACTTTTTTCTAAAAATGTCATATAGTATGTCTATTTTCAAAAGGGGAGGAACCTAGGCGGAACAATGCAATTCGCAATAGTTCCGCCCGGTGCCACGCCTTTTGAAAATAAGTCTACTATATGAAATTTTTAGGAAAAAAATGTTCAACATGAAAGTTGTAGATCTCGACAAGATTTACTGTTAATGTAAAATGCCACCTCACAGTCAAAGTCAAACTTGATATTCAGTTTGTTCAACAAGTTTGACCGGTCCTCACCACTCTTGCCAACCGCCACCTACAACCTCCATGTGGTTATGGCAACCACCTACCACCTCCATGTGGTTATGGCAACCACCACCTCTTCTAGCCTATAAAAGGAGAGACCCCCATGGGTTTCAAACACACCAGATCCGAGAAGAGGAGAAGAGGAGAGGAAGAGAGAGTTCAGAGGCGGCAGTTGTCCAAGGCAGCGGCGTCGGCGTTCGAAGGGAGAAGCGGCGGCGGCCGGCCATCATTCCGACGGGCGGCTCGGGAGCAGGTGGCTCCGGCGAAGTCGACGACCTTGGAGGTCGACCCATCGGCGGTGGAAATCTCAGGCGGAGGATTCCAGGAATCGACGACGGCAGGCGGCGGCATAGCCTCCAGACAGTGATCGGACAGAATTTTGGCGCGTCTCCGATCTTTATGATCTCAGTGTAACTCTGTATCAAACTCCCTATCATTTTAGTGGATCTTCCCCAGTGCTCTCCCCGTGGAGTAGGAGCTTCTCTCCGAACCACGTAAAAATATCTGTGTCGTCTGTGTGCTTGGTTTCTCGCTCTTTTATTATTGCGCTATTACTATTGTTCGCTCATTTCCGTTGCGTTGTCCGTGACAACACGTGTTACGGACTAGGACCAATTTCATAACAATTGGTATCAGAGCGAGGTTCCATCCTTGGACCTCCGTGAGCAATAGCAATGGCGGCAAAATTCGAGATTCCAAAGTACGACGGAAAAATCGATTTTGGTTTGTGGCAGAAAAGGATCAAAGCAGTTCTCGTTCAGCAAAGTCTCCATAAGGCGCTTCTCGGCAAGGAGAAATCCGGGAAGAAGGATGACGAATGGGAGGAGTTGGATCTGAAGGCCATCAGCACAATCCAGTTATGCCTAGCGGATGAAGTCATGTACAATGTAGTCGATGCTGAGACTGCAGCAGATCTGTGGAAGAAACTGGAGGATCTTTACATGTCCAAGTCGCTCACGAACAAACTCTACGTCAAGAAGCAGTTGTACAGCTTGAGGATGTCAGAGAGTACTCAGTTGTTGGAGCATATGAACGTGTTCAACAAGCTCACTTCACAGTTGCGAAGTATGGAGATAAAAGTCGAAGAAGAAGACCAGGCTCTTCTGTTGCTGTCTTCTCTGCCGAAGTCATTTGATCATCTGGTCACCACAATTCTTTACGGCAAAGATACTCTGAAGATGGAGGAGGTGATGACAACTTTGCTCTCAAATGAAACTAGGAGCAAATCTGGCCCCAGCACCAGCGAAGGACTGTTTGTGAAAAGCAGCGAGCCGGCTAGAGGCAGATCAAGGGACAGAGGGAAGAAAGCAAATCGATTCAGATCCAAGTCCAAGACCCAGAACAACAAGTGTCACTACTGCAAAGAAGAAGGGCACTGGAAAAATAATTGTCCAAAAAAAAGCTTAAGGAGAAGCGTCAAGAGCCACAGCAGGCGGCCGTGGCATCAGACCCAGAGAGTGAAGCAGATGTACTTCATGTACGCTCCACTATTGACTCTTGCGACTCCTGGATCATGGATGTCGAAGTATGAGACCGGGCGGTCTGGCGGTTTGAGCCTGGCGGGTTGTTGACCGGGCGGTCTGGCGGATTGAGGTTGGCGGGTTGATTTCCAGGCTGTCGCCGTATGGTATCCGGCGGTCTGACGGCTTATCTCTGGCGGCTTGGAAACCGGCCGGTCTTGCGGTCTCCTACCGCAACTCTCCCTCTTGGTTCTGGTATTGCCGAGCGGTTAGAACATTGTCTAACCGCGCGGCCTGTTCCGGTCTCTTATTCTAGCCGCCCAGATCTGTTGTATAGCTTTAGTCCCACATTGTTAGTTTGTATTCTTCTCTCTCTCCTCCATTCTATAAAAGGGAGGCCATACCTTTGTAAATGATATCTTTTTGGATAATAAAATTTCAATTATTCAAAGTTCCGGCTTGTTTTCTAGTCGTTTGTTCTCTGCTCTAGTCGTTTGTTCGCTACTTTTAACATGGTATCAGAGGGATCGATCTTCTCCTCCTGATTCAGTGCGCCCTGTCCGCGCGGCTTGCCCCCTCTTCTCGCGACCTGTTCTCGCTGTTTGCGCCCTGTCCGCGCGTCCTCCTTCTCCTGCCCTTCTGTCGCAGCGACCTGTCTCCTTGTTCGTCGCGACCTGCTTCTTTATTCGCCTTTTCCGTTCGCGCGGTCTATCTTCTAGCCGTTCGACCTCTTCCCCGTCTTGAACCTGCGGCTTGGTCGTGGCTTCTCTGGCCGCTGGTGTCGAACATCGTGACCGCCGCAGCTCGTCTTCTTTCTATCCGTGCGGCTTATATTCTGACCGCGCGGCCTCTCGCAGTTGTCTCCTATGGCCCTTTCTGAGACCTCCACCACCACCACTCCTATCGCCACTCCGGCGCCGCTTCCTACACCCTCTGGCAACCTTGGCACGGTTTCTAAACTTGTTGGCTCCAACTATCCGGATTGGAGCGTCTCCTTCACTTTTCTTCTCCGCTCTCAGCGCAAACGTCATCACCTCACCGATGACCCTCCTCCCTCAGACTCTGCTGAATTTGATGACTGGGATGCCAGTGATGCGCTTGTCCGCACGTGGTTGGCTAACAGCCTCTCCGATGACTGTCTTCCTGTCATACGCCATGATGAGACGGTCAAGACCGCGTGGCTTCATCTTGCTGCTCTCTACTCAAAGGGGGCCCAGACATCCCGCATTTATACTCTCTACGCGGATCTCTTCGCTCGCCCTTCCATGTCTCCTGCTGCGGCTTATCAGCAAGTTCAGGCTCTTGGAGCCGAAATCCTCCAGAATCGCCCCTTCTCCGCGGACTTGGCCGAACAGCACAAACACTTCCAGGAACTCCTGGTTGTTTGTTATCTTCTCCGGCTTCCTGAGTCTTTTGATATGATCCGCCAGCAGATCTTGGGCGAAGCCGAGTCTCCCACCTTGGATGCCACCGCAGCTCGCATCGCCGCGGTTACTTCACTGCTCCAACGTCCTCTATTGTCCTCCCCTCCTCCACCGGACTCCTATGCTCACCAAGTCCAGCGGGGTGGCAATAGTGGTCGCAGCCAATCTGGCACGCGCGGTCCGTCAAGGTTCCTCTGCTCTCACTGTGGTCGTACCGGCCACTCAGTTGACCGCTGCTGGCAGAAACATCCTCATCTTCGTCCCTCCGGTGATACTTCTTCCTCAACCTCCGCCTCCTCTCGGCAGTCTGCTTCTGTGGCCACCACCTCAGGTAGTGCACACGTCGTTACCCAAGGTAAATGACTCATTGACTCTGGTGCTACAAATCACATGACCGGAAACCCTCACTGCTTCTCTCTCCTAGAGACGCATGCTCGGTTACCCCCGGTCCTCGTTGCGGATGGTTCGCCTTCCCCGGTTCATGGAACGGGCATGGTTCAAGTCACTCCCTCGCTTCGCTTAGCGGACACCCTCTATGTCCCGAAGTTCCCTTGCAATTTACTCTCCGTTACTACTTTATGCAAGCAACTTCAGTGCTCTGTATTATTTACTCCTACTTCTTGTTGCTTTCAGGACCCGCGAACCCAACGGACGATTGCTACTGGGACTGAGAGCGGCGGCCTCTACTTCCTCGACAATGTTTCCGCTCTGTCCGCCTTCTCTTCCTCGTCTACTGATCTGCTTCAATGGCATCTTCGCCTTGGACATCCTCCTCCTCGGATTCTGCATCAGCTTCTTCCCCACTTACCTCAAACCAGTCCTCCGCTCAACTGCGATGCGTGTCAGCTTGGCAAGCATCACCGCTCCTCCTTCCCGCAGAAGCAAGGCCGTGGTTCCTCCCGCCCTTTTGATCTCATTCATTCTGATATCTGGGGTCCTGCTCCTACTCCCACCGTTGGTCGGGGTAGTTTTTACTTTGTAACTTTTATTGATGATTTCTCCAGATGTACCTGGGTGTATCTATTAAAAGATCGCTCTGAACTCTTATCTGTATGGCAATCTTTTTATAATATGATTAAAACTCAGTTTGCTATTTCTATTAAAGTATTGCGCTCTGATAATGCTAAAGAATATCTCAGTCATGAGTTCTCATCTTTTTGTATGCAACATGGTCTTATTCATCAGACCAGCTGTGTTTACACCTCCCAGCAAAATGGGGTGGCGGAACGTAAAAATCGCCATCTCCTCGATATCGCTCGCACTCTGATGACACAGATGCAGGTGCCTCGCTCCTATTGGGGCTATGCTGTTCTTCTTGCCTGCTATCTCATCAATCGCATTCCCTCTTCTGTTCTTCACGGCAAGACTCCCTTCTCCATTCTCTACCCAACCAAGGAACCCTTTCCTCTTCCTCTCCGTATCTTTGGGTGTACGGCCTTCGTGCATGCTCCGTCTGCTACTCGCGACAAGCTTTCCCCCCGCTCCACCAAATGTGTCTTTTTGGGTTACTCGACAACTCAAAAAGGCTACTGTTGCTTTGATCCCGTTCTGCGCAAACAGTTTGTTTCCGCAGACGTCACCTTCTTTGAAAATGCTTCCTACTTTCCTTTCCCATCTTCACCTCCTCCTGCTGTCTCTGACTCTCCACCATCTCTCTGTGAGCCTTCCACACAAGTCGACGTCTCCCCTCCTATGTCGTCTCCTCCTCCGTCTCCTCTCCCTATTATCTCCCCTCCTTCGTCTCCGCAGCCGTCTCTCTCTAGTCCCGGGCCAGCTTTCTCTGCCACGGATGCTCCGGTCCCTGAGGCACAAGACGACCTGGATCGTCCCATTGCCCTTCGCAAAGGGGTGCGGGCGTGTACCCAACACCCGCTTGCGGCTGTTGTTTCCTATGATCGGCTTACTCCCTCTCGCAGGTGCTTTGCTTTGGCCATCTCGGCTACCACCACTCCCCGCACTTACCAGGAGGCTCTTGTTATTCCTCATTGGAAATCTGCCATGGATGAGGAAATTGCCACTCTTACCGAACGAGGTACATGGAACCTTGTTCCTCCACCGATCGGTACTGATGTGGTTGGCTGCCGCTGGGTGTTCGTTGTGAAGTTTCGCCCGGACGGCACTGTGGATCGTTACAAGGCCCGCCTGGTGGCCAAAGGCTTTACTCAGACTTATGGAGTTGACTATTTTGACACTTTCTCTCCGGTTGCTCGCCTCAGCACCATCCGGGTTCTTCTTTCTGTGGCCGTCAACAGGGAGTGGGAAATTTCTCAACTTGACGTCAAGAATGCTTTTCTGTATGGGGATCTTCAGGAGGACGTCTATATGGAGCAACCTCCAGGGTATGTTGCTCAGGGGGAGACACGAGTATGCCAGTTGAAGAAGGCCATCTACGGCCTAAAGCAGAGCCCTCGGGCGTGGTTTGACAAGTTTAGTGGCATTGTGGCTGCAATTGGCTTTGCAAGAAGTTCCGCCGATCACTCATTGTTTATTCGCAAAACCGCATCAGGCCTTGTGGTTTTGGCGGTGTATGTGGATGATATCCTTCTTACCGGCGATGACCAGGCTGGGGTGGACTTGACAAAGAAACACCTCCGTCAACACCTTGTCACGAAGGATATGGGCTCCCCGAAATATTTTTTGGGGATAGAAATCTCTCGGAAGCCCGACTCGTTGGTTCTCTCCCAACGGAAGTATGCGCTTGATCTTCTACAAGAGGCAGGATTGACCGGGGCCAAACCGGCCCGGTATCCCATGGCCACTGGAGAAGACAAAACATGGACAGATGACTCACCGCTTATATCCGATGCCACGAGGTATAGACGTCTGGTGGGCAAACTCATTTATCTCACGGTGACCAGACCCGACATTGCCTATGCTGTAGGCAAGGTCAGTCAGTTCATGCAAGCTCCCAGGGAATGTCATCTTCAGTCTGCCTTGAAGATACTAGAGTATGTCAAAGCAGCACCAGGGAAAGGGCTACTCTTTCAGAAGCATGGTCATCTGAGAATTGAAGCCTACTCAGACTCAAGCTATGCGGATGATAAAGGTGACCGTAAATCTACATCGGGTTTCTGCACATTTGTTGGAGGTAATCTTGTGAGCTGGAAGAGCAAGAAGCAGTCTGTTGTCTCAAGGTCCAGTGCAGAAGCCGAATACCGGAGTATGGCGTCAACCACGTGTGAGTTAAAATGGTTGCGGGCTCTCATGCTTGACCTAGGAGAGGTCTACAACTATCCTCTGCCTATGTTTTGTGACAACAAAGCCGCTATATACATATCCAAAAATCCGGTCTTCCATGAGAGAACGAAACATATAGAGGTCGACTGCCATTTCATCCGAGAAGAGGTCTTGAAGAAACAGATTTGCACTCCGTTCGTCACCTCCGACAAAGAGTTGGCTGATATCTTCACCAAGCCGGTTTCTACTTCCTTCTTCCACATTTGTGACAACCTGGGCATGATTGATATCTATGCTCCAGCTTGAGGGGGAGTGTCGAAGTATGAGACCGGGCGGTCTGGCGGTTTGAGCCTGGCGGGTTGTTGACCGGGCGGTCTGGCGGATTGAGGTTGGCGGGTTGATTTCCAGGCTGTCGCCGTATGGTATCCGGCGGTCTGACGGCTTATCTCTGGCGGCTTGGAAACCGGCCGGTCTTGCGGTCTCCTACCGCAACTCTCCCTCTTGGTTCTGGTATTGCCGAGCGGTTAGAACATTGTCTAACCGCGCGGCCTGTTCCGGTCTCTTATTCTAGCCGCCCAGATCTGTTGTATAGCTTTAGTCCCACATTGTTAGTTTGTATTGTTCTCTCTCTCCTCCATTCTATAAAAGGGAGGCCATACCTTTGTAAATGATATCTTTTTGGATAATAAAATTTCAATTATTCAAAGTTCCGGCTTGTTTTCTAGTCGTTTGTTCTCTGCTCTAGTCGTTTGTTCGCTACTTTTAACAATGGACACTGGATGCTCCTATCACATGTGCCCGAACAAAGAATGGTTCCATAGCTTCAGGCAACATGATGAAGGACGTGTTCTCATGGGGAACAACTCAGAGTGCAGAGCAATGGGGATTGGCAGCATCAGAATCAAGATGTTCGATGGAACAGTCAGAACGCTCACCGATGTCAGGTACGTACCAGATTTAAGAAAAAGTCTGATTTCTTTAGGTACTCTGGAGGCGGCCGGCTACTCCTACACCGGTGATGGCGGCTATTTGAAAGTCAAGAAGGGAGCTCTGGTGGTCATGAAAGGAGAGCGCTGTGGTACCCTATATAGGCTCATCGGCTCCACCATTACTGGCGACGCAGCAGTCTCTACGACGTCAGACGAAGACTCCTCTCTATTGTGGCATGCCAGGCTTGGCCACATGAGCGAGAGAGGATTGCTGGAGCTGCACAAGAAAGGTCTACTGAAAGGGATCAAGACGTGCAAGCTAGATTTCTGCAAGACGTGCGTTCTCGGGAAACAGTGCAAAGTAAAGTTTGTGACGTCAAGCAAGCGCAGCAAGCAAGTACTGGAGTACATACACTCAGACGTTTGGGGGCCAGCCCCAGAGCCATCACTTGGAGAAACCAGATACTTCGTGACCTTCATCGATGATTTCTCAAGGAAGGTATGGATCTATTTTCTCAAGCACAAGTCTGAGGTGTTCGAGAAATTCAAAATCTGGAAGACCAAAGTGGAGAAGCAGACTGGGAAGGAGGTGAAATACCTCAGATCTGATAATGGCGGCGAGTACACCTCAACGGAGTTTCAGAACTACTGCAATCAAGAGGGAATCACTCGTCATCTCACCATTCCTGGTACACCGCAGCAGAACGGCGTCGCAGAAAGGATGAACAGAACCTTGTTGGAGAGAGCTCGGTGCATGCGTCTATTTGCAGATCTTCCGAAGTCTTTCTGGGCCGAAGCGATCAATACGGCTTGCTATCTAGTGAATCGATCTCCATCAATGTCACTAGATCTAAAGTCTCCACAGGAGGTTTGGTCAGGTACTTCCGTTGGTTACTCCGATATTCACATTTTTGGTTGTCTTGTGTACACACTGATGCAGGATTCGGAGAGGACAAAGCTGGATGCTAAGTCCAGAAGGTGCATCTATCTCGGCCAGAAGGCCGGCACAAAAGGGTTCAAGCTGTGGAATCCTGAAACCAAGAAGGTGGAGGTGAAGCGCGACGTCATCTTCGATGAGGCTTCTATGTTGAAGAAGTCTCAGTCTCATACCAGAGAAGCAGAAAGGACTCCAGTCTCACCAGTGCAGGTGGAGCTGGAAGAAAGTGACAAAGTTGACGACCATGATGATTCCTCCGGCTCGGAGGATACCGATGTTGCACAACCTACTGATGCGGAACCGTACACGATTGCTAGAGGAAAGGCGAGGAGAGAGGTTAGACTACCTCTCAGGCTACTAGACACTGTGGCATATGCTTTTCAGGTTATCTCCTCAGATCCCAGTTCCTACCGAGAAGCTGCAGAGAGCAGAGACTGTTCTTAGTGGAAAGATGCTATGGTGGAAGAGATGGACTCACTTCAGAAGAACCAGACTTGGGACTTGGTCAATCTACCCAAAGGAGCTAAGGAAATAAGCTCCAAGTGGGTGTTCAGGAAGAAGGAGTCTACATCAGGCGAGGACCAGTGGAGGTACAAGGCCAGATTCGTTGCAAAGGGGTTCGCGCAGAAGAGAGGTGTTGATTTCGATGAAATCTTCTCACCCGTGGTGAAGCATTGTTCCATACGGATGTTGCTTGCTATAGCAGCGATGTGGGACATGGAGCTGGAGCAGATGGATGTGAAGACGGCTTTTCTTCACGGCAGCCTAGACGAAGAGATCTATATACTGCAACCTGACGGGTTCGTTCGACCCGGTGACGAGAAAAAGGTGTGCAAGCTGAAGAGATCTCTCTACGGCTTGAAGCAGGCTCCAAGGATGTGGAACAAGAGGTTTGACACCTTCATGACCTCACATGGTTACAGCAGGAGCCAGTACGACAGCTGCGTCTACTACAGATTTCTGGCAAATGGAGATATACTGATCTTGATGCTCTACGTCGACGACATGCTGATTGCTTGCAAGTCAGCTCGGGAGATTCAAGTTCTGAAGCAGATGCTACATGCTGAGTTCGAGATGAAAGATCTTGGTCACGCACAGAAGATCCTTGGGATGGAGATCAATCGCGACAGAAAACGAGGTATGCTTTGGCTTTCTCAGACAGGTTATATCAAGAAGGTGTTGGAGAAGTTCAGTATGACGGAGTCGAAAGCAGTTTCAACTCCTCTGGGACAGCAGTTCAGATTATCTTCACAGCAGTGCCCAAACTCGGAAGAGGAACGTCAAAAGATGCTCAGGGTGCCGTACGCTAGTGCGGTAGGATGCTTGATGTACGTCATGATCTGTACCAGACCAGATATCGCTCAGGCTGTGAGCGTAGTCAGCAGATACATGGGGAATCCAGGGCGACAACACTGGGAAGCGGTCAAGTGGATTCTGCGATACTTGAAGGGAACTCCAGACGTCGGACTACTATTCAGAAGGAGCAAGGATGTTGGTGCTATAGAGGGTTTCGTTGATTCCGACTACGCCGGTGACCTCAATAGGAGAAGATCTACCTCCGGGTACATCTTTCTTCTAGGTGGAGGTCCCATTAGTTGGAAAGCCACTCTTCAGGACATCGTTGCTCTATCGACGACAGAAGCGGAGTACATTGCTGCAGTGGAAGCCGCAAAGGAAGCCATCTGGCTTAAAGGTCTCACTAAAGAACTCAGGATCACTCAGGAAGCGGTGAAGGTGCACTGTGACAGTCAGAGTGCGATTTGTCTTGCCAAAGACCCGGTCTACCATGCAAGGACAAAGCATATTGATGTGCGCTACCACAAGTTGAGGGAGTTCGTTGGAAGTGGAGACATTTTGTTGCTGAAGGTGCCCACGGAGGACAATGTTGCAGACATGTTGACCAAGCCAGTGACAGGAGTCAAGTTCAAGCACTGCCTTGACTTGGCTCATATTTGTGCATGTTGATTAGGGTGACCCCAGGGAGAGGGGGTATTTTTTTTGGAGGGAGAAGATCCAAGCTCAAGGTGGAGTACTTCATGCGTGAGGCGTCAAGGTGGAGATTGTTAATGTAAAATGCCACATCACAGTCAAAGTCAAACTTGATATTCAGTTTGTTCAACAAGTTTGACCGGTCTTCACCACTCTTGCCAACCGCCACCTACAACCTCCATGTGGTTATGGCAACCACCTACCACCTCCATGTGGTTATGGCAACCACCACCTCTTCTAGCCTATAAAAGGAGAGACCCCCATGGGTTTCAAACACACCAGATCCGAGAAGAGGAGAAGAGGAGAGGAAGAGAGAGTTCAGAGGCGGCGGTTGTCCAAGGCAGCGGCGGCGACGTTCGAAGGGAGAAGCGGCGGCGGCCGGCCATCATTCCGACGGGCGGCTCGGGAGCAGGTGGCTCCGGCGAAGTCGACGACCTTGGAGGTCGACCCATCGGCGGTGGAAATCTCAGGCAGAGGATTCCAGGAATCGACGACGGCAGGCGGCGGCATAGCCTCCAGACAGTGATCGGACAGAATTTTGGCGCGTCTCCGATCTTTATGATCTCAGTGTAACTCTGTATCAAACTCCCTATCATTTTAGTGGATTTTCCCCAGTGCTCTCCCCGTGGAGTAGGAGCTTCTCTCCGAACCACGTAAAAATATCTGTGTCGTCTGTGTGCTTGGTTTCTCGCTCTTTTATTATTGCGCTATTACTATTGTTCACTCATTTCCGTTGCGTTGTCCGTGGCAACACGTGTTACGGACTAGGACCAATTTCATAACAATTTACAACTTTCATGTTGAACACTTTTTCTAAAAATGTCATATAGTAGGCCTATTTTCAAAAGGGGCGGAACTATGTGATTCACAATAGTTCCGCCTGGTGCCGCGCCTTTTGAAAATATGTCTATTGTATGACATTTTTAGAAAAAAGTGTTTTAACATGAAAGTTGTAAATCTCGTCGAGATTTATAGGTTTTAAGCTGAACACTTTTCCTTAAAATTTCATATAGTAGACTTATTTTCAAAAGGCGTGTGAAACCCGTATTTAGTTAATTCTGGGTTCCGCATTTTTACATTTTTCTGATTATATAAAACTGGGCTGTCAATAGCCAATGAGATGTTATTAACGATTTCCTGAGCAGCCAATAGCCAATGAACTGCCAATATCCAAAGTAGGACCGCCAATATAAACCTCCTAAAAATAATACTCACCCATTTATTATCGAACACTCTCTGTAAACTCAAGATGATTCAAAGTATGTTAACTTGAACATTGATAGGGTTCCCATGAGATTTCCGAGTCAAGCAACGACCACTTGCCCGGAGTTCCTGGAAATGAGAAGAGAAAGAGGCCCGACACCGCAGCAGCCGCCGATGCAGATCGAGGAAGTCCTGTCTGGAGAAGGGGAAGAGGATAGATGTGAGGGTCGGACAGATGTAGGGGCCAGAGGAGGCATCAGGGTGATCCATTGAGGAGTGAGGATCAAGGCCACTCGCAAGGGGAGCTTCCAAATTATGTTCAGAAGGAGCATCGCTTCGATCTCCCAGAACCCACTCCTGGAAGAAAAGATAACTTTCTCATCAAAGGACATGCCTGATTATGAAGATCCGTTCTGCGATGCCTTGGTGATCCAGACGGTGATTGAGAATTATACGGTCTCCTTGATTTTAGTCGGCAATGAAAGCTCCATGAATGTGATCTTCAAGAAGGCCTTCGAAGCAATTAAGGTGGAGGCAAGAAGGGTGCTGGCCTCGGATGGGCCGTTGTTCGGATTTTATGGAGAGAGGTAGGAAGTCGAGGGTGGAGTTGAGCTTCATGTAATGCTGGGGGTGTCGAGGAACTGTCAGTTCGTCATCGTTGACGCCCCGAGCAGATACAACGTCAATTTTGGGCGTCCCGTCATCAGTCCTTTCCGATGCATCCCATCATCATTCCATTAGTGCCTCAAGTTCAACAATGAGGGAGTTCAGGTCCGGATCAGCGGGAATCCTAAGGTGGCAAGACAGTACTATGTGACAACCATTAACACTATTTCTTAGATAATGGAAGTCGAGGAGATGGGAAGGGAGATGGAAGTGCAAGCGGGGCCAGGAGGCGACGTCAAAGGAGTTGGGAAAGAGGCGATGGGGGAGTTGGCGATGCTTAGGGAGGAGAGGGAGAGAGAGGAGAAAGTGGAAGAAGTGGAGATACACACCCAGGAGAGAGGGGCAGAAGGGTTGTTGGAGAGTCAAACCAGGGTAATGGAAGTGGAAGAAGCGGAGGAAGATGAGGCACTCGTCCAGGGGGAGAGGGCAGGAGGCGAGTGGGAGGAGCAGTCAAAGCTGGAAGCAGTAGAAGAAGAGGTAGAGATGAAGGTCCTCGCCAGGGCAGGGAGGACAGAGAAGGTGCGGGTCAGCGGAGGGCTGAGCCTGAGTGATCAGGAAAGGATACTGGAGTGCATCCAGAGGAATGTCAACATCTTTGTGTGGAGAGCGGTTGACATGTCAGGCATCGACGCAGACGTGGCATGCCATCGTCTGAACTTCGACCCAAAAACACGTCCCATCCGCCAAAAGAGGAGGACCGTTGCCACTAAGCTGGAGGAGCCCATCCGGGAGGCGGTGGAAAACCTCCTCGAAGCAAGTTTTGTATCGGAGATCCAGTATCCATGCTAGGTCTCCAATGTGGTAATGATAAAAAAAAGTGACGAGCGGTGAAAGATGTGTTGACTTTTCTCTTTTAAGTAAATCATTCCCTAAGGATTGTTATCCTCTGCCTCGAATCGACACATTGGTTGACTCAGCCGTCGATTTTTCTGTGATGAGTTTTTTGGATGCTTTTTCAGGTTATCATCAAATTAGGATGCACCCACCCGATATCAAGGATGTCTCCTTCATCACGAGGGAAGGATGCTATAGTTATAAGATGATACCCTTCAGACTGAAGAATGCAGGAGCAAAATATCAAAGGATGATGGATCGGGTTTTTCGGGAGCAGAGGGGGAGAAACCTGGAGGTGTATGTGGATGACCTCATGGTAAAGAGCAAAGATGTAAGCTCCCATCTTCGGGACTTGGAGAAAATATTCGCCACCCTACGGAAGTTCAAGATACAGCTTAACCCTTTGAAGTGTGTCTTCAGGGCCAACAAAGGGAAGTTCTTTGATCATCTCCTCACCCAAGTAGGGGTGGAACCCAACCCTGACAAGCTGAAGGTCATAATGGAGCTGGATGTTAATTTGATGCTCCACCGGACCGGTCCAGCTGGACCGGTCCGATTCTGTTGTTTATGTTATATATATATATATATATATATACATAAACTTGCACAAAAAGAATATAGAGCCCGATTCATTCCTAACCTAACCGAGAGAAACAAAAAAAGGAGCGGCGACATCGAGCAAGATCGGCAGGCGATCGGAGCTCTTCGGCGACAACGAGGAAGAGGAAGAAGGAGCGGCGGCTAGATCGGCTAGGAGCTTCGATCGGGGATCTCTCTTCTCCGGCGGCAAGGAGGAAGAGGAGCGGCGGCAAGCCCGATTTTGGGCGGTTCTTCCCCGGCGATTTCGGCAAGGGATCGGTATACCCGATCTTGGGTTTCTCCTCCAGCAGCGTTCGACATCAATATCCACGACGCCAGAAGATTGATCAGAGTTTCGATCTAGTGCACAACAGCGACATCAGCTCCATCTCCGGTGAAGGAGAGGGGAGATCCACGGCAGCAGCGGGTGCAGGTTTCTTCCTTCGGCGGCTCCGGCGATCCAGCGGCGGCGGCAACTCCGGCGGTGAAAGAGGGCATAAGGCTGTGGTTCCTTCATCTTGAAGAGGGCATCGACTTTCTTGGCCGGAGGGCGGCGGCGTGTGGCAGAGGGAAGATCAGGTTACCCGATTTTTGGCACCAGCGGCGCATCGAGTTCATCTCCGGTGGAGGACGGGGGCTTGGCCGGCTGTATCCAGGGAGGAGAGGGGGCTCACGGCGGTGGCTGGGTGAAGATTCCTCCGGCGGCGATCAGATTCAGATCCAGGCTGCAGTAGAGGCCGATTTCTTGCGGCGTCATCCCCGGCGGCAGCAGTGCATAGGGGAGTTTCTCTTTCTCTTGTTGTTCTTGTTTTCCTATTCTAGGTTAGTGTCGATCCATGGAGGATCGTTGAGTGTCTTGCGTTGTAATCAGATATTTTTTTTTTGTTTAGTGGATCCGGCGCGCTCTCCCCGTGGACGTAGGAGCTTAACTCCGAACCACGTATATCTCTTATCGTCTGTGATTTTTCTGTGTTTTGGAATCTCGTACTAGTATCCTTTCGAGGATTGTTTGGTGCGCGCCACTATTTGCTCAAATATTAGCTTCCGTTGCTATTGTCCGCGACGAGTTCCGTACTCGCGGGCCGGTGCCAATTGCACAACAATTGGTATCAGAGGGAGGTTCGTTCTTCGGACCGGTGAGCAAATTCAATGGCGGCCAAATTCGAGGTTCCAAAATATGATGGGCGGATCGATTTCGGTCTTTGGCAAAAGCGCATAAAGGCCGTACTCGTTCAACAGAGTCTTCACAAGGCACTCCTTGGAAAGGAGAAGGCTAAGGTGAAAGACGACGACGAGTGGGATGAGCTGGACCTCAAGGCTATCAACACCATACAGCTGTGTTTGGCAGACAAGATCATGTACAACGTAGTCGAGGCGGAAACTACGGTGGACTTGTGGAGGAAGCTCGAGGAGCTCTACATGTCCAGGTCGCTCACGAACAAGCTGTACGTGAAGAAGCAGTTGTACAGCTTGAGGATGTCTGATGGTGCGCAACTGTTGGATCATTTAAATGTGTTCAACAAGTTGGTATCCCAGTTGCGCAACATGGATGTGAAGGTCGAGGAGGAAGATCAGGCTCTTCTCCTCTTGTCCTCACTCCTGAGGTCGTTCGATCATTTAGTCACCACCATCTTGTATGGGAAGGATACCCTTAAGATGGAGGAAGTGGTGACGATGCTTCTTTCTAATGAGAAGAGGAGCAGTTCCGGATCGAGTGCGAGCGAGGGTCTGCTCGTGAAGAGCAGAGACCCATCCCGAGGTAGATCGAGAGAGGGAGGCAAGGAGGATGATCGACCTAAGTCCAGGGGTAGGTGTCATTACTGCAAGGAGGAGGGGCATTGGAAGGCCAACTGCCCAGTGAGGAAACTCAAGGGCAAAGAGCCTGTGCCTCAGCAGGCTGCAGTGGCATCAGAGTGCGTGAGCGATGATGACGTTCTACATGTTTCACAGAGTCGTGATGTGGTAGTCGGGACCTCAGATTCCTGGATCATGGATACAGGATGTTCGTTCCACATATGCCCGAATATTGAATGGTTCTCCAGTATTAGGCACTGTGGAGGTGGTCGTGTTCGGATGGGGAACCAGTCAGAGTGCGAGATATCGGGAGTCGGGAGCATCAGGATTCGAATGTTCGATGGAGTGATTAGGACCCTCACCGACGTTCGGTATGTGCCCGAGTTGAGGAAGAGCTTGCTTTCTCTAGGCACTCTAGAGGCTGCCGGGTATTCTAATACCAGTAGCAGCGGGTATTTGGAGATCAGGAGAGGCGCGCAGACAGTATTGAAAGGAGAGCATTCCGGATCGCTTTATAGACTTATTGACACCACGATTGCCAGGGGAAATGTGAGGAGAGAGGTCGGACTGTCTCTCGAGCTACATGATACGGTAGCGTATGCATTTCAGGCGATCTCCTCAGATCGCGGTTCCTTCGATAGAGCTTTAGAGAGCAGAGACCGTTCTCAGCGAAAAGCTAGGAAGGACAAGCAGAGGAGCGGGGCAGGATTCGTGGCAAGGGCGTGTGCGCGGAGAGAGGACCTTGGCGGAGGTAGAATCTTCGCAGTCGTAGAGGAGACGGGTAGAGATTCATCTCAGGAGTACCCAGACACCGTGAGAGGAGTCATCAGGCTCAGAGGTCTCACCGAGGAACTTAGGATCACTCAGGAGAAGGTGGAGTTGCACAGTGAGAGTTCGAGTGCGATTCGTCTTGCAGTAGACCCGGTCTATCGTGCAAGGACGAAGCACGTCGACGTGCGTCACCGGGAGTTGAGGGAGTTCGCTCGAGGTGGAGGCGTGATGTTATGGGAGATTCCTACGGAAGAATGCGTTGCGAGCATGCGGGAGAAATCAGTGAGGCGAGTCAAATTTGACTTGACTCAGACTGATGTATGTTGATCGTGTCGGCCCCAGGGAGAGGGGGCTCGTAGTCGCCAATGTGGGTATCTGTGCGTTATAGGCGGTATTAGAGTTCGTGGAGCATCAAGGTGAAGATTATTAATTTGATGCTCCACCAGACCGGTCCAGGACCGGTCCGGTTCTGTTGTTTATGTTATATATATATATACATAAACTTGCACAAAAAGAATATAGAGCCCGATTCATTCCTAACCTAACTGAGAGAAACAAAAAAAGGAGCGGCGGCATCGAGCAAGATCGGCAGGCGATCGGAGCTCTCCGGCGGCAACGAGGAAGAGGAAGGAGCAGCGGCTAGATCGGCTAGGAGCTTCGATCGGGGCTCTCTCTTCTCCGGCGGCAAGGAGGAAGAGGAGCGGCGGCAAGCCCGATTTTGGGCGGTTCTTCCCCGGCGACTTCGGCAAGGGATCGGTATACCCGATCTTGGGTTTCTCCTCCAGCAGCGTTCGACATCAATATCCACGGCGCCAGAAGATTGATCGGAGTTCCGATCTAGTGCACGGCAGCGGCAGCGGCTCCATCTCCGGTGAAGGAGAGGGGAGATCCACGGCAGCGGCGGGTGCAGGTTTCCTCCTTCGAAGGCTCCGACGATCCAGCGGCGACGGCAACTCCGGCGGTGAAAGAGGGCATAAAGATGCGGTTCCTTCATCTTGAAGAGGGCAGCGGCTTTCTTGGCCGGAGGGCGGCAGCGTGTGGCAGAGGGAAGATCGGGTTACCCGATTTTGGGCACCAACGGCGCATCGAGTTCATCTCCGGTGGAGGACGACGGCTTGGCCGGCTGTATCCAAGGAGGAGAGGGGGCTCACGGCGGTGGCTGGGTGAAGAGTCCTCCGGCGGCGATCAGATTCAGATCCAGGCTGCAGTAGAGGCCGATTTCTTGCGGCGACATCCCCAGCAGCAGCAGTGCATAGGGGAGTTTCTCTTTCTCTTGTTGTTCTTGTTTTCCTATTCTAGGTTAGTGTCGATCCGTGGAGGATCGCTGAGTGCCTTGCGTTGTAATCGGATTTTTTTTTGTTTAGTGGATCCGGCGCGCTCTCCCCGTGACCGTAGGAACTTAACTCCGAACCACGTATATCTCTTGTCGTCTGTGATTTTTCTGTGTTTTGGAATCTCGTACTAGTATCCTTCCGAGGATTGTTTGGTGCGCGCCACTATTTGCTCAAATATTAGCTTCCGTTGCTATTGTCCGCGACGAGTTCCGTACTCGCGGGCCGATGCCAATTGCACACAGCTGGAGTCACCACGAAGCACCAAGAAAGTTCAACATTTAACAGGAAAGCTCGCCAGGTTGAGCAGGTTCCTCTCTCGAGCAGGGGAGAAACTAAATTTTTAATCACCTAAAAATAAAAAATTAAAGGTTACTCAACGATGTCAAATTACAATTTTTTCTCCTCAAAACACAAGGTATGCACCAAAATCATATGTTTGTAAGAGAATAAGAGTCATGTACATGATTTTAAAACATTCTAATTAAAGCAAGGAGAGACTTGGAATCGGCTTCATGCTACAACACCAACATTCTGGATATTCCAACAGAATGGTTAGCTATTACAAAACCAGAAAATACATGTACAATAAAAAAAGGCCGATCAGTTTCATAGATGAACAATAAAAGGTTTGCTCACAACAAATGAGGAAACGCTGGAAGAAGAGAGGTCGCCGGTCATGACTCAGGGTTAGGAAAATACCTTGTTTCCATGACGAAAAGAGGAAATGCTGGAAGGGGAGAGGTCGCCGGTCATGGCTTCACCGTTGGCCATGAAGATGAGAGGCGGCAACGACTTCGTTTTTGCCGGCGAGGAAGGTGGAGATCTCCCAGCTGAGGACACGAGAAAGGGCAAGAGTGGTTCGGGTTTGCACAGGAGCACGCGGAAGTAGGGAGAGACAAAAAATGAAAATAGCGTAGGATTTTAGGTTTGTGTATAGTATTTAAAATTGACCTAAATTTTGTTAAAAGTTGATTTGTATATAGCCATTTGCGATTTACATATAACATCACCCTAAATCTATGCACCGACCCAAATTTAATCCATTGGTTGGTTGCAAATTCTATATATTAAATGCACGAGACTGCGTGAGTCGCTCAACACTAGACTATAATTCCCAAGGGAATGATGACCAAGAATATTCTAAAGGATCGGTTCTTGATTTATCTGTGGAGATTAAATTAAGGGCGGAACTACACATACCTAAAATTTACATAAAAATCATAAAAAGTGGGCCCATACATAATAAAAATATATTATTTAACCTTTTTCACACACCTAAAACACACAGAAAAGTAAAGTTTGGATTATTTTATTGGGTGTGGGGCCCACTTTTTGTGGTTTTTAGGTATGTATTGAATTATCCTTAAATTAATATGAGAGAAAAAAGAAAAATATGCTTGGAAAGCAGCAACAAGCACTCCGCCCACTTTTGCTTTAATAACAAAACAAAGAAATCCTTACAGAAAAAACTGAATGCCCACACCGTAGGCAACATGCGGAGTTATGCCTCTTCAGCCCTGGAACATGACCAGCCCCTCATTTTCAACCATGTAATATAAAAAATTTATTACTTCTATAAGTATATACCTGATATGTATATATATGTATATATATATATATATGTATATATGATCTGAGTCATATAGTTTAAAATAATCCCTGAAAAAAGAAAGTATCTCTGTATGAAATAAAGAAAAAGGGAATTACTTGAGGGAAGAAAAAGGAAAAGGAAATGAGAGCTTCTTCTGTACTCTCCATGGAACTTTGAATGAAGGCTTGGGACCCTCATCAAATACAGAGAAAGTGGCAGTCATTGTATGCCAAAGAAAAGCACATAAAGAAACCCAGCGCTTGGTTGATTCAAAGAAGAAATCCTCCAAAGCAGAACAGAGAGGATTATTTGCAGGATAGAGCTGCAGTGTAATGGAGATAACACTACTTAATATAGTTTGATTTGCTTAACAGTAATGCGAGTATTCTTAGCGCACGGGCCCAGAAAAATCTCTCAGGGACAAGGACAAGTCCTTGTTTGCTCAAGGAGACAGGAACCAGTATGGAAAGATGCCTAGCTTCCCTGTCCCAAATATCTTTATTCATGCCCCTGTGGCAGAACCTTCTAAAACAGCCTTAGACTCTCAACTTTGAATGATTGGGAGGTGAATTCCTTTTGATTGTAGCAGATAAGTATGAGGCCTCCTATATGTACATGAGTTTCAAGAGATCTCTCTACTGACTCCGATTAAGTTTAGAAGCCATGGTGTGCTCTCACCTTCGTAAGCTTCTGGCATTTGTGTTCCTCTTATGTCTTTTGACATTTCTGCCGGAGAAGGTCGATGGAGCTAGAGATATAGAGGCGCCGCACAATTTGAAAGAAGTAGAAGTTGTCGGCATTAATTCTAGGAAGGGGTCGGAGGCTTTATCTTCATCGTTCGACCTGAACAGGACAAGCAAGAGAAGAGTTCGAAGAGGATCAGATCCCATCCATAACAGGTGCTAGAAATGGCAGTTGGTGCTGAGAAGCTGCGATGAAATTAAAAAGGTTTTATAGATTCATAAAGCTTGGTTTCATTTTTGAACTTGGTGGTTAGTCTGTCTTTTGCTATCTGGTCTTAAGTTTCCATGTTTTTTTATCATGTTGGATGATAGATTTTGTACAGAATTACTCAAAAGGATCCAACATCTTCGGAGATTTGTTACTAAATGTATGGCATAATGACTCTGATGAGAATGTAGTGGTAGGATGATGATGTTAGCATCTAAACCAGCAGCTGCAGTCTTTTATAGTAATTTTTGTTCACAATCAGTACTCTAGTTGGAGCTGGTTATCAGTTTGCATATCAGGAACTATACTAGAAACTATTTGCTCTTAACTAGAGTAAGCACAACATCAAGTCATAAACTATATAAATTGATAAATCCATTACTATATGCTTTGGGAGAGCGTTATTCAAGGTCTGAGAACTCGGAAAACCGATCAGCTTCTCCACTTTTGATCGGTTTCGACGAAACAACCTATTTTTACGCGTATCAACCTTGATTTCGCCGGGTAGAGGAGGGTGTTCATCCAAAACCAACACCACCTATCATGAGCAAACACAACTTGGCAAGCCAAGATTCCATCATGCACGTCCAAAGAGATTAATTTTCATTTTAGGATTCCTCCCCCCTCACATTCTTCCATGCCAAAGTGCAAAAGAAATGCAAGTGAAGCAAAAGCAATCCTAGTTGCATTTCTTTCTCAGGCTTCATGAAGTGCTTGAGTTCTACTCACAAGTAGAAGTGAGTGCTTCAGATGGATAAGCTTGGACGCTCTCAATCTAGTTTGGATCCCGGTCTATGGCTACTAACTAGTACAATAAATACTTCATTAGTATTTTAGTTTTCTATCATGTTCATAAAATATATATGCAGTCTAAACTAGCCAAGGGGTGTATAACAATAACCTAAATTTGGATTCACTTATATACATATATTTCTCTATACTAATTAAATAAGAGTTGTTTGGTGCTTTCGTAAATTTTTACTTTTCTAATTTTCCGTTCTATTTAAAAATTATAGCTTCAGTATAAACTCTAGCCCACCATTTTGCTATTAATATTTTTCATATTAAACATTGTGCACACAAACACAAAAGAATGCAAATGTAGCCAGAAATCATAATTAATCATTAACTAATTAAATTATGTTCCCATCGCCAGTCTACCCCTTTCCTATTAAACAGTAATATACACATGAACCAAACATGCAATTCCAGCAATAATTCATTATTATCATTAATTAATTTAATACATACTCTTTTGTTTATTTTCATCAAACTATTATATTCTCAGCTCCATGGACTTCACATATCTAAATATTTAAGATTTATTTATTTCATTTTAGTTTAATTAATAAATACCCGGATGTCCTACTGTACAATGACGGCAGCAGTACTCTTGCCTACCCCAGGTAGATTTTATAGAAATTTTTATCAACTAGCGATGGAGCACAAACGACAAAAAGTCTAGTGATCGTACCGTGCTCAATCGCTACATACTGTAATTCAAGCTGTAATATTTTTTTATCTTTTGCTGTGACTGAATTAGCCTACTGTAGTGGTTGGCCGCAACTATATTAATGCATATATATTGAGGTAACAAACCAAATTCAATAGAACCATGACACATTAAATAGGGAATACAAACTAAAACAAAACCAAATCAATTAACGTTACAATTTACATACTCTTTTGTTTATTTTCATCAAGCTATTATAAGTTTTCAAAATTACTAGTTACACACTTACACCCCCTTTACCTTTTGAAATTACAAAAACCTCCCCTGTAAGTTTATATTTCATAACATGCATGTATGAAAATACATCCCGAAGAAAAGAACCAGCGGGTATTTTAGCAAGTATGTTAGGAAATGTATACTTACATGACAAATTTTTGTAATTCCAAAAGATAGAGGGAAATTCTTGTAAACTATTTTTAAGGAAATTCTTGTAAACCAATTTCTTTTTATTAATAAAAAGGAGAAATCATGCACGGATTCCTTGTCCCCCCACCATCCAACAACAGTGTCTGTCACTAGCCATCTTCTATTCACAATGTATGGTCATAAGTAAAAAAATTTAGATCGCCGCGCCAGGCTTTGTATTCAACAAGACAACATATTACAGGATGAATGAGAAGCGACAAGGACGGGGAGTGATGGGGGACAGGAAACTAAAACCGGTTACTTCAGTGGCTGTATACTGTGCATAAGGGGCGGCAAGCGACGACGTGCACTGTTAGTATTGGTGTGCAAGGGGACCCCTTGTTTAACTGTTAATCTGCTAGTATACTTAAATGAGTAATAGATTAAGCAAAAAAATATTAAACTACTATGTTTTTGTTGTTGTTGTAAAACTTCTATATGTTAGAACATATAACAAATCCATTCAATATTGCATTTTTTATGTAACCCCCCAATCTACTACTGTGGGTGTGCTACAAGTCTGCAGACTAGGGAACCCAACTCATCTCCACCAATCTG
Source organism: Platanthera zijinensis (assembly GCA_039513925.1). Taxonomy (NCBI): domain Eukaryota; kingdom Viridiplantae; phylum Streptophyta; class Magnoliopsida; order Asparagales; family Orchidaceae; genus Platanthera; species Platanthera zijinensis. The sequence continues at coordinate 177,003,049 of CM077089.1, read as the reverse complement.
ATTGGCTGCAATCTCTAATTCTAATGGCGGGTTGTTGAGGCTAGTGCTTCAACCCCATACCTCCTAGAAAAGGGATCTATAAACTGGTCCTTATCACGGACTGAGTTGTAGCGGACCCAAAGTAGACCGGGGCATTACATGCCATCATTAACAAGTACATATAAGATAACTGCAAATAACCAGTACTATTAAACAATGTGCTTAATAAAGTTGGAAAATCATTTATAATGCTTAATAAATTATAACAGTGTAGTTTACCAGGACCTCTCATATAAGTTTGAGAAATTACAGGTTGAATCCCTCTATTTTCTGAAATTAAAAAAAAAAATTCTCTTGCCCCTCCAGGGGGCATTTTTGTACAAGCATTTTATGAAAGGTAAACTTACAAGGGAGAGTTATGTAATTTCAAAAGATAGAGAGGTGCAACATGTGATTATGCTCACTCTCATTAGAGATTTGGGTAATTAATAGTTATAAGATATACAAATATTTGAAAGCAGGATCATTAAAGCATATTCATTCAGAATTGATCTCATCAATTCCAGGAATTGAGATAAAAATAAAATGAATTCCATGGAATTCAGTATGTTCAATTTCTTTATTTTGTGACCTTAGTCACTGAACAATAAAAATGGAATTGATCCCTCAAATTCCAATTTCAAGGGATCAATTCTGTCCGAATGGAGCCGAACAAAAAATTTCTAATAATGTAAAAACAACACAATTGGGCCCAAAACTAAAGTGGGAACTGAAACTTCAATGCTATTACTGCAAGTGAGTTTAAAACTCTGGTGTTTAGGACTGAAAACAAGAGAAACAAAAAAAAATATTTATATATAAGAGCAAAAGGTATAAGGCATGTCATCAAAGGATAATTGTAGAACTACTTCGCGTGATCAAGTACATGAATTGCATACCTTCAATCACAGGCCTCTATTATGAGGGTTTAGACCTGTGGAAACGATTCTCCTTATGTATACTCAATCGAAAAGATGATGATTTTCGAGAAACTGCCTCCCAAATCATTTCAACGGCATCACCCTCTCTGGATGGGTACTGGTATTCAAAATGACAAGCAACTTCCTTTAATCTACCCCACATTTGTGTCCAGTGCTCACTATTGATCCCTCTGAGAAGATTCAGTAGAAAGCCCTCTTTGATAGCATCGGAAGCTTGCACAAAAATAGAAAAATCTGAATAGTCCATGACATCCTCGAAGGGGAGTTCAATCTCATCACTAATGATTACAGGTACACAGTGGCTAACAATGGCATCAAAGAGGCGATTAGATGAGGGAGTGTCTCCTGCTATGTTGAGGCAGAATCTAGATGATGCCATGCCCTTGCTGGCACGTCTGATGCCATTTCCACCGACAGTTCCATATGTGAAGTGCACATCCTTCGCATCCTTCAGTAGTTGATATAATTCTTGTCGTATCATCCCTCCCTGTAACATAAATGGAAACAAGGCTCAGTTAGACAGCATTATTGTTTAATGTTATGTGATGCTGCTCTTTGCTTTAATTGCTTAGTGAAAAATATGATCTGCTGGTAAAACTGATTAGGGGCGAACAAAACAGGTACCATAAAGAAGCAAAGCGGACAGAATTATGAAAGTAAAATAAATAGTTTACTTGTAGGAGAAATGTTCTTAGCATACAGCAGTACTAATGGTGTTTGCACATATAGAAAAGAAAGAAACTGGAATATAACGGCTAAAGCAACATAAAATCTAAACCACTTGTGAAAACATGTTTTCGCCAGACGTACACATGTACTCAACTGGCTAATACCTCCTAAAGATTAGGATTACCTTGACATGGTAATCAACTAATAATTGAATAACACTCAAATGAAAATAAACAAAATCATGCCTCCATTAAACTGAATGATTTATTTTATACTAGTATCAGAACAAACACCCAATAAAGAACACAGCTTCAAGAAAGCATCCAATTTGAATGTTTAATCATAACATCTACTAGCTGTTCTTCTATGCTCCAGTGCATCAACTCCAGAATGACAGCCTTTGTGAATTGTGAGTGCTTCTTTGGAAATAGGCCAAGCGCTACATGAAGAAATCAAGAGAGAAGTTCTAAATTTCTTAAGTCAAACACCTATTCATCTAAGAGAGATTATAAGCTAAGAAGATTTACATAATACGAGTTCTCCACTACTGTGCTCCTCAAAAGAAAAACCTGTTCCACGAAAACACTGCAACATTTCTATCACCATGGTGCTAGCATCACACCAACATAGCACACTATGATCGCCAAAACAATGTCTTTTTTTTTTCCAATTCTTGCTCTATTCAATTTCTGATGGAGATCGCTGGCCCACGCAGGTGTATTCCCGCAAGAGGTGGTGATCCGCTACCTGTTCGGACAATCCAAGTTCACGGATGAGTTTGTACGGTTCTTCCAAGTCATTTTGATATATTACTTTGTTTATTTCGAACTGAATTTGACACCCAATCAGATTGGACGATATCAACCGTCTGATTGGGTGTCCTATTTCAGTTATTTCTTTAAGCATACAAGCGCCGGCTGATTGAGGAATCTGTGGTTTTTTATTCCTTTTGGAAACCGTTGATCCTCTCCCTCGGTGCGACGACGAGCGGGGATCCTTCCGCTTCCAGCCTCCCAACCTTCCGCTCTTCGATGCCCCTTCTCGACATCCACGCTGAAGCTGTATATGCCTATAACCTGAATCTCCTCACTGTTTCACCCCAATTCCCCTTCCTGCCCTAGACCCGAGTTCCATGTCCACCATCAATCCAGTCCCCTTCGTCTATCCTCAATCCAGACCTCACTATTGATCCTGAACCCAACTAGCCCCACCCTAATCCTCCTCCAACAACCTATAGCCCTGAAGGAAGTAGCAGCCCATAGAACTTCACTGTATCTCAGCCTTCCGCCGCCTGCACGTGAAAGTTGTTATTTAGAGGCTTTGTTTTCTATTACTGTGTACATGGGACTATGTTTTATGGGATGCAATATTATGTGTTTGTTTCCTTGAGTTCGTACGATTTGCAAGATATATTTGGTACGTGCTTAAGAATATTGTGCCTTAATTATTTGTGAGTTATAATTTGCTTTCCACATCAGTTTTCTGTGAACAAGTGTGCTCCTGAATATACTTTATCTTAATTAATTACTATTGCTAATTTTATTCGAAATGACAATCGCATTTGCATACACACTAGGGATTGTTCGTAGCTACACCGCATTTTATTTAGTGGCAATTTAAGGCATCCGTCATTTACAACCTACCTCTGCATCAAATTGATATCAAAGTCAGGTTGGGTCACATTTTATGTTATGTAGTGGTAGGTTATTTCGATCTTCTATGCCTGACCTGAATCTAACCAACGATTAGGCTGTCAATTCTCAATCAGACATGATGCACGCTGAATTCCAAATACTCGTGCTCGATCGATTTGATCAAATAGGAGCCCAGTTTGACGTAATTAGGGATGACATCGCTAGGGTTGGCACTAGAGTCGTCCAGTTAGAAATCCCCAGAGGTCAAGTTTCACCTCCACATTATGATGAGCCTCTGGACGATCCCCAAGATGTTGCACCACTTCCTGAGAGACGTGTTAGGGATCTACCTCGCCGAGATCACCCTCCTCCCGTGAGAGGAAACCCCGAGCAGGCTTATTAGTATCGGCAGGCTCCAACACCTATGAGAAATCACCGTCCTCTCAATGAACCTCGCCCCCACCTCCACCGGATCATAGAGGTCGTGTCCCACCAGCACGACACGATTATGGTCATGCCGATCATTATGATGACAACCTAAAGCCACATCTCGAAGTGACCCCGACCGAGGATGACATTATCCGGTGCATCCATATTCACACACCATCCTTCGACGGTACCTAGATCCGAAGACATTTAGCAATTGACTCATGGACATGGGCAATTATTTTGAGCGGTGCAAAATGAGCGACGAGAGGCAAGTACGGTTCGCAAAAATGAAATTACTTGGGTAGACAAAGATTTGCTAGATGAATTTAGAGAGATCTCTTGAGCGAGATGGATATTACCCCATCTCCCGATGGGCTGAAATGAAGCAGCGGCTAGGAAAAATACATTCCTGTTTCGTATCGAGATCAACTTTTAGACCAGCTTGACGCTCTTCGGCAGGGGACCCTTTCCATTGCAGAGTGCATGCCACGTTTTGATGAGTTAGTAATAAGGAGCGATATCTTGGAGGAGCCCATTGCGATCGCGTCCCCCTTTCGGGCCGGACTCGGATCGGATATCCAAAGGGAACTGATTCATCATAAATTCAAGCTGGTGTTTCATCTTACACTTGAATATAAGCATTATTTGCGTCTTGCTGGCCCGAGACAGGTCACCCCTCGACTTGATACCTCTACACTTAGGAGATCCACACCGACAAGGACCACTACCCCGGGACCTTCTTGCATTCTCGTGGATGCAAAGGGGGAAGACATTATCCTAGGAGGCCCCAAACCGGGTGGTGTTTGATGTTATAGATTTTTTTGGAAGAGGACACATAACAGCATAGTGTCCGACTAGAAATATACTGATCGAGGAAGAAGGTGAGCCCAACACTGAGTTTGAGGATGCACACATGGATGAGATTACAACTGTTGTGGAGGATGGATTGGAGAGCGATGTTGATAGATCACTTGAGCTTAGGGTAACGTCTTTTATATACCCCTCGTGTGGAAGATGATTGGCATCGTACTAGTATCTTCTACATGTATTTCCCTAGCGCAGGAGACCAATGCAGACTCATTATCGATAGTGATAACCGCATTTCCCTAGCACAGGAGACCAATGCAGACTAAGAAGTTATTTTCAAATCTAAACCATTTTCAAACTTTATCTACAAGTTCTCCTGTCACAGTTGTATGAAGTTAATCGAAAGTGAGGGAATGAGAAAATGTCAGTTGGCTTAAATTTTGGATTCTTCATTAAATCATTCAACTTTCCCCAATATAAAGTGCCTTCTTGACTCCCTCTAAAAGATGACAAGCATTTTTCTAGAGTAAACTCTCAAAGGATGATCCAATTCAGTGGGAGCGTTGAAATGTTTTGGCTGGGTGAGTAGGACTGATGTTGGACTGCTAGTGTGACTTTCTCTATGTGAAAACCGTGTAACAATACCTCACCATTAAAAATTTGCACACCGAAGTTTAGAAATTGATAAATGAAGTCTTCAACTATCACCTAAATGGAGTCCATAATTGGGTAGTCCTCTCTATTGATCCAGATATTGCTCGCAGTTTCATCCGTTGAGGTGGATTGTTGCGCATTCAAGATTTATTGAGGCTCAAAGCCAGTGGCGCCATCAACTGTGAGCTCGAGAGGATCTAGAAGTCGGTGGGAAAAGGTGTCCATGTTGCATTCACTTGGCAATAAATGTATTAATGAAGGGGTTGTACACACAATTTGGAATGAAATTGTATCATCATCGGCGTGGAATGATGCGACGTACCAGTATTCGACCTAGCTCGGCCATTTAGCCCAACCTCATGATTGATCGTAGTGGTAAGATGTTTAGGCATACTATGACAAGGTCTCTTCCTTTAGATAATCAAGAAACCACCAGTTCCAACATTGATATGTCAATATCCGATTCCTATAAAATTATTGACTAATCGCTTCGATCAAATAGATGCATGATTTGAAGATCTTAGGGAGCAATTTAGAGTCCTCACCACTAGAGTAGATGGTCTAGATCCCCTTAGGAATCCCCGTCCACAAGAAACCATTAGGTCACCAGCTATCCACCGTGAGGGTCATCGTGATATTGAGGGACTTCACAACCTTATGTTCATCAATCCTCTGGCACAGATTCCACCTTTCCAAGGGGGGCCAGAGCTAGCTTATGAGCACCGTAGAGATCCCACTGTTGGTCACACCACATTCCTCAAGAAGAACGACCTCAACCCCAATATCCTTTTCATAGGGATCGTCTTGTTCCCCACACATGGTTCAACCAAGGTAGATATAAGGATTATATGGGTTACCATGAGACCCGGATAGGTCATGTAGGTGACGATGACATTACACATCGTATTCGTATCGATGCCCCATTCTACAATGGACAGTTAGATCTCAAAGTTTTTAGTGATTGACTATTAGACGTGGACAATTATTTTGATTGGTGCGCGATATCTGACGAAAGATGAGTGCAGTTTGCCAAGATGAAATTGCATGAGCAAGCTAAGATATATTGGACGACTCTTGAGCGTTCCTTAGATAGAGATAATTATTACCTCATCACTCAATGGGATGACATGAACCAATAGCTCAAAGAAAATACCTACCCACTTCATATTGGAGTCAACTACTAGATGGCTCCAAGCCCTACAACAAGAGACCTTTTCTGTAGAAGAGTATATGACTCGCTTTGATGAGCATGTTATTAGGAGCGATATTGGATGAGTCTTGAGCACTCCTTAAATAAAGAGGGTTATTACCTCATCATCGGATGGGATGACATGAAACAAAAGCTCAAAGAAAAATACCTACCAGCTTCATATTGGAGTTAGCTTCTAGATAAGATCCAAGCAATGGTGGATCCAGAAATTTCAATCAAGGGGGCCAGGCATAAGGCGAAGCCAAAAAAATAAAAATAAATAATTTCACTAGTATCCCAAATTTGTTCTTGTTTAGATAGCTTTAAGTTACAATTGAACATGATTTAGGCATAGTTGTAATTGATAAGCAAATAATCAAACACTAATAGAAGTTTGTAATTTAACATGCAAGAGTTTGTAATTGAACATGAAATAGTCTGTAATTAAACATTCTTACACTAACAGAAGTTTCCGCAATCTAAGAAAAAGTTTGTAATTGAACATGAAAGAGCTGGACTTTTGGCAGAGAAAATAATGAAATCATATGCTCAACATATATGAAATTAAAATATTCAAGTGTGGATTTGTAAGGAATGGTATAAGAGAAAAATTAAAATCAAAGCTTCTGATTATGCTTGGCTTGGGGTGGATACACAAACTGAAGTGTATATGTTAAAGTAAAGCCAAATATTTTTAGAAGAAGCAAAGAAAATTAGATGTTGAAACAAAAATTGAAGTCTTTCATAATTCAATTTTTACAATGAAAACTGGCATGAAAATTGAATTTCAGACAAAAATGGTCCCTAATAATAAATTACGATTTGTCTTGAGCAGATTATTGAATCCAGAAAAAAATAGGCGCCTAATAAAGAAACTGAAGTGCACTCAATTGATGATTTATTTTGCCTTCCTCCGTCAAATCCCAAACAGTACTTAAAATAATTTATAGCATCTTGAGGCTTTAGAAAACTTGATAAGAAACTTTGAGAAGAGATCGATGAGAAATGAAGTAGAGGAGTAAAGTCATGACAGAAGGTATTATTTCATTTCTTTGAGCAAATGGCGATGACTAAAGGTATTAAGAATGAGAAAAGTCCTGATGAGTTTGTAGGGATGTAAGATTAACAATTGAAGCAGCAAGCATGACCATTTTTCTTCTCAGTTCTCAAAACAAGCGAGACAATTATCAGGCAGTGAGTGACAAAGAAATGGGAGTGAAAAAATACCTGATGCCTCGAGTCCTCAATCAGCAACATGGAGGCTAGCACCTTGGATTTGGAGAGTTCAGAGTTGGGCTTTTATGTTGGAACGTGGATTGAGATTTCAGATTTGGGCTTTGGATGTTGGACCAGTCATCAGTGGATGCGGAGGCAAGTGTTGAGCATTCGCCGGCGGGACGATATTGGACTACTGAAAGGAGCGTCAAGCAGTCAGAACTTGGATGGTCGTGGGCCAAAGGAGAGCGCTGAGCAAAAACAGCGGAGTGGGAGTGTAGTTGTGGCCTAGACGGGGAGAGTTAATTCACGGGACTGACGGGCATGATTCGTGAGAGCTCAGAACAGAATTACCGAATGTAGTATGTTGTATAATTTTTTAAATTTCTTGGGGGGTGGGGGGTGCTGGACCCCCTTAAATCCATCACTGGATCCAAGCCCGCGACAAGGAACCTCTTCTGTAGCAGAGTATACGACTCGCTCTGATGAGCTTGTCGATAGGAGCGATATGCCGATATTACTAAGGAGCACATCGTGACAACCTGCCGATTTTGGGCCAGATTGCGGGAAAACATTTATAGATAACTCATTCCCCACCACCTGGAGTCTATTGAGCAAATCTCCCAGCTCGTGCATTAGAATACGAGCAATACTTACACACTTCGGGAATGAGGCGACCTAATCCACATTTGTACCTAGGAAGCCTCCCAAGCAGAAACCCGGTCCATCCATGCCAACTCGTGCTCCCATAGACACCAAAGGCACATCCACTGCCACTGGGCCCCCAAAGCCTGGAGAAATCCAGTGCTATCGATGTCAAGGTAGAGGACATGTGGCGGCTCAGTGCCCCACGTGGAGCCTACATATATAAAGTCCTGACCCCATTCCAAATCTCGTAGAGAGACCTTTGAATGAGAAGATCGTAGTTACAGTAGAGGACTAGAGATGTACTTTTATCTTATACATCTAATTTCATATCTCTCTCTTACTCTCTCTCTTATCTCACGAAAGCCGCACCCCAACGTCCAAGCCGCACGCCAACATCGCGAGTTCCGTGATCCCGCACCAGCCCGCTGCGACCTTCCCGCCGTCGTTCGCAAACCGCCGCCGCTGCCAGCCATAGCTCCCCGAGGTTCCAAGAAGGTTCCCTCCTCCTCCCTCGAGGACTTCCCTCCTCTCCCCCCTTGCACACGCTCTCAATCTAGGGCACGTAACACATTCATGGGGAGAACGTCACACTAAACACGGTCCTTGAACATCGCAAGCCTAATCGTCACAAGACATCGTTGGGTGACCTGCAATATCGTCTTGTCAACTCAAACTACTTAATAAGGATGTGGATGAGGCTCAATTGTCAACTTCATACGCTCAATGCCTTTTACAGCAACAACATTAGTACATTTTTATATAGTATTTTCACTCCCCATCCACCGCCTCCAGGCCTCCCTACAGCCGGCCTTCGCTCCACCATCCTCTTCCTCCTCTACAATCAGCCGGACTGCTGTCCAGCAATCCCCCCCCCCTCTACAGCCGCCCAATCCGCCGCCAATATATCACCGGCCGCCCCTCCCTAAGCCCTTCCTCCACCGGATCCACCTCTACCGCCACTGCTACAGTTCCGACGCCCCCTCCACAGCTGTCACAGCCCTTGCCCCTCTTGTCTACACCCGGCCACACCTCTTCCAACCACTGGCCGTACCGCCCACCCCATCATTCCTTTCTGTGGATCCACTTCCCCACCACCACCCTCCTTCCAAACAACCCTGATCTGTTATTTCCTCCACCCGTTCATCATTCCCTAGCCCGGATCCGTCTCAAAACATCGGATCTATCCACCACGCCTGGATTTATACCTACATGGCCGAATCTACCCACTCTCGGTCCGATTCTACCTTCCACCGTCGAGGTCAGCCGCCTACATCGTTTTCCATGCCACCGGCTTCACATTAGATCGCCGTCAAAACGCATCCGGCTCCGAATTCCTCAGTGCCTTGGTCATACCATTATTTGGTGAGATTTCGTTGTACTGGATTATTATATTCAGCATTTTGTATCACATAATTGTTTTGGACCTCTTATATGGTAGCTATTTGTTCGGATAAATATTGTGATTTGCCGGATTTATTAGGGTTTATTCGTCGCGTGCTCTTGCTTTGGCCCTCCACGCGGAGTAAAACCTAAGCTTGTTTCGCCCTAATTAATTATTTGTGTCTTGCTGTGAAATTATATGCGTGTGATGTTTTAATTATTATCTAACTGTGACTTAACCGTCAAATTTGCATAACATATAGGGTTAGATCACCGATTATCCACCGCCAATAGATTCGTACTGCGTCACCTTGTTTTGGCTCCCAACCCGGGTATTAATAGTCACACCAAAATGCCCCCTCCTTGGGCTTAGACACGGACGATCAAATGCACATAATATAATACAAAGTAGAACTAGATAAAGATCTGCAATATACACAACCAAAGCGGGGCCATAACATCTTCACCCTGCCCGCTGACAAGCTTGCCCTCAAGCTTGTGCCGTGGTGATGGTCGGCGTCAGATCCCCCATGTCTGTGCCAGCATCCCATTCTGTGGCAGGTCGTCTACCTCCAGCCAGAAGAGGCGCTAGAGGGAGGGCGGTTCGGCGATTGCTTGAAGAGAAATTAGTGGGTTATCAGCGCTGGAGGGATTGGAGTAAGGAGGTACCGGCGGCGGAAGCAGCCCGGTAGAGGTCGCGAGCAACGAACGCCCGTCGATGGAGGATCCGAGTAGAATGGGCGCTGGATGACGACCGACAGAAAGTGGCCGATGCAGGGCTGGCCGGGCGGAGCCGCTTAGGGGTCGACGCACGTCGTAGATGGCGGAATCTGCAGGGACGGCGGCTGTCGTCTGCTGTACGGGAAGGATTGACGCGTGCGGGCGCGGGAAGTCACGGTCGGAGCAGCTGACGGCGTTGTGCTCGGAGGGGATGTCGTGGTCGACCACGACTGGGGGAGAACTCGCCAGATCTGGAGTTTCGGCGGCGGAGAGGGTCGTTCCCTTTGATACCAAGTTGTTACGTGCCCTATATTGAGAGCGTGTGCAAGGGGGAGAGGAGGGAAGTCCTCGACGGAGGAGGAAGGAACCTTCTTGGAACCTTAGGGAGCTATGACTGGCGGCGGCGGGAAGGTCGCGGCGGGTTGGTGCGGGATCGTGGAACTCGCGATGTTGGCGTGCGGCTAGGGCGTCGGGGTGCGGCTTCCGTGAGATAAGAGAGAGAGAGTTATAGAGAGAGGGGAAAAGATGAAATTAAAATAACTTGCTTGCTTCCTTGTCTTGGCTCCCCACCCAGGTATTAATAGTCACACCAAAATGCCCCCTCCTTGGGCTTAGACATAGAGGATCAAATGGGCATAATAAAATATAAAGTAGAACTAGATAAAGGTCTGTGATATACGCAACCAAAGCGGGACCATAACAGAACGTCGCCCACGTAGTATTAAAACGACCTTGGCAATCAGAACGTGATGTCACCGTCTTTGGTCGATCAAATACTTGTGTATTTTATGACAAAGGTCACAAACTCATTTTGTCCCCGACCCCTACCAAAAATACTAAGGAAGCTGAGGATCAGAAAATGAGCACTTTCTAAGGAGCAGGAATCCTTAAACCACTACATCTTATATAACATGAGCCTAGGGCCAATTAACTCACACACGCTCTGTCATTAGATGAGAGCACCCCTACCCCCGGGCATTCACATAAAGGCATCACCCCGATCCATGACAGTACAAATTGTTAAAGAGTCATCGCCCAGTGTTTCCTTAGGGGTCTGATCCACCATTACTACAATAGGAGTTTCTCCTACCACTTCTCACATACCTCAAAGCATTGTTCTGACCTTAGAGGCACAAGTCACAGCTGATGCCTTGGAGTGATATAGAACATTATTGGACAACTACGTAGGAGACGGACTGGAAAACAGGACTTCTTTGCATGCTTTAGCTTTTCAGCTTCCTAAAACTGGACTTCTTTGTGTAGTTGTTTATCCGTAAGACCATAAATTTGTTTTCACTGTCAAGGGAGCTAAAAACTATGTTGAAACCTAAACTAAATAAAGTATAGGAACAAGGAAAATAGAGAATCATATTCAGAAATTACCTATTCAAAAATTTGACAAAAGAGAATGGCATACATAGCCGTTAGATGTGCAAAAGACAAAATCAGCATGTTATTTCAAATCAATGCAGCCGACACAGTTGAATACAATCACAAAGAAAACAACCACTAAGCATAAAAGAGAATAATTTTGGAAAAATTCAACACTAATTAATAAGTTAAATGTAGTACCGGGCAAGGCGTCGAGATTTTATAAACGAAAATCAAAATCAGAGTGGTATATCAATAGAGACCAAAAAATGTATAAGTTTATAATTAAATAAAATGCAACTGAAGCAGTAGATTAGGACTAAAAAGGTTTTCATAAGAGTACAGATGAAAATTTTAGCTCCTATAAGATAAAGCTATTAAATGAAATTTACGCATTCACAAAATAGTATGTTTAACCAACATCAGAATGATGTCGAAAGTGGGCCCAAGGGATGCGGCAGTTGCAACATAATGACAACAAATTGTTAAAATGTATTCAAGCAGAAAATACTTTTAAAATTTGAAATGTACTCTCTAATGATTATAAAAACACAGAAGAACGATCTATGTCAAAAAGAGAATAATATGAAGGTATACTCAATAAAATAAACTCACATCCTTCCTAACTATTGCTCCTTGAAAGTAAGCTAATAAGGGTCGAGCTTCAAATGTGGCAGATTCATTTCCAATGGAATTAACAACATGCTTGTAGGGAGCAATTATGTCCTTCTTAATGTTTGCAATTTCAACAGGGTATCTTCCAAAATCTGCAAGAAGAAACATTGCAGATCCGAGTTGTCTCCGAGCATCTAAAAGGCTATTTGGATGGTGCGCCATGATCAAATGATCTCTTCCTCCTGATCTCTTCCACTCCTCCTGATTCCTTAGGAAGTTCACCAACTTATCCTGCAAAAACTTGTCCCTGCTAACTTTCTCTTTCCCGTGAAGTTTTGAATGCCGATTGTAGCTCACGGATGAGAAGAAAGGCACAAAAATCACATCGGCAATACTTGAATCATGTATTCTCACAGCAACACAAGGCCTGCTTATAACAGGATAATCTGATGCAAGAAGATCGAGTGTTAGCCAGTATTCCATGCTATGCTGCAAATTTAACCCACCAGGGTAGCTCGGGACGTGATTCAAATCACTAACATCTGGCCATGTCTGGCTTCCCGTCGCCTTCCAACCCAGCAACCCAAAGTGAAACTCAGGAGGCAAGTCATACATAAAAACCTTCAACTTAGCCTGAGCTGGATCACAAACTTTTCTACCTCGAGAATTTTGTTTAACATCTGCTCGAATATTTGATGCGGGTTTAGTACTTCGAAGGTATGAAAAAGGGGCGGCAAGTGAATCAAGGCCGGGAATGCTTCCGGAGCCGCCACCCTTGTTACTGAGAACCACAGTTTTATTAGCAAGCATTAACATAAGAACTGAGTCAGAAATGAGTGAGTTGCTGCTGTCTGACCTCCATAGAGTGAAGCATGAGAAGAACACGAGGAAGATGGATAGGGAGACCACAGAAAAAAGTAATCTTCTGGTCTCAAAGCTCGAGGGTTGCATCTTTCTCTCCGACATGGGAAATTGAAAAGGAACAAAACTGCCCAGGGAATCAAACGATCACCTAACAGAAACAAAATTTTACTTCTTTCCAAAAATAAGAAGAAAGGGGAAAAAATCCCAATAATTACTTCCTTCCATTGGAAATCTTTTAAAGCAATACCTGGGATATATATGTCCTTCAATCTTCATGCAATCATCACAATCGAAACTAAACTGATTACATATTCAAGAAAACCTTGAAATTTATCTTCTTCATATCTCAATCATGATGAGCAGCATCTACTACCAGAATCAAAACAAAACACAAAAAGAAGATGAAATGAACTTTCATTCTAATCTCGGAACATGAGTAGGAACTGATTACCGGTTCTGATTGCTCTTTCCTCAGGATCAACGTGAATGGAGTTTAGAAATTACCTGCTGCAGGGCACGAAATCTCAAAAACTAAATGTGGGCGCCCGGGTCATTGAGCAAGACGGCTCTCATTATGGAACCCCGATGCTGCGCAGCTCTCTTCTGCCAGCTCCAAGCAGCTGATCGAGTGATTCTCTTGATTAATTCCTATTCTGTGAGTAAAGAAGATAGAAAGGAACCTTAAATCCACCTATTTTCCGTGAATTCCTAATTCCGAATTCCTATGGCAAAGAAACAAATCATGAAGCACACCTATTTAAATCGTGTTTCCTTCTCCGTGCGACTGAGCTCAGCACCTCCTGGAGCTCCCCTTCTGCTTCCAGTGCTAGAAGCTTTGCAGATCGAGCGCCGAAGGAGGCGAGGAATTTGGACTGTGAGAAGAAGCGCAAGGCTTTTCTACTTTTCTTACGGAAACTTCGCTTGTTAGGTTTGGTCGAAAATTTACTTGGAAGCAATAACAAATATATAGTTTTATAATAATAATAAAGATATAGACTTTTATAGTAGTCACTGATGACTGATGTAGAAATATTCAGTTATATATTATGTAAAAAACAAAAAAATGCATATCTCTACTACTATACCAAAACTATTCTTTGGTAAAATATTGTCTGATGTCTCTATATTGTCCTTGTATTCATAATTACACAATTATACCAAACTTTATATTAGTAGAGATAAAGACAATATCCTTTTAGGTAATTACACAACTTTACAATATTAAAATACAAAAAGTAAAAACACTAGATACCCTAAACCTATTGTCTCTAGCTAGGAATGACAAGAGAAAAATTAATGTTTTAATGTTAAAATATAATTCTTTTTACAAAATAAAAATTGTATTCTTGATTTATATTTTTTTACGGTCATTTTGAGTACTCATATGTATATGTTGTGGAGCGGGAAGAGCCCGCCGGGAGCGGACGGGTACTGTCGCGCGAGGACATAGGGGCGGGTACTGTCCACGACAAATGTCGCCGCCCACGACAAATGTCGCCGCCCACGACAAATGTCGTCCCCACGACAAATGTCGTCCCCACGACAAATGTCGCACCACCGACGAATGTCGCATCCCGCCAAATGTCGCACCCCGCCGAATGTCGCACCCCCGCCGAATGCCCCCAGGGCCGAAGGCCCGTGTCACTTGTATGGTAAATGGATCAACGTCTTCAAAATTCATGGGAAATGTCAATCAAAACTATGGGCTTTACCTTTTATGGACTCAAAATTCTGAAAAATCTAGGCCGACTGTCTTATCGACAGGAACTCTAAGAGTATATCTAATTTTTCATATATCACACTATTGAAACAATTCAAACGCTTGCATTCTCCAACAATACACAACTACAAGGAAAAAATACAAAAGAATATCAGTCAACACATACACACACTTGGCATTATAGAGTGAAAGAACAATTTGAGTGTGTACAAAATTTCTGGGAAGCTGAGCAAGATCGCAGGAATACTCAACCATATCAAAGTCAAGAAATCAGAAACAGTAGAAAAACAAGAGGTGTAATTGAAGCAACTATCTTCTTTACAATGCGAGGTATACATTGCGAGAAATGAATTCACAAAGTATCCGATGGAAGAAAAAAACTACAAGCAAGAGTAAAACTGGCGGACTGACACCAGTAACTGCCCAAGCCGCCTATCCGCCAAGCCTGTCTGCCGAAACCGCCAAGTCACCTCTGACAGCTCTAACCGTCGAAACTGCCAAGTTGCCAGACCGCTTCTCTAGCCGGGCGGACTGCCTACTTATTGAACGCTGAGAAACAACTTTGTATGTTGCTTCTTAGCCGCCTGACCGCGAGGTCGCCTGACCGCTGAAGTTAACCGCGAACAAAAGATGTTGAACAAGGAAACAGCCAACCCGCTGATGAATCGGGCGAACTGCTTATTGAACTATCCACAACCCCGAGGAAGAAGAAGACTGTTGGTTGCACTAACCGCGACCTGCTGTATACCACAAATTGCTATCCACGAACTGTTCCGAACTGAGCTTCCCAACTAGCTGCCTAGTCGTCCGGTGTTAGCCGAACAACCTGCACAACACAAGTCAATCTTCACTTAGTCGTGTGATTAATAAATTCTAACCGCAATTTCAAAACGCAAGCTGAGTTCTCATTGTTCCTGTTATATGTGAGGAGCCGAGGACCCCTATTTATAGGCGACCAGGGAGTGCGGTCACCGTTCATAAGCGATTGGGTAACCACCCATCAATCTGCGGCTGGTAGCACCTATCCGCATATCAGTGCGGACACCAACATCATACCGCAAAGTCGGGTTGCGACAAAATAACCTGGCAACAAGCCGCGCAACCCATGCAGTCTCCGTAAAGTAGGCAACAACATGAACTTGGCATATCACCGTGACCAAGTCCACAATTTCAGCGGACTCTGGCTTCAGACCGCACGAATAACCACCACAAGCTCTGTGGTAAACCATCGTTATTCGTGCTTAACCACATGCCACCACACGAGCTAGAGAACCCGCCATCTCAACGGACTCTGCGATCTCACAATCCAGACCGTAAGCCGTGGTTAGCTCCTCTAACCACCCTGTTACAACTCCAGGGTGTTTGTTGAGACAAACCGCATGATAAAAACATTAGCCAGAAACCGGCTATCCGCCAACACCTAACCGCGCTAACCGGTAGTGGTTATTGTAGTCTGTGCAATCTTCCTACTCAGACTGCCCACTTCCACTTCAACAATTTCAACATTCCTCCTTAAAGTGGGAAGTGAAAACTAGTCCGAGCAAACCCTATAACCGAACAAACAGTCCCTTCGAAAACGACTTTGTGAAGATGTCTGCGACGTTGTATTGGCTTTGCACATACTCTATCATCGTAAAACCCTCCAGTACCTTCTTCCAAACGAAGTGATACTCAATCTAGATGTGCTTTGTATGCGCGTGACAAACTGGATTATTAACCAGGTTGAGGGTACTCTCATTATCACCGCGTAGCAGAGTAGGACTTCGCACCTCCTCATGGATACCCTCCACTAACCTACGAAGTCAGATGACCTCCTGAGCTGCCAAGGCCGAAGCCTTGTATTTCGCATATATAGTGGAGACAAACATTGAATCTTGCTTCTTGCTACGCAACGAGATAGACGTTGATCCACATATGAAGACATAACCCGACGTCGACTTCCGATCATCGGTATCTTCCCCATATTCAGCATCCCTATAACCGTGCAGGTTGAAGCTCGTATCCCTCTTATAGAAGAAACCCGTATCTGAGGTGGACTTCACATACTTCAAAATATTCTTAGCTGCTGCTAGATGAGGTTTTCACAGTTCTGACATATACCGACTTACTCGACCCACGGTTGATAACTTCCCAAAAAGAAGTTATCTAGCCTAATTTTTAGACTTAATATTCTTTATAAATACTTAAAACAAGTGTAAATGAAATAGAAATGGAATTGAATTCATATTTATTTGATTTGTGGCAAATTCGGTCTTTTTCCAATGTGTTATTGCGAGAAATGGCAAAGAAATTTGCTTGGAGAAAGAAATCTGCCCAAATATTACAACCAGGAAAATATGTTGCAACGCGCGGGAACATAGGTTGTAACGCGACCTGGACAAATTTCATATTTTGAATTTCAAAGTTAGCGCCGATTTCAAATATGGAAGGGTGCTTCTTTTAAAAGGCATGCCTACGTTTTTAAGGGGGAAAATCTCTACCAAATGATTAATTCTATGAGAGAGGAGAAAGGGGAATCAAGGTTCTTTTTCATCTAGGGTTTGAAAATCTTCCATTGGAGGAGAGCAGCTAGAGCAAGGAAGACGACGGATCTCCGGGCTGATCAAACGAGCGACTTCGAGAGGAGAATTCTGCAACTTTTAATCATCAGTTTCATCATGTATTGTACGATCTCTTCAAACGCTTTATGTGTTTCCTCCGTTCCTATGAACTAGTTCCTTTTAATCTTGTATTGTGAAAGTAATATAGCTTGTGTGATGATGAAATTGTAATATTTGCTTTATGATTGTTTGGTGAATGTCTTTATTGAAATTGTAATCTTTATTTTGAATCTTTTGGCCAAGGTTTTGTCTTTCTACTGCACTTCATAAATTGAGAGAGGAGTTGCGCAAGTGTGTCATAATTTCGGTATAACATTTGAAGGGAGAAAGAGATTTCCTCTTAATGTTAGCAACATTGGTTTTCGATCTTTATGTGGTACTTGTTTCACCCAAGGGGAAATAGAGACAAGGGATTTCCGATATCGAGAGATACGAATCTTCTACCCTAAAATCATTGCAGGACGTTTCACCTCACATATTCATAAAGTCACATTTTTAACTTTATCTCACAAGACATAGAAAATCACAATAAAAGATTATCTCTCTTAACTGATAACACAAATATTTTCTCTAAGATCCATAGTTTGTTTTAATTAGTAGTTTCATTTACAGTTTTAATATTTTAAAAATCATCACTTCGATTCACTTGGATTTAAAGAACAAGCGTAACTGGTATTTGCAAGCACTAAATCTAATACCTCTCTGTGAAACAATCTTTATTCACTATTTATTACTTGAATCGGCTCGTGCACTTGCGTGTAATACACATACCTGTTTCGGGCGTATCAACAACATAAGCGATATTCAGCCTCATAATCGTCAGATATATGAGACTCTTAACCAGAGCTCGGAAAACCCAGGGATCTGGAAGAACCCTTCCCTCATCACGCCAAAGTTTAAGACTGATCTCCAGTGGAGTAAAGTTGCTCTTCCCCTCCCGCATGTCGAATCATTTAACGATCTGCTTCGCATAGCCTTTCTAGGAAATGAGCACACCCCTTTTTTTCCTCTCCACCTCGAGATTAAGGAAAAGGTAGATCTCCCCAAGATCCTTCATCTTGAATCTAATAGCCAGCTCTGTCCTGAGCCTAGCTACCACTTCATCTGAATTCCCTGTGATGATCAAATCATCAATATACAACAACACCAAGACTTGAAGCTCACCCTCTTCTTATCAAACATGCTCGAATCAGAGTCAGAAGAAAAATATCTGTAAAACGTGAGGTATTTTGCGATCTTCCCATACCAGGCCCAAGGCATCTGCTTCAAGCTATAGAGGGCCTTCTTGAGCTAATAAACGTGCCCTGGATGTTCTTCAGAAACATAACCAGGTAGCTGCACCATGAAGATGTCTTTGTAAATCTCATCGTAAAGGAATATATTCTTCACATCGAGTTACCAAATCTTCTACATTTGGCAAGCCGTCAATTCAATCACCACTTATACTGAAGTCATCTTGGCCACTAGACTAAACATATCCCCGTAGTCTTCCCCGTACTACTACGAGAACCCCCGAGCTACAAGGCGAGCCTTGTACTGCTCGATACTGCTATCAACCTTCTTCTTGAGCTTATACACCTACTTACATGCCACAGGAGTGATGACATCGACATTGGACACAAGATCTCAAGTCTAATTCTTCCTAAGGGTGACCATCTCCTCATCAATGATATCTTCCCACTCCTTGAATCTAGTGGCGTTCTCAAAGCATGATGGCTCCCGCTCATCCAAGATACCTCTGAAGAAACAGGAGATGAAACTCACAATGTTCCCATCCCTATACCGAGCTGGTGGAACAATGGTCCTTGGACCTTCGTAGGGCATGACTCAGATCCACCACACTAGCTGCTTATTTTACATCAGCTCTCCTCCCGGCATACTTGGGGCATCTCTCCCCCTGCTCTAGATCCAAAAGAACCTTCCCCAGAGCTAGATGTAGCTGGAGCTCCTAGTGACACAAACATTTCCACCAAAAGATCCAGAGTAGATTCTCCTTGCCCTATATTTGACCTTCTCTCCTGTATTTCCATAGATGAACTACCCTGGTATGACGTCAATTTGTCAAATACCACATTCCTAGAGACCACAAACTTATGTATCTCATGGTCCATGCACTTCTAGCCCTCTCATCATAGCCAATCAAGACAAGCTTCCTCACCTTCGCATCCAACTTTGGCCTGAGAGCGTCTGGAACATGCACATAGCAGGTAGACCCGAACACCCTAAGATGTTCCACATTGGGCTTCTCCTTAAACATCTGCTCATGTGGAGATTTTGAAATGGGAGAATAATTGGTAAATACCAAGAAAGTGCAGATAAATAAAATCATAGCACGACAACACAGATAAATGTGAAATCACAGAATACACAAAAATTATAGTGATTTCCCAAAATCTGAGTGCATCTACTCTTCTACTCCCTTTGTAGAAATTCACTATTACAGTGTCAGTCTTTTGATCAGAAGATTCTTAGAATCAAACACCATATCTTTTGATAAGAAGATCTTGAACCAATACAACCTGAGTCTTATCTCAAGGAGACTCTCAGAACCTCTTATTGAATCGTTTGAAGAGAGATTCTCAAAACTCTATTCACAATCTGAGAATGATAATACAATCAAAAAAATTGTAAAAGATTTGAGAATATAATGATCTTCTTGATGAGTCCTCTCAATTGAATCCTAAGGACTGTATGACACTTAGTTAATCTGAAATCTTTAATCTGATTAATCTTTGAGTAAGATAATCTCAAAGATTATAAACCCTTAATTCAAATTTCTCTTTTATCTCAACTGAATCTGATGCAACAATTGATTTGCTCTTGAGAAGAAGAAGAATTGATTTTTAACAGATTCAACAACAAAATGATCGACTGATTCAAGGAAGAACTTCAATGATAATCTTATATCTTTCTCTGTCGAAAATCTTTCCTCCAAAAACACGATCTGATTAGAGTTGAAATGATCGTTCAAACATTCGTCGATTTGTTCATGTGTATCTCTCTCTATAGATAGCTGAGAAATCATGTCATCTAACGTCTCTAATATAACACCCCAAGTTTGACAGCATAACTTTTGTCACTGTTGCCGAGCGACAGTGGTTATCGCATGGTGGCGATAGCGGTGAAGCGTTGAGTCGACACTCGACACACTCGACGAATCGTCGAATAATATTGCCGAGTGGCGACAGTGGATATCGTTGGACGATAATGCTATGTGGCGTGAGACATGTGTCGGATTGACTGTTAAATGGTCGATAAACGGTGGTTGACTCGAGTCAAAGCGGTGGAAATCGATATCGCTAGGCGACAATGATATCGCAGGGCGAAAGTGCTTTGTTTGACTTTTTAACTCGAATCCTGACCTTTGCTTCGTTTTGATGGAGAGATCATGTGGCTGGGGTTAATCCCGAGTCCACTTTACTAGAGAAGAATAGGAATGAGAATTCATTCTCTCTCTCTCTCTCTCTCTCTCTCTCTTCATTTCATTATTTCCTTGGGTGAAAAGGAAGAAGGAGCTAAGGAAGAGCTGAGTTGAAGCTTGCATAGCTTGCTGAAGAAGATCTTGTGGTTAAAAGTAAGATCAAAGGCGAAATTTGTGAAGAGGAAAGAGAGGCGCTCATTTCCATCCGTATAAAAAAGCTTTTTCATGAGTCCGAAGAAAACTATAAGGGTTACGACCTCCTGCTTGGACAAGTGAAGTCCTACTTTTGCATGTACATGGAATCCTCCACCAAAAGGTGGAAGTGTTAAGAGAATTTCGTTGGGTCGATACTCGTTATCCCCGGTTAAGTTTGCATATAGATCTGGAATTGTGCAGTACGGAATATGCATGCTGTGTGAAGCCAATCCGAACAGGTTGGTCTGGATTGGTGATGTATTATTTTGCGAACCGGAGAAGACTCCGCGTATAAACGAGTATTATACGGGGTCTGTGGGTTGTGCCTGTGAAAGAGAGTAACAGGAAGTACTAGAGCTGAATTTTAGTAAAATACCCAGGGAAAATCACGGTTTTGGAGAACTGTTGATATTGTCGGGCGACAGTGAGTGTGTCCGATGGAGATAGCTCCAAGTGAGCTATTTGTGGTGTGAAAGACCAGTATTCTGGCATTGTAGGTGGCTGCAGGGTTTTCTGGATAGTTGGTCCATTTATGATTGAGGCTGGGTACAAAAAGTGTGTTCTGTCGCTAACGCCAGGAGACAGTGGTTATCGCTGGTAATAGCTCCCAAATAACTTGTTATTGTGAAGCCAGTCTCTCGAAGATAGTGTGGCTAGTGTGAGCGATGAGATCTTAAAGGCCAGTGAGCCGAACGGACAAGGTGAAGCCGACCCGCGTCAGTTTAGACATTGAATTGATGATTTGAGCAAAAAGCAAGGGTTGAACTGTATCAGTGTTATGGTTGTCTAACTTGAGTGCCTAAGTTATTGACGCTCATTAGGATCACATAATGAGAGTCTGTGGTTGTATTCCATCAATACTAAAGTCTCCGATCGTGGGTCGTGGAGCATGAATGCTCAAAGTTGACGTTAGGTCTGGGACCTCTGAACGGTGGTGGGACCCTGGGTAATCCGGTACACTGATAATGTGCCCTGAGTGCACAAAACATCTAGTAGTGAGGCCTACATTTGTGATATATTGAAATGTGTGGAAGTGCAGTTTCTTGAGATATATCTGTTGAGATTGCATTGCTTGCAAGGTTTAATCGCTGCCCCGGGTATGGGATAGGGTCGTAATAATTGGTCAGTTGAATGTTGACCGTTGCCTTGTTTCCTGCCTTTATGGCGGGCTGTCCCTGTGTAGGTGTTGGACCGAGCGGGAAATAGCGGGCTGAAGCCCTTGCTGTTATGATGGCCCTCAAAGACCGAGTGGAAAAGTTTTCTTATTTTCATGTGTGGCTGGCCTGCGTGCCGAAGTATGAAACCACTTGATGTAAAGAGAACAATTGTATGGCCTTAAGGCCAAGACATGTGTTGTATATATATATATATATCATTCTTGTACAAGCTTTTGTAGTGGACATTCCTACTGTTATGGGTTCTTAACCTAAATGCTTTCGCTAGAATGCTCTGAGTTAGGATGCGTTCATAGTTGAATTTGGATTTGGAAACAATAAGTAATCTCCTTACCTGTCTGTAGTATATGGCGTCGGGTCTCGACCGAACCTTTTGTCATATGCTATACGACGGATGAGGGTGTTACAAATTGGTATCAAATTTCGTTCATGGTCTTCCTTCTTCGAATTCGTGGTCGAATTCTTTTAAGGGGCGGTGAGCACGTGCATGTGCGCTACCTTGATAACATAACTGAACCCATGAATGTCCACATAGGAATGAAAATACACTTGTTTGAGGACCCTACACATTCCTATTAGTTGTGTTTGCTGCTTTGGTTGGTCGCTAAATTGTGTCTTGTATGCTTATAGGTGATTATAAGTGGTGTGAGGCAGTTGGAACCCCAACGTTCTGTTGACAGTGAGACACCTACTGATGTGCCCACACCTCCTTATTCTGTAGAGACAGTACGCTTCATTACTGAGACAGTGCTAACGATTATGAATGCACAACAAACTGGGCAGGCGCGGCCTGCAATGATGTGAGTGCAGGCTGGTGCGAGGCAAGAGGCTGTTGAGGCTTTGATTGATACGCGAGTAGCTGAACGACAACTAAAGCAGTTTATGAGTTTCAATCCTCCTACGTTCGCTGGTGCATGATCCTCAACGCAGGCAGAGGACTGGAATGCGCGAGTCAAGATGATATTGACTGCGTTAGGGACAAAGGAGGGACAGAAAGTCACCTTGGCCACCTTCCTATTGGAAGGAGAGGCATGACTGTGGTGGTACGAATTGGAGGTTCACCACTTGGCGGGCAGACGACTATCAGAGATCTCGATAGAGGAGTTTTCGAGGTTATTCTTGACAAAGCATCTGCTGACGTCATAGAGAATTGCCATGGAAAATGAGTTCCAGCGTCTAAATCAGGGAGATGGTAGTGTGGATACCTACTTACATGAGTTTATAAGGTTGAGATGTTATGCGGGGTCTACCTTCGCCGAAGAAGAGTATAAAACCAACAGGTTCTACGAAGGGAAACGTCATCGCAGATGCCTTGAGTTGTAGGACTCCGGCAAGGGCAAATTGGTTACAGATGCATGATGAGCGTCTGATCCAGGAGCTGGAGGCTTTAGATATTTCTTGTGTTGACAAGAAATCCACTACAGATGCGTGCCTAAACTGGATAGAGGTATAGTATGACCTTGCAGACAGGGGTCAGCGAGCAACGGAACTCGATGAGAGTCTAAAACGCTATGCAGCGGAGGGATAAAATTCTCATTTCTCATTAGACGATGGTCTTTGGCGAAAAGATGGTCGATTGTGCATCCCCAACGTTAGTAAGTTACGGGAGGAGTTGATGTACGAAACACATTTTACAAAGTACTAAATCCACCCGGGGAGCACTAAGATGTTCAAGGACATAAAGAAACTGTTCTGGTGGCTAGGTATGAAGAAATACATAGCATATTATGTGGAAAAATGTCAGACTTGTGCCTTAGTGAAAGCTGAATGCCAGAAACCTGGAGGTTTCTTGAAGTTGTTGCCGATTCCGGTATGAAAGTTCGATGACATTTCTATAGATTTTGTGCATGGGATGCCGAGATCATAGAGTGGAAACGATGTCGTGTGGGTGATCGTTGACCGACTAACAAAAGTGTCGCACTTCATACTGAACAGGAAGGATGATTCAATTGAGAAACTGGCTAAGCTATACGTGGATAATATCGTAGAATTGCATGGTGTGCGCCATAACATCGTAAGTGATCAAGATGTGTGCTTTACTTCAAATGCTTGGAGGTTAATTCATCAGTTGTTGGGGACTAGACTAAAGTTCAGTACGACCTTTTATCCGCAAACGGATAGCCAGACTTAGAGGACCAACAGAACGATGGAGGACATGCTCCGAATGTGCACCTTAGATTTCGGGAAGAGGTGGGAAGACCATCTCTATATGATCGATTTCTCCTACAATATTAGCTATCAAGCTAGTATATAGATGACTCCTTTTGAAGCTTTGTACTGTAGGAAGTGCCGTACACCGTTATTTTTGGCGGAATCAGGCGAATCTAAATTATATAAGTATAAGGAAGTCGAAGAGGCTAATTCGACGATACACGCTATTCAAGAGAGAATATTGGTAGCCCAAGATAGGTAGGTAAAATACTACAATACCAAGCACCGAAACGTGGAGTTTGCGGTGGGCGATTGGGTATACTTAAAAATAAAGCCATTCAAAGGCGTATCCAGAATTCAGCACTTGAAAAAGCTGAGTCCAAGGTATCTTAGCCCGTTTAAAGTTGTGGAACGAGTTGGAGAAGCCGCCTATTGATTAACTATGTCAACGGAGCTAAGTGGCTTGCACGATGTGTTTCACATATCGGGGTTGCGCAAAGCTGTGAAAGAGCTAGCTCAAGTGATTGTGGATGATCGAGTACCGGTCGATAGTGGGCTAACGACGAAATTTAGGCCCATTCGGATCGAGGATACGGCGATCAAGCAGCTGCGGAACAAGACAATCGGGATGGTCAAGGTCTTGTGAGACAACTGTGGTCGTGAAGAGTTGACAAGGGAGCTAGAGCAAACCATGTGCGAAGAATATCCCGAGTTGTTTGTGTAATGTTGTTATAACATTGTTTTTATGAATAAAAAGTTATTGTAACTTTTAAGCTGTTGTCTTCCTTATGGATGTATGCAAATTTCAGGACGAAATTTCTGTAAGGAGGGGAGGGTTGTAATACCCCAAGTTTGACAGCAGAACTTTTATCACTATCGCTCGATGATAGTGGTTATCGCCTGGTGGCGATAGAAGCAAAGCGTTGAGTCAACACTCGACACAGTCAACACACTCGACGAATCGTCGAATAATATCGTCGAGTGGCGACAGTGGATATCGTTTGGCGATAGTGCCACGTGGTGTGAGACATGTGTCAGATTGGCTGTTAAGCGGTCGATAAGCGGTGGTTGACTCGAGTCAAAGCGGTGGAAATCGATATCGCCAGGCGACAACGATATCGCCGGGCGATAGCACTTTGTTTGACATGTGTCCTTGGATTCTTCTATTGCTGTTACAATTGGGTAGAAACTTGGAGGAAGGCTACGAAGAAGTTTGGGTACTATTTTCTTGTCTTCTATAGTATCTCCAAAACTTCTAATTTGATTAATTATGTGCAAAGTTCTTGCCAGTAGATCATCTACTTTTTCAGCAGGTTTCATGGCAAGGTTTTCAAATTCTCGCCAGGAATTTTGTAATTTAAAGGCAGTAACTTTAGCATCACCTTTGTATTCTTCTTTTAATAACTCCCAAGCTTCCTTTGTTGTAGCAGCTCCCATAACTCGAGGGAAAATGGATTCAGAGATGCCTTGATAAATCATACAGGTTGCACGAGCATCTCGTTGTATTTCATCATTAGAAATTCTGCTTTCTTTAGAGCCTTCAGTAGCTTTTCTAGTTGTAGAAACAGTTGGGCCATTTAAGATAATTTCCCATAAGCCTTGTGATATAAACATGGCCTTCATATGTATGCTCCAATAATCGTATTTGTCACCGTTAAAGATGGGTATGGATGTTTGAGATAAGGAGAAGGTGGAAGTGGAAGAAGACATAGTCTCCAATGATGTTGCTTAAGACTGATAAAACAGAAAATCCCTCTGATACCAGTGATAGGTAAAAGGTTTAACTGAGGAGATATATTGTATTACTAAGGTTTTGTTTTTACAAGCCTTCTACTCAAACATATTACATCAGTGGGCTTTATATAGCACTCAAATGGAGGTGGCCCAAGATAACAGCAAAGCCTACTTGTGAAGTAGCAAAGTCTGCTTTTGCTTTACATTTATGTTAAAGTGGTATTTATAAACTTCCCATGGTTTTCATTTACTGCATCTTATCTTCCAGAAGAAGCTGCTGGAACATTGGGAGAAGGGCTCTATCGTCATCATTAGCTTGATTGATTTTGGTGATTCCACCAAGCCTCCATCTTCAGATTTTTATGAATTTGTCAAGCCTCCATCTTCTGATTATTGTAAAAAATCACCATTCAATCTCATAAAAGTATATGATCTTGTAAATATTTTTGATTCTTTAGGATTAATATGTGGTGGGAATGTGAGATGTCTTTTATTTGCGGTTTGTGAATTCTTAGGTTCATTCATTGTTGGTGTTACTATGATGATCTGGAAGTAGTCAAACAGGTAGTCTCACTGTCATCACAATGTGAGCCTATGAAGTCGCACATAAGAGCATTGAAGAAGTTGAAAAGGTTTGTGTTGACCTTTCCCATATGTGATATGAGTGAAGGACCAAGCCTATGACGTTCTGTATATGAAGGTTTTTTTCATTCCAGGACCTATATTGTGAATATGGGTCATCAGGTAAGTTATCGGAAGTCTCAAGGAAATTCGTCGAGTATACTCTTCGAGTTTCGACGAATAAGGCTAAATTCGTCGAGTATCGTCTTGACATTTCGACGAATTGGTTTTGGATTCGTCGAATATTGTCTTGGTATTTCGACGAATTGGACTTGGATTCGTCAAGTTTTGGCTTGATGATTTAGACGAATTGGTCTATCCTAATTCGTCTTGTATACTCTAGTTAACTTGTCGAGGTATAATTTTATTAACAACAATGTTACTTCTTGATCAATGTTCATCGCAAAATCTGTATTTCTTTTGGGTTTTCTTGCTCTCTATTCTGATGCGCACATGTGATGTGTTGTATAGTAAAACTCTACATTCATATGATGGTAGGTTAATTGAGACTAAGCAAAAGATTATGTCTGATTTGTACCTTGCAGGAATAAAACCTCATAAGAATTTATCAACGTTTAAGCAAAGAGATAAGTCTAATTTAATAGTGCTGAGAACTTTATATAATGAGAGAGAGAGTTAAGATGCAAAAAAGTAACTAGGAGGAATATTCATACAATTTCTGCACAAATGCATCAAAGATTGTGGGTACATTAATTTCAACAAAGACAATGTTGGTAGCAACTATTTAGATAGCTCATTATCACTTTGAGTGGAGCTACTATGACTTGAAAATCTAAAAGACAGACTTGTATTGGTTTGTCCTTTATAGAAGTGGAATTGTTTGTCTTAGCTTCGGCTGGTGAAGAGACAAACTATATCAAGAATCTGATTATAGATATTCCATTATCTAGACTTCAGGTAAATTCCTTGAGTTTGTACTGTAATAATCAGGCTATAGTTAAGGTTATTAAGAATATTCTCTACAATAATAAAATGAGGCATGTACGACTGAGACAGATTTTGCTAAATTATCGAAAAGAACAAGAAATTATCACTTTGATTGATGTATGATTAAAATATAACCTAGTTGATCCATTTATGAAAGGAATGTCTAAAGATCATTTAATCAAAATTGTTGAAACCTGAAATAGGTCTCTTGTGGAGTTCAGGGTCTCAAAAGGGGTGTGACCTCCGCTTCAATACCACCCTGAAGAAACCTTCTCGGGGCCCCAACGTGAAGGTCATCATCAGGGTAAACCCTGTCACCTCTTCCACAACGAGGACTTCCTCCTAGAACCTGTCTACATAGCTTGCCAGGGATTCTTCCGGCCCCTGCTTGACTGCGATGAGGAACTTCGCACCCTTATTCCTCTTCTTCGAAGTCGAGAATCTCAACAGGAATGCACGAAGAAAATCTGAGTAGCAGTAAATTGAGCTGGTGGGAAGCTGGCGGAACCAATCCCTTGTTGTGTCTTTGAAGGAGATGGCAAAGAGTCGGCACTTGAAGGCATTCGATATTTTCCTGATGGAGACCGCGTCCTCAAACCACTAGACGTGTTGAATTAGGTCGTCTCTGCCGGTGTAGTAGGACATCTCCGGCTCCCTGAACCCCTCCGGAACTGGGGCCGACATGACCAACTCGCTGAAGGGGCTTCCTCCCACGGCGCGAGTGGGTGGTTCCTGCAAAACCATCTCGCTGACACGGCCAGCACTCGGTGAGTCGTGGAATAGTTCTCGCTTGGAGAGGTCCTGCTCGGCAACCTCACCCTCTTTCTCCTTCCCGGTCTGCCTGATCGGTGCGTTCTCGCCTAAATCAGGCTGCGCGACCACCAGGACAGCCGGTGTCGAGCACTCGCCATGAGTGGCGCTGAGCCAATGGTGCAAGTACTCCATGACCTCCTTCCTAAAGTCTTCGAAAATGCCCACTGTGGCCAAGACCGGTCGGGGTGGCAATTGCTCCTGGCCAAGACCGGTCGGGGTGGTAATTGCTCCTGGCCAGACCCTTGTCCTTCACCTCGAGTCATGGAACTAGCTGAGGATCTTCTGTGTTGGTCACGCTCCACGCTCACTGCACCAAAGTGTTAAAATCTAAAATCGGTCTCTTGTGGAGTTTGGGGTCACAAAAGGGGTATGACCTCACACTTACTTCCCCCGAGCTAAATCAACAGACCAAAGACTTAGGAAACTTGGAATAGAACCGAGGTACCAGCAAGGAGGTCCCACCGTATGCCCGGAAGATTTAAGAGCACTTCTCCTCCCAATCCACTGCTGGGCTTGGGCACCTTGGAGGATACTCAAGGTTCGCTAAGAAAAACCTGAGGAAGAAGAAGTTAAAAGAGAATCCTCTTCAAAAGGTACTCCCTCGGGTCTATTTATAGATTTCCAAACTTGGTTTGCCAATAGCATAACTCCGCTGTCAAATTTCTCTATACACAACCCAATTGGGTCTGCAAACATCGTGACCTTGCCATAGAAAAAAAGGTTATTCACAGGCCCTCAGGGGCATCCAGGTAATTTCACCCCGGGGCCCCACTGGGCGGAGAAATAATTAGGTACAAGCTTGCACCATCCTCTACGTACAAGTGGAATTTTGTAAGCTTAAATCATATTTTTCCGTAACAAAAAGTTAATTGTAACAAAAATAAATTACGGAATATTAATTATGACATTTTTACAATCAATTTAAGTACTTATTTGTCCATATTCTATACAGTTCTAAAAAAATTCCAGTTGTATTTTTTGGTTTTGATTGGAAAATTCCAACTGAAACGTTGACATATTTTCCAGTTGAAATTTTTGCTACAATCCCGAAAATTACAACTGGAATTTTTTTAGAACTGTATAGAATATGAACAAATAAGTACTTAAATTGATTGTAAAAATGTCATAATTAATATTCCGTAATTTATTTTTGTTACAATTAATTTTTTGTTACGGAAAAATACGATTTAAGCTTATAAAATTCCACTTGTACGTAGAGGATAGTGCAAGCTTGTACCTAAAAATTTTCCCACTGGGCAAGTGCCCGTGAAAACAACATTCGCCTGAAGCGGCGGAAGCTTGAAGGAGCCAAGCATTCGCCTCCTAGCCTCGACAAAGGGCGAGTGCGAGTTCTGCCCTCCACTCGCCCGAGGCGGCGAAAACCCTCCTACCTGCGCACTATGGAGCGAGCCTTGGGCGAGTGCATGATGAAGCCCGCACTCGCCCGAGGGCATGTCTGCCTCACCTATCCTGGGCGAAAGCCCATTGATGCGTTGGGCGAGTGTGGGTCTGCCTACCCCACTCGCCATTCTGACTAGCCTGAACCTGAGGTCCCTCTTGTCACGCCTTGGACTCATCAGAGGGTCTCACTCAGCGAATACAGGGTTGTACAAAAATAATGGGGGAAGTGGAACTAAAGGTGATTTAGTTCAGCTTTAGTCCATTGTTTTGATTTTTCAGAATTTCCATTGTTATATAGTAAACATATTGTGTTTCTCTAATGCTTGTGGTTGTTGATCTTGAATCTGGTAAGTTGGTTCAATTCAAAATTTGATGCTAGTCTTTCTTATTTTGGAAGAAATAGTTATTTCAAACTTGATAACACTATCTAATCCGATGTGATTCTTCTTTTGTTAATTTGGTATCATTTCAAATTTGATGATTTTCATTTATCTTTTGGAGTACCGTGACAGTGACAATTCAAATTGGAATACAGATATAGTTGCATTGTCTAGAAGTTCTAATATCATCTCTTTTGAAACAGATAATGTATTCTAAAATGGAACATATAATACTCTATATAAGTGTTCTCCTTGCTAAATCACTTAGTAATAAGTTCTTACATTAGAACAAGATACTTGTAATTTTTCAAATATTTGAATTTATTCTTATATGAAATTCTCTTCTTGAAATTTACAGTAGATGGTGAAGATGGAGAAGCATTTGCTGATTGAGATCTGATAAGGTTGACCTACTATATATCTGAGGATGATGATAGTTTCTGAGTTTTATTTCGTTTATGTTTTGTTCACTGTTATACCACCGTTTAGAGTTGTGTTTGTTTCTTCCTTACATGCTTTGTTCGGAATGTTGTACTTTGGTTGACTATTAGTCAGTTTGTGTGATCGAAACTATGCTATTGTTGTATCTCAGACTCGTTGTTATGTTGCTATGAATTAATCTTATTCATGTGCTTGCATATAATTTTATTTAGTCAAATATTATTTAAACTTGTTTGAGACACTGTTGTGAATAATTCATTTTGATGAACATTGCATAAATCACATGTATCGGTCTCGGATCTGCGACGGACATATGAGGAGATTGTTGAATATTTTGTGTATGTCTGCACATGTGGAGACCGACTTGATAGTGGCTCATGAGTTTCATATCCACCTAGGACAAAGCTCTACACTAGAGGTAATATAAATTCTCATTCCAAACTTTAATGTAATATTCATAGAATATCTTGAGTGGTGTCTAACCCTAACAAAAATCAAATTAGTGTGCTCTTGAAGTATTTATATCTTTAAATGTATCATAATTATTTAAGGTACTATAAAAATAGGGTTAATAATTAAATTTATGATGACCATGACCTAGCATCCCACTAATAATAAAAAGTATCATTATCACATGATAAAACACAAATCCCATAATCAACCAACATTATTTAAAATTATTTATATGTCTATCAAATAAAATAATAACTTATGTAATTATTTTTAATTGCATTTCATGTATTCGATCTCTCCTACCTAGATTCAATTTGCAGCCCTCATTTTACACACTTTAAATTACTTATTATTATTTTTAAAAAATTAAATAAAGAAGAAAATATAAATGATATTTAAAAACAAGTAAAAGATAAAATAAAAATATATAAAATGAAAAAACATAGCACTTGAAAAAGCATTTCGACAATAATATAAATATTGCAATCACCTCACAAATATGGACAAGGAGAACAGATCAAAGTTGACGGCGCGTCACGATCGACACGCGTGTATTTTCGCAGGATGCAGTGATTCATTGTCCAGATGTACAATCAGAATCTGTAGTTGCGTCAAGATGATTGCAACAGAAGTACTACATGAATAGTCATGAACGGCAAATAAAATTATAGTAACTAATAATTCTTCAATGATAACAATTGCTAGCATTATCAGTGCATGTGCTTCAATAATATTTGTAATCAATGTTTATATGACTTAAGAAATATAATAATTATTTGAATTATATATAAATATTAAAAGGTTCTTATTATTTGATAAATTAGACTATGTATAAATCAATATAAAGCAGCTCTGAGGAAATTTAAAACTGTTATATGCATATTAGAAGTTTAACATTTCCGTTTGATTCGATTTTGGAGTTGACTAAGGCTGGCCTAAGGACACCGGGGGCAAACTAAACCGATCAGACGAGCCGCACGCGACAAGCCGCGCTCACCCAAAAAATCCCGAAAGCACCCTCAGAGGGAGTCAAGCCCGGCCAACACGCGCCGAAGCGCCCCGCGCAGGCTGCGCGCGCGCATCGTGCCCGCAGCTGCGCAGGGCCGCGGGCCACGCACCCCGCGGCCTGTGGCCGCGCATGGCCCCGCGGCCATGCAAGGCCGCGCACCACGCGGCCGCACAATCACACGCCATGCAGGGTCGCGCACTGCGCGCGACCATGCAAGGACGCGGCATGTGCGTGGCCGCACAAGGGCGCGCCCAGCACGCGCGCGCCATGCGCGCGTACAGGTGGCCTCCGCCGCCGCGGGCGATCCTCTCCCCCGCCGACCACCGCCAGCCGTCCTTGTCGCCGCTAGCCGCCGCCGCTGCCTCCAAGCACCTTGATCGGGCCGTCCGAACTACCCAACACTGGTCATCCTTCATCGTGCGGCCCCTCAGCCGCACGGCCGCAAGGGCGCGCACTCTGGGCACACGGCTGCAAGGCCGAGCGGCCGACCCCCAGTCGGTCGCTGCCCTGCGTCCCCTTGACCGTGCAGCAGAACAACCGCGCGCTCCAGGCGCACGGCTGCAAGGCCGAGCGGCCGCCCCAAGCCAGTCTCCACCCCGTGGCTCCTTGGTCGTGCATCCACACGGGAGCGGCTGCAAAGCCGAGTGGCCAGCCACCTTGCCGACAATCGCATGGCCGCACGAACGGGCTCCCGGATGGCCGCCACCGTGCGGCCAAATGGCCGCTCCCGGGGTTGGGAATTTCATTGAGAGGCGTGGGATTGACGGGATCACACCAAAAATAGACTAAACTGGCCTTCCAAAAATGACATTGTAGGGAGAGCCTATGTCTATGACGGCGAATTGGACATTGTGGGTTGACTGCTTCGGGAACTCCTCCATTATTACTAGCAGGGTGAGGGTCCCTTGAACGGGAACATGATGGTTGACAAAACCGTAGACAGGTCCAGTGGCGGGCGTGAGATGCTCCGGGGTAAGCCTTATGCTGCGAAGAGTGGATAAGAACAGGACATTGATCGAACACTCGTTGTCTACGAGGATTCTCTTGACGCCGAATCAGACGTCTCTGATTCGTGCACAGATAATAAGCGGGTCCTGGGGGGGGGGGGGGGGGGGGGGCTTTGCAACCCTTTGAGATCTTCATTCCCGAAGGAGATAAAGAAATTCTGGTTAAGCTCCGCACTCTTGATGTCCGCTTCTAAAGTTTCGACTGAGAATACCCTAGCTAGTAGAGAGAAATGGGGACCCAACGATGGTTTCAATATTGCCAACCATTTGTCTAGCGTCGGCCCCCTGTGGTGCGTTTGTATGCTCCCTTCCTTGGTGCGACGCTTGTCGTCCCTGCGTTTGTCCTTGCAGAAACCTTTCGAGGAGCCCTTGACGGACAAGATGCTCAATTTCCTTCTTCAATCCGACACATTCTTCGGTGGTGTGACAAACCATATGGTGGAATTTACATTATTTCAACTGGTCACTCCTGGGGTTTGTGGTAACACCCTTGACCACTGAAATGCCGGATCATTTTGAATGGCATACAACGCATTCGTACGGGTGGTGTTCAATGTAGTATATTCTCGGGGGGGTGGGCGTGGACCTCTGTCCCTTGGTCGATCACGGCGGCGATCGTTGCTTCGGCGCTCTTCGCGATGTTGCTCTTCTTGTCACGCGGGATTCTTCTCTTTCCCCCTCTTCATCTTCTGCCTTCAAATTGCTGCTGGTCCGCTTAAATGGCCTCGTCGGCCGCTATCTGAGCCTCGACCCGATGTACAAGATCTGAATACTTGAGCATTGTTTCCCTCATGTGTGCTGAATAAAAACTGCTTGGACGAAGTCCTCCCAAGAAGACGCCTCTAAAGAGCTCGAGGTCAACCCCCGGAATCTGCCGCGCTTCTGAGGTGAATCGTCGAAAGAAGTCTTTGAGGGATTCTCCCTCATTCTGCCGGATGCCTGAATGGTGTGAGGGATCCCGAACAATCTCCGATTTGCAACAAACTATTATGGGAATAGGTGTGCTGATTTTTCAAAGTTGAAGATGGTTCCTTTTTGGATACAATGAGACCAAGTGTGTGCCTGACCCTTGAGAGTAGCAGGGAACACTTGATAGAGTAACTAGTCTGGGACACTGGAAATCCTTATTATAGTAAGGAAATGGTTGATGTGTTCAAGCGGATCCTCTGTTCCGTCGAACGTTTCGATGTTAGGAAGCTTGAAGCTATGTGGGACTGGAAGAGCCAAGATTTGAGGGGCGAGCGGGGAGCCTTGGTGAAGAGGATGACGTGTAAAAGTGCCCCGTCGTCCAAACTGTTGATACTCTTGGGCGATCACCTCACAGATTTCATCGCGGGTGAGTCTTCCTCCTAGTGGCGCGCGCACTACTTCTTCTGGATGATGTTGCGACCGCCCCCAATGCCCCGGTGAGCAGGGTGTGTAAAACTGGCGGCGGCAGAAAGTTCTTCATATTCATTTTCCTTGTGTGGGGGGGCTTGCTGAGGAGGAACGTGATCCTGAGCCGGAAGCGGGGGGTTAACCGACGCGGGAGGTTGAGGTGGAGCATCTCGATCTGACACTCCTCAATATGTTGCATGCGACCTTCTAAGGCGGCTACGGTTGGGAGAGTGGCCTCTCCACCGAGAGCTGCATTGACAAGTGAGTGAGAGGGAGTCAAATCAACGTGTCCTTTATGGGGCGATCCATTAGTAGTACGGGTGCTCCTTCTGGCCATGAGAGCGAGTCACGACTACTGCTGTGTAGAGGGTACTGTCTTCTAAATCTCCGAAAAATGTTGGGAGTTGATTCACACAGACGACGTCAAACTGTTGCGGACAAATTCAACGCTCCAGTCAGACCGGGATAGCTTTGATCTGAGGAAGAAGAAAGCAGGAGAGTAAAAGATGAGAAATAAGGAGGCCTGAGAGCCTTTTTGTAGTCTCTAGGAGGTGGTTACAGTAGTTATACATCTATCCGCACATTGTAACCACCATTATCATATTTTTAAACATAGCATCATGCGAATATCATTCACATGCTATTTCGCTACGAGATGATTGAATGGCGGCGGAAGCGCCCAAGGTGGGCAAGAAGAGCGGTCGGCCACCCCCTTGCGGGAGGCCAACCACGGCGAGGGCGGTGGGCCGCCGTCATGACACCGGCCGTAGGTGCGGTCGGCGGTCGAAAAGGGTTGGCCGACCACATTTGGGCGGCATGCCGGGCATGGCTCAGGCGGCTGCCACCGGGCGCGGCCCCAACGGCATCCATGGGGCGCGGACTCGACGCCGGCCTTCGAGAACGACCCCGACGTCGACGGCCGAGAACAACACCGGCGCCGAAGGGCGCGGCTCCGGTTGGCCGCGAGGTGCGGTCGCCCGGCATTGGTCCGATCGGGGGCAGCCTGACTCCTCCCGCGGTGGTCGCGAGAGAGATGGCTCC
Source organism: Platanthera zijinensis (assembly GCA_039513925.1). Taxonomy (NCBI): domain Eukaryota; kingdom Viridiplantae; phylum Streptophyta; class Magnoliopsida; order Asparagales; family Orchidaceae; genus Platanthera; species Platanthera zijinensis. Next base: position 176,967,408 of record CM077089.1, on the reverse strand, counting down.
CCGCAGGCCGGGGTCGCCGCGCCATGCAGCCGTGAGGCGCGACTACTCGGCCGGCCCGAAACCGGGCCGGCACGGACCGGTCCGCCGCCGGCGGGAGAGAGGGGCCGGCCTCCGGACGGCTTGGGGAGGACGAACCCGCGCGCGTGATTGCATGCACCGATCGCGCTCGCGGTGGTTCCTCCGTGATCCTCACTTAGATGGTGGGGATCTGTTGTGAAATCGGATCGAGTTAAGCCACGGTAGCGCAACGGAATTTCACGAATGAGCAAGAACCAATATCGCGCAAAATAAAATACGGAACGAGAGTCTAGCATACACAGACGACACAAAAGATTACGTGGTTCGGAGAGAAGCTCCTACATCCACGGGGAGAGCGCGCCGGAAAGATCCACTATAAGTCAGAAAGTTACAGGTTACAACTGAGACCGCAAAGGTTGAGCAATAAATAGAGAATTGACAAACTGAAAATGAGAGCCGCTGCTTGGAATCGCCACCGCTGCGTCGCTTGGAATCGCCACCGCCGCGTCGCTTGGAACACTGCAGGAGGCCGGCCCGATGTCGATCCGACTGGATCCGACCGGATGCCGCCTCCGTATACTCCGTCTGGAGTCTCCGCTACGATGCTCTCTCTCTTTTATTACTCTCTCACCGGTTTCACAATTTTGGATCTCACAATTTCCACTCATCTGGATGCCACAATCGGCCAAGGCAGCCCCCCCTTTAAATAGCTTCATGGATCATCCCCAAATAAGGAGATAAGCATAAATTTGGGATGGCATAAAAGGAAGGGATCGGCCAAGAAAGAATCTCCCAGAAAAATATAGCAATTAAGCACCTCTTAATTAGGAGATAATCCCAGATTTGGAATAACAATAACCGGCCATCAGAGATCTCCTAAAATAGCATTCCTAATAAAGCTTTGTCCGGATTAGGAATCCAGATGGCACACGGATCGCTGACATGGCGCAATCCTAACGGCCCAGACGAAAAGAGGTGTCACAATCTAACAATCTCCACCTTGACGCCTCACACAAACGAAACTCCACCTTCAGCTTAAATCTCTACTACCGACGGCTACGAGCCCCCTCTCCCTGGGGCCTAACCGCGATCAACGCGCATCAGAATGAGTCAAGTCAAGACCGCTCTTGAACTTGACTCCAGTCACTGGACTTCCTCGCAAGTCCGTACTAATATCCCTCCAGGATATCTCCCGCAACTCCCTGCCTCTACCTCTACCGAACTCCCTCAACTCCTGGTGGCGCACCCCGACGTGCTTCGCCCTTGCCCTATAGACCGAGTCTTTTGCAAGACGACTCGCACTCAACCTATCACTGTGCGACTCCACCTTCTCCTGAGTGATCATGAGTTCCCTGGTGGGACCCTTGAGCCGGATGGCTCCCTTTACGGCGTCTGGGCTCTCCTGAGATGACTCTCCGCCCACGGATGCGAACAATTTACCTCCATCAAGGTCCTCTCTCTGCGCACACGCCCTCGCCACGAAACCTGCCCTGCTCCTCCGCCGGTCCTTCCTAGCTTTCTGCTGAGAGCGGATCCTGCTCTCTATAGCTCTATCGAAGGAACCGCAATCTAGGGAGATCGCATGAAATGCATATGCTACTGTGCCCTGTAGCTCGAGAGACGGTTTGGCCTCTCTCCTCGCATCTCCCCTGGCAGTCGTGGTGCCAATCAGTCTATAGAGCGACCCGAAACGCTCTCCTCTCAAGATTGTCTGCGCGCCTCTTCTGACCTCCAAATATCCGCCGTTACTGGTAAAAGAATACCCGGCGGCCTCCAGAGTGCCTAACGAAATCAAACTCTTCCTCAAATCGGGCACATATCGAACGTCGGTGAGGGTCCTAACCACTCCGTCAAACATCTTGATCCTGATGTTACCGACTCCCAATATCTCGCACTCTGAAACGTTCCCCATCCGAACTCGACCACCCTCATATTGCCTAAAGCTGGAGAACCACTCTCTGTACGGGCACATGTGGAACGTGCATCCTGTATCCAAGATCCAGGAGCCTGTGGTCTCAATGCTGGGTGCAGCATGAAGACCGTCGGCATCGCTCTCATCCTCAGATGCCACCGCAGCCAAATCTGGCTCATGCGCCTGCTCCTTGAGCTTCAGCTTTGGACACTTGTCCTTCCAGTTCCCTGATAACTTCTCAAATGAAGTTATCTTTGCCTATTATTTCTACTTCTTAATTAATAAAAAAAGAGCATAAATGGCAATAAATCTGATTAATTGTTGTTTCAATAATTATGATACTAAGTCAGCCTTATTCTATGATTTTTATGCAAGGTTTGTTAAGGAAATCAACTAAGAAGAGTGATGCAGAATTTCTATTTTCGGCCTGGCCAGAAACTGCAACATCCAATTCTGAAACTGCAACATGTGTCTGTCCGAAATTCAGAATTTAAAATTTGAATTCCCACCATTTTTTAATTATGGAAGGATGTGTCTCTTGAGGGGGATGGACGTTTTTAATGCCAAAAACTGATTAGAGGAGAATTATTCATCATTAATTTCGGATCTAAGAGGGAGAGCATCATCTAGGGTTGGCTTGGGAAGAAAACCTCCATTGGAGAGCGCCGGCAAGAGGAAGAAGAAGGAGATCTTCGCACAGATCGAAGAAGCGACTCTAGGAAGAAATTCCTGCAGCGATTAAGCGTGAACCGCGATGTTTTGTAAGATCTATTTCAATATTTTGAGTGATTCCTCCAACGCCATGAACTAATCCTTCCTTAATCTTGTATTATGAGACTACTAGGTTGTGTTTGATGGATATTTTCTAGTTTATTTTGTTGTGGATTCTTGGTGAGTGTTTTTTATCAAATTTATGATCTTTATTTTCTGAAATGTTTGGCCAATGATTCATTTTTATGCTACGCTTCATAAATCGAGAGAGGAGTTGCGAGAGCATATCATAATTTTGATATAGCATTTGAAGAGAGAAGGAGACTTCCTCTTGGTGTTAGCAACTTGGGTCTTTGTTCTTTGAGCGGTTCTTATTTCACCCGAGGGGAAATATAGAACTAGGGATTGCCGATATCGAGAGATACGGTTATCTATTTTAAGATCGTTGCAAGACACATTCACCACGCATTTCACAACGATACTTTCACTTATCCATCATACTAAACCTAGGAAATCATAATATAAGATTATATCTCTCCCTTGATAAGAAAAAGTTTTGTTCCTAAGATTCGTAGTATTTTTATTTAGAAGTCTTTATATTTAATTTTAGTAGTTTAAGACAATCACCAATTTTCTCTTACTTGGATTTAAGGAAAATGCTTAACTGGTATTTGCAAGCACTGAATTTACCACCTTCCTGTGGAGACGATTCATACTCACTTTTATTACTTGACACAGCACGTGCACTTGCGTTTAAATACGTAGACCATTTCGGGCGTATCAAGTTTTTGGCGCCGTTGCCGGGGAGGTGCAAAAAGTTTAGTGTTATTTTCTTGCAATATTGGTGAATCCCTAGTAACTAGAGATCAAGTTTTTGTTTTTGTCATTATTAATTTTTATTATTATTGCTGCTTTGTTTTGTGTTTGTTTTGTTTGTTAGCAATTATCAATTGTTGGTGTGATATTTTATGTCCAGATATCGATCACCTGAATTACTACCGTTAAACCTAGAGATCGAAAGGACGTGTAGACAGAATAGGAGAACGTTACGATTAGGGAACAATAACGTGATAACAATGAATCCTGATAATCATAACGCTCCTAATGAAGTTGACCAGGAAGGCTTAGGTCAAGAAGGTCAGGTAGAACAGAATGGAAGACCTGCTGAAATTAGGCGAACCTGTCGCGAGTACAATATGCCTTATAGGGGAGGACTGCAATATAGCATTATCAAGCCTGCCATTGAAGCCAATAACTTCAAAATTGACTCCATGACTATGAACCTAGTGCAGCAAAAACAATTTAGCGGACTAAATCATGAGGACCCAAACTCCCATTTACGAACTTTCATGGATGTGTGCGACACATTCAAGATTAATGGTGCGTCGGATGAAGCGATTAAACTTCGTCTATTTCCATTCTCTCTGTCAGGTAGAGCGAAGGAGTGGCTTGATTCCCAACACGGCCTCACCACTTGGATGCAAGTGGTTGACTTATTCTTAGCCAAGTACTTCCCACCTGCAAAAACAGCGAAACTAATGCGAGACATTAGTACATTTATGCAAGGGAATGGGGAAACGTTGTATGACGCATGAGAGCGATTCAAAGAACTCTTACGCAAGTGTCCTCACCACGGTTTGCAGATGCACCAACAGGTGTGGACATTTTATAATGGCCTCCAGACATCTACGATGATTCAAGTAGATGGAGCTGCAGGAGGTTCCCTCATGAACAAGTACCCCGAGGACGCTTACGCTATTCTTGAAGATTTATCTTCAAATAATTATCAGTCGTTCGATCGACAGGCTCCTTCTTCTTCGGTAGGTGGTCTTTACCAAGTTGACCAGTTGACCTCATTTGCCGCACAAATGTCGGCGCAGTTCAACGCGATGAATAAGAGATTAGATTCCTTGACCTTAAATCAAGCCCAAACGCACCCTCAGGTTAATAGCATGGTTGCCTCTACAATTCCCATGAACCCTTCTCTTACGGTAGAACAACTTGTTGGTCACAATGAGGAGATTAATTATATAGGGGGACAACCGAGGTATAACAATCATCATCACAATTATAATAACAACAACACATTTCCTAATCATTATAATCCCGAAGTGCGAAACCACCCAAACTTCTCGTGGAAGAACAACACCGGTTTGGCACACCCACCCGGATTTAGTTCGAACTCACACCCGAATCCACCTCATAATAACAATTATAATCAACAAGGAGCTTCAAGAAAATACTCCGAAGAGGTGATAGTAGAATCAATCCAAAAGAGTGACGCTCGCATTCTTAGTTTAGAGGGTTCCTTGAGGGTAATCGAAACGCAGTTAGGACAAATCGCGAGTGCTTTAAACCTGAGACCCCAAGGAACACTCCCATCGGACACCGTTACAAATCCAAAGGGAGATAATCCACATTGTAAGGCAGTCACTTTAAGGAGTGGAAAGGAGTTGGTGGGAGCACCGGAGAGAGAAAAATCTGAGACAAATAATGAAGGAAATGAGTTGGAGGAGATTAATCCCGCGATACCTAGTGAGGAGTTGATACAAGAAGAGAATGTTAGTGAAGGAGTGGAGGTGTTAGGAGAAAAGACACGTGAGTCGACCGTTGAAAGTTCTAAAAAGAAGAGTGGTGCGATAGTCTATCCACCACCACCATTCCCTCAACGATTAAGGAAAAGTAAATTAGACCACCAATTCCAAAAGTTTATGGAGATATTTAAGAAATTGCAAATCAATATCCTTTTCGCGGAAGCGTTGGAACAGATGCCAAGCTACGTGAAATTCATGAAGGATATCCTATCGAAGAAGAGAAGATTTGGAACGAATGAGATGGTGGCACTTACTCAAGAGTGCAGCGCCATTCTCCAAAAAAAACTCCCACCCAAATTGAAAGATCCGGGGAGTTTTACTATTCCATGTTCCATAGGATACAAATTCGAGGGTAAGGCGTTATGTGACCTAGGGGCGAGCATTAATTTAATGTCATTATCGATATATAGGAAGTTGGGTTTGGGAGAGATCTCCAAGACTTCCATAACCTTGCAGTTGGCCGATAGGACCCTAGCGTTTCCGAAGGGGATAGTGGAGGACGTGTTGGTGAAGGTGGATAAATTTATATTTCCGGCGGACTTTGTGGTTCTAGACATGGAAGAGGATAAAGAAGTTCCGATTATTGTAGGAAGACCTTTCCTAGCAACGGGTAGAACCTTGATTGATGTGCATAAGGGAGAGTTAACGATGCGGGTGAATGACGAACAAGTCACTTTTAACGTACTCAAAGCGCTGAAGTTCCCCCACCGGGAGGAAGATAATATGGAGGTGGTCAATCACGTTTCTATATGCGATTACATGCCTAGTTCACTTTCCGATGAACATGATATTTTAATGAATCAATTATTGACGGAGGATGACCAGTCCGGGGATGATGAAGTGATTCAAGAATGCTTACAAGCATTCGAGAAGCAAATGGCTTGGTTTCGTAAGCCGGAACTATTAGAGATGCCCGAGAAATCCTTGTCAGTTAAACCATCCATCGTTGAGCCACCATCACTCGAGTTAAAACCTCTTCCCGAGCATCTTACCTATGTATATTTAGGGGATGGCGAGACACTGCCGGTCATCATAAATTCAAACTTGACACCGGATCAACGAAAACGACTAATTGAACTACTTAAGCAATTTAAAATGGCCATAGGATGGACTATCGCTGATATCCGGGGGGTAAGCCCTTCATTATGTATGCACAAGATCCTTTTGGAGGAGTCATTTCAGGAGTCGATTGAGCCTCAATGCCGCTTAAGCCCGCCGATGAAAGAGGTAGTCAAAAAGGAGATTATTAAGTGGCTTGACGCGGGTATAATATATCCCATCTCAGATAGTCCATGGGTCTCGCCGGTTCAGTGCGTACCCAAGAAAGGGGGGATGACGGTTATAAGGAACGAGAGGGAAGAGATGGTCGCCACTAGGACGATCACGGGGTGGAGGATTTGTATGGATTATAGAAAGTTAAACAAGGCCACCCGAAAGGATCATTTCCCTCTTCCCTTCCTCGACCAAGTCCTAGACAAATTGGCGGGGAATGATTTTTACTGCTTCTTTGATGGGTATTCAGGGTATAATCAAATTACTATCGACCCCGCCGACCAAGAAAAGACCACATTTACTTGCCCCTATGGGACTTTCGCGTTTAGGAGGATGCCCTTTGGTCTATGTAACGCTCCGGCTACTTTCCAGCGTTGCATGATTGCCATTTTCTCTGATATTATGGACCAGGGTATTGAGATTTTTATGGATGATTTTTCCATCTCTGGAAAATCATTTGACACGTGCTTAGAGTGTTTGGAGAAGGTGCTCACACGTTGTGTCGAGACAAACCTAGTATTAAATTGGGAGAAATGCCATTTCATGGTTCGTGAAGGCATAATGTTGGGTCATCATGTTTCCAGGACTGGGTTGGGAGTAGACAAAGCAAAACTAGATGCGATAGAAAAATTACCTCCACCCAAGAATGTGAAAATGCTAAGAAGCTTCCTTGGACACGCGGGCTTCTACAGAAGATTCATCAAAGACTTCGCGAAAATAGCTAAACCCTTGAGTGGACTTCTAGAGAAGGATGCAAAATTTTCTTTTAATAACGATTGTTTGTGTTGAAACCAAAAATGACCGAAGCCAAAATTGACTTCCGTGGAGTTCGACCCTTGGGGAAAGGGGTGACCTCACACCTACTACACTCAGAAGAACGTCACAGACCGAAGACTTAGGAAGATATGAACTGACCCTCGGCTCTAGCGTGGAGGTCCCACCTCACACCCGGAAGACCTTTGAGGTCTCCCCCTCCCTAGCTAATGCTCGAGCTAGGTGCCTTGGAGGAAGAAAGCCAAAGAGATTTGTGGCTAAGGAAAGAATGACAAGTCCCTCTTCAAGGCACCCCTAAGGGTCTATTTATAGTTTTTCCAAGTCTTAGGGGTAAAATGACCAAAACGCCCCTGAGGCCAAAATGCCTCCAGCCAATAGGAAACCTCCACACCGGGGGGCAAAGAGGGAAAAACCACCTCGGGGGTAAAATGGTCCAAGGATGAGACCACGCCAAACCACCCCCCCCCCCCCCCGGCGGTCTCGCCCGGAACAGGTCGCGCGGGCGAGACCTCGCCTGGCCGGCGGTCTCGCCCGGAGCTGGCCGCGCGGGCGAGACCTCGCCTGGCCGGCGGTCTCGCCCGGAGCTGGCCGCGCGGGCGAGACCTCGCCTGGCCGGCGGTCTCGCCCGGAGCAGGCCGCGCGGGCGAGACCTCGCCTGGCCGGCGGTCTCGCCCGGAGCAGATCGCGCGGGCGAGACCTCGCCTGGCCGGCGGTCTCGCCCGGAGCAGGCCGCGCGGGCGAGACCTCGCCTGGCCGGCGGTCTCGCCCGGAGCAGGCCGCGCGGGCGAGACCTCGCCTGGCCGGCGGTCTCGCCCGGAGCAGGCCGCGCGGGCGAGACCTCGCCTGGCCGGCGGTCTCGCCCCTGCTTGGGGTTAAGGGGGCAGGGGGGACGAGACCATGGTCTCCAGTCGACCCCGCTGCCCCCCACCTCGCCCTTCATCCCGTCTGGGGGTGTCTGCCAACTTGCCGTACCCGACCCTCAAAAAAGGGGGCAAGGGGGAGGCCAATTTTTCCTCCCCCTACTAGTATATTTCCATGCTAGAGCCAAAATTGGCCACCAAGAGTCCAAAATATCCAAAAAGCTTAAAAGCTTAAAACTGGCTCTGCGCCTGCCGAAGGGACCCTACTCCGCGAATACGGGGCTGTACACAATCCCCGCTCTTTTCGAGGTTGGCACAAGCTCGGAAAGAAACGTCCAACCCAACGTATTCGCTGAGTGTAGATTGCTCTCGCAGTGTCGAAAGATTATGAGGCCTCTTCCGAGGGGCCAACCTGCCATGCCAGCTGATGAGAGCCTGGGTGGCGAGACCTCCTCAGGGTAAAAGGATCTAGCCTCCTGGGGGAGTCAACCTGCCATGCCAGCTGATGAGAGCCTGGGTGGCGAGACCCCCTCAGGGTAAAAGGATCTAGCCTCCTGGAGGGGTCAACCTGCCATGCCAGCTGATGAGAGCCTGGGTGGCGAGATCCCTCAGGGTAAAAGGATCTAACCTCCTTGGGGGGGGGGGGGGTCAACCTGCCATGCCAGCTGATGAGAGCCTGGGTGGCGAGACCCCCTCAGGGTAAAAGGATCTAACCTCCTGGGGGGTCAACCTCCCATGCCAGCTGATGAGAGCCTGGGTGGCGAGACCCCCTCAGGGTAAAAGGATCTAATCTCCTGGGGGGGTCAACCTGCCATGCCAGCTGATGAGAGCTTGGGTGGCGAGACCCCCTCAGGGTAAAAGGATCTAACCTCCTTGGGGGGTCAACCTGTCATGCCAGCTGATGAGAGCCTGGGTGGCGAGACCCCCTCAGGGTAAAAGGATCTAACCTCCTAGGGGGGTCAACCTGTCATGCCAGCTGATGAGAGCCTGGGTGGCGAGACCCCCTCAGGGTAAAAGGATCTAACCTCCTTGGGGGGGTCAACCTGCCATGCCAGCTGATGAGAGCCTGGGTGGCGAGACCCCCTCAGGGTAAAAGGATCTAACCTCCTGGGGGGGTCAACCTGTCATGCCAGCTGATGAGAGCCTGGGTGGCGAGACCCCCTCCGGGTAAAAGGATCTGACCTGGCAGCGGAGCTAGAGGACTTAGCTCCCACGAGAGATCAACCTGAATCCACCAGCTAGTGAGAGCCTGGCAGCGGAATCATCTCGGAGCTAAGGGACTTGGCTCCCACGAGAGATCAACCTGAACCCACCAGCTAGTGAGAGCCTGGCAGCGGAATCATCTCGGAGCTAAGGGACTTGGCTCCCACGAGAGATCAACCTGAACCCACCAGCTAGTGAGAGCCTGGCAGCGGAATCATCTCGGAGCAAAAGGACTTGGCTCCCAACGAGAGATCAACCTGAACCCACCAGCTAGTGAGAGCCTGGCAGCGGAATCATCTCGGAGCTAAGGGACTTGACTCCCACGAGAGATCAACCTGAACCCACCAGCTAGTGAGAGCCTGGCAGCGGAATCATCTCGGAGCTAAGGGACTTGGCTCCCACGAGAGATCAACCTGAACCCACCAGCTAGTGAGAGCCTGGCAGCGGAATCATCTCGGAGCAAAAGGACTTGGCTCCCAACGAGAGATCAACCTGAACCCACCAGCTAGTGAGAGCCTGGCAGCGGAATCATCTCGGAGCTAAGGGACTTGGCTCCCACGAGAGATCAACCTGAACCCACTAGCTAGTGAGTGCCTGACAGCGGAATCATCTCGGAGCAAAAGGACTTGGCTCCCACGAGAGATCAACCTGAACCCACCAGCTAGTGAGAGCCTGGCAGCGGAATCATCTCGGAGCTAAGGGACTTGGCTCCCACGAGAGATCAACCTGAACCCACCAGCTAGTGAGAGCCTGGCAGTGGAATCATCTCGGAGCAAAAGGACTTGGCTCCCAACGAGAGATCAACCTGAACCCACCAGCTAGTGAGAGCCTGACAGCGGAATCATCTCGGAGCTAAGGGACTTGGCTCCCACGAGGGATCAACCTGAACCCACCAGCTAGTGAGAGCCTGGCAGCGGAATCATCTCGGAGCTAAGGGACTTGGCTCCCACGAGAGATCAACCTGAACCCACCAGCTAGTGAGAGCCTGGCAGCGGAATCATCTCAGAGCAAAAGGACTTGGCTCCCAACGAGAGATCAACCTGAACCCACCAGCTAGTGAGAGCCTGACAGCGGAATCATCTCGGAGCAAAAGGACTTGGCTCCCAACGAGAGATCAACCTGAACCCACCAGCTAGTGAGAGCCTGGCAGCGGAATCATCTCGGAGCTAAGGGACTTGGCTCCCACGAGAGATCAACCTGAACCCACCAGCTAGTGAGAGCCTGGCAGCGGAATCATCTCGGAGCAAAAGGACTTGGCTCCCAACGAGAGATCAACCTGAACCCACCAGCTAGTGAGAGCCTGGCAGCGGAATCATCTCGGAGCTAAGGAAAAATGATCCACCCCCCGAAACACTCTCGACCCTGCCAGCTAGTGTGAGCCTGGTATGAGGAGATCCTCTCGGGGGTTGGGAGCTGGGCATGTCACCTAAGCTTTTTCAATTCCAACATCCTCTAACGGGGGAAAGAAGATGGGTTACATGACCCCCTCGACTCTACTGGTCGGGGGCTAGACTCCTTGCAATAACATAAACATAAAAAAAGATACATGACTCTGCCGAGGCGAGGCTTCTTCAGGGGGCTTGGGCCTAGTGGTTGCCATCAGGTTCCATCCCACTGGCCACCTCAACCCTGCTCAGGCTCTCCATGATCTTCTCCATCTCCTCTGCCTTAGCCAACCAAGAGATGGTGTTGACTGCCGTGACGTAGCACTGCCTCGCCATCCTGGAGTCTCCCTTGATCCTGACCTGGATCCCATCTGAGTTGAACTTGAGACATTGGTGGAAGGATGAGGGCACGCACCGGAAGGCGCTGATGAGGGGCCTTCCGAAGATGGCATTGTAGCTGCTTGGAGCGTCAACAATGACGAACCTGCAGTTCCTTGAGGTCCCTCCCAACTTCACCTGGAGTCTGACTCCACCTTCCACCTCCTTTCTCTCCCCTGAGAATCCGAACAGAGGTCCATCTGACGCCACTATTCTCCTTGGCTCCACCTTCATCCCCTCGAACGCCTTCTTGAAAATGACGTTGACCGAGCTTCCGTTATCAATCAAAATCCGGGAGACGGTGAAGCCTTCGACGGCTGCTTGGATGACCAGGGCGTCGCAGAAGGGATCCTCATGCTCTGGCATATCCTTTGATGAGAAGGTGACCCTTTCCTCCGGGGGAGGGGTCTGGGATGTCGAGGCAACGCTCCGCCGATACATCACATGAAGACTTGCCTTCCGAGCGGCTTCGATCCCCACCCCCCCGTGGATCACAGTTATACCACCTCGGGGTCCTACATCGACCCGGTCCTCACACACATCATCACCCCCTCCTTAGGGTAGAGCTTCAATCCGCTCCGGCTGCTGCTGGGCTGGAGCTCTCGCCCCTCTCACTTCCAGGAACTCAGGGCAGGTAGCTGTTGCGTGCCCCTCCACCTGGTGGAAGTCACAGTACAACAACTCTACACTATCTCCCCCTCTCCCCTTGCAATTCCTCCTATCCCTTCGGCCAATCACCATCGCTTGCTGGGGTGGGGGCAGGAGTTGTCTTGGGGCTTGCCTCTGGAAGTTGAACCTCCCTTGGCCCCCATGATGGTTTCCTCCATCCTGCATGAGAGCCCTTCTTGGACTATGGGCAGGTCCTCCCTGCTGCCTCCAGCCTGGCTCCGGACCCTCCTGTCTCTGGAACACTTGAGCTCTATGCTCCTCTCTCCTTCTCCCTTCATGATGCCTTGAGCCACCCTGCTCCTTCGACTCCACCTCTGTCAACTTTGCCAACTTCTTTACAAAGGCCGGGTTGGCTGCCTCCATGGCTATCTCCTCTGCCGCCCTTTCCATCAGCTCCTCGAAGGAAAGGGGGGCCTTCCAAGTCAAGCTCATCTTAAAGAACCCTTCGCGCAATCCTACCGTGAACGCCATCTGGAGGGCATACCCTGGCACCTCTTGGATGTCAAGGACCTCTTCCTGGAACCTGTCAACGTAGTGGGCCAGCGACTCCTCGGCCCTTTGCTTTAACAGGAAGAGGGACTCAGGACCCTTCTTCCTCTTCTTGGAGGTGGAGAAGCGAAGCTGAAAGCTCCGGCTCAAGTCTTCGAACCCGAAGATGGACCTCGGAGGGAGTTGATGGAACCAGTCCCTCGCCTTCTCCTTCAACGTGATCGCAAAGAGGCGACACTTGAAGGCATCCGTCATCGGCCTGATGGAGACGGCGTCCTCGAACCATTGCAGATGCTGGATGGGGTCATCCTTCCCGGTATAGTAAACCATGTCTGGCTCTCTGAACCCCTCGGGAACGGGAGCTGAGCTGATCAACTCACTAAAGGGTGACCCCCTAAGGGGGGCTCTCGCCACCTCTACTCGCGCGACCTGCTCGCCAGGAGGGCTAGCTCTCGCCGGGCTGGGGAACAGCTCTCGGCCTGGGAGGTCTCGCTCAACCCCCTCTACCATCCTTTCCTTCCCAGGTCTCCTATCCGGCACACTTGCTTCTCCCCCTGCTGGGGTGATCTCGCCTTGCCCCCTGGGAGCCAGCTCGTCGAGACCACTCTGGGTTAGCTCGCCGAGACCCCTGGGAGCTAGTCCCTGGGGGGTGGGGGTTAAGCTGTCAGCCCGAGGGGCAATGCTTCTAAGCATCCCCATGATGCCTTCGATGGAAGCCATGAACTCCTCCCTTCCTACAAAGGGTCCTGGGTTGGGGGAACCACCGAGGTCATCACTACCTCCCTGATCTCCAGCCATGACACTCTCCCGAGATCTTCTGTGCTGGTCACTCTCCACGCTCACCGCACCAAAATGTTGAAACCAAAAATGACCGAAGCCAAAATTGACTTCCGTGGAGTTCGACCCTTGGGGAAAGGGGTGACCTCACACCTACTACACTCAGAAGAACGTCACAGACCGAAGACTTAGGAAGCTATGAACTGACCCTCGGCTCTAGCGTGGAGGTCCCACCTCACACCCGGAAGACCTTTGAGGTCTCCCCCTCCCTAGCCAATGCTCGAGCTAGGTGCCTTGGAGGAAGAAAGCCAAAGAGATTTGTGGCTAAGGAAAGAATGACAAGTCCCTCTTCAAGGCACCCCTAAGGGTCTATTTAGAGTTTTTCCAAGTCTTAGGGGTAAAATGACCAAAACGCCCCTGAGGCCAAAATGCCTCCAGCCAATAGGAAACCTCCACACCGGGGGGCAAAGAGGGAAAACCACCTCGGGGGTAAAATAGTCCAAGGATGAGACCACGCCAAACCACCCCCCCCCCCCCCCCCCCCGGCGGTCTCGCCCGGAACAGGTCGCGCGGGCGAGACCTTGCCTGGCCGGCGGTCTCGCCCGGAGCTGGCCGCGCGGGCGAGACCTCGCCTGGCCGGCGGTCTCGCCCGGAGCTGGCCGCGCGGGCGAGACCTCGCCTGGCCGGCGGTCTCGCCCGGAGCAGGCCGCGCGGGCGAGACCTCGCCTGGCCGGCGGTCTCGCCCGGAGCAGATCGCGCGGGCGAGACCTCGCCTGGCCGGCGGTCTCGCCCGGAGCAGGCCGCGCGGGCGAGACCTCGCCTGGCCGGCGGTCTCGCCCGGAGCAGGCCGCGCGGGCGAGACCTCGCCTGGCCGGCGGTCTCGCCCGGAGCAGGCCGCGCGGGCGAGACCTCGCCTGGCCGGCGGTCTCGCCCCTGCTTGGGGTTAAGGGGGCAGGGGGGACGAGACCATGGTCTCCAGTCGACCCCGCTGCCCCCCACCTCGCCCTTCATCCCGTCTGGGGGTGTCTGCCAACTTGCCGTACCCGACCCTCAAAAAAGGGGGCAAGGGGGAGGCTAATTTTTCCTCCCCCTACTAGTATATTTCCATGCTAGAGCCAAAATTGGCCACCAAGAGTCCAAAATATCCAAAAAGCTTAAAAGCTTAAAACTGGCTCTGCGCCTGCCGAAGGGACCCTACTCCGCGAATACGGGGTTGTACAGTTTGAGAGCGTTTGACGAGCTCAAATATCGGTTAACCACCGCTCCTATTGTAGTAACACCTGATTGGGAAGAGCCATTTATCTTGATGTGTGATGCGAGCGACTACGCGGTAGGAGTTGTTTTGGGACAAGTGAGGGAGAAGATATTTCATACGATTGCATATGCTAGTAAGACCCTAATCGATGCCCAGACCAACTACACTACCACCGAAAAGGAGCTATTGGCGGTGGTATTCGCATTCGAAAAATTTCGATCGTATCTCTTATGTACGAAGGTTATAGTGTACACCGATCATGCAGCGATCCGCTATCTTATGGAGAAGAGAGACTCAAAACCACGTTTGATTCGATGGGTCCTTCTCTTACAGGAGTTTGATGTAGAGATTAAGGATAGGAAAGGAACGGACAACCCGGTTGCAGATCACTTATCTAGGATTGAGAGTACACCACCGACACTACATTCTGAAGTGGAAGAGAGATTCCCTGATGAGCAGTTACTAGCGATTTCGGAGAATATTACGCCTTGGTATGCTGACTTAGTAAACTATCTAGCAAGCAATATTTTGCCACCTGAAATATCCTACCAACAAAAGAAACGATTTTTACATCAGGTGCGGTCTTACATGTGGGATGATCCTTTGTTGTTCAAGGTTGGTGCCGACGGAATCGTACGGAGATGCATCCCCGAGGAGGAGATGAGAGCGATATTGGAGAAATGTCATAGCTCCCCCTACGGAGGTCATTTCAAGGGAACGAGAACTGCAATGAAAGTGTTAGAAGCTGGCTTCTATTGGCCTAATTTATTCAGGGACGCAAATGAATTTGTAAAGCAATGCGATAGATGCCAACGGAGCGAAAATATACATAAGAACGATGGGATGCCCATGAATATAATGCTGGAAGTCGAACTATTTGATGTATGGGGTATAGACTTCATGGGACCGTTCGTGAACTCGAATGGTAATCTATTCATATTATTAGCTGTGGACTACGTATCTAAATGGGTGGAAGAAATCGCGACGCCCAGGAATGATGCAAAGGTGGTCCTTAACTTCTTAAGACACCATATATTCAGTCGATTTGGAATCCCGAGGGCAATCCTTAGTGACGGCGGCAGTCATTTTTGTAATAACCAGTTCACTGTATTACTAAATAAATTCGGGATAACTCATAAAGTCGCCTTAGCATATCATCCCCAGACGAATGGGTTAGCGGAAGTATCCAATAGGGAGATTAAGAAAATTCTAGAAAAGACAGTGAGCGTCAACCGTAGAGACTGGTCACAAAAGCTAGTCGATGCATTATGGGCATATCGCACTGCCTTCAAAACTCCCATTGGGCTAACCCCGTACCGAATGGTTTATGGAAAGTCTTGCCACCTACCTCTAGAACTAGAACACCGGGCATTCTGGGCAATAAAGAAAATTAATTATGATTTCCGCGACGCCGGCAAGAAAAGACTCTTACAATTGAACGAACTAGAGGAAATTCAAATGCAAGCGTATGAGAACTCGAGAATTTATAAAGAGCGCACGAAACGATGGCATGATCGACGCATGAAGGAGAAAAACTTTGAACTGGGACAGCTTGTTTTACTATTCAACTCTCGCTTGAAATTATTCCCAGGAAAGCTCAAGTCACGCTGGTCGGGCCCGTTCAAGGTTAAAATCGTGCACCCTTATGGAGCTGTGACTATTTTAAATGAGAATGATGGAACCGAGTTCAAGGTAAATGGAGAGAGATTGAAGTTATATATCTGGGAGGCGACATTGACCGAGTAGTGTCGCGTTTGGAGCTCGTTTAATCAGGAGAAGTCCTGCCGGGACTCATAAATCAGGCGCTTGGTGGGAGGCAACCCATTGCATTTTTGTATTAATTCTTATTTTTATTTTAAAAGTTTTACGTTTTTCATAATTATTAGTTTCTGTAGCTTTGGGATTGGATTGGAGGGGTGTTGCGCAATGACCACGAAATTTTATAAATAAAAAGAAATGAATAAATAAAATTTCGGCCAGATTTTGAACAAAAAAAGAAAAAAAAAATGTGTTGTAGACAAGAGAAATGGTGTTGTCGTTTTTCGCCTACTGCCCGCTATCATAGAAATCGGCTAAGGAGTGAACCGGGATCCGGTTTAAGTAAACCGCCGGTTCAGCGGGAAATGACAACGCTAAAAAGGGAGGTTGTCATTTTGTTTTTACTGCCTACTACCGTCTGAATTGCTATGTGGCGGTGAACCGGCGTCCGGCCTGAGCGAACCGCCATTTCCGGTTTACGGAAACGTTTCATTTCCAGTTAATCCGAGCGGTTAGGTTAGTAAAACAATATTAAGACTTATTAAACCTAAATCGCATTAATGAAATAGGTTTTAATTAAATTTAAATATAAAAGACCCCCTCTCCTGAAATTTTTCCCAGCCCGATTTCTTCCCAGCCCCCGCCTAGGTCGCGATTTTCCCCTTCGCGCTGGAGCAAAACGGCGGGCGGCGACCACCCTTTCGCATCTGCTGCAGTGTCGAGCGGTGCGAGGCGGCTGCTTCATCGCCTTCGACTTCGCCGGACGTCGGCCTACAATCGCGCGGAAGAGGCGGATCCACTCCTTGCGGACGCCATGGGAAGAACACGGCGGACGACAGCAGTTGGATCGGAGAAAAGCAGCAAGGGCTCTACAGGTATACCTAGGACTCATGTTTTCATTTTTGAAGCTCCTTCATTTAGGGCAAGGAGTAATTGAACACCCTAATCTAGGTGAAGACTTGAAGAGGAAGAAACAGAAAAAAGGGAAATCCATTGCTAAGGGTGGTAGACAATTTCAAGATGATGCGGCTGAGTTAAGGTTTAGGGAGTTGAGGACCACTCCATTCATCATGGAGAGAGGATTCAAAATGGACATAAGGGCCTGGAACTTATCCTATGCAAATCAGATTTCTGCCATTAACTGGGAGCACTTCTGCCACCCCCGAACTGAAGTTGCCTTTACCCTTGTTTACGAGTTCTACGCTAATGCGGTATCAGCGGAAGATGAGACGACTATTGTGAGGGGACAGGAGGTCGTGTTTACAGCTGAGAGAATTTCGGATTTGTTTGCTTTGGATGACCAAGCTCAAGTTGATTACACTACCGTCCTTGCAAAGGTTGCACCACAAGAATTAGCAGAGGCCGTTTGTATCCCATTAGGGCCGGTTTGGACAAACGTGGCAACCAAGTGCCTGAAAGCAACCTGCTTATCTAGACAGGCCAAAGTTTGGCTCTTATTCATCAATGCCACCATACTTCCTACTAAACACCTCAATAATGTCCCTATCCACAAGGTTGCCATACTCTACTGTATCCTCAAGGGCATCAAATTCAATGTGGGGAAAGTTATTGCGCATCGGCTGCAGGAAAAGATAAAGGAAAAAGGCCCAAAGCAACTGTGGTATCCAGTCCTGATTACCGACCTTTGTCGCGCGGTTGGAGTGCAAGAGAATGAAGAGGATGTGGTGAAGAAATTGAAGTGTCACATAACCAAAACGGTGATTGAGGTGTGCATAAAGGTTGCGGATGATACCCCCAAAGCGCAGCCTTCTAAGACACGCAAGGACAAACCTATGGACATAGAAATTCACCAAGAAGATGGGGGCGGGGATCCTGACGCAATGATGGAGGAGATGCAATATATGAAAGCCTACTTGCGATGTCACCACCTATATGTGCAGGAGGAATTAGAGGATCAAAGAACCATTTTACACAGCTTATTGGACAAAGCCAAACTCCCTAGGCCACAATCCAAGTTGAGGATGAAGATGCAGTTCGATAATGAAGGTTACTTGCTTAACTCCGCCAGCATTCGTGTGGACCCTCGCATTCGTAGAACTGAGGAGGAAGAAGGCGATGAGGATGACGATGATGTTGATAAGGACGGCGATGTTGCTGCAGATGATGTTGATGAGGACGACGACGGCGATGCAGATAGTGACGAGGCCGATGAAGATAGTGACGAGGATGATGTAAATGGTGAAGATGACAAAGATGGAAAGGACGAATAGGCAATTCTGATGAACTTTGGTTTACCTTATAGTTTAAGGCATATAGTTTGTTTTGCACAAATTATGGTTTTGGACAGTTTATAGTTTATGGTTTTGGACAGTTTTACTTATTGTTTAACTATATTTTGGACTGTTGCTGTGTTTTGTTGAACTTTATGTTTTGGATAACTTATATTTTGCTTTCCTCATGCAAGGTGAATCTTTTGTTGGTATATGGAAGCCATGTTTTGGCATAGACACTACTATATGTTTGTATGAGGTGCTTTTGTTATTGTATGGAATCATGGTTTTGACAAAGATATCCTTATATGTTATTATGGCTATGCTTGTGTCTATCAAAGATTCAACCTAAGACACTTTTATAATGGATGCAAGTTTTTATCCAAGATTATATAGTTGCACTTATGATTTAGGAATTTTTCTAACAGTTCCACTCATCAAGCATGTTTACTTTTATTAATGGCTGTATACTTATATTGATATAACCCCTTGTAGCACTGCTATTTTGTTGCGTCCTATGTCACTTTAACTGCAGGGAATGCAATTGTGTTCACTAACGAAGCTCCTTACGCAAATTGAGAGGCACATTTTGGGAAGGGTTGGTTATCATGCAAACATGTGGTTCACTCTACACATGTCTTCACTTTGTCAGGGGAGTTATTTCTTTTCAACTGTTTATTCCTGATATTTGTATGCTCATTTGATTAAGTCATTGATTACCAAAACGCTCTAAGTGTGGAGGGGTCTAGAAGTAGAGTTGCTAGGGCCTAACAACGCTCTAAGTGTGGAGGGGTATAGCCCTTACACACTGGGTAAGGACTATTTTAATTCAATGATACAAATTTATGATTACTCTATAGGCTACTCTAGATTTAGTTGTTGATTGGTAGGGTGTGTCAATCTTAAGAACCCAACTAAAGAATTTGAAATTAGAAAGATGTTAGTTTGTTTGAGCTCATTTAAATAAATATTTTTGTGCACTAAAATGTAAAAAAAATTATTTACGTACTCCCATTGCAAGGTTTCCTACATTGTCCTCTACATCCAATGGGGAGTGGTGAGTAAGAGCTAAGTCAATGATGTACACCAAAGCATGAGGATAGTTGGTTAGCCTATTTTGATCATTCGCTACAATAATTGAGCTTGAATCATTTTATACACATCCTTTCGTGACTAAACTCCATACGTTCCTTCTAGTTCTGTCTTGATAAGTTAGCCTACTGTGGGTATATAAAAAAAAAGAGAACTCATAGTGATATGCGGCCTGAATATTCGTATACATACTTAGAATGATCCCAACTATGATAAAAAAAAGGGGTAGAAAAAAAAATGGAATTCATAGTGATATGTGGCCTGCGTATGTGAATGCATACTCAGAATGATCCCAACTATGATGCCTATCTATATAAATAAAAAAAAAATGAAAATATCATAGTCATTCTTGTCATGGCGTCGCCTAGGCGTCGCCTAGGCGACGCCTAGGCGTCCAGGCGCCCAATTGCAAACAAGGCGTTGGGCGCCTTTTTTTTTTTAAAAAAAAGGGGAATAGACAGCGGTTATTCTAGAAACCGCTGTCTATTCCCCTGCAGGGCAGCATAGACCGCGGTTATTACAAAAACCGCTGTCTATGCTATCCTAACCTAGCATAGACAGCGGTTTTTGTAATAACCGCGGTCTATGCTATAATAGACAGCGGTTATTCAAAAAACCGCTGTCTATGCTAGGTTAGGATAGCATAGACAGCGGTTTACTGAAGAACCGCTGTCTATTCTACAATCCTGGGAGAAAGAGACAGCGGTTATATAATTAACCGCTGTCTATGGGGAGAATAGACAGCGGTTATTCAATATAACCGCTGTCTATTCATTCAATATAAGCTGCTCGGCCGTAAATTTTTTTTTTACCCCGACCCTTTTGTTCTTACTGCCGCTGTGCTGTGCGAAAAACCCTAAGGCTTTGATCCCTCGATTCCGCTTCGAAACTTCTCGTTTAGGTATATATCTTAGAAATTTTTGATCACATTTGCTTTTAGTTTTGATTTTTGGCTTTGTTGAGATATTTTGTTTGTTGTGTAATGTGCTTCTTATTTAGCATTTTAGTCCTATATTTACATTTAGCATTGTAATCGTTAAGGTATACATCTCGTTGAGGTATATATATTACAAATATTTGTTGTGTTTGTTGATCACTAAGATGCATATTTAACTTTTTTTTTGTGAATATGTGAGTGTGATTATGATTTGTGAATGGCCATTATCCATTAGTTGTAGTTTATTGTGAGGTAGTTGTGTTTCTTCTTACTTTTGTAGTACTCTAGTCTTCAATAGTGAGCATTCTTTAGATTTGCTATGAATTTAGGGTTTAGGGTTTTTTAGGGCTTTCTTATTACAGAAAATGGCCGATAAAGGATCTTCGTCAAAGTCAACTAGAGGCTATACTAAATTGAATGAATTGAATAAGCTAAGGCTTGAGGGGAGGAAGCTTATGATTCCCTTGGATGATGATGGCCAAATTATTCCCGGGCCTGAAACACATAAATTGATGAGTTATATGGGTTCTCTTGTGAGATCTTATGTCCCTATTACATATACTCAATGGAAGGAAGTTGATAAGCAACTTAAAGATCAACTGTGGGATGAATTAAATGTACGTACTTTTTTTCATTAGGGATTCTTGATTACTTTTTACATGATTGTTTTTTTAGTTGTTTTTTAATGAATATTCTCTATTATTTTCAGATTTATTTTGATAATATTAGTGGTCTGCGAAATGTATTAATGAAAAGCATGGGTGAGAGTTGGAGGTCTTGGAAATCCAAACTTTTTGTCACTTATGTAAAAGATGTTGATTTGGAGCATCGGTACAATGTACCTGTCATGTATAACTTTATTACTCCTGAAGACTGGAGAATCTTTGTCGACCATCGCACCACTCCAGAATCTATGGTTTTGTTCTTACTTCTTACTTCTTATTAAATTCAATGCTTTATATCATTTATTTATAATATTAGCAATCTAGATATTAAGTTTTTTCCAAAATTATATGTAGGAGAAAAGTAAGATTAACACAGAGAGAGCAAAAGCACAAAAAACTTTTCATACTACTTCCAGAATGGGTTATTCTGGATTACAAAAAAATGGTATTTTTTCTCTTATTATCTCTCCAATTATTTATTTTATAAGTATGATTTCAAAATAATTTAAATGATAATTTTTTTTCAATTTTTGTCAAGGTTGAACAAGGTGCAACTGCACCAATTTCTCGTGCTGAGTTATGGAAAGCCGGTCATAAAAGAAAGACTGGTGAATTCATTAATAAAGATGCAGCTGAGTTGGCATCCAAAATTGTAAGTTTAAATGTATTTAATTATTTATGTATCATTAATTTATTTTATATTTTGCAATATTGCTGAATTGCTTCTGTTTTGCTTAGGATGAGTTTTCAAGCCAAGAGTCTCAGAGTGCTGAATCATCTGGAAGGGAATCAAGGAATGACATCCTTTCTACTGTTTTAGGCAAAGAACATCCGGGTAGAGTTAGAGCTGGTGGAAAATTTAGCACGATTAAAAGTTATTTCAGGAATGATAGGCGTGATAGATCAGTGGCTAGAATTGAAGACGTGGAAGCTATAGTCCAAGAAAGGTTGAGCCAACAACAACAAGCGTAGAACCAGCAACAACAATCATGGAAGTTTATTTTCTCCGGTATTTAAATTTATAATTATTATTTTTGACGGTTTGACCTTAACGTAAGCAATGAATAAATTCAATGTTAATTGTTTGATTTCCACAGATTACAAATGGATCGATGGTTATGTTACCCAATTTCATAACTATGATGGAAAAAGAAAATAAATCAATATCGCTAGTATTTGATCCAGAAGTATTTGGGTCTGCTGAATCAACAACTACGTTCTTTGAAATTACAGAGTTGTACGATTTTTTAAACATGGAAAGAATTGGAGTTAACATCATACTAGCATGTATTGGGTGAGTAGTGACTAGTGAGTACCGAGTATCAAATATTATGAAATTAAGATTTCTTTTTAACATATCCGTTGATTTTGAAATTACATGTTTTTATACAGGTACATAGAATCACAATTAAAGAAATATACATACAAGAGAAGTGTATATTTTCATAATCCCATAGCCATTTTTGCTATTGATGATAAGTATGCCAAGCAACATTCAAAAACTCGAGCATTGGATCTAAAACGCAGGCTAAGTCAACTCCAAGTGGACTCTTTATTATTTTTGCCTTATCATAGATTGTAAGTAACTAATTATGAATTATCAAATTTCAAGGATAATTGTTATTTTTACTTGCCACTAAATTATTAATTCTTCCAATTATTTTACAGAGAACATTGGATGTTGGCTATACTAGATTACACTAATAATACCATTTATTGGCTGGATCCCCTAAATGCTGACATTCGTGATGATATTAAAAATGTCATTACAAGGTAATTTTATTAATTAATTTTTAGTTATTTTTTTATTTGAAATTCATAACTATTAAGTATTAACTATTCATTTCGATATTTTCTAAAGTGCAATTAAGGATTTGGCAAAAGATCGGCATATCAATTTTTTAAAACCAAAAGTTTTAAGGTGGAAACCGGTAAGCTATAGTCTATATGTATAATTGTAAATATGATGTTTAATTAAAATACTTATCAATTGTTTATTTTTTTAGTGCCCCAAACAACCAGATAACATTCAATGTGGGTATTACATCATGTGTTACGTGATTGACATTGTTGATGCTCTTAAAAGTTTGCATCTGCCATCCATGGTTAGTTTAGTGTATGTAGATTGGTAAATGATAATAGTTATTTTCAATTGATTTTAAGTTTTTAACAAATTATTTGTTTTTATTGCAGTTGCAGATCTATGATGGAGTGACGCAATTTTCTCAGGAAAAAATTGATACTATTAGAAATAGGATTTGTGATTATATAATGACTAATTGTGATACATGAATCGTGTTTCTTGAATTCATGCTTGTGTAGAACAAATGTTTGTGTATAGTTTAGTGTATGTAGATTGGTAAATGAATAGTGTACATGAATCATGTTTTTGTAAATTTGCTTGGTCTTTAATTCTTTAATCTTGTGCTACATTACTAATTGTGCTACATGAATGGCCTTGTGAATTGTGATTTGTGAATGGTGATTTGTGAAGTTGTGTAGTAGACTAAATTTGCATTTTATAGGTCTTATTTTTGCTAGATGGAAGACCAAAACAACAACAGTCTTGCTCCATCCATTGATAGCAATGAACTTGATCCAAAAACGGATCCTAAAAGAAAAGCAAAGTCAAATGATCCTGGATGGAAGTATGGACATTGGCCTGATATAAAAGATAAAAATACAGTCAAATGCAATTTATGTGATAGATTAATTAAAGGTGGTATTAAAAGGTTGAAGCAACACTTATGTGGTGGGTATGGAGACGTATCGAAGTGTTTCAAGACCACTTCTGAAATAGCAGCCGAGATGTTTGCAGCTTTGAATGATAAGAAAAAAGAAAGGGTGGATTTGACTTGTGATGATGACAATGAAAGTGAGCAAGAAAGAGAGCCAACGGGATCACATAATGTATCCCTGGCATTATCTACAGCTAAGACTTCATTTACTCCAAGTTCGGGGACAAGTTCCAAAAAGAGAAAAGTAATCCACTTACCACAAAAAAGGGGACCAATGGATGCTCATGTGAGGCGTGCCCCGGAAGATGTAGTTGATGATAGACGTGCAAAAGGTCCTTCACAAACTACAATTGAGAGATGTTTTAGATCTCCTGAAGAGAAGAAGAGAGTTGATAGCTATGTTGCGGATTGGTTCTACGAATGTGGAATTCCTTTCAATGCTGCAAAGGCTCGAAGTTTTGAAGTCATGCTTGAAGCAGTTGGACAGTATGGGCCTGGTTATAAGGGCCCTAGTTATCATGATTTAAGAGTACCTTTATTAGCAAGTACAAAAGAAAAAGTTATGGTGATGAAGACAAAGTATCAAGCATATTGGAGAAGATATGGTTGCACTCTAATGTCAGATGGTTGGACCGATAGGAGAGGGAGACATTTGATCAATTTCCTTGTCAACTGTCCAGAAGGAACCTATTTTATGGGTTCCGTAGATGCTTCCTCTCATATTCAAGATGCTACCATGCTATCAGAGTTGCTTGATAGTAAAATTAGAGAGATAGGTGCAGAGTGCGTTGTTCAGGTATATTTTGGGTTTGTTTCACTAAATTTCTTCTTACACATTTCAAGATTAATAGTCTAAAGGTTTTGATATATTTTCCAAAATATGTTGTGTAGGTGGTCACTGACAATGCTTCCAATTACAAGGCAGCTGGTAAAATTTTAATGGAGAGAAGACCCACATTATTTTGGACACCTTGTGCCGCTCATTGCATCGATCTCATGTTGGAGGATATAGGCAAGATGCAACAAAACAAATCTGTGATAAGGAAGGCAAGAATGATCACAAATTTTATTTATAGGCATACTCGCTTGCTTGATGCAGTAAGAGTTACTATAGGTGGTGACCTAGTAAGGCATTCGGTGACAAGATTTGCAACATCATTCCTCACTTTGCAAAGTCTTCTTAAGCATGAAGAGAAGTTGAAGTTATTCTTTGTATCTCCTTCGTGGAATACCGCCAATTTGGCAAAAACCGAAGCCGGAAAACAGATTGTTGAAATAATACTTTCAAGTGTATTTTGGAATGGAGTAAGAGATTGCTTGAAAGGAGGAAAGCCACTAATTGCCGTTTTGCGATTAGTAGACGGAGATGAAAGACCGGCTATGCCGGAAGTATATGTGGCAATGGAAGAGGCTAAACAAAAAATCAAAGAACATTTTGATAATAAAGAGAGATTATATAAAAAGATAATTGAGATTATTGAAAATAGGTGGACCAATCAAATGGAACAAAAATTATATAGAGCGGCTTTGTTCCTAAATCCGGGAAAATATTTTGAATACGAGGAAAACCATATGGATGATGCTTGGAAATTCCAAGATGCCTTCAATGATGTTATTGCGAGACTAGTGCCCGATCAAGAATTGCAAGACAAGATTGCAGAGCAAGGCACTAATTACAAAGCATCTCGAAATAGTTTTGGAAAGCCTATGACTATCAGGCAACGTACCACCTTAAATCCAAGTAGGTTTTGATTACATTTTAATTTTAGGTTTTGATAATTTGATTACATTTTAAAATTTTAATTTGTTCTTAAATTATTTATATTTGTTTTAACTTATTAATGATTAGTGGATTGGTGGGGTGCGCACGGAGGACCAAATGTTGACCTTACAAAGGTAGCAATGCGCATACTTGGCTTATGTTGCTCTTCTTCTAGTTGTGAGCGCAACTGGAGTACGTTTGAGTTTGTAAGTACTAAGTATACAAATAGTTATTGTTAAAAGTATTTTTTTTCTCCAAAATACTAATAAGTTTGCAATTATCTTGATTCAGATTCACACAAAGAAAAGGAATAGATTGGAGCATGAAAGACTAAATGACCTTGTATACATCCAATATAATCGTCGTCTACAAGCACGATTCCAAGAAAGACGTGAAAAGGGAAGAAATTACAACCCTTTAGTGCTTGATGATCTAGATTGGAGTAGTGAGTGGATGATGAACAAGCCAGAGGATGCCCTAGTTTTTGATGATGATAATCTGACATGGGAAGCTGTAGGGCGAGCTATTGGAACTGGGGCTCGAAATTTACGGAGTGGAGCTGAAGCTAATCTTCAACAAATAGTTGAAGGGGATGAGGATTTTGATCATTTTGTACTTGTCAATGATGATGAACATATTGAAGATAATTATGGACAAGTGACGAGTACCACAAACCAACCAAGCACAAACAATGTAAATGACAATTTACTAGATGATGATTCTATGTGATGTATGGTGTATTGGTGTATCTAAAATTATTTAAGTTTATGTAAAAAATATTATTCAAGCTATGGTTTTTTTGTTTGGATTGTTCACTTTTCTGTTAATTTGTGTTTAGTAATTCACTACTTCAATGTTCAATCTACGGAATACTTGTATTGTATATTTGTATGAAACATTCATTCCTTCTAAAAAAAATACTGCTATGCATTGCTGTATTGGTAATACCAGTGTAAACCATTCATTACTTCAGTTATTCATGTTGTATGCCTGTATGGTATTGGTTAAACCTCCATTCGTTCTCAAAAAAAAAAAATTGGACTAATAGACAGCGGTTATTATTATAACCGCTGTCTATAGTCCCTGAAACCGACTATAGACAGCGGTTATGATAATAACTGCTGTCTATAGTCTCTATAGACAGCGGTTATTATCATAACCGCTGTCTATAGTCACTATAGGCAGCGGTTATGATAATAACCGCTGTCTATAGTCATTGTATCAGACTATAGACAGCGGTTATTATCATAACCGCTGTCTATTAGTTCCCAGAATTTTTTTAAAAAAAGAAAATTGTCGCCTTGCGACTAGCTCGCCTTATTATCGCCTAGGCGTCCGCTTTGTCGCCTAGGCGTCAAGGCGTCCGGCCCTCGCCTTGGTTCGCCTTGACGCCGTGACAAGAATGATCATAGTGACATGTGGCCTAGATATGTGCACTTATATTTGGAAAGATCCCTACTATGAGTAGTTTAAAAAAAACCCACAATATGGTGAACCTTCCAGATCATTAACTAGGGAACATCATTCCACTTTCAAAGTATCCATCAATGTTAATTCAAGCTTAAACATATCCATGTTTCATTGAACCTACTAACTCATATGTAGGTCAAATCAATTGCTTAGCATATTCTTATCATTTCCTGTAGATGCGGGGGTTCAAAAGGAGGTATTGCATGAGAGTACATTATATGTTTTGTCACCACATACCACACTATGATGTTCATTTGAGCTCTAATCCATCATCTAACTAATGAATTTGTGAATGGTTGGATTTTTATTGATTGTTAAACCTATCATCTCAATAAAGCAAATCTTTTGAGTGTGCCTCGATCATTTGTTATCATTGAATCATGCACTACATATTGTCCTTTGCCCAGGTTATTATTGGTGAACGTGTCTTTGCTAGGGACTAGCAAGATTTTAAGTGTGGAGGTGTGATAACTTCTCAAATGAAGTTATCTTTGCCTATTATTTCTACTTCTTAATTAATAAAAAAAGAGCATAAATGACAATAAATCTGATTAATTGTTGTTTCAATAATTATGATACTAAGTCAGCCTTATTCTATGGTTTTTATGCAAGGTTTGTTAAGGAAATCAACTAAGAAGAGTGATGCAGAATTTCTATTTTCGGCCTGGCCAGAAACTGCAACATCCAATTCTGAAACTGCAACATGTGTCTGTCCGAAATTCAGAATTTAAAATTTGAATTCCCACCATTTTTTAATTATGGAATGATGTGTCTCTTGAGGGGGATGAACGTTTTTAATGCCAAAAACTGATTAGAGGAGAATTATTCATCATTAATTTCGGATCTAAGAGGGAGAGCATCATCTAGGGTTGGCTTGGGAAGAAAACCTCCATTGGAGAGCGCCGGCAAGAGGAAGAAGAAGGAGATCTTCGCACAGATCGAAGAAGCGACTCTAGGAAGAAATTCCTGCAGCGATTAAGCGTGAACCGCGATGTTTTGTAAGATCTATTTCAATATTTTGAGTGATTCCTCCAACGCCATGAACTAATCCTTCCTTAATCTTGTATTATGAGACTACTAGGTTGTGTTTGATGGATATTTCCTAGTTTATTTTGTTGTGGATTCTTGGTGAGTGTTCTTTATCAAATTTATGATCTTTATTTTCTGAAATGTTTGGCCAATGTTTCATTTTTATGCTACGCTTCATAAATCGAGAGAGGAGTTGCGAGAGCATATCATAATTTTGATATAGCATTTGAAGAGAGAAGGAGACTTCCTCTTGGTGTTAGCAACTTGGGTCTTTGTTCTTTGAGCGGTTCTTATTTCACCCGAGGGGAAATATAGAACTAGGGATTGCCGATATCGAGAGATACGGTTATCTATTTTAAGATCGTTGCAAGGCACATTCACCACGCATTTCACAACGATACTTTCACTTATCCATCATATTAAACCTAGGAAATCATAATATAAGATTATATCTCTCCCTTGATAAGAAAAAGTTTTGTTCCTAAGATTCGTAGTATTTTTATTTAGAAGTCTTTATATTTAATTTTAGTAGTTTAAGACAATCACCAATTTTCTCTTACTTGGATTTAAGGAAAAGGCTTAACTGGCATTTGCAAGCACTGAATTTACCACCTCCCTGTGGAGACGATTCATACTCACTTTTATTACTTGACACGGCACGTGCACTTGCGTTTAAATACGTAGACCATTTCGGGCGTATCATGCCCTTGCTCTTTACAGTAGTGACACGTGTTCCTGCCTGCGGACTTTTCCATAGGTCGGTTTTCCCGCTTTCCTTTCCCTCTCGATCTACCACTCAATGTGTCCTTGCTCTTCACGAATAATCCTTCGTCGGCCCTAGGGCCCGACTTGCTCCTTGTTTCGTTCGAGAGCAGTGTCGTCATCATTTCTTCCATCTTCAAGGTATCCTTCCCGTAGAAGATAGTGGTGACCAGATGATCAAA
Source organism: Platanthera zijinensis (assembly GCA_039513925.1). Classification (NCBI taxonomy): domain Eukaryota; kingdom Viridiplantae; phylum Streptophyta; class Magnoliopsida; order Asparagales; family Orchidaceae; genus Platanthera; species Platanthera zijinensis. The sequence continues at coordinate 176,938,485 of CM077089.1, read as the reverse complement.
GGACCTCGACAATGAAGACAACAAGAGCAGAGCCTGGTCTTCCTCCTCGACCTTAACGTCCATACTCCGCAACTGTGAGACGAGCTTGTTGAACACGTTCATGTGATCTAGCAGTTGCGAGCCCTCCGACATTCTCAGGCTGTATAGCTGCTTCTTCACATACAGCTTATTCGTCAGTGACTTGGACATATATAGCTCCTCGAGCTTCTTCCATAAGTCCGCCGTCGTCTCAGCATCCACCACATTGTACATCACCTCATCGGCCAAACACAGCTGAATCGTGTTGATGGCCTTCAGATCGAGCTCCTCCCATTCGTCGTCCTTCTTCCCGGACTTCTCCTTGCCGAGGAGAGCCTTGTGAAGACCTTGCTGGACGAGAACGGCCTTTATGCGCTTCTGCCAAAGGCCAAAATCAATCTTGCCGTCGTACCTAGAAATCTCGAATTTTGCCGACATTATCTTGCTCGCAGAGCTACTGGGCGATCAAGATGATATTCGCTGAACCGATCTGGGAAGATAGGGAGCGGACCAATGTCGTCACCCACCGTTGACCCAAATCAGAAAACCGGAACGTCCAGACGATCACCCCCGCGGAACCTCCCTCTGATACCAATTGTTGTGAAATCGGATCGAGTTAAGCCGCGGTAGCGCAACGGAATTTCACGAATGAGCAAGAACCAATATCGCGCAAAATAAAATACGGAACGAGATTCTATCATACACAGACGACACAAAAGATTACGTGGTTCAGAGAGAAGCTCCTACATCCACGGGGAGAGCGCGCCGGAAAGATCCACTATAAGTCAAAAAGTTACAGATTACAACTGAGACCGCAAAGGTCGAGCAATAAATAGAGAATTGACAAACTGAAAATGAGAGCCGCTGCTTGGAATCGCCACCGCCGCGTCGCTTGGAATCGCCACCGCCGCGTCGCTTGGAACACTGCAGGAGGCCGGCCAGATGTCGATCCGACTGGATCCGACCGGATGCCGCCTCCATATACTCCGTCTGGAGTCTCCGCTGTGATGCTCTCTCTCTTTTATTACTCTCTCACCGGTTTCACAATTTTGGATCTCACAATTTCCACTCCTCTGGATGCCACAATCGGCCAAGGCAGCCCCCCCCCCCCCTTTAAATAGCTTCATGGATCATCCCCAAATAAGGAGATAAACACAAATTTGGGATGGCATAAAAGGAAGGGATCGGCCAAGAAAGAATCTCCCAGAAAAATATAGCAATTAAGCACCTCTTAATTAGGAGATAATCCCAAATTTGGAATAACAATAACCGGCCATCAGAGATCTCCTAAAATAGCATTCCTAATAAAGCTTTGTCCGGATTAGAAATCCAGATGGCACACGGATCGCTGACATGGCGCAATCCTAACAGCCCAGACGAAAAGAGGTGTCACAATCTAACAGGGATCATGGGGAAATGGCTGAACGCACCCCAATAATGATTATAAAAAGGTGCTTGGCCCCATCACCCATATTGATAAAATGTAATTTTAATAGCAAATCGTTATTTAATTTTATTATTATTTTAAATCATTCAAACAATCATCCTAATTAATTAAATGAGCTTGGATTTAAAAAAAGATTTAGTTGATACTTTTATTTATTCTTTGATCTGACACGAGCACTTGGGTAATATAGACATCTATTTTTGACTTATCACAAGTGTCCACCAAAGCACATGAGCGACTTGAAAAAAAATCTTCATTGACCGTCAGTTAATGAAAATGATAAAACCTGTGGATTAATTTGACTATTCAAAACTAACTCAACAACAGAAAAAGAATCGCGAACGAACTAGAAGACTCCTTCACCGAAGAGGAATCACAATAACTATTAAAGAGAATTGACGCCCTCATAAAAACTCCGGCGGCGATCGTTGCTTCGGCGCTCTTCGCGATGTGCTCTATCCCTTGGTCGATCACGGCGGCGATCGTTGCTTCGGCGCTCTTCGCGATGTTGCTCTTCTTGTCACGCGGGATTCTGCTCCTTCCCCCTCTTCATCTTCTGCCCTCAAACTGCTGGTGGTCCGCTTAAATGGCCTCGTCGGCCGCTATCTGAGCCTCGACCCGATGTACAAGATCTGAATAGTTGGGCATTGTTTCCCTCATGTGTGCTGAATAAAAACTGCTTGGACGAAGTCCTCCCAAGAAGACGCCTTTAAAGAGCTCGGGGTCAACCCTCGAAATCTGTCGCGCTTCTGAGGTGAATCGTCGAAAGAAGTCTTTGAGGGATTCTCCCTCATTCTGCCGGATGCCTGAATGGTGCGAGGGATCCCGAACAATCTCCGATTTGCAACAAACTATTATGGGAATAGGTGTGCTGATTTTTCAAAGTTGAAGATGGTTCCTTTTTGGATACAATGAGCCCAAGTGTGCGCCTGACCCTTGAGAGTGGCAGGGAACACTTGATAGAGTAACTAGTCTGGGACACTGGAAATCCTTATTATAGTAAGGAAATGGTTGATGTGTTCGAGCGGATCCTCTGTTCTGTCGAACGTTTCGATGTTAGGAAGCTTGAAGCTATGTGATACTGAAGAGCCTAGATTTGAGGGGCGAGCGGGGAGCCTTGGTGAAGAGGATGACGTGTAAAAGTGCCCCGTCGTCCAAACTGTCGATAATCTTGGGCGATCACCTCACAGATTTCATCGCGGGTGAGTCTTCCTCCTAGTGGCGCGCGCACTACTTCTTCTAGATGATGTTGCGACCGCCCCCAATGCCCCGATGAGCAGGGTGTGTAAAACTAGCGACGACAGAAAATTCTTCATATTCATTTTCCTTGTGTGGGGGCTTGCTGAGGAGGAACGTGATCATGAGCCGGAAGTGGGGGGTTAACCGACGCGGGAGGCTGAGGTGGAGCATCTCGGTCTGACACTCCTCAATATGTTGCATGCGACCTTCTAAGGCGGCTATGGTTGGGAGAGTGGCCTCTCCACCGAGAGCTGCGTTGACAAGTGAGTGAGAGGGAGTCGACTCAACGCGTCCTTTAGGGGGCGATCCATTAGTAGTACGAGTGCTCCTTCTGGCCATGAGAGTGAGTCACGACTACTGCTGTGTAGAGGGTACTGTCTTCTAAATCTCCGAAAAATGTTGGGAGTTGATTCACACAGACGACATCAAACTATTGCGGACAAATTCAACGCTCCAGTCAGACCGGAATCGCTTTGATCTGAGCAAGAAGAAAGCCGGAGAGTAAAAGATGAGAAATAAGGAGGCCTGAGAGCCTTTTTATAGTCTCTAGGAGGTGGTTACAGTAGTTATACATCTATCCGCACATTATAACCACCATTATCGTATTTTTAAACATAGCATCATGCGAATATCATTCACATGCTATTTCGCTACGAGATGATTGAATGGCGGCGGAAGCGCCCAAGGTGGGCAAGAAGAGCGGTCGGCCACCCCCTTGCGGGAGGCCGACCACGGCGAGGGCGGTGGGCCGCCGTCATGACACCGGCCGTAGGTGCGGTCGGCGGTCGAAAAGGGTTGGCCGACCATATTCGGGCGGCATGCCGGGCACGGCTCAGGCGGCTGCCACCGGGCGCGGCCCCAACGACAGCCATGGGGCGCGGACTCGATGTCGGCCTTCGAGAACGACCCCGACGTCGACGGCCGAGAACGACACCGGCGCCGAAGGGCGCGGCTCCGGTTGGCCGCGAGGTGCGGTCGCCCGGCATTGGTCCGATCGGGGGCAGCCTGACTCCTCCCGCGGTGGTCGCGAGAGAGATGGCTCCCCGCAGGCCGGGGTCGCCGCGCCATGCAGCCGTGAGGCGCGACTACTCGGCCGGCCCGAAAATGGGCTGGCACAGACCGGTCCGCCGCCGGCGGGAGAGAGGGGCCGGCCTCCGGACGGCTTGGGGAGGACGAACCCGCGCGCGGATCACGCGTGATTGCATGCACCGATCGCGCGCACGGTGGTTCCCCCGTGATCCCCACTTAGATGGTGGGATCATGGGGAAATGGCTGAACGCACCCCAATACTAATTATAAAAAAAGGTGCTTGGCCCATCACCCATATTGATAAAATGTAATTTTAATAGCAAATCGTTATTTAATTTTATTATTATTTTAAATCATTCAAACAATCATCCTAATTAATTAAATGAGCTTGGATTTAAAAAAAGATTTAGTTGATACTTTTATTTATTCTTTGATCTGACACGAGCACTTGGGTAATATAGACATCTATTTTTGACTTATCACAAGTGTCCACCAAAGCACATGAGCGACTTGAAAAAAAATCTTCATTGACCGTCAGTTAATGAAAATGATAAAACCTGTGGATTAATTTGACTATTCAAAACTAACTCAACAACAGAAAAAGAATCGCGAACGAACTAGAAGACTCCTTCACCGAAGAGGAATCACAATAACTATTAAAGAGAATTGACGCCCTCATAAAAACTCCGCCCCAAACGTTAACAGAGCCATAATACTGAAATCTTATTGTCCTAATTATGCTCACACAATATTAAACAAAAAACTAATTAATTCTGATTATCTTATTTATTTCACAATTCAATGTAAGCAAACATTTAATTACTAATTATATTCTAAATCTTTCAAAATAAAGGAAAAGATAAATGTGAAACTTCAGTAATAAGTATGGCATTAACCCGATTTAATTAAAAAAAATCTTAACAAAAAATCTAATTGATTAACATACCTTAACAGTCTTCTTATTATCAGAAACCCCCCCTCTAACCTAAGACTTAATTATCCATTATTATAAAACAGATAATTATAAAATAGAAAATATCTATTTCATAAATAGAATATATTATTAAAGTTTTATAATGAAAAAAAAACACACTATATCTTCATTATTTTGCAGTAATGTTTTTTTTTATGAATAATAATATTGAGAGTTAATGATTAAAAGAACTCTACTTTAAAACGTGTGGCCCGAGCTCTCTCAATGGAAACTGTATCTTGTATTCCCTTCACGACTCTCAGCGACAGTCTTCTTCTTCCTCTAATTCTCCTCACCTTCCATTTTCAGCTCCTCCATCTTCTTCTTTATGCCAGCCTCTATCTAATATACTAAATAAAGAAATATGGATCAAGCGCAGGCCCAACTGGGGGCGAAGGGCTTTCCAGCGCTCTCCAACGGCGCAGTGAAAAAGCTGCACCGGCCGCCGGAGGACGTGCCATACCGCGAGTGCCTCAAGAACCACGCGGCGAGTCTTGGCGGTCACGCTCTCGACGGCTGCGGCGAGTTCATGCCGTCGCCGGCGGCGAACGCCGCAGACCCCACCTCTCTGAAGTGCGCCGCATGCGGCTGCCACCGGAATTTCCATCGCCGGGCGGCGGTGTCGGCCGCCGCCGCCGCCGCTTTGGGAGACGACGAGGTCGAGGGCGAAGGGGAGGACGACGGAAGCCGGAGGAGCTCCAGTCCGCCGGCGCCGTCATACTTCACCTCTGCTCCCCACACGCTGCTCGCTCTCAGTCGAGACGGGAGGCCGTTGCTTGCGCCGATGGCGACGGCGGCTGCGGCGACGGCTCCGAGGAAGCGGTTTCGGTCCAAGTTCAGTTCTGAGCAGAAGGGGAGGATGCTGGAGCTGTCGGAGAGGCTTGGGTGGAGGATGCAGAAGAGAGACGAGGGATTGGTGGAGGAGTATTGTAAGGAGATTGGGGTGGGAATGGGTGTCTTCAAGATTTGGATGCATAATAACAAATACCATTTGTTTGCATCTAGGAGAGGAGATGGTGGTGGTGGTGGGACTCATCTTCAAGGGAGGAGTATTAATGTCGCCGGCGGAGTCACCGCCGGCGGGCCAAAAGTTGAGGGAAATGGTAGCGGAGTCGACAGCGGCGAGGCTGATGGGAATGGATTGAATGGTTCTTCTTCTTCTTCCTGATCTATCTATCGGCTGGAATTTATTTAGGGCAATGTTATAAGCAGTCTTATAATGACTAAATGCAGTCCATTTAAATTCGCAGTACATTGAATTTAAGCGTTTTGCTATTTTTAGAACTGCGAATGATCGTTTTAGGTTTATTTAGGACTGTGAATAGGTATTGTTGGACTGCTAATAACATTACCTTTTATTTATTATATAAAAATCACATTTTTACTATTATGTTCTTCTCATTTCCTCGTTAAAAATCATATTTTTATGATGAGGAAGAGAATTATGATAGGGAAGGATGAAAAAGATATGTATGTTGTGAGGAAGAATCTTGATATGTAATTAATTAAGGATGAAAAATTGAGGTTGAGCAGAGAATTTTTTGATGGTCATGATTCATTCTGAAATGCTGGAAAATCAATATGAATTAATTTGTTCATCATTTTTTGCTTTCTATTTTTCTCTAATATATTGATAATCATAAATTGATTGTAAATAAGATGGGTTTTTTTTTTTCATTTTACTCCAATGTTCGAGGAGATAGATTTTGAAGTGGCTCTATTAGAATGTAAATATTATGGTGTGAAATTATCATTGAGATTGTAGATGTTATGAAAAAATAGTGTCAATTTAAGATTTAGAGTTTAGAGTTTGAATAGATGCATAAAATTATGTTGAATATTAAATTTTTTGAGTGATAAATGACATAAGATTTGATTACATAGAGTATTTAGATTCTTTTTTGTTGAAAGTGAATTTTATTTTCTTACAGTTCAAAATGATGATTGAATAACTTAGAAATGACTCTCATGTATATTTGAATATATAATGGGTTTGAATGTTTAACAGGTTGATTCAGATATCGGAATATCTGATACCCACTCTAATCCTAAGGTTTGCCTATGAAACCCTAACTAGGGATAATGGGGAGGTAATTTAATTTCAACCACCACCCGAAATACTTCGAATGACCTAACAATAACTTGGAGATCTTCATATATAACACAAATTAATTGTCTGCCACACAATTATTTTGGGCACTGCTATCCGCACCGCAGTTTTGGCTATTCACACCGCTCTTTCTCATAATTTTTTACGGTTTTTGGAAATACGTCTTGTGCATGCATATTTAGGAAAAGTGCTCAACACGAAAGTTGTAGATCTCGACGAGATCTACAACTTTCGTGTTGAACACTTTTCCAAAAAAATGCATGTACCAGACGTATTTTCAAAAGGCGCAAAAACCTAGACGTATTTCCAAAGTACGTCATGTTCATGCATTTTTAGAAAAGTGTTCAACACGAAAGTTGTAGATCTCGTCGAGATCTACAACTTTAGTGTTGAACACTTTTTTTAAAAATGCATGCACAAGGCGTATTTCCAAAAGGCGCAAAAAATTATGAGAAAGTGCGGTGCAAATAGCCAAAACTGCGGTGCGGATAGCAGCGCCCATTATTTTTGGGTGGGGAAAATTTAAGTCAAATCATTATTAATTGCAGTAAAAAAGTATAGTTGATTAGACATTACATAAAAGTAATAATTTAGGTTTCATTTGATTTGGCATTTTGATTGGGCATTTTGCGGCGTCCGTTTGAAGCAAGGACTTCACATTGCTCATCTTTTTTTCATTATTTATTAAAATTGAAAATTGGGGGTATTGAAATGCATTGATCTCAGATCTGACAAATCTGACGGCATTTTAATTATGTGTAGTAGATTTATTGCTTCTCGTTTCCGTGGATATGCTGGAAGGAAAAAAAAGCCATTTTCGCATATTTATTATTAGGGCTCTGAAACCTGATATCAATTTACGATAATACCACTGCCTGTCAGTTTCATGCATTTCATGCACCCATCGTCTCTGATGACGGTAAAGAGTAATTTTCTATTATGAAGTTGAATGCCTTTTCTTAAAGACTTTAATAATTTGAATTCGGTAAAAGGCAAGGACGGGCTTTATGCAAATAACACCTTAAACATCAACATATTTATTATTACAATCTATTTCAAATAACAGCCCCAACAAAGTGCTTCTCCAAAATTTTAGATTCCACAATAGCAGAAATAATGAAATATGCGTACATCTCAGTTATGATAAATTTACGTAGGACATTCCCACCGGGTAGCCTGGATTGTCCCGAGGATACTTTTGTCATTTCGTAAAAATTGGTGATTCAGGTGATCGAAACGAAGCGATGTCATTGATCAACACAAATTCCGCATCAACGCAATTACCATCATATCCCTTCAAAAAACTATAAAAAGACTCACATGCCTTCATTTGAGGGGAAACGACTTCAAATAATAGAGAGAGTTCTAACGTTTTCCGGCGAGGTCGTGAGACTTACATCGTTCTTCCGCTCGAAATTCGCTCTACTCCTCAAGCGTGAAGACATCTCAAGGTTTCAAGAACATGATTTTTCTTCTCCAAATGAGCGCTCTCATCAAGCCTCCGGCTTAGCAGGAGCGCTTTCATCTAGGTTCAGATGACTTAGCGATTTTCACTACTAGAGCACTCTCACGTACCCAAACTTCAAGAACTTAGCTTACTTTCTATCATTTTCATATTCTGAACTTCTAAACGGAGAGATGACCTCTCACCCTCCGAAAAAACCTGTCAACTATTGTAAAATCAAACAGAATAGTGGATTTTGGCCCGGCACAGATCCAAACACGTGACTCTTCACCATTTTCGAGTTTTTCATGTCAAAAAAAATCTTCTGTCATTTGTTATTGTGTTTCATTGACTGTTTGCGCACCCGGTCCAATTCCGAACTAAGACGATCTGATTGTCCGAATCGGAGATAAACCAGATGACCCACAACAAACTCAATCATTTTACGCAGACCAACAAGTATAATTGGTCGTTCAAAAATCTAACTTTCCTTGGAAGTCACATCTTTTGTAGAGTATCATTCAAGTGAACAATATTAGACTCTCTAATTACCTATAAAAATTACATATTAGAGCATATGTACGTTTATATGCAAAATTCAGTGTGCATTATTATCTCGCACTTGCACCACCATTTTCCCACTTTCAAAATCCCACATTTTTTGTGCTGTGTTTTTTCTTCCTTCTGATTCCTCATTTTCTTGATATGGATCTTGATCCTAAGCATATAACATCATCTTCATACATTAAATACAAGTCTTGCGTATTCATACAAAAGGGAGAAATATAAAATTTTACGATGGAAGTCGAGAAAGTTCGCAGGAACACTCAATCACAATCAAGTCAGACAATGCATGAAGCATAAGGGCTCGTCGTACTCCCAATACGGATATCGCACCAGTAGATCAACCACCACAGATCTTGAGTCAGACAATGCATGAGGGCACTGACCGCTCTAAGGATCCCATCGCAGACGAATCGTCCGGCGCTGACAGTTCCACACACCCCGCAATCCCTCACGAACTTCCCGGGCGTGCACATGATCACCACCTGAACCAACGTGCTCCTTGCTATCCAAGACAACGATGAGCTTTGCAGGTCCGAGCTGATCACGTCGAATAAAGGTTCCTCGCCACCTTTATTCAGAAGGACTCAGGTCCTCCTAAAGCGCGATCGAACAAAGGTTCTTAATTTGTCACCTCCATCTGAAAGGACTCAGGTCCTCCTAAAGGGCGATCAAACAAAGATTCTTTTCCACCTCCATTCAGACGGACCCATGTCCTCCTAAAGTGCGATCGAACAAAGGTTTTTCGTCACCTCTATCCGGACGAACCTAGGTCCTCCTAAAGCGCGATCGAACAAATGTTCGTCACCACTGCCATACAAACGCACTCTGGTCCTCCTTAGACAAAAAACGAGCAAAGTCTCTTCGCCAGATCTCGGGTCTTCTCAAAGCGTGCAAAAACCAAGATCTGTCGTCGCCTCCCGAAACAAACAAACCTCTGAGTCCATCTGCACCGCTAAGGCAATGGAGCAAGTATCCTCCCTCATGGCGCTTAAGCGACAAGCTTCCACCACAACGCCAGGCAACAATTGCCAGCGATAGCGCACGATGAACAAGGAACGTAAAAGCATCAAATACTCCCAGGCCGTCGCAACGCGTGTCATGGCACTAAGTCACCACCGTGTGAGCAACATCAAGGAATGGTTTGGCAGCAGCCGAGATCCCCGCCTAATAACGACGACGTGATCTTCACCACGCAAAGCCGATACCCGAGGGGAGTCGCATGTTCAACACGTCACACAAATACTCACACGACTAAGCAAAAGAAGGGATGAAGGCAATACAAAAACGAGCAATACCAAATGTGTGTTCGGCGCAAATGCAATCAAGTGTTCCCCCATCACCAGCACCATCTTTTAAGGCAACACCTGCTCGAGGGGTGGAACGCCCCCGTGTCCTTCACGCTATGTGAAGCCCCTCGCCAAGTATCTGGCAGAGCTTAACAACGTGCACAAATGAATATTTGAGTGACACAGGGACTGTTTGGCACAGTGGTGACGGTCATGAACACGGGGAGTTTTAGTTATGTCAAAATAGTTCTTGAACTTCTCACACAGGGACCGTTTTTAGCCCTTAAATTGCACTCAAAATGAAACCGAATGTTAATCAAAAAGAAGAAAATGACATAACTTAATATTTTAGTGACTAAATTGACATTACCTTGGGGCTGAAATATCAATATACACATAGTAAAATTGTCGCCTCAGGGCAGTCATATCATCTAAAACCGTCAAAAACAAAAAAAGTAAGTTAGTCTAGATATGCACTTCAAACCTTACCTAAAGTATCGATATTAATATGAGCAAAAATAAAAGATTGGATATCAATTTAGAATGTAGATTTAAAGATGTGAACCGAGGGTAATTAAGTAAACCTCTCTAACAACATGGTACACAAATGACAAATGAATAGTGCGGCTGCCGTTTATAGTAGTAAGTATAGATGTTGGGTCAATGTGAAATTAAATTATAATTTAATATATATAATGATTATAAAATCATTTTTTTATGTGCAGGCATGAGTGCTCAGTCATGCGATAAGATAAAACTAAGATGCTCTCTTTTCTTTGAAAAAGTTTGTGTCCACTTATGTCCTTTTCTAGGAATGTGTTCATTGATACTTTTATTGGCAATTTGGCCTCTTTCCTCTTCTGGTAAGTATTGTTGAATTAGACCATTCTTTTCTCTTTTTATAATTAATGACTCCATAGTGCAATTGGCTTTATATGTGTATATTACATACTATAAATTTTAAAATAAGGCTCTGTTAGGCACGGTGGTGGCGGCCATGATCATCAGAGTTAAATTGTCATTCGTTAACACCTATCTAAGAAACTTCATCAACTTTTATGTTCAAGCGGATGATGTTTGTTATGTGATCGTTAACGAATGACGGTTTAACACATACATTTATGATTGCCACCACCGTGCCAAACCGAGCCTAAATTTTTTAAAATTAAAAAAATTAAATCCTAAACCCTAATACAATTGTCAAACACAATGCAATGATAATATCTAGTGAAGTAAGGATATTATAAACCTCTTTGAAAAACTTTTGTACACTATCACTCCTATTTTTGATGTATAATACATTACACCCATAAAATCTCAGCCGTTAAAATCAAAACAAATGAACTAAAGGCTCTGATTTGAGTGAACTTAGCAACCGGTGTCTTTATTTCATGCCACTGATTATGAAATTAATTATAAGGATACAGTGGAAAGGAACAGTGGCTTGATTGAGTCTTAGGCTCTGTTTGGGAGGATTTATTTTCACCGGTCAAGCGGTTACAATCGCATGAACCAGACCTTAATTACGGCCCGGTTCTTGCGGTCGTGACCGCTTGACCGGTGAAAATAAGTCCTCCCAAACGGAGCCTTAGGCTCCGTTTGGCACGGTGGTGACAGTCATGAACATGCGGTTAAATTGTCATTCGTTAACGCTCACCTAAGGAACTTCATCCACTTTTATGTTCAAACGGATGATGTTTGTTAGATGATCCTTAGGCTCCGTTTGGGGGAACTTATTTTCACCGGTCAAGCGGTCATGACCACATGAACGGGACCTTAATTAAGGCCTAGTTCATGCGGTCGTGCCCGCTTGACCGGTGAAAATAAGTTCCCCCAAACAGAGCCTTAAGATAGTAATTTTGTTGGAGATGATGATGATAGAAAGAGCGCTTCAAGATTCTTGTTCATGTTGAATTCTGAAGCAATCACATGATCACTATTGAAGCAATAGAAGTCTGATTCTAATGTAATGTTATAATGTTTCTGCAATAAAGCTATCAAAGAGAATTTGATTTACAAGGGAGGAGCAAATAAATTAACATGAGATTTCACTTATTGCATGATTTATACAAGGATATGATGATGTCATTAATGCAATATGTTTTGCAAAAAGTGAAAGATCAAATTGCATATATGCGAAGCATGCTCGGAGTTTGCTCTTCAGTGGATGGGCTCCGCTTGGTGCGGCTTTTTTTTGCTCCGGTGGTTTTGGACAAAAATGCCACCGTCATATAATGTATGTTTGACATGACAACAGGTTATGATCGTCACCAAGAAAAGAAAACAAGTTTTGAACATAAACCTGGTGGAGTTCCTTAGGTGAGGTTCAGCGTTCATGAACGATGGTTCATAACCACCGTGTTCACGACCGCCACCGCCACACCAAATGGAGCGGTCATCTGGGGTGGGGTAGGGCGGTGCGGATTGTTGAAGCTCATTCCTAAACTAACATCTGCTTAGTTAAGGCTCCATTTGGCACGGGGGTGGCGGTCGTAAACACATGGGTTAAACCATCATTCGTAAAGGATCACCTAACAAACATCATCCGTTTGTACATAAAAGTGGATGAAGTTCCTTAGGTGAGCGTTAAGGAATGACAATTTAACCAGCATGTTCATGACCGCCACCACTATGCCAAACGGAGCCTAAATCATGTCTTTTTCAGTTTCTTTGACCGTGTTTTCACAAAACACATAGGTAGTATAAGCCTCTGTGAGGTATAATCCATGTTTAAGATTGTGTAAAGGAGATAAAATGATTTTTAAGCAAGAAAGTTTATAAACATGCATTTGATGATCAACTGCTCACCAGAGAAACCGACTGCAGAAATTTGCTCAGCTCCTCGGCAACTGTTGATGGATACTCTTCTTGAGGGAGAAGGGCTCCAGGCACCTCCACAAACTTGGTGACACCCTTGGCTCCTTCGAGTGCGTCCATCTCAGCTTTCGATCTCTTTGGGGCATTCTTGGCTGAAACAACAAGAATAGGTATCTCTCCGTCCAGCTTTGCAAATAGATCCAAGAATTCATCTCGAGTCTTGACGGGGTCGAGGAGGCCGGTGAGGAAAGCGGCCGGAGCATATCGAGCGCCTTTCCTCTTTGTTAGTGCATATCTGCTCTTGACTACGCTCGGCGTCACATTGCCAGGATCAGCATATACGTGGGACTTGTACTGGGACTCTATTGCTTTCTCGTTGCTCACAAGCACATTGTACATCATCCAGCCCACGGCCGGGGCCCTTAGGGTACCCCTAAGTAGCCCATATCTGCATAATGAATGAGTAAGGTTTACGGCTCTCATATGTGCCAATAATCATGACAGTGACATAAGAGTGGTGCATGGCTATTGTTGAAAATCAAGTATTCTAGTCTCAGATCATGAAACTCAAGCTTTGTGCACATAATCTAAAACCATGTATCGTGTGGAATAAAATTTGGTATGACCGCATCTGTTGGTTTGTTTGTTTCAGAGCGTGTGACATAAATTAGTCTCACATCGAGTATTACAAGTTGTCTTGTGTGATTTATAAGCATTTGAATCTCTTTACTCTGCACCAATTGACTTTGAGTTGAAGGTCTGAGTTCTAATATGGTTTTATGATGCGCCACTTGACCCACCCGCCGACGAACAAGACCATCTCCAAACAGGTATTCCTATTTCTCTTATGTATTAATTAATATTAAACACCTCTATGTTGGTATGCCATATAAAAGGGTACCTTCTGTGAGAGCTAGGAAAACACACCCCTTGAAAAAAAAAAACTGAAACTTTGTTGTGGACCTATATTGTATTGGGTGGCTGCTCTGTAAGTCTCCCCTGTTTCAACTCCTAGCTCACCTGAGGAGATCCACCAGCTACTGCAAACAATGCAACAGCAAATGCAACTTCAGGGAGGGCAAAACGCATGTATCTAAGAAGCCCTAACAAATTTGTCCACTCAACTGACGGCGCAAAGGAATTCTCCGCCTCCAGTCGCGCGACCAGCCCCAGCAGCTCGCAATCGCCCTTACCAAACAGACAACCTTCAGGAATCGTCAGACGAGGGCGAACCATTCGGCGCAACGCGAACCTTGAATCTCCAACGCAACGCTTGTTACAGAAATTTGAGTGGAATGAAAAACGAAATAAAAAATAAACAAATGACAACACAAATTTACGTTGTTCGCCCCAAAATAGGCTACATCCATGGGAAGCAATAGTCGGACTTTCCCTATCCAAAACGGAAACGATTACAGACAAATGGAAGAATTTTCGAATTATGATGAAATCCCAAACCCCCAGAACTGGCACAGGATTGCTACAAAAATTATCACCGAGAATACATAACGATCAGGAGTTTAAAAAACACTTTGTACAAAAAAAAATTGACACGCTGATGGGGATCCATCTGATCGTGCACCAGGAGGGGTTCGCCGCAAGTTGGGGCCCACGTTCGTGTATTTGCGCAGGAAGGCTTGATCGGATCGCCGATCCAACTCCGTGGATGTGTCTGGATCCGCGCCGCGAGTCAAATTCATATGCTACATTATTATTTTTGGTTTATTTTATTGTATTTTGAGTGGCTCCGCCTCCGGCCAATCATAGTCGTTGAAGGTGGGATGTCTAACTTCATTTTCATTATAAATAAGCGTGTGATGGGCTGGTTGAGACTCATTGCAGATTTTGGAGAGATTATTTCCGGAATCCTGTCATCCCGCCACGATGCCGACTCCGTGGAACACTAGGTGATGACTCCTTGGTGGTTTTCTTTCTCCCCAAGGTAAACCCTAATCCCAAACCCTCTTTTCCAACCCTCAAACCCCTCCTCTACCCGCTAAAAAGAAACCCTCCCAGCTCGGCAGCCTGCTGCCTCCACTTCCTTGCAGCCACCGGCTTCCAAACCCTCCAATGTCAGCCTGTTCTCCTCCCTCTGCCGCTGCTACAGCCCGGCGCACCCTCCATCGCCATCACCGCCCTACCCCCTCCCCTCTACAGCTGGCCGGCCCCTCCCAGTCCACAGCCGCACCATCTAAAACCCTCCCTGCAACCGACAACAATCCAGCCGCCGGTTTCAACTCCCCAACCCCTATTTCCCGTGAATCCATCCTCTTACAACCCTAATTCTCTAGATCAGTCCAGATCTGAGAATTTCACCCCCTGATCCGTCATCCCCGCCACCCACACTTCATCCCTTAGCCCGGATCCGCCATCAAACATTGGATCCATTCTCCCCTCGCCCAGATCTATCCCTACGTGGTCAGATCTATCTATTTCTGGTCCGTTTTCACCACCCACCACCGAGGACAGCCACCTCCCTTACTTAACACACAACCGGTTCCACATTTGATCGCCGTTCCACGCATCCGGATCCGAAATCTTCAGTGCCTCGGTCAGCCCTCTACTTTGGTGAGTCCCTTGTTGTATTGATTTATTTGATTTGACATTATTATTGGATTGGTTACTATATTTGTGTGGATTCGTGCTCGTAGAACTTTATTTGCAATACACTTATAATTTGCAGGTGAGATCTATTCGCCGCGCGCTTAGCCTCGGCCCTCCGGGTTGAGGAACGCCATTACTTAATTGCTTATTGAATATTTTTCTGCTCTTTAATTCTTTGCGTGGGTTGATAATTTAATTTGCTCAAATTAATCCATCGTCATCGCTGACGATAGTGTTATATTTAGGAATGAGTTAGCGTGTCACATTTGCATCCCTAACCCTAGAGTCTAGGTTTAGTGCACCCCGTAGCCTACCCTACATCAATTGGTATCAGAGTCTAGTTCGGTCCATTTGCATGCTCCGTAGTGGTAGGAATTTTAGAGCAAGTATGTCAGATCCACAAGCCATCGACGACCGAGCGGCGAGCTCGAATTCGGGTGCCTCTTTTGCTGAGTTTCAGCGTCGTATCCTAGACTGTTTGGACACTTTAGGTATCCAATTCGACTCTTGACCAGGATCCGATGAATGGTCAACCTCCCATAGACCATTATCGTCATGATATTCCTCCCCGAGCACCAGCACCGCCGGCGAGGCGGAATCCGGATCTTGCGATTGAGCGTAGACAAGCTCTGACTCGTGATAGACTCCCACACCAGCGTGATGAGTATCGTAAGCTCTGTCAGCCCCAGCCTGACCCCAGAGATCATGTGCCTCCACACGGTCTCCATGACTATCACCGTGATGAGTATTATCCCCTGGGTCGGAATGAGCGTGGTCTCCTACCTGCTCGATATGATTACGGTATGGATGATTACCTAGAGGATTATCCTGACCCACGAAGAGGTGGCCACCATTACGACATCACTCGTCGGATTCGCACTGATGCCCCTTCATTCAATGGCCTCCTAAACCCGAAAGCCTTTAGTGATTGCCTTCTCGACCTGGACCATTACTTCGAGTGGTATAATATGAGCGACGAACGCTGCGTTCTCTTCGCTAAAATGAAGCTAGTCGGACAGACCAAAATATTTTGGATTAGCGTTGAGAGAGCTATTGAGCGAGATGACGATTATCCTATCACCTGATGGGATGAGATGAAACAAAGACTAAAAAAAAGTATCTCCTGACGTCCTATCGAGACCAGTTACTTGATCAGTTACAGAATTTATGACAGGGGGCACTTACTGTCGCAGAGTATATGCCTCGCTTCGACGAGCTTGTCGTTAGGGGTGACATCTCAGAGGAGCTCATTGCCACCGCTTCTTGTTTCAAGGCGGGCTTACGTTCTGAGATTCAAAGAGAGCTGATTCCCCATCGTTTAGAGACCGTTGATCGAATTTTTTATCTCACCCTAGAGTAAGAGTAGTACCTCCATTCATCTAGCACATGGCAGTTCCCCTCTCGGACTAATTCCTCGACTTATAGGAAACCCACTCCGCCCCAGACCACCGCGGCTGCGACCTCACGTATTCCCACGGTTACAAAGGGCAAGTCCGTCGCCACTGATGGTCAGTGATATGGAGGTATTATGTGTTATCGATGTTCTGCCAGAGGACACGTGGCGGCGCAGTACCCCACGCGAAGCCTGCTAGTTGAGGACGAAGAGCGGGGTTTAGAGGAAGGTGAGGAGGTTACTGAGGAGATCACAACCACTATCGAGGAAGGATGGTAGAGTGACGTTGAGCGATCTTTAGAGATGAGAGTGATTAGGAGCCTCCTACATACCCCATGTGTAGACGAGGGCTGGGGTCGCACTACCATATTCTACACGTACTTTCCTAGTGCAGGCGGTCCCTGCAAGCTAGCTATTGATAGTGGGAGTTGTGTGAATATTATGGCCCAAAAGGGTCTTGACCGTATGTAGGTGAAGGCAGAGCTCGCCCCTACCCCTATCGTGTCGTCTGGGTAGATAAGACTGTTATTCAGGTTACCCAACACTGTCTCATGCCGATTAGCATCGCCTCATTTCAGGATCGGGTCTGGTGTGACGTCATTCCCATGGACGTCGCCCATGTGCTGCTCGGCTTCCCCTGAATTTTTGATCGTGATGTCACGCGTTTCGACCGTTCGAACATGTGTGTCTTTTATGACAAGAGGTGAAAAATTACGTTGACGCCTACCCAATCCAAGGAGAAATCCAAGGGTCAGATTGAGCCTTCCGTGAGCACAAGCACCTTGAAGCCCCTACATATCTTAAGGCGAGGACAGTTTGTGCGAGATAGCATTCAGTCGGATATCATCTATGTTGTGTCGGTCACTATGGCTTCTGAGAGCCTCCCTGACAACCACCCCCTAGCGGTTCATCCCCTTTTGGATGAGTTTGCGAATATTATGTATGAGGAGCTCCCTGATGAGCTACCCCCTCCGCAGGAAATTCAAAGTGTTATTGACTTAGTCCTGGGGGCTTCTCTCCCGAACCTGCCCCACTATCGTATGCACTCTGATGAGCATACTGAGCAAAAGAGGCAGGTTGACGAGCTTCTTTGGAAGCAATTTATTCGACAGAGCTTGAGTCTGTGTGCAGTTCCTGCCCTTCTTACACCTAAGAAGCACGGTAGTTGGCGTATGTGCATCGACAACCGCGTCATTAATAAAATTACGGTCAAGTATCGATTCCCTATCCCACGCTTCGATGACCTACTGGATACTATGTCTGGTGCCCAGATCTTTTCCAAGATCGACCTTCGTAGTGAGTACCATCAGATACGAGTTCGTGAGGGAGACGAATGGAAGATGACCTTTAAAACCAAGGACGGTCTATACGAGTGGTTGGTCATGCCATTTGGGCTATCTAATTCCCCGAGCACGTTCATGAGAGTTATGACGCAGGTAATACGGCCATACATGAGCAAGTTTCTGATAGTGTATTTCGATGATATACTGATCTATAGCCAAACACAGGCCGATCACCTAGATCATCTGAGGCTTCTCTTGGCTCCCGTTCTGAGACTTCCTGATTTTAACCGTGCGTCTGAGGTCGCGTGTGGCGCCTCTGGAGTAGGTATTGGTGGCGTATTGAGTCAAGAGGGACACACAATTTCCTAATTTAGTGAGAAATTAAACGAGGCCAAACAAAAATACTTCAACTATGATCGAGAATTTTATGCGATTGTTAAGTTTCTGCGCTACTGGAGGCACTATCTCCTCGCTTGAGAGTTTGTGCTCTATTAGAATCACCAGGCGTTACGATATTTAGATTCGCAGCACAAGTTGGGACACCGACATGCCAAGTGGGTCGAGTACCTACAAGATTTTCATTATATTCTCAAACACCGAGCTGGTGTTCGGAACAAGATGGCGGATGCGCTGAGTCGTCATGTTTCCTTGCTTCAGACGATGACTGGACGCGTAGACGGGCTTGAGAGAGTGATTTCAGACTATTTGACATGTCCCAATTTTGGCGAGATTTATACCGCCTTGTCCCGAGACCCCCCAGACTCTGTTGAGGGTTATCAAATCTTTGAGAGATATCTGTACCGGAGTTCCCGCCTGTGCATACCTCAGAATTTCTACTGCGATTATCTGATTTGGGAGTTGTACGCAGGCGGGGCCGCTGGGCACTTTGGGCGAGATAAATCAATCGTCATTGTTGAAGACCGCCTCTACTGGCCCAGCCTTAGGAAGGACATGGCTCGCGTTGTCCGTCATTACCATATCTGCCAAACGAAAAAAAACACCAAGCAGAACACGGGTCGGGACACACCTTTACCTATTCCACACCGCCCTTGGGAGGACATCAACATGGATTTTATGCTCGGGCTTCCTCGCACTCTTCGTAGACACGATTCTATCTTCGTGGTGGTTGATCGATTCTCGAAGATGGCGCATTTTATTGCGTGCCGCAAGATGACGGATGCTTCACACGTAGCATCCATCTTTATGAGGGACATTTTTAGACTGCATGGCCTGCCCAAGTCTATCGTGTCAGACCGCGATGTTATATTTATGAGTTATTTCTGGAAGACCCTTTGACACAAGACTGACATCACCCTTAGATTCTCCTCGGCATATCACCTGCAGTCGAACGGGCAGATTGAAGTAGTCAATCGTAGTTTAGGGAATCTATTGAGGTGTTTAGTAGGAGAGCATGTAGGTAGTTAGGATCTTGACCTTCTGGTCGCGGAGTTTGCATACAAAAGTTCAGTCAATAGGTCTACTGGATCGAGTCCATTTCATGTAGTGCCAGACTATGATCCTAGGAAACCTACAGACCTTGTTCCTAGCCCCCTAAAGTCGCGCCCTAGTGCGTTTGCTGAGTGTTTTGCACGGCATTTACATGAGTTGGTCCATCGACGGATAATAACGAGCAATGATAATTATAAAACACATGCAGATAGGCGAATGCAGGAACAAGTATTTCAAGAAGGCGAAAAGGTAATAGTGCAAATCCGCCCTGAGAGGCTCCCCTCGGGGTCTGCCAAAAAAACTAAGCGCCAGAAAAATGGGCCCCTACTCGGTTATAAGTCACATTGGGACAAACGCCAACCGACTCGATATACCAGCATATGGGAATACACCCGTATTTAATGTTGAGAATCTGACGCCATACTACGAGCCTCGCAAGTATGTGGATCCGAGCAGTGGAGACACCCCGCCGCCCCCACCTCCACTCCTGTTACCGTACCACCCTCATAACCCACCTACGGCTGATGGCCGCCATAATCCACCCACTGTTAATACTCATCCACCCGGGGATTCGTCTTCTTTGGTTTCACCTCCGACACAATCGATCGCACCGAGATCCACCACTCAAGAGATGGGAAATGAGAGCATCACAGAGATCAGATCCCACCAGTTTGTTCTTTCCACAGGAGAGACGTGTTGTCGCTACCCGGTACATTGACAGGGCCGCCCCGATGCAAATGACGCTTAGATACTACCAGCAGAGCTCGATCGACTCGCCCCTGGACTTTGATTTCAGTATAATCATCTCCATTCCTCAGAGATGAACGCTTTTCAGTCTGGGGGAGTTGATGGGAATCCATCAGATCGTGCACCAGGCGGGTATCGCCGCAAGGCGGGGCCACGGTCGTGTAATCGCGCAGGAAAGCTTGATCGGGTCGCCGATCCGACTCCGCTGATGTGTCCGGATCCGCGCCGCGAGTCAAATTCATATGTTACTTTATTATTTTTTATTTATTTTATTGTATTTTGGGTGACCTCACCTCCGACCAATCATAGTCGTTGAAGGTGGGATGCACTAACTTTTTTTTCATTATAAATAAGTGTGTAGTGGGTTGGTTAAGACTCATTGCAGATTTTGGAGAGATTATTCCCAGAATCCCGCGATCCCGCCACAATGCCGACTCCGTGAAACCTTAGGTGATGACTTCTAGGTGGTTTTCTTCCTCCCCAAGGTAAACCCTAAAACCAAGCCCTCTTTTCCACCCCTCAAACCCATCTTCTACCCGTGGCAGCCCCCCCCCCAAACCCCTCCCTGCCCGGCAGCCTGTTGCTCCCACTTCCTTGCAGCCACCGACTTCCAAACCCTCCGTCGTCGGCCTGATCTCCTCCCTCCTTCACTGCTACAGCCCGACGCAACCTCCACCGCCATCACCACCCTATCCCCTCCCCTCAACAGCCGATCAGCCCCTCCCAGTCCACCGCCACCCCATCTAAAGCCCTCCCTGCACCCGGCAGCAATCCAGCCGCCGGTTTCAACTCCCCAACCCCCATTTCCCGTGGATCCACCCTTTTACAACCCTAATTCTCTAGATCAGTCGACATATGCCGATCCTTCATCCCCGCCACCCACACTTCATCTCTTAGCCCGGATCCGTCATCAAACATTGGATTCATTCTCCCCTCGCCCGGATCTACCCCTACGTGACCGAATCTATCTAATTCTGGTACGTTTTCACCACCCACCGCCGAGGACAAACACCTCCCTTACTTTCCATGCCGCCGGTTCCACATTCGATTGTCGTTCTATGTATCCAGATCAGAAATCTTCAGTGCCTCGGTCAGCCCACTACTTTGATGAATCCCCTGTTGTATTGGTTTATTTGATTTGACATTATTATTGGATTGGTTACTATATTTGTGTGGATTCATGCTTGTAGAACTTTGTTTGCAATACACTTATAATTTGTATGTGAGATCTATTCGCCGCGCGCTTAGCCTTGACCCTCCGGGTTGAGGAACGTCATTATTTAATTACTTATTGAATATTTTCCTTCTCTTTAATTATTTGTGTTGGTTGAGAGTTTAATTTGCTCAAATTAATTTGTCGTCATCGTCAACGATAGTGTTGCATTTAGGATTGAGTTAGTGTGTCACATTTGCATCCCCAACCCTAGAGTCTAGGTTTAGTGCACCTCGTACCCTACCCTACATCACATGCCCTAGGCATGTGCCTGCGTGTCTTGGGTGTGCCCCAATCAGTACGTCTTTCTCATCGACAACCATCTAGCAACCACAATAGAACCGTCAGAACGACATACGCCCTCAGCACGCGACTGTGTGGTCCGGGCGTGAATCAAACCATCGAGTCTCCTTCTGAATGTGTCCAACGACTTCTGAAACGGTCTCAATTGCTACACGGCATCGACACACGCATGGGTGCCTCGGGCGTGTTCCCCGAAAAATTTTGGGGCAGGGCTATGGACCCAGACCCCGCGTGTCGTGTTCAGCATCAGTCGTCGCATTGGGTTAGCATTCGAGTCACATAATTAACAACCCTCCTCCGCACATTCAGGCCGACGTCCCTCCTTTCTATGGATCCCTGCACATCGAAGACTTGCTGGAGTGGATGTCTGAGGTCCAGAAATACTTCAAGTTGATGGCCATCCCGGAAGAGCTACAAATCAGGTATGTGGCTTACAAGTTCAAAGGAGCAGCTTTATCCTGGTGGGATAATTTGCTAGCCATAAGACGACATCAACAAAAACAACCAGTGCGCCGTGGACCAGGATGAAGCAATTGATGCTCCCACGATTCTTACCGATTGATTATGAACAAACTCTTTATTCCACGTACCAAAACTACAGCCAACACTTCTGATCCCTCACAGAATACGCAGAAGAGCTCATGAGGCTTGCTTCGCAGAATCAGTTACACTAGTTTGACACCCAACAAGTGGCTTGATTTAATAACGGTCTCCGCCCAGATATTCAGGACAGGGTCTCCCTTCAAACAATTTGGACCATGGATGAAGTCATGAGGCTAGCAATGAAGGCCGAGACAACAATAGCCAAGTAAGGCCGCCAGTGTTGGAGAATGAAGGCTGCGCATTTATCCTTTCTTTATTTAGTTTGCTTAGGGCATATTTGTAATTTGCTTTTTCTTTGACTTTCTCTCCCTGGTCTCTTAGCTGTGGGTGTCCTGTCTGTCCTGGGCCAGGAAAAACATTATCTTCTTCCTGTTTATTTGCTGCTCGGTAGTTTTTGGGGCTGAGTGGGTTGATCAGCCATCTTCTTCAATCTTGTTGTCTTGCAGGTGTTGCTCTGGAGGTTCCTGCTCAACAAAATTAATCTCTTGAGTTTGTTTTCGTTTTTCACATTTGGTATCAGAGGCGAGCCGGCTTGCGCCATCAGTCGATCTCTATTTTTTTTCTGATCTTGTGGTTCCAGTTTTTTTTTTGACCTTCATCATATGGCTACTTCACACACCAGTCAAGCTTTTGCCTATACTCAAACTAGCATACCCGTATTTGAGGGTGATGCGTACGATTATTGGAGCAAACAGATGCGCATTTTCTTCCTCTCACAGGGCCTATGGGATCTGGTTCAGAATGGGTATTCCCAGTCTCCGGCGAGTACGTCTTCCACCACGAGCACTTCAGACAAGGCCGTGCCAGAGGATTTGGCCGCCACTCAGCTGACATTGGACAATCAGAAGCGAGATGCTAAAGCACTGCTCTGTATCCAGCAGGGGGTTGGACGGACCATCCTTCCTCTCATCATCGACGCCACCACGTCTCAAGAGGCCTGGGAAATTCTAAAACTGGAATACCGGGGAAGTGAACGTGTGATCTCCATCAGACTCACCCTGTTATGGCGAGATTTTGATAATCTCATCATGCATACTGGGGAGTCTGTGCAGAGCTACTTCTCCCGTACTACATCAGTTGTTAATCAAATCCGCACCTATGGGGATGACTTACCAGAGAAACGAATTGTCTCTAAGATCCTTAGCAGTCTAACTATGAAATTTGATCATGTTGTTGCTGCAATAGAAGAGGCAAAAGATATTACCAGATTGTCCACTGCTGAGTTAATGAGCT
The DNA here is from genome assembly GCA_039513925.1 of Platanthera zijinensis. Lineage (NCBI taxonomy): Eukaryota > Viridiplantae > Streptophyta > Magnoliopsida > Asparagales > Orchidaceae > Platanthera > Platanthera zijinensis. The sequence goes on along the minus strand of CM077089.1, from coordinate 176,914,727 downwards.
CCCTGTTGGGTCATGAAGAAAGAATGAAGCGTAAAGAAGTGCAAATTGAGCAAGCCTTTCAAAGTCAGCTCCACCTTGCCCCTCCAAGATCCGACAGCTCATCTTCTTCTCAGAAACATAGAACTGCCCCTGATAGGGCCTATGCCCCCTATTGCAAGCTGTGTAACAAATCTACACATCATACTAAAGATTGTCAGTCACGGTGCAAAAGGTGTAAGCGAAATAATCATCTACAGCGGGATTGTTGGTATAAGGACAGCAAGCCGCAAGAGGAAGCCAATTTCACCCAACAACATGAGTCGTTATTTTACTCCTCTCTTCAACCTGAAGCACCCAATCATGAAATTTGGTTTCTTGACAGCGGTTGCTCGAACCACATGTCAAACAACAAACACTCTTTTGTTCATTTAAGTGATCGGGATAGATCAGAAGTTGTCATGGGAGATGGACACATCAAAACCATTGAGGGCAGAGGAACTGTGGCCGTTACTTTACGCAATGGTGTGGTAAACCACATCCATGATGTTCAGTATGTCCCCGGCCTGTCCCAAAACCTTCTCAGTGTTGGTCAACTTTTGCACAAGGGTTACAAACTCATCTTTGAGGGCAATGAATGCATCATTTGGGATACCCAGAAAGAACAACTCATTACAGTGGTCAAAATGTCTAAGAATAGAATTTTTCCTATTTCAATGCCCCTGGGCTCCCAGAACTCATCATTTGAAGCCTCTTCTTCAATTGCCAATACAGCTACCAGCCATGTTGACTCCATGCTCTGGCATTTCAGGTGTGGTCACCTAAATTTTGGCGACTTAGTTAAACTAAAGACCCTGGTGCATGGTGTCAGAGGGCCAATTTCCCACGATGGAGTATGTGTTGTGTGTGCTGAAAATAAAATCCACCGGACTCCATTTCCTCAACAGGCAACTTGGAGAGCTACCCGACCTCTTGAGTTGGTTCATGCAGACATCTGGGGCCCTGCTACCACTCCTACCTGGTCTCAAAATCGTTTTTATCTCCTGCTTATTGATGACTTTAGCCGCATGTGCTGGATTTATTTCTTGCCCCACAAATCTGATGCTTTTCAGACATTTTGTCACTTCAAAGCTCTTGTCGAAAATGAAATAGACCACAAAATTAAATGTCTCCGAACTGATAGGGGGGGGGGGAGTTCCTGAGCACAGAGTTTAATCAGTTCTGTGAGTCAAGAGGGATAAAGAGACATCTCACGGTTCCCTATTGCCCCCAACAAAATGGAGTTGTGGAGCGCAAAAACCGAACAGTTGTGGAAATGGGAAAGAGTTTGTTACAGCAAAGGGGACTTCCAAAACAATTTTGGGGGGAAGCCATGCATACTGCTGTCCATATAATTAACAGGGCACCTACCAAAGCTCTCACAAATTCAACTCCTTATGAAACCTGGTACAAGAGAAAACCATCTATCCACCATTTCAAAATATTTGGCTCAATTGCATATGCCCTGACAACAAGAGAACATAGAGATAAACTGGAGAAAAAGGGGGAGAAGTGTATCATGGTAGGATACAGCCAAGAGTCAAAGGGTTATAGACTCTACAATCCTATCACACAAAGGCTTATTATCAGCAGGGACACAATTTTTGATGAAGATAAATCATGGGACTGGAATGCGGTAGAGGATCAGACTCCATTGTTCCTGGATTTTGTGGAGGATGCTGCTGAAGATCCATCTTCGGATTCCCCCAGTCAGCCGCCCAATCCACCTTCAGTTGAAGAGTCTTCATCTGACGACAGGTATGGATCATCATCTCCTAAGAAATTTCGAAGTCTCACAGATATCTATGAATCGTGCAATGTTGCCCTCATCTGTCAAGAGCCAACTTCTTTTGCTGAAGCTATTTCTCAGCCACAGTGGGCTGAAGCAATGAAATCAGAGATTCATATGATCTCCAAAAATAATACCTGGATGTTGGTAAACAAGCCTCCTCAGCATAGCATCATTGGATTGAAGTGGATTTTCAAACTCAAACTCAATGAGGATGGAAAGGTTCAAAAACACAAAGCACGACTCGTAGCCAGAGGTTTTTCCCAAAAGCCAGGAAGGGATTTTACAGAGACATTCGCACCAGTTGCGAGAATGGAAACCATTCGTATCTTGTTAGCATTTGCAGCACAACAACAGCTTCAAATTCATCAACTTGACGTCAAATCTGCTTTCTTAAATGGGGACCTGAATGAGGATATATATGTGCAGCAGCCAGAAGGTTTTGTGGTGCAAGGAGAAGAAGAAAAAGTGTACAAACTCAGAAAGGCTTTATATGGACTGCGACAGGCTCCAAGAGCTTGAAATGACAGAATAGATCAATTCCTCACTCTCAATCAATATGCCAGGAGTCCATATGAAGCCTCCCTCTATTACAAACATCTTCCAAACAATTCATTTCTAATAGTTTGCATATATGTGGATGACCTCCTGGTCATAGGATCAAATTCTCAGCTTGCAGAGGAGTTTAAGACTCTTATGAAAAGCGAATTTGAGATGAGTGACCTGGGACCTATGAAGTACTTTTTGGGCTTACAGATAGATCAAATTCCAGGAGCTATTTTTGTACATCAGAGCAACTATCTGCAGGTTTTACTAAAACGATTTGGTATGCAGGATTGCAAGCCAACTACAACTCCTATGGCGACTAATGAAAGATTGCTTAAATAAGATGGGGAAGAAAAAATAAGTGAAGAGATCTATCGAAGTATTGTGGGCTCACTTATATATCTAACCAATAGTAGACCTGACATTGAACATGCAGTTGGAATGGTGTCAAGATTTGTGAGTGCACCAAGCAGTGTTCATATGAAAGCCGTAAAGAGGATCTTCCGGTACTTACAGGGCACCAGTAATTATGGACTGATGTATACTCAGAGTGGGAATGAAGAAGAAGTATTAATTGGTTTCTCTGATAGTGATTGGGCCGGCAGTGCTGATGATCGTAAGAGTACCAGTGGATTCGTCTTCCAGGTTGGAGGGAAATCCATTTCCTGGAACTCTAAGAAGCAGCAATGCACCGCCCTCTCATCGGCGGAGGCCGAGTATATTGCTATAGGGGAAGCAGCAAAGGAGGGAGTATGGTTAAAGCGGATTTTGGAAGAACTAAGGAGAAAGAAGCAGGAACCAACTCTGCTGATGGTCGACAGTACCTCGGCCATGTCCATTTGCAAGAACCCTGTATTTCACAACCGCACAAAACATATACAGATCAAACATCATTTTGTACGGGAATTGGTGGAAGAAAAGGAAATAGCTCTGATGTATTGCAACACCAAAGATCAATTGGCAGATGGAATGACAAAAGCTCTAACAGCGGAGAAGTTCCAGGCGTTCCGTGCGAGACTTGGAGTCATCAGCGGCAAAGAAGCCCTAATCAAGAGGGGGAATGTTGGAGAATGAAGGCTGCGCATTTATCCTTTCTTTATTTAGTTTGCTTAGGGCATATTTGTAATTTGCTTTTTCTTTGACTTTCTCTCCCTGGTCTCTTAGCTGTGGGTGTCCTGTCTGTCCTGGGCCAGGAAAAACATTATCTTCTTCCTGTTTATTTGCTGCTCGGTAGTTTTTGGGGCTGAGTGGGTTGATCAGCCATCTTCTTCAATCTTGTTGTCTTGCAGGTGTTGCTCTGGAGGTTCCTGCTCAACAAAATTAATCTCTTGAGTTTGTTTTCGTTTTTCACAGACAGAACCCTCCATAAATCATGTTGAACCCAGTCTCCCTCCAGCTCAGAGGAGCAAGCATTTCAACGAAGCCACTGGCCCACTGCCGGTACTGCCCCATGGTACAACCAATCACAGAAACCAGAGTCGAAGCAACTCCGTCAACTCACCTGATGGCAATGCCGAGATGCGCTGCTAACAACCCCTCCGCCCACAATCACGGCCTCAAGTGTTATCGATGTCAACAACCCGGACACATATCTAGCCAATGTAGAGCTCAAAGACAGAGGGGTGAAGACCTTGCGGGCGAGCAGGGCGACACCCCATAAAACCCGACATGCATGATGGGTCGGATAATGCACTAGAGCAGGATGAAGGGGCCGAAGAAGATGAAGCAAGCTCTTAAGTCATTAGGAAAATGGTAATAGCTACCCCCAAGCCTGATCAAAATTCTCGGAGGCACATCTTCAGTACACGTTGCAGGATCAGACAAAGAGTTTTTGATGTGATTATCGATGGAGGAAGCAGTGAAAATATCATTTCCCAGGATATAGCTGAACAACTCGCATTTACCCCGAGAAAACACCCCACACAATACAAGATTGGGTGGATCAAAGATGTTGGCGAGGTGCGAGGTGCCCATCTCCATGGGGAAGTATAAAGATCAAATTCATTGTGACGTAGTGGACATGGACGCTTGCCATGTGCTATTGGGCCACCCGTGGTAATACGATCTAGAGGTTGTGCACAATGGTAGAGACAATATTTATGCCTTCTCCAAACGCGAAATAAACTTCGTTCTGCATCTGCTGGCGAAGGGAAGCTTAAGGACAATTGAGGGTGAGCCCACTATGTCGTTCATGTTGTGCCTGTACGAGGAGTTTATGGACAAGGTGTGGCAGTCCAAGGTCATCTTTGCGGTGGTAAAACAAGAGCTGGACTTGCTGAAGACAATACATCAGCCCCGTTTACCAGAATTAATTGCTACCTTTGCGGGACGTATGCCGAATGACCTACCCAACAGCTTGCCCCCATGAGAAAGGTTCAACATCAAATAGACTCTGTAGCAGGGGCCACTCCCCCTAACTTGCCTCACCACCGCATGAGTCCCAAAGAGCACACTATCACGCAAGGCATTGTTGAATAGTTTCTCCGAAAAGGGGTTATGCAGGAGAGTAAGAGCCCGTGTGCTTGTGAAAATTTCTCATGGAAGCTGAGCAAGGTTGCGGGGACACTCAACCAAAAACAAAGTCAAGTAGAAATCAGCAATAACAGAAACACAAGAGTCTCAATATGAAATTATCACCAAATTCTTTACAAGGCGAGGTATACATTGTGAGACATGATTTTGCAATGTACTCAAAGGAAACAAAATAATTACAAGCAAGGGTGAAACCGGCGGTCTGATGACAAAAACCGCCCAAGCCGCAAATCGCCAAAACAGTCCATCGAAACCGCAAAGTTACCAGCCTGCAACACAAGTCGCGCGGACTGCCTATTATTGAAATGCTAATGAACTGGAAAACAGACTACCCGCTGATGAACCGGGCGAACTGCTTGAGCTATCCGCAACCCCGAGAAAGAGACTTCAAGCCGCCTGCCACAGACTGCCACAGGCTGCTATCCGCGAACTGTTCCACACTAAACTTCCCAACTAGTTGTCTAGTCGCCCGGTACTAGTCGCACAGCCTGCACAATACAAATCAACTTCACTTAGTCTCCCGGTTAAGAAAGTCTAACCGCAACTTCAAATTGCGAGCTGAGTTCTCACTGTTCCTGTTGTATATGACGAGTCGGGGACCCCTATTTATAGGCGACAAGGAAAATACGGTCACCGCCCATATCAATAGGGTGACCGTCCATCAACCTGTGACTAGCACTACTATCCGCACAAGAGTGTGGATACCAGAGTCAGACTGCGAGAGATAAACCACCTATCTGCTCACGCAATAAGAACCACCGGTCCGCATAGCCATGCGGACAACATCCACAGTCCGCATGGACTTGAGCAAACAAGCTGACAACCACGCGTCCTGAGCCAATCCGCGTCATGATGAATTGCGGATTGCACATCCAAACGGCACACATAAGCGGTCTCTGCAAACTCCAGAGTGGGTCCGCACAACCAGCGATCATTGCGACTAGGCAACACCAAGGACTTGGCACACCACCGTGACCAAGTCCACAAGACCAGCGGACTCTAGCTCCAGTCCGCGCAAACAGCTATTGCAAGCTCAGCAGTAAACCATTGTTACCTGCTCTTACCTTGAGCTCCACGTTATCCACACTTACCGCGAGCTCCACGCCCAATGCGAGCCAGAGTATCCGCCTGCTTCAGCGGACTCCGCGGTCTCTCAATCCAAACCGCGAAAGCTGCGGTCAGGCAACGCTAACCGCTCGATTACCTCCCAGGGTGTTTGCTGAACCAGACCGCATATCAGAGAACAAAAGCCAGAACTCGGCTATTCACCAACACCTAGCCGTCTAATCGACGACGGACTTAGCGGTCTGTGCGGTCTGCCCAATCAGACCGCCCACTTTCACTTCAACAAATTCAACACTCCCCCTTGAAATGGGAAGTGAAAACCAGCCCGAGCAAACCTCGTAACCGTGTAAATGATCCCTTCAACAGAGGCTTCGTGAAGATATCCGCGGCGTTATCTTTGCTCTGCACATACTCAACCATCAGAGACCCCTCCAGCACCTTCTCGTGAACGAAGTGATGCTCGATCTCGATGTGCTTTGTCCGCGCGTGACAAACTAGATTATTAACCAATTTGAGGGTATTCTCATTGTCACCGCATAGTAGAGTAGTACCTCGCACATCCTCATGAATGTTCTCCACTAACCTCCTAAGCCAGATGGTTTTTTGAGCTGCCAAGGACGGAACTTTGTATTCCGCTTCCGTAGTGGAGACAGACACTGAATACTACTTCTTATTGCACCACGAGATAATTGTTGATCCGCACATAAAGACATATCCAGACGTCGACTTCCGATCTTCTGAATCTCCGTCATAATCAGCATCTGTGTAACCATGCAGATTGAAGCTCGTGTCCCTCTCATACAAGAGACCATATCCGAGGTGAACTTCACGTACTTCAGGATACTCTCAGCCGCCACCAAATAAGACTTTCGCGGCTCCGTCATATACTAACTTATTTGGCTTACAACATAAGCAATATCCAACCTTGTAATCATCAGATATATGAGACTCTCAACGAGAGACCGGAACACCAAGGGATTTGAAAGAACTCTTTCCTTATCACGCCGAATCTTGAGACCGACCTCCAGAGGAGTAGAGCTGCTCTTCTCCTCCCGCATACTGAACCGCTTAACGATTCTCTCCGCATAGCCCTTCTGGGAAACGAGCACACTGCTCTTCTTCCTCTCTATCTCAAGACCAAAGAAATGACGGAGCTCCCCAAGATCCGTTATTTCGAATCGGATAGCTAGCTCTTCCCTGAGCCTAATTACCTCTTCCTTCGAGTTCCCCGTGACGATCATGTCGTCAACATACAACAACACCAAGACTTCAAGCTCTTCCCTCTTATTGACAAACGTACACGAGTCCGAGTCTGAGGCAAAGTATCTGCAGAACTGGAGGTATTCTGCAATCGTTTCATACCACGAGCGAGGCGTCTGCTTCAAGCCATAGAGGGCTTTCTTGAGCTTGCAAACGTATCCTGGATGTTCTTCAGATATATAACCAGTTGGCTGCACCATGAAGATGTCCTTGTCAATCTCGTAGTAAAAAAACGCATTCTTCACGTCGAGTTGCCGAATCCTTCATCCTTGGCAAGCTGTCAAGACAATCACCACCCGTACCGAAGTCATCTTGGTCACATGACTGAACGTCTTTTCATAGTATTTTTCATACTGGTGTGAGAACCCTCGAACTACAAGGCGAGCCTTGTACCGCTCGATGCTGCCGTCAGACTTCTTCTTGAGCTTATAAACCCATTTGCATGTCACAGGAGTGTTGTCATCGATCTTGGGCATAAGTTCCTAAGTCTCATTCTTCCTGAGGGCGGTCATCTCCTCATCCAAAGCATCTTTTCACTCCTTAATGCCAGTGACGTTTTCAAAGCATGACGCTTCCGCTCATCCGGGACCTGCGAAGAAAAATGAGACAAAACTCGCCATATTCTCGTCCCTATATCGAGTTGGTGGAATAATGGTCCTTTTGGACCTCCGCAGGGCTTGACCCTGATCCACCACTTCCACTGCTTCTTCTGAATTGGCTCTGATCTCGGGCACACTTAGAGCATCGGTCCCCCTGCTTCCTGATCTAGAAGCACCTGCCCCAAAGCTAAAAGTAACTGGAGCACGTGGTGACACAGGTAACTCCACCAGAAGATCCCGAGCAGCTTCACCTTACCCTCCGTCTCCCCTGCTCTCCTGTAGTTCCACAGAGGAACTACCTTGGTATGATGTCAGCTCGTCAAATACCACATCCCGGGAGACAACAAACTTTTGTGTCTCTAGATCCATGCATTTTCAGCCCTTCTTCCTTTAATCATAACCGACGAATAGTAGCTTCTTTGCTTTCGCATCTAGCTTCGTTTTAAGAGCGTCTGGAACATGCACGTAGCAGGTAGACAAGAACACCCGAATATATTCCACATTGGGCTTCTCCTTAAACATCAACTCATGTGGAGACTTCATGTTGTTGGGGCTGAGGGGCATCCGGTTAATGACATATGCCGCACAAACCATTCCCTCCGCCTAGAAAGCCCTGAGAATACCTTTGGCAAGAAGCCAGCACTTGCAGGTCTCCGTCAAATGAAGAATCTTACGCTATGTAACTCTGTTTTATTATGGAGTATTCGCAAAAGTAAGCTCCATCCGGATTCCTTACTTTCTGCAGAAGTTGGAGAACTCATTTGAGTTAAACTCTTCTTTATTGTCAGTTCTCAACTTCTTGATTCGCAGACCGAACCGGCCTTCCATGAGCTCCTTGAACTCCACAAACTTCCCGAACACCTCTGACTTCTCCTTCATAAAATATACCCAAGTATACCTTGTAAAGTCATCAACAAGAACCAGCAGATACCTGCTACCTCCGAGACTGGGAGTGACGATTGATCCCGTTAGATCACCGTGGATGCATTCCAACGGTGCTTTGCATCTGGTTTGTGATTTGTCAAATAAAAGACGATAAGCCTTACCATACTGACACCCCGCACGGACATGACTGTCGCCAAAAGATGAAAGACTAGGCAAGCCATGCACCAGGCCTCTCGTCAACATAGCCTTCAACTTATCCATCCCAACATGCCTCAGCCTCTCATGCCAGATAACAACGTTGTCGTTTGCCTTCATCTTCTCAACATAGGAACTTGTCGTCAACACGAAAAAGTCCTTAACCCTCCTTCCAACATGAGTGGCATCAGCCTTCACGGTTGACAGATTCCGGAGAAATTTCACTTATGTCGGGCCGAACAGAACGTGATATTCAGCATCCACCGCATTAGTCACCGAGAAGAAGTTTTTCTTCATTCCCGACACGTGATACACACTCCTCAACGTGAGCGGACCCTTATCACTGCCTAAGGAAACCGTCTCATCCTTCTCGACTGCATGTATAGTATCGTCAGCAGTAATAATAGCATAATTGCTTTTATAGGCTTGCAGAGAAGAGAACTTTCACTCGTCCCCGGTGAGGTGATGATCACACCCCGAGTCCACGATCTAGTCCTCCTGATAGTTGATGGAGTCCAGCGCACGAACACAAGTGCCCATCATGAAAGCACTCCCCCATCCACCATCTTCAGCCCTGGAATCAACCTCGTCTTTTTCTGCAACATGCTCCGGCTGAAGATTGACCATGCAGTCCTTCCGGATGTGACCAAGCTTATTGCACTTGTAGCACCATTGTCCTCCTTTCTTCCTCCATCCTGCTTAGGAGCCTTGCTCCTCTCTTGCTGAAATGAAGTAGATGGACCATCGCCAATAAGTGGCTTCTTCTTCTTGTCCCATCTCTTTTTCTTGCAAGAGTAAAGAACCTTGTTTTCTCCCCCTGAGATAGATACTCCAGTCATTTGTCTCGCCAAACTCTCCTACGAAGCTAACAGGTTCTTCAGCTCGAGCAATGATGGCTGATTGGCTCAGCCCTGCACAGAAGTCACAAAGACAACATACTCCTTTCGCAGCCTGCGGATGATGTGTCTTTTCAGCTTCGTCTCTGAGATAGGATCTTCCGGGTCCAATTTCGATATCTTAGCGCAGAGGTTCTTCATCTTCAAAAAGAATGATGATATGGATAGATCATCCTGAGTGACATTCGCCAATTCATTCTCCAAGAACTGTAGCTGAGCTACGTTCTTTTTGTTAAACAAGTCATCCAAGGCCATCCAGATCTCAGCAGCTGACCGACATCCAATGATGTGGTAAAATAACTCCGGTAAGATGGCATGCTTCAGAGTGAACTATGCCTTCACATTCGTTCTCCTTCAAGCTCTCACAGCCTCAATATTCCCTCCAGCAGCAACCACCTCTTGCATGTCGTCTACACCGTCGACCTTCCAAAGGTCCTCCCTAAGAAGATAACTCTCCAAGCAAAACCTCCACTTCTTAAAATTGGTCTGCGTCAAGAACTCAATCCCAAGTCTTCTTGCATAACCGGCTTTCATTGCTTAACCCTGATTTATATGAGCTTTCAAGGTATAGCACACCTCTGAGGTTGATCAACTGCTAACTCTTCAACCTACCTCTATATCATGTGAAAATTTCTCACGGAAGCTGAACAAGGTCGCAGGAACACTCAACCAAAACTAAAGCTAAGTAGAAATCAACAATAACAGAAGCACAAGAGTCTCAATATGGAATTATAATCAACTTCTTTACAAGGCGAGGTATACATTGCGAGACATGATTTCGCAATATACCTGAAGGAAACAAAAAAATTACAGGCAAGAGTGAAACCGACGGTCTGATGACAGAAACCGCCCAAGCCGCAAACCGCCAAGACAGTCCGTCGAAACCGCCAAGTTGCCAATCCGCAACACAAGTCACGTGGACTGCCTGTTATTGAAATGTTGATGAACTGGAAAACAGTCTACCCGTTGATGAACCGGGTGAACTACTTGAGCTATCCGCAATCCCGAGGAAGAGACTTCAAGCCGCCTAAACCGCGACCTGCTGTATACCACAGATTGCTATCCGCGAACTGTTCCACACTGAGCTTCCCAACTAGTTGCCTAGTCTCCTGGTGCTAGCCGCACAGCCTGCACAGTAAAAGTCAACTTTATTTAGTTGCGCGGTCAAGAAAGTCTAACCGTAAGTTCAAAGCACGAGCTGAGTTCTCACTGTTCTCGTTATATATGACGAGACATGAACCCCTATTTATAGACGACCAGGGAAGTGCGGTCACCGCCCATAGCGATAGGGTTACCAGCCATCAACCTGTGACTAACACCACCTATCTGCACAAGAGTGCGGATACAAGAGTCAGACTGCGAGAGATAAACCACCTATCCGCTCACGCGATAAGAACCACCAATCCACATAGCCATGCAGACAACATCCACAGTCCGCAGGACTTGAGCAAACAAGTTGACAGCTACGCGTCCTAAGCCAATCCGCGTCATGATGAACTGCGGACTCCACATCCAGACAGCGCACATAAGCGGTCTCCGCGAACTCCAGAATCAGACCGCGCAACCAACGATCACTGTGACTAGGCAACACCAAGGACTTGACACACCACCGTGACCAAGTTCACAAGACCAACAGACTCTGGCTCCAATCCGCGCAAACATCCATCCCAAGCTCAGCGGTAAACCATCGCTATGTGCGCTTACCGCGAGCTCCACGTTATCTGCGCTTACGGCGAACTCCACGCCCAATGCGAGCCAGAGAATCTGTCTGCTTCAGCGGACTCTGCGGTCTGTCAATCCATACCTCAACAGCCGCGGTTAGCCAACGCTACCCGACCGGTTACCTCCCAGGGTGCTTGCTGAACCAGACAGCAAATCAGAAAACAAAAGCCAGAACCCGGGTATTCGCCAACACCTAGTCGCCTAACCGGCGGCGGACTCTGCGGTCTGTGCAGTTTGCCCAATCAGACCGCCCACTTCCACTTCAACAAAATCAACAGTGCTTTCCCCACACTACTTGTCTCTAAAAAGGATAAGACTTGGCGTATGTGCATCGATAGCTGTTCAACCAATAAGACTACGATCAAGTACCGGTTCCCAATCCCACGTCTCAACGATATGCTAGACATGTTGCAAGGGTCACGACTCGCGAGTATTCACCAAAAAAAAGTGGGGCTTTGTCAGATTCTAAATATTTTGGGAGAGATCTATAAGTGTGCTTGCCTTCGTTTTAACAAGAATGGATTTATTTTAGGTTGGAAACACAGGCTCTAATACGATATCAGAACGAGCTAAGCCCAAGAGCCAACTCCCACGTCACCCAACTTCAAAAAAAAATGTTATAAGCTAAATACCCTACGCACGAGTGTGTGTTGAAAATAGTCCTTATACATTGGGAAACTCATATAGCCCCGTGCACTTAATATAGATATTGAACCATTCCGCCTATAATCAAATGATTTTAGGTTGGATGCATAGAATCTAACAGCCACATTCCACATAGTATTGTGGTGTGAATAGACAAGCAATTGCAGGACAGGATCAAACTAAGGTATAAAATGTAGCCTACTAGTGCAGTTGATTTAATGTTCCATTAACCATAATCAATATACAAACATTGGCAATGCACCCTTGTACCTTGATTCCATTTCGGAACTTCGACCAAAGACTATTGGAAGGGGGCCAGACCACGTAGGAGCAACTGCTGCAATGGCGGATGGCTTGATCAGACCTTTGCCGGCAGCACGAAGTGCAATAGTTGCGGCATGTCCTCCTCCGGCAATAACCAAATCTTCACCTACTCAAATTTTGGCATTTCCATTATAATAAACATCTGAACTAATAGTTGTTTTGTTTCAATGTAAGCATTCGACAATGATTGGATAGAGCTTCAAGAGGCGAGCTCAAGTATTTCATGGTTAAATTGAATGAAACTGCCTTTTTTTTGCAACTCACTTTCAAGCATGTGAAAATTGAATATTACTTTTATTAATGATAATACAAAAATATAAATAAATAATAATGTGAGGGTAAGTTGCATCATAATCAAACTCAGGAATTCAGTTCATAAGAAATGAATATCCACAAAAACAAATAAATATTACAGCAAGTCTCTCCCAAATATGGATCCAAATATTTCCAAACACTACAGTGAAACTAACGGGCTCGGCTAATTATAACAAATAACTACATTGAAGTAAAGAGTTCTTGATGGGGATGACCCACCGGATGTGGCTCGCCGTAAGGCGCGGCCCACGTTCGTATATTCACGCAGAGGGACTTGACCGGATCGATGTTACGAACACGCTTTCTATGTTCAAAAGAGAAGATCACAAGACAACTCAATCAAAGAGAACTTGCATTAATATTCATAAAAAGGGGATACATGTTTGAGAGGTAGAGAGGAGAGCCTAAGAAGAGAGAGAGAGAGAGAGAGAGAGAGAGAGAGAGAGAGAGAGCCCGTTCATAAAGATCCTTCAGGATGATCCAATACTCCTACCCCCTCCCTCTTATATAGATGAGGGAGGGCACACAAAATAAGAAAGTAGATAATATTAATTAATACAATTAATTGAATTAATATAAATTAATACTTATTCAATATTAATCCCTTAATTAATACGAAGCATCGTCGCCTCCTACCGGCTCTCCCGCAAAACCTTCTTATCATCTTCAATGCTCACGCCGTTCTCCCGATCAATTCATCTCCCCACCTCGATCCCATCCTTCCGACGCCAACAAACCTTTTTCTTATCGACCCCCTGCAAGCCTGGCACCCTAGTCGGGTACCGCACAACTATCAAACTCCCTTTTTGTTTTCTCTTTTCCCCACTTTGGTACCCTACTTTTTATTTTGTTTGTTTTTTGCTGTCACAAAAGGCTGCACCCTCTTTTCTCTTCACTTTCATCTTAATTGTCCCTCCTTGAGTCCCCCCGCCGGTCCACAATTCTCCGTTTTCTGGAGACCCCCACTCAGCTGGTATTGACGACCGACATTCTTAAAGACAGAAAGGATAGATGACCCACATGGTTTCTGCGGCACGATAGTGGTTGCGGTTGGGGCGACTCCTAGAGCTCGTACGTCAAGGATGACGGTGGAACCAATGATCGGACACGAAGAGAGCAGTGAACCCTGAGGGGGAAACGTGGCCGCCTGTCCGTCTAACTCGAGGAGCCGATCAATTTTGACGGCAGTGAAGCTCGTGGTCGGAGAGGCAGCGTGCATAGCAACCAAAGAACCGGCGGCTGCAACGGGTGGTTCGACAGACATGGATAAAGTGAATGGTTTCCTATCGGCGTTCGAAGGGAGCGCTGGCGGGGATCCGACGACAGAGACTATGGCCGGAAAGCGGTACGAACACGCTTTCTACGTCCTAAAGGGAAGATCACAAGACAACTCAATCAAAGAGAACTTGCATTAATATTCATAAAAAGGAGAATACATGCTTGAGAGGTAGAGAGGAGAGCTTAAGAAGAGAGAGAGACCATTCATAAAGATCCTCCAGGATGATCCAATACTCCTACCCGCTCTCTCTTATATAGATGAGGGAGGGCACAGAAAATAAGAAAGTACATAATATTAATTAATACAATTAATACTTAATCAATATTAATCCCTTAATTAATACTGACTGTTATTATTATTATTAGTATTAAATAATTAACAATAAATTCCGCCATGAATATATCAAGGCGGCTTCCATATGCGAGCGTCGGTGGTCCCCATGAGGGCGGTTTGCATAGACAATTGCATGTGCGTAACAATCGACTTCATAGATGCGTCCAGATTTTTGTTTACATGTTTTTTCATGTATTACTATTATTTTTAAATCATTATTTAGTGAGATCGGGCACTTGATAGTCTCAGTCAATCATAATCGTTGATGTCAAAGTGACCTAATATTGTATTGTTATAAATAAGAGCAAGGGGGCAGCCACCATTTCATTGTAAATTTTGAAGAGAACGTTCTTCCCGAAATCCGACGATCTTCTCACAGCGATGACTCTGTTAGGCCTAGGTCCTAGGTAATCCCTTCATCCCTTGTATCCTCTTGTCACTGCCTTTTATTATAAATTCCACCCCCCCCCCTAGAAACCTGCAGACACCCCTTGAAACCTTACATCAAATCCAGATTTTCAGACCATAGAGACTTCAGTTTTCCCCTCCCAAAAGCCATGCCAAAGCTGCTATCGGCTCCTCCATTCCGCTCAGAAGCCCGCTCGTAAGTTGCACCGTCCCCTTTCAAATAAATCGCGTTCCTCCAACAAATATCCCCTTGCCTCTTCCCCTCCAGGAAACACTTGACCTTTCTCCGAGCAAACCCACGCCTCAAATCCCTTCCAGGAAGCCCCCGTCTAGCCACCCCCCTAAACTAGTTTTGCATCCAACAACCCACATCCACTGCCCTCTGATTTCCAGCAGTTGTTCGACCTTCCAAACCTCTTTTATACCACAGGTCAGCAATTAACTAGGAACAAGGAATCTCCCCCCATAAAGCAGCCCCTCCAACTTTGTGAGTATCGCTCTATTGTCTGGATCTTTGTTTTCATTGGTAATGCATGGCTATGTGATTTCATGTTTGGCGGGAGCTCAGTTGGTGATGGGGGCGGCAATCAAGACTTCTCATCAAGGTGTTTCGGGTTCAAGCCCCCGCCACAAAAACCCGCTCTACTGAGAAGAGGTAGAGAGATGCGTTGGGGTGTGCCTCCCTGCAGGGCATGGTACGACTCCCACTGGGCCGATAGGGAACCTTCCCCCAATTCCATGTGGGGACCCTCTCCGGAGGGAGGTGGGCCGTATCATTTGTCTTCAAATTCCTTTTGTATACTTTAGAATTTTTTATTTATAACATAGGTTTAAATTCAAGTTTCCTTAAATGTAGTGATTTAATTTTATATCCAATCAATGTTCTTTAATATCATCAAGAATAGATTTGTCGTCTTAAGGGAGCAATTACTATTCATGTACTGGATAAATTTTTATTTCCTTTTTTCTCATGTGAACATCAATCACTAATTCACTATGCCTTTATGTAGTTGTAAAATGATTATTGATGGCTCTTAATTTCTTAGATTGTGTGATTTTATCACATTGACAGGCCGTCAAGTCCTAAATTTTAAGGGAAGTCATTGAGTTTTTATTAAATAGGTTGATGTCAGTTTATTAATGTTGAAAGAAAGATCCATAAAGGCTCAAGAAAAAGTCTATCTTAGGCCCTCTTGATCCATATGTACTAGTCCCACATTATAGTTTGGGATTCATTTCTCCTTTTCTTTTCCTATATTATTGTACAAATGTTTGTATTCAAGGACATAAAGAATATTAATGAAGTTATTATTTTCCAATTATCTTTTTGTTGTTATTCTCGACATGGCATCAAAGCGAGGTTGATGCTGAATCCATTGCTAAGAATCCAATTTTAAATGAGCGGACCAAACACATTGAAGTTGACTGTCACTTCATCCAGGAAAAAGTTCAAATGAAGAAATTAGAATTGAAACATGTTCCGGATGCTGATCAAGTTGCGAATCTTCTCACTAAGGCCTTGTCGCGTGTGTTAAATTATCAGTTCTTGTCCAAGCTGGGTGCTTATGATTTGTATGTTTTGCGGGGAAGTGTTGAAAGAAAGATCCATAAAGGCCCAAGAAAATGCCCATCTTAGGCCCTCTTCATCCATATGTATTAGTCTCACATCATAGTTTGGGATTCCTTTCTCCTTTTCTTTTCCTATATTATTGTACAAAGGCTTGTATTTAAGGACATAAGGAATATTAATAAAGTTATTATTTTTCAATTCTCTTTTTGTTGCTATTCTCGACAATTAATATTAACCACGTAATTAAGGATTGGGTAAAAACATCATTAATTATTAATTACATTTGCATTAGAGAGAAACTACTTGGTACTTATTATGGAGGAGGGATCAAAGGAGGATTGAAGTTGGGCCAGATACAATAATAGTCAAACTCATATTCAACCCAAAAGCTTAATCTCATGGGTGTAAATCACATTGTATTTTATACTAATGCATTTTCTCATATTTGATGTGAGACTAAATCAATATTCTAGCTTGCGTTAACAATCTCCTCCTCACATGAGCGCTCTCAACATTGGTCATCACTCAAACTCAAACATAAGCATTTTTAATACTGTCAAGTACCATGCATCAATAAAACACTCGGTAAAATGACATCATCGTGGGAGAACCTGCACTTGAATCTTGCTCAACAATGATTGAAGAGACCAAGACCGATATGATTCACACACCTTATGGACATAGTCGACCTTGTCTCTAATTCCACGTGCTCAAAATTGAGGAAAGGGGATCAAAGTTGGGTTAGACGCATCAGCGGTCAACCCATATTTACTCCAAAAGCTTAAGCCCATGGATGAGAGTCAACCACATGATATTTCTAGACATTTTAATACCTATTTGATGTTGGACTAAATCAATATTCTAGAAGTGTATACTAAATATTAATAATATTTTTCTCATATGTTTTAACTTCATAGCAATTCTTAAGCCATCTAACATCCTTTTAATTCCAAAATTCTACAATAGATAGCCAAATAAGTCATGATTTAGATAGATTTCCCAGTTGTGCTGCGAAAAGGTTTTCAAGATTTAATACCCCTCGAGTTTACTGAATGTACATTTGCAGGATTTCTTCATTTCCGTAAAATCATGGAGTGAAAAAAAAAACTTTTTTAAGCCAACAACTAGGGAATGTAACTAAAGGGAAATAATTGGGAGAACCTTAATAAACATGATATTATATATGGAAAAATTAAATAGTGAATGAAGCAACAAGCAAAGTTCATGTTACAGGTTGAGCTAAAACTTGGCTTGAAAACAAAAGGAAAGAAACCTTCAACTTGGGATCTAAGAGATACAACTAAAAAAATACAAATGCACTGCATTAAATACCAAAAAGTGTTCTCACCTGAATTTCTTAAAGGACTATCTACTGCATTCATGAACTGAACTAGGAAGTGTTCCATCACATCAGCACTATAATTAAGCAATGGCCTCTCTGAATCACCCAAACCAGGCCAATCTACAATAGTAGCACGCCAATTGACATTTCCTTCCCGTGCAACAATGTCCTTTGCAACAACCCTCCATTCATCAACAGTGCAAACATCTGATATTGTAGGAATCATAAGGATGTCCTTTTTGTTAGCACTTCTTTCTTCTGTGCTTTCTTCGTAGTAGATATTGATAGGTGTGTCCTGGAATCTCCATTGCCAATTTCCAGACTACAAAAAGATAAAATGACTAAAGTGAGATACACAAACAAGATATTAAAGTGCTAATCTGCCAAAACAAAAGAAATTAAGATATCAATAATTTAGGAAGTAAATGTATATGTTACTGATATACACTTTACTTTGATTCAACTAAATGAATAATGACTAGGGCTCTATTTGGCACGGCGGTGATGGTCATGAACGTTGTGGTTATGAACCGTCGTTCGTGGACCCCCAACTTAACTTAAGAAGCTTCATCTACTTTTATGTTTAAAACTATTTTTCTTTTCTTAGTAGCAGTCATAACCATTGTGATGTCAAAAATACATTCTATGTCGGTGACGTTTTTGTCCAAACTCATTGGAGCAAAAACGTCGCGCCAAACAGAGCCTAAATGATTAATAAACTTGAAAAACTAAGACATAGAACAAAATATTTTCTGTCTGTTTCCTATAGTAATGAGAACCCTATACATGGTGATAATTAAGAATGTGAGATTACATATCCATAACTCTTTACCATCCTCATAAATTCATATTTTAGGATTTAGGATTTATGGTTTAGGAACAAATTTCGGCTTTTTCATGCAGACTCCAGAGACCTCCAGCTGCTGACTGTAGAAACCTCCAACTTCTAACATCAGAGACCTCCAACTGCTAATCGAAGAGCTCTCAAACTGCTAACCGCGGAGCTCTCTAACTTCTAACCGCGGAGCTCTCAAACTGCTAACCGCGGAGCTCTCAAACTGCAAACCGCGGAGCTCTCCAATTGCTAACCGCGGAGCTCTCAAACTGCTAACCGCAGAGACCTAGTGACTTCGCTGCTTGAACTGTTGCTTCGTATGGATACAATGGCTATAGACCTCTATTTATACTGTAGGCGGGAATTTTTGAAAATTAAAATAAAATGCAGAAAAATATTATATAATAAATAATATATAATATTTCCAACAGCCAAATAACAAGAGAAGGGTACAAGGGAAAATTGGGCACTTATAGGCTTTTATAGTTCCCTACCTTGATGGTATCACATAAATAAAAATTTCTTTGATGAAATGCCCTGAATTATAATCTGTATTGTTTGTTTGAAACATACTCAATCGACCCTCTTTCAGTTTATCCTCCCTTTGAAGAAGTTTTCAGGGGTCTTGTTGTACGGCCAGCGAGTGGTGACTCAAGAAGGATCGAGCCGCATTACATGTTGCTACGAGGGATCAGCCACTAGTACTTGTCGATTGGGCTTCTAATTACTGTTTATGTCTGTAACTATGTTCTTCTTGATGAAGAGTTGTCACCCCTAGTAGGTGTAAACCTAATTGAGTGAACCACAGACTTTCTCTGTTGTGCGCGCTTCTGTGATTCTATCATTTTATTTGCTCTGTTGTCATAACAGTTTAATTCCTGATATTCATGCTTAAGAACATTAAGGACAAAATCTAATTCAGTTTTGGATTTAGAACCTATAAATCTACCAGCCCATCTATCATATAAAAAGCATAATCCCATGTCTCCTACAGCAGCGAGATAGCTACCATAATAATGACAAACAGCTAATCAAGCTTACACTTCCACCAAAGACATAAAGATCCAACAAATTCCATATTATATTTGACAATATAGCAACAGATCGTGACAGCACAGATCAACATCAGAGCATTGAAGTACTAACCACATAGATTTACACAACACAACTGAAATCCTTAGGCTACTCAACTGACCATTAATTCGCGCATAGCAACCTCATCAATCTTGTATTTCGTTATATTTTCATCAGGGACAGAATTTAAAGCACGATAAGCACAAAAAGTGAGGTCGGTGCTGAATTTTGCTGACCTTGGATGAAATTGAGGGTCTCTCCGCGACTAAAGTTCCCTTAGCGGGATCCGCGGAAGAAGATATGCATCGGATACCGATGGAGTTTTTCAGCCGAGGGCTGAAGAATCGAGGTGAGAAGGAAATGGAAGAGCGGGAAAACTTCGCCGGAGAGGGGGATATGAACAGAGCAGCTGCCGGCGCCATGGAAGACGAGCAGCCAAGGTTTGTGTCTTAACACTGTAGATGTGCGGCTGCATCACAACCGCGTGACGTTTTGTAACTTTCTCATTCGCCTACATTTTCCGCCCACTCCGGCTCTGATATTATTATTATTATTTAAAACTTCAACGGATTCAACACCTCGAGTGATTAATATAATTTGGCAATTTCATTTTTTTTAGTTAGCGATTGTTAATTCTTGGATAATTGGCATCTCACAATTAAAAAAATACACATTTTTTTGGTGGTCAACTGTAACCCAACACCTCCTCCTTCCCGCTGAAGCAGCCCGCCATGTGTCATTTGTGTAAACCTAGAAAGTGTGAATGTCTTTGGTGTACAAAAGTGTGAATGCTTTCTCCGCCCACGAAAAAGAGAGCGTGAATGCTTTCTCCTGGCAGAGAATCTCAAAATCAATCTCGTTATGTCGTTGGGTGAAGTCCTCTTCCACGGCAGCAACGTGCCTCTCACGCACGCTACCGACGTTGAAGAGGACATAGGCGGCCTTGCCGACCATTCCTGATTCTGGTTCTGACATTTGATCGAGCAGCGGGCGGACTATTCGAGCCTGGATGGCTCGGATCTTGTTCTCCTTTGTGGTGCAAATGGAGTTAAGGGTGGTGGAGGCGTCCTTCTTAGACTGAGGTCCACCGGTTTGGATGAGAATGACAAGATGCTGGATGACACAAGCGAAGGAGGAGGAAGGAGCCAGGAGGCGAGCAATCCAATAATCGGATTGCAGATAACATTTCAGATCGCAATTAACATTGGGGTGCGACAAGCAAAATATTCCAATATGCTCTGCATCACTCGCCACTTCGTCAGGTTAGAAGATTCATAACCATTAATTATATAATCTGTACTTGTGACAATGAACTTATTGACCAAACTTTGAGATTAGGAATGATGGGGTCTCCTTAGAGTGCTAATCGCACCCCCATGAGTGGGGTGCGAGTAGAAGAGAAACTCCTTACAAGCGCGAAACCGCCTGCTAGTGGGGAGTAGGCTGAGGCGTAACCGCCCCCGACCCAACCGCCTGGACCGGCGGTCCCTTGGCCTCCCTGGCTTCCCGGCCTCCGTTGGCACCCTCGGTGAGGGCGCGGCCTCCTCGCCGCCCAAACCAGGCGGCAGTTTTGCCGCCCAGCTCTGTTGGCGCCCCGCCAAGAGGCAAGGTCGCCCAAAATCGGGCGACCCTTTGGCCGCCTGGTTGGGGAGGCTTCCTCGCCCCCCGAATCGGGCAGCAATTTTGTTGTCTGGCTCCGCCAACACCCAACGAGGAGCCAGGACCGCCCCAAATCGGACAACCCTTTTGCCGTCTTGGCGGGGCGGCCTCCACGCCACCCAAACCAAGCGGCAATTTTGCCGCTCAGCTCTATCGACGCCCAGCGAGAAGGCAGGGGCCGCCCCAAATTGGGCAGCTCAATTTTGCCTTTTTGCCGCCTGGTTGGGGTGGCCCTCTCGCTGCCCAAACCGGGTTGCAATTTTGCTGCCCTCGCTCTGTCGGCGCCCAGCGAGGAGGCAGGGATTCTCCAAATCGGGTGGCCCTTTGGCTGCCTGGTTGAGGCGGCCTCCTCGCTGCCCAAATCGGGCGACAATTTTGCCACTCGGCCTTGTCCGGGGCACATCCTCCCCGCTACTGGCCTCACCGGCCCGCTCCTCCCCTCACAAGAGGGCAGTTGGATTTTCCATTGGGATTAAATCGTTCGAGGACAAAGTCGTCATTCTCATAAATTTGGTGATCTGTGTGCCCCGTTACGAACGTTTTTTCTTCCATCTGGTAGTTATTGGAGGAAATTATCAGGTCACCTTTCTTGAAATTTATAAATAGGACCCGATAATCCTTCATTTGGATCCTCTTCTCATCCCAAAAATTTCTCTTGCGAATTTCCAGTACCTTCTGAATGTAACCAGTCCGAGAAAGTTATAACATGTCTCTTTCTGTCTCGTTAGATCTCCATCCTAATGATCTTCTGAACATGACCAAAATCTTTCATCTTAAATTCAGAATGCAATTTCTACTTCAGTTGATGAATCTCTCGGGTTGACTTGCAAGCAATCAACGTAGAGCATCAGAATCAGAATATTTCCATTTGCAAGGAATCTGTAGTAGACACAGCTGTCATGCTGGCTCATGTTGTAGTCTTGTGATGTCATGAAGGTATCGAACCTCTTGTATCACATTTTGGAGCCTGCTTCAGACCATAAAGATACTTCTTCAGCTTGCACACATTTTTCTCATCATCGGGCCGAATGAACCCCTCATGTTGCAATATATAGATCTCCTCATCCAGGCTGTCATCAAGAAAATCAGTATTTATGTCCATCTACTACAACTCCATGTCCCACATAGCTACTATATCGAGTAACACCTGAATGGAGCAGTACTTCACCACAGATGAGAAAATTTCATCAAAGTCGACTCCCTTCTTCTACGTGAATCCCTTGGCTGTGAATCTTGTTTTGTACCTCCACTAATCTTTTTCTGATGTGGACTCTTTTTACTGAACACCAAATTAGAATTGATTGCATTAGCCCATTTTGGTAGACTAACCAAGTCTCAAGTCTTGTTATTTTGAAGTGATTTCATCTCTTTAATCATAACAGTTTTACATTGAGAATTGTCCTTGCTCTCTATAGCTTCTTGAAAGAAACGATTTGAGAAGATCACCTAAAAGGCATATGTTATAATGTCATATATCCTGAGAGGTAGTCTGACATCTCTCCTCGCCTTTCCTCTAGCAATCGAGTATGGCTTCGCTTCAACAGGTTGAAAAGCATCTATCTCCTCCGAGTCGGAGGAATCATCATGATCGTCTATTTTGGCGCTTCCATCAGTCTCCACCTCCACCGGTGAGTCTAGAGTCTTCCCCATCCCTTTAGCTTAAGATTGAGACATCTTCAGTATAAAAGCCTCATCAAATACAACTTCACTCTTCAGCTCGATCTTCTTGGTTTTAGGATTTCACAGCTTGAATCCTTTGGTACCGGCCTTCTGGCCTAGATAAATGTACTTCTTAGACTTAGCATCTAATTTAGTTCTTTCTAAATATAATGTGTACACGGGACATCCAAAAATATGAATATTAGAATAATTAACTGGTTTACCTGACTATATCTCTTATGGAGACTTCAGATCTAGTGATATTAATGAAGACCGATTCACTAGATAACAAACAGTATTGATGGCTTCAGCCTAAAAGAACTTGGGTAAATCAGCGAATAGTCGCATGCACCGAGCTATGTCCAACAACATTTTGTTCATCCTTTCTGCAACACCATTTTGATGCAGTGTACCAGGAATGATAAGATGTCGAGTGATACCTTCTTGACTGTAGTAAGTCTGAAACTCTATTGAGGTGTATTTGTCGTCATTGTTAGATTTGAGGTATTTTGCCTTCTACCCTGTTTGTTTCTCTATTATGGTCTTCTAGATCTTGAACTTCTCGAATACTTCAGATTTGTGCTCGAGGAAGTAAATCCAGATCTTCCTTAAGAAATTGTTGACGAAAGTCATGAAATATCGGGTACCTTCAAGTGATGGCTCTGGGGCTAGCCCTTAAACATATGAGTGTATATACTCTAGAATTTGCTTCATGCACTTGCTCGATGTCACAAATTTCATATTGCATTGTTTTATGAGGATACACATCTCGCAGAATTCAAACTTGCATGTTTTAACTCCTTTCAGCAAATTCTTCTTATGCAACTCCATCAGCCCTCTCTCGCCCATATGACCAAGCCTGGCATGCCATAACAAGGAGGAATCATCATCTGTCGATGTAAAAACTGCAGAATCTCCAGCTATAATAGTGTCAATCATTCTGTAAAGAGTGTTTGAACGCTCTCCTTTCATTATCACTAGAGCACCTTTCTTGACTTTTAAGTAGTCGCCATCACCAGTGTAGGAGTATCTGGCTGCCTCCAGAGTGCCTAGAGAAATCATACTCTTTCTTTGATCGGGAACGTATCTAACGTTTATAAGTGTTCTGATCGTTCTGTCGAACATCTTAATTCTGATACTTCCTATCTCCAGTATTTTGCACTCTGAATTATTTCCCATAAGAACACAACCACCATCACATTGTCTGAAGCTGTAGAAACCATTCTTTATTCGGGCACATGTGATATGAGCATCAGTATCTATGATCCATGCATTTGTAGTGTCAAGACTGGATGAGACATGAAGTACATCATCATCGCTCTCATTATCGGATACCACTGATGCTTGATGTGGCTCGTGTGTCCTCTCCTTGAGCTTCTTCTTCAGACAATTATTTTTTCAGTATCCCTCTTCTTTTTAGTAATGACACTTGTTTTTTTTGCCTTTAAACTTAAACTTGGGTATGTTTCTCTTCTTGCCTCTATCTTTAGATCTGCCTCTGATCGTGTCATTGCTCTTAACCAATAGACCCTCACTGATGCTAGAACCTAACTTGCTTCTCATTTTATTCGATAGTAGCGTGGTCATCACCTCTTCTATCTTCAAGGTATCCTTTCCATAAAGGATCGTGATGACTAGGTGATTAAAGGACTTCGACAACAAAGAGAGTACAAGAAGAGTCTGATCTTCTTCTTCAACATTCACATCTATATTGCGTAACTGAGAGATGAGTTTGTTGAACACATTCATATGCTCCAGCAATTGAGTACTCTCAGACATCCTCAAGTTATATAATTGTTTCTTGATGTAGAGTTTGTTCGTGAGTGACTTTAACATGTAGAGCTACTCCAATTTCTTCTACAGATCTGATGTAGTCCCAACGTCAACTATATTATGCATCACTTCGTCTGCTAAGCACAAATGAATTGTACTTATGGTCTTCAGATCCAATCCTTCTCATTTGTCTCCATCTTTCCCGGACGTCTACTTACTAGGAAGTGCCTTATGGAGATTTTGCTGAACGATAACCACCTTGATCCGTTTTTGGCATAGACCAAAATCGATCTTGTCATCGTACTTAGGGATCTCAAATTTTGCCGTCATCGCATTGCTTAAGAATTTTTGAGGACCTGAACCTGGTTCTGATATCAATTGATATGAATTTATTCGCGATCTCACGATGTCGCGTAACACAATGGATTAGCGCTAACGAACAAAAAGAGCCACAAAAATTAAGTAAAGGCAAGAAATAATTCAAGCGCACACAGATGACACAAAATATATGTGGTTCAGAAATAACTCCTACATTCATGAGGAGAGCGTCTGAGAATTTAAGATCCACTATAATCAGAGAGTTTTGTGTACATGTAGGTAGAAGATTCACTATAATAAGAGAGTTTAGTGTACATGTAGGTGAGCAGTCAATATAACTGGAACGTGAAGATTTTCACAGCCAGCTTTGGTAAACCTCGACGTTCAATACGCCACCGATCTCACGCTCCAAAAACAATGAATCAAGATTGGGATCTCCCTCTTCCTTTTGGACTTGACAGGGAATCTGAGCCAAACCCTTTAGAGTACCTCACGGAGAGTGACTAAAAAAGAGGGGGTCGACTCCACCTCTTACGGGCCTGCAGCGGCAGATGCTCCGGCGAGCGATCTTCAGACGAAGGCGAGACTGCTCCAAGCGAGAACAGTCAATGATGCCTCCACCTCATCCGCGATTTCCTCAGGTAGCAGTGACCTCCTCTGCCGAGATTTCTCCAGGCAGCGCCGATCTCTAATTCGTGATTCTCACGAAGCCCTTTTCTGCCGCTTGCTGATACGCCGGTAACGTATATATAAAGTAACGCAAGTGTACGTGCCGGTTCAAGTAATACAAAGTGAGTAGAGATTGTTCCCACGGGGAAATAACTAAATTAATGCCTGCAAATACTAGCTTGATCTTTTCTTTAAATTCAAGCTATTTAATCAGAATATGTTCGTTGATGGAATAAAAAGAACGAAAGAAGAACACTCATAAACTAAGCAATTACTTAAAATTGACTTTTATTAGATTGGAGAAATAGCCTCGTATGTGATTTCCCTTATTTGTTGTGATGTGTCTTTAGAACAAACCCTCGTGAACATTTATTTGCTATCTTGCGATGATTTGAAAATAGATTTTTTTATCTCTCGATCTCAGGAACCCGTTTACCCTCGTTCCCCTAGTTATCTCTAACTTAGGAGAAATAAGAATAACATACACATACAAATCAAAGTCGCTAGCGAAGAAAGAAATCTCTTTCTTTCCAACACTATCTCGAAATCTATATTGCACTTTCGCCACTCCTCTCTCGAATCTCGCGGCGTAGTATGATGGTGGAATTTTGGCTGAAGATTTGTACGACTCCTCTCTTGAATCTCGCCGCACAAAATAGAGGATTCAACCCTAAACAACGTAACTCCTCTCTTGAATCTCGCCACGCAATCAAGAAGAAGAACACTTACTCCAAACATTCCATAAAATAAATATAGATCCAAAAAAAATAGTTTCAAAACGTTCATCAAGGAAAAGTTAACATCAACACATCACAACACTATAAAGTACTCTCACATACAAGACTTATGAAATTAGTTCATAGTGGAAGGGGAGAACACCACAAGAATAGGAAAGATCTTACAGCATATGATGGTAAGAATGCAAAATAGTGCCGGAAATACTCTCATATTCGCGTACAAGCAACCCTTCTGCAAGATCTGTCTTGCCCTAGTCCTTCTTTCTCCAAGATGATGACCTTCTCTTTCTCCACTCCTTGAATGAATAATAATCCCCTCTTTTCAGTCCAATTTCGTGCTTTAATTTCGTGTCCCCATCTGAAAAGATGCCTCCTTTCACTTTTCAAACTGCTGCAGATTTTTAAAATTCGAATTTTGAAATTTTGAAAGTTGTTATAATAAATAAAAAAGTTGTTATAACAACTTTCCCAGCACAGAAAACTGATTCAGCATTCCTTCTCTGAATTGAGTTTTTCGGCGATTCAGACAAAAAAACATTGGAAAATGGTCAAATTACTCAAATATAAGTTAAACATGAATTTTATCATCTTTTATACTCAATAAACATCTTATCACTATTTTTGCCAAATAAAATTGATATGGATAACTTCGTTTAAGAAGTTATCACTTGCCCTAGATAAGCACCTGTGAGCCCAAAATATTTATTTATATATAAATATATGAGCCCACTGAACAACCCGGTTCAGGAGAGGCGGCATCAACTTAGAACCTACTCTTACGATGAACTTTCTGTGCTTCAATTTTCTTGACGTTTGTTTCATGAAGTGAGAGTTTGGGTGCTATGTCATTCTTCGGTGTCCGCTCACATCGGAGTTTCGGGATCTAGCCAGATGTTGTACCTTGGAGAAGTGACCATCGGTTGGTGCAACTTTTATTACAGTGACCACACGTCTTATTCATGCTCAATTTTACAATATATATATATATATATCTTATATATATAAGAGAATATAAATATTTGGAGACACACCATAAATTTAATATTGACCATTGAATCATGAGAGAGAGCATGAGCCGGGGGAGATTTGGGAGAGAGAGAGTGGAGGGAGAGGGAGAGAGAGGGGGCGGGAGAGAGAAGGAGAGAGATAGAGGGAGGAGTGATTAAGAGAGAGAGAGAGATTAATTAATTTTTATAGACTAAAATTTGCAAAATTGTATAAAATAAAAATATGAATAATACTTCATATTTTTTGCGGTCATTTTAAGTACTCATATGTATATGTTTTGAAAAAAAAAAATTGAGTGCGTGCGCAACCCGCTTATAGGCGGGCCCAGCCATGGGCGGATCTAGAGGGGGGCCACAGGGACACGTGCCCCCCCAAATTTTTTGGAAAGTTTGATTAGACTTGCTTCGCCCAAACCGGTGCACCCCCAAATTTTTTTTTTAACCCGCCATTTTTACCCTCCGCCATTCCCGTGCGGCCGTGCCCTAGCTGCTCCCGCAGTCCCGTGCCAGGCGTAGATCGCAATTCCCGTGCGA
Organism: Platanthera zijinensis; assembly: GCA_039513925.1. Taxonomy (NCBI): domain Eukaryota; kingdom Viridiplantae; phylum Streptophyta; class Magnoliopsida; order Asparagales; family Orchidaceae; genus Platanthera; species Platanthera zijinensis. The sequence goes on along the minus strand of CM077089.1, from coordinate 176,886,742 downwards.
GGCGCAAATCGCCATTCCCAGATCGCCATTCCTGTGCTAGATCGTGCTGGATTGCCATTCCCGTGTTGGTATCCTTCTGGCCATTCCCGTGCTGGTATCCTCCTCCTTCTTCTTCTTGCTGTATTTTTTTTTAAGTCCAGATTTTTTTATGCAAGCTGTATTTTTTTAAGCAAGGTATACAGATTTCTAGTCGAGATTTCAAACTTAGGAAAATGCATTCAAACTTCTTGTTAAGCAAGGTGTAGAGGATGAGAGGGAAAAACATTCAGGAAAAAGCATCCAAACTCATTTCTAGTCCAAACTCATTTCTGGACTGGAATTTCAGTCCAGAAATCAGATTTCTGGACTGAAATTTTTCAGTCCAGAAATTTGATTTCTGGACTGAATTTCAGTCCAGAAATCTGATTTCTTGACTGAAATTCAGTCCAGAAATCTGGCCAATTTCTGGACTGAAATTCAGTCCAGAAATTTGGCCTGATTTCTGGACTGAAATTAGTCCAGAAATCTGATTTCTGGACTGAAATTTCAGTCCAGAAATGTGTCCAGATTTCTGGACTGAAATTCAGTCCAGAAATCTGGTTTCAAATAATGGGTGCGAGGGAGTTCACATAGGCTCTCTAGGAGGAAGGGGGGATATGGCTGTAACCATCTCTCCACAAAGCTTGTTGAAACTGGTAAACATATTGCTTATCAACCGATTTACAAGTTTTTGAAGTTTGCATTAATTCTTCTGGTGGCTACTGCAAGTGTAGAAAGAGTGTTCTCGGGCATGAACTATGTCAAGAACAAGTTGTGCAACAGTATGAGCGATCAAATGTTGAATGATTGTCTAGTTACTTTTATTTAGAGAGATGCATTTTTGAAAGTCCGTGACGATGATGTTATCGATCGTTTTCAAAAAATGAAGACTCGTCGTGGACAAATGTAATTTTCTTGTGTAATTTTGTATTTTCGGATTTTGTGAATTAAATGTAATTTTATATGAATTTGAAATGTAAAAAATTTTACATTATCTTGTTGTTTCATTTAAGAAAAAATTTTGTGCCCCCCATTGCAAAATTCCTGGATCCGCCACTGGGCCCAGCCCGCAGCGACGTATCGAGTACGGGCGAAGCCCGTGCGCAGGCGGGCGAAGCCCGCCTGAATGCGGCCGAAGGCCGCCCGAGAGCATCGAGCACGGGCATAGCCCGTGCGAAGATGCTTGTGTGTGTGTGTATATATATATATATATACTAATTTTATTTTTTTATCACCTCTTTGTAAATTTAAATTTTGTTATCTCCCTAATTACTTAGATCTCTTATTCTTTTATTACTGTTTTTCAAAAAAAATATAAAATATAAAAATATATGGAAAAAAAATCCAACAGTTTTATCTAAGCAATGCATATGGAGCAAGGAATGGGTTCCTCGTAAGAGCTAACCACAAGTCCATAACATGTCTCATTCTGTGCGCACCAAAAAAAAAATTGTGTACAGACACTCCAATATGATTTTTCCCCACATCTGCTATGTGTCTGTATAGATGTGTACAGACGCTCCAATATGATTTTTCCCCACATCTGTTATGTGTCTGTATAGATGTGTACAGACGGTCCAATATGATTTTTCCCCACATCTGTTATGTGTCTGTATAGATGTGTACAGACGCTCCAATATGATTTTTCCCCGCATCTGCTGTGTCTGTATAGATATCACTCTAACTACTGATTGCAACTTTGTTGCCACTTCCTTACACTACTTAATTTTTGATCAATTTCTATAGCCATTAATAAAAGTCCTAGCAAAATTTATTATCAATTAATGCTCACCTCACCACAAAGAGATGCAAGACTGCTATATTACACAATAGGCCCTTTTGCTATATTACAGAATAGTCCCTTTTGCTATATTGCAGAATAGTCCCTTTCGCTATATTACTGAATAGTCCCTTTTCACCTTCACATCACACTCAGCCTGTTTCGGGATGAACACAGAGCGCTGTGACTTCAATGTCATTCATTTCAATGAGTTTAAAGTACTTCTAAAAAAAGATGAAGCTGGAAACCTACCATTCAACAACCGTGTTGGTTAGCCTTTCATTTCACCTTTTACATAAATATTATATGCACATATTCCTCAAACAAACTCAGCCAAACTTTTAAAAAATATATGGCACCTACAGCCCTTTTTGGCCAACTTAAAACTTCCCCCCTCTCTACATTTCCGAGTCAGGCCAAGAGACCCAAGAACGCGTAGGAAGGACTATCCTGAAGGAAGGGGTGCAACTAGATGCGGACGCGCAAGCGCCCGTGCGCCCCGCACGTGCGTTCCTCGCGTGCGCGTAGCGCACCGGCGGCCGCCACCAATGCCAGCGTCGGAGCCCCCGCCGCCTCCGGCCGCCGCCAACGACGGGTACCTCGTCAGTGCCGCCTGAACCACCCGGGGGGCACTTTCGTCATTTCACTAAATTTGGTGATCCCGGTGATCGAAACGAAACGGCTTCATTCGCCAGCACAAATTTCGCCCCGGCGCAATTACCAACGCGACCCTCCAAAAAACTATAAAAAACCCACAAACCTTCATTTGAAGACACGCAACTCCTGAGGGCAGAAAGAGCCCTGAGATTTTACGGCGAGGTCGTGGACTTAGACCGATCTTCCGCTAAGGAATTCACTCTGCTCCCTTTTTAGCTTAAAAAAGGCTCCATCAAGTTTCCAAGGCACAGCGTTCTTCTCCGTTGGAGCGCTCCCATCAAGCATCTGCTTCAGCAGGAGCACTTTTATTCAGGCCCAGTGTACTTAGAGATTTTTCCCAGTCAGAACGCTTTCATCGAGGTTCCGTGGACTTACCAATTTTCCCAATCGAACCTCTTTCATTGAGGCTCCAAGGACTTAGCTTCTTTTTCATCATTTTTTTACCTTGTACTTGTAACGGAGAGGTGACCTGTCACCCTCCAGAGAATCATCCGAAACTCTTGTAATCTCTAAAAAAAAATAGTGGATTTTGGTCCGGCACAGATCCGATCACGTGATTTTTCACCCTTTTTGTGTCAAAAGAAATCTTTTGTCGTTTGCTGTTATTTTTCTTTAATTGATTGCGCATCTAATACAACTCCAAACTAAAGCAGTATGATTCTTCAGATTGGAGAAAACAGGTGCCCTGCAAAATAACTTAATCAAGTTATTCAGATTTTCACTACTAAGCATTATGCTTGACAACAATATTTTAATGGTATAATTTTTATATCGATTATTCGGATTTTACGTGGCTCTGGTTAGGCAGAATGCTGCCATGGTTTAACAGCCGTTTGGTTGTGGCGTGATTAGGTGTTCTATTTGGCACAGTGGTGACGGTCGTGAACGTAATGATTATGAACTATCATTCTTGAATTTTCGGCCGGTCAAGCGGTCATGACTGCTTGACCGATGAAAATAAGTCCCCTCAAACAGAGCCTAAATTCTTGAAAAGCCGACCCAGGTGCTAAGGTTTTTAAAGTTCTTTATAATTTGAGTGACATGAGATGGAGTCAATGGGTCCCACCATATTTGATATCAAGTAAGCATCAAAGCTTCAAACATAAACCCAATGGATTATAGGCGGCGACATACGGATGGGATCCTCTCCATTTCTGACGAAATGGAGATCTATTTATTCATTTAATGGACAAAACTTTGCTCAAAAAGATCTAAGAGTGTAGGATTTTTTTATTATAAAAAATATAAAAGAATGGAGATAAGTGAACTCGCCGGATCAGCCCCAAAAAAATTTGAACCGTGAAATAGATCTCTCTATTTCATCAGAAATGAAGAGTATCGCGTCTAAGATATATAAATATGCCCACGGTTTATGTTGTGAGTGCAGGACCGCACGAGTTTTTAAAAATGCGAATAATATAGTTTACTATTTTTAGGTCAACATGGCCGAAAAAGATATGGTTCTTCTATCGCCTTACTCCTCCGCATGATTAAAGGAGTTATAATAAATAAAACATAATCAGTATGATTTTTTTATCGTATAGAATAATAGGCTATGAACAGAGCATTAATTTGATTCCAATATGAATAATAATTTTACAATTACATAATTCAACTTGCAATTTAATCGATAAGATCTCACTAGGGCAGCCCGACGAAAAAACTTTATAGTTAAACATGTTTGGGCTGGAGTAGTCCTGAGATGGGTGACCTCCTGAAAAGTCCTCGTAGGGGCGCTTAACTAGATCACATCTTATCAAAGGAATGGTTGCGACCTCCAACAACCCGTCTGTGGGAAAATTGTTGAAGTGAAAGTGGGTGGTCGGTAGTCCGGGCGACCTGGGCGGTCTGACCGCGCGGACTGACCGCGCGGACTGGTTCTAGTCCGGCGGTTTGGTGGTCGGCGACCTGAGTAGCTGCTGCAGGCTGGTGTTGCGGACTGCGCGGACTGGATTGAGTCCGGCAGTGTTCTGTGTCTGCAGGTGATGCGCGCGGCCTGTGCGGACTGGGCTTGGAGTCCGCACATTTTCCTTGATGTTGCGGTAAGCTGCGGTCTGGCCGTGGAGCTGGCGGACTGGCTTGGTATTCGCCGAGCTCGCGCTGTTCTGGATTTGCCTTCTGTGTAGTCCGGGTTTCTTCCGAGTCCGCTGTGACCGGGCGTTTGTGTCTGTGGTTGCGGACAGTGCGAGATGGAATTGGTATCCGCAGAGTCCGCTGAGACCGGGCGGTTGCCTGTGGTCGTGGACTGATGGTTGCGGTTTCGTCTCTTTGCGGACTCGAAGGGATAACTATAAAATTCATTTTATAGTCGCCCGGACTTGGCGTTTTTGTTTCGTCCCATGCGGGCGGACTCGAAGGGATAACTTTGCTAGCTGCGACCTTGGGGAGGTGACTCTATCTCATAAGGTGGTGACTACACTCCTCACTCGGCCTATAAATACGACCCCCCCGGCACGTTATTTGATAACAGAGTGAACAGTAAGTGAGCTTGAGCATAGGCTGCGGACTGTGTTTGCTTATCCGCGCGGGCTGTTTGCTTAACCGGTTTCTGTGTGCAGGTGGCGCGGCTAGCAGTGTTGAACCAGGAGTTTGGTTCTGACCTCTGTGGAGTTTACGGGCTGCATTCGGCGGTTTCCAGCATCAGCTTTATCTCAAGTTCTATTCTGTCCGCGTGACCTCGCGGTCTCTGCGAGTAGGCGGCGGGTTCCTCTGTTCAGCAGCAGTTCGGCGAATAACGGCGAGTCCGCGCGACCTCGCGGTCTCAAGCGGACTCAGTGTTCAGATTGGTTCCAGTTCAGTTCGGGCGGTCTCAGCTGTTGAAGCCAAAAATGACCTCAACAAATGTTCACGAACCAAAGCGCAGTCAATGCCTACTTCTCTCAAACCTCGACCCCTGACAGGTTGCTAAGGCCCTAACACTGACCCAAAGCCTCAGCTGGGAGGTCCCACCACACACCCGGAAGATCTCTGAGAGCTTCCCCTCCAAAGCCGAATGCTGGGCTGGGAGCTCTTCAGAAGGCACTAGGGCTAGAGGAAAAATGATCAACTTGCCTTCCAAAGAGCCCTTATGGGTCTTTTTATAGTCTTCCTTTGACCTAAAAATACTGAAATACCCCTGAGGGGTCTGCCAATAGCCAAATCCCGCTGTCATTCAAAGGGCATTTGGGTAATTTTACCTCGGGATAATATATTATAAAATAATCCTCTTTATGAGCGCCGGGCCCCACCACGTGGGCCCACTTGGCGAGAACCCTGGCCGAGAAGGCTCTCGCTGGACCCTCACCCGGGCCAACCTTGGCGAGACCCCCTCGCCAGGGAGGTTCGCGCCCTCCACGGTTTTGAAGAGCTCGCAACTGAAGGCCTTCTTGGGGCCTTCTCGCCTCCCCTGGGCGGGAGCTTGCCCTAAGGCGGAAGCTTCCGTGGTCGACGATCTCTCCCACCGAGAGCTCGACTATCTGCCTTGGTCGGTCGACGATCTCTCCTGCCGAGAGCTCGACTATCTGCCTTGGTCGGTCGACGATCTCTCCTGCCGAGAGCTCGACTATCTGCTTTGGTCGGTCGACGATCTCTCCTGCCGAGAGCTCGACTATCTGCTTTGGGCGGGAGCCCCTTCAGGGCGGGAACTTTATAAGTAAGTCTCGGGGCCAACCCAAGGCTGACCTGAGCCTAGCCCAATTCCTCAGTGATGTCTCCGGGTCCCACCCAGCGAATATGGGGTTGTACACAATCCCCGCTCTTTTCGAGCTAGCCCTGCGCTCGACAAGACAAGTCCAACCCCCAAAATATTCGCTGGACACGTGCCCGCCTATCGAGGGAATCTTTTGGTGGGTCCCACTGCGGCTATAAATATATGCTGGTGGACGTCCATACGCCCTGCCCTTAAAATACGATTCTCTGACTGAGCTCTCGCCTCCGGGATTCTCGCGCGAGCTCACCATGCATCCCAAGCGTGCTGCCAAACCGCTTCCGCAGGACCTCCAAGACCGGTTAGCCGCTGCCCAAGCGCGGGCCTTGGCTAATTGTGCGGCGGTGGCTCCATGGTTAGCGAAAAAGACTTCAACCGCCGGGCCTTCGGAGCCGAAGAAGAAGGAAAAGAAAAGGGCGAAGGCGGTCCGGCGGGACCTTTCTCGCGAGAACAGGGATCCTCCTTCCCCCACTCCCAATCCTGCCGGAGATTCTTCCCTACAGAAGGTAAGCCTTTCGCCCGTGCCTACCGAGCTAACTGTTCATTGGATTCGATGATTAAAGTATGCTTTCGCAGGAGTCCGCTCCCGATAATGACGCCGAAATTCCGCCCAGCTCTTCGAACCTACCCGCTCATCCCCCCGAGGGCCAAACACGGGTCTCGGAAAGGATTCCTCCCGCCGAGACCGGAACGATAGGTACATTCTCCCTTGTCAATATTTCAACCAGACCCTTTCTTTTCTGAACCGTCTTCTCGCAGTGCCAGCTCCCGCCGACCCGGGTCTATCCACCCGGGAAGATGAAGCGAGAACCGTCGAAGAGCCCCCCGCGGTGGCCAATCCTCTCCTGCAGGCGGGAGGGGCGGCTTCTGAACCTCCCGCTACTCTCAAGGATGCTGATCGCCCCTTGAGAGAAGACCACTTCCCTCATGCTTCCGGCCCGGCCGGGATCATCGTGCGCGAGCCCTTCCGCCCGGGGCTGGGCAAGCCCCTTCACCTCCTTTATGGAACCAACGGAGGGGTCGGGCCTTCCCGTCCAACTTTGGCTGACGGTTCTCGCCCAGCCGCAGGTATGCGAAAACTTTTTCGGACTGTTGATCGTCATGTCTTGACCAAAATTCTCGCGTGTTTCTTCCGCAGGTGATCCTGGCTTGCGGTCGGAAGTCAACGAGGAAGGAGAGGAAGAGGAAGAAGAAGACGAGGAAGAAGAGGACGAAGAGTCCCCCCTCCCTTCGTCTGGCGAGATAGAGGAAACCCTGAACAGTGCAGGGAGCGCGAAGGGGAGACGGAGGAAGATCTCGGCCATCTTGGCCAAGCTTGTCCGGCGGGATCGTGCCCATGCTGCCGCGGCGAAAGCGTTCCGCGAATCCGTGGAGCAAAGACTGGAGGCTCTGGAGCGGGACTTCTTCTTGGGCGAGACTGATTGTGTTGGGTACATTGGAAATTGTGTACCTGATTTGAAGAAGCCCAACCTAGCTCAATGATATACATCATGTTGTATTTGATGTTGTTTTGAGTTGACATGTGCAGGTAAAGAATTGTTAAAAGTTTACAGGAAAAAGTTCTAAGTCCAAGTGTCGACACAAAGGAACATGTGTCGTCACATAGAAGAAAGTTGTCGACACAACACTGGGAAAGTGTGTCGACACAGAAGGTGTAAGTCGACACTACTCTGGGAAAAAGTGTCGACACATAACATAGTCTACAACAACACTGGGAAAAAGTGTCGACACAGAAGAAGTCAGTCGACACAACACTGGGAAATTGTGTCGACTCAGAAGAAGTAAGTCGACACAACACTGGGAAATTGTGTCGACACAGAAGAAAAACGTCGACCTCAACATTGGGAGAATGTGTCGACACTGAAGAGTATAGTCGATCTCCAGTTTGTCGACATCATCTGAATATGTCGACACAGAAGAAAATAGTCGACACCTGAAGGCCAAGTCAACACTTACTAAAGTTATGATTCTACAACAACTGTGTCGACACACAGGACTTGTGTCGACACACTGCAGAGTCAAAGACCAAGTTAGTTTCAGAAGAAGATGTGTCGACACAAAGGCAATTTAGTCGACATCACTGAAGGCAGTGTCGACACCAAAGTCAATTGTGTCGACACAAATAGACAGATGGTCTCGACACTTTCTGACAGACTGTTTCAACACTAAGGCACAGGACTTGTTTGAAGACTTGACAGCTGTGGGTTATCACCAGTTAACTGAAGTTGTCAGACTTGTCAGAAAACGGTTAGAAACCGGATCAGCCGGTTACCATGAAGAATGTCTATAAATAGACAGATTCAGAAGGAGAGGAAAAAGAACAACACACACAATTAAGAAGATATAGAACTGATCCTTTGAAATACATTGGAGAAGGGTTATATTCTACTCATTTCAAGAAAGTGCTAGGCACTTAAGAAGATCTTCTCCGGGAGATCTAAGAAGACTATCTAAGGATAGATCTAAGAAGAGTTCTAATCAGAATTCAGAAGAATCATTCAAAGTTCTGGACAGAGAGAGATCAAGTCAGAATTTGAAGAAGAAGAAAGAATCCATCAGTGGATTCTCAAGAAGCTGTTTGGAATCAACTCAGCTAAGTACATTTTCAAGAAGCTTTGAAGAAGGCTAAGAAACAGTTGATTGCATCAGCTGATTAAGAATTGTCATTGCCTCTTCTCTCTCAACTTGGCAAGACAATTTAAAACAATCTTTTCTATATTTCTGTAGGATCTGTTTATACAGATCTGAGTTGTAAGCCTATGTTATAAAGGCTGAGTGTAGGAGTGTTGAACTCTGAGTGGTAGGGCTGATTGCCTGAGTGTAGGAGAAGGATATTCTCTGAGTTGTAGGCCTTGGGGCAAGGCTGAGGTAGGGCAGTTGTGCCTGAGTTGTAGGAACCAGTTGGGTTCTGAGTTGTAAGATCTATTGATCTGAGATAAGTGGAAGTTTGGCCGAATCTAGCATACAGCTAGATAGGTGAAGGGGGAAAGTGGATGTACCCAGACCTTGGGGAACCACTATAAAACATAGTGCAATCTGTGATGTGTTGTTTTCTGTGATTGCTGTGTTTTTGTATTAGTTAATAAATTGAATTCTGTCTAGAAGTTTTAGAAAAAGAAGCAGGACCTATTCACCCCCCCCCCCCCTCTAGGTGTTTAGGCTGCCTTGAAAGTTAAACTATCAAGTGGTATCAGAGGGAGGTTCCTCAAAAAGGACTTAACAGTCTGAGGTAGATCTGATAGGCAGAATCAAGAATCAAGAAGATGGGTTCTGGAGAGAATCATAAGGAGCTAGGGTCAATGAAATTACCCATATGCAAGAAGGAAATCTTTGGGATCTGGAAAGAAAGAGTCAGATTGTTTATGGAAGCATCTGACCCAAGGATTTACATCACAGTACAGGAAGGCCCCTTCATACCAATGAAGATATCTGTTCTTGATGCAAATATCCAAACACCAAAGACTTATTCTGAAATGACCAAGGATGAAATCATCTTGGCTACCATGGACAAAAGGGCACAGAACATAATTGTCAGTGCCATAGATGATTCAACATTTCAGAATCTGATTCACTGCAAGACCTCCAAGGAGATGTGGGACACATTGATTGTCTACATGGAGGGATCAGAAGAAGTAAGGCTGGACAGAAAATCTATGCTAAATCAGGAGTATGAAAGTTTTAGACAAGGAAAATCTGATAGCATAACTGAGTGCTATAAGAAATTCTATAGAATTGTGAATGAGCTAATTTCCTATGGAAGAGTCTTCAGTACCTATGAACTGAATGACAAATTCTTAAGATCCTTATCAAAGGATTGGGATACAAAGATCTGTGCCATAAGAGAAGTGGCAAAATTGGCAGAGATATCTCCTCCAACTCTGTTTGGAAAGTTGCTATCCTATGAAATGCAACTTATGGTAAGGAAGGAGGAGGAAAGAAACTCAAGAGGAGAGCATAGAGAAAAGACTGTGGCATTTAATGCTGAAGCCACCAGAAAGAATAGGAGGAAATCACCATCTCCTCCTAAGGAAGTTGAAGAAGGTAGTTCTGAAAATTCAGATAGGGGTTCAGTCAGCAGTGATTCAGATGCAGACTTTGCTGCATTCACTAGGCAATTTCAAAGGTTCTTGAAAAAGAAGCAATGGAAGTCTAGGCCTTCATCATCACAGCAAGTAGATGACTATTATCAGAAAAGAAGGTCATCTAGGAAAGAGAAAAGCAGGTCAAAGCCCAGCAAAGCCACTACTTCAAAGATTGTCTGCTATTGTTGCAATAGGCCTGGACATGTAGTGGCTGAGTGTCCTGACAAAAGGAAGGAATCTTCAGAAAAGAAGAAGACTTATCAGAAAGGCAAGAAGGAGAAATCCTTTGTAGCAAAGAAAGATAAAAGTCTGTCAGACCAGTCAACTTCAGAATCAGGATCTGAAGCTGAAGCATATATTGGATTATATGCTGCATCTGAGGAAGAGGAGTTTATGCAGTTGCTAGACTCCATCAATGAACATCAATGCATGGGTTTGATGACTAGATCAGAAGAGGACCTATGCCAAAATCAGTCTGGTCCTAATGAGGTAAACAGTCCTTCCAGTACATTTGTTTGTAGTACAAGTGAAGAATCAGCTACATCTGCATCAAGTGATGAAGATGCATCTGGATCTGAAGGAGATGTCTATCAATTGATAGACAAGTATGGGGACTTGTTGCAGGCCCTTAAGAAAAGCAAGAACCTGGTTAAATCACAGGCTCAGGAAATTGCTGATCTAAGGGTTACAACAGCTGAGTTAGAAAAAGTCCTTGATCAAAAGTTAGCTGAAATTGCCAAGCTGAAAAATATAACTATTATTCAGATGGGCACAATTAATTATACTAATGATCAAGTAAAGAGTCTGGAGGACAGACTTAGAATTGAAAGGGATTTAGTGGCTAGTTACTCTAAGCCAAAATCTGTCTTACCCTTGATAGATGAATTTGTCACTCAGAAGGGTAAGGCTGGATTAGGATTTAAGGGTAACTCCAGGGCTAGCAGATTCAAGAAGAAAGGCAAAGCCCCTATTCAGCCACTAAACCTTTCAGTCCCCATAAGGTTTGGTAAGAAGAAAGTGCCTTCTAACATATATGATCATGAAGACATTCAGGATCATATCAAGACAAATGTTCTGAAGAACAAGGGTGTTAAGGCAAGCAGGCCTACCTATGGTCATAAGCCCTATGGTTTTAAGAAACCAGCAGGAGAAGTTGCAACAGCACCAGCAATGAACAGAAATGCTTCTGACAAGGATGTATCTAGATCTAGATACAATAAGTTTGAATGTTGGTGCTGTGGCAAGAGGGGTCATTTTGCATTGGACTGCTGGTATAACACAAGTGTTATAAAGAATAAGAGTCTACCTGTTAGAAGAGGTTATGATAACTTTATTAAGGCTAACCTGAACCAAGGACCCAAGACTTACTTGGGTTCTAAGGGTAAGTAATTCTGTATTGCAGGTGAATCCAAGTTACCATGCCCCTATATGGTACTTGGATAGTGGTTGTTCCAGGCACATGACTGGAACAAAGGGGCTGCTGAAGGAGTATTCATCTGTCAAAGATGGACATAAAGTGATCTTTGGTGGATCTGAAAAAGGAGTCATCAAAGGATTTGGTAACATCTCTTCAAACCTAATTACTATCACCCAAGTGGCCTATGTAAAAGGTTTGAAACATAATCTAATAAGCATAAGCCAGCTGAGTGATCTAGGATATGACATTTCATTTGGTAAGGATGGATGTCATATCAAAAGGTCAAGTGATCAAGAGATCATATTGACTGGGTATAGGAAGAGAAATGTGTATTGCCTTAATTTTGAATGTGAGAATAAGGCATCCCCCATTTGTCTTGTAGCTGATGACAATGCTTCTCTTTGTGTTAAGTGGCACAAGAGATTGGCTCATCTAAACTACAAGACAATTGGCCAACTCTTTAGTAAAGAACTAGTGAGGAATGGGCCTCAAGTTAAGTGTATAAAGGAAGGGGTATGCTCAGCTTGTCAAAAGGGCAAGCAGACAAAAACCTCATTTCAAAGCCTTGAAAACAAGGATTCTGTGAGGTGCTTATACCTCTTGCATATGGATCTTTTTGGTCCTATGCCAGTTCACAGTCTAGGAAGGAAGGTCTACACACTAGTGGTTGTAGATGACTATTCTAGATTTACATGGGTGTTCTTTCTGAGACAAAAATCTGAAACCTCAAGTGTATTATTTAAGTTTGTAAAGCAAATTCAGAATGAACTGAACAGTACAGTGGTCAAAATCAGAAGTGACCATGGTACTGAGTTTCAATCTGAAAGCATGACAAACTTGTGTATAGACTTTGGGATTTTTCCAAGAGTTCTCCTCACCTAGAACACCTCAGCAAAATGGAATTGCTGAAAGAAAGAATAGATCATTAATTGAAGCTGGTAGAACTCTATTGAGTGACACCTCTCTCCCAGAATATTTTTGGGCTGAGGCAGTTAACACTGCTTGTCATGTCATCAATAGGGCTTCTATCACCAAAAGCCACAGAAAGACTCCCTATGAGATTGTGAAAGGCAGAAAACCAAATCTATCCTATTTTAGGATCTTTGGCTGCAAGTGCTATATACTTAACAATGGTAAGTCTTATTTGACTAAGTTTGCTGCCAAATCCCAGGATGGGATATTTGTTGGGTACAGCACAAATAGTAAGGCCTATAGAGTCTTCAACTTAACTACTCAAGTTGTTGAAGAATCTGTGCATATTGTATTTGATGAAACAAGATTAATCAATTGTGAATTGTCTTGTAGATCAAATGACTCAACAGGAATAAGCAAGAAGATGGACAAGCTCTCCATTGCTGAAGCTTCAAAGGAAGAGGGAGCATTGGAAAATGAAGGCTGCTGTCCAGGGGGAGTACAAGAGATAATGGAAGCTGATGAAAACCAAGAGGAACAGCAGAATGAAGAAGCTGGAGATGCTCAACCTGAAGGGAATCTACCTCCAGCTATAAGATATCTAAGAGATCATCCTACTGATCAGATAATTGGTGATCCAAGACAAGGAGTGCAAACTAGAAGCAGAAATCAAAGCACAGTTTTGCATTCTAGTTTCTTGTCACAAATGGAACCTAAGAAGTTTGAAGAAGCTATCCAAGACCAGTACTGGATTGATGCTATGCAAGAGGAGCTGAATCAGTTCAGAAGGTGCAAGGTCTGGGAGCTTGTTCCTAAACCAAGAGGCCACAACATAATTGGGACTAAGTGGATCTATAGGAACAAGCTAGATGAAAGTGGAATAATAATAATAAAGAATAAAGCAAGATTGGTTGCAAAAGGATACAGGCAGGAAGAAGGGATTGACTTTGATCAAACCTTTGCTCCAGTAGCAAGGCTGGAGGCAATCAGAATGTTCCTTGCCTATGCAGCCTACCAAGACTTCAAAGTATACCAGATGGATGTAAAGTCAGCATTTCTGAATGGTGATCTTAAAGAAGAAGTATATGTAGAGCAGCCATCAGGTTTTGTAGATCCTCTTAAACCTGATTCTGTGTACAAGCTTAGGAAAGCTTTGTATGGGTTAAAACAAGCTCCAAGGGCTTGGTATGAAACCCTGTCTACCTTCCTCATTGAGAATAAATTCTCAAGAGGAAAGATAGACAAAACTCTATTCCTTAGGGAATCCAAAGGAAAGATCATCTTAGTCCAGATCTATGTTGATGACATAATCTTTGGATCTACTGAAAACAACCTTTGTAAAAAGTTTGCCAAACTTATGCAAGGGAAGTTTGAGATGAGCAGTATGGGAGAACTTAAGTTCTTCTTGGGACTCCAAGTAAGACAGACTGATGATGGATTGTCCATATCCCAGTCTAAGTTCACCAAGGAATTAATTAAAAAATATGGTATGGAGTCATCCTCCTCCATGAGAACTCCTATGGGCACAAGTATGCCAATATGCAAAGATGAGGCAGGTAAACCTGTTGATGAATCATTGTATAGAGGAATAGTTGGGTCACTACTATATCTCACTGCTAGTAGACCTGACATTATGTATGCAACATGTGTCTGTGCTAGGTACCAAGCCTGCCCTAAAGAATCTCATTATACTGCAGTAAAAAGGATTCTGAGATATCTAAAGGGCACTCCTACTCTAGGTCTTTGGTACCCTAGGAATAGAGATTTTCAACTAACAGGCTATTCAGATGCAGATTTTGCAGGATGTAGAGAGGATAGAAAGAGTACTACAGGTACTTGTCAATTCCTGGGAGGAAGACTAATATCTTGGAGTAGTAAAAAACAGACTAGTGTGGCAATTTCCACAGCTGAGTCAGAGTATATTGCTGCAGGAAGCTGCTGTGCACAGCTATTATGGATGCAGCATCAGCTTAAAGATTATGGTATTCAGGTAAGTAGAACACCCCTTTTATGTGATTCTAAGAGTGCTATTTCTATTGCTAATAATCCAGTTTCTCATAGTAGAACTAAGCATATAGAAATCAAATATCATTTTCTTAGAGAACATGTAGAAAAAGGTGACATCTCATTGGAATTTGTAAAAACAGATTATCAAATAGCAGATGTATTTACTAAGCCTTTAGATGAAACCAAATTCAATAAATTCAAAATTGAATTAGGTATGTTAACCATTGATTAATGTATTAAACAAAATCATTAACAATGCTATTGAAATGGTTAATAAGTAAGTAAAAGTAGTAACAACAATAATCAAGTGTTAAAAAGGACACATTGAAGTTACAGAAATTGGCTAAGTAAGAATGTGTCGACACATTCAGTAATAATGTGTCGACTCAGAGAAATTATGTCGACAAGTCAGAAATATTGTGTCGACACAGAGAATATGTGTCGACACTTAAGAGTTTTATTGTCGACTTAACCAGGAATGTAATGTCGACTCAACCAGAATTATGGTGTCGACACTTACAAAATATGTGTCGACACTTGTCTTAGTGTCGACACAGAATTTCTGTCTTTCTACTATATATCCAAGGTGTCGACATAACCACAAATTGGTGTCGACACATAGTAGGCTGAAGAAATGTCGAGTTAATAGAAGCTTGTGTCGACACATTCCGTCTGTGTCGACACATTTAGACTGTTTTTGGCGCCTTTTGAACTTCTTTCAACAGAAGCTATAAATAGGTCAAAAGCTCTTATTGTCGACACGCTTTCAAGGTTTTCGAGATTCAAACCCTGTGTCGACAATCTTTCTTTCTCTCCTCTCACAAGCCTTCTCGACGACTCGATGGCGCCAAAGATTGAAGAAAATGTTAATGAAGGGTATGAATTGGTGCGTCAGGCGTTTGCAGAGGCGCCGCCTGATGTTCAAGGAGTTATCACCCTTCTCTCTGCATCAGGGTTAGAATTTTTTGTCTCAGAACCATCCAAGATCTGGAAAAAGGAGGTGCATGAGTTCTTTATCTCAGCAACAGTCCATTCTACTGAACTCAAGATCAAGTCCATTGTTCACGGGACTAAGATTAAGATTACTCAAAGAGGTTTGAGAAAGTTTTTGCAATTACATGTGGTTGAAAATGAAGAAGAGGTTCCTAGTTCTAAGACAAGGGAAGCCCTTCTATGGTGTGGTTTGGATGCAAACATGAAGATTGGAGCTGCATTCAATAGGAAAGGTATGAATCAGCAAGGAAAGTTCTTGTCTGAAATAGTTGGGAAAGTAATTCTCTGCAAGACAGGTGGACATGATAGGATTTCTGCCTATATGTTCAACCTGATGACCAGGATTGCCTTTACAATTCCTACTGATTGGTCAGTAATCCTATTTGACAAGATTAAAGAAGGGATCAAGAAGCCTAACATGGCTAGGATCATAAGTCTTTATCTCAATGGAGCAATTCCTGAAGTGATGCAGCAACTGCCAGGATCTAAAATCAATCATATGAGAAGGATGGACATGAGACTATTCTCCAGGTGGGAAAGGGTGCTGTCTAAGGATGTGCCTGAAGAGAGCAGGCCAGACACCCCTGTAAGATCCCCTTCTCCAGCTCACGAGACTGAGCAACAACAAGAGGACCCACTTAGGATACAGAGTGAAGAACAACCTGCCTCCACTATAGTTCATCAAGTAGATACATCTGCACAGATGCAGGGGGAGCCAGTTCAATCTCCTGCTCAAAATGTATCTACCCCTGCTCAGGTTCAGGGGGAGCATGTGTCTTCTCCTACTCCAGATATGCAGCTGCCTGAGAATGTGCACAAGGATGCACCTAATGACTTATCTTCAGATGCTCCAGTTCAAAAAGAATACACTCTGGATGAGTTATTTCCTAATGATGACATAGCTACTGATAGAATAGAAGAGGACCAAGATGTTGAGCAGCCTCTTGACATAGAGCTAGAACAAGAAGTGGAGAAAGTTCAAGAGAATGAAAAAGTTCAAGAAATAGAGGAGGAGCAAAGAATTGAGGGGGAGCCAGTACATGTTGAAACTGAGCAACATGGCACTGAAGCAGATAGAGTTCACATTGAGAGTACTTCTGAATCTGAAACTGAAGAAGCCAGGTTGGCTAAGAAAAGAAAACTGGTTGTATTTAAAAGAAGAAGCAAAACTTATAAGCAGACTTTACAGACAACACCTCCACCTCCACCTCCTGAAGTTGATTATAACAAGTTCTTGGTGGATTTACAGGTGAAATTGGATGACCACAGGGTGGCCATTGAGAAATATGTTGATGAAAGAAACAAAACTCTGCAGTTTGACTTAGCCCAAGATATCAAATCTATCCAATTTCAAGTCAACTTGAATAAAACTGAAATGACAGATTGCTTCCACAAGGGTGGCAATGCTGTAGTTTATCTGGCTAAACAACAGCAGGATATCTCTACAAAGGTGGATGATATTGCTTTGAAGCAAGGTTATGTTCTGGAAAATCAAATAAGAATGAATGACAATTTAACTGAATCTCATAATGAGATTATTCAAGAGGTGAAGAAGATTGTGCCAGGAATGCCTGCAAATAAAGCAAAAGAAATGGAAGAATTTGATAAGAATTTTCAAGCTGCTATTGCATCTGTTAAGACTGCCATCACAACCTCTCAACAGGAAATATCTGAAAAGCTTCAAAAGTTAAGACCATTTTTCAAGGAGGGAGTGAATTATTTGGATGGCCAAATTCGATTCCAGAAAGAAGATCTTAGAGATCATGTCTCAAGAGAAGCCATAAAGGGGGAGAGGATGCTAATTCATGCAGGCTCTGAGCATGCCAAATGGGTGACCAATAGTATAAGAGCCACATTGGGATATCCACCATTGTGTGATGATAACATGGTGGCTGAGTCTGGTCTACAAACAGGACTACTTGAAGGTGACCAACCTGAGGTTGCCCAAGTCATATACCCCCCTCCAGATTTTGATATATTGGATCAGCAAGTGCAATATATGTATAGTCCTTCAAAGGAAGTTGTAAATGTTATCTTTGGAAAGGTTGATAAGCCTGAGGTAAATTTGCAAGAACAGCAAGATGCTCTACTGTCAAAGAAAAGATTTAGAGAGCAGGCTGAGCTGAAGCCAGATTTTGAGCAGTGGAGTCCTACTTCCAGAAATATAATACTCACTGCATGGAAAGCTGTCAAAGATCAAGTTCATGAAAGGGGCAAGTGGTACAATGAGCAGGAATGGCAGAAGTATGAGACAAGACAAGAAGCCATTGTACAATTCAGAAGGAAAGCTAAGCTGGGAAGACTTCCACCTGATGCTATGGAGCCAAGCAAATACTTCCCAAAGCCTTTTCACTATTTTGAAAGGCAAAGGCTCAAGGAAGAAGCTAAGAAGAAAGCTGATCTTAAAGGAAAAAAGATGGCTGAAGAATCAGAAGCTCCTGTGACAGCTAAAATTAAATCTGGCCAAGGGATTGTTATTAGAGAGCCTAATCAATCCTGATAATGTTTAGTTCTTTCATAATGTTTTGTAATGATGTAATGTGATCTGTCAAAGAAAAACCATGTAATCAAACATTACCCATTAATAAACAAAATATTGTTAAATCTGTGATAGATTGTTTTATCCATGATGTTCTTACTATTTTGTTTATAATTAAGTATCCCTGTGTATTGTCATTTATCATCATTTTATACTATTTCTAAATGGTGTATATCATTGGCTATAAGGGTTATGACTTCTCCAAATAGGGGGAGATTGTTGGGTACATTGGAAATTGTGTACCTGATTTGAAGAAGCCCAACCTAGCTCAATGATATACATCATGTTGTATTTGATGTTGTTTTGAGTTGACATGTGCAGGTAAAGAATTGTTAAAAGTTTACAGGAAAAAGTTCTAAGTCCAAGTGTCGACACAAAGGAACATGTGTCGTCACATAGAAGAAAGTTGTCGACACAACACTGGGAAAGTGTGTCGACACAGAAGGTGTAAGTCGACACTACTCTGGGAAAAAGTGTCGACACATAACATAGTCTACAACAACACTGGGAAAAAGTGTCGACACAGAAGAAGTCAGTCGACACAACACTGGGAAATTGTGTCGACTCAGAAGAAGTAAGTCGACACAACACTGGGAAATTGTGTCGACACAGAAGAAAAACGTCGACCTCAACATTGGGAGAATGTGTCGACACTGAAGAGTATAGTCGATCTCCAGTTTGTCGACATCATCTGAATATGTCGACACAGAAGAAAATAGTCGACACCTGAAGGCCAAGTCAACACTTACTAAAGTTATGATTCTACAACAACTGTGTCGACACACAGGACTTGTGTCGACACACTGCAGAGTCAAAGACCAAGTTAGTTTCAGAAGAAGATGTGTCGACACAAAGGCAATTTAGTCGACATCACTGAAGGCAGTGTCGACACCAAAGTCAATTGTGTCGACACAAATAGACAGATGGTCTCGACACTTTCTGACAGACTGTTTCAACACTAAGGCACAGGACTTGTTTGAAGACTTGACAGCTGTGGGTTATCACCAGTTAACTGAAGTTGTCAGACTTGTCAGAAAACGGTTAGAAACCGGATCAGCCGGTTACCATGAAGAATGTCTATAAATAGACAGATTCAGAAGGAGAGGAAAAAGAACAACACACACAATTAAGAAGATATAGAACTGATCCTTTGAAATACATTGGAGAAGGGTTATATTCTACTCATTTCAAGAAAGTGCTAGGCACTTAAGAAGATCTTCTCCGGGAGATCTAAGAAGACTATCTAAGGATAGATCTAAGAAGAGTTCTAATCAGAATTCAGAAGAATCATTCAAAGTTCTGGACAGAGAGAGATCAAGTCAGAATTTGAAGAAGAAGAAAGAATCCATCAGTGGATTCTCAAGAAGCTGTTTGGAATCAACTCAGCTAAGTACATTTTCAAGAAGCTTTGAAGAAGGCTAAGAAACAGTTGATTGCATCAGCTGATTAAGAATTGTCATTGCCTCTTCTCTCTCAACTTGGCAAGACAATTTAAAACAATCTTTTCTATATTTCTGTAGGATCTGTTTATACAGATCTGAGTTGTAAGCCTATGTTATAAAGGCTGAGTGTAGGAGTGTTGAACTCTGAGTGGTAGGGCTGATTGCCTGAGTGTAGGAGAAGGATATTCTCTGAGTTGTAGGCCTTGGGGCAAGGCTGAGGTAGGGCAGTTGTGCCTGAGTTGTAGGAACCAGTTGGGTTCTGAGTTGTAAGATCTATTGATCTGAGATAAGTGGAAGTTTGGCCGAATCTAGCATACAGCTAGATAGGTGAAGGGGGAAAGTGGATGTACCCAGACCTTGGGGAACCACTATAAAACATAGTGCAATCTGTGATGTGTTGTTTTCTGTGATTGCTGTGTTTTTGTATTAGTTAATAAATTGAATTCTGTCTAGAAGTTTTAGAAAAAGAAGCAGGACCTATTCACCCCCCCCCCTCTAGGTGTTTAGGCTGCCTTGAAAGTTAAACTATCAGATTGCCCGCGCGGGCCTTCCGCCGAGTCTTCCCCAGGGAGGTGCATCTCGCAGATCCGGGACTACGCCAGGCGGATCAACCTTGGGTGTACCTCGCTATCGTCTTACTTCAACCCGTTGGCGCCCCCAAGGACTAGGCGGCGAGAACGGGGACGATGGAGCTGGAAACCCTACTAGCCTTCGCGCTCTGAATCTTAGTGTCTCTTTTTTCTTTTCTTTTTCTCTTCCCCCTGTTTCTCTTTTTCAATGTCTGTAATAAACATTATTATTAATTAAGTTTTTATCCAGCTTACGCTAGCGAGAGTCTCGCTTCTACCCTTGTCTCTTTTCCCTTTCCTTTTTATCGCTCTGCGGGGCTTTTTAATCAAGGCGCTTACCTCGATCTAGGATGCTCGCGCTGATTTAGGAGGTTTGCGTTAACCCCGGAGGCTTGCGCCAGTCTAGGAGGCTTGCGCCGATCCAGGCAGTCGCGTCGAAACCCGAAGCGACCGTTGACCGCCGTCATCCTGAGGGGGAGAACCGAGGCGCCGTTAGCCCGGATTCTGACAGCTGTACTCCGCTGTCACTTTCTCTCTCTGCCGGATGAACTCATGATGACTACGATTCCCTATAAATAGAGAAGTCTACCAACCGCATTTACTTCTCCGATCCGGAACCTCAGCCTTCCCTTCGTGCTCTCGCGTTCCTGCTTCCGCTTCGACCCCCCTACAGCTCTCGCTCTTACTCACGAACTAGCCATGCCTGGCGAGAGCAAGGGTCGCGCCCATTGTGCGGAAGCCTTCCAGAAACACCTCTTCCCTTCCTGCAAGCTCACCCTCGACGAGTACAACGTGATCGTCGACCGCTACGTTCCCGCCGGCTTCTCGGCGCGGAACCCGGGGAATCATGATAGGGTGAATACTCCCGGGGCGGGAGAGCTTGCCATCCCCCTCGAGCATTTCGAGGTGGGCTTCCGCCTCCCCCTGTGGCCGGAGGTTCGGTTAGCTCTCCGCTATTATGGGGTGGTGCCCGCCCAGCTAAACCCGAACTCTGTCGCGATCCTTATAGCATTCATATGCTATATGCGATCCGAGAGGATCGAGTTTAGTCTGCCTATCTTCCGGAAGCTATTCAACTTCCGTGCCAAGGGGGGGGGGGGGTAGTTTTCTTCTCCGGGCAGCAGCTCGAGGTTACCGGTCTCGCCAATAAGCACCACCATTGGGGCGAGAAGTTCGTTTACGTCAGCGGGGACTTCGGCAACGTCCCGCTTCAGCCCGTCCAGTATGAAGACGCTGCCTACAAGCCGCCCGCTCTGGGATCACGCGAGAGCGCAATCCTGGAATTCTTCGGGACCAAGGAGTTCGACGTCCCCTATCTTCTGCGGGACGTCGACTCCCTCCCACTTGTTCAATCGGGCGAAGGTACGGTCTCGCCTCAGATTCCCTTTTTCTATCAAAGATTTTCTTGCGCTGAAGTGCTAAAGCGTTTTTACTTTGCAGGAGAGCGGGAGGTTCCTCTGCGCCAACCCTTCGCCGCAGGACGGGGTGTCGAGGGTCTGGCAGCGAGAGACCCCCTTGCGCTCGCGGAAGCCAGCGCCAGCGCCTGCCGAGAAGATCCAACCCCTTCCATGCCGCCACCGGCCAAGAAGCGGAAGGCCACCCTTCCTTCTCTCCGCACACTGAAGAGGCCGAAACCCTCTGCCCTTGAGAAGGGAAAAGCCCCGGCCGTCCCGCCTGTCCAACCTCCTCCCGAGGGCAGGTCCTTTGAAGCGATCCTTCAGATGGCCAGCGAGATGGATGCCGCCGCCAAGAGCCGTGCCGAGGCTTCCGCCAGGAATATATCGGCCGCAAGCGAGGCTGGTGGAGAAGTGGTCGCCGCCGAAACCTCCGCCAGCGTCCCGCCCCCGGAGGTGCCGAGAGGGCACCAGAACTTTGGCTTCGGCGTTAGATACGCCGACTCGGAGGGGAAGCCTCAGATGGAATGGGACCCTGAGTCAAACTCGATCAGGGTTTCAACCCTCCTTCCCAGATGGGCGGAGGGGGAGAATGTGACCGGCGAGGCCTTCTCGCTTGGGTATGGTCTCTACAGCCGGGAGGATGCCGGCGTTTTTGACCAGATGTCCACCCGCCTTCTAGCCTTCGACGCCACCCGGGCCCTAATGCGCGCGTTCGAGCTCACGCATATGTGTGCGCGCCGAAGCATCACCCTTGACAAGAATTTCACCGACATGCGCAAGGCGAGGGAGGACGCGATAGCTCGCGCGCATGCCGCGGAAGAAGAACTCGCGAGAGCTCAACAGGAGCTCGCGGATGCCAAATTGGCGCTGTCTCTGCGCCCCGCGACCGAGGTAGGCGAGACCTTCCTGAGCCCTTGCCCCCGTTTCCTCGAAGTTTCTACTGTGTAATGCGTGACTAAGATCTTTTGTCCCTTTTGCAGGATTCCGCCCAAGTCAGGGAGCTTCGCGCAGAGCTGGCCAACGCGCGCTGCGAGAGCGTCCTCCTGAGGGAACAGCTCCGCGCAGAGCTGGCGAAGGTCCCGCCCCCGGAGCTAGATGCGAGGTTGTGGAGTCGCTACCTCTCGGAGTATGACGTTGATAAGCTGCTTCAAGCCAACGCTCAAGCGACCGTCAGGCTGACGCTCGAGACGCTGCGAGACGTCGAGCTGCTCCGGGAGGACGGCGCGACCATCGACGCTCGCCAACTTCTCCCTTGGCTTTACGACCCAGTTCCCAAACCCCCGGGCGCGCCGGACTCGCCGCTCTCAGACGTCCCGAGGTCCTCTCCCGCTGTTGACGAGACGTCCGGGGAAGGCTCTGGCGATGCTTCAAGCGAGAGCACCAGTGGGGACTACAGCGCGTCTCCTTAAGTTGTCTTTTATTTTGAATATCCTTTTGTAATGAGCGAGAAGCTCCTCACTTTTGTAATTAACCTTATATAAAGTAATGTTTCATTTCTTCACAGTTATTGTGTTTTTTAAGCGTATATTACTATGCCGAATGACCTCCGCGCGAGCTTCCGTCGAGACCCTTAGTCTCTTTAGGGTGACCTTACTTAGAGATCCGCTAGGCGGAAACCTCGCATCGTCGATTGAATCGTCCTGCCTGGGCCCGCCGGGAGCTTTCTTTTTGCGAGAGCCTCCTTTAACCGAGACCTTTGCTGGCCGAGACCTCTGGGCCGGGATCCTCACTGGCCGAAACCTCCGGGCCGCGATCTGCTGAGACCTCCAAGCCAAGACTTTTACTGGCCGAGACCCCTGAGCCGAGACCTTTACTGGCCGAGACCCCTGAACCGAGACCCTTCAGGGATTTGCCCCCGGTCTAGGTCAGGGTCCTGCCCACATATTTTTCCGACCAATCAAACCCCTACCCCGTCGGCGAGCCGTTGGACCTGCTAGCTCACATGGGTGCCCGCGCAGCGGGTCTACCGGGGTTTGAGCCGAGCTCGTTGTAACGTAGTAGCTACCAATCAAGAACCAAGGATCAAAAGGTCAAGGACTTCACCTATCCCCCGTAGGCGAGCCTTCGGACCTGCCAGCTTGATGAGAGCCTGCGCAGCGGGTCTACCTGGGGCCGAGCCGAGCTCGGGGTGTCGGAGTGGCTAAGAGCAAAGTATCGCAAGAGCTAACCTATCCCCCACAGGCGAGCCTTCGGATCTGCCAGCTTGGTGAGAGCCTGCGCAGCGGGTCTACCTGGGGCCGAGCCGAGCTCGGGGTATCGTTGAAGTGGCTAAGAACAAAGTATCACAAGAGCCAACCTATCCCCCACAGGCGAGCCTTCGGACCTGCCAGCTAGATGAGAGCCTGCGCAGCGGGTCTACCTGGGGCCGAGCCGAGCTCGGGGTGTCGTTGAAGTGGCTAAGAACACAGTATCACAAGAGCCAACCTATCCCCCACAGGCGAGCCTTCGGACCTGCCAGCTAGATGAGAGCCTGCGCAGCGGGTCTACCTGGGGCCGAGCCGAGCTCGGGGTGTCGTTGAAGTAGCTAAGAACAAAGTATCACAAGAGCCAACCTATCCCCCACAGGCGAGCCTTCGGACCTGCCAGCTAGATGAGAGCCTGCGCAGCGGGTCTACCTGGGGCCGAGCCGAGCTCGGGGTGTCGTTGAAGTAGCTAAGAACAAAGTATCACAAGAGCCAACCTATCCCCCACAGGCGAGCCTTCGGACCTGCCAGCTAGATGAGAGCCTGCGCAGCGGGTCTACCTGGGGCCGAGCCGAGCTCGGAGTGTTGATGAAGATAACCAAACCTCTCCCCCACAGGCGAGCCTTCGGACCTGCCAGCTAGATGAGAGCCTGCGCAGCGGGTCTACCTGGGGCCGAGCCGAGCTCGGGGTGTTGATGAAGATAACCAAACCTCTCCCCCACAGGCGAGCCTTCGGACCTGCCAGCTAGATGAGAGCCTGCGCAGCGGGTCTACCTGGGGCCGAGCCGAGCTCGGGGTGTTGATGAAGATAACCAAACCTCTCCCCCACAGGCGAGCCTTCGGACCTGCCAGCTAGATGAGAGCCTGCGCAGCGGGTCTACCTGGGGCCGAGCCGAGCTCGGGGTGTTGATGAAGATAACCAAACCTCTCCCCCACAGGCGAGCCTTCGGACCTGCCAGCTAGATGAGAGCCTGCGCAGCGGGTCTACCTGGGGCCGAGCCGAGCTCGGGGTGTTGATGAAGATAACCAAACCTCTCCCCCACAGGCGAGCCTTCGGACCTGCCAGCTAGATGAGAGCCTGCGCAGCGGGTCTACCTGGGGCCGAGCCGAGCTCGGGGTGTTGATGAAGATAACCAAACCTCTCCCCCACAGGCGAGCCTTCGGACCTGCCAGCTAGATGAGAGCCTGCGCAGCGGGTCTACCTGGGGCCGAGCCGAGCTCGGGGTGTTGATGAAGATAACCAAACCTCTCCCCCACAGGCGAGCCTTCGGACCTGCCAGCTAGATGAGAGCCTGCGCAGCGGGTCTACCTGGGGCCGAGCCGAGCTCGGGGTGTTGATGAAGATCCCTTCAACCGGGCCTATTCTATCACTGAGATGAGGGATCATAGCCAGTTAAAACTAAAACATAAAGATTGCCTATTCAGCGACAGTCAACATTTTGAAATAAACTCATTAAAAACGCAACAGTTGTTTACAACACTACAATCCTTCTTTCCCTCCTACGGGTAGAAGCGCTTCAGGTCATCACCATTCCAGGTGTGACTCAAGGTCCTTCCCTCCGCGTCCTGGAGATAATAGCCTCCGTTAACCAGAGCCTTCTCTACTATGTAAGGCCCTTCCCAGCTAGGGTTGAGCTTACCAACCGCGGCCGACCTTCCCGCAGCGTCGACCTTTTTCAGTACTAGATCCCCCTCGGCGAATTGCTTGACTCTGATGTGCTTATCGAAGTACCGAGCCATTCGCCGTTTTATTTCTTCTTGCCTGATGGCGGCAACATCCCGCAGCTCTTCCACCATATCTAATGAGAGGCGCAACCCTTCCTCGTTCTCCAACCTCCAAGCTTTGTTTCCCTCCGCTGCGGCCGTGACCCTTGGGGACCGAACCTCGAACTCCACCGGGAGGACAGCCTCACACCCGTGAGAGAGCTTGAAGGGGGTCTCTCCGGTGGCCGTGTTCGGAGTTGTTCGCAAGGCCCACAGGACGGAAGGGAGCTGTTCCACCCAGCTACCCTTCAGGTTTTCCACCTTCTTTTTGAGCAAGTTGACAATGACTTTGTTTGCCGCCTCCACCTGACCATTGCTCCGAGGATGATGGACAGAGGCGAACCTGAGGTCAATCCCCAATTGGGTGCAGAAACCGATGAATTCTTCACTGGCAAACTGAGGTCCATTGTCTGTCACTATCGCTTGGGGCAATCCGTGCCTGCAAATGATTTCCCCCCAAACGAAGTTTCTGATGACCTGGGAGGTTACCTTGGCTAACGGCTTGATCTCCAGCCACTTGGAGAAGTAGTCAATCATCACTAGGAGGAACCTCCTTTGTCCGCTAGCTGGAGGGAAGGGTCCCACCAGGTCCATCCCCCAAATGGCGAAGGGCCATGGCGCCGTGATGCTTCGAAGTCTTTGGGCGGGCAAGAGCTGGAGAGGAGCATGTACTTGGCACTTCC
The DNA here is from genome assembly GCA_039513925.1 of Platanthera zijinensis. Taxonomy (NCBI): domain Eukaryota; kingdom Viridiplantae; phylum Streptophyta; class Magnoliopsida; order Asparagales; family Orchidaceae; genus Platanthera; species Platanthera zijinensis. The sequence continues at coordinate 176,860,614 of CM077089.1, read as the reverse complement.
GACACCTCCTTGCGAATTCAGCCGTATCCTTCCTTATGGTCCGCCAGAAATATCCCTGCCTTATCACCCTTGCTTCCAATGTCCTTCCCCCTGAATGGCTGCCGCACTCTCCAGAATGCACCTCTTCCAGAATCCTCGGGACTTCCTCTTCGGTTACGCATCTCGCGAGGAGCCCTGACAACATCTTCCGATGCAAGCTCCCGTCCAGCATCAGGTAATGAGCCGCCTTGTGCCGGAAGCTCTTTGCATCCTTAACTTCTTCCGACAGTTCTCCTGTGGTTAAGAAAGTCACCAATGGATCCATCCATGAGGACCGCCGATTCACCTCCATCAACTCCCCCTCTTCAATGGCTGGTCGGAATAGTTCGGTTAGGGTACCTCCTCCCCGAGGCCCGAACTTCGCCAGTCGATCAGCTGCCATGCTTTCTTCCCTGGGAACATGTTGAATAGAAAAAGAACGGAAACCTCCGATAATAGTTCTTACCTTTGATAGATATCTTGCGAGGGTAGGCTCCCGGGCCTCGAACTCGCCTCGGATCTGCGATGCTACCACCATTGAGTCGGTGAAGGCCTCCACATCCTGGATTTCCAGCTCCTTTGCCAAGCGAAGGCCAGCTATCACTGCCTCATACTCCGCTTGGTTATTGGTTACAGGGAAATGGAAGGTCACTGCTTGCTCTATGGTAACTCCCTGAGGACTTACCAACACCACACCTCCTCCCAGGGAGTGCCTTCCTGAGGCCCCGTCGACCACCATCTTCCACGCTTCTTGCGGCTTTGGTTCTTCAGCCTCTGCCTCGGTAACATAGTCCGCCAGGAAATCCGCTACGGCCTGGGCTTTGATAGAGAGCCTCGGGACGAAAGAGATGTCAAACTCGCTTAGCTCGATGGACCACTTGGCCAACCTTCCTGAGTGTTCCACCCCCTCCAAGACCTTGCGAAGGGGATGGTCGGTTATCACCCTAATCGAGTGTGCTTGAAAATAAGGGCGAAGCTTCCTAGCTGAGATGACCAAAGCATATGCTAGCTTCTCCAGGATGGGGTATCGGAGCTCCGCCTTTTTTAAGATTCGGCTGACATAATAGACAGGTAACTGCTTCTTCCCCTCTTCCCTAACCAAGACGGAGCTCACCGCCTCCCCTCCCACTCCTAAATACAAAGCTAGGTCCTCCCCTTCCTTCGGGCTTTGAAGTAACGGAGCTTGGGAGAGTTGCCTCTTCAGCCCCTGAAAAGCCTCTTCACACTCGGCCGTCCATTCGAATGCTTGGTTGCCACGAAGTACTTTGAAGAAGGAGGAACATCTATCCCCTGACCGCGAGAGGAACCTGCTTAACCCGGCCAACTTCCCGGTCAAGCGCTGGATCTCCTTGGCGTTGCGAGGCGATTCTAGGTCTAGAATAGCCTTAACCTTATCAGGGTTGGGTTCTACCCCCGCGGGAGTCAAGAGGTGCCCGAGGAATTTGCCGCGACTAGCCCCGAAGACGCACTTCAAGGGGTTCAACCTCATCTTGAACTTCCGCAGGGTGGCGAACGTCTCCTCCAAGTCTCGCAAGTGGGAATCAACACACTTGCTCTTGACCATGAGGTCATCCACATAGACCTCCAGGTTCCTTCCCCTTTGATCTCGAAAGATTCGATCCATCATGCGTTGGTATGTTGCCCCTGCATTCTTTAATCCGAAGGGCATCATCTTATAGCTGAAGCATCCCTCTCTTGTGATGAAGGAAACATCCTTGACATCAGGAGGGTGCATCCGGATCTGGTGGTAACCTGAAAATGCATCTAAAAAACTCATAAGAGAAAAACCGACGGCTGAGTCAACCAGCGCGTCGATTCGAGGCAAGGGGTAACAATCCTTGGGGCATGATTTATTTAATAAGGAAAAATCGATACACATGCGCCATTTTCCTCCTCCCTTCTTTACCATTACCACGTTGGAGATCCAGCCTGGATACTGGATCTCTGAGATGAAGCCTGCGTCCAGGAGCTTTTGGACCTCCTCTCGGATGGGGGCTTCTAGCTTGGTGGCGATGGCCCTCATCTTTTGGCGTATGGGGCGGGCTCTGGAATCCAGGTTCAAGCGGTGACAGGCCACGTCCGCGTCGATGCCCGGCATGTCTGCCGCGCTCCAAGCGAAGATGTCAACGTTGCCCTGGATGCAGGCTCGCATCCGCTCCTGATCCTCAAGGCTCAAGCCTCCGTTGATCCGAATCCTTTGCACCTCCCCCGCTCTTGTAAGCACCTCCATCTCCACCACCTCTTCGGCCGGCTCCAGCCCCGACCGCTCCCAACTTACCCTTGCCTCTTCCCGCTCAAACTCGAGCTCTTCTCCCCCAACCTCATCAACTTCCATCGCCTCCTCCAGGCTCTCCTCCTGCCTCTGCTCTTCTTCATCCACCACTCCTCTCGCCTCTTCTGGGCTGATCTTCCCCGACTCCTCCGCCTCCGCTATCTCCTCAGCAACCTCCATCGCCTCTTCCAGGCTCTCCTCCTGCCTCTGCTCTTCTTCATCCACCACTCCTCTCGCCTCTTCTGGGCTGATCTTCCCCGACTCCTCCGCCTCCGCTATCTCCTCAGCAACCTCCATCGCCTCTCCCAGGCTCATCCCCCCTTCCCCAACTCCTTCCTGCTCAGCCATCTCCCTCTCCAACTCCTCTGCCTCCTCCATCCATGACACGGTGTTAACCGCCGTCACATAGCACTGCCTTGCCATCTTCGGATCCCCCCTGATCCTAACCTGCACCCCTCCATTGTTGAACTTGAGGCATTGGTGGTACGAGGAGGGTACACAGCGAAAGGCGCTGATGAGGGGACGTCCGAAGATGGCATTGTAACTACTCGGGGCGTCCACGATCACGAACCGACAGTTCCGTGAGACGCCCCCAAGCCTCACATGCAGGCCCACTCCCCCTTCCACTTCTTTCCTTTCTCCGGAGAAGCCAAAAAGCGGTCCATCAGAAGCCAGGACCCTTTTTCCTTCCACTCTCATTTCATCGAAGGCCTTCTTGAAGATCACATTCACCGAGCTCCCATTATCCACCAGTATCCGGGAGACGGTGTAGTTTTCTACCGCTGTCTGGATTACAAGCGCGTCGCAGAACGGGTCCTCGTAGTCTGGCATATCCGCGGATGAGAAAGTGATCTTCTCCTCTGGGGGTGGAGCCTGGGAGGTCGAGGCGACCCCTCGGCGGAACATGGTTTGAAGGCTCCCCTTGCGGGTTGCCTCGATCCCCACTCCCCCGTGGATCACTCCAATCCCTCCTCGGGTCCCCACGTCAATCCTGTCTTCACATCTGTCCTCCACCTCTTCCCGCTGTACTTCGACGATCCTTACAGGCGGATCCTGTCTTCCGGCCACTCTGGCCCCTCTAATCTCCAGAAACTCTGGGCAGGTGGCCGTTGCGTGACCTTCCTCCTGATGGAAGTCACAATAAGGCAACGCCACCCTGCCCCCTCTTCCTTCTCCTCCTCCCCTTCTTCCGGCTCCCCGAAATCTTCTTCCTCTTCCCCTTCCCACCTCCATAGCCTCCTGCGGCGGTGGGAAATGACCCCTTGGTCCTTGTCGCCATCCTCCCTGCTCCAGCCTTCTGGGCTCCCGGAAGTTATCTCTTCCCTGAAGTCCTCCCTGGCCCTGGGGGCGACCCTCCTGAGGCCTCCAACCCAGTCGGTTGTTTGGCTCCCTGGCCCCCCCCCCATGCTGTTGCCCCTGCCCTCGGGGCTCTTCTCTTCTCCGATCTTCCCTCGGCTCCCTCTGCTCCCTCTGCTCTCTCTGCTCTCTCTGCTCTCTCTGCTCTCTCTGCTCCCTCTGCCTTCCCGCCACCGGCTCCTTCACGTCGTCCTCGGCCAGCCTGGCCAGCTTCCTCGCAAACGCCGGGTTTGCCCTCTCGAAGTCTATCTCCTTCGCCGCCCTCTCCATGAGCTCCTCAAAAGAGAGGGGGGGCACTCTCTTCAACTCCATGCTGAAAAACCCTGGCCTCAGCCCCAGGGTGAAGGCTAGCATCAGCGCATACCCCGGGACCTCCTGGACCAGGAGAACCTCCTCTTGGAACCGGTCGACATAGCGACCCAACGTCTCCTCCGGCCCTTGCCTCACTGCAAACAGGCACTCAGCCTCCTTCTTCCTTTTCTTCGAAGTTGAGAATCTCAACAGAAAACCCCTCCGCAGATCCTCAAAGCTGTAGATGGAACTCGCCGGCAACTGGTGGAACCAGTCCCTGGCCTTTTCTTTCAGAGTGATGGCAAAGAGCCTACACTTGAAGGCATCCGACATTTGCCTGATGGACACCACGTCCTCGAACCATTGCACGTGCTGGACCGGGTCATCCTTCCCGGTGTAGTAGGTCATGTCCGGCTCCCGGAACCCCTCCGGCACTGGAGCCGAGACGATGAGCTCACTAAAGGGGGTCTCGCCCCCTGCCTGGCGAGAAGGCACGTCTCGCGACCTCGGTTGGCTGGACCGATCCGCGAGACCCTGCCCAGGGAAGAGCTCCCGCACCGTCGCCTCCTTCTCGCCCAGATCCGCCGGAAGCCCCTTCTCGAGACGCTGGCCTGGGAAAAGCTCCCGCGCGGCCACGTCCCTCTCGCCTGCCTCCACCGGGACCTCCTTCCCGGGGCGCTGCCCTGGAGCGTTCTCGCCTAGCAGCGGAACCACCTCCACCGGAACCTGCGGCGTCTCCCACTCGTTCCTTGCCGAGAAGGCCAAGTTGATCGTCTGCATGACTTCTCGCCTGAAGTCCTCAAACATTTTCCTCGTCGCCTCGTCCACCCGGGTGGGGGATCCTCCCGCGCCTGATCCTTCACCCTCGCCTCCTGCCATGGGACTTAACTCAAGATTTTCTTACACCGACTGCTTCCACGCTCACCGCACCAGAACTGTTGAAGCCAAAAATGACCTCAACAAATGTTCACGAACCAAAGCGCAGTCAATGCCTACTTCTCTCAAACCTCGACCCCTGACAGGTTGCTAAGGCCCTAACACTGACCCAAAGCCTCAGCTGGGAGGTCCCACCACACACCCGGAAGATCTCTGAGAGCTTCCCCTCCAAAGCCGAATGCTGGGCTGGGAGCTCTTCAGAAGGCACTAGGGCTAGAGGAAAAATGATCAACTTGCCTTCCAAAGAGCCCTTATGGGTCTTTTTATAGTCTTCCTTTGACCTAAAAATACTGAAATACCCCTGAGGGGTCTGCCAATAGCCAAATCCCGCTGTCATTCAAAGGGCATTTGGGTAATTTTACCTCGGGATAATATATTATAAAATAATCCTCTTTATGAGCGCCGGGCCCCACCACGTGGGCCCACTTGGCGAGAACCCTGGCCGAGAAGGCTCTCGCTGGACCCTCACCCGGGCCAACCTTGGCGAGACCCCCTCGCCAGGGAGGTTCGCGCCCTCCACGGTTTTGAAGAGCTCGCAACTGAAGGCCTTCTTGGGGCCTTCTCGCCTCCCCTGGGCGGGAGCTTGCCCTAAGGCGGAAGCTTCCGTGGTCGACGATCTCTCCCACCGAGAGCTCGACTATCTGCCTTGGTCGGTCGACGATCTCTCCTGCCGAGAGCTCGACTATCTGCCTTGGTCGGTCGACGATCTCTCCTGCCGAGAGCTCGACTATCTGCTTTGGTCGGTTGACGATCTCTCCTGCCGAGAGCTCGACTATCTGCTTTGGGCGGGAGCCCCTTCAGGGCGGGAACTTTATAAGTAAGTCTCGGGGCCAACCCAAGGCTGACCTGAGCCTAGCCCAATTCCTCAGTGATGTCTCCGGGTCCCACCCAGCGAATATGGGGTTGTACATCAGCGACCTGTGTGGCTTCGGCGGTCTCGGTGGTTTCTGGAGTCTGTCCGCCCGAGTTGTTTTGTTGTTTCTATTTTTTCTTGTACTGGCGAAATCATGTCTCGTCATGTATGCATCGCCCTGTAAAGAAGATTAATAAGAATTTGATCTGCTTGCTTCTGTCTATGCCTTTGGTTATTTGAGTTGCTTCTTGCTTTCCGCGGTTCAAGTTGTGATCTGGGTAGTGCCGAAAATATTGATTTGGTGTTTGGGCTACCTTACTGATCAACTTGAGAAAATTCAACAATGGAGAGGGGTTGGGTCGGTTGGGTTGCAGCCCTCTAAGGGAGCTTAAGGAAGGCAACCCGGATATCTTGTGAGGTGGGTTGAACCGCAGCGCGCCCCTTCTAACACTGATGCACTAAGGCATCCTCGTGCAACGAGGGTTTTGTTGAAAATGTTGAATTGTGAAGTTGACGGTCTAGATGTGCAGACCACGGAGGCTGCGCAACTTGTTGGCTGTGAAGTGCACACGGTCTGGTGTTAGTAGTCCGCACATCGATGCGGTCTGGTGCTGCTAACCGCTCTTTTTATTGGCGGTGTCGATATCATCTATGACAGTGATTGTATTCTCCCCTTTCACCTATAAATAGGTGTACTGACCCCCTCATTATCTATTGAGATCTGGGGCGAGAACTGGGAGAACACAAGTTTGCGTTAAGGTTTTCTAGACCACTTGACAAGGAGAAGTAATCCGCGCTGTGGTTTGCGAACTGTGCGGCTAGCACTGGGTGACTAGGTGATTAGTACTGACGGTCTGTCAGTGGAGTTTCAGTGTGGTACAACGGGCAGTAGTTGACGGTTAAGCAGCTAAGTTGCGGGTTGTGTGATTGGAGCACTTCTTTCTTGGGTGAAGTTCTCAGTTCTCAGGCAGGCGGTATAGACCAGGTCGTGCGACTTGAAGGCTCAGTCTGCGCGACTTGTGGTCTGTTATCCAGTAGTCTAAGTGTTCTATTTGTGGCGACCTTTGCGGGCTGACTTCTGCGGGTTGTGACACTTGCAAGTTGACTTTGCGGTCAGGCGACCTCTGCGGTCAGGTGACCTCTGCGGTCAGGCGACCTCTGCGGTCAGGCGACCTCTGCGGTCAGGCGACCTCTACGGTCAGTCGACCTGAAGTCTAGACAGGTGACAGACGGCCTAGTGCATCCAAGCAACCTGAAGTGCAAACAAGCGACATTGACGGTCTCAGTTTTTTTTCAGTTCTTCAATTTGTACTTTGTTTTTTAATATTCATCGGGTGCAATCCAAAATTATGTCTCGTGCTTATATGTCTCGCCTTATAAAGCAGTGAATAAAATACAAGTGTTGCTCTTGTTTCTTCCTTACTAGTAGTTTATTGCTCTTGGTTGGTTGAGAGTGGTCCTGCGAGCTCCCATTCTTAAAATTTTACAGGTTCGGAGAAGGGTTCCCCGTATGGGTGAAATGTAGGCAAATTTTACCATGCATTTTTGCAAGAGGCTGCTTCCACGATTTGAACTCGTGACCTTAAGGTCGCACAACAACACTTAAACCGGTGCGTCAATGCTCCCCTTCAATCGATTATATCTCACTAATTGGACAAAAATGTTAATATATCAGCTATTTATATGTCATAAAAATGTATTCCTAATAGAAAATGCTCTATGATTTATAAACAGTTGTTGGAGGCTGTTGAAATTATTAAAGTGAAAATGAAGTGGAGTGGGGCGGTCTGATTCAGCAGACCGCACAGACCGCACAGACCGTCAGCGGCCTGGCGAGTAGGTGGTGGTGGATAATCAGTTCTCGGCTGATGTTCTTCTCTTTTGCGGTTTGGTTCAGCAAGCACCCTGGGAGGTAACCAGACGGTTGAAATTGGGCTAACTGCGACTATTGCGGTCTGAACTATGAGACCGCACAGTCCGCTTGAAACCTTCAGGTTCTCTGACTCGCGTGGAGGCATGGGATAGCGCGGTCTACGGAGGCTAACCACAAAACTAGCTGGAGCATTCTTGCGTGGGTTGATACCAGAGTTCGCTGGGTTGTTGACTTGGTCACGGTGTTGACAAGTCCAGTTGGTTGCCTGGTCGCGGCTTGCAGTGTTGCACGGTCTGGAGCAGAGACCGCAAAACTACGCGATATGATGGTGTAGTTCGGCAGATCTTCATAGTTGCGGACTTGACTCAGAATGCGTGACTATTTCACAAGTCCACGCGGACTGAGGAGTGTGTCCGCACTTCTATGCGGTTATATGGTTATCATTGGCGTACTGTCGCAGGTATCCACACCTGTGCGGATAGGTAGTTCTAGCTAGGGCTGTTAACAAATAATATAGTTCGTGAATAATTCGAGATTCGATTCGTGAAGATTCGATAAATATTCATAATTTTCGAATTCGAATCCAAATCTGAATCCGAATCCGAATAAGTTTATCCTTATTCGAAGTATTCACGAATAGTAAAATTACTTAAATAAAATTATAACGAGAGTGCTGCGTGGTGATAACGAGAGTGCCTCAAACTGGTCAATAATCCAGTTTATCATGCGTAGACCAAGCACATCAAGATCGAGCATCACTTTGTTCGGTAGAAGGTGGTTGAGGGGTCTCTTATGGTTGAGTATGTGTAGAGTCAGGACAACTTCACGGACATCTTCACGAAGCTGCCGTCGAAGGGACCGTTTACTCGATTACGTGGTTTGCTCGGACTGGTTACTACTTCTCACTTCAAGGGGGAGTGTTAAAATTGTTGAAGTGGAAGGGAAGTGGAGTGGGGTAGTCTAATTCGACAAACCATAGAGATCACAAAGATCGCCAGCGGCCTGGCAGGTAGGTAGTGACGGATAGCTGGTTCTCGGCTATTGTTCTTCTCTCTTGCGGTCTGGTTTAGCAAGCACCCTGGGAGGTAATCAGGCGGTTGGCATTAGGCTTACTATGGCTGTTACGGTCTGAATTATGAGACCGCACAGTCCACTTGGAACCTACAGGTTCTCTGGCTCGCGTGGAGGCATGCGGTAGCGCGATCTATGGAGGCTAACCACACAACTAGCTGAGGCATTCTCGCGTGGGTTGATGTCGGAGTTCACTCGATTGTTGACATGGTCACAGTGTTGACAAGTCCGGTTGGTTGACTGGTCGCAACTTGCAGTATTGCGTTGTCTGGTGCGGAGCCGCAAAACTGCGCGATCTGATGGCGAAGTTTGGCAAATCTTCATAGTCGCGGACTTAGCTCAGAATGCGTGACTATTTCACAAGTCTACGCAGACTGAGGAGTGTGTCCGCACTTCTACGTGGTTAGATGGTTATCATTGGCGTACTGACGCTGGTATCCGCACCTGTGTGGATAGGTGGTTCTAGTTGTAGAATGACGGGCGGTTATCCTATCTAAATGGGCGGCGATCACACTCTCCCTGACGCCTATAAAAAAGGGTCCCTGGCTCGTCATATAATAACGTGAACAGTGAAAACTTAGCTCGCTCTTTGAACTTGCAGATAGAGTTTTGTATCAGCGCGACTAAGTGAAGTTGACTTGTACTATGCAGGCTGTGCGGCTAGCACCGGACAACTAGTTGAAAGACTCAGTGTGGAACAGTTCACGGTTTATAGTAGTGGTATACTTCAGGTCGCGGTCTTGGCGGCCTGAAGTCTCTTCTTTGGAGTTGCGGTTAGTTCGAGCAGTTCTCCAGGTCTATCAGCGGGTTCTGTTTTTAGTTCATCAACATTCAACAGACAGTCCGAGCGGTTAGGTTGCGGATTGGCGACTTGGCGATTTCGGCGGACAAGGCTGGCAATTTGCGGCTTGTGCGGCTTCAGTTTTCTGACCGTGAGGTTTCTTCTCTATCAAATACTGTTTTTTTTGTTTTCATCTGGTACATTGTGAATCATGTCTCGCAATGTATACCCCGCTTTGTAAAGAAGTTAAAGTCAATTCCAAATCGAGACTTTTGTGCTTTTATTGCTGCTGATTTTTACTTGGCTTTGGTTTGGTTGAATGTTCCTGCGATCTTTCTCGGCTTCTTTTATAATTTTTAACAGTGGCCAACTAGGGGCCTGTTTGTTTATCAGCTCTAGCACCAGCTCCCACCGGAGGTGAGACGTGACGCAAGACTAGAGCTAGACATGACGGGAGGGTCCGTTTGTCGGGGATTTGGCCCGCCTCCAAACGATTGAGCAATTGGCTAAATAAATAGAGCGGTCACGAATGCAATGGTTATGAATCGTCGTTAGAGAACGTCCGACCTAACCTAATGTATACTTCATCCATTTTATATTCAAAAGTAGTTTTATTTTCATGGTGATGGTCGTAATCGTTGTAATGTCAAATATACATGACGGTGATATTTTTGTCCTAACTCATTGGATCATAAACGCCGCACCAAACGAAGTCTAAGGCTGCACTTGGCGCGGCTTATTTGCTCCTGTGAGGTTGGACAAAAACTTCATTGTCAAATCAAAATCTTATGGCCAAAACTAGTTTCATTTTTGGTAACGATAGTAACATTTGTCATACCAAACATACATTTTATGACAACGATGTTTTTGACCAACCTCACCGAAGAAATTAAGCCGCGCCAAATGCAGCCTAAGATTTTACAAATTAACAGGATAGATTAATAAGAATGCATGGTTTTCACAGCACTTAATTTGAAGGGGACGACTTGGCTTTCCATAGCGAATGTTATATAGGGTATTTTGGGAAGTTAATATATTTTGTTAAATGTTATAATTTCTTCATAGTTATAGGTGTCTATAGTTCATATGAAAAATACGTTTGATGTTTGTCGATTGGTCGGCCAAAACATGGACACCCAAACAATTTGCAGGCCTTGCGATAGATATGGTCGGTCATGCTAGAATTTGATGTATTTGCAATATATATTATAACAAAATGTATTTGGTAATTAGAGGTATCTTGCTGTTTGTTGTGGGTCACTTAGCGCTCTCTCAGTCCGGAGAATCAAATCACCTAAGCTCGAGAGTGAGCCAAGCACGCAAACAGACAAAAAAAAACAAACATCAGAGATGTCAAAACTTTTTACACCGAAAAACCGAAAAGGAAAAAAATCATAGGGTCGGTTCGGTACCGACTAAATCTAGAACCGACCAAATCTATTAATTTGTTTGAGATTACAAGTGCTAGAATATTAGAGATGGTGACAGACTGACAGGTCACCATTCCGATTGCAAGTACTTCAAGTGAAGAAGATGCAAGGTCTTCCTTCGCGCTCGTAGGAGCTAATTTTGGAGCTAGCGTTGGAGCGGGAACTGGAGCAGGCACCGTGAAGTAAAGTGAACATTTGATCAAAGTGAGCACGCGAGCTACATAGCAGTAGAATTTCAAGTCTTTGCCGGAAAACCTTCAGAGCTCACTTCTCTCTTCTTGGTTGTTTGTCTTTCAATGAAGGTCCGAGGGCCTTTTTATAGCTTTTCTAAGGGGCACCTTAGTAGTTGCGTCATCTTGGAGTTTGAACCGTGGAATAGGGTTGCATGATCCTCATCACTTGGATCACCAATATAATTTTCGAAAAAAGATGGGCATGCCCCACGAGCAGTCCAGGAAGGCTCGATAGGCAGCAATAGAGACTGAAGGTTGTGATGGGCTTCCCAGGCGGGCTTTCTATGCTCGGTTTTTTATGCACCTTCACTTAGTGATATATAACACATACTGAGAAACAAACCAGTAAAAACAAACAATTTTACATGGAAATCCTAATTGCGTTAAAAACCAATGGATGATAGAAACCCAACCCGAAAATTTGCAATTAAAACCATTTTTCGAAATACATGATACAATGATTTTCCCTTCTCAAATCCCACAGGATGTCCACCTCTTTGCTAATAAAGAATAATATACAAATAAAATAAATACTGTTAGTGAGTGAGAGTAGGGATTTTTAGGTTTTTACAAAGGAAAGTGATGCTTGTTTTTTAAGTGCAGGGAAGAAGATGATGTTATTAGCTCTGATAGCCTCCATTTATTGGTAGGCTGAGCCTTATCTACAGTACAATAGATTTTACATATATACCCTTACACACTTTAATTATTTACATAGCCATTAATACCATCTGCTGTCTACCGGTGCTTTCATTTATTTAATCCCTCTTCACCGATCCGGTGCTTTCATTCCTAACACTCCGGGGTTTTGGGAGAGTTTGTTGAGATTGTGCCACCTCACCGATCCGTGTGCCCTTTTTTTTATTCCTGTTTTGGTGGAGTCCTAAACATGGAAATGCTTTATGAGGGGGATATAATCTAGGGGATATTCTTCCTATTTGGTTGAGTCCTGTTTTGGCAACCCCCTCCATATGTGTTCATCTCCATATATTGGTGACTCTTGATCCTATTATAAATAGGGGTTAGCCTCCCTTAGCCATATGATGGTTCAGTAATATACAACACTAGTGAGAATTCAGAGAGGGAAAGCTTTGAGCTTTTCAGGCGGTTCTTCCGACGAACGGCGGCAGCAGGTGGTGGCATCTGGCGCGCAAGGTTGCGGCGCATCCGGTCACCTCAGGCGAGGCGACATCCGGCCGGCCACCTGCAGTAGGCCCCAGAGGTTCGTCGGAATCAGGCGCGGCGACGGCGGCAGCAGGCGCAGAGGCGGCGATACATGCAGAGCTAACGGAGGCGGCGCATCCGGTCACCTCAGGCGAGGCGACATCCGGCCGGCCTCCAGAAGGTGACTCCAGGCGTTCGGCGGCTTCAGGCGGCTGATCCAGGCGGGATCGGCATCAGGCGGCGGAAGCAGGCGGTGATTCCAGCGGGGAAGATAGACAGTGTTTTCTGTTTTCTCTTGTTGTATCTTGTAACCTCATCTGTTTTAGTGGATCTTTCTGGCGCGCTCTCCCCGTGGACGTAGGAGCCCAACTCCGAACCACGTAAATTCCTGTTGTCGTCTGTGTGCTTGGAATCTCGCTCCGTTATTTTATTTTGCGCTATTATTTGCTCGATTTAATTCCGTTGCGCTACCGCGGTACTCGGTCCGATTGTCCAACAATTGGTATCAGAGCGAGGTTCCGCGGGGGTGATCGTCTGGACGTTCCGGTTTTCTGATTTGGGTCAACGGTGGGTGACGACATTGGTCCGCTCCCTATCTTCCCAGATCGGTTCCGCGAATATCATCTTGATCGCCCAGTAGCACTGCGAGCAAATCAATGGCGGCAAAATTCGAGATTTCCAAAATACGATGACACAATTGATTTTGGTCTGTGGCAAAAACGGATCAAAGCGGTGGTCGAGTTCGCGCAGAGAAAGGGCTTTGGCGAAGACAAAATCTTCGCAGCCGTGGAGAAGAAGGGTAGAGTGTCATCTCAGAAGTGTCCAGGCACCGCAAGGGGAGCCATCTGGCTCAGGAGTCCCACCAAGGAACTCAGGTTTACTCAGGAGAAGGTGGAGCTGCTCAGTGCTAGTTGTCTTGCAAAAGACATAGTCTATCGTGCAAGGATAAAGCAAATCGGAGTGCGCCACCAGGAGTCGAGGGAGTTCGCTGGAGGTGGAGGCATGGAGCTGCGGAAGATCTCTACGGAGGATATCGGTACGAACATGCGGACGAAATCCGTGACAGGAGTCAAGTTCAAGAACGGTCTTGACTTGACTCATTCTGAGGCATGTTGATCGAGGGGGACCCCAGGGAGAGGGGGTTTGTAGTCGTCAGTAGGGGAGATCCAGGTTGGAGGTAGAGTTACGTTCGTTAGGCTTCGAGGTGGAGTTCATCGCGTGAGGTGTCAAGGTGGAGTTTGTTGAGATTGTGTCACCTCACCGATCCGTGTGCCCTTTTTTTTATTCCTGTTTTGGTGGAGTCCTAAACATGGAAATGCTTTATGAGGGGGATATAATCTAGGGGATATTCTTCCTATTTGGTTGAGTCCTGTTTTGGCAACCCCCTCCATATGTGTTCATCTCCATATATTGGTGACTCTTGATCCTATTATAAATAGGGGTTAGCCTCCCTTAGCCATATGATGGTTCAGTAATATACAACACTAGTGAGAATTCAGAGAGGGAAAGCTTTGAGCTTTTCAGGCGGTTCTTCCGACGAACGGCGGCAGCAGGTGGTGGCATCTGGCGCGCAAGGTTGCGGCGCATCCGGTCACCTCAGGCGAGGCGACATCCGGCCGGCCACCTGCAGTAGGCCCCAGAGGTTCGTCGGAATCAGGCGCGGCGACGGCGGCAGCAGGCGCAGAGGCGGCGATACATGCAGAGCTAACGGAGGCGGCGCATCCGGTCACCTCAGGCGAGGCGACATCCGGCCGGCCTCCAGAAGGTGACTCCAGGCGTTCGGCGGCTTCAGGCGGCTGATCCAGGCGGGATCGGCATCAGGCGGCGGAAGCAGGCGGTGATTCCAGCGGGGAAGATAGACAGTGTTTTCTGTTTTCTCTTGTTGTATCTTGTAACCTCATCTGTTTTAGTGGATCTTTCTGGCGCGCTCTCCCCGTGGACGTAGGAGCCCAACTCCGAACCACGTAAATTCCTGTTGTCGTCTGTGTGCTTGGAATCTCGCTCCGTTATTTTATTTTGCGCTATTATTTGCTCGATTTAATTCCGTTGCGCTACCGCGGTACTCGGTCCGATTGTCCAACATTCTTCACCCTTTTCTGTTTTTCATCGGGCTTCTCCAGATTAGGTCATCCTGACAATCTTCCCCTTAAGCTGGAGAAGGTCGGACGCCAAGTGCTGCTCTCATACGCAGAAATGTGTCTCTAGGAAGCGCCTTTGTCATGATATCGGCTATTTGCTCTTCTGATTTGCAATGACTAAGACTGATCTTTTCGAGCTCAACTTGTTCTCGAATGAAATGATGTCGCAGTTCGATATGTTTACTTATGTTATGAAATACGGGATTCTTTGCCAACGCGATTGCTTATGTATTATCACATCGCAAATGAATTTTGGGGATTTTGTTATTATATGCTTCATTTTGCTTTATTTCTTAATTTGTTTTCTACCCAACATTGTAACTGTTGTAACCACGATGCTATTATTACCTAGGAAGAAGACATAACCAGTTGTGCTTCTGCGATCTTCTTGATCCCCTGCCCAATCTGCATCGACATATCCAAATAACTCCCAGTCTTTGTATTTTTGAAACAACAACCCATAGTGTTTTGTTCCTTGCAAGTAGCCGAGTATTCTTTTGGCTATCGCATAATGATGGATGCTTGGATTAGAGACATACCGTGAAACCATGTTGACTGCGTGCTCTATATCCGGTCTGGTATGTGTAACATATAACAATGAGCCAACTAATGATCTGTATGCTTCTGCATCAACACGTGCTTAACCATCTCTCTTTTTATGCAGCTTTTCATGTGTTCCCAGCGGTGTGAGTGCAACATTGCACTTTTCTAGTTGATATTTTTTCAATAGCTCCATTATATATTTTTCTTGAGACACAAATATGGTTTCTTTCATTTGCTTTACTTGCATTCCTAAAAAGAAATGAAGCAGCTCAAGATCTTGCATTTCATACCTTTGGTTCATCATTTGTTTGAATTGTTGAATCTGATCAGATGAGGTTTCAGTTACAATTATGTCATCCACATATACACACACTATGAGAATGTGTACTGGATCACTTTTAGTATATAAAGAGACTTCAACTGGGCAACGTTGGAAACCTGTTGCAAGAAAGTACTGATCCAGATTAGCCTTCCAGGCTCGTGGAGCTTGACGCAATCCATACAACGCTTTATGTAGCTTATATACATGGTTCTCCTTACCCGGTACTTCAAATCCCTTTGGTTGCTCAACATATACATCTTCCATGATTATTCCGTTTAAAAATATTGTTTTAACATCCATTTGATATAAGGATAGCTTATGTATAGCAGCAAATGCAAGAATGAAGCGGATTGTTTCAAACCTTGCCACGGGTGCAAAGGTTTCTAAGAAATCTCTTCCTGGCTGTTGTGTGAATCCTTTTGCGACTAAGCGGACTTTATATTTGATCAATGTACAACTCATATTCGACGAGGGTGGGCCCTACCACCGCCAGGTCATCAAAAGTCAAAGTCAACAAGGCAAGACCTGGGTCCAGATCAGCACCCCAGGTCGCGGAAGGTTCGGGCGAGTATGGCGAGCTCCCCAGGCCAACTCGCCAGGTGGCGACTATGACCAGATACTCGCCTCTTCCAGGCGAGCTCCCCAGGGAAGTCGCCAACTCGCCAGGGTGGGGGTATAAGTAAGACCCCCCTCTCTTTGGTTTTCCCTATAAATAGGACCCCAGGGGTACGAAAGAGGACACAAGCAAATCTCGGCCTGAGCCCTCGCGAGTTCCAACAACTGCCCTTGACTCGTTATTGCTCAAGCTCGCCTCCTTCGTACCTAGCTCGGCCAATCTGATTGAGAAGGGGTTGCTTCTCCTAAGCAATTGGGTACGTGGTGGGACCTTCCTGCCGCAGCAACCTGGGGTCTTGTTTGCGCAATTTGCTTCTGTTTCCCGACCAGAGATCATCTTCTCGACGGCCGACCAGTAACTTCAGGTTGCCTAGTCCGATTTCTGAGGTTGAGAAATTTCTCGGCTTCAACAATCAATGCTCCATTTTCATCTTTTTTACTTTATATATCCACTTTACTCCAATTACATCTTTCTCTTGGGGCTTAGTGGTTAAAGACCAGGTAGCATTCTTTTCTATAGTTGTCATTTCTTCTTGCATAGCTGTTTTACAATGCATTTGTTTTGCAGCCTCTTCATAGGTATTGGGAATATCAGTAAACAATGCAAGTTCACATTGTTGATATATATCTTCTAAGCTACATTCCTTATGGGGAGATGATGACTCTGAGCTTTCTGACTCGTCACCGAGTTCTTCTACTTGTTGTTTCCCAATAGCTGGTTGGATGGATTGTTGTGGGTCTGCTGCATGATCAACCACAGTTGTCTGAGGAAATGTGATTGGCTCTTGTTCTGATTCCCACAACCAAGATTGTTCTTCATTAAAAATCACATCTCGTGAAATAACCAAGCGTTTAGTTTGGGGATTGAATAATCAATATGCTTTGGATGCATCATCATATCCAATGAATAACAACTTTTTCTGTTTTATCTTCTAACTTCCCCTGTTTCTCTTTCAATGCATATGTCATACACCCCATGACTCTAAAATGAGCTACAGAGGGTTTTCTACTATATAACCTTTCATATGGAGTTATGGATGGATTTGCCTTGGTTGGGATCCAATTGAGTATATATACCGTTGTGTTTGTTAGTTCTCCCCAAAACTCTTTAGGCAATTGCATATGCAGCATCATTGCTCTGGACATTTCCAGAATAGTTCGGTTGTGCCTTTCTGCCACTCCATTTTGCTGGGGACATCAAGGGGCTGACAGTTCTCTTCGTATACCTGCTTCACGACAATACGTGGCAAATTGGTGTGACATAAATTCCCCACCTCTGTCAGTTCGTAGGCAAGTAATATGATAGTTTAAGTGCTTTTCAATCATGTGATGATAGGCTTTGAAAGCTTCAAAAGTTTGGTCCTTTGTTGTTAGATGAATAATCCACATATAACGGGAATAATCATCTACTAACAAGAGGAAATATCTTTTGCCTCCTATGGAATTTACTTGAGAGGGTCCCCATACATCACTATGCATTAGTTCCAAGGGCCTTTTACTTCTATACAAGGTTCTCCGTGGGAATGGTAATTTGTGCGCTTTACTGCGTACACAACTATCACAAAATGTGGGTTGACCTTGGATGTTGGGCAAACCTTGCATTATTTGTTTAGTACTACATGCTTTTATAGCTGCCCAATGCATGTGTCCAAGCCTCCTGTGCCACAACATGGACTCATTCTCTCCTTTTGGCTGATTTGTTAATGTAGCTTGAGTAAGAACATGAGTATCCAAATAAAACACTCTATTTGATGATATGGGAACTGTTATAAGTGACACTTTGCTTTGCTGCTCACTAATGTGACATAGTCCATTAGAAAATAATACTTTATACCCCTTTTGTAGTAACATTCCCACACTCAGGAGATTTTGTGTTAGGCCTGGTACCCATAGCACCTCAGAAATCGTTTTCATTTGACCTTGTTTCGTAATAATACCTACTGTGCCTTTACCTTCAATTTGAAGTGAGTTACCATTACCCAAATATACATGGGATTTATATGTTTCATCTAATATGCTGAATTGTGATTTGTATCCACTCATATGGCTTGAGCTCCCACTGTCTATATACCATCAAAATGCATGAGCATCCTGTACCTCAGCTGTGTTGCATGTGAAAAACAGGGAATTAGTGTTCTCCGTTAGATTGGCCTCTTATTTACCTTTAAACCAACAATCCTTATCCAGATGAGTTGGTTTTCTACACCGCTTGCACTTATAATAGCATTCCATCGGTGTATGGTTAAATTTATTGCAAAGAGAATAATATTTCGTAGGGTGTGTAGTATACTACTCCTTATTTTTTATGTTTCTTTTCTGCAACTGTTTGACTTGCTGTATTTTATATGGTTTCTTTGGGTATTCTCCCATATAGCTGCCCAACTACAACTGTGTTTGCATGGCTTGTTCAATTGGTGGTGGAGCACATTGCTTCATAAGATCCTCATTGAGATTGTAAGGAGCCTAACAACTCAGTTAAGGTAAGTGTATCCATATCCTTAGATTCTTCAATAGCTGCAATAACATGCTCAAACTTACGTGGCAAGCTTCTCAGTACCTTGTGCACAATCTGTTGATCATCGATGACTCGACATAAATTTCTGATCTTGTTAACAATATTTGCTATTTTTGCATAAAGTTCTTGCACAGTTTCATTAATTTTCTTGCATATTTATGGCATCTAACTGCTGCCAAAGAGTATGTACCTTGATGGATATTACTTTCTTTGATCCTTTAAATTCTTCCTTTAAGGTATCCCATGCCTGCTTAGCAGAGGTTGCACCAAGGATTCGAGGAAAAATTGTATTGGATAGGCCTTGTTGAATGAGGAGAAGAGCCTTAGCGTTCTTAATTTTCTCTTCTTTTACTGGTTTGGGCACGTCACCTTCTTTAGCAGTAGTTTGCATTCCTTTCTCAACCACATCTAGTAAATCTTGATAATCAAACAGCGTTTGCGTACGAGCGCTCCATAAATCATACATATCACCATCAAAAATGAGTACTCCAGCTTGGCTATATTGTGGAATAGAACTGGTAGATGATGAGGCCATTTTCGTCTCTTAGCTTCCTTCTTTAGGTCTATATCATCTCTCTCTCTCGCACCTCCTCTTCGTCTAATGGATGGGATTTAATCCCCCAACCCTCTGATACCAGATGTTAGTGAGTGAGAGTAGGGATTTTTAGGTTTTTACAAAGGAAAGTGATGCTTCTTTTTTAAGTGCAGGGAAGAAGATGATGTTATTAGCTCTGATAGCCTCCATTTATCGGTAGGCTGAGCCTTATCTACAGTACAGTAGATTTTACATATATACCCTTACACACTTTAACTATTTACATAGCCATTAATACCATCTGCTGTCTACCGGTGCTCTCATTTATTTAATCCCTCTTCTTCACCCTTTTCTGTTTTTCATCGGGCTTCTCCAGATTAGGTCATCCTGACAAATACATGTCATCACTGTACAAATGAGACAGATCAATACAATTTTCTCAAATGCAGCTTTACGCACAACTTGCACTTCTCAGAGACTTGTGTCACTAGCGAAGCTTTTCCATATCGACATACAATGTTTCTCAAACCATGAATAATGCCACAAAGGT
The DNA here is from genome assembly GCA_039513925.1 of Platanthera zijinensis. Lineage (NCBI taxonomy): Eukaryota > Viridiplantae > Streptophyta > Magnoliopsida > Asparagales > Orchidaceae > Platanthera > Platanthera zijinensis. The sequence goes on along the minus strand of CM077089.1, from coordinate 176,841,118 downwards.
AATCTCCTCAAAGCTTACAAAATCTGAGAAAAAGATATTATTAATTAAGTATTTTAGGTTCTTTGTGTATGTACGGCGTGGTATATATATACTCTATCATTTTAGGGTTTGGATCATTTGGAACCGCCCACTTTCAGTAATCGTCTTTGTTCTTGATCTAGTGAAAAAATGAGCAACTGTCCATAAGCATAGTCCATCTTGGGATGAACAGCGTTTGTGTCCCCGTGCTTTGATTTTTTGATCAATCTCCTATCATTTCAATGACATATATTATATTGATTCCTTCGGTGTTCAGCGTACCGCAGCAGTGAAAGTTTCCCAATTCAATAATCCCAACAATGGACCAAGATCTTCCCAATAATACACAAATTGCACCTCTAATTACCCGTGGATCTATATATTTTCACTTGCAAACATCTGAATCTACTTCAATTGATTGATTTCTAACCTGATTTTTTCCGCATAGGATGGAAACCGCTCCAAGCAACAGGAAATTAATTAAAGATGATTGAAAGAATAATCAGCTGATATATTTTCCAAGTGTGCAAGGAAGATAAAGATTCAATATTTGATCCTATTCCGCGTTACTCCGTCGAGTGGGGAGCTTGGCAACGTAACTCTGCTTGAGACTTCGTTAGCCATAATAATTCAAAGCCCTAAAAAAGAGGTCTTTTCGAGCATTTGATGAAATTGTATTGTAAAAGCTCTATAATTAAGCGTACTTCATTGAGAATAGTCCTAAGACAGGTAATCTATGTATAAGTACTCGCATGTCACTTATAGAAATTGTCAAAACAGTACAATTCAGCTTAATATGAGTTGAGATGAACAAAAACGAACAATACAGTTCATATTAATGGGCCCAGTCATTGCACAATGTGTAATGGTATATAAAAAGAGACAATCACATACACAATCATTTTTGGGGGATGCTTTCGTCACATGTGTTTTCTCAATACCTAGGCTCCGTTTGGGAGGACTTATTTTCACCGGTAAAGCGGTCACGACCGCATGAACCTGGCCTTAATTAAGGTCCGGTTCATGCGGTGGTGGCCTCTTGACCGGTGAAAATAAATCCCCCCCAAACGGAGCCCTAGTTGATCCAAGATGAAGTTATCCGATCAAGCCATTATAATCTACCAAGAATTCCATTCAAAAAACCTAATCTTTTTTTTTAACAAGACATAAGCACCCACTTTCATAAGCATACACCGCCACCACCATAATCATCTTTTCTAGATAATAATAATATAATACGATATATAAAACAAAATAAGAACACGATGCACAAGAAATAATTTAAATATATGAATCATTAAAATAATAATATAGATATGTTAAGATTGAGAATCATGCTTTCACACGTACTCATGCAGGCCCGTTTAATTTGTGGAGGAAAATAAAAGGAGGTTTCGCATCTTAAGTTTCTAAATATATTTTTTTGCTGTTTTTTTCTTGCATGCTTGTGGGATAAGTTTCAACCTTCCCAAATCAGGTCCATCGTGTTCATTATTAATCGGTGGTTAATTAATTGTTCTGGGTACGTGTTGGCAGTGAATTGTGTACATGAGCAAAGGATGGGAGTTGTGGTCCTGTGGAGATGAAAATGCTTAGGTGGATGTGTGGACACACGAGATTGGATAAAATTAGGAATGCACGTATCATGGATAAGACAGGAGTAGCACCAATTGCAGAGAAGATGCGAGAAGCTCGTCTAAGATGGTTTGGACACGTACGAAGGAGACCATTAGAGACACTTGTTAGGCGTTGTGAGAGTCAAGTCACTAGACATGTTAAACGAGGGAGGGGTAGACCAATAAAGACTTGGAATGAAAATATAAGGAAAGACATGATGTGCATAGACATTAGTGAGATATGACAAACACAATGGCGACAAAGGATCCATATAGCCGACCCCACTATAGTGGAATAAAACCTTGAATGTTGTCATTATAATTGTTGTAGTTGTTTAATTAATTGTTGAACTGAAAAGTATAAGTCGTTGTAAGAATGGCCGGACACGATCAGGCCTAAGGGGCCTCATCAAGCTCGGGTTCGGGGAGGATAAAGTGCAGCGAATGTACTGTACCGTAAAGTGCAGGCGATCCGACGGCTACGAGTCCATCTTAGCTCGCGCGGAGATGCGTGCACATCTTAACTCGTTTTGAGATGTGTGCGCCGAGATGTGCACGCATCTCCGCGTGCTCGCATCCATCGAATCGGTAAAGTGCAGCGGCTCACATCCGTCGGATCGCGCTGCACTTTATCCTCCCCGAACCCCATCAAGCTCTCGTGATTCTGACAAGTCTCTCATACTTTTTTTTTTAAAGTTGCTTTACATGATGAAATAATACTTATAACTAAACTTTCTTTTTTGATTGTATACTTAAAATAGGATTATTCACGAATTCAATTATATATTTATGTATATTGAGAGTTTGTGAGCGGCGGAAGTGTCATCTTGTTAGGGTAATGGGCAAAATGATTAGTGAATTTAGATTTCTCTCGTCGAGGCAATGAATTTTGACTACTTATATTTCAAAAACGGCGGTCAGGCAACTCCGATAAGATGAATGCATTCAATTTTTTTGTTAGAGAAAGTTAATGTCAGACCCCTCTTGTTAAAATTTCTATAACCCAGTGACGCATTCCTATGGCGAGCGACGAACATAGGAAAAAAATAATATGCATTCGACGCAAATGAGCTGAATGTATCGAATACAATCCACTATATTGCTAGATCTAAATCACTACATTTCTATTTCATTTAAATCATTTTTTCTTGAATCCGCCACTGCATATAGGGCACGAGGTTAGTGCACTATGACTTATGACTTGTGTGAGTATATATATATATATACTGATATATAATAATCTAAACTTTGCATTAGTTTTAATAATACAATCGTGAAATGACGACAGTTATGTCTTCTTTGTGGCCGTGACGGCGTGATCCCTTTCAAGTTGCGTTACGGCTTCTAACATTCAACGGATTGCTGGCCGTAGAAAGGAAGTTCCAACTTCCGAGCATGAAATGTCTGAATTTGACTGTCATTATTTATTATTTTTCTTATTTACCAATTAGTTATTATTCTGTTCCCACGCCCGGCTTAAATTAATATTCTTACAAATAATACTATCAAAGTTATATGACATCAGTCCCTCCAACTTTATTGAGTTGGTATATTATGTATGTTTGATGGGGTTTCCCCGAAAATTTTTGAGTCAAATCGGAAGGATTTGGACCAAGAATGCGTTGGGAAAGTCAACCAGATCGAACAAGTCGCGCGCGACACGCCACGCTCCCCTAAGGCCCGGAAACACTCGAGCGGAGGGCAAAACTCACGCACGCGCACAAGCAGCGCCCCCGCACGCGTACGGCCAGCCCGCGCAGGCACACGCGGCCAGCGCGTGCCCGACCGCCGCCGCCAACGGGCATCCTGCCCTGCCAGCCCGGACCGCCCGGGGGCACTTTCGTCATTTCGCGAAATTTGGTGATCCAGGTGACAGAAATAGATCAACGTCATTTACGACACAAATCACGCCCCCACGCAATTACCAACACGACCCTCCAGAAAACTATAAATAGACTCTCAAACCTTCATTCGAGGATAAACAACTCTAGAGGCTAGAAAGAGCCCTGAGGTTTTCCAGTGAGGCCGTGGACTTTGGCCGATCATTCGCTCAAGAAATCGCTCTGCTCCCCTTCTAGCGCAAATGTTTCATTAGACTTCAAATACACGACGTTCGTCTCCGCGAGAGCGCTCCCGCCAAGGCTCCGTTTCAACATGAGTGCTAGCATCGAGACTACGTGGATTTAAAGATTTCTCCCAGCCGGAACACTTCCATCGAGGTTCCGTAGAGTTAGTCATTTTTTTGGTCGAAGCGCTTCCATCAAGGCTCTGGGAACTTAGATTCTTTTTCATCATCTTCATAATTTGTACTTGTAACGGAGAGGTGGTCTGTCACCCTCCAAGGAAACATCCCAAACTCTTGTAATCTCCAAAGAAATAGTGGATTTTGGCTCGACACAGATCCAACCACGTGGTTTTTCACCCTTTACGGATTTTCCACGTAAAAAAAAAATCTTTTGTCATTTGCTACTATTTTTCTTCGACTTTTTGCGTACCCGATCCGACTCTGAGCTAAGGCGGACTGATTCTCCGGATCGAAAAAAACCGGGTGCCCCGGAACAATGTTAATTTAGGATGTGAGAGTGTTGAGGCATTGAGCAAACTTCCGCCGTGTTTGAATAATGTTTTGGTCTATAGGGGAGATAATATCGGTCCGTCGATTTTCTATATAAGCTAACATCAAGCGCCAAAAGTGCCACACCAATGAATTTCGGCATTTGGTTACATTTGTACCCAATAATGGGTTTAGGTGAGAACTGATGGGGTCCCCCCTGAAATTTCTGAGCCAAATTAAAAGGATTCGGACCAAGGACGAGTGGGAAAATACAACCCGAACAAACAAGTCACGCGCGGCACATCACGCTCCCCTAAGGCATGGTAACACCCAAGCAGAGGGCAAAACCCACGCAAGCGCATAGGCAGCGCCCCCATGTGCGCACAACCAACCCACGCAGGCACGCGCGGCCAGCGCGCGAGGCCTGCTCGCGCGGCCAGTGCACGCACACACACAACCTGTGCAAATGCGCGACCGCGCTTGACCAGCCCGTGTGGTCGCATGCGCGTATGCCACCGGCGGCCGCCGTCGTCGCCATCGCCGCCTCTGACCGCCTTTGGCCGCATCCGACCGCCGTTGCCATCGGGCGCCTTGCCCGGTCCGCCTGGACCTCCAGGATCGCCCAGGGGGCACCTTCGTCACTTCGATAATTTTAGTGATCCGTGTGATTGAAACAGTTCGACGTCATTCATCGGCACAAATTCCGCTCTAGCACAATTGCCGACGTATCTCTCAAGAAAACTATAAATTGGTCATCATGCCTTCACTTTAAGACAAGCAACTGTTGGGTTGGCTCCGCTCAAGGTATTCTACGTATACCTATCAAGTTTGGAATAGGTATATATAGTACCTCCAGCGTAGAGCGTAACCCTAGAACGACACGAACCCAATAACCCGTTCCGAGTCGGACCCGACACGAGCGGACATATAACTCATTATCTCTAACAATCTCCTCCTATGTCCGCTGTGAACCCGACGTCGGAAAAGGGGGTGGTTTGTGAAATGTTCAGCCAAACGTGAATCATTCACAACCGTGTCCGACACCTGTTAAAAATTATTAGACTTAACAAGAAAAAATAGTATGCACGCATAAACAGAATGAAAGTTCAGCCACATCACAGCATGTCTCAGATACAATCCGGGCACAGGCCCTAAACGCCTAGCGTCCCAAATCAAACAGAGAGCAACAAAAGTCTAAACAAACAGGTGAAAGAAAAAGAAGAGCTAAACATTGCTCTGAAACAGAGATACCAAAAAGAAGTCTAACCATACTCTAACTGCCATTATCCAGAAGATCACCATGATCAGGATCCCAGTCTACCAGTGCTCCTCCTTGATCAGCAGCCCCTATAATTTCCAACAGAGAATTTCATTTTAGAATGAATTCAAACCTTAGAAATATACAGATATCTAGTTCTACTAAAAGAACTTAGTATTATCATTTCCATTATTATTAGTGTTGGCTGGGAGGACGCTTCTATAAAGTATTATAGATTAACCGCAGAATCAGATATCTGTTTCCAAATGAAACGATTTACTGACTTCTGGACGCAACAGCTATATCTGTGTTCCTATATGGAATGTCACGGTTACTGCTCTTCTAGAGTTGACTGGAACTCATCAAGTTTGGAATGGAACCAATTAACAAGAGAAAAGTCCAACCAAGTCAGATCGTGTTATCAAGTTTGGAATAACACTCTCCTCCAGGGCAAGATAGTCGAATCTAGATGAAGTTGTTAGCATCAGATTTGGAATGAAACAATTTACCAGATCCGTATTCAGCAACCAAGAGCATCAACGGAGCACAACATGCTTGTTTGACAAAGGAAATCTGACTAATCAAAACATTCGGACAAAGGCTGAGCTAAGTCGCCTAGTCTTGACCTAAGGCCGAACTAAATCGCCTTGAGTCCCATTTCCCCCACTGTTTTGATTAATCTGTCTTTGGGCATTCCTTTCGTCAATGGATCAGCCAGATTATCCTTCGAACGCACATCGATCAAAGTGATAATTCCTTGTTCTTTTAGATAATTCAACAAGGCATGTCTCAGTCGTACATGTCTTCTCTTAGTGTTATAGAGAGCATTCTTTACAACTTGAGCTGCTGCTTGATTATCACAATACAAGCTCAACGAGTTGACTTGTAACTTAGACAAGGGTATGTCTAGAATCAGGTTTCTGATCCAATCTGCCTCTTTACCAGCTGAAGCTAAGGCAAACAACTCGGCTTCCATAGACGACAGTGTTATACAAGTCTGTCTTTTGGATTTCCAAGTAATAGCAGCTTCACCCAAAGTGAATATATATCCACTGGTAGACTTGCTGTTCCCAATTTCTGAACACCACGAGGCATCAGAGAATCCATCCACAGCGGGAGGATAACCAGTATAGCACAAGGCATGATCTTTGGTACCTCTTAGGTATCTCATCAGCCTATCTAGGGCATCCCAATGCTCTTTGCCTGGACTACTGGTAAAGCGACTCAGCATGCCAACCGTGAAGGCAATGTCTAGTCTAGTGCAACTTGTGGCGTACATGAGACTGCCAATTATTTTAGAATATTTTAATTGATCAATGTTGGTCCCTTCGTTAGGACTCAACTTAACATTGTGATCAAACGGTGTCTCAACTGGCCTACAGTCTTTATATCCCCAGGTAGAAAGTAGTTGCTCTATATAATGAGCCTGGCTAAGGGTTACTCTACCCTTGTCAACTCTAACTTTCATACCTAACAGTGTATCCACAGGACCAAGGTCCTTCATGTCAAAAGCTTCTGCGAGAGTGGATTTGACGTCCCTCACTGCAGCAAGATCTGAACCCAGAATCAGCATGTCATCCACATATAGACATATGATGACTGTTTGATTGGACAACGAGCGGTGATAGAGACACTTGTCTGAAAGACTGGACTGAAATCCAATGCTCTTTACCACTTGATCAAACTTCATGTGCCACATCTTAGGCGCTTGTTTAAGCCCATAGATTGATTTATTTAGTTTGCACACTTTGTCTTTTAGATCTTTATGAACATAACCTTCAGGTTGTGTCATATAGATCTCTTCATCAAGCTCTCCGTTCAAGAAAGCTGTCTTCACATCCATTTGATGAACTATGAAGTTTTCGATAGACGCTAAAGCTAGAAGAATTCTAATAGTCGATAGGTGACACACAGGTGAGTAAACGTCGAAATAGTCTATTCCCGCTTGTTACTTATAGCCTTTAGCTACTAGACGCGCTTTATACCTGGCTATAGACCCATCACTATATAATTTCTTCTTCAGCACCCACTTACATCCTAGGATTTTTGCTCCTTTCGGCAGGTCAACTAGATGCTAAGTGTTGTTTTGTAGCAGCGAGTCCATCTCATCGTCGATGGCTTCTGCCCATATCAATGAATCTCTAGATCTCATTGCTTCCTGATAGGAGAATGGATCATCTTCTAAGTGATAGGTGACGAAATTCTCACCAAAATTCTTAGGGATTCTATCTCTTGTAGACGCTCTAACAAGAACAGGTTCCACCTCTAGAGGTTGGGAAGTAGTGCTAGAGAGGCCAGCTTCAGGTTCTACAGTAGATTCTACAATCACATCAGTAGACCCGGAGACGGTTAAGCCATGATCTTTGATAAATTTGTGTTCAAAGAAAATAGCATCTCTAGACTCTATCACTGAATTAGTGGATAGATCCAGAAACCTGTCAGCTGCACTATCTTCTGCACTACCTAGGTAAACACATGTTGTTGTTCTAGGTCCCACCTTAGGTCTCTTAAGGTCTTGTAACCGCACATAAATGATACAGCCCCAAGTCTTTAGAGTGTCATATCTACAAGGATGACCATGCCACAGCTCATACGGGATAGAGATGAGCTTGGAGTGAGGCACTCTATTTAGAATGTGATTCGCAGTAAGCACTGCTTCTCCCCAAAACAAATTAGGCATGCCAGCTGTTAGGAGCATAGAATTCAACATTTCTGTTAAAGTTCTATTCTTACGCTCAGCAACGCCATTAGACTGGGGTGAGTAAGGAGCTGTGGTTTCAAGGATTATGCCCTCATAGGCACAAAATTCCCTAAACTCAGTTGCAGTGTATTCTCCTCCTCGATCACTTCTAAATCTCTTAATTTTAAGATTCAACTGATTTTCCACACGAGACTTAAAAATTTTAAAAGTCTCAAAGGCCTCATCTTTCGATCTCAACAAATACACATGACAATATCTCGAAAAATCGTCTATGAAGGTAATTAGATACTTCTTTCCCCCTCTAGTGATATGACTTCGGAAATCACAAAGGTCTGAATGTATCAATTCTAGAAGTTGTGTGCTCCTAGACACCGACTTGAAAGGCGTTCTAGTGATTTTGGTTTGCGCACACACCTCACACTTGTCAAATCGAATAGACAGATTTAAAGGAATGTTTTGACTCTTAGCTAGGTCTAGCATTTTCCTATAGTTCACATGTCCTAGTCTGTTATGTAACAACTTCGGATCAATAAGATTAGAACTCACTTGGTTAATGCTATCGTTATTTAGGCTAAGTCTGTACATTCCGTTGATCATATACGCACACCCAAAATAATGTGAATTGACCATTAAGGTCATTCTACCGTTTTGAGTCGTGAAGGACATCCCAGCCTTATCTAATAAGCTAATGGAAATCAGATTTTTAGTTATGGAGGGAACTAGTTTAACATTAGTTAGAAATAAAGTTTTACCTGAAGAGAGTACCAGCTCAGCTGTCCCAGTATGAGTGACAACAGTCTCTCCTCCATTGTAATTTTCCACCTTCTTCTCGACTGCTACGACTTCTGAGAGAAGACCTCGGTCATTAGTGACATGACAGGTAGCACCACTATCCAGCCACCACTCTGAGGATGTACTGCAGTGACTACTCCCGACCATAGCCACAAATGGCCTGGGATCCGGGTCGTCGACCGGCAGATGTCCATTGTTTTGATCCTCGAGGCGGATGAGTCTCTTGAGATCATCTAGAGTGGTCTCCTCCTCCAGTCGAAAAGAGATCAACCCAGGAGGCAGCTTGTGCAGAATCAGACTCACAAAGAGACTATCGGATAATACGGACTGTTCGTCCGCCAGCTTGAGACGCAGTTTTTCCAGTTCTACAATTTGGGAGGTGATTGAAAAGTTTGTATCAAATTTAAAGTTAAAGAATTGCTCGCTAAGAGGAATTCTCAACAACCCCTCCTCCTCTTGGAAGCACGCATTCAAGCGATCCCAGAGCTCCTTTGCAGTCTTACAGCCATCGTAGGTCATGGCGAGACGAGGACATAAGGATCTTCGGAGGTAGTCCCTGCATAAAACATCGTCTTTTCCCCACTGAAATATGTCCACATCCTCTCGGGTAGTGGCGTAATCGCTCAGAACTGTGTAGAAAAAAATCACGTTCTTTCATCCCTAGCTTGACGTGCAGTTTCCAAACTTGGAAATCAGTGGGAGCGAACGACTGAAGCTCCACAATATCGAGTGAACTACACCTCGACATCTCAATTTAGCTTGAACAGAAAAATAAGTAAGAAGTCACCTGATCCGCGCGACAGACGACCCAGTGTCTTTGGATCCAATCCAGAAATATATTTGCTCCTCCTCTTCGATGCACTTCCTCCAATTTCCCTTGAACGAAAATAGAAAGAGAATATGTGGATATCTGCCTCTATGAACAATACTTTAGCCTCCACAATTTTTCACAAAAAGGAGAACAGAGCTTTGCTTGACACTTGATTTTTTTTTTCAAGAAGAAAATCACGGCTCTCACTCTGGAAGAGGATATGCTTGACTCTTGAAGATAAGAATTTTGCCGCCGCCAAAAGCGATCAATCTGTTTGCAGAGATAGATGTCCCCTTTCTATTCCAGAGGATTGAAAACAAACGATATCATCCACAAATTTCTTCCTCCCAGAACAGTAAATTCTGATCCAAGAATTCACTTTGGATGGAGAAAACTGCAGAGAAGCAGCGCGGCGGTGGGCCTGCACCGCGACGGAACTAGCGAAGAGAGCAACGACCTGGAGCACAACGACGAACACAGCAGCAGAAGCCTAGATCTGGTCCCGATGAGAACAAGCGGCGACAGGATCTACAGAGTGGCGGTGGCTTTCCGATTCAGCAATGGAAATCCATTCTTGATCTTGATACTCCTCCTTGTGATCTGCTCCAGGAAAAACAAAAAGAAAACAGAGGGGTTTTTTTCCCTTTTTATTTCCGATCCTGGGCGGCGACAGAAGCATGAACCACCGGGAGATCTTTCCTTTTACAGATCTGCGAGTTTCTTGCGACCGGATCTGGATCTGCAATGGAAGCAAGCAACTGGCCGACAATATTCCGCCAGCGCTGAGGAATCACAAACTCCGACGGAGGAAACCTTCCGTTCCTTCTTCTCGATCCAAAGATCTGCGATCTGCAATGGGTTGCACGCCAGAAGAAATCTGGAGCGGCAAAAACGATCTTGATCGGCGCCGGAAACAAACGACGGGAAAAAAAAGAAGAAGAACGGGATCGTGATTGATCCGGCGTCCGGGAAGAGAAACTCGCGATCCTTGCAAACGAGAGGCGGCGACGGAAGAATTCGGGAGCGGAGAAACCCTAGCAGAGCGGAACAGTTACCTTGAGAATGTTGGGTTGGCTCCGCTCAAGGTATTCTACGTATACCTATCAAGTTTGGAATAGGTATATATAGTACCTCCAGCGTAGAGCGTAACCCTAGAACGACACGAACCCAATAACCCGTTCCGAGTCGGACCCGACACGAGCGGACATATAACTCATTATCTCTAACAGCAACTTCATAGGATAAAAAAAACTCTGAGGTTTTTCGGCGAGATTGTGGACTTAGACTGATCCTCGGCTCAGGAATTCGCTACACTCCTCTTTTAGCGCAAAGGCTCCAGCAGGCTTCATGGCTCCGTCGACTTAGAGATTTCTTCCTGTCGGAATGCTTCCATCGATGTTCCGTGGACTTGGCAAATTTCTCAGGCCATAGCGCTTCCATAGAGGCTCTGTGGGCTTAGCTATTTTCATCACTTTTGTACCTTGCATTTATAACTGAGAGGTGGTTTGTCATCCTACGAGAGATCATTTTATACACTTGTAAAATTCAAGGAAATAATGGACTTTGGCTTGACACATCCGATCACGTGGTTTTCACCATTTCTGGGTTTTTCACGTAAAAAAATATTTTGTCATTTGCTGATGTTTTTCTTTGAATGTTTGCGTGTCCGGTCCGACTCCAAGCTAATGCGGTCTGATTCTCCGAACCGGGAAAAAACCGAGTGACCCACAATAGTTTGGCGGCATCTGTGGGAAAGTGTTTAATTCCCAAACTCTTCAATAAAACTATGAAAACAATGCTTGCATCGCGCAAGCACGCTCAGCTAACAACAATGACAAAGAAAAGTGCACAGACTACCAGAGACATGGAACTAGAAGAGCACACCAATCCAGCTCCCGCCGACTAACCCGTGGGCAACGCCTCGCTTCATAGAGGATCCACTGTCACTACATCACAGCATTGAGGGAAGAATGCAGCTGCCTGATAAGGGAGCGCCATGCAAAGGCGCTCACCATGCTGTGAAACTTAAGGGCTCATCACACTCCCAAAACGGATATCTCACCTGGAGATCAACCATTACAGATTTCGAGTCAGACAATGCCTGAAGAAACTGCTCGCTCTAAGGAACCCATCGCAGACGAATTGTACGGCGCTGACACCTCCATGCATTTCGCAATCGCACACGAACTTCCTGGGCGTGCGCATGAACTCTTTCATGCGGCTAAAGAACTTGTCGCTCTAACGGATAAAGGACACACTCACAAAGAAGTGAGATGCATAATCAAGGAGGAGTATGGGCACCGCAACGCGAAAGGGAAACACCATGTTCACCACATCTCCCCTCTAACTCCGCAGGTCCTAACACTTTCTCCCCCCCCCCCAGAATCAAGCCCCTAACTTTGTGACACTTTATGGGTCAGGCAACCCTCTGGATCACGTCAGACACTTTGTAGATATCATGCGCATCTACAATACCCCAAACCCGCTCTTGTGCCAAGCGTTCAAGATAACACTAAAAGGAGAAGCTCGCACTTGGTTCCACTCTCTGAAAGAGGGAGATATTTTTGAACTTCGCGAAGCTAACTCAACTTTTCACAGATCAATTTATCACCAATTAGCGAATCATTCAAGACCCCTCCCACCTCTCAAAGATCTGACACATCGAGGGGGAATCAGTTGAGGATTACTTTCGTCGCTTCACTACGGAGGCACGACAGATCCCAGGAGAAAATCCCGAGCTCCTATGCGGTGCTTTCCTTGGAGGACTTCATCAAGTAAATTTCTACTCCAAGAGAATGAGCGAAACGGTACCTATCTACCTTAACCTCATCCATCGAGTCAAGGCTCACAACATGATAGATGAGGCAATTAAGGCGCATCCGTTACAATTCGAAGGAGGCACGAAGAGGAAGAGGGGTCTGAATAAACCATGAGGTATAGGGTAAACGACGAGCGTCAAGACAATCCAAGTCGGGACCCAGGAAATTATCCGCATCCGAATTACACTCCCTTGAACACCACTCGAACCAACATGTTCCTTCCTATCCAAGACAATAATGAGCTTCGCAGGCCCGAGCCGCTCGCGCCAAACAGAGGAAACTTATCGTAATATTGCGACTTCCATTGTGGATACGACCACAAGAAGGAGGGATATAACCGGTTGAAGGATGAGATCGAGCATCTCATCCAACAAGGTCTCCTCGAAAGCTTTGTGCAGGATTCTGCTCTGTGCAAGACCGCACCTTGGAACGACAATCCAGCTAAAGTTCGTGTCACGGCCCGACACAGATAAGCAAAAGACCACGAGCGGGAGGACCCTCCCCCTGAGTAGCGCGTACAATGCCTGCATCTCAACTTCACGCTTTTCCTTTGACATAATAAGTCATAAAACAGAATTGTGTGCATGCTTATGTATCCCTTTTTTATAATATTGTAACTATTTTTTTACTTCTGTCGGCCGCGCACGACCCTTCAAAGTAAGATCCTAAGGAGAACATCTCAAGCTCTGGTGTTGAATCCAAGTGATAAGAAATATGGACCATCTATGAGGCAAAGCATCCCACTCCCACACTGTTGGGTATCTCTCCCTTGCATTGCAGAGCATCCTGCTCCCACGCTGACAGACATTTGCCCCCGCATTGTAGGGCATCCCGCTCCCATGCTGCCAGGTGTTTCGCCCCCGCATTGTAGCGCATTCGGCTCCCATGTTGCCGGGTGTTTCGCCCCACATTACAGGTCTTACCCCTCCCATGCTACCGGGCATTTTTCCCCCACATTGCAGGGCATCCCTCTTCTATGTTATCGAGAGTTTTGCCCCCGCATTGCAGGGCATCTCGCTCCCACGCTGCAAGGCATTTTCCCCCCTGCGTTGCAGAGCATATCGCTCCCACACTGCAGAGCATTTCTCCCCCCACATTATAGGGTATCGCGTTCCTATAATTCCAGGTATCTCGCCCCCACGCCACAGGGCATTTCACCCTTGAGTTGCAAGGCATCTCGATAAGATGGCCCAAGCCCAAGCGAGATCGACGAAAGCCTTTCAGCACCTCTCATGCGAGATCTGCAAAATCTTTTTTGCACCTCCCAGGCAAGATGGACGAAAGTCCTTCTGCACCTCCTAGGTGAGATGGAAAAAGGTCCGTCTGCACCTCCCAAGCGAGATGGACAAAGGTCTGTCCACACCTTCACTTAGACGAACTCTGGTTCTCCTGAGTTGTGAATGAACAAAGCTTATTCGTCACCTCCATCTAGACGGACCCTAGTCCTCTTGAGGTACGAACAAAGGTTTTTTCCATCTCTACCTGGGGCGTGAACGAACAAAGGTTTTTTCCATCTCTACCTGAATGAACCACGGTGTAATGGCCTCCCAAGCACAAGGCTTGAAAGGATGACCACCGACACCCCAACATCCAACTCGAAAGGGTTAAGCCTGAATAGGTTTGTAGACCATGCACCCCAATCCCTCTCCATCTACAGGCGGGTTGTTGGAAGTTGTATCCTCCCTTCGATGAGAAGTGATCCAATTAAGCGCCTCTATGGAGACTTCCCAAGAGGTCACTCATCCCAGAACTACTCATATCCGAGCATGCTTAACTATAAAGTTCTTTCGTTTTCATCACTAATTGAGCTGCAACTCAGATATATTTTGTATAAAGGAGAGGAGGGTCTTTTTTCCTCGCTCAAAATTGGATATGATGGATATATTTTTGGGGGATTTCCGTGTTTGTGCACTGTGTGCAATTTTAAGTTTTGGGGATTTTATGTTAATATATGCATGATGAGCTATGAACTACATACAGTGAAATTCAAGAAGTCAATTGAAAATACGAACATAGATGTTGTGCACGAATTCAACACAGACACTGTGTTTCTAAGCAAAGAAAATTTAATTGATTAGGCCCAAAATGTTGTAAGAAGAATAAGGTTTGTTGTTACAATCTTAAAGGCTGATATGATCACTACACGTGCGAATCCTAGGGTAATGTTTAGTTGTGATAGAGGCGGGTTTCCTCGTGAAAATCAGTGTGGTAAAGGATTTGTCACAAAAAAATTAAGGAAAACAAACTCTAAGCGGTGTGCATGGATGCCCCTTTTTGTTACTTGGTCAGAGACATTTGAATTTGAATGAATTGAGGTTGCTGGTTAAATGTGGAACTCATAATCATACATTTGCACATCTTAAGGCACACGCTTACATTGGGTGGTTAAATGAAAATGAACATAAAATTGTGGAGGAAATGTAAACTTCTGGTGTCAAACCCAGAAAAATATTATCAGTTATGAAGAAAAGAAATCTGAGTAGCAGTACAGTGATAATGACTATATATAATGAAAAAGACAAGCTATTTAATAAGCAATTAGATGGTATTACACTCATTCAGTATCTCTATAAAAATATTTCTGAAACATAGTATATCAGTTACAATCCGGTTAATGAAAGTAGCCAAAAAATGGAGTTTTTATATTTTGCTCATCATGTTTCAGTTCATTTGTCCAACTTATTTCTAGATGTGTTTATGCTCGATTGCACTTAAAGACCAACAAGTACATGATGCCTGTACTATCTATTATTGGGTTGACATAAAAAATTGTCCTTTTTTCCTCCTTTATTTCATGTGCAATGAAACAAAAAGTTGCTGCATATGAGCTCTTGAAGTATTTAAGAGTGTATTACATGAAATTCTATATCAAGAGTTTTTGTAATAGATCGAGAAATTGCTTTGTGGAATGCTATCAAAGTTATTTTTCCCACTAAAAAATCATTTTATTTCAAGTGCACATTAAAAGGAATGTTTCAACACATTGCAAAAAGCATTTCAAATAGGGCAAAGAGTTTGATAGTTTTTTTTTCAGCATGGTAAATTGCCGTGAACTCTCCTATTGTTAATTATTATAATGATAGACTAAATGCTTTGTCTAGTACTTATGCTGGAAAATATCCGGAGGTTATGCAATATGTTGTTAATACATGGATTGAGTCGTACAAAGAGTCCTTCATTTTATCTTGGGTTGATAATTTTTTGCACTTGAGCAATTGCGCAACAAATCAAGTGGAAAGTGATCACAGTTAGTTTAAAAGATTTCTTGAAGTGGCAATAGGAAATTGACAACTAGTTGGAAAACAAATATAAGATCAATCTTCAACACACCGAGATCAGACGATCATTTGGTCAAAGTTCCATTAAAGTAAATACCGGTTTTTGAGGAGCATTGTATACTGAGTTGCTTGGAAATGTTTCTGTTGCTGCTTTCAAGATTATTAAAAAAGAGGAGAAGTTGGTTAAGTTTGGGCAACCTAGCCCATCAATATGCACTCACAAAATCCGGCATACAATGGTTTTACCTTGCGGACATGAGTTATTGCCGTATATGGTCAACTCCAATGCTTTTCCTTTATGGATGATACATAAGCACTAAAAATAGTTGAAGTTGGGAGATTGTATGCATGACAAATTTGAGATCAAAGAAGAGAAAGAGTTAGTGCATGATAGACATATGGAGTAAGATGGAATATTAGAAAAGTATAATAATTCAGAACCAATTCAAAAGCATGAACTAAAGCGTAAATTGCGCGAGCTTTGAGATCCCACAACAAGCCAAACTTTAGATCCTTCACTTCCAAATCGCCTAAAAGGGCATCTAAAGGGAAGCTTGAACAAAACAAGAAATGACTTGAAATCAACGAAACGAGAGTCCTCACTTTTTGAGCATGTATTAATGAAAGAGAAACAATATCATAAGCGAAATACTGAGAAAAAAGACAACCCAACATCCAAAAGATTTCTTTAAAGTATTTGTAAAGAAATGTCATCTTATATTTCAAAATATATCATCACTGTCATAGATATGATAGGTAATGAGCATTGTGATTACATGACAATAAGTCATGTATTAAATATGAGTCAAAACTAGGTACAAGTACGTAAAGATTTATTATTGAAAATAAACAATAATAAGACATTATATGCACAAATATACGGAGATACGAGACGATTAGAGTAAGCGGAGTCTCTACATTGTGATCTAATTCCAACGCCACTTGCAAATTGGATGACGATGTCGGACATTGGACTAGTAATTGCATCACGTTATAACGTCGCTTTGATTCATTTTCAAAGTGTCAGTCATTCACATTTCTTCCATTACATTCAGAACCTCCAACAAACCGCATGAGGATTTATATTAGATATGTTCACGACAATCATTTCGTTCGATTGTTGATGAAAGAAGATTGTTCGCTACCTCCTATATTCACTCCGTGGATACAATATCATGTTAAGACAATGGAAAATTTGAATGTGCAAAATCAACAAGATGATGATTCGGTATGTAAAATTTACTTTGCCTAAATGAAAATTTTATTGTTTAATTTACCTAACTATTTGATATTTTCACTTGGTTATTTCATGCAGATTAATTTGCGTGTTGAAAAACTAGATGATGATATAGTTAATTTGGTCTATAATTGAAACGGTCTGTGAAAATTACTTCACTTCAATACAAATGTTATTGTTAAAAATTACTTAACTAATTTGTATTTTGCTTGCTTATTTAATCTAAGTTAAGCTACGAGTCGACTACAATATCAAAATAGGGAAATTTTTGTTCGTGTCAAAAAAGACCGACAATGTATCGGACCATCATTGTGTTTAAGTTTTGCGTTTTTAATTTTTTTATATTTTACTTGTATGGTGAGGTTGTTTTGTGTTATGTTTTCATTTTGGGATAAATGTTTTGCATTAATATGTTGAAATATTAGATACTAATGTAATGATTATGCTCATGAAAAGTTTTTTTTTAAAAAAAATTTCAAGTTGACGTGCTCATAAAAATTTGGGCTGCAAATAAAATTTTATAAAGTGTCAATATTAATGATGTACTAATATTCAAAATAGATGTACTCGTAACAATGCTCTAAAATAATAAAGTCCTAAATTAAAAAAAAAATTACTCGAACCGGAATGAATATACGCGGTAGGTACTTAAACCGACCTGAAGAATAGTAATCTCTTGACCGAGCCGCTTATCCGCTGGTTGTGACAATTGGCAGAGGGATGAATAGGCCGTTCGCGGGAATTTGTCCGTAATTTCTTCCGGAGCTCAACCGACCCTGAAGAAAGTTTTAACCATTGCGATTTCCTAAACAGCACATAATCCGCGTTTCCAAGCTCCTCAGAATCGAATCGCGCTTCCCCGAGTTCCAATCAGAATCGCGCTTCGTTAACCTCGCAGGTGATTTCCACGGAGAAGAGCGGCGGAGCAATTACTTTTTTTCACATACCTTGGCGCGGACTATGAGGAGAACACAGCATTGAATTCATAGCAGCAAATTATGGGAACCAGAAAATTTTCATCTGTGGATTATCAGATAGGTTTGCTTGATAGAGAGGCAGCTGATGGGAGTTTATACAGAAAGATTGCCACTTTCGCTAGTTCTTCCCTGCTTTCTCTTGTGAATTCTGTGATGATTCTATTCAGATTCATTGTTGGGCGTGTTTTCAGGTAGGCTCTGTTTTCCCAAGCAGTTAAAACGTAAACTTGATAATCCAGCTTTGTTTCTCTTTCGACGCAGAATTAACAGCAGAGAGGAATCGAGTCTTTCAGAACCAGAAGAATTGAATCGGGAGTTGCCGGCTAAGGAGAAAGGAGAAGACTTTATGGATTTGCATATTGAGAGGAGGATGCCAGCCTTCAGTTTTAAGTATCAAACTCAGAATTTAGAGGAAAATCTTGTAATGATTGACGACGAGGAGGAAAAGGTTGAGACGAAAAATCCAGAAAAAATAGATACGCCTTTCGTGGTTGCTGCAGGTATTCATAATCAACCATTTTTATCTGATAAAGATGTTAGCAGCTTCATGGAAGAGGCAGAAAAAATCGCTGTTCATGTTCGAGAATCGCTTGCCAGATTTGAAGGAAAAAAATTTGATGGTGAGGATAGCGTTATGGGATTCTTATATGAAGAAGACTTCATGAAACCTCCTGTTGAATCTATATTGGAGGAAGAAGATGGGAACAGTAATGATTACAGGGGTTTAAGTTCGTTATTATTAAATAAAGAAAGGAAAAAAGAGGATTTTTTGGAATTGAAATACAGGCTTTATGAAGAGGAGAAATCAAATTCCCTGACTTCTGAAACTAATTCAATGGCAGAGGGAGAGTTCAGATTCCTCTCTGGTTCTGATTTTGAATCTGATACGGAGTCATCGTCAAGTGATGGCTACTCTGTGAAGGAACTTATGTATGATTCAGACTTTGATGACTTCTTATTAGAGAAGGATTTTGGTGAGGAAGAGCATGATTCAGGTAATAGAGAACAAGGCCAACACAAATCTTCTCCGTTGAAAATGAGTGATGACAGTGATGCTGACGTTCAGAGTCGTCTGAATGATGAAGACGGAATTGAAGAAGCAGAGAGTGGAGAAAAGCTTCCTTCTCCCGTTCAGATCGAAACCGGCATGGAAGGAAATTCTGAAGAAACCTCTCCTGAAGAAGAATTAACTGGAAAGCCAGAATCTGAGTTGGGATTGCTAATAGAATACGTTGAAGATTCCAGTGATGATGAGCTTTCTTCTGTAAAAAATGGTGGTGCAAGGGTAGATAGCTTTGGAGAAGTTCATTTTGTGAAAGATTTAGATACAAAAGAGGTGGGAAATGTTGCAGATGACTTGGCTAATTCTTCAAATGCTTTGTCAGAGAAGAAAGAAGACCCGCACGACGATGCCCGGAAGGGATTAGAAGTGGTGAGAAAGAAAGCAGAAGAATCAGAAGCTCCAGATATGGAAGAAGAACTGGATGAACTATGGGAGCACCAAGATCTCATAGAGCAACTTAAGATGGAACTTAAAAAAGTCAGAGCTGCTGGTCTTCCTACCATCCCAGAGGAATCAGATAGTCCCAGTGGATTCGAGGATTTAAAACCATTCAGGATTAATCTGAACTTCTTGCCCGAGGATCCGCTGGATGAGCTTCAAAATTTCTACAAAAGTTACAGGGAGAGGATGAGAAAGCTTGATATTTTGAATTATCAGAAGCTGTATGCAATGGGTAAGCTTTATATTCCCTTTTATGTTCATTACATTATAATCCATTTTCCTTTTGTTATGACTGATATAATGTTTTTTTATGAAAAAATTACTACATTTTATTTTATATAATGTCATTATCATTGAGAGGGTTCAGGTCAATGAGGCCTAAGGCTTTCAAACACATACATCCAAATAAATGTTTCAAAAAAATAATATAATGTCAATCTCTGAATCTTATAAAGAATGAATGATTTTTAATGTTATCCAATCAAATGAACCTTGTATGCTTGGTTTAGTTTCTAAAGCAGAAGTTTACACTATTGCAGGCTTTGCACAAATGAAGAACTCTACTCATTCATTCGGAATACAAGGGAAACTTTTCTCAGCGGTCATGTCTCATTTCTCTCAAAACCTCTTTTTTTGCTACAAAAAATTTGAAACTACCCCATCGGAAAAGTTGATTGACGATCTGCAGCGTGATCTAGAAACAGTTTATGTTGGCCAAACTTGCCTCTCATGGGAGTTCCTCAGATGGCAATATGAGAAATCACATGAGCTGCTGGAGTCGGATGCACGTCGAAGTCATCGATACAATCAGGTAGCTGATGAATTCCAACAGTTCCAGGTCTTAATTCAGAGATTTACTGAGAATGAACCATTTCAAGGTCCAAGGCTTCAAAATTATGTCCAGCAGCGATGTGTTTTTCGCAATCTCCTTCAAGTGCCTTTCATGAAAGGTGAACTATCACGATTTTCGCATTCTCTTTCATTATTGAGCATCATGCCAAAATTTGATAACTGCAGATTTATTAGGTACGTGGTTATATAAAAAGAGAGATTTATGATGCTTCATTTCTAAAGATGAACTTTAATGTTGCAGAGGATTTCTTAAAGGAGAATTTTGAGAATAGAGAAAGCGAAAACGCTGTTACGGGTGAAATGTTGGAGGATGTCATGGAAAAAGCGATCGACATATTTTGGGAGTTTGTGAAGGCTGAAAAGCACGAAACACCATTGTTGTTGAAGATTCTAATTAAGAACAATGTGGAAGTTCAAGAGCCATCGGATTATCTGTTAATGGAAGAAATTCAATCGGATTTGCAAAAGGTGATTTTTTTTATTGTATTCTATTAGGATACGCTAACCAAATGGTGACCAAAATGGGTTACTATTAGTAAAATTCATTTTCAAACCAAAATTTTAAACTTCTTGATGAGTGTCAACAACTTGGTCTAGCTACACCAACAAATTTGTATGGAAATTCAGTAAAAGAAAATATCATGCTGCTATCTTATTCATCTCTAACTTATTTTTTACAAAAATGTCATGAATTTCAGAAAGAGAAGAAGCTGAAGGACCTTCAGAGATCTGGTAATTGCATAGTTAAAAAGTTCAAGAAGCCACAGGAAGACAGATCCAATCAAGACCTCTTCTTCTCTCAAATAGACTTGAAATTGGTGTCAAGAGTTCTCAAAATGTCAAGAATATCAAGTGATCAGCTAAGTTGGTGTCATAGAAAGCTGAGCAAGATTAATTTTTCTCCAGGAAAAGTCCACCGGGCCCCCTCATTTTTGCTATTCCCTTGCTAGAACATATTGTCAGAATTAAGTATGCAAGAGGCCTGCTTTTCTTTCTCATTTTTCTCTTTTAATCTTTGCTTGTATAGATAAAAACAATAAATTTTGTACATATGTTAGTAGATTAATGCAAGGAGATGTGCATAATAGCAATTTTTTTTTGTTCTGAATCCCTGATAATGAATGACAAAATCTAGTAGGTACGCTTGCTTGGACGGAATTGAGACATTGGGCTCATTTTCGTTGAAACCGTACTCCAATTTTTATTTTGAAGTCTCGAATCTGTCCAACTGAAAGGACCCGTGGTGATTATGGACTGAAGGATTACAATATCATGACTTATTATGATCAACTGCAGAGTTCTATTTCTTTTTCAGGTATCTTCATGCCCTAATTAGCCCAAGAGATAATGGCTAAATCCATAATAAGAAGGCATAAAAATGGTCCCAGTCCAACCATATTTAAGCAGAAATATATATTAAAAAGATTTGTCTCAATTTTACACAATTTCTGATAAAAAATAATGATGTGATCTTAAGAATATTGGTTAGGGGTATTTTAGTCTTTTTTGGGTTTGTCCTAATTCCCCTTATAAAAAGAAGAGGTTAGAGCTCTTATTTTGTGTGGAATTGTAATTGTGTAAGCCTCTCTTTTATTTTGCACCTATTGATAGTGAATAGAAACTCTCTTGTGTGTGTAGACACACCTTGTCTGACCACACATATCGCATCATGTTCATTATTCGTTGTTGTGATTTTTGGTTTCCGCATCATTTACACAAGTGATATCAGAGTCTGGTTTCGGTGCAATTTTTGTTTGGAGGTAGTTGTTGATACACCCGAAAACGGTTTTGTATTTTAAACGCTATTGCACGTGTCTGGTCAATTAATAGTAGGTGAGTTAAGATCGTTCACACGGAGATGTGTTGAATTCAGTGCTTGCAAATACCAGTTGTGACTCTTCTTTAAATCCAAGTAGGTCAATTAACAATGATTTTAATTACTAAAAACTACAAGTGAAAACTCCTAATTAAAATAAACTACAGATCTTTGGAGAAATACTTTTTTATCAGTGTAGAGAAATAATCGTGTATCGTGATTTCCTATATTTATTGTGATGAATTTATGAATGTAACTTTAGGAAAATGCGTAGTGAAATGTCTTGCAACGATTTTAGAATAAAAATTCTTATCTCTCAATATCGGAAGTCTCTAATCCCTTATTTATCTTGTCATCTCTAAATCAGATGAAATAATGAACCGCTTAGAGAACAAAAATCTATATTGCTAACACTAAGATGAAGGTTCCGTTTGGGAGGACTTATTTTCACTGGTCAAGCGGTTACGACCGCATGAATCGGACCTTAATTATGACCCGATTCATGTGGTCGTAACCGCCTGACCGGTGAAAATAAGTCCCCTCAAACAGGCCCGAAATCTATATTGCTAACACTAAGATGAAATTTAAATACTCTTCTGAAACTGTAGTGTAAGCATAGTAGTCCATTACTTGTTGATGTTGTAATCCAGCTTACTTCTTTATGAGGCGACTTTCATCAATATTAGCAACATATTGTAGCCTGCATCACTCATATCTTCAACATATCCACCGATTAAATCACAAGATGTTGTTTTGCATGATTCCATGTGTCTCATTATAAGCAACAAAATATAATATAAGCTCAAAATGATTATCATACGAACATTGCCATGTATCCATTCTAATAGCATTCCAAAACATTAACTTCAATTTACTGTATGTGTCCATGATCAACTAAAGCAGCACAAAATATCATTCAAAGTAATAACATATCATATGAAAATCAAGTGCAATTTAGCTACCAGCATGTTCCAAATAGTGAAATATAAAAGAAAAACATGAAGCTCATAAGCATCATAACAGTTTAACACAAGATGTAAAGCATCGCAAAATATAACAGCCAAACATTTCATCACATACCCCATCATTTAGTCCAACCATATAACGAACACAAAATAGAACAGAAAAGAGGGAAGTATTATTCGTCGTCACTCTCAGCAGCCTACTCCTCGGTCTCATCTTCATCTTCCTTACTTCCTTGGCTCTTCTCCTTAACAAGCTCGACGGGGTCAACTCTAATCCAATCTCTCTTCAGAAGATATCCCTCATTATTAAATTGGGACTAAAGGTAGTAGGATGGCTCTTCCACTGGGATTTTGGCCTTAAGAAGCAGTTTTACTTGATTTTTATATAACTCCTTGAGTCGAGATTCGAAGTAGAGGTGCTGACATCTCTGGTATGTCTTCATATATTTCATATTCTCCATCATTAAAACAAGATCACCCCCAACCTTGGACTGTCCAATGTCAATATCTATGGGGGTGACCATTGATGGCTTTGAGGAGTGATCAGTACCCTTCCACTCTAACCTTGCCTGTCTTTTTTTCATCTCCCGAGACTCTGCAACCACTTTAATACTAACCTCCACAACAATCTCTTTGATGTGGCGTCTCTTTTGGGTCACTAAATCTCCTTCTGTTTGCTCCATGTCTGTTGTACAACCCCGTATTCGTAGAGTAGGATCCTCCTGGCAGACGCATGACCAGCTATGCTTTTTTAAGCTTTTGAAAAGGTTTTGCACTCTTGGTGGCCAATTTTGGTCTAACCATTATAATATACTAGTAGGGGGAGGAAAAATCTGCCTCTCCCGCTGTGGCCCCTTTTTGGGGGGCAGGTGCGACAAGTTGGCCGACACCCGCCCCGACTTGATAGGTGCAAGGTGGGAACAGCAGGACTGGCTGGAGGCCAGGATCCCGCCCCCTGCACTCTCGCCCCGGGAGGTCAGCTCGTGGGGGAGAGAGCGGCCTGCGGCCAGGCTCTCGCCCCGGGCGGTCAGTTCGCGGGGGCGAGAGCGGCCTACGACCAGGCTCTCGCCCCGGGCAGTTAGCTCGCAGGGGCGAGAGCAGCCTGTGGCCAGGCTCTCGCCCCGGGCGGTCAGCTCGCGGGGGCGAGAGCGGCCTGCGGCCAGGCTCTCGCCCCGGGCGGTCAGCTCGCGGGGGCGAGAGCGGCCTGCGGCCAGGCTCTCGCCCCGGGCGGTCAGCTCGCGGGGGCGAGAGCGGCCTGCGGCCAAGATCTCGCCCTGGGCGGTCAGCTCGCAGGTGCGAGAGCGGCCCGCGGCAGGCTTTCGCCCTGGGCGGTTAGCTCGCGGTGGCGAAAGCGGCCTACGGCTTAGCCTCCGTTCTCCCCTGGACCTCTTTAGGTCGTGTTTTTACCGTTGTGCCCCCGGGTTGGAGTTACCTCTTTACCCCCTGATGTGGATGTTTTCTATTGGCTCAAGGCCTATTTGTCCTATGGGTAGTTGTGACCTTTTGGTCCATAAGCTTGGAAAAACTATAAATAGACTCCCTTGGGAACCTTTGGAGGGATGAGTTTTTTGGGCTTCCTCCTCCTTAGGCTTCTTCTTGGTTGAGTGAGAGAGCTCTCCAAGGTACCCAGCTCAGCCATTGGTGAGGGAGGGGAAGTGCTCTTGTGAACTTCCGGGTGTGTGGTGGGACCTCCACGCTAGAGCCGAGGGTCTATTCCTACTTTCCTGAGCCTTGAGTTCGTGACGTTCCCCCGAGTGTAGTAGGTGTGAGCTCACCCCTTTCTTGGGACCCCGAACTCCACGAGAGACCAAGTTTTTGGTTTCACATCTGCCATGCGACATAACTCTATAATTGTGACGGGGAACCAAAGTTGACGCACTCGCTATTCCTTGAATTTTTGCTCTATTTGCTCGACAATGAGTTTTACCCACATTGAATCTAATCCCTTTAATGATGTTGTAGATAAAAGTGACCCTATCGAGGGAGATGTTATTTAGATGACGCATATGCATAATACTGGAATTGGTAAAGAGGATCCACACTTTAGCTTCCCTCGATAGGCTATTTGACCTCAAAGCTTTCTTAAACTTGTGAGATCACTCAGACTGGGGCACACAACACACTATTGATGTTATTTCACTTGGAGACAATGTCGATTGAATCTTCGTGTAGCTGCCCTCGACATTATCATCCAACTCAAATAAATTGTTGATCTCCATAGAAGAAAAGTCCGCGCATTTGCCTCTTACCAGCACCTTGTCCCCCACTCTGTATCTGGCATTAACATAAAATTCGTATACCCAAGGGAGGATAACTCCAGTCTATAGGTGACAAAAGGTTTCCCACTGCAGGGCTTTGATTTGCTCGGCATTGGTGATGCTCCAGGATCTCTTCTCCATATTCAACCCCTTTCATAAATAAAGGGGACGATCTTCAAATATTGGTACTGATGTCGCACTTCCTCGCTTACAAATTTGACCTTCTTGCGGGCTACTTCCTTTCCCTTCCCTTTGTCTTTTCTCTTGGACGACATATCCTAAACTGATTAAACACCCGACATTCAAGAGGGTGGTACACTCCCTACACAGATTTTATTAAGGAAAAAGAAGGAAGCACACACTACTTTCAGGGAATCGTAAACCTAAGATTGCAGAATCGGTAGCTGCTTCGGTTGCAAATCGATTGTGTCGTCGCATGCACCACCTATGATCACGCCTAATTTACTGTCCCGGCATGATGGTACTAAACTAAAGAAGCGTCACGCACGACATCGCTCAGTCGTCTTCGCCTCTCAAATACAATTTCGATCTCTAACCATTAACTTTGAACTCAGTCCCATCATTTTCATTCAGAATGGTTATTGCGATGTAAGGATGCACCACCTTAACCTTAAACGGACCCGACCAACGAGATTTAAGCTTCCCGGGAAACTATTTTAAACGAGAATATAATAACAAAACTAATTGTCCCGGCTCGAACAGTTTTTTCTTCAGACGTTGGTCGTGCCACTTCTTTGTCCGCTCCTTATAGATCTTGGAATTCTCATAAGCTTGCATCCTAATCTCTTCTAATTCATTTAATTGCAGAAATCTCCTTTTCCAGCGTCTTGGAAATCATAATTAATTTTCTGTATCGCCCAATACGCATTGTGCTCTAGCTTTAGAGATAAATGACATGATTTTCCATAGACTAGCCTTTAAATCAAGTGGTGCTTTAAAAGCAGTGTGATAGACCCATAATGTATCGTTAAGTTTTTGGGACCAATCTCTGCGATTACTACTAATTGTCTTCTCTAGAATTTTTAATTTCTCTATTTGATCTCTGCAAACCCATTTGTTTGGGGATGATGAGCTAGTACGACCTTATGTGTCACCTCATATTTCTTTAGTAGTGAAGTGAATTGCGTATTGCAGAAATGACTCTCTCCATTGCTAATAATTGCTCTCGGTATCCCAAATCGATTTAATATATAATTTTTTTAGAAAATTCAGGACTATTTTAGCGTCATTTTTAATTGTCGTGATTGCTTCTACCCACTTAGATACGTAGTCGACGGCCAATAATATATATAATTTCCCACTTGAGTTCACGAATGTGCCCATAAAACCTATGTCGCATACATCAAATAATTCAACTTATAGCATTATGCGTCATTTTTCTGCATGTCCTCATCTCGTTGGCATTTATCGCACTGTTTCACAAAAACATTTGAATTTTTGGGGTAGAAGTTTTACCATGACCTTATCCCCAACCGTGTATTCCACCATTCATCGCTTGGAATCGGCCCACTTCCACGCTTTCTCTAAACATGTTCTGGCTAAGTCTGCTTGTTTCTCCCAGGACTTAGTCATTTTCCATGCTCCTGAGCTTCTTTCTTCATCAGCTATGATCAGAGTGTGTGGAGTAGGTGGTTGCCTTCCCATTGCAAGCTCAAATGAACTCCTTCCAGTTGTCTCACTCTTTTGTATATTGTATGAGAATTGCGGCACATCAATCAACTTGGCCCAATCCTTCTGATTGGCGCTCACAAAGTGTCATAAGTAGCACTCGAGCAACGCATTCACCCTCTAAGTTTGCCCATCAGTTTGAGGGTGGAAGCTTGTGGAGAAGTTGAGTTCAGATCCCAACAACTTGAACAACTTTATCCACTATTTTCTCGTAAATCTGGGGTCTCGATCACTAATAATAGTGTTCGGCAACCCAAAATATTTTACTACATTCTTGAAGAAAATACGTGTTGTCTCATCTGCTGTAGTGCCCCTTGTACTAGAGATGAATATTCCATACTTTGAGAATCGATCCACCACTACTAAGATTGATCCACACCCTTTGGATTTAGGCAAAGCATTGATGAAGTCAAGTGTCACCGACTCCCAAGGATGCTCTGTAATAGGCAATGATTCCAATAGTCCAGCGGGTTGCTTGTTGTCCGTTTTGTCTTGTTGGCAAACAAGACAAGTTTTGACATAGAGCTCCACTTCATATCTCATCTGTGGCTAGAAGTATGAGTCCTCCATCAATGTCAATGTGCGTTTCTGTCCACGATGTCCAACCCATTTTGTATCATGATATTCTTTGATGATATCCCTCCATAGGTAATCCCACTTAGGGATGTATAGTCGTTTTCCTTTGGTGTAAAGTAGCTCATCCTCTACCCAAAATCTCCTGACTTGGCCTTCCTTGGCCAACTGCATAAGTTGCGTAGCAAGAGGATCCTCTTTCAACCTTTGCATTATGCGATCTATTATTCCTCCATTAGTCATGGATATCGCGGTCAACTCGGCTTTACAGCTTAGTACATCTACCACAACATTAGTATTCCCCGCCTTATGCTCCAAGATGAAGTTGAACTCTGCTAAGAAGTCTTGCCACCGCGCTTGCTTTGTCGTCAATTTTTTCTGTCTGGAAATAAGTTGTTGCAACATTATCCGTCTTGATTATAAATTGTGCTCCTAGTAGATAATGTCTTCATACTTGCAAGCAATGTATTATGGCCGTTATTTCCTTCTCTTGAACGGTGTACCTTCATTCTGCCTCGTTGAGTTTGTGACTTTCAAATGCTAGGGGATTACCTTCTTGCATTAGAACTCCACTGATCACAAAGTCTGATGCAACCATGTGCAACTCAAATCTCTTATTGAAGTCTGGCAAGGCAAGCACCGGTTCACTGCAAACCGCTGCCTTCAAGTCTTTAAAAGCTCGTTAACATTCATCTGTCCATAGCCAAGACTTGTTCTTCTTAAACAAGTTTTTCAATGGCACTGCCCTCTTCGAATATTCCTTGATGAACCTACAGTAGTAGTTCACCAAGCTAAGGAATGATCGTAGATCAGTCACCTATGTTGGATGCTCACATTCTTGAATGGCTTGCACCTTGGCCATGTCCATTCATAGTTGTTCATGTCCAATGACATGTCCAATAAATTGTATCTCCTCTTATCAAAATGAGCATTTGGACTTCTTCATATATAACTCGTTCTCTCGCAATGCTTGGAATACCAAGCTAAGGTGCTTGGCATACTCCTCCAGGGTGTCGTTGTAGACCATAATATCATCCAAGTACCCCATCGCGAATTTGTCAAAGTATGGGTGGAATATTTAGTTCATCAAAGTGTAGAAAGTTGTTGGTGCATTGGTTAAACCGAAAGGCATCACCAACCATTTGAATGCTCCATACCTTGTGATACGAGTGGTCTTAGGTTCATCCCCTTCTGCAATCTGCACTTGATGATATCCCTTTTGTAAGTCCAACTCGGAGTAGATCCTTGCCTTCCCAAGCATGTCAAAGAGATCCAAAATGAGAGGAATATGATATTTATTTTTTATCATAACCTTGTTTAGTGCTCGGTAGTCCGTGCAAATCTGTAAGGTTCCATCCTTCTTCTTTTGGAATAGCATCGGGGAACCAAATGGCGCCTTTGATGGTCTGATCATTTCCGACTCTAGCAGTACTTGAAGTTGCTTCCTCAACTCCTCCAATTAAGGGGGAGCCATTCTATATGGTGCTTTGGCCGGTGGCTTTGTCCCAGACTCTAACTCAATCTTGTGATCCACCTCCCTCCGAGTTGGTAGCTTGAGAGGTAACTCAGCGAGCATAATGTCCTTATTCTTCACCAGAACGTTTGAAATGAGGTGAGGCACCTCCTTCCTTATGTCACCTTTATCTTCCTCCTTTAGGATGGCCAAGTAAGTTGGTTCACCCTTCTTGAACCCTTTTGCAATTTGCATGACCGAGAGTTGTTTCGGCCCTTCCTTGTCCAACTTTGATGGTCCTTGCATTGTTGGGATCATGCATGCAGTTCCTTCCTCCAAGATGCAAACATGGTGATGTGTTGGCATGACAATGTCTTGCATCTTCTCTAGAAAGTCCATTCCTAGCACAACATTGAAGTCATCCATGTGTTCTATAGAGAAGTCCACCCGGCTCTTCCAGGTCCCCATGCGCAACTCCACGTTGCGTGTAACTCCATCGAGCGGCCTTGCTTGACCGTTCACCGTCTTGATCCAACCTCCGCCCTTCATGACTTGCAAGCACAACCTCTTGGACTCTCCTTCTGTCATGAAGTTGTGTGAAGCTCCTACGTCGATTAAGGCCTTAGTGGTTTTCCCATTGACCAAAGCTTCCACATACATCAGCCCTTTGCTTGATGTAGCTTTTGTTGGCTGCATGTTCAAAGCGTTTAGTAATTGCAATGAACTCATTTGAGAAGTACCTTCTTCCAGTGGGGTGACGTTTTGGCTCTCCACCATAGTGGATAATGATCCCAACTTTGGGCAGCTACTCATTGGATGTGGCCCCTTGCACACATAGCATCCGCCTTTTGGTACAAAGCTCTTTTTCCTTTCTTCAAACTCTTTCTGTGTGTCGGGCCAAGTATTTGATCCTCCTTTGAAGTGGGTGGTCTTGTTGTCTCTGCGATCTCCCTAATTTTTACCATTGTTGAACTTGTCCTTCTTCTCCTTGATTTGGATTGGGTTGGCGTTGGAACTCAATAAGAGACTCATCGATAACAATGATGTCTCTGGTGGTCCTTGGGTCCTTCCGCTTGACCTCTTGCTTGACCCAATTTTGTTGTTCATCAATGAAGTTGAAAAGGAGAATGTGCTCAGGAACATCAAAGACTTGTAGCGATAGTGTTGTGAACTTCTTGACATAGTCTCCAATGGCGCCCTTCTGCCTCAACTCCCTGAGCTTCTGTAAGTTATCATCCATCACATTTTCAGGGATGATGTTCCTTCTCAACTCTTGTTTGAAGTCGTCCCAAGAGTAGATCCGATAAAGTCCTTTGGCAATATCTTCTAGTATTTTTCGCCACCATAATGAAGCAATGTCTTCTAAATAATAACTAGCATGGCGTACCTTCAATGCTTCATCCGTGATATCATATCCCTCCAAGTATTTCTCCATATGCCAAAAGAAGTTCTCTACCTCCAAAGCATCCCGCTTTCCCGCAAACTTCTTAGGTTTTGGCATGTCCAACCTTGAGTTGTTCACCATGGCTCTAATGTTCCCTCCATTGGTAGGACTTTTCTTGCGCAAATCTTCCACTTCTGTTTCTACATTTGTCAAGCGCTCTTCAAAATCACTAATGATAGTGTCAAAAGCATTGTGCGAGGATTCCGACTTGCCAAATGTTTGCTCCTTAAGAAGATCAATATCAATTTGCA
This sequence comes from Platanthera zijinensis, assembly GCA_039513925.1. NCBI lineage: Eukaryota > Viridiplantae > Streptophyta > Magnoliopsida > Asparagales > Orchidaceae > Platanthera > Platanthera zijinensis. Next base: position 176,810,252 of record CM077089.1, on the reverse strand, counting down.
TCTTCTATTGTTCCATATGAATGTATCAAAATACTTACAGATATTCTCCATTTTCCGTTATAGAGTAAGGTAGGCATCCCGTATTGCCTCGTACTCTATCACATCCACCAAGTTTTTCTCCACACTAGGACCTTCATTACCTTTGCTTGGGTCCCTCTTCTTTCTATCCCTTCTCTCCTCGATCGCCCTGTCGCGCTCATCGATAATGCTTGAGGTGTTGTTCCCTTCCAAAGTCATCTTACTACTTAGCACGAACAACGACTTGAATCAACCTCGCTCTGATACCAATTGTCACAGACTTGTCTCCTTGAAACGTCGTGTGCGATTTTAGCTCCTTCCTGCACCCTTTCGCAGTTAGCTAAGTCAGCCTCCTTCAACACTTGATCGTGGAAAGATAAGTAAAAGAGAGCACTTAGAAAGGGTGAATGAGAGAGCAAGAGAGCAAGAGTATGTAAGAGAGCTTTATTACTTGAATTGCTTGGTGAGTTACAAATGAGGGGGTCTTCACCTTATATAGGCCTCCAAAGGATTTTCCTTCCAAAGGATGGAAGGATCTAGACTACTCTATCATCATCTGTGTATCTACATCTTTCAAAAATATTCTAGACTAATCTCTAGGTACAAGAATATACTTCAAGATTCTAGATTTCTTTAGAAATCTCCAGAAGTTAACCCCGTAGATGCAAGGTTGTAACAATGCGCTCCCATGTGACTCTTTTGCATCGGCGACCACTCTCACGAGCGAAACTAAACACTTTGCCTTTTTACACAGAAATTTGTAAGCGGAGCAGTGTCATGTCACCCTTCTAAAATTTTAACTCTTGTAATCAACTATATCTAGTATATTTTGTCAGAACTGAGCCAACCCCTTTGATTTTGTCTCTTTTCGGGTTTTTCCCCGTAAAAAGTCTTGTTATCTGCAGTTGATTCTACTATTAAATTGTTCGCGTGATTGACTCACTCTCGAGCTAAGATGGTTCGATCCATCCGATCCGAGAGAGCGTTAAGCGACCCGCAACAATTATAATAATCAAATTTGAAAATATTAATCTAAATAGAATTCAAATTATATTTAAAAAAATGTGGCCATCCTATCCATAAGAATAGAACCCACGCAACCATGTGGTTAAAAACCATAGGCTCAACCAGATTAGCCAAGACAAGTATTTATTAACATTATTTCTAAACTAATTTATATTCTATTTCGGGCTGTACATTTTTTATTTATTTAAATTGTTATTTTTAAAATTCAAAACATAAAACAAAGTAGTAAAATAATAAAACCCTAAAAAGACCTCCTAACGAAATTTAACGGTAACTTTTTTCCGGTACTTCAACCGCCTCAAAGAAAATCAAATGAAAGCTTGACCGAGTCGCTTATCCGCTCCTTGGAACAATTCGCAGAAGAGGAATAGGCCATTAGCAGCAACTTGTTCTTAATTTCTTCCGAAGCTTAACCGGCCTGAAGAAAGTTTTTTAACCTTCAACCATTGAGATTTCGTTAACAACACAATAATCCTTGTTTCGAAGCTCCTCACAATCTCATTAATTTCGCAAGTTTCCACTCTCCTGAAGACCTCCTCAAGTTTCAATCGAATCTTTCTTGATTTTGCTTCATTATCCCAGCAGGTGATTTCCAGGGAGAAGAGCGGTTGAGCAATTGCTTTTTCACAAACCTTGGCGCGGACTATGAGGAGAGCATTGCAGGATAATATGGAAACAAAGAAATTTTCCTCTGTTGATAATCATATAGGTTTGGTTGATAAAAAGGCCGCAGATGGGAGTATATGCAGAAGGATTTCCACTTTTACTACTTCTTTCTTTGTGAATTCAGCGATGGTTCTATTCAGATTCATTGTTGGGCGTGTTTTCAGGTAAGGCTCTGTTTTTCTCAAGTAGTGGAAACGAAAACTTGAATTTACTCAGCTTTGTGTGTCTTCCCACGCAGAATTAACAGCAGAGAGGAATCGAGACTTTCAGAACCAGAGAATGGCGAAGAAATTATGGACGAGAATGTTGAGAGGAGGATGACAGCCTTCAGTTTTAATTATCAAACTCAGAATTTGGATGACAATCTTATAATGGCTGACGAGGAGGAAGAAATGGGTGAAACAAAAAACTCAGAAGAAAGAGATACTGATAAAGATGTTTGCAGCTTCATGGAAGCCGCAAAAAAAATGGCTTTTCATGTTCGAGAATCGCTTGCGAGATTTGAAGAAAAAATGTTTGATGTTGAGGATACCGATGTGGGATTCTTATATGAAGAAGATTTCCTGAAACCTCCTGTTGAATCTAAATTAGAGGAAGAAGATGGGAACAGTAATGATTACAAGGGTTTAATTTTGTTATCATTAAATCAAGAAAGGAGAAAAGAGGATTTCTTGGAATTAAAATGTAGGCTTTATGAAGTGGAGAAATCAAATTCCCTGACTTCTGAAACCAATTCAATGGCAGAGGGAGAGTTCAGATTCATCTCTGATTCTGGTTTTGAATCTGATACGGAGTCATCAAGTGATTGCTACTCTGTGAAGGAACTTGTCTATGATTCAGACTTTGATGACTTCTTACTAGAGAAGGATTTTGGTGAGGAAGAGCATGATTTGGGTAATAGAGACCAAGGCCAGCACAAATCTTCTCCGTTGAAAATGAGTGATGACAGTGATGCTGACGTTCAGAGCCGTCTGAATGATGAAGAAGACATTGAAGAAGCAAAGTGCGGAGAGAAGCTTCCTTCTCCCGTCGAGTTCGAAACCGTCATGGAAGGAAATTCTGAAGAAACCTCTGCAGAAAAAGAATTAACTGGAAAGCCAGAATCTGGGTTAGGATTGTTAATAGATTGCGTTGAAGATTCCATTGATGATGAGATTTCTTCTTTAAAAGATGGTCTTGCAAGGGTAGATAGCTTTGGAGAAGTTCATTTAGAGAAAGATTTAGATACAGAAGAGATGGGAAAAGTTGCAGATGACTCGGCTAATTCTTCAAATGCCCCGAAAGGATTACAAGCAGTGAGAAAGAAAACAGAAGAACCAAAAGCTCGGGATTTGGAAGAAGAAATGGATGAACTATGGGAGCACGAAGAGCTCATAGAACAACTTATGATGGAACTTAAGAAACTCAGAGCTGCTGGTCATCCTACCATCCCAGAGGAATCAGAAAGTCCCAATGGAATCAAGGATTTCAAACCATTCAGGATTAATCTGAACTTCTTGCGTAAAGATCCGTTTGATGAGCTTCAAAATCTTTATAGAAGTTACAGGGAGAGGATGATGAAGCTTGATATTTTGAATGATCAGAAGCTGTATGCAATGGGTAAGCTTAATATTCCCTTTTTTATTCATTACATTGTAATTCATTTTCATTTTATTATGGGCCTATTGCTCGGCCATGCTGCTTAATAGCCATACATTAGAGTAATCTAATGTATTTTTATGAAAAATTTATTACATTTTATTGTATGTATGCCTCCCCTGTCAATATCATTGAGAGGGTTCAGGTCAATGAGGCCTAAGGCTTCCAAATACATACATTCAAATATATGCTTCAAAAAAAATGTCAGACTCTGAATCTTATAAACAATGAATGATTATTATCTTGTTTTAAAGGAATTTGATTACTTTTTAATGTTTTGATTTTATTGTAGTTGTTTAATCATGAATTTCTGGTACAAAAGTTTCTTATCCAACCAAATGAACCTTGTATGCTTAGTTTAGGCTCCATTTGGGGGGACTTATTTTCACCGGTCATGAACCGGACCATAATTAAGGCCCGGTTCATGCGACCATAACCGCTTGACCGGTGAAAATAAGTCCTCCCAAACGAAATCTTAGTTTCTAAAGCAGCTGTTTTAATACGTGCAGGCTTCATGCAAATGAAGAAACCTACTCATTCATTTGGAGTGCAAGGGAAACTTTTCTCAACGGTCATGTCTCATTTCTCTAAAAACTTTTTTTGCTACAAAAAATTTGAAAATGCCCCATCAGAAAAGTTGATTGAAAATCTGCAACGAGATCTAGAAACAGTTTATGTTGGCCAAACTTGCCTCTCATGGGAGTTCCTCAGATGGCAGTATGAAAAAGCACATGAGCTGCTGGAGTCGGATTCACGTCGAAGCCGTCAATACAATCAGACAGCTGATGAATTCCAACAGTTCCAGGTCTTGATTCAGAGATTTACTGAAAATGAACAATTTCAAGGTCCAAGGATTCAAAATTACGTCCAACAACGATGCGCTTTTCACAATCTCCTTCAAGTTCCTTTCATGAAAGGTGAACTATCGCGATTTTAGCATTCTCTTTCATAATTGAGCATCATGCCAAAATTAGATTAATGTAGATTTATTTGGTGGTTATATATAGAGAGAGATATATTTGCTTCATTTGTAAAGATGAGCTTTAATCTTGCAGAGGATTGCTTGAAGGAGAATATGGAGAATCGAGAAAGCAAAAACGCTGTCACCGGTGAAATGTTGAAGGATATCATGGAAGAAGCGATTGCCATATTTTGGGAGTTTGTGAAGGCTGAAAAACACAAAACATCATTGTTGTTGAAGATTCTAATTAAGAAAAATGTGGAAGTTCAAGACCCGTCGGATCATCTGTTAATGGAAGAAATTCAATCCGATTTGCTGAAGGTGATTGCATGATTTTATTCTGAAATTTCTGTTGTCACTATAAATTGGGTTGTATATCTAAAACTGTGGCTCAATTTAGCACGGCGGTGATGGTCGTGATTGTGGTGGTTATGCAGTGGCGGATCCAGAAAATTAATAATGGGGGTGCACAAATAAATAATAGGGGTGCACACATTTTTTTTTGAATGCGTCGCTGAGTTCTAAAAATTTTAACATAGGAGGGCAAACATCAATTTCCTTCAAAAAAAAATTAAACGTTTCAATCTTATCGGAGCTGTTTCTCCCTCATCTGGCCACCGATTTTGACGTATAAGTAGTCAAAATTCATTGCCTCGACGAGAGGAATCCAAATACACTAACTATTTTGAAAAATAATGGGGGTTCCGGTGTCCCTCGGGCCCCCCTCTGAATCCGCCCTTGTGGTTATGAACCGTCATTTTTGAACGTCCAACCTCACCTAAGGAACTTAGATTCATTTTATGTTCAAAACTAGTTTTATTTCTTAGTGGCGGTCATAACCGTTGTCATGCCAAACATGCATTTTATGACGGTAGTGTTTTTGTCCAAACTCACCGGAGCAAAAACGTCGCACCAAACAGAGCTTACATCTTGTTAAGATGCACCAACCCAATGGTGTCCAAAGTGGTTTACTAGTAGTAAAATTCATTTTCAAACCAAAATTTTAAGCTTTTTGATGAGTGTCAACACTTTGGTCTAGCTACACCAACATATTGGTATGGAAATTTAGTAAAAAAAGAAGAAGATCATGTTGTTATCTTGTTCATCTCTAACTTAGTTTTTTAAAAATTGCATGAATTTCAGAAAGAGAAGAAATTGAAGGACCTTCAGAGAGCTGGCAATTCCATAGTTAAAAAGTTCAAGAAGCCGCAGGAAGACGGATCAAATCAAGACCTCTTCTTCTCTCAGATGGACTTGAAATTGGTGTCAAGAGTTCTCAAAATGTCAAGAATATCAAGTGATCAGCTAAGTTGGTGTCATAAAAAGCTGAGCAAGATTAATTTTTCTCCAGGAAGAGTCCACCGGGACCCCTCATTTTTGCTATTCCCTTGCTAGAACATATGTCAGAATAAGTATGCAAGAGGCCTGCTTATCTTTCTCATTTTCCTCTTTTAATCTTTGTTTGTATAGATAAGAAAAATAAGTCTTGTATTGATGTTATTACATTAATGCAAGGAGATGCGCATAATAGCAACTTTTATTCGTCTTGTCGGTATGATTGTTTGGATGGAATTGAGACCATGGATTCATTTTCATTGAAATTGGGCTCCAATTTTATATCTGATGCTTCTATTCTCTAAAATTCTGAGGAAGGCTCCCTAGCACTTTGGCTGCCTTCACCATTTCCTGAGAATTCTTCGGCGTAGGCTTTGCTTTTCATAATGTTTATATACATGAGACATACATTCTGCATCTCTATGGGAGAATGATGTTGATTTGCATGAGTCTTTTTTCAATTTACTTGGACTATCCTGATTTTTAATATATTTATTCTGGTTTTTGAAATGCAATGATGGTTTCAGAGTTAGGGTTTTATTTTATATTCAATCAAATTTAATTTGATTTTTTTTCATTGTAAATCATGTTCTGTTATTATTGCAAGTATAACAGATTTTTTGGTGTTCTGATGAAGGTTTATGTCTTCTATTTACATTCATTGGTTATATCTGCTATTTATAATGGCCTAGCCTTTTCTTGAACAATTTTAAATAAATTGTTCCTTAAATTTTTTAATTCAAAAAAAACTTTGTCCACTTTGGCCTAAATACGAGAGATTTCTCTTTTTGAGGATGCCTTTCACCTACTGTAGTAGTCAATATTTTTTTAGACACAAATTCACAGCATCCTTAGTCAGTTTTTTATTGTTCTTCCATCGACCTTCGCCACCTTTCTCAAATTTGATCCAAACTTATGGAGGGTCGGTTTTGTTGCGGAAATATGAGAAGATTGAAGAACAAAATAAAAATAAACTGTCACAGATTACACATATTTACGTGGTTCACCCCAAGATTAGCTACGTCCACTTGAAGCAGCAGTTGGATTTTCACTATAAAGAACAAAGTCGGTTACAAGACAGCTGGGCGAATTTCCTAATTTAGAAGAAATCTCAACACCCCCAAAATGATTCAGAACTGCATGGAGTTTATACAACACTTTGTACATTTATAGTTCTGGAAATTATGATTGGCACGCCCTTGGCAAACGCCCGTGTGCCTCGAGCGTTTGGTCCAATCAACATGTTTTTTTACAGACAAAACTTGTGTTAGGGCCGAAGATCGAGAATAGTAGAGAATAGAGGAAGAAGAGGGAAATTAGGGTTAGGGCTTGAGAGAAAGAGAGCGAAAATACCTGAAGAGTCTTTTGCATGCCCTCGCCGAACAAGCCCAAGAGGTATTTATACCTCTGGGCCAAGAGGGGGCCAGTCGGGCCCCCTATGTGGGTTGAACCCGCAGGTTCAGCCTCGAGGCGACGCAGTTTAATTGGGGATGGCTGAACTGGTAGATTCAGCCCTGCTTTGTGTGGCCTCCTTCCGCAGATACGCATATTATTGACCCGTGAACCGGTTGTTATGAGGAATTATAGCATCCCCCCCATCAGTAGTTTGCTTGTCCTCAAGATGAAAGTCTGGATAAAGTTCTCGGAATTCGAGCAGATCAACCAATGTGTTGTGCGCCGCTAATAAGTTCTTCCATTTGACGAGTATCTTCTGACGCCTGACAGTACTCAGTACCACGCTTCTTCCATTTGGTGAGTAGTATCTCCTTTAGGAGTCGTCGCAGTTCCCCACTATGGGTTGCTTCTGGAAGGTTAGGGCACACCTGTATCGTTTTCCCGATCTTCTTTTTCAATAAGGAGACATGAAAGGTTGGGTGAATTCGCGATCCCTCTGGCAAGATGATAACTTCGCAAAAAGAAGTTATCTTGCTCCCTATTTTAACCATATCTATTGATTTTATATCATAATTATGAATGAAAATTTAAACATTCAAATACATTATTAATTGTAGTTGAAATGATTAATACGGTTATTTTGGCATGATTTTACGATAGAATTTGTGAAGAAATTGAGTTGAGGACCGAAGGCTACAAGTTGTTGAGAAACTGTAAAATATTGTAACATAATTTGGATGTTATAACATTCCTGGCAGGTCAAACAGTGCAGAAATCCAGAAATTGAAAGGTTACAACACCGCTCTGGAATGTTACAACATTATGAGCAGTTACAGGAAACTGAATCTCGAATTTCAGCCATTTTCAACCGTTGCACTTGAAATTAAAGCACCCGTTCAACATAAAAATATTACAAAATAGTGGACCCCACTGGGAGGAGGATGAAGGAGAGTTTAAAAGAGGATTTATTCGGCCATCAAGAGGGGATCTTCTTCATTTTTTTGGCCATTAAGAGAGGAGGAGAAAAATCTGTGAAGAAATTCTGTGAAGGGGAAAAACGAGTCCAGTTTTCGGCATTCGGGCTGGAGGAAACACTTCCACGGCACTGGAGAAGGGAAGATTTGCATTTCTTTCGAGATGTTTAGTAAGATCTCTTCAGTTTTGTGTTATTTTCCCGCATTCATGAACTAAAACTCTCTAGTCTTGCATGATGAGAGTAGTATGTGTATTTTGATGATGAACATCTTTGATTTTGAGTTTATTTTGTGATTATCTTTATAGATCTTGTGATTTTTATGGTGAAATTGTTGGATCATGTCTTTTATTAAACTGCGCCGCGAGAATCGAGAGATGAGCGTCGTAACGTTAATTTAAGGGCTAGTTTATCGCAGTGCGAGAATCGAGAGATGAGCAGTGTGAATCATTAACCAAAATTTTTTTATTTTTACGGCGTTTCAAGAATCGAGAGAGGAGAAACGTGCGTACATCACAAGATCTCTTGAGTTTTGAAAAGTGAAAGAGATTTCCTTTTCATGCCAACGAATTAGATTTTTGCGCTTCATAATATTTTCGTTTCGCCTAAGTTAGAGATAACTAGGGTTGCGTAGATATTAAGACTTCTTGTATCGAGAGATAAAAATTTCTTCTTTAAAAATCATCGTAAGATAATTCAAATCTAAACCAAATGAAATATTTATTTTATCATCATCATATTATACATATGAAATCGGAAATGCAAGACTATTTTCCCTAATTGCTAAGTGTACAACCCCGTATTCGCAGAGCAGGGTCCCCCGGCCTGAGTGGGACCAGTTTGTAGCCTTTAGGAGATTTTGCATTCTTAGTGGCCAATTTTGGCTCGACCTTGGGGGGCGGGGGCGGCAAGGTGGTCGGCACCCCCCCCGGTTGGCCTTAGTGTTAGGAAGGAGCGGCGAGCCAGGCCCCATGGCCTGCGGCTCACCCGGGCGGCCTGCCCTTGCGGGCGAGCCAGGCCAGCGGCCAGCTCGCCCCGGGCGGCCTGCCCTTGCGGGCGAGCCAGGCCTGCGGCCTGCTCGCCCCGGGCGGCCTGCCCTTGCGGGCGAGCCAGGCCTGCGGCCAGCTCGCCCCGGGCGGCCTGCCCTTGCGGGCGAGCCAGGCCTGCGGCCTGCTCGCCCCGGGCGGCCTGCCCTTGCAGGCGAGCCAGGCCTGCGGCCAGCTCGCCCTGGGCGGCCTGCCCTTGCGGGCGAGCCAGGCCTGCGGCCTGCTCGCCCCGGGCGGCCTGCCCTTGCGGGCGAGCCAGGCCTGCGGCCAGCTCGCCCCGGGCGGCCTGCCCTTGCGGGCGAGCCAGGCCTGCGGCCTGCTCGCCCCGGGCGGCCTGCCCTTGCGGGCGAGCCAGGCCTGCGGCCTGCTCGCCCCGGGCGGCCAGCCCTTGCGGGTGAGCCAGGCCCGTGGCCTGCTGCTCGCCCGAGGGGTGGGGAGCATGGCTCGGCCCCCGGACCCCCTTGGGTCGTACTTTTACAGTTGTGCCCCCGAGGTGGAAATTACCTCTCTACCCCCCGGTGTGGAGGCTTGTCATTGGCTCAAGGCCAACTGGTCGTAGGGGCATTTTGGTCATTTTCCCATCGGGACTTGGAAAAACTATAAATAGACCCCCTTGGGTGCCTTTGGAGAGGATGAGATTTCCTTACCTCCTCCTCCCTTAGCTTCATCTTGGTAGAGTAGAGAGAGCTCTCCAAGGCGCCCAGCTCAGCCACTTGGTGAGGGAGGGGAAGTGTTCTAGCAACCTTCCGGGTGTGTGGTGGGACCTCCACGCTAGAGCTGAGGGTCTATTCCTAGTTTCCTGAGCCTTTGGTCCGTGACATCCCCCCGAGTGTAGTAGGTGTGAGGTCACCCCTTCCCCAAGGGTCGAACTCCACAGAGACCAAGTTTTTGGTTTCAACATTTTGGTGCGGTGAGCGTGGACAGTCACCAGCACAGAAGATCTCGGGTGAGTGTCATGGCTGGAGATCAGGGAGGTAGTGATGACCTCGGTGGTCTCCCCAACCCAGGATCCTTTGTAGGAAGGGAAGAGTTCATGGCTTCCATCTCAGGCATCATGGAGATGCTGAGAAGCATTGCTCCTCGGGCTGACAGCTCAACCCCCACCCCCCAGGGACTGGCTCCCAGGGGTCTCGGCGAGCTGACCCAGAGTGGTCTCGGCGAGCTGGCTCCCAGGGGGCAAGGCGAGACCACCCCAGCAGGGGGAGAAGAAAGTGTGCTAGGTAGGCGACCTGGGAAGGAAAGGATGGGAGAAGGGGTCGAGAGAGACCTCCCCGGCCGGGAGCAGTTCCCCAGCCCGACGAGAGCTAGCCCTCCAGGCGAGCAGGTCGCGCGAGTAGAGGTGGAGAGAGCACCCCTTAGGGGGTCACCCTTCAGCGAGCTGATCATCTCAGCTCCCGTTCCCGAGGGGTTCAGAGAGCCAGACATGGCTTACTATACCGGGAAGGATGATCCCGTCCAGCACCTGCAGTGGTTCGAGGATGTGATACGCCCGTAATGGTCTACGTATTTAAACGCAAGTGCACGTGCCGTGTCAAGTAATAACAAGTGAGTAAGAATCGTCTCCACAGGGAGGTGATTGGTTTAGTGATTGCAAATACCAGTTAGGCCTTTTCCTTAAATCCAAGTAAGACAAAATTCGTGTTTTTCTTAGACTACTAAAATTAAATATAAAGACTTCTAAATGGAATTACTACGGATCTTAGAAACAAAACTTTTCTTATCAAGGGAGAAATATAATCTTATATTATGATTTCCTAGGTTTAGTATGATGGATAAGTGAAAGTATCGTTGTGAAATGCGTGGTGAATGTGCCTTGCAACGATCTTAAAATAGATAACCGTATCTCTCGATATCGGCAATCCCTAGTTCTATATTTCCCCTCGGGTGAAATAAGAACCGCTCAAAGAACAAAGACCCAAGTTGCTAACACCAAGAGGAAGTCTCCTTCTCTCTTCAAATGCTATATCAAAATTATGATATGCTCTTGCAACTCCTCTCTCGATTTATGAAGCGTAGCATAAAAATGAAACATTGGCCAAACATTTCAGAAAATAAAGATCATAAATTTGATAAAGAACACTCACCAAGAATCCACAACAAAATAAACTAGAAAATATCCATCAAACACAACCTAGTAGTCTCATAATACAAGATTAAGGAAGGATTAGTTCATGGCGTTGGAGGAATCACTCAAAATATTGAAATAGATCTTACAAAACATCGCGGTTCACGCTTAATCGCTGCAGGAATTTCTTCCTAGAGTCGCTTCTTCGATCCGTGCGAAGATCTCCGTCTTCTTCCTCTTGCCGGCGCTCTCCAATGGAGGTTTTCTTCCCAAGCCAACCCTAGATGATGCTCTCCCTCTTAGATCCGAAATTAATGATGAATTATCCTCCTCTAATCAGTTTTTGGCATTAAAAACGTCCATCTCCCTCAAGAGACACATCCTTCCATAATTAAAAATGGTGGGAATTCAAATTTTAAATTTTGAATTTCGGACAGACACATGTTGCAGTTTCAGAATTGGATGTTGCAGTTTCTGGCCAGGCCAAAAATAGAAATTCTGCATCACTCTTCAAAGTTGATTTCCTTAACAAACCTTGCATAAAAACCATAGAATAAGGCTAACTTAGTATCATAATCATTAAAACAATAATTAATCATATTTTATTATCATTTAGACTCTTTTTTACTAATTATGAAGTAGAAATATTAGGCAAAGATAACTTCATTTGAGAAGTTATCACACCTCCACACTTAAATTCTTGCTAGTCCCTAGCAAGGACAAGTTCAAAATAATAACCTGGGCAAAGGACAGTATGTAGTGCATGATTCAATGATACCAAATGATCGAGGCACACTCAAAAGATTTGCTTTATTGAGATGATAGGTTTAACAATCAATAAAAATCCAACCATTCACAAATCCATTAGTTAGATGATGGATTAGAGCTCAAATGAACATCATAGTGTGGTATGTGGTAACAAAACATATAATGTACTCTCATGCAATACCTCCTTTTGAACCCCCGCATCTACAGGAAATGATAAGAATATGCTAAGCAATTGATTTAACCTACATATGAGTTAGTAGGTTCAATGAAACATGGATATGTTTAAGCTTGAATTAACATTGATGGATACTTTGAAAGTGGAATGGTGTTCCCTAGTTAATGATCTGGAAGGTTCGCCATATTGTGGGTTTTTTTTTTTTATTTTAAACTACTCATAGTAGGATCTTTCCAAATATAAGTGCACATACCTAGGCCACATGTCACTATGATATTTTCATTTTTTTTTTTTAGATAGGCATCATAGTTGGGATCATTCTGAGTATGCATTCACATACGCAGGCCACATATCACTATGAATTCCATTTTTTTTTCTACCCCTTTTTTTTTATCATAGTTGGGATCATTCTAATTATGTATACGGATATTCAGGCCGCATATCACTATGAGTTCTCTTCTTTTTTTTATATACCCACAATAGGCTAACTTATCAAGACAGAACTAGAAGGAACGTATGGAGTTTAGTCATGAAAGGATGTGTATAAAATGATTCAAGCTCAATTATTGTAGCGAATGATCAAAATAGGCTAACCAACTATCCTCATGCTTTGGTGTACATCATTGACTTAGCTCTTACTCACCACTCCCCATTGGATGTAGAGGACAATGTAGGAAACCTTGCAATGGGAGTACGTAAATATTTTTTTTTACATTTTAGTGCACGAAAATATTTGTTTAAAAGAGCTCAAACAAACCAACATCTTTCTAATTTCAAATTCATTAGTTGGGTTCTTAAGATTGACACACCCTACCAATCAACAACTTAATCTAGAGTAGCCTATAGATTAATCATAAATTTGTATCATTGAATTAAAATAGTCCTTACCCAGTGTGTAAGGGCTATACCCCTCCACACTTAGAGCGTTGCTAGGCCCTAGCAACTCTACTTCTAGACCCCTCCACACTTAGAGCGTTTTGGTAATTAATGACTTAATCAAATGAGCATACAAATATCAGGAATAAACAGTTGAAAATAAATAACTCCCCTAAAAAAGTGAAGACTTGTGTAGAGTGTACCACATGTTTGCATGATAACCAACCCTTCCCAAAATATGCCTCTCAATTTGCGTAAGGAGCTTCGTTAGTGAACACAATTGCATTCCCTGCAGTTAAAGTGACATAGGACGCAACAAAATAGCAGTGCTACAAGGGGTTATATCAATATAAGTATACGGCCATTAATAAAAAGAAGCATGCTTGATGAGTGGATCAGTTAGAAGAATTCATATATCATAAGTGCAGCTAAATAATCTTGGATAAAAAAAAACTGCATCTATCATAAAAGTGGCTTAGGTTGAATCTTTGATAGACACAAGCATAGCCATAAGAACATATAAGAATATCTATGTCAAAACCATGATTCCATACAATAACAAAAGCACCTCATATAAACATGTAGTAGTGTCTATACCAAAACAGGCCTTCCATATACCAACAAAAGTTTCACCGTGCATGAGAGAAGCAAAATATAAGTTATCCAAAACATCAAGTTCAACTAAACACATCAACAGTCCAAAATATAGCTCAAAAACAACTAAAACTGTCCAAAATATCATGTACTAACCACCAACCAAAAGAACATAGGATTGTCTACTCGTCATCTCCATCATGGTCGTCTGCACCATCTGTGTCATCCTCGTTACTTTCTTCATCACCTTCCACATCATCAGCATCATCAGCAGCAACAACACCTTCCTCCTTAGCAGCATCAGCGTCCTCATCAGCAGCAACATCATCTTCTTCCTCATCACCTTCTTCACTCTCATCACCTTCTTCCTCTTCGGTTCTACGAATGCGAGGATCCACACGAATGCAATCGGAGTTAAGCAAGTAACCTTCTTTATCGAACTGCTTCCTCATCCTCAACTGGGACTGTGGCCTTGGGAGCTTAGCTTTTTCCAATAAACTCTGCAGAATAGCCCGTTGATCATCTAGTTCCTCCTGCACATACAAGTGGTGGCATCTCAAGTATGCCTTCATGTATTGCATTTCCTCCATCATAGCGTCAGGATCACCGCCTCCATCTTCTTGTTGAATTTCTATGTTCATGGGCTTGTCATTTCGTGCTTTAGAGGATTGCACCGCGGGAGGGTCATCCGCAACCTTTATGCACACCTGGATCACCGTTTTTGTTATGTGACCCTTCAACTTCTTTACCACATCCTCTTCCTCTTCCGGCACCTCAGCCGCACGACACAGATCTGTGATAAGGACAGGAAACCATAGTTGTTTGGGGTTCTTCTCCCGTATCTTCTCCCGGAGCCTATACGCGATGACATTTGCCACATTAAACCGTATGCCTTTAAGTATACAATAGAGGATGGCAACTTTGTGGATAGGCACGTTGTTGAGGTGCTTTGTCGGAAGTATGGTGGCATTGACGAACAAGAGCCAAACCTTGGCTTGTCTAGTTAAGCAGGTGGCTTTCATGCACTTGGATGCTGCGCTGGTCCACACCGGTCCTGAAGGAATGCACACTGCTTCTGTCATTTGTTCGGGGGTGACCGTGGATAAGATCGTAGAGTACTCTTCTAAAACGCCGCCACCCAATTCAAATAACTCAGAAATTCGCTCCGCCGAGAATACTACCTCCTTCCCTCTCACAATGGCCGTGTCTTCCTCCCCACTCATTGCGTTTGCGTAGAACTCGTAGACGAGGGAGGTGGCTGCTTCAGTTCTTGGATGACAGAAATATTCCCAATTCATGGCACAAATTTGGTTAGCGTAGGCTAGGTTCCAAGCCCGCTTGTCCATCTTAAAACCCCTCTCCATGATGAATGGAGTAGTTCTCAACTCGCGGAATCGCCGCTCGGCCACTTCATTTTGAAGTTTGGTATCCTTCGGATTGATCGATTTCGCCTTTTCGTTCTTCTTCCTCTTCAATCCCGTTTCTAAAAAAAAATAAAAAAAAATTCTTCTCGTTTTTTTTTTTTTTTTTGTGTTCTCTTTGGGCGGAAGCAGAGTGCAAGATTAATTTAGTGAAAATGGGTTGCCTGAGGTTTACCTCTGGGAGCTTTGGCAGCCTTCGCCGGCGCTACAGTTGTCTTCCGCCTCGACTCCCTCATGGCGTTCGTACACACGGGTGCCGCTCTTTGGCTCTACCGAAGGATGGCGTCGGACGAACTGGGGTTGCGTCGCTGCAGGCTTCCGTCGCCGACGCTTTAGCAGAAGAGGACTGAAGAGGCACTGCCGGCGGTCTTCCGCTCGAATTTCGTCGACCTAGGCCGCGCTGAAGAAGGAAGTCGGGCTGGGGTAGATTTTAGGTCAGGGTTTCCTTTTATATTTTAATTCACTTAACCCTTTTTTTAAATTAACGCTGATTTGAGTTTAAGAAGAATTAATCCCGCTTAAATGATCTAACCGCTGGTTTAAAAAAATAATCCGAACCATTTTGTAAACCGGCCGTGGCGGTTCACTCAAACCGGCGACGTTTCACGTCCAAGGCAAATCCCAGCCAAAAGTCCGAAAACAGGAAATGACAACATCGATTTTCGATGTTGTCATTTTCCGCTGAACCGGTGGTTCAGCCAAACCGGTTCCCGGTTCAGCGCCTGACATTTTTCAGCCTTAGGCGACCCGAACACAGAAAATGACAACATCCATTTTTGATGTTGCAACATCCTGATTTTGATTTTTTTGATTTTTATTTATTTTTAATTAATTTAAATTTATTATTATTATTATTATTAAATCGCGTGCTCCTCCATTCCAATCCTAAAACTATAAAAACCACTAAATTAAGAAAACTTAAAACTTTAAAAACAAGAAATAATACAAAGATGCAATGGGTTGCCTCCCACCAAGCGCCTGATTTATGAGTCCCGGCAGGACTTCTCCTGATTAGACAAGCTCCAAACGCGACACTACTCGGTCAATGTCGCCTCCCAGATATAACTTCAATCTCTCTCCATTTACCTTGAACTCGGTTCCATCATTCTCATTTAAAATAGTCACAGCTCCATAGGGGTGCACGATTTTAACCTTGAACGGGCCCGACCAGCGTGACTTGAGCTTTCCTGGGAATAATTTCAAGCGAGAGTTGAATAGTAAAACAAGCTGTCCCGGTTCAAAGTTTTTCTCCTTCATGCGTCGATCATGCCATCGTTTTGTGCGCTCTTTATAAATTCTCGAGTTCTCATACGCTTGCATTCGAATTTCCTCTAGTTCGTTCAATTGTAAGAGCCTTTTCTTGCCGGCATCGCGGAAATCATAATTAATTTTCTTTATTGCCCAGAATGCCCGGTGTTCTAGTTCTAGAGGTAGGTGGCAAGACTTTCCATAAACCATTCGATACGGGGTTAGCCCAATGGGAGTTTTGAAGGCAGTGCGATATGCCCATAATGCATCGACTAGCTTTTGTGACCAGTCTCTACGGTTGACGCTCACTGTCTTTTCTAGAATTTTCTTAATCTCCCTATTGGATACTTCCGCTAACCCATTCGTCTGGGGATGATATGCTAAGGCGACTTTATGAGTTATCCCGAATTTATTTAGTAATGCAGTGAACTGGTTATTACAAAAATGACTGCCACCGTCACTAAGGATTGCCCTCGGGATTCCAAATCGACTGAATATATGGTGTCTTAAGAAGTTAAGGACCACCTTTGCATCATTCCTGGGCGTCGCGATTGCTTCCACCCATTTAGATACGTAGTCCACAGCTAATAATATGAATAGATTACCATTCGAATTCACGAACGGTCCCATGAAGTTTATACCCCATACATCAAATAGTTCGACTTCCAGCATTATATTCATGGGCATCCCATCGTTCTTATGTATATTTTCGCTCCGTTGGCATCTATCGCATTGCTTTACAAATTCATTTGCGTCCCTGAATAAATTAGGCCAATAGAAGCCAGCTTCTAACACTTTCATTGCGGTTCTCGTTCCCTTGAAATGACCTCCGTAGGGGGAGCTATGACATTTCTCCAATATCGCTCTCATCTCCTCCTCGGGGATGCATCTCCGTACGATTCCGTCGGCACCAACCTTGAACAACAAAGGATCATCCCACATGTAAGACCGTACCTGATGTAAAAATCGTTTCTTTTGTTGGTAGGATATTTCAGGTGGCAAAATATTGCTTGCTAGATAGTTTACTAAGTCAGCATACCAAGGCGTAATATTCTCCGAAATCGCTAGTAACTGCTCATCAGGGAATCTCTCTTCCACTTCAGAATGTAGTGTCGGTGGTGTACTCTCAATCCTAGATAAGTGATCTGCAACCGGGTTGTCCGTTCCTTTCCTATCCTTAATCTCTACATCAAACTCCTGTAAGAGAAGGACCCATCGAATCAAGCGTGGTTTTGAGTCTCTCTTTTCCATAAGATAACGGATCGCTGCATGATCAGTGTACACTATAACCTTCGTACATAAGAGATACGATCGAAATTTTTCGAATGCGAATACCACCGCCAATAGCTCCTTTTCGGTGGTAGTGTAGTTGGTCTGGGCATCGATTAGGGTCTTACTAGCATATGCAATCGTATGAAATATCTTCTCCCTCACTTGTCCCAAAACAACTCCTACCGCGTAGTCGCTCGCATCACACATCAAGATAAATGGCTCTTCCCAATCCGGTGTTACTACAATAGGAGCGGTAGTTAACCGATATTTGAGCTCGTCAAACACTCTCAAACAATCGTTATTAAAAGAAAATTTTGCATCCTTCTCTAGAAGTCCACTCAAGGGTTTAGCTATTTTCGCGAAGTCTTTGATGAATCTTCTGTAGAAGCCCGCGTGTCCAAGGAAGCTTCTTAGCATTTTCACATTCTTGGGTGGAGGTAATTTTTCTATCACATCTAGTTTTGCTTTGTCTACTCCCAACCCAGTCCTGGAAACATGATGACCCAACACTATGCCTTCACGAACCATGAAATGGCATTTCTCCCAATTTAATACTAGGTTTGTCTCGACACAACGTGTGAGCACCTTCTCCAAACACTCTAAGCACGTGTCAAATGATTTTCCAAAGATGGAAAAATCATCCATAAAAATCTCAATACCCTGGTCCATAATATCAGAGAAAATGGCAATCATGCAACGCTGGAAAGTAGCCGGAGCGTTACATAGACCAAAGGGCATCCTCCTAAACGCGAAAGTCCCATAGGGGCAAGTAAATGTGGTCTTTTCTTGGTCGGCGGGGTCGATGGTAATTTGATTATACCCTGAATACCCATCAAGAAAGCAGTAAAAATCATTCCCCGCCAATTTGTCTAGGACTTGGTCAAGGAATGGAAGAGGGAAATGATCCTTTCGAGTGGCCTTGTTTAACTTCCTATAATCCATACAAATCCTCCACCCCGTGATCGTCCTAGTGGCGACCATCTCTTCCTTCTCGTTCCTTATAACCGTCATCCCCCCTTCTTGGGTACACATTGAACCGGCGAGACCCATGGACTATCTGAGATAGGATATATTATACCCGCGTCAAGCCACTTAATAATCTCCTTTTTAACTACCTCTTTCATCGGCGGGCTTAAGCGGCGTTGAGGCTCAATCGACCCCTGAAATGACTCCTCCAAAAGGATCTTGTGCATACATAATGAAGGGCTTATCCCCCGGATATCAGCGATAGTCCATCCTATGGCCATTTTAAATTGCTTAAGTAGTTCAATTAGTCGTTTCCGTTGATCAGATGTTAAGTTGGAATTTATGATGACCGGTAGTGTCTCGTCATCCCCTAAATATACATAAGTAAGATGTTCGGGAAGAGGTTTCAACTCAAGTGATGGAGGTTCAACGATGGACGGTTTAGCTGACAAGGATTTCTCGGGCATCTCTAATGGTTCCGGCCTACGAAACCAAGCAGTTTGCTTCTCGAATGCTTGTAAGCAATCTTGAATCGCTTCATCATCATCGGATTGGTCATCCTCCGTTAATAATTGAGTCAACAACATATCATGTTCAGCAGAAAGTGAACTAGACATGTACTCGCATATAGAAACGTGATTGACCACCTCCATATTATCTTCCTCCCGGTGGGGGAACTTTAACGCTTTGAGTACGTTAAATGTGACTTGTTCGTCATTCACCCGCATCGTTAACTCTCCCTTATGCACGTCAATCAAAGTCCTACCCGTCGCTAGGAAAGGTCTTCCTATAATAATCGGAACTTCTCTATCCTCTTCCATGTCTAGAACGACAAAGTCCGCCGGAAATATGAATTTATCCACCTTCACCAACACGTCCTCCACTATCCCCTTCGGAAACGCTAGGGTCCTATCGGCCAACTGTAAGGTTATGGAAGTCTTGGAGATCTCTCCCAAACCCAACTTCCTATATATCGATAATGACATTAAATTAATGCCCGCCCCTAGGTCACATAACGCCTTACCCTCGAATTTATATCCTATGGAACATGGAATAGTAAAACTCCCCGGATCTTTCAATTTGGGTGGGAGTTTTTTTTAGAGAATGGCGCTGCACTCTTGAGTAAGTGCCACCGTCTCATTCGTTCCAAATCTTCTCTTCTTCGATAGGATATCCTTCATAAATTTAACGTAGCTTGGCATTTGTTCCAAAGCCTCGGCGAAGGGGATGTTGATTTGCAACTTCTTAAAAATCTCGAGAAATTTTTGGAATTGTTGATCGAGTTTGCTTTTCTTTAACCGTTGCGGAAAAGGTGGTGGTGGATAAATTATTCTAGCTTCTTTTTCCTTCGTAGCTTCATCTATTCGCTCTTTCTTTTTCTCTAACACTTCTACCGCAGGTTCCTGACTATTCCCATCTTGTATGGCCCCCTCATTAGGGATACAAGGAATCAACTCCTCTAATTCCTTTTCATTACTACCCTTACTTTTCTCTCTTAGTGGAATGCTCTCCAACTCCTTACCGCTTCGTAGAGTGACCGCCTTGCATTGTTGATTGTCTCCTTTCGGATTCGGTGTGGTATCCGTTGGGAGTGACCCTTGAGGTCTAAGGCTTAATGCGTTCGCGATTTGTCCCAATTGAGACTCAATCACACGCAGTGAACCCTCTACACTAGTAATGCGTGCATCGTTTCTTTGCATGGATTCGATAAGGATCTCATCGGATAGCTTTCTAGAAGGTCCTTGTTGATTATAATTAACGTTTTGAGTTGGACGTGGAGTTGAGTTAAAACCAGGCGGGTGTCCCGTGCCGGTGTTATTCTTCCACGAGAAGTTAGGGTGATTACGCAAATCCGGATTGTAATGAGTTGGAATTGCATTATGATTATTGTGATTCATGTACCTCGGTTGCCCACCTATATAGTTGACCTCCTCGTTATTGTTAATGAGTTCCTCCACCGTAAGTGAAGGATTTATATTAATCGGAGGAGCTACTATACTGTTAACTTGGGGGTTCATTGGAACCTGATTTTGATGTAAGGTTAAGGCATCTAACCGCTTATTCATCGAGTTGAATTGTGCGGTTATTTGTGCAGCGAAAGAAGTGAGTTGGTCAACTTGGTGCGCACCTCCCATGGATGAGGAACCTTGGCGCTCAAATGAATGATAATTATTCGAAGATAGATCCTCTAAAATTTCATACGCATCCTCGGGATATTTGTTCATCAATGATCCTCCTGCAGCTCCATCTACTTGGATCATTGTAGACGTCTGGAGACCATTGTAAAAGGTCCACACCTGTTGGTGTGTGGCTAGGCCGTGGTGTGGGCACTTGCGCAATAGTTCCTTAAATCTTTCCCATGCGTCATAAAGTGTCTCTCCGTTCCCTTGCATGAATGTAGATATGTCACGCATAAGTTTGGCAGTTTTCGATGGAGGAAAATATTTAGCTAAGAATTTCTCTATCAGAGTCGCCCAAGTAGTGATAGAACCATTGGGCAGAGAGTTCAACCAATCTCTTGCTTTTCCTTCCAAAGAAAATGGGAATAACCTAAGTTTTATCGCTTCCTCAGATGTTCCATTGATTTTGAATGTGTCACATATTTCAATGAAGGTCCTTAAGTGAGAGTTCGGGTCTTCATTATTAAGGCCACCAAACTTATTGTGTTGAACGAGTTGCATTGTCATAGAATCTATCTTGAAGTTGTTTGCTTCAATTGCGGGTCTAGTAATACTAAACTGCAAGCCTCCTCGGAAGGGTATGTTATAATCACGACATGTTCTCCTTTGTTCAACGGGGTGACCATTCTGTTCTACTTGACCTTCTTGACCTAAGCCTTCCTGGTCAACTTCATTAGGAGCGTTATGATTATCAGGATTCATTGTTATCACGTTATTATTTTCTAATCGAAACGTTCTCCTATTTTGTCTACACGTCCGTTCGATCTCTAGGTTTAACGGTAGTAATTCAGGTGATCGATATCTGGACATAAAACATGCACCCCAACGATTGATAATTGATAATAAACAAACAAGCAAAACAGACACAAAACAAAGCAGTACTAGCAATGAGAATTAACAAAGATAAAACAAAACTTGATCTCTATTTACTAGGGATTCACTAATATTGCAAAATAAAACACTAAATGTTTCGCACCTCCCCGGCAACGGCGCCAAAAACTTGATACGCCCGTAATGGTCTACGTATTTAAACGCAAGTGCACGTGCCGTGTCAAGTAATAACAAGTGAGTAAGAATCGTCTCCACAGGGAGGTGATTGGTTTAGTGATTGCAAATACCAGTTAGGCCTTTTCCTTAAATCCAAGTAAGACAAAATTCGTGTTTTTCTTAGACTACTAAAATTAAATATAAAGACTTCTAAATGGAATTACTACGGATCTTAAAAACAAAACTTTTCTTATCAAGGGAGAAATATAATCTTATATTATGATTTCCTAGGTTTAGTATGATGGATAAGTGAAAGTATCGTTGTGAAATGCGTGATGAATGTGCCTTGCAACGATCTTAAAATAGATAACCGTATCTCTCGATATCGGCAATCCCTAGTTCTATATTTCCCCTCGGGTGAAATAAGAACCGCTCAAAGAACAAAGACCCAAGTTGCTAACACCAAGAGGAAGTCTCCTTCTCTCTTCAAATGCTATATCAAAATTATGATATGCTCTTGCAACTCCTCTCTCGATTTATGAAGCGTAGCATAAAAATGAAACATTGGCCAAACATTTCAGAAAATAAAGATCATAAATTTGATAAAGAACACTCACCAAGAATCCACAACAAAATAAACTAGAAAATATCCATCAAACACAACCTAGTAGTCTCATAATACAAGATTAAGGAAGGATTAGTTCATGGCGTTGGAGGAATCACTCAAAATATTGAAATAGATCTTACAAAACATCGCGGTTCACGCTTAATCGCTGCTGGAATTTCTTCCTAGAGTCGCTTCTTCGATCCGTGCGAAGATCTCCGTCTTCTTCCTCTTGCCGGTGCTCTCCAATGGAGGTTTTCTTCCCAAGCCAACCCTAGATGATGCTCTCCCTCTTAGATCCGAAATTAATAATGAATTATCCTCCTCTAATCAGTTTTTGGCATTAAAAACGTCCATCTCCCTCAAGAGACACATCCTTCCATAATTAAAAATGGTGGGAATTCAAATTTTAAATTTTGAATTTCGGACAGACACATGTTGCAGTTTCAGAATTGGATGTTGCAGTTTCTGGCCAGGCCGAAAATAGAAATTCTGCATCACTCTTCAAAGTTGATTTTCTTAACAAACCTTGCATAAAAATCATAGAATAAGGCTAACTTAGTATCATAATCATTAAAACAATAATTAATCATATTTTATTATCATTTAGACTCCTTTTTACTAATTATGAAGTAGAAATATTAGGCAAAGATAACTTCATTTGAGAAGTTATCAGGATGCCGTCTCCATCAGGCCGATGACGGATACCTTCAAGTATCGCCTCTTTGCGATCACGTTGAAGGAGAAGGCAAGGGACTGGTTTCATCAACTCCCTTCGAGGTCGATCTATGGGTTCGAGGACTTGAGCCGGAGCTTTCAGCTCCGCTTCTCCACCTCCAAGAAGAGGAAGAAGAGTCCTGAGTCCATCTTCCTGATAAGGCAGAGGGCCGAGGAGTCGCTGGCCCGCTACGTTGACAGGTTCCAAGAGGAGATCCTGGATGTCCAGGAGATGCTGGGGTATGCTCTCCAGATGGCCTTCACCGTTGGGCTGAAGGAGGGCTTCTTCAAGATGAGCTTGACTCGGAAGGCCCCCCTTTCTTTCGAGGAGCTGATGGAAAGGGCGGCAGAGGAGATAGCCATGGAGGCGGCCAACCCGGCATTTGTCAGGAGGTTGGCAAAATTGACGGAGACAGAGTCAAAGGAGCAAGGTGGCTCGAGATATCAGGAGGGAAGAAGGAGAGAAGAGCAGAGAGCCCAGGGGCTCCAGGGACAGGAGGGTCCGGAACCAGGCTGGAGGCAGCAGGGAGCACCTGCCCAGGGTCCTGGAAGAGCTCTCATCCAGGGTGGGGGAAACTTTCATGGGGGCCAAGGGAGGTTCAACTTCCAAAGGCAAGCCCCAAGGCAGCTCCTACCCCCACCACAGCAAGCCTTGACAATAGGTGAAGGAGGAAGAGGCAACAGAAGAGACCGCCGAGCCCGCCGAAGGAGGGGAGATAGAGCATTGCCGTACTGCGATTTTCACCAGGTGGAAGGGCACGCCACAGCTACCTGTCCTGAGTTCCTGGAAGTGAGGGGGGCGAGAGGCCCTGCCCAACAGTCGCCGGTGGAAGTTGAAGAGGTTCCACCCCGATTGGGGGGGGAAGACATATGCGAGGATCGGGTTGATGTAGGACACCGAGGAGGAATAGCAGTGATCCACGGTGGAGTAGGCATCGAGGCCACTCGGAAGGCGAGCCTCCATGTTATGTATCGACGGAGCGTCGCTTCGACATCTCAGACCCCGCCCCCGGAAGAGAAGATCACCTTCTCTTCGAAGGACTTGCCAGAGCATGAGGATCCATTCTGCGACGCCCTGGTCATCTAGGCAGCCATCGAAGGCTTTACCGTCTCCCGGATCTTGGTTGACAACGGCAGCTCGGTCAACGTCGTTTTCAAGAAGGCGTTCGAGGGAATGAAGGTGGAGCCAAGGAGGGTGGTGGCGTCGGATGGACCTCTGTTCGGATTCTCAGGGGAGAGAAAGGAGGTGGAAGGTGGAGTCGGACTCCAGGTGAAGTTAGGAGGGACTTCAAGGAACTGCAGGTTCGTCATTGTTGACGCTCCAAGCAGCTACAACGCCATCTTCGGGAGGCCCCTCATCAGCGCCTTTCGGTGTGTGCCCTCATCATTCCACCAGTGCCTCAAGTTCAACTCAGAAGGGATCCAGGTCAGGATCAAGGGAGACTCCAGGATGGCGAGGCAGTGCTACGTTACAGCTGTCAACACCATCTCTTGGTTGGCCAAGGCGGAGGAGATGGAGAAGATCATGGAGAGCCTAAGCCAGATGGAGGTATCCGAGGAGAAGGATGATGGTCATCATGCCCAGTCCCCCTGAAGAAGCCCAGCCTCGGCGGAATCATGTATTTTTCTTATGTTGTAGTAAGTCCAGCCCTCGACCAGTTGAATCGAGGGGGTCATGTAACCTATCTTTGTTTCCCCCTTTGAGGATGTTGGAATTGTTAAAGCTTAGGTGACATGCCCCATCCCACCCCCCGAGAGGGTCTCCTAATGTCAGGCTCTCACTAGCTGGATGGGTCGAAGGTACCTCGGGGAAGCCAAGTTCCTTTGCTCCGATGATGGTCCCGCTGCCAGGCTCTTACTAGCTGGCAGGTCAGGCGTACCTCTCGGGGAAGCCGAGTTCCTTTGCTCCAATGATGGTCCCACTGCCAGTCTCTCACTAGCTGGCAGGTCAGGCGTACCTCTCGTAGAAACCGAGTTCCTTTGCTCCGATGACGGTCCCGCTGTCAGGCTCTCACTAGCTGGCAGGTCAGGCGTACCTCTCATGGAAGCCGAGTTCCTTTGCTCCGATGACGGTCCCGCTGTCAGGCTCTCACTAGCTGGCAGGTCAGGCGTACCTCTCGTGGAAGCCGAGTTCCTTTGCTCCGATGATGGTCCCGCTGCCAGGCTCTCACTAGCTGGCAGGTCAGGCGTACCTCTCGTGGAAGCCGAGTTCCTTTGCTCCGATGACGGTCCCGCTGTCAGGCTCTCACTAGCTGGCAGGTCAGGCGTACCTCTCGTGGAAGCCGAGTTCCTTTGCTCCGATGACGGTCCCGCTGTCAGGCTCTCACTAGCTAGCAGGTCAGGCGTACCTCTCGTGGAAGCCGAGTTCCTTTGCTCCGATGACAGTCCCGCTGCCAGGATCTCACTAGCTGGCAGGTCAGGCGTACTTCTCGCGGAGGCCGAGTTCCTTTGCTCCGATGACAGTCCCGCTGTCAGGCTCTCACTAGCTGGCAGGTCAGGCGTACCTCTCATGGAAGCCGAGTTCCTTTGCTCCGATGACGGTCCCGCTGTCAGGCTCTCACTAGCTGGCAGGTCAAGCGTACCTCTCGTGGAAGCTGAGTTCCTTTGCTCCGATGATGGTCCCGCTGCCAGGCTCTCACTAGCTGGCAGGTCAGGCGTACCTCTCATGGAAGCCGAGTTCCTTTGCTCCGATGACGGTCCCGCTGTCAGGCTCTCACTAGCTGGCAGGTCAGGCGTACCTCTCGTGGAAGCCGAGTTCCTTTGCTCCGATGATGGTCCCGCTGCCAGGCTCTCACTAGCTGGCAGGTCAGGCGTACCTCTCGTGGAAGCCGAGTTCCTTTGCTCCGATGATGGTCCCGCTGCCAGGCTCTCACTAGCTGGCAGGTCAGGCGTACCTCTCGTGGAAGCCGAGTTCCTTTGCTCCGATGACGGTCCCGCTGTCAAGCTCTCACTAGCTGGCAGGTCAGGCGTACCTCTCGTGGAAGTCGAGTTCCTTTGCTCCGATGACAGTCCCGCTGCCAGGCTCTCACTAGCTGGCAGGTCAGGCATACTTCTCGCGGAGGCCGAGTTCCTTTGCTCCGATGACAGGTCCCGCTGTCAGGTTCTCACTAGCTGGCAGGTCAGGCGTACCTCTCGTGGATACCCAAGAATTTCCACCCCAAGGCTGTCTCGTTACCCAGGCTCCCATCAGCTGGCGTGACAGGTTGACCCCTCAGAGAGGCTAAGTATTTTCTCGACCGCGCAAGAAAAGTCCACTCAGCGAATACGTTGGGTTGGATGTTTCTTTTCGAGCTTGTACCAACCTCGAAAAGAGCGGGGATTGTGTACAACCCCGTATTCGCAGAGCAGGGTCCCCCGGCCTGAGTGGGACCAGTTTGTAGCCTTTAGGAGATTTTGCATTCTTAGTGGCCAATTTTGGCTCGACCTTGGGGGGCGGGTGCGGCAAGGTGGTCGGCACCCCCCCCGGTTGGCCTTAGTGTTAGGAAGGAGCGGCGAGCCAGGCCCCATGGCCTGCGGCTCACCCGGGCGGCCTGCCCTTGCGGGCGAGCCAGGCCTGCGGCCAGCTCGCCCTGGGCGGCCTGCCCTTGCGGGCGAGCCAGGCCTGCAGCCTGCTCGCCCCGGGCGGCCTGCCCTTGCGGGCGAGCCAGGCCTGCGGCCAGCTCGCCCCGGGCGGCCTGCCCTTGCGGGCGAGCCAGGCCTGCGGCCTGCTCGCCCCGGGCGGCCTGCCCTTGCGGGCGAGCCAGGCCTGCGGCCAGCTCGCCCCGGGCGGCCTGCCCTTGCGGGCGAGCCAGGCCTGTGGCCTGCTCGCCCCGGGCGGCCTGCCCTTGCGGGCGAGCCAGGCCTGCGGCCAGCTCGCCCCGGGTGGCCTGCCCTTGCGGGCGAGCCAGGCCTGCGGCCTGCTCGCCCCGGGCGGCCAGCCCTTGCGGGTGAGCCAGGCCCGTGGCCTGCTGCTCGCCCGAGGGGTGGGGAGCATGGCTCGGCCCCCGGACCCCCTTGGGTCGTACTTTTACAGTTGTGCCCCCGAGGTGGAAATTACCTCTCTACCCCCCGGTGTGGAGGCTTGTCATTGGCTCAAGGCCAACTGGTCGTAGGGGCATTTTGGTCATTTTCTCATCGGGACTTGGAAAAACTATAAATAGACCCCCTTGGGTGCCTTTGGAGAGGATGAGATTTCCTTACCTCCTCCTCCCTTAGCTTCATCTTGGTAGAGTAGAGAGAGCTCTCCAAGGCGCCCAGCTCAGCCACTTGGTGAGGGAGGGGAAGTGTTCTAGCAACCTTCCGAGTGTGTGGTGGGACCTCCACGCTAGAGCCGAGGGTCTATTCCTAGTTTCCTGAGCCTTTGGTCCGTGACATCCCCCCGAGTGTAGTAGGTGTGAGGTCACCCCTTCCCCAAGGGTCGAACTCCACAGAGACCAAGTTTTTGGTTTCAACACTAAGAAGTTACTTTAAGATCTAGTTAAATTAGTTTTAATATTTATCTAAAAGTTTCAATCTATTTTCAGAAAATCAATTAACCGTTTTACTTGGATTCATAGAAACGGTGTAGCTAGTAATTGTAAGCGCTAAGCCCATCACTTCTCCGTGGGAACGATCTCACTCACTTTGTATTACTTGTACGACACGTATACTTGCGTTTTCAAGCTCCATTTTGCGTGTATCACAAGACCAATGTATATGTAGCCAGACCCACTCTCTAGATGATTCTGAAGGGACCATAATAGCGCAGTGTTAACTTTTGGTTCGTCCTCCGAGCCACAGAGATTTTTCTGTATGGTTGAAGCTTGAGGAAGACGTCATCTCTAACTGCGAACTCCCGTTCCATCCTGTGTGTATCTAATTGGACCTTCATTCTATTCTGAGACGCCAGGTGGTTTTCACACAGAAGGGAAAGAGTACGGTCCCGATCGCACAACTCACGATCAACAGCTGTTTGCGTCGTTCCCCTTGGTTCATACGTCTCCAAGGTCGAGGCAGAGCATCTGTACACAACTTTAAACGGAATGAGTTTAATTTACTTGCAGTGTGGTAGGAGGTGTTATAGCAGTATTCGGCTCAATGAAGTCAATGGGTCCAGGTGCAGGGCCCATCCATCACAAAACATCGTAAGTACGTCTCGACTCCCTGATTAAGCACCTTCATCTGTCTGTTCGTTTAAGGGTTGTGGGTCATGCTCATGTATAGACGAGGACCCTATTTTTGGAATATCTCCTTTCGGAAATTGCTCACAAACACACTATCCCGATCCGAGATGATGGCCTGAGGGATGCCGTGAAATCAGACTATCTCCCGCACAAACAAATTGACTACTGTCTCCCCCTTATAAGGATGGTTCAAGGACGGGAAGTAGCCGTACTTGGACAGATTATCTACCAAGACCAGGATAACTTTCTTCCCTTGGGATCTTGGCAGGTCGTCGATGAAGTGCATAGAAAATAGAAATCGTTTCCCAAGTTTGTTGTGGAATTTCCAGGGGGTAAGTAGACCCATTGGTGACGTTGTTTCGTATTTTTGTCGCAGACATATCTCATACTACACAAGTTTTTGAACGTCACTTCGTTGGCCCTTCCAGAAAATGTTGTCCTGCACCTGCTAAAGAGTGCGAAGGATGCTCGTGTGTCCTCTATCGGTGATGAATGGAACTCATGCAACATGATGATCTTCTACGGTGATGAAGAGGGTATGAACACCCTGTCGTGGTAGTATAATTGTCCATTTTGTAAGTGAAACCCTAGATTGGTGGTTTTCCCTTGTTAAAGCAAGTCCACAATTGGGCACAGATCTGGGCTCTGAAGGATCTCCTCCCGTATGCCGTCTAAAGCCCTGATCAGTGGCCCTGAAATGTGGTGAAGTGTCCATTCATTATATGGGAAAGTGTCTGCCACCACGTTCTTTTCCCCTTGTTTGTAGACGATCTTGTATTTATAGTCCAACAACCTCGTTTCCCACTTTTGTTGCAGAGGAGAGGCCACCTGCTTCTCCAGGAAATGCTTCAGGCACTGGTGATCAGTTTGTACCTTGAAGTGTCTCCCCAAAAGATATGGTCTCTACAGGGTCACAACATGTATAATGGACAACATTTCCTTCTCGTAGGTATATAAGCCCAGTGTCCGTGGCGCTAAAGCCTTGCGAAAGTTGGCTATCAGACGCCCATCTTGCATGAGGGCGGCCCCAATCCCCAATCCTGACGCATCGGTTACCAGGAGAAACTCCTTAGTGATATCGGGTAGAGCTAGAACCAGTGTGGTAGTCATCGCTGTCTTGAGAGCCTGGAATGCCATTTCTGCCTCCTCTTTATAGAAAAATGCATCCTTGTGTAACAGTTGTGTCAGCGGTCATGTTATCTTTCCATAATCCTTCACAAACTGCTGATAGTAGCCCATCAGCCCGAGGAAACCGCGAAGGGCTTAGAACGTACGTGGTCGGGGCCACGTTTGCATGCTTCCAAGCTTCTTCAGATCGCCCTGGACTCCTTAATATAAGACTATATGAACAAGATATTTGACCTTTTCTTGCCCAAAGGTGCATTTGGAGAGCATGGCATAGAGCTCGTGCTGACGGAGGTTCACAAACACTTACTTGATATGTTTGAGGTGCTCCTCCGAACTGGTGTTGTAAATCAAAATCTCATAAAAAATCATTATAGACCTGCATAGGTGGGGCCAAAAGATCTCGTTCATCACCTCCTGGAATTCCGATGGCATATTGGAGAGTTCGTAAGGCATCACAAGGAACTTGTAGTGGTCATCATGTGTCCACAAGATTTTCTTGTAGATATGTTCTTCCTTCATTCTAATTTGACGATATCCTAAGCGCAGGTCCAACTTCGTAAACAGATGTACTCAGTGTAATCGTCTAACAACTC
Organism: Platanthera zijinensis; assembly: GCA_039513925.1. Lineage (NCBI taxonomy): Eukaryota > Viridiplantae > Streptophyta > Magnoliopsida > Asparagales > Orchidaceae > Platanthera > Platanthera zijinensis. The sequence goes on along the minus strand of CM077089.1, from coordinate 176,780,459 downwards.
TTCTATCATGGGAATGAGAAACTGATTCTTGATGGTGGAACTGTTCAGGCCGCGGTAGTCGACACAAAACCTCAATTATCCATCTTTTTTCTTCACCAAAATGATAGGTGAGGAAAAAGAATTGGTGTTGGGTCTGATAATTCTTGTTGGTATCATCTCCTTAATGCTCCTTTCTTTCTCTTCCTTTTGTATGTGTGACTAGCGATATGGTCAAATGTTGGTCGGCTCGGCTCCTTCATTGAGGCTGATCGGTGGTCTCTAAATCCCTGCAGCAGAAATGAGCTGGACTCCTGGAAAATCTCAAAGTATTGCCTTAGCAAGGACTACATCTGCACTGGCACGTCATGTGGTGAAGTAGGTCTGGAGCAAGCTCCATGATCACTGTCACTTGATCTTCTTAGTCCCACAACCTTTCTAGGCATTGACACAAAACATGCTTCATAGGTGAGGTTTTGAGTTCATTAATCAGACAGTAGTCCTTCCCACCCAGAGTAAACTCCATAGTCATGTGGTATCAGTCCAGTATGACCTTCTCCATCTGTTGTAGTCATTGGACCGCCAAAACCATGTCATACCTCTTGATAGGCAACAAGTAAACTTCCAACCGACTTAAGTACCCTTGCACCCAAAGTCCCACCCCCAGAACCATGTCAAACTATAGCTTGTTGTTGTTGGCTACCATAACCTAGAATACGGCATCGCGGTTGACCTCATGGCCCAACCTCTGAGCAACTGCAGGATTGATGAAGTTATGTGTGCTGTCACTGTTAATCAAAATTGTCACTTTTTGTTGGAGGATCCTCCTAGTGATTCACATAGTCAGTGTACAACCCCGTATTCATGGAGTAGGGCCCTCCCGACAGACGCAGGACAAGCTATGAGTTTTTAAGCTTTTGAGAGATTTTGCACTCTTGGTGGCCAATTTAGGCCTAACCCTTTTAATATAGTAGAAGGGGGAGGAAAAATCTACCTCCCCCCAGCCCCTTTTGGGGAGAGGGTGCGGCAAGATGGTCGGCACCCGCCCCGGCTTGCTAGGTGCAAGGTGGGAACAGTAGGACCGGCTGGAGGCCAGGATCCCGCCCCCTGCACTCTTGCCCCGGGCGGTTAGTGATACGCCCGAGATGGATGTACGTATTACACGCAAGTGCACGTGCCGGATCAAGTAATAAAGTAGTGAGTTAAGATCGTTCCCTCGGAGAAGTGGTTAACCTAAAGCTTGCAAGTACTAGTTACGCCGTTCTTTAAATCCAAACAAATCGAAGCAATGATTTTCGGTAAAATAGAACAGAATTAAACTAAGAATTAAAATGATAGGATGTTACGAAGCTTAGAAAATTACTTTTACCAATTCGGAGATTAAAGTCTCGTATGATGGTTTCCCTTGCCTATTGAGATGGATATTAGAGTGATCTTTCATGTGTTGAATGAATACTATCTTGCAACGATTTTTTAAAAAAAATGGATAACATTATCTCTCGATCTCCGAAATCCGATAACCCTAATTCACCTAGTCATCTCTAACTTAGGCGGATTTAGAATACCATGAAGCTCTAAAATCAAAGTTGCTAATTCGAGAGGAAATCTCTTTCACTCTTGGAATTATATCGGGGTTTATGCTACACTCGCGCCACTCCTCTCTCGAATCTCGCGGCGCGGTAAAAAGATGGGATTTTGACTAAAAGATTCACGCAACTCCTCTCTCGAATCTCGCCGCGTAAAATAAGGGTTCCACCCTAAAATACCATGACTCCTCTCTCGAATCTCGTCATGCTATTTAGAAGTGAAACACTTACTCAACAATCCACAAATAAAGAACATAAACCCAATAAAGATAGATCAACAACTAATCATGAAAGAAAATATTAAAATGAAACCATCACAACAAGTCAAGGTACTCCTACATACAAGACTTAAGACTTTTAGTTCATAACGGAGGGAAGAACCCACAAAACTGAAATAATCTTACAAGACATGCTTAGGAATGTTCAATTGATGTAGGCAAATGCAAATTCCGGAGCCGATCCGGTCTCTTTTTCTCCCTTGATGAGTTCTCCAAACCCTAGCCGCTATTTTTCAAAGGTTGAAGATGGTGCTTTTCTCTCCTCTTCGATAATAATGTCTCTTCTGGTCGAAATCCTCCTTTAAAAACGAATGCCCCCCTTTGAAAAGGTGTAACCGCCCATATTTGAAAAGGCTGCAGTTTTAAATTTAAAAATCTGAATTTTCGGACAGACGATGTTGCAACATCGAAAATACCATGTTGCAACAACTTCCTTAGACAAAATGAGATTTCCAGCTTTTCTTCTCCCAATCAATTCCCTTGGTGTCACCTGCATGGAAACTATGGAATATGATCAAAATAAGTAAAATATTTCTTAAATATAGATTTTAATCATATTTTTAGCGATTGATTTCGATTTCTTCTTTTTTTTCAATAAATATAAGTATAAAGACGGGTTTGGATAACTTCTATTGCGAAGTTATCACACTCCCACACTTGAACCGTTGCTAGTCCCTAGCAACGATAAATCTTGACAATCAATTGCATGGGGAAATTATGACACGATACAAATCTGGATGATTCTCCTGCCTTAAACGCCTTAATCAATGCTTACAAAAAAAAATTTCGCTTTACTCAACTGATATGCCTAGCAATCATCATGGGTTCAATCATTCACAAATTCGTTAGTGGGATAGAAAATAAAGCTCAAGTAAGTCTCTTAGTGTGGTGCGTGATTTTCTTAAAACTGGGGAGTTACTTCCAAGTAATGCCTCATATTGAACCCCTGTATTTTTAGGAAAGGATAAGAGCAAGCTAGGTTTCCGAGTTAGCCATCACAAGAGATAGTAGTGCAATTGAAAGTAGGATAGGAACAAGCTTGAATAGGAGTTGTGGATCGACGTTAATCATACATATATATTCCCTAGTTAGAATCGTAATAGTTCACCGAGTTACGGGGTTTATCACCACACATATTTTATATATCATAGTTGGGATCATTCCAAATATAAGTGCACATACTTAGGCCACATATCACGATGATCTTTAACAATTTTTTTTTTTTTTATATGCTGATCATCGTAGGGATCATTCCAAGTATGTAGACATAAATTCAGGCCGCATATCACTATGAATCTCATCTATTCTTTTATAATAAACACCCATAACCGGCTAACTTATTAAAATACCACTAATGGGAACATCGGAAATGTTGAACATGTAATGATGTGAATGGAAATGGTCAAGCTCAAAAGATAGAGTGGATAATCGAAATGGCGAGACTAACTAACTTATGCTTTGGCTTACATCTTTCACTTCGCTTTCGCTCACCCAACCCCGTTATTTTGAGAGGTCAATAACAAAAGATTACAGGGGAAGTAAAAATTGGTGCATAAAACATGTGCTTAAGTGAGCTTTACAAAAAAAATCTTACTAACATCAGATTCCTGATTGACCCCTATGATTCTCGGCTATACCAATCGATTGTCATTGAAAAATTAGAATAATCATTTGATTAAGTGTTACAGACATCAAGATCATTAGAATCGTGATCGATCAAAAATGTCCCCATTCAAAATGCGAAGGCTATATCACCCCCACACTTAAGGCGTTGCTAGTCCCTAGCAATTCTATCTCATGATCAATTAAAATCGTTTAACATATAGTACAAAATATTCATTTTTCGTTAACGAATGAGTTGGTTAAAATAAAATAAAATAAAGGGGCAAGAAAGTTGAAATTTAAATTACTCCCCTGAAATTGTCTGTCCGAGAGATAGAATGTTCTGCGCCGGCATATTTTCATACGGTTTCGCCCTACTCATTTGTTGACCGTCTCCACCGTTAAGAGTCTATCAAATCCTGCAAAGGGAACTCACTAGGCAATTTTCAATTCATCGTCATTCAGTATTTTATATATGATTTCAGGTTAGAACCAACTAAACAGCATATGACAAAATTAAACAATTGTAGCTCAACGCTTTAACCGATCATAAGCTTTAACCCAAATAAAATCTGATCAAACAAATGAAAATATAAACCATGCAATATCGATTGTCAGAAAACCAAAATAAAAAAAAGCATATATCATCATCACAGCGCATACTAGCGATTGTCTTCTATCATAGCAAAAGGTTAGTAGAATCTGCAACCCGCCTATGCATCTCCTTCTTCGTCATCTGCCTCTTCCTCCCTATCCTTGTCCGGGTCAGACTCAACATACTCCGTGGGATCTAGGATGCTCCAGTCAGCATCGAGAAGGTGCCCGTGCTCATCGAACTGCCACTGGTACTTGAACCTTGGCTCTTCGATTGGTAATTTCGCCTTCCTATACAGCACATCTTGCCTCCCTTGCACGTAGTCGAGCCTGGAGCGAACATAGCAGTGATGGCAACAGAGGTAAGCCTTCATATATTCCACACTATTCATCACATCAGCCAAAGTTGCTTCGTCTCCTGCGGGAATGTTCATCGCCTCTGGCTTGCCACCCGATGAATAGGCGACCTCTCTCATGCTCTTTCTCGGTGGGGAAACCTCGAGCTCCCTTCCCACCTTGATGTTCACCTCCACCACGGTCTCCGTGATGTGGTGCTTCACCTCCTTTAGAAAATCATCTTCTTCTTCCTTTACCCCCATACATAAGCAAAGCTGGGTGATGAGAGTAGGAAACCAGAGTTGCTTCGGCTTTTCTTCTTGGATTTTCTGCTTCAGTTGAGTTGAGATTATGGAGCCTAGATCGAATGGGATTCCTTTCAAAATGCAGTATATCAACGCTATTTTGTGTAGGGGCACACTATTCAGATGCCGAGTTGGAAAAATGTTGGAGTTAATAAACAAGAGCCACACCTTCGCCCTCTTGTTTAGACACGTGGCCTTCATCGCCCTAGCCTTCTTGTTAATCCATTCCGGCTCCGGTGTGCAGCAAACCACCGCCGCCATATCTTGAGGTGTCACTTTATTGAGCACAGCGGTGTAGTCCTCCTCCCCTTTGTCCTCCAAGTCAAACATATCGGTAATATTTACCGGGGAGAACGCCACCGTTTTTCCGCGAACTGTCACAGCTTCCCCCTTTGAATTTCTGGCATTTGCATAGAATTCGTAGACTAGAGTAAGGTTAGCCTCAGTCCTTGGATGACAGAAAACCTCCCATTTTAAAGCTGTAATTTGGTCAACGTATTCTGCGCTCCAGGATTTCTTCTCCATTATGAATCCCCGTTCGAAGATGAACGGTATTGATCTGAGGCTCTTGAACCGGTTAAATGCCTCCTCCGTAATGAATTTCTGACCCTCCTTAGCAGCTGCCTTCCCTTTCCTCGTACTTCCTCTTTTCTTAGGTGCCATACCTATTTTGGAAGTAATATCCAAACTAAACAAAATCCTACACCAAGGATGAATCACTCAGAAATATACTAAGGGAGTTTAGATTTGTTTACCTAGTTCGTGTGTAGAGCCTTGCTCGGTGGTCGATTAAAGTACTAGGGGCGCTCGGTCGCTCCACTGAAGGCGGCCGCTTCTCGAAGTGGCCGAATGGTTCCAGACGTCGCCCGACGAGGTCGCTCGATGTCGCCGAATGTTGCTCGATATGGCCGGAGGTTGCTCGATCCACCGTAGTCGGACGCCGCTCGAAATGGCCGGATTTTGCCGCTCGAGATCGCGGGATGTCGCCGCTCGATCGATGAGTTCTAGCCCTAGTGCCGGGTCGTGGGAGGGAACGCTGGGGATAGAAGAGAATGGATCGATTAAGTAGGGTTTATAATGAACCGAACGCCAATAGACCGGTCCAATTGGACCGGTCAGCGCCATCCGGAAGCCACGCCTCGCGGACAGAGAATTTCATGTCGCCACATGGTTTATTTCATGTTGCAACAACCTGCTGAGCCGAAATTGTACACTCCGGTTCAGTCGAACCGCGTCTAAACCACCGCCCACATTTATACTTACGAGCAAACAGTAAGTTTGGAGTTGCAACATGGTTTTTTCTGTGTTGCAACATCAGCACGGATTTTGCAAAACTTGAATTCATATTTTCCTATAGTAAAATTTTTATGCGAGTCTAGCCCTCCGATTTCTCTGTAACTATGGTAACACACTGCAAACACAATTAAACGACATAATAAATGCTATATGACCAAACATGATGCTACAAGGAGATATTAAACGATGGGTTGCCTCCCACCTAGTGCCTAATTTCAAGTCCCGGCAGGACTTGACGTCTTCTCCTTTTATTTCAGAGTAATGAACGACACCAGACGTTCATTGTCACCGCATCGAAATATTTTTAATCGTTCCCCACTTACCTTAAATTCCGAGTTATCTTTCTCGTTTATTATTGTAACGGCGCCATACGGGTGTATTTCCTTCACACGAAATGGCCCCGACCAACGACTCTTCAGTTTTCCGAGAAAAAATTTTAAGCGTGAGTTGAACAACAATACCAATTGACCGGGTTCGAATTTTTTTTCGCTTAAGCGTTGGTCATGCCATTTCTTGGTCCGTTCCTTGTAAATTCTTGAACTCTCATACGCATTCATTCTTAATTCCTCCAACTCATTGAGTTGAAGTAGTCTCTTCTCACCCGCATTTTGCAAATCATAATTTAGTCTCTTAATGGCCCAAAATGCTCGGTGCTCTAACTCAAGGGGTAAATGACAAGCTTTTCCATATACGAGCCGATATGGGGTTAAACCGATAGGTGTTTTATATGCGGTCCTATACGCCCACAAAGCATCATTAAGCTTTTGGGACCAATCTTTTCTACTGATGTTGACCGTCTTGGCAAGAATTGTTTTTATTTCCCTATTAGAAACCTCCGCTAGGCCATTTGTTTTAGGATGGTAAGCTAATGCCACTTTATGGGTGACCCCATATTTCCTTAACAATGTCTCGAACAAGTTGTTACAAAAATGGCTACCACCATCGCTAATGATGGCCCTAGGTGTCCCAAAGCGATTAAATATAAAATTTCTTAAAAATTGCAACACTACCTTGGCATCATTCTTAGGGGTAGCTATAGCTTCAACCCATTTCGAAACGTAATCTACGGCGAGAAGGATAAAAAGATTACCGTTTGAACTCACAAAAGGTCCCATGAAGTCTAATCCCCAAACGTCAAAAAGTTCTACTTCTAAGATTGTGTTCATGGGCATAGCTTCATTTTTCCGAATATTTTCATTTCTTTGGCACCGATCGCATTGGCTTACAAATACTTTAGAATCTTGAAACAAAGTCGGCCAATAGAACCCCGCCTCTAAGACCTTCATAGCCGTTCTATCACCCTTAAAATGACCACCATAAGGAGAGTTGTGGCATTTGTCCAGCACTGCTCTCTTTTCCTCTTCGGGTATGCATCGTCTTACTACCCCATCCGCTCCAATCCTAAACAAAAATGGTTCATCCCATAGATATGAGCGTACTTGGTGCAAAAACCTTTTCTTCTGTTGATATGATAACTCGGGGGGAAAAACTCTACTAACAATATAGTTTACATAATCCGCATACCAAGGTAAGGACTGGTCAGATACGGCCAAGACCCATTCGTCAGGGAATCGTTCATTAATTTCCGATTGCAACAACGTAGTATCGTACTCAATCCTAGATAGGTGATCTGCAACTGGGTTGTCTGCTCCCTTCCTATCCCTAATCTCTAAATCAAATTCCTGTAGCAACAACACCCACCGGATCAACCGAGGTTTCGCATCCTTCTTTTCCATAAGATACCGGATAGCCGCATGATCAGTAAAAGCTATGACCTTGGTGCACAGAAGATAAGATCTAAACTTTTCAAAGGCAAAAACTACGGCTAAGAATTCTTTTTCAGTAGTGGTATAATTGATTTGCGCCTCGATCAATGTCTTGCTAGCGTAGGCTATAACATGGAAGACTTTTTCTCTCATTTGTCCTAGAACAACGCCAACAGCGTAGTCGCTCGCATCACACATCAACACAAAGGGCTTTCCCCAATCAGGAGCCACTACAATAGGTGCCGTAGTCAATCGTGTCTTCAATTGATTAAATGCATTCAAGCATGTATCAATAAAATCAAACTTTGCATCACTTTCTAATAACCCACTCAAGGGTTTGGCGATTCTGGCAAAGTCTTTTATGAATCTTCGATAGAATCCAGCATGCCCCAAGAAGCTACGTAGTGCCTTTACATTCTTAGGAGGGGGTAAATGTTCAATCACATCAACCTTCGCCCTATCTACCTGTAACCCGTTTTTAGACACATAGTGCCCAAGAACAATACCTTCTTGCACCATGAAGTGGCATTTCTCCCAATTCAGTACTAGATTGGTTTCAACGCAACGGGCAAGCACTCTCTCCAAACAAACTAAACATGCATCAAATGATTTACCGAAGATAGAGAAGTCATCCATAAAGACTTCAATGCCGTAATCCCTAGGCTCTATGCCTTGGTCTATAAGATCCGCCAAAATTGCAAGTATGCATCGTTGGAACGTGGCCGGTGCATTGCATAACCCAAACGACATTCTTCTAAACGCAAATATACCGAAGGGACATGTAAACGTTGTCTTTTCTTGGTCGTCCGGATCTACCGTTATTTGATTATAGCCAGAATATCCGTCTAGAAAGCAAAAGAAAGCATTTCCAGCTAGCCTATCTAGGACTTGATCTATGAATGGCAATGGGAAGTGATCCTTCCTAGTGGCCTTGTTTAACTTCCGGTAATCTATGCAAACGCGCCAACCTGTGATCGTTCTCGTAGGAATAAGTTCATTCTTATCATTCTTTACTACAGTCATGCCTCCCTTCTTAGGGACGCAATGGACTGGGGAAACCCATGAACTATCCGAGATAGGATAAATGATTCCCGCATCCAACCATTTGATGATTTCCTTTTTAAGGACCTCTTTCATAGGAGGACTAAGGCGGCGTTGAGGTTCTATGGACCCCTTGCAAGACTCCTCTAAACGGATTTTATGCATACACAAGGACGGGCTAATACCTCGAATATCCGCTAACGTCCATCCTATGGCTGGCTTGTATCGTTTTAAGAGGACCACTAATTTTTCATGTTGTTCCGGTAGCAATTTAGCGTTCACGATTACGGGTAGTGTATCGTTTTCTCCTAGGTATGCATATGATAAGTGCTCCGGAAGTGATTTCAACTCCAAGGTGGGTGGACTAACCGTAGAAGGTTTGTCCGCCGAAGGTCGTTCAGGCATATCAAGGGGTTCCGGCTTAAGAATTGATACCGGGCAACACTCACTCACTTGCAAGTACTCTTCCTTCTCTACTTCTTCATCAGATTCTCCCTCATCAGTCAACATCCCTAATTCATCTTCTTCCGAACTCTCCCACTTACCTTTTGGCTCATAATTGTATAATGATATATTGTTTACCTCCTCTATAACGTCTTCTCTCTCATAAGGGAATTTCATGGCCTTAAGTACGTTAAAAGTCACTTGTTCATCATTCACCCTCATGGTCAACTCCCCCTTGTGTACATCTATTAAAGTTTTCCCGGTTGCCAAAAAGGGTCTACCTACAATTATAGGCACCTCCTTGTCTTCTTCCATATCCAAAACCACAAAGTCCGCAGGGAAAATAAAATTTTCCACCTTAACAAGAACATCCTCTACTATTCCCTTAGGAAAAGTGAGTGATTTATCGGCCATTTGTAACGTTAGGGATGTTTTAGAAATCTCCCCCAAGCCCAATTTCTTATAGATAGAAAGTGGCATCAAGTTTATACTTGCCCCAAGGTCACACAAAGCCCTTCCTTCAAATTGATATCCAATAGAGCATGGAATCGTGAAACTCCCGGGATCTTTCAACTTTGGTGGAAGTTTCTTTTGAAGGATCGCACTACACTCATGGGTGAGCGCCACTGTTTCATTCACGCCGAATTTTCTCTTCTTATTCAAAATATCTTTCATGAATTTGACGTAACTCGGCATTTGCTCGAGGGCTTCGGCGAATGGGATATTAATTTGAAGTTTCTTGAATATTTCAATGAATTTTTGAAATTGGTGGTCCAGTTTACTTTTTCTGAGTCTCTGGGGAAAGGGTGGTGGTGGATAGGTATTTACCTTTTCATTCTTTGTAGGGACCTCTATAACCTTCTCCTTCCTATTCTCATATACTTCTTCCTCTAACTCTTTCTCAACACCCTTAGTAGATTCATGATTAAATTCTTTAATGGACTCATTAAGTTTGTCACTCTCGTCTTCATCTTGCATATTATCATTATTCACTTGTTTATTGTCAAAACCACTTACCAATTCCCTTCCACTCCGCAATGTAACGGCCTTACAATGTTGGTTATCACCCTTAGGATTAGGTGTGGTATCGGTTGGTAATGTGCCTTGTGGTCTAACATTCAAAGCGGATGCAATTTGTCCAAGTTGTGACTCAATTAATCGCATGGAGCCTTCTAGACTAGAAAAACGGGCTTCATTCTTACGCATGGACTCTAAGATTACCTCATCGGATATCTTCCTTGAAGGTCCTGCTTGATTAGAGTTGTTGTTCTGATTAAGAGGATTGTGATTTGGGTTAAATAAATGCGAGGGGGTGGCCCCGGAATTATTTTTCCATGAAAGATTTGGATGGTTTCTCCAATCCGGGTTATAAGTATTTGAATAAGCATTATTATTTTGTCTATATTGGCCTCCGATATAGTTAGCTTCTTCGTTGTGTCCAATAAGTTGTTCTATGGTCAAGTCAGGACTAGTGGTAGGAGGCACAACGATACTATTAACTTGTGGTGGCAATTGGCTTTGATGAAGAGTCAACGCATCTAACCTCTTATTTATCGAGTTAAATTGAGCAGTCATTTGAGAAGCAAATGAGGTTAGTTGATCTACTTGAAACAACCCAGTGGTAGAAGAAGATCCTTGCCGATCAATCAGTTGATAATTATTAGAGGTTAAGTCCTCTAATATTGCATAGGCATCTTCTGGGTATTTATTCATAAGTGACCCGCCCGCGGCTCCATCAACTTGGATCATGGTGGATGTTTGGAGACCATTGTAGAAGGTCCATACTTGTTGTTCGATGGCTAAACCATGGTGAGGACACTTCCGCAGTAGCTCCTTAAAACGTTCCCAGGCGTCGTAAAGGGTTTCTCCACTTCCTTGCATAAAGGTCGAAATGTCTCGTTTTAACTTAGCAGTTTTCGAGGGAGGGAAGTACTTGGCTAGAAATTTTTCTATCAAGAGGGCCCAAGTGGTTATGGATCCATTGGGTAAGGAGTTCAGCCAATCTCGTGCTCTTCCCTCAAGAGAGAAAGGAAACAGACGTAACTTGATAGCTTCTTCTGACACACCATTGATCTTGAACGTATCACAGATCTCCATGAACGTTCTAAGATGGGAGTTGGGGTCTTCGTGATTGAGACCACCGAATTTGTTGTTCTGGACAAGTTGCATAACAACCGAATCGATTTTGAAGTTGTTGGCCTCAATCGCGGGCCTAGCAATACTAAATTGTAACCCTCCCTGTTGAGGCATGTTATAGTCACGACAAGTTCTCCTATGCTCCACAGGGTGTCCATTTTGTTCTACCTGCCCTCCTAAATCCTGACCTTCATGTCGATTATCATTCGGATTCATAGTTGAAGATTGAGTTTGACCTAAACGAAAAGTCTTACGATTCCTCCTACACGTCCTTTCAATCTCTAAATTTAGCGGTAATAGCTCAGAGGATCGAAATCTGGACATGCACTAGCAAAACAGCAAATAGCAGTAAAAGAAAGACAACAAGCAAATTAAAATAAAATAGAATTAGAGTTTGACCTCTAAATACTAGGGTTCGCTAATATTGCAAGAAAAAAAAAGAACAATAGATTAATAGCACCTCCCCGGCAACGGCGCCAAAACTTGATACGCCCGAGATGGATGTACGTATTACACGCAAGTGCACGTGCCGGATCAAGTAATAAAGTAGTGAGTTAAGATCGTTCCCTCGGAGAAGTGGTTAACCTAAAGCTTGCAAGTACTAGTTACGCCGTTCTTTAAATCCAAACAAATCGAAGCAATGATTTTCGGTAAAATAGAACAGAATTAAACTAAGAATTAAAATGATAGGATGTTACGAAGCTTAGAAAATTACTTTTACCAATTCGGAGATTAAAGTCTCGTATGATGGTTTCCCTTGCCTATTGAGATGGATATTAGAGTGATCTTTCATGTGTTGAATGAATACTATCTTGCAACGATTTTTTAAAAAAAATGGATAACATTATCTCTCGATCTCCGAAATCCGATAACCCTAATTCACCTAGTCATCTCTAACTTAGGCGGATTTAGAATACCATGAAGCTCTAAAATCAAAGTTGCTAATTCGAGAGGAAATCTCTTTCACTCTTGGAATTATATCGGGGTTTATGCTACACTCGCGCCACTCCTCTCTCGAATCTCGCGGCGCGGTAAAAAGATGGGATTTTGACTAAAAGATTCACGCAACTCCTCTCTCGAATCTCGCCGCGTAAAATAAGGGTTCCACCCTAAAATACCATGACTCCTCTCTCGAATCTCGTCATGCTATTTAGAAGTGAAACACTTACTCAACAATCCACAAATAAAGAACATAAACCCAATAAAGATAGATCAACAACTAATCATGAAAGAAAATATTAAAATGAAACCATCACAACAAGTCAAGGTACTCCTACATACAAGACTTAAGACTTTTAGTTCATAACGGAGGGAAGAACCCACAAAACTGAAATAATCTTACAAGACATGCTTAGGAATGTTCAATTGATGTAGGCAAATGCAAATTCCGGAGCCGATCCGGTCTCTTTTTCTCCCTTGATGAGTTCTCCAAACCCTAGCCGCTATTTTTCAAAGGTTGAAGATGGTGCTTTTCTCTCCTCTTCGATAATAATGTCTCTTCTGGTCGAAATCCTCCTTTAAAAACGAATGCCCCCCTTTGAAAAGGTGTAACCGCCCATATTTGAAAAGGCTGCAGTTTTAAATTTAAAAATCTGAATTTTCGGACAGACGATGTTGCAACATCGAAAATACCATGTTGCAACAACTTCCTTAGACAAAATGAGATTTCCAGCTTTTCTTCTCCCAATCAATTCCCTTGGTGTCACCTGCATGGAAACTATGGAATATGATCAAAATAAGTAAAATATTTCTTAAATATAGATTTTAATCATATTTTTAGCGATTGATTTCGATTTCTTCTTTTTTTTCAATAAATATAAGTATAAAAGACGGGTTTGGATAACTTCTATTGCGAAGTTATCAGTTAGCCCGCGGGGGCAAGAGCGGCCTGCGGCCAAGCTCTCGCCCCAGGCGGTTAGCTCACAGGGGCGAGAGAGCGGCCTGCGGACATGCTCTCGCCCCGGGTAGTTAGCTCGCGGGGGCGAGAGCGGCTTGCGGCCAGGCTCTCTCCCCGGGCGGTTAGCTCGCGGGGGCGAGAGTGGCCTGCGGCCTGGCTCTCGCCCCTGGCGGTTAGCTCGCAGGGGAGAGAGAGGCCTGCGGCTAGGCTCTCGCCCTGAGCGGTTAGCTCGCAGGGGCGAGAGAGCGGTCTACGGCCAGGCTCTCGCCCCAGGCGGTTAGCTCGCGGGGGCGAGAGCAGCCTGTGGCCAGGCTCTCGCCCCAGGCGATTAGCTCGTGGGGGCGAGAGCGGCCTGCGGCCTGCCTCTGTTCCCCTTGGACCTTTTTGGGCCGTGCTTTTACCGTTGTGCCCTCGGGATGGAATTACCCCTTTACCCCCTAGTGTGGATGTTTTCTATTGGCTCAGGGCATATTTGTCCTAAGGGTATTTCGGACCTTTTGGTCCCTAGGCTTGGAAAAACTATAAATAGACCCTCTTGGGTACCTTTGAAGAGGATGAGTTTTTGGCTTCCTCCTTCCTTGGTTTCTTCTTCTTGGTTGAGTTGAGAGATCTCCAAGGTACCCAGCTCAGCCAATGGTAAGGGATGGGAAGTGCTCTTGTGACCTTCCGGGTGTGTGGTGGGACCTCCACGCTAGAGCCGAGGGTCTGTTCCTAGTTTCCCAAGTCTTTGGTCCATGACGTTCCCACGAGTGTAGTAGGTGTGACGTCACCCCTCTTTTGGGACCCCGAACTCCACAGAGACCAAGTTTTTGGTTTCAACATTTTGGTGCGGTGAGCGTGGAAAGTGACCAACACAGAAGATCTCGGGAGAGAGTCATGGCTGGAGATCAGGGAGTTCGTGATGATCTCGGCGAGCTCCCCAACCCCGGAACCTTCGTAGGAAGGGAGGAGTTCATGGCCACCATTCAAGACATCATGGAGATGCTGAGAAGCATTGCCCCTTGGGCTGACAGCTCAACCCCCACCCCCCAGGGACTGGCTCCCAGGGGTCTCGGCGAGCTGACCCAGAGTGGTCTCAACGAGCTGCCTCCTAGAGCACAGGCGAGATGACCCCGGCAGGGGGAGAAGGAAGTGCACCAGGTAGGCGACCTGGGAAGGAAAGGATGGGAGAGGGGGTCAATCGAGACCTCCCCGGCCGGGAACTGTTACCCAGCCCGACGAGTGCTAGCCCTCCAGGCGAGTAGGTCGCGCGAATAGAGGTTGTGAGACCACCCCTCAGGTGGTCACCCTTTAGCGAGTTGATTATCTCAGCTCCCGTTCCCGAGGGGTTCAGAGAGCCTGACATAGCTTACTATACCGGGAAGGATGGACTCGTCCAGCACCTGCAGTGGTTTGAGGATGCCGTCTCCATCAGGCCGATGACGAATGCCTTCAAGTGTCGCCTCTTTGCGATCATGTTGAAGGAGAAGGCAAGGGACTGGTTTCATCAACTCCCTCCAAGGTTGATCTATGGGTTCGAGGACTTGAGCCGGAGCTTCCAGCTTTGCTTCTCCACCTCCAAGAAGAGGAAGAAGAGTCCTGAGTCCATCTTCCTGATAAGGCAATGGGCCGAGGAGTCGCTGGCCCACTACATTGACAGGTTCCAGGAGGAGATCCTAGATATCGAGGAGATGCCGGGGTATGCCCTCTAGATGGCATTCACGGTGGGGTTGCGCGAGGGGTTCTTCAAGATGAGCTTGACCCGAAAGGCCCCCCCTTCCTTCGAGGAGTTGATGGAAAGGGAGGCAGAGGAGATAGCCATGGAGGGGGACAACCCGTCATTTGTCAAGAAGTTAGCGAAGCTAACAGAGACAGAGTCAAAGGAGCAAGGTGGCTCAAGGCATCAGGAAGGAAGAAGGAGAGAGGAGCAGAGAGCTCAGGGGTTCCAGGGACAGGAGGGTCCAGAACCAGGCTGGAGGCAGCAGGGAGGACCTGCCCAGGGTCCAGGAAGAGCTCTCATCCAGGGTGGGGGAAACTTTCACGGGGGCCAAGGGAGGTTCAAATCCAAAGGCAAGCCCCAAGGCAGCTCCTGCCCCCACCCCAGCAAGCCTTAGTAATAGGTGAAGGAGGAAGAGGCAACAGGAGAGATCGCCGGACCCACCGAAGGGGGAAGGAGTAGCGTTATCGTACTGTGACTTCCACCAGGCGGAGGGTCACGCCACAGCTACCTGCCCCGAGTTCCTGGAAGTGAGGGGGGCGAGAGGCCCTGCCCAGCAGCAGCCGCCGGTGCAGGTTGAAGAGGTTCCACCCCGATTGGGGGGAAGACATATGCGAGGACCGGGTCGATGTAGGACCCCGAGGAGGTATAACAGTGATCCACGGTGGAGTGGGGATCGAGGCCACTCAGAAGACGAGCCTCCATATTATATACCGACGGAGCGTCGCTTCGACGTCCTAGACCCCGCCCCAGGAGGAGATCACCTTCTCGGTGAAGGACCTGCCGGATCATGAAGACCCATTCTGCAATGCGCTGGTCATCCATACGGCCATCGAGGGGTACACCGTCTCCCGGATCTTGGCTGACAATGGGGACTCCGTCAATGTCATTTTCAAGAAGGCGTTTGATGAGATTAAGGTGGAGCCAGGGAGGGTATTGGCCTCAGACGGACCCCTGTTCGAATTTTCAGGGGAGAGGAAGGAGGTTGAAGGTGGAGTAGGACTCCAAGTGAAATTGGGAGGGACTTCAAGGAACTACCGGTTCGTCATAGTTGACGCTCCGAGCAGCTACAACACCATATTCGGAAGGCCCCTCATCAGCGCCTTTCATTTCATGTCGTCTTCATTCCACCAATACCTCAAGTTCAGCTCAGGAGGGATCCAGGTCAGAGTCAAGGGAGACTCCAGGATGGCAAGGCAATATTATGTTACGGCCGTCAACACCATCTCTTGGTTGGCCAAGACAGAGGAGATGGAAAAGATCATGGAGAGCCTGAGCAAGATGGAGGTATCCGAGGGAAAGGTTGATGACCATTATGCCCAGACCCCCTGAAGAAGCCTCGCCTCGGCGGAGTCCTGTATTTTTCTTATATTGTAGTGAGTCCAGCCCCCGACCAGCTGAGTCGGGGGGGTCATGTAACCCATCTTTTTCCCCCGTTTGAGGATGTTGGAATTAAAAAAGCTTAGGTGACATGCCCAGTCCCACCCCCTGAGTGGATCTCCTCATGCCAGGCTCTCACTAGCTAGATGGTTCGAGGGTACCTCGAGGAGCCCAAGTCCTTTGCCCGATGACGGTGCCGTTGTTAGGCTCTTACTAGCTGGCAGGGTCGGTAGTACCTCTCGTGGAAGCCCAAGCTCCTTCGCTCCGATGACGGTCCCGCTGATAAGCTCCCACTAGCTGTCAGGGCCGGTGGTACCTCTCGTGGAAGCCCAAGTCCTTTGCTCTAATGCCGGTTCCACTATAAGGCTCCCACTAGCTGGCATGGCCAGTGGTACCTCTCGTGGAAGCCCAAGCTCCTTCGCTCCGATGACGGTCCCGCTGCTAGGCTCCCACTAGCTGGCAGGGCCGGTGGTACCTCTCGTGGAAGCCCAAGCTCCTTTGCTCCGATGACGGTACCGATGCAAGGCTCTCACTAGCTGGCAGGACCGGTGGTACCTCTCGTAGAATCCCAAGCTCCTTCGCTCCGATGACGGTCCCGCTGCCAGGCTCCCACTAGCTAGCAGGGCCGGTGGTACCTCTCGTGGAAGCCCAAGCTCTTTCGCTCCGATGACGGTCTCGCTGCTAGGCTCCCACTAGCTAGTAAGGCCGATGGTACCTCTTGTGGAAGCTCAAGTCCTTTGCTTCGATGACGGTCCCGCTGTCAGGCCCCCACTAGCTGGCAGGGCCGGTGGTACCTCTCGTGAATGCCCATTTCTTTTTACCCGGAGGGGGTCTCGCCACCCAAGCTCCCATCAGCTGGCATGGCAAGTTGACCCCTCCAGAAGATTGAGTGTTTCTTACCCCGAGGCTGTCTCATCATCCAGGCTCCCACTAGCTGGCATGACAGGTTGACCCCTTGGGGTGGCCAAGTATTTCTTACCCCGAGGCCATCTCGTCACCCAGGCTCCCACTAGCTGGCATGACAGGTTGACCCCTTAGGGTTGCCAAGTGTTTCTTACCCCGAGGCTGTCTCGTCGCCCAGGCTCCCACTAGTTGGCATGATAGGTTGACCCCTCGGGGTGGCCAAGTGTTTCTTACCTCGAGGCCGTCTCATCACCCAGGCTCCCACTAGCTCGCATGACAGGTTGACCCCTCGGGGTGGCCAAGTGTTTCTTACCCCGAGGTCGTCTCGTCGCCCAGTCTCCCAGTAGCTGGCATGACAGATTGATCCCTCGGAGTGGCCAAGTGTTTCTTATCCCGAGGCTGTCTCGTCACCCAGGCTCTCACTAGCTGGCATGACAGGTTGACCCCTCGGGGTAGCCAAGTGTTGCTTACCCCGAGACCGTCTCGTCACCCAGGCTCTCACTAGCTGGCATGACAAGTTGACCCCTCGGGGTGGCCAAGTGTTTCGTACCCCGAGGCCGTCTCGTCACCCAGGCTCCCACTAGTTGGCATGACAGGTTGACCCCTCGGGGTGGCCAAGTGTTTCTTACCCCGAGGCCGTCTCGTCGCTCAGGCTCCCTTTAGCTGGCATGACAGGTTGACCCCTCGGAGAGACCGAGTATTTTCGGCCCCATGAAGGCCATTGAGCAAATACGTTGGGTTGGATGTTTCTTTCCGAGCTTGTGCCAACCTCGAAAAAAGCGAGGATTGTGTACAACCCCGTATTCGCGGAGTAGGGCCCTCCCGGCAGACGTAGGACAAGCTATGAGTTTTAAAGCTTTTGAGAGATTTTGCACTCTTGGTGTGTTGGAACACCCTAGTTTGGATTTGGGTCAGGATCACTATGTCTTTAGGACTATTAGATTGACCCATCAATGTATAGCTAAGGGTCATAGGATGTGCTAAGTCAAAGGCTCTCAGAGATTGAAGAAATCAGCCAAGAGAAAACAGTCAAGAGAAGAAATCAGAATTAAACCTTGGTGTCGAGCTCAGATCGACGAGATGAGTTCAGGTGTCGAGCTGACATTGACGATCTCTGAGCTCAGGTCCATGAGGCGTCGAACTCCGTTCGACGATCTCCAAGCTCAGGTTCACGAGGTGTCGAACTCCGTTCGACGATCTCCGAGCTCAGATCGACATTTTCTGTCCCAGACCAGCTCCAATATCTCTGAGCTCAGATCGACGATAGTTGAGCTCAGATCGACGATCATCTTGTTGAGATCGAAGATTTCTGCCATCACACTGAACGCAAGTTCCCAGGCAGATTTCAGGATATCCTTGGTCCAATCAAAGTGAGCTGTTCATATTCCAACACAGCTTTATTACATGACAGTTACAAGAATGTATTTATGGAGATTATAGCTGTTAGGAGTAACTAAGAGGCAGCAATTATAAATATAAGAATTCAAATGACCGTTGCTCTTCTATCAGAATATATACACAAAGATACAGAGGAACAAACAGAGAGGAGAAAGTAGTGAAAACTAAACAGAGAAGAGAAGAAAAGAAAATAGAAAGAGATACAGGAATCAGAGTTCCAGGAAGAACTCAACATCACCTGTACAGCCAGTGCTCTTCTCAGATCTACTGTTCTAGGAAGCCTGAAGAGACAACTACTCTACATCAGTCTGAAGGCTTATTGGAAGATCAACATCATCAAGGCTTCATCATTCACACTCCAAGACAACTCACATTTCAGCCTTTGCTGAAATCATCATTTGTTGGAGTAGTCATTCATTGAAGACCTATCACCCTTTGCAAAGCTTCCACTCTTGAACCTACTACTAATTTCAGGGGGAGCTTTGACAACATCATCAAAATCAACTTGTGCTTCTCTTTGATTGTTGAACAGAGAAGACAACATCTACTCTCCCTTCCCCACTGTACAAAGGGTTCTTGAACTCCCTTCAAAAGTTCTGCTTGGTTTCTGAGACCTTGTCAAAACTCAGTGGAAGCAAGACACCTGATCAAAAAATCCAGTTTGGTTTTTGAGCACCTTATCAAAAGCTCATTGGTGCCCAGGACACCTGATCAACTCTTCTTGTAGTGGATTCCTACCAAGGGTGGTAGAAGAGTGGACTACCCAAGTTTAGGGGAACAACTATAAAATTCTTGTGTCGTCTTGTTTTCCTTTATTTCTTTTCTTTATTATTCTTGCTGTGTGTTTGCTCTAATCTCTAGGATAGATCTAACTTTCATGGTGGCCAATTTAGGCCTAACCCTTGTAATATACTAGTAGAGGGAGGAAAAATCTACCTCTCCCCCCAGCCCCTTTTGGGGGGATGGTGTGGCAAGATGGTCTGCACCCGCCCCGACTTGCTAGGTGCAAGGTGGGAACAGTAGGACCGGCTGGAGGCCAGGATCCCGCCCCTTCCACTCTTTCCTCGGGCGGTTAGCTCGTGTGGGCGAGAGCGGCCTGCATCTAGGCTCTTGCCCCGGGCAGTTAGCTCGCGAGGGCGAAAGAGCGGCCTGCGAATAGGCTCTCGCCCCGGGCGGTTAGCTCGTGGTGGCGAGAGCGGCCTGCGGCTAGGCTCTCGCTATAACATCCCAATTCACACTAGGCCCCTCGTGTGTTCTTCTGAGTCAGGAGAGCTGACTTGGGCCTAGGGAGTGCAGGCGACTAGGCTTACACTCGTATGGAAAAGAGAAATTGGTCCAGAATAGGACATGGGTAGAGACACGGGCGTGTCCCTACCTATGTGCATCGAGTAGAACTTGAGAGGCGTTGAGTGGAACTTGACAGGGTCTGTCCCGAGAAGGACACGAATTGAGACACGGGCGTGTCCCTACCCGTGTCGAGAGGCGTTGAGTAGAATTCAACAGGGCCTGTCCTGAGCAGGACACGGGTAGAGACACGGGTGTGTCCCTACCCGTGTGCGTTGAGTGAAGATCAAAAAAATGTGACCCGAGCAGGACACGGGTAATAACTCAGGCAAGAACACGGTCGTGTCTCGGGACACGGGTAGTGGACATGGGCGTGTCCTTACCCGTGTTTGTGTCCATACGATGCTATAACCGTCGTCGCCGCTTCACCCGAGTGGGACACGGGTAGGAACACGGGCATGTTCCGTGTTGGTCCTATTTATATAGGATTTGACCGTTTTTCATCCTCTTCCCAAGCCTTCTTTATCTGTGGAGAAACTGTTGGAGGAGGGAAGGAGTTGTTGGAATCAACTATACTCTGTGAAGAACCGCCGCCGCCGCCAAGGAAAAGAAGATGTCGCCGTGAAGAGTGACGAGATCCATGGCCAGAAATAGCGGAAGCGCCGGAAAAGAGGTGAGCTTCCTCCCCTCTCCCTTGGTGCTAGATTTGTAGTTAATCCTAGGCGAGATATCGACTCAAATAAGTCTTGATGTGTGAGATGAAGATTTCTAGGAAAAGACCATGTTAGGACTTGTGTTCTAGGGTTTAGTCATCTTCAACCTCTCCTTCATTCAATGTGATGATGGAGGATTGTCTCGCGAAGAGAAATGGAATGATGAGGGTGATAAGGGAGGAGAAATTTCTGATTAGAATTGGGAAGATCGGCTGGAGGAGGAAGACGAACCGATGTCGTTCGTTCTGCCTTAAGAAGCGCGCAGAAATCTACTTTCTGCACGCAACGATCTACGTAGTCATTTTCAGATATGAAACAGCCAGATCTGGGCTTTTGACTAAGCATGAAAGTCGTAGCCCTTAGAAATACCTTTCCAACGAGTGGATTCACGTCTTCAGGCGAATTTTGTAGCCACGGGAAAGTCTGATCGAAGTAGAGGGCTGACTGGCTAAGCGTGCAAAAAATGTATTTTGTACGCAGCAGGCTTTGGAGCCAGTTTCATGTGTGATACAGTCTGATCTGGGTTGCATACTGAACATGAAAGTTGTAACCAATGGAAGGACCTTTCCATCGAGGGGTTACGCGCATTCACCGGATTCCTGTAGCCTGGGGAATCTCCGGTCGAATTTGCTGTCCAGAAGGTGTTCTACACCTAAATTTCCTGGGTTGGTGTAGAATCGGGTTTGTACTCGGTGGAGATCTTGTAACAAATTGTCGTTGGAGTTTTGGTGAATTATAATATGTCTAACCGTGATAATTCAATGAGTGATGAAATTGTTGGATAGACCCCACGCAAACAAATGGTGAAATGAAATGTAATTGAACGAAATGATTTGGTGGGAGTTAGTGAATGAATGGTAATTCGTTGATTAATAACAAAATTGTCTTGAACTTGTGTATTTGGTCGGTGTTGATTATTATGAGCATGTGCTGTTGATAGTTAGATGATTAACTCATGTTCACACGAATGATTGAGTTTGGTGAAAGAGTTGTAATCGGTGATGTTAAAGTTATGTGACCATAGCATAAACGTAATCATGTTGGCCGAAAGAGTGATGCATGGTCTTGAGGCTTGTCATATAGGGAAGTCTAAGATGGACCACTGTATGAGGTGGTTCGCCATCTGTGTTTATGGTAAACCCTTAAGGTGCCTTTGGCACAGGATTGCGAAAGGGTGCGAGTGCGGGTGTCTGATCATACTGGTTGGTAATGTTGAGAAGAGTTATAAATGGACGGTTGAGCTTGGTCCTCGGTGCTCATGTCCCGAGGCTCCTTCCGTGCCAAGTGGACGGTTGGGCTTAGTACTCGTGTTTGATCTGAGGCTCCTTCCGTGCCACGATGATGTGGTATTGCATGCGGTGTAAGTCAACATGCTGTGTCGTAATCCTGGGTTAAGGATAGTGTGGCAGGTCTACGGGCTCGCCAATCGTCACACCGATGAGAGTTGACAGTTAGACCTTGGGAGGTATGGCTTGGTCTTCGGTGTTCACGTCCCGAGGCTTCTTCCGTATTAAGTGAACGGTTGGGCTTGGTCCTTGTGCTCATTTCTGAGGCTCCTTCCGGGTCATATCATAGGCCAGTTCGGGGCTAGGATCTTGGTACACATCTACCCGAGACACCCGCTGAGCCATAGTACGCATGTGAGCTCCGCTGTGTGTTCTTAGCGTTGAGGCGTACGGAGGCCTAGGCCAGGTAGTGTGGAGACCAGTCTAGTAGTGGATATCCCCGCTCTACTGTCACCGTCTGGCCACGACGGTTGATGCCTGAGAGGTTAGCTGCCTGCTCAAAAAGTGGGAACTACGAAGTCTGTATCGACACAGCAATTGCTTATGCATGTACATGAGTGAGTCATAGCATAGCATTACATCGCATACACAAGATCCTCATCGTATAAGTTTGTATGGACACTCTTATACGATTAGTTACTTTTCTGTTGAGCCGATCCTCAACTTATATGTTTGTATGAGCATTCATATAAGTTGAGTTACTTTTTGTTGTAGCCTTATATTCTTATGTTGCTGTAGTTGATAGAACTGCTAGAGTAATGTTTATTCATTTATTGTGCTTCTATACTATTACAATGTTTACAGATCACACTATGCCACTTGCTTGTACTTATGCTTACATGCTTTATATATATTGTACCTTTGTCCATTTCTCCACTCGGTGCCGAGGAGTCGTCGGGGGAGCGGATGTGAAAGCCACTTAGTCTTTATGACTAACGGTTCCTACATCTTCCTTTTTAGGAGGAAACCCTACAGGTAGAGCAGCCGCGGATTATGCAGCAGGCAAGCTAGGCCAGGACGACAGGGCTTGAAGGGACGGTGCTGTCGCTACCGTCGGTTACTGATGTGAGTGTGAGAGACTTGATGTAGCCCTTTTGGGCAAAATATTTTACGTACTCTGATTATAGAAGCTTGTTGTAGCTTCTTTACTTGTTGTATTCAGACTAATATATGCTTTGTGTAGATTTTGACTTCTAACGCTATATCTTGGTTGGGTTGACATTGATTGATATTGTTAAGGCCGGCAGAATAGGCATTTTGTGGTACAGGTTAGCCTGAGTGCTAGCGCTACTGCAAGGCGGTTATTCTAGGCATAAGACCTCTCTCGTGCCGTGTTTTGTGTTCTGGGAGGGGAGTCTTACAAATGGTATCAGCTTGCTATGATCCTGAATTAGAGAAGTCATTCAACAATGGTTCCACCCCCGTTCGATTAGTCAGTTTGGGGACAAACTGACTTAGCGGAAGCAGTGGTGTGCCCATATGTAATTCACACTAAGTATGTCCAACTTTGACCTTAAGATTAGCCAACCTGACCTTAGGTTTATATTCTACGCGTAGATCCCAGTGCACACTGAGCCACTGGGGGGCACCCCCGCCCCGTCCGTACCCACACAGTTCCAGCAATCGGAGCTAGGGCAAACACTCACAGCTATCCTAGATGCCTTCAAATCCCAATAATCCCCTGTGCAACAACAAGGTCCGGGCTCCAATTGGGTGAGCACTTTTCGAGCTCTCTCCCCTCAAGCTTACCTTGGGACAGAGTCGGCAGTACGTACGGAAGAATGGCTCGACACTGTGCAAAAAATGCTGGCAGGAATTAGATGCCCAAGCAACATGGTTGTGACCCTAGTAGTGACACTCCTAGAACAACACGCCAAGAGTTGATGGAAGTCCCTCATGGGCTCCACCTTTCAAGGGAGAGTGTATACATAAATCAGTTGGAGTGAATTCTCTGAAGCCTTTTTAGAGCATTTCATCCCCTCGTCTGCTCGGGATGAACTCGAAGAGAGATTCTTACAGCTAAAGCAAGGGTCCAAGTCAGTGACGGAGTACCCGCGGGAGTTTCAGCATCTGGCTAGATTTGTTGACTCCTACGAGTTGGATAACAGAGGATATGCGAAGAGGTTCTACAAAGGCTTGCGAGACTCCTAGAGGTAAGCCCTTTTGTTTATAGCGGACTCCAGTCTAGTCGAAATAATTGACATGGAGAAGAGGTTAGAAGCAAACCACTTGGGAAGTGGTAAGAAGCCAGCTGAGGGCGTGATGCAAGCCGGCCCTAACAATAGAAGGAGATACGACTTTGGAGGAGGAAGAGAACGTCAGAGAGGTGGCAGGCGTTTCCACCGGAATTATAGAGTGGAGCACCCGGTTCCATAGCCGCCAGCATTGCCTCCACCACCGCAGCCTCAACAGTTTCAGCAACCCAATGGACGACAGGAGCGAGTGTGTTTCGAATGCAACCAACCGGGCCACATTCGATGCTACTGCCCGCAACTATTTGAAAATGCGCCTCTTGCTCTCCCTCCAACAGCTCCTCGAGGGCGGGGGCATATACTTGGTCGAGGACGAGGACCACGAGGAGGAAACCCCGAACCTGCTTGAAATCAGGTGTTCGCACTGGACATGACACAGGAGCGGAACCCTCAGGAGGTGATTGCAGGTATGGATACAATTAGTCATCTTATTTTCATTAGTAACCTTAAGTTGCTTAAGTCATATTAGATATCTAGCTTGAGTATGGTTATTGGTACTTAGGCACTATGGTGGTCGGCGGGAAACTGGCATATATGTTATTTAATACCGGTGCCTCGCACTCTTTTGTGTTTGAAGACTTCATTAAAGATATACATGGAGTGCAATACTTCACTGGTATTGCTTGAAGAGTACGCCTCCTAGACGGCTCTGAGATGACTGCAACCGCCGAGTGTGAATTGGAGATACTCATTGGGGGAAAGATCTTTGATACCTCTGCCACAGTTTTGAGAATACCAGAATTCGATCTCATTTTGGGCATGGCATGGTTGGATCGGCACTATGCAAGAATTGACTGCGTGGAGAAGCGAATCTACTTGAGACATGGAGACTCTGAAGTCATCTTTCAAGGTATTAGTTTCACATCTCGTATGTTGTTATCTTCAATTCAGGCCGTAAAAGCCCATATGAATGGTGACGAAGTCTTCATGATTTGGTTCGAGTTGAAGGAGGTGATGTTGGACATCAAATATGTGCGGGTAGTGCGAGATTTTCCTGAGGTATTTCCTAAGAAATTGCCAGGATTACCCCTGCATAGAGCGGTGGATTTTCAAATTAAGTTAGTACCAGGAGCAAAGCCCGGTTTATCCCTATGAAGAAAGAAGCTCAAGTGGATGTTTTGGTACGCCTCTTTCTGGAGCAGTTCGTACGGTATCACGGCGTGCCAAAGACAATTGTTTCTGACCGGGATGGCCGGTTTACCTCTAAAGAATGGAAGGCAGTGCAGGCGTATTTGGGTTCATGTCTTACCTTTAGCACAACGTTTCATCCTCAAACAAACGGGCAGTCTGAAAGGACTATCAGGATATTGGAGGATCTATTGAGGCTGTGCGTATTAGATAGAGGAGAGCCGTGGGAAAGGCTCTTATCCCTGGTGAAATTTTCATATAACAACATCCACCAGGCTAGTATCGGAATGACGCCTCATGAAGCCCTTTACGGAAGGTGTAGAACACCCTTGCCTTGGGTACAGGATGAAGACCCGAAGGCTTTGGGAATTGAATACATTTATGATACTGATGTGGTTGTGAGACTAATACGGGACCGCATGCTTGATGCTCAAAGTCAGCAGGCAAAATATTATAATGCAAAGCACCAGATGGTGGGATTTCAAGTGGGAGACAAAGTGTTTCTGAAGATCAGGCCGACGCATGGAGTATCACGGGTACGTGGTGTGAAGAAGCTCAGCCCAAGGTACGTTGGGCCCTACATTATATTGGAAAGGATTGGCCCGTTGGCCTATCGGTTGGAGTTACTGCCAGAGCTAGAGAATCTTCATGACGTATTCTATGTGTCATCACTTCGAAAGGCATTATTACGGCCCGATCAATATGTTCCCACCACTGACGGAGCAGTTGCGACTGATAGGTCGGTGCGACTAGAGCCTGTGCGGATAGTAGACAACAAGACAAGGATTTTGCGCCGCAAAAGTGTTCCTTTGGTAAAGGTTCTGTGGTCTAATCATGGGAAGGAGGAGTATACATGGGAGACGGTGGACTTGATGCAAAAGCGCTATCCGGAGATGTTTCATCAAGGTAATCTTTAAAAACATATTTTATTTAATGCTTTTCTCTCCCCATAGCCTTAGCCTGATTTTGGGGACGAAATCTTTTATTTTGTTTATAGGATTTGTAATGTCCCGATTCGTGCTAAGCCCCTCGTGCGTGCTTCTGATTCAGGAGAGCTGACTTGGGCCCAGGGAGTGCAGACGACTAGGCTTACACTCTTGTGGAAAAGAGAAATTGGTCCAGAATAGGACACGGGTAGAGACACGGGCGTGTCCCTACCCGTGTGCATCGAGTAGAATTGGAGAGGCATTGAGTGGAACTCGACAGGGCCTGTTTCGAGAAGGACACTAGTAGAGACACAGGCGTGTACCTACCCGTGTCGAGAGGTGTTGAGTGGAATTCGACAGGGCCTGTCCCGAGCAGGAAACGGGAAGAGACACGGGCGTGTCCCTACCCGTGTGCGTTGAGTGAAGATCAACGAAATGTGACCCGAGCAGGACACGGGTAAGAACTCAGGCAAGAACACGGGCGTGTCTCGGAACA
Source organism: Platanthera zijinensis (assembly GCA_039513925.1). NCBI lineage: Eukaryota > Viridiplantae > Streptophyta > Magnoliopsida > Asparagales > Orchidaceae > Platanthera > Platanthera zijinensis. Next base: position 176,753,740 of record CM077089.1, on the reverse strand, counting down.
CGGGTAGTGGACACGGGCGTGTCCCTACCCGTGTTTGTGTCCATACGACGCTATAACCATCGTCGCCGCTTCACCAGAGCGGGACATGGGTAGGAACACGGGCGTGTTCCTACCCGTGTTGGTCCTATTTATATAGGATTTGGCCGTTTTTCATCCTATTCCCAAGCCTTCTTTTTCTGTGGAGAAACTGCTGGAGGAGGGAAGGAGTTGTTGGAATCAACTATACTCCGTGAAGAACCGCCGCTGCCACCAAGGAAAAGAAGATGCCGCCGCGAAGAGTGACGAGATCCATGGCCGGAAATAGCGTAAGCGCCGGAAATGAGGTGAGCTTCCTCCCCTCTCCCTTAGTACTAGATCTGTAGTTAATCCTAGGCGAGATATCGACTCAAATTAGTCTTGATGTGTGAGGTGAAGATTTCTAGGAAAAGGTCATGCTAGGACTTGTGTTCTAGGGTTTAGTCATCTTCAACCTCTCCTTCATTCAATGTGATGATGGGGGATGGTATCGCGAAGAGGAATGGCCTGATGAGGGTGAATAAAGGAGGAGGAATTTCTGATGAGAATTAGGAAGATCAGCTGGAGGAGGAAGATGAACCGATGTCGTTCGTTCCGCCTTAAGAAGCGTGCAAAAATCTCCTTTCTGCGCACAGCGATCTACGTGGCCATTTTCAGATATGAAACGGCCAGATCTAGGCTTTCGACTAAACACGAAAGTCGTAGCTCTTGGAAATACCTTTTGAACGAGTGGATGCACGTCTTCAGGTGAAGTTTGTAGCCACGAGAAAGTCTGATCGAAGTAGAGGGCTGACTGGCTAAGCGTGCAGAAAATGTATTCTGTACGTAGCAGGCTTTGGAGCCAGTTTCATGTGTGATACAGTCTGATCTGGGTTGCAAGCTGAACATGAAAGTTGTAACCCATGGAAGGACCTTTCCATCGAGGGGTTACGCGCATTCACTGGATTCTTGTATCCTGTGGAATCTCCGGTCGAAGTTGTTGTCCAGAAGGTGTTCTGCACCTGAATTTCCTGGGTTGGTGTAGAATCGGGTTTGGACTCGGTGGAGATCTTGTAACAAATTATTGTTGGGATTTTGGCGAATTATAATATGTCTAACCATGATAATTCAACGAATGATGAAATTATTGGATAGACCCCACGCAAACAAATTGTGAAATGAAATGTAATTGAACGAAACGATTTGGTAGGAGTTAGTGAATGAATGGTAATGGTTATTCATTTATTGTGCTGCTATACTATTACAATGTTTACAGATCACACTATGCCACCTTCTTGTACTTATGCTTACATACTTTATATATATTGTACCTTTGTCCATTTCTCCACTCGGTGCCGAGGAGTCGTCGTGGGAGCGGATGTGAAAGCCACTTAGTCTTTATGACTAACGGTTGCTACATCTTCCTTTTTAGGAGGAAACCCCGCAGGTAGAGCAGCCGCGGATTATTCAGCAGGCCAGCCAGGTCAGGACGACAGGGCCTGAAGGGACGGTGTTGTCGCTACCGTTGGTTACTGATGTGAGTGTGAGAGAAACTTGATGTAGCCCTTTTGGGCAAAATATTTTACGTACTATGATTATAGAAGCTTGTTGTAGCTTCTTTACTTGTTGTATTCGAACTAATATATGCTTTGTGTGGATTTTGACTTCTAACTCTATATATTAGTTGGGTTGGTATTGATTGATATTGTTAAGGCCGACAGAATAGGCGTCTTGTGGTACATGTTAGCCCGAGTGCTAGCGTTACCGCAATGCGACTGTTCTGGGCATAAGACCCCTCTCGTGCCTTTTTTTGTGTTCTAGGAGGGGGGTCTTACACTCGCCCCAAGCGGTTTGCTTGCGGGGGCAAGAGCGGCCTGCCGTTAGGCTCTCGCCCCGGGCGGTTAGCTCACGGAGGCGAGAGCGGTCTGTGGCCAGGCTCTCGCCTCGGGCAATTAGCTCGCGGGGGCGAGAGAGTGGCCTGCGGCCAGGCTCTCGCCCCGGGCGATTAGCTCGCGGGGGCGAGAGAGCGGCCTGCAGCTAGGCTCTCGCCCCGGGCGGTTAGCTCGTGGGGGCGAGAGCGGCCTGCGGCCTGCCTCCGTTCCTCCTGGACCTCTTTGGTCCGTGCTTTTACCGTTGTGACCTCGGGGTGGAATTACCCCTTTACCCCCTAGTGTGGATGTTTTTATTGGCTCAGGGCATTTTTGTCCTAGGGGTATTTCGGACCTTTTGGTCTCTAGGCTTGGAAAAACTATAAATAGACCCCTTGGGTACCTTTGGAGAGGATGAGTTTTTGGCTTCCTCCTCCCTTGGTTTCTTCTTCTTGGTTGAGTTGAGAGAGCTCTCCAAGGTACCCAGCTCAGCCATTTGTAAGGGAGGGGAAGTGTTCTTATGACCTTCCGGGTGTGTGGTGGGACTTTCATGCTAGATTCGAGGGCCTGTTCCTAGTTTCCCAAGTCTTTGGTCCGTGGCGTTCCCCCGAGTGTAGTAGGTGTAAGGTCACCCCTCTTTTGGGACCCCGAACTCCACAGAGAACAAGTTTTTGGTTTCAACAGTCAGAGGTGTGGTCCCTCCCTTGTCCCTCCATAGTCTGGATGGATACGCCAAACTCAGTCAAATCGAGGTCTTCTTCATGTACATCTCCCTCGTCTTTCGCTCTCCTATCTTCTCCTTCCCTCAACATGTACACCTGGATCATCTGATATTTATGTTTGGGGCCATATTTCTCAATGTAGTTTAAACACAAACCTTTTTCTCTTCTTGCCTATAGCTTAGGTCGTGTTATGTTGGGTTCGACATTCCTTCACTTGACCCGTGGCGCTTTGCTACTTATTTAAGAAATTAAGTAGCGTCCTTTCCAACAGTCCGGGTTTTTGGTGCAGTTGGGTATGCGCTTGATCCTTAGAAATTAAGTAGCGCCCTCTCCAACAGTCCGGGCTTTTGGTGCAGTTGGGTATGCGCTTGATCCTTCAATTGGTATCAAGGGAGGTTACGGGTTCAAGACCGGGGGGCGCTATTAAATCCTGATTTTTCCCTTCTACCTGTGTGGGTCCGGCGGGTCAGGCAAACCGTGGGCATGTGGTAACCCCACCTCTGAGCCATGTAGGCCATGTGGTAACTGTCACAACCCGCATTTTCTCTGAATTAAAGAATTATCAGAGTATGAGAAAACGCGCGTCATGATGCCACATCAAGCAGGGGATAACTGCTGACGCTCAGGCAAAACCAACTACTATACTTTATGAAAGAAATTTATAAGTTCAATGATTAGAAAATCAGTTATATTTTAGAGGGCGTATCCCTCGGCTCGGTGGATCACCTAGTCCACAGTTAAAAACTATACTTATGCGCTGCGGAAAAATACTTTATTCAGGTTTGACTTCCTAAGGAGTGCATAAGAGCCCTAAGAGAACCACTTATGTCATGCAAGACTCTACATTTAATTTATACTATATATAAGGAAATGATCTTTATACGTTGTTTGGAAAATAGTGATTTACTTTTATAAAACATGCTGATCATGCGATGTACTTCTAATAATAATAATTGTAGTTTTAAAATAACTAGCAACCTAGCATAAATCCTCCCCAGAGCAAGTACACTATCTCCAGAAAATGGTAGCAGCAAAAGTAATATATCTAGTACAAAGGTAAAAACTACCAGTGGGCGCCAACAACCTGACACGAACCCACAGGCAAATATGTATGTCTGTAAGAAAAGTACAGAAAAAAACTACCTCGCTAACAAAGCAACAGGATCACCAAAGTCCAAGAGACCACCAACAACACCGCCGCAACCTAGCCACCAAACTGGCTACTGCACGGAACCTGAGGTATTCAAAAGAAAAAAGAATACCTCAGCAAGCAAAACAAGGAAAAACTGCATGGAAGTGCCAACCAGGGAATAAATAAAAGAGGAAAACACATAGCAGTAAAAGTCACAACTGCCCAAGGCAAGACAATAAGGAATGCACTACGTGCGAGGAAACAACACCAACCCTGCCCAGAAACTTCATCCTGCAGGGTCTACTAGGCTACCAAGAGCCCAAAATTCTGCAATCTATCAAGGAAGAAACTTCTAACACCCTAAGCTGTGGGAGATGGTAGTAGCAAAAACAAACAGCATGGATCCGGGTTGGAGGCAAACTAAGTCCCCCAACCACCATTTCTAGGCAAACAAGCTCAAGGGTCTACATGTGAAAGCACAAGGGACCTTCCACCCCCTTGCCCAGCCCGTACCTGGAGCAAGATAGAAGAATAAGGGTGGCCTTGGCTAAATTACACAACACCTCTCCCATGAAGAGCTTTAAACCACCACTACTAACCACGACCCACGATTCGGCCATTAGGAAAGAAAAACATGACCGACAAGGAAACTACAAATATAATCAAGGAATTCACTCGGGAACGAAAATCGAGGTAAGGGAAACAGTGTTGAAGTTACTCAACATGGCTTGGCATTGAGTGGGACCCACTCAACGCCTAACCAGAGTTTGGCGTTGAGTGAGTTAGCCTCACTCAGCGCTAGAACAGCCATGGCGTTGAGTGAGATCCACTCCCTCAACGCCTTCAGCAAAAGAGGCAGCGGCATTGAGTGAGCTAACCTCACTCAACGCCAAAACGGCTATGGCGTTGAGTGAGGTCAACTCCCTCAACGCCTTCAGCCAAAACCACAAAACCCAACAGTGGCGTTGAGTGAGTCCACCTCCCTCAACGCCAAAGCAGCTTTTGCGTTGAGTGAGGTCAACTCACTCAACGCCAAAGTTCATTCCCGCAGGAAAACCCTAAGATAACGCCAACAAGAGGAGGTCGGCGGGAATGCCGACGGATTCTCGCCGAATCGGCGGGAATGCAGGATGATTCTCGCCGAATCGGCGAGAATCCAGAATGATTCTCGACGATCGGCGGGAATCAAGGATGATTCTCGCCGATCAGTGGGAATCACGTCGAAATCGGCGGGAATCCCGTTGATTTTGACTTAGACGAAAATTCTCACTCAATCACCCCACCACTCAGCCGCAAAGAACAAACCAAACTATGGCTTTGAGTGTGTCCACCACACTCAACGCCAAGTCCGGGCGGCTTTTGGCTTTGAGTTGTGCACCACACTCAACACCAAAACCCGAGAGTCTACCAAGACTGGTTCTAACCAGAGCCCTACCACAACAACCTCCCTCACTCTCTCTCTCGGCTACACCCGCAAAAGCACCCAACTTGAACTACAAATTTGGAGTCTAAATGGTTATAACAACCATCGGGTTGAGCAAAACAGCACAAGGAGGGGGCTCATATGCGAATCTAAGCCCTAAATTCAGCAAGGTAAAAGAGAATATGCTTGGTTTCTACCCTAGGGCTAACCGGGAAACATTCTAGAATATCAAAAGAACAACAATGGCAAGGGCAAGAATACCACTTGCCTCGATTTCCGGCGAAGCTTGGTCGGCCTTCCCTCCTCTTCGTTCAGCACTAGAAGGAGCATCACCTAACAAGCAAACCCGTACTTTAATGGCGGAAAAACACAAGAAACCGAAAATCCAAGTCTCCTAAAACTCCACGAAAATCAAACCTCTTACTGTCAAAACGTAGAACTGAGCGAGAGCAAGATAACGCCGCTTTCGGAATCGAAATCTGTCCACGAACACTCCCGGAATCGTCGCCGACGGTTAGGGCTAACCGCCGCTTCCGCCTCTGCTTTCCGCGAAATAGGAACAGCGGTTTCAGGAAGAAGAAGAATGGGCCGCTGATTCTAATTAAGGCTTTTATTTAAGCTTAGCCATGACGGTTCAGCCTAACTGCCTCCCAAGCCACCGATTCACTTAATTTAAAAAGGGTTTCTAATTAGATTTTACTAATGGCACACCCAAAACGACACTAAAACCGAACTACCTCGGAATTCGACGAAATTCGCACCGTAGCTAAATATCCACGCTACAAACACAACGGCGAAGTCGAAATTAACTTTCGATGAACAGAACTCGAGTTATACCCTTCCGAAGCCAAAACACAAGCATCCCCTGAGAGGCCACACCGGGTCACCCAAAATGACTCGGCTTGCTAGGGAGATCTTGCCAACAGGCTACAAAATAGGGCACCCAGTTCCAAGGAGTTAAGACCACACTCCAGAGATGGCACAAGCCAAGAAAACGCGTCGACATAACGCCGAACGAGAATTAAATAATCGTAGAAAAATCGGGGGCGTTACAGTCACTCCCCCTAAAAGAAAGTTTCGTCCCGAAACTTTACGCCCAACACTTCTACTATAGAAGGAAAGTAATAATCCAAACATTACAAGAAGAAAAACAAACCAAACTAATCAGGGAAACAGCTGAGGGTAAGCCTCCCTCATAGCCGACTCTAACTCCCAAGTCGCGCTCTCCAAATCCTGATTCCTCCAAAGAACTTTTACCATCGGAATAGACTTCTTTCGCAGCACCCGCTCCTGAGTATCCAAAATACGGACCAGCACTTCAACAAAAGAGAGGTTGGTCTCCAACTGGGGCACAACGTCCAAGACTTGCCCACTGCTGCGCACGCACTTCCGCAATTAGCTAACATGGAAAACATTATGAACACCTGGGAAGTTTGCTGGCAAATCCAACTTGTAAGCTGACACGCCAATCCGCTCCAAAACCTTAACGGGCCCACATACCTCGAGTCCAATTTTCGATTCTTACCAAACCTCTTTACACCCACCATCGGGAAAACCTTAAGAAATACAAGGTCCCCCACAGAAAACTCCAAGGCAGACCTACGCCGATTGGCGTTCTTCTCGTACCTCTCCTGAGCTATACGAAGCTTCTCTCGAACAAGCTTCACTGCGACTTTCATTTCTTCGAGCGCATCAGGACCTAACAATGGCCTCTCACCAGCCTCAGCCCAAAACAACGGAGTTCTGCAGCGCCTCCCATACAAGGCTTCGAACGGAGCCATCTGCAAGCTCTCCTGATAACTATTGTTGTATGCAAATTCCATAAGTCACAGCCGCTCATCCCACGCTCCACCGTGGTCTAAAATGTAGCATCGGATCATATCCTCAACTATCTGATTGACCCGCTCCGTTTGCCCATTAGTCTGTGGGTGGTACGTAGTAGAATACCTCAGATCTGTACCCAAACCCTCTTGCAGACTCTGCCAAAAACGAGAAGTAAACCGAGAGTCTCGATCAGAAATGATGCTAACCGGCACACCGTGTAGTCGGATGACTTCATTCAAGTACAACTCTGCTATCTTCTTCATAGGGTAATCAATCTTATATGGCACGAAGTGAGCACACTTTGTCAGTCTATCCACTATGACCCAAACAGAATCAAATCCCCTCGGGGATCGCGGTAAACCCGTGATAAAATTCATAGATATACTTTCCCACTTCCAAGTCGGGATCTCTAACAGAGTCAACTTGCCACCAGGCCTTCCATGATCGGCCTTCACCCGCTTGCAAGTGTGGCACTCCGCAACAAATCGGGCTATATCTCCTTTCATGTCATACCACCAGGCAATTTGCTTTAAGTCACGATACATCTTCGTAGATCCTGGATGGTAGGCAACACTGGATCCATGAGCCTCTCTGCAAACCATACCCCTAATGTCCCCAACTGCGGGGATGCAAAATCTGTCGCGGTACTTCAAAGTTCCCGCATCATCGATGGAATAATCCGACAACTCTCCTCTCTCAGTCCTAAAGAATAAGTGTAAAAGATCTGGGTCGTCTTTCTGGTGAAGTCTGGTCAAAGAAATCCAAGACGGCTCTACCACTGACAAACTACTCTACAGGCCACAGCATCCCACTGATATATCCATAAGGAGGAACTCTTCCACTAAACGGTCGGCGGAGAGATTAAATATTTTCTCCGTCTTTCGACTCAGGGCGTAGGCCACCACATTGGCCTTGCTTGGATGATACTGGATCTCTACATCATAATCGGCCACATACTCTAGCCACCGACGCTAACGCAGATTTAACGCCTTCTGCGTGAACACGTACTTCAGGCTCTTATGGCCGGTGAAGATCTTGCACTGAGCCCCATAAAGTATGTGTCTCCACAGCTTCAACGCATAAATAACTGCTGCGAACTCGAGGTCATGCGTAGGATAATTCTTATCATGAGTCTTCAGTTGCCTTGACCCATCGGCAATCACCTTTGTTGGTACCCTAGTTTGATTTGAGTTTAGTCCTCTCCTTTGTGCTCCTTGACCCAAGAAATATCTATGGTCAATGGTTAGAAGTCTAGCTGTAGAGTCCTCGCTTTTCCAAATTGAGAATTTGGTTAAGTAGGTTTTTCGTTCGACTATAGTCGAACGCCGTTCGACTATCGCCTATCGGCTGATCGACGATCGTCTATCAGTTGGTCGACGCTTTGTCTGCGTTGATAGTTCGACTATCTGTTGATAGGTCGACTATCTGTTCTGCGCTGATAGTTCGACTATCTGTTGATAGGTCGACTATCTGTTCTGCGCTGATAGTTCGACTATCTGTTGATAGGTCGACTATCTGTTCTGCGCTGATAGGTCGACTATCTGTTGATAGGTCGACTATCTGTTCTGCGTTGATAGGTCGACTATCTGTTGATAGGTCGACTATCTGTTTTCTGAGGTAGGTCGACTATCTGCTTGATAGTTCGACTATCTGCTTGCGCTTGATAGTTCGACTATCTGTCCTGATAGATCGACTATCTGATAGTTCGACTATTTGTTCTGATAGGTCGACTATCTGCCGGGGTAGTTCGACTATCTTCTTCGATAGGTCGACTATCTGGATCGTTCGACTATCTGCCCGATAGATCGACGATCTCCGTGCGTCGGTCGACGATTTCTGCCTGCCTTTATTTTTTGTATTTATTTATTATATTTAATTAATTAATACATTTTCTGGTACACTATTTCAAGCTGTATGATAAAATAACCAGGCATTATTTGCTCTATTCTTTTTGCCTGAGTTCAAATCTTTTAAGATAAAGTTGTTTGTCTTATTAGCTGTCTCTTTAAATTACTTTATCTGCTGACAGCCCTTTATAGCCGTTGGACTGAAAAGTCTTCTTTTTGCTATAAAGAGATTATTTCTGATGTGACTTTATTTAGTCCTTCTGATTATTTGATTTAAGCCTGCAGCCTCTTAGAAAGAGGTTTATTCCCTTTTGTAGAATGTTTTGCTGCAGAGATATTTCTATCTTCTTGATATTTACAGCCCAGGTCTCAAGGCTCAGAAGAAGACAAATAATTCAAATGGAAGAGAGCCGTTGCTTGCTGATGATTATATAAAGAACCCTTTGCAGAAGGATTCAAGCTAGTTAACAGAAGCTAATAGCTAACCAGTTGTTCATTCAAGCTTTCAAGCCTTCAAGCTTTCTACTCTCAGCAAACTCCATCTAATTGAGAAGTGTTAAGATCCTCATCTCTTCTTCAACCTGAGTTCTCCTGCCTTCAGGAAGTTCAAACTCAGAGATCCTTTGAAGAAGAAGAAGAAGAAGAATAGCTGCTTGAAGAGATTTCTTTTTGTTATTTATTTTCTTCCTGTAGCTTTTCCTTCAGAATTTTCTGAAGAGTTTTCTGCACTGAAGCAAGACTTCACCTGGACATCTTTGAGCCAGGGGGAGCCTTGATTCTTTAGAGCATTCTAGCTCAGTGCAAGTTTTTGTGCTTCTCTAATCTATTGTAAAATAGAGAAGACATCTTAACCTTCTTCCCCCTCCTGTACAGGGTTATTACTCCCTTCAAAAGTATCCCTTGGTGGCAGGGCACCTGATCAAAAACCTGTGCTTGGTTTTTAGACACCTGATCAAAAGTCTAAAGGGTTTCTGAATCTACCTGAAGCAGATTCTGTTGGTGGCAGGGCACCTGATCAAAAACCTGAGTGGATTCCTACCGTGTGGGTAGAAGAGTGGACGTACCCAAGTTGTTTGGGGAACCACTATAAATTTCCTTGTGTCGTCTGGATTCCATTGTTTAATTCCTGCATTGTGGCTGTGATTAGATATAACTAGGTTGCTAGTTGCTGATTAGGTTTTTCCAAGCTTAACTGTAATTACAGTTAGCTTGTGTTTGTACACATCACTTGTGTTAGGCTTTAAGGTTAAATCAATATCTATAATCTTTTCATTCCGCACTTCACTCCAAGGGAGTTGGGTAGACTATTAAGTTTTGTCTGTGCAAAATTTGATAACTCTATTCACCCCCCCCCTCTAGAGTAGTATCTATCCCTTCACTTTCAATTGGTATCAGAGGGAGGTTGACTGACTGAATAGGCTAACACCTAAGTCACAAGATCCTGATAGATACCAAGAGCTTATAGATATTCACTATCATGGCCCAGTCTAAGGATTATTCAAGCACCAGACCTCCAGCATGCAACTTAGCTAAGTTTGGCATCTGGAAGGCAAGGATCAAACTTTATATGAATTCTATTGATGAAAGTATTTTTGCTTCTATTTTGTCAGGTCCCCCAAGAGCACCTGCTGCTGCCACTGCCTCATCATCTGATATGAGTGCAGTGCCTCCTCCAGATTATAATGATGAATACAAGAAGGCCAAAATTGCAGATGTCAAAGCAATGAACATACTGGCTCAGACTATGTCTGATGAGGTGTTCCAGAAGGTTGCTGATTGCTCTTCAGCAAAGGCCATATGGGACACACTGAACCAGATTGTAGCTGGTTCAGCTGATGAAAGGAAGGACAGAAGGTCCAACCTGATCTCACAGTACGAGAACTTCAAGAAAACTGATGCTGAATCAGTTGAAGCTATGTACACCAGGCTCAGCTCAATCATCAATGAGCTGAGGACCCTGGACAAGGACATATCATTGACAGAGGTCAATGATAAGATCCTTATGTGCTTCCCTAGCACATGGGATCTAAGAATCTGGCCCATCAAAGAAGCCAGAAGTACTAATGAGATCTCCACTGAAGCTCTCCTCGGCAAGCTCAAGTCTTTTGAGCAAGTGCTGAAGACCAGAGAAGCAGAAGCTGAAGCCAAGACCCCCACTCCAACAAGAAAAGAGCAATCTCTAGCTCTTAAGGCTGCAGATGTTTCTGAAAGCAGCCAATCTAATGAGGAACTTATGGCACTGTTTGCCAAAAGGTTTCTCAAGATGGGGAGAAAGGAGTTCAGAAAGAAGTCTTCACGTTATGAAGACAAACCAAGGTATGATCGCTCTCCTGCTAAAGAAATTATCTGTTATGGTTGCAGGAAGCCTGGACACATCTTGCCAGAGTGTCCAGAGGAGAAGAACAAAGAAAAGAGAAAAGATAAAGAACAGCACAGGAAGCACTCCAAGCCATCCTCCTACAAAAACAAAAAGAAGGAGAGAGGTTTCATTGCTGAAACCTGGAGTGATTCTGATGAAGAATCCTCCTCATCAAGCTCCAGTGAAGATGAGGAAGAGAAGAAGGCAAAAGAAGTTTGCCTAATGGCAATAGATGCCTGCAGCAACCACTCTGCTGCAGAGAGTTCTGATTCTGATGAAGAGATGCCTACAGAAGATGAGGTACTTTCTTCTTATGATTTTTCTTCAGAAGAATTTAAAGTAGAATTTAAATCTTTATGTTTAGATTTAATTAGCTCAGAAAAAGAAATAAAAGAACTTAGAAATAGGTTAGCTGACTCAGAATCAATAGCCTCTGAAAATGTTAGGTTAAAGGAAGAACTCACTACTTGTAGTGAAGAAATCAAATTTCTTAAAATAGAGTTAGCTAAGTCTAAGAGATTAGAAGAATCCCTTAATGGTAGAAGCCTTAAGTTATTAGAAATTACCAGCATGACTAACACTAGGTCAGGTAATGATAAACTAGGCTTAGGAGCTTCTCCCAGTGAACCCCCAGTCCTTCTTAAAAATAATCTTTCAACTCCAGTGAACTTCATTTCAGCTAGTGGAAAGAAGAACACTGAGCAAGTAAATCTGGTTAATAAAACTTTAAATAAAGCTAAGAGAGAAAAGAGAAAGAAATTTTTTAAAGAAATGCAAAGAGCGTCGAACGCAGCTCGACGATCGGAAGCTCAATGGTCGAACGAAGGTCGACGATCTGAGCACCCATCGTCGAACGTCGATCGACGATTTCAATATGATTTTCAAAATAATAATCAATTCCATAGAAACCTAAATGAGAATAGAAACCCTAGGTTTGTTGACCCATCATCAGCATGGAGAATCCCACCTAGGAGATCTCACCCACTAGGTTATCACCCTCAGCCTGCATTTTCATACATTTCCAGTTTTTCTTATGTGAAAAACAAGGGACCCAAGGTTACCTGAGTCCACTCTGTCTAAATAATTGTCTTGCAGGTGAAGGCCTATCCAATCACTCAAAATAAGTGGTATTTGGATAGTGGATGCTCTAAGCATATGACAGGAAATAAAGATCTACTGTCAAAGTTCAAAGCTAAGCTCGGCCCAAAGGTTATCTTTGGAGACTCCAGCTGTGGTCAGACAGAAGGCTATGGCAAGATCACAATCGGAGCAGTTACATTCAAGAGAGTTGCTTATGTCAATGGACTAAAGCATAATCTGATTTCAGTCAGCCAGCTATGTGATGCTGGCTACCAGGTTTCATTTTCTAATTTCTCTTGCAATATTACTTTAAATAATAATGTTTTAGTAGGTATTAGAATAGGTAATATATACTTAGTAGATTTCAATTCATCTCAATCTGAAATCTGCCTGTTTAATGAAGTAACCCTTAATAATAATTCCCTATGGCATAAAAGGCTTAGTCATGTAAACCTTAAAAATATATCTAGGTTATCTAAGCACAACCTTGTTAGAGGTTTACCTTCTTGCCCCTACAAGAAGGAGAGCCTATGCAAGGCTTGTCAGCTAGGCAAGCAAACCAAGAATTCTTTTAAATCTGTAAATAAAAGTGATTCTCCTAGGATCCTGTATTTATTACATTTGGACCTTTTTGGCCCAATAAATGTACAGAGTTTAGGAGAGAAGTATTACACATTAGTAATTATAGATGACTTCTCTAGGTTCAGTTGGGTTTTCTTTTTGAGAACTAAGTCTGATAACTTCAAAGCCCTTACAGACTTTCTACTATGTGTGCAGACTGAGTACTCTACTCATGTGGCCTTGATCAGAAGTGATCATGGTACTGAGTTTGACTCTCTTCTCATGCAAGAATTCTGTGAGAGAGAAGGTATCAAACATAGCTTCTCAGCTCCTAGAACTCCCCAACAAAATGGGGTAGTTGAAAGGAAGAATAGAACACTAATTGAAGCTGCTAGCACATTGTTGGCAGATGCTAACATGCCTCTATCCTATTGGGCAGAAGCTGTTAGTACAGCCAACTATGTCTTGAATAGAAGTTTGATACACAAACTTAAGTGTAAAACTCCTTATGAGTTGCTTAAAGGAAAGAAACCAAAAATTAATTACTTTAGAGTTTTTGGCTGTATTGTTTATATTCATAATAATAATAAAGAATATATTAGAAAGTTTGAAGCAAAAGCTTCAATGGGAATCATGCTTGGATATTCCCAAGTAAGCAAAGCTTATAGGGTCTATAACAAATCAACCTGTAAGATAGAAGAATCTGTGCATGTGACCTTTGATGAGTCTCAGATGTTTTACAAGGAGAAAGAAAATTCTCCTTCCTCCAGTTCTTTGCAGGTACATGATGCCCCTCAAGAAATTCTTCAACTATCAACTCTTCAGATCACTGAATCAGACAGTGATGAAGACATTGCTGAAGCTGTTGAAGCTGTTGTTGTACCACCAACAGTAGATCAAATTCCTCCTGAGGAATTAATCTCAACTGTTGCTGAAGATCACATCCCACCTGCTGATATTGTCACACTTAGAGATCACCCCACATCTCAAGTGATTGGAGACATATCAGCTGGTGTACAAACAAGACACCAATTAAGACAGGATGTGATGCATGCTTGTTTCCTCTCACAGGTTGAGCCCCTCACCTTTAAAGATGCAGAGCTAGATCCCCACTGGATCATTGCAATGCAAGAGGAGCTCAATCAATTTGAGAGATGTAAAGTTTGGACTTTGGTTCCAAGACCTAAAGGCCAACTGATCATAGGCACCAAGTGGGTGTATAGAAACAAGTTAGATGCAAATGGAATCATAGTAAGGAATAAAGCTAGGCTTGTAGCTCAGGGCTACAGACAGGAGGAAGGTATAGACTATGACCAAACCTTTGCTCCTGTTGCAAGGCTAGAAGCAATAAGGATCTTCTTGGCCTATGCAGCCTTCATGAAGTTTAAGGTGTTCCAAATGGATGTCAAAAGTGCATTCCCGAATGGTGAGCTTAAGGAAGAGGTGTTTGTTGAACAACCACCAGGGTTTGTTTCATCAACTCAGCCTTCTCATGTTTTTAAGTTACAGAAAGCTCTTTATGGACTAAAGCAAGCTCCTAGGGCCTGGTATGAGACCTTAGCTAGTTTCCTGTTAGAGCACAACTTCACTAGGGGAGTAGTTGATAGAACCCTTTTCGTTAAGCATCACAAGGACACAATCCTGTTAGTTCAGGTGTATGTAGATGATATTATTTTTGGCTCCACTGATCCCAAACTTTGCAAAAGGTTCTCTGACCTGATGCACTCTAAGTTTGAGATGAGTAGCATGGGTGTGCTGTCTTACTTTCTTGGTCTCCAAGTTAAGCAAGATGCTGATGGTATCTTCATCTCCCAATCTAAATATGTCAAGGAATTGGTAAAGAAATTTGGGATGGCTGATGCTTCAGCAATGCCTACACCCATGGCTACTAATGTAGTTATTGATTCTGATGATCACGGCAAGCCAGTTGATCAAAAGAATTATAGGGCCATTATTGGTTCCCTATTATATCTAACTGCAAGTAGGCCAGATATAATGTTTGCTACATGCCTTTGTGCTAGATTCCAGGTCAACCCCAAGGAATCTCATCTGATTCTTCTAAAGAGAATCCTGAGATACCTGAAGGGATGTCCAGATCTAGGACTTTGGTACCCAGCTGAGTCAGAGTTTGAATTAATTGGATATTCTGATTCTGATTATGCTGGTTGCAGAGTTGACAGGAAGAGCACCTCAGGAACTTGCCAGTTCCTGGGAGAGAGATTGGTCTCTTGGTTCTGTAAGAAGCAGGCTTCTGTCTCAACTTCAACTGCAGAGGCTGAATATATAGCAGCTGCCAGTTGTTGTTCACAGATCCTGTGGATTCAAAACCAGCTTGTGGATTATGGTTACTCACACAAGAACACCAAGATCATGTGTGATAGTACCAGTGCTATCTTAATTGCACAAAATCCAGTGCACCACTCTAGAACGAAGCACATTGAGATTAGGCACCATTTCCTGAGAGATTGTGTGGAAAAGAACAAGATTTGTCTTGAGTTCATATCCACTGAGTTTCAGAGAGGTGATATATTCACCAAGCCCTTAGATGAACAGAAGCATCTGTTCTTTTTAGTTCAACTAGGCATGATCAATGGACGAGACTAAGTGTGACTTTATCTGCCTATGTTGCAATCTGTTTGAAGATAGTCGAACGACGTTCGAAGATAGTCGAACGGTTTAAGCCTATCGTCGACCTCTGGTTAATGATAGCTTATCTGTTTGAAGATCGTCGATCGACGTTCGACCATCGTCGAACAGGTCGAGCTCATCGTCGATCTCTGGATGACGATAGCCTGTTGGTTGAGAAGCCAGAAATAGTCGAACGATTGTCCGACTACTCTGCTTCTGAGCCGATCGTCGAACGACCGTTCGACCATCGGGTCAAGATCTTTTTAATAGACCGACTATATCCGGTCTGATATAAAGCCGATAGTCGACCTAGGTCAAAAGATCTTTTGCTTTATCGTCGACGGAGCGTGCCCTTTCGCATTCTGCTTTCCCGCTTGCGATTTTCTGCCGCTTCGTCCCCTTCGTCTTCCTCCTCCTTCTCGCGTTTCTCCAGCGATCAATGGCGGTTTCCCCAGCTGTTCTAGCCGTCGTCAAGTTTGATGCAGGATTCAGTGTAGATTTCGAAGCATTCAGTAGCTGCGATGCCGGAATCGTGGAAGTTCTCCAGCTCTGCAGGGATCAAGGTTTAGAGAAGTTAATGTCTGAAAGGATTAAGATCAACATTCCAGAAATCAAAGAATGGGCTTTCACGTCGTCTTCCACAGACGAATCGATGACTGGTACCATAGGCGGAGAAGAAGTTATCCTGACTCCGGCCGTCTTATCTGATGTTTTTGGATTAGTTATTGGTGACGAGGATTATGAGCAAGATGCTCAGGAATTTGGAAGAATGCTTGTTGAGCTGGGACATGCAGAGGGCATTCTCACCAAGCTACTCAAGGTAAATTTTCCTTTCAAAATCAAGTTTTTGGCTGAGATAGTAGGAAAAGTGCTCCTGGGCAAGCACTCTGCCCACGATAATATAACAAGGCAGCAATTCGCACTCATGTGTGCAATTGTTAATCGGAAAAGGATCAATTGGGCAGCAGTTCTGTTTGATTTAATCAGGAAAAAGAATGGCAAGAAGGAAGTCACCCTAGAAAGGGTTATCGGTATTTTCCTGAAGGAAAGATTCCCCCATTTGCTGAGTTCCACTGCAACTACAATCAACGCCAGCAAGAAGATGGATCCTCATCTGTTCTCAAAGTGGAAAAGAACGTTTGTGAAATCTGCTCCAGCAACATCTGAGGACACAAGGACTGTATCAGTCGCTCCTCACCTTGGTGAAGCTGGCTCAGCTCTTCCTTCCTCCTCCTCTGCATTGCCGTCTGCCTCAGTTGAAGTACCATCAACTTCAGTTGAAGTAAGACTTTCTTCCTCTGCTGCTCCAGAAACAACTATGGTTGTTCCTCTTTCCCCTCCAGCCTCTCCTCTACCTACTCATCTAGCTAGGATATCTGCTCCTAGCTTTGATCTGTTAGGATCAGAGAGAATTTCTACTCCTCCTGTATCTCCCGTTCATTCCCCAATTCATTCCCCAATTAACTCTCCTGCTGTATCTCCAGTTCGATCCCCTGTCCACATCATTTCTCATCCCAGCACCACTACCATATCTGCTGCAGCTCCATCCCCCTCTCATCCATCATCTTTTGAAATCTCTCCTGAGATTATCTCCCGCATTGTGGAGCTGATTACCCCGTCAATCAAAACCATGATTGAAGAGGCAATCGCTCCCCTTGCAGCCTCCATTGATCTTTTAACTGCCTCCATCAAATCCATTTCAAAATCTGCTGAGCCATCTTCCTCTAGGGGCCTGGTTTCAGTAGCCACTGAAATCAGGCAGGGGGAGATGTTCCATGAAGATGTCTCAGACTATCCTGCCTCTCCTCCAGCTTTAAAGGATTCAGTCATGGCTGCCCAAGCTGAAATAGAAATAGCTCCAGATGTTGTAATGACTGCTCAGGAAGAATCTGCCCCTGCTGAGATAGAAATAGCTCCAGTTTTGTCTGAGAAGGAAATAGCAGATGGAATCTTATTATCTGAGATTGCAGTTAAAGTCTGCTTAGAAGATCTTACCTCTCCTGTGATAGTTAGATTCCTGGAAGGAATTATAACTTCATATCTGAATGACTGCTGGGAGATGGTTAAGTATGAAGGTAACTCTTTCATTCATTTTGTTGATGAGTCGATTAATTTGATAGTTTGTGAATACCTTGAAGGAATGATCTCTGTTTATTTAGCAGATCTATATTCATAATTTTACAGATGTTATTAAAGAAGATTTAGCGGCTCAAATAATAGCAGTTGTTTCTGAGGCTGACCCAAGTATTCTTGCTACTCAAGTAGACCCTGAGTTGGAATCCTTCTTAGATAATAAAGAAGATGAGTCTGAGAAAGAGGAAGTCAAAGTTGACTCTCCTGTTCTGAATTTGGAAGAAGATCAAGCAAGAGCAGCATGGGATTTAAGAGTTCAATCTTTAAAAGAGAAAGAGAAAGATTTGCAAATTGAAAAGTCAACCATCTGGGATGACTCTCCAGGGTTGGATTTAGACTCCCTTCTGGCTCTGGATGCCATGGAAGAGGAAAGAGAAAAATCTAATCTTAAGCTTAAAGAAAAGGCTATTTCAGAAGCCTATGACCCTTATGAAAATCCTCCCTCATCTCAGTCTGATGATGATGATTCTGATATTTCTGAGAAGTCAAAGAAAAAGAAATCTGCTGCAAAGAAAAGAAAAGCTGCTCCTCCTCCACCTCCTAGCAAGGATAATGATATTCCTTATTATATTTTGAAGGGCATTGACCCTAAATCCAAGGAATTCCAGCATTGGATGTGGTTTTCGAAGAATCAGCAAAAAGAAAGAAAAAGAACCAAGAGGTATGATAGTCCTGTCTCAAGATGGACTCCCAGAGGTCCTCCTCCTCCTCCAGGTGCAGGAGCCTCTGGGAACCTTTCAGCTCATCCTACTGCCTCCTCTGGAAAATCTGCGTCTGTTCAGCCCCAGCCAAGACAAGGTTATCAAAGCTCTCAAGGCAAATCATTTTATGGTTCTCAAAGACAAATGAAGGAGACTGTGGTTCAAAGACCAACCTTTTCCCCACCTCCTTCTCCAAAGAAGAGAATTTCATCTCCAACTCCAGTACAGTCTGAGGAAATTGTATCAAAAGGTAAATAGTTTATTTTGTTTTAAAAATATCTAGCAAGAACCTCTCTGCTAAGTATTCTCTAATGTCTTATCTAAATAAAATAGCTGATGCTGCTTCTCCTGAGCCCGTGTATGAAAATCCTGAGCTCGATCCTAACTTTAGGATGGCTCGCTTTCAAGAACTTGTAGGAGCAGCTCAGATAAGAAAAGCTAGAGCAGAAGGAAAAGATACAACTGGTTTTACTACCATGTCAGCTTACAGAAAGAAAGAATTTGAAAAGTTCCAGGTTAATCCTGAGATTTTTGATCCGTCAAAGTACATGGAAAAGCACCCTGAAGCTGTTGTCCCTAGGGCTACAGAACTGAAGATCATTGGTGCGCAGGACCTAAAAATGTCAAAGAAAGAATCAGATGACCCTCTAAGAAAAATTTCCTTTGTTTCTAGTTCTTCTGATCCTTTACCAGACTCTAAAGATTCTTAATAGTTTAATTAACTGCTGTGCTATATTTGTCTATCTGATTGATAATCTGCCAGTTTATTGTTATCTATTTGCTGAAATTATTTTTAGTGTCCTATTGCTGTTTGTTTTAGTTTTTGAGAGACTTAACTCAAATAGGGGGAGATTGTTGGTACCCTAGTTTGATTTGAGTTTAGTCCTCTCCTTTGTGCTCCTTGACCCAAGAAATATCTATGGTCAATAGTTAGAAGTCTAGCTGTAGAGTCCTCGCTTTTCCAAATTGAGAATTTGGTTAAGTAGGTTTTTCGTTCGACTATAGTCGAACGCCGTTCGACTATCGTCTATCGGCTGATCGACGATCGTCTATCAGTTGGTCGACGCTTTGTCTGCGTTGATAGTTCGACTATCTGTTGATAGGTCGACTATCTGTTCTGCGCTGATAGTTCGACTATCTGTTGATAGGTCGATTATCTGTTCTGCGCTGATAGTTCGACTATCTGTTGATAGGTCGACTATCTGTTCTGCGCTGATAGGTCGACTATCTGTTGATAGGTCGACTATCTGTTCTGCGTTGATAGGTCGACTATCTGTTGATAGGTCGACTATCTGTTTTCTGAGGTAGGTCGACTATCTGCTTGATAGTTCGACTATCTGCTTGCGCTTGATAGTTCGACTATCTGTCCTGATAGATCGACTATCTGATAGTTCGACTATTTGTTCTGATAGGTCGACTATCTGCCGGGGTAGTTCGACTATCTTCTTCGATAGGTCGACTATCTTCTTCGATAGGTCGACTATCTGGATCGTTCGACTATCTGCCCGATAGATCGACGATCTCCGTGCGTCGGTCGACAATCTCCGAAGGTCGTTCGACGCTTTCTGCCTGCCTTTATTTTTTGTATTTATTTATTATATTTAATTAATTAATACATTTTCTGGTACACTATTTCAAGCTGTATGATAAAATAACCAGGCATTATTTGCTCTATTCTTTTTGCCTGAGTTCAAATCTTTTAAGATAAAGTTATTTGTCTTATTAGCTGTCTCTTTAAATTACTTTATCTGCTGACAGCCCTTTATAGCCGTTGGACTGAAAAGTCTTCTTTTTGCTATAAAGAGATTATTTCTGATGTGACTTTATTTAGTCCTTCTGATTATTTGATTTAAGCCTGCAGCCTCTTAGAAAGAGGTTTATTCCCTTTTGTAGAATGTTTTGCTGCAGAGATATTTCTGTCTTCTTGATATTTACAGCCCAGGTCTCAAGGCTCAGAAGAAGACAAATAATTCAAATGGAAGAGAGCCGTTGCTTGCTGATGATTATATAAAGAACCCTTTGCAGAAGGATTCAAGCTAGTTAACAGAAGCTAATAGCTAACCAGTTGTTCATTCAAGCTTTCAAGCCTTCAAGCTTTCTGCTCTCAGCAAACTCCATCTAACTGAGAAGTGTTAAGATCCTCATCTCTTCTTCAACCTGAGTTCTCCTGCCTTCAAGAAGTTCAAACTCAGAGATCCTTTGAAGAAGAAGAAGAAGAAGAATAGCTGCTTGAAGAGATTTCTTTTTGTTATTTATTTTCTTCCTGTAGCTTTTCCTTCAGAATTTTCTGAAGAGTTTTCTGCACTGAAGCAAGACTTCACCTAGACATCTTTGAGCCAGGGGGAGCCTTGATTCTTTAGAGCATTCTAGCTCAGTGCAAGTTTTTGTGCTTCTCTAATCTATTGTAAAATAGAGAAGACATCTTAACCTTCTTCCCCCTCCTGTACAGGGTTATTACTCCCTTCAAAAGTATCCCTTGGTGGCAGGGCACCTGATCAAAAACCTGTGCTTGGTTTTTAGACACCTGATCAAAAGTCTAAAGGGTTTCTGAATCTACCTGAAGCAGATTCTGTTGGTGGCAGGGCACCTGATCAAAAACCTGAGTGGATTCCTACCGTGTGGGTAGAAGAGTGGACGTACCCAAGTTGTTTGGGGAACCACTATAAATTTCCTTGTGTCGTCTGGATTCCATTGTTTAATTCCTGCATTGTGGCTGTGATTAGATATTACTAGGTTGCTAGTTGCTGATTAGGTTTTTCCAAGCTTAACTGTAATTACAGTTAGCTTGTGTTTGTACACATCACTTGTGTTAGGCTTTAAGGTTAAATCAATATCTATAATCTTTTCATTCCGCACTTCACTCCAAGGGAGTTGGGTAGACTATTAAGTTTTGTCTGTGCAAAATTTGATAACTCTATTCACCCCCCCTCTAGAGTAGTATCTATCCCTTCACTTTCAACCTTACCAACCTGCATTAATACGCTTCCCAGACCTACATGGAAAGCATCTACGTATACATCATAATCCACACCCTCAGTAGGCAGGGTCAGAACGAGAGCAGTGCACAATCTCCTCTTTAACTCCAGGAAGGCTTCTTCGCACTTCTCGCTCCAAACAAAAGCCACGTTCTTTTGAGTCAGCTTAGTCAAAGGTGCAGCTAGGGTAGAGAAACCCTCCACAAACCTCCTATAGTAGCCGACCAACCCTAGGAAGCTCCTGATCTCCTTGGGCGTGCCCGGCCTACTCCAATCCATCACTGCTGCGATCTTTTTCGGGTCCACCGAGATCCCATCCTTATTCACCACGTGGCCCAGAAACGAGACCTGAGGCAACCAAAATTCGCACTTGCTCAACTTGGCGAATAACTTATGGTTCCTCAACTCCGATAGAACTAAGCGCAGATGCTGCTCATGCTCCTCAGCACTGCGAGAGTAAACCAACACATCATCGATGAAGACCACCACAAACTTATCTAGGAAATCCTTGAACACCCGGTTCATCATATCCATGAACGCTGATGGAGCGTTGGTCAATCCAAATGACATCACTAAGAACTCAAAATGTCCATGCCTCGATCTAAACGTAGTCCGTGGAATATCTGCATCACGGATCCTAAGCTGATGATAGCCTGAACGAAGGTCGATCTTGGAGAAGACAGTGCTACCGCGCAACTGGTCAAATAAGTCATCGATCCTCGGCAGTGGGTACCTGTTCTTAATTGAGAATTTGTTCAGCTCCCTATAGTCGATGCAAAGCCGCATTGACCCATCTTTCTTCTTCACAAATAGAACAGGAGCACCTCAAGGCGACGAACTCTGCCTGATAAACCATTTCGCCAACAACTCATCTAACTGAACTCGCAACTCCTCTAGCTCTCGAGGGGCCATCCGGTATGGCGCCTTAGCAATAGGACGCGTACCCGGCTCCAAATCGATCACAAACTCAACATCCCGCTCGGGAGGAAGACCAGGAAGGTCATCAGGAAAAACATCGGCGAAATCACGAACAACTGGAATCTCCTCTAAGCGCGGTACACTAACAGCGGTCCCAACCACCGAGACCAAACAAGCAAAACAGTCTGAAAGAAAAAGCTTCTGAGCACATACCGCAGAGATGACAGGAGAATCCTGGCTCAGATCTGCATACACGCTTCCGGGCTGACCGTTGTCCCTAATGAAGTCCAAGCGCTTCCCTTTGCACTGAATGACTGCATCATACCTAGACAGCCAGTCCATGCCCAAAATAACATCGAAGTCCTCCAGATAAATCATCTTCAGGTCTGCCTTCGCAAGGAAGTCCCCCAACAAAACAAGGCAATCCAACACGCCCAAATCTGACAACACAGATTCACCAGAGGGGAACTGACACGAAAGGTATCCCGAACTCGATCTAAAGTCAACCGATGTCGCTCTATAAAGGCTCTAGCCACGAACGAGTGGGTAGCGCCGGAGTCAAACAGAACACGCGCACAGCGGTTCTTCACCTTAAACTTCCCTATAGGAACATATATAACTAAGGAACTACCACAACAATACTACAAACATTCTAGCAAGACAAGAACAAAACATTCAGGCTGGAACGACAACTAACCTGAGATGACCTGAGTCGAAGCTTGAGCCTCCTCGGAAGAGATCACGTTCAGCTTTCCCTTTCCTTTGTCCACACGTTGAGGTGGAGGTAATGCCTGAAGATGCACTGCATGAAGGGCAGGCTGGACTTGAGGACACCTAGACTTGATGTGTCCCTTCTGCCCATACTGAAAACAGACCTTATCCTTGGACCAGCACTGGGCAGCATCATGCCCGGGTCGCTTGCAAACAGAACAGGAGACATCTCTCCTCGGAGCACCCTGAATCGCATGAACCTGCTCCTTCCTCTGAGCTGCTGCTCTCTTGAAACATCTCTCGATAGGGTGGCCTGACCACCCACAGAAACTGCACACCACCTTGCTCTTCTTTCCCGGAACTGCATCTGGTACCTGGGGTTTCTTCTCCTCCACAGACTTCCTCTTATCCTTCTTACTTTGCTGTCCTCTGCTCTTCGCGGTCTCAATAGCCTCCACCTTCAGAGCAGCCTCCACTACTCCTGCATAAGTCTCTGACCCATAAGCACTGGTCAACTGCTGCACCTCACTCCTCAAACCACCGAAAAATCGCTTAACTCGATCAGCCTCAATGCTGACCAATCCTGGGGCAAAACGGCTCAGCTTGCTGCACTCTATCTCATACTCACCCACCGTGAGCTGCCTTTGCTTCAGATGGAGGAAGTCGTTCATGAGGCGGTCACGCTCGACCGAGGGTAAGAACTTCCTCAATAGCATCTCCTTGAACACCTCCCAAGAGCATCCAGCTACCAAGCTCTCCTTCTCTCTCAGCCACCAAATCTTAGCCAAACCTTTAAGCTGATAGGCAGCTATCATCACCCTTTGATCGTTTGCAATCCCTGAGTACGAGAACATCTCCTCCATGGAGATCAGCCAGTCGTCTATCACCATGAAATCTGCCTTCCCGTCATAAGTGGGAGGGCTCAGCCTTTGAAACTGCGAGATGAAGGCCATCTCCGCTGGCACCACCACTGGAGGTCTTAAGGGTGCAAGAGGGGGAGGAACAGCAATCCCCCCTGCAGGGCCTTGCACTCCCTGAGTCTGACTTGCCACAACTGCTACCAAAGACTGGATATGGGCTCGCACCTCCACCAACTGCCTGCTCAAGAAATCGCTACTCTGCCGCAAGCTTTCAATCACCGCATCATTCTGAGCTCCAGATGACTCGCCCTCAGACAGGGGAGTTGATCTAGTTGAAGGACGTCTCGCCATCCTAAAGTCATAGCAACACTAGTTAGATCCTAGTATAACGGCTAGACCCAACTACTAGTACAGACAATACATATATAGATATGAACTTAAAGCTGCTAAACTTGCTCTAGGAGTTTATCTTTTTACAAAAATTGATGTTATGCCCTAACCTAGGATGGTTAACCACCACCATACTAATTCTTGTGCCTAGATCGGGAATGCATGACTTTATATTATTTTTTACTCGAAAACTTATGTGGGTACATATGTCATCCTGCCAGTCTTTAGCTTGGCTCGTTGTGCTTATGCCATGTTATGCTATGCATGTTTGTGCTATGCATTCTAAAAAGGCCCTAATGCATGTTATGAGCGGCGTACACATGAAAATGTTATGCATCCCATACTACATAACATTCACATGCAACGAAAAAGAAAACGTGCTAGTCGCAGCCATGTGGTGAGGTTATGCATCCCATACTACATAACCCTCACATGTTGCCCCTATGGTGGATCCATATACGAACACATATTATGCATCCCATACTACATAATATGCCCCGTATACTTCATGTTATGCTATGAGTGTAGTGTTCGTGCTTCTGCCAAGATGTGCTGATGACATATCGGTGTGTGAATGACATGATGCTGAACTACTAATGCAATCAAAAGGGAAGGTTGTCCGACTAACCCGTTAGGCAACCTCCCTCTGATACCAACTATCACAACCCGCATTTTCTCTGAATTAAAGAATTATCAGAGTATGAGAAAACGCGCGTCATGATGCCACGTCAAGCAGGGGATAACTGATGACGCTCAGGCAAAACCAACTACTACACTTTATGAAAGAAATTTATAAGTTCAATGATTAGAAAATCAGTTATACTTTAGAGGCTGTATCCCTCGGCTCGGTGGATCACCTAGTTCACAGTTAAAAACTATACTTATGCGCTGCGGAAAAATACTTTATTCAGGTTTGACTTCCTAAGGAGTGCATAAGAGCCCTAAGAGGACCACTTATGTCATGCAAGACTCTACATTTAATTTATACTATATATAAGGAAACGATCTTTATACGTTGTTTGGAAAATAGTGGTTTACTTTTATAAAACATGTTGATCATGCGATGTACTTCTAATAATAATAATTGTAGTTTTAAAATAACTAGCAACCTAGCATAAATCCTCCCCAGAGCAAGTAGACTATCTCCAGAAAATGGTAGCAGCAAAAGTAATATATCTAGTACAAAGGTAAAAACTACCAGTGAGCGCCAACAACCTGACACGAACCCACAGGAAAATATGTATGTCTGTAAGAAAAGTACAGAAAAAAACTACCTCGCTAACAAAGCAACAGGATCTCCAAAGTCCAAGAGATCACCAGCAACACCACCGCAACCTAGCCACCAAACTGGCTACTACTCGGAACCTGAGGCATTCAAAAGAAGAAAGAATACCTCAGCAAGCAAAACAAGGAAAAACTGCATGGAAGTGTCAACCAGGGAATAAATAAAAGAGGAAAACACACAGCAGTAAAAGTCACAACTGCCCAAGGCAAGACAATAAGGAATGCACTACATGCGAGGAAACAGCACCAACCCTGCCCAAAAACTACATCTTGTAGGGTCTACTAGGCTACCAAGAGCTCAAAGTGCTGCAATCTACCAAGGAAGAAACTTCTAACACCCTAAGATGTGGGAGATGGTAGTAGCAAAAACAAACAGCATGGATCCAGGTTGGAGGCAAACTCAGTCCCCCAACCACCATTTCTAGGCAAATAAGCTCAAGGGTCTACATGTGAAAGCACAAGGGACCTTCCACCCCCTTGCCCAGCCCGTACCTGGAGCAAGATAGAAGAATAAGGGTGGCCTTGGCTAAATTACACAACACCTCCCCCATGAAGAGCTTCAAACCACCACTACTAACCACGACCCATGATTCAGCCATTAGGAAAGAAAAACATGACCGACAAGGAAACTACAAATATAATCAAGGAATTCACTCGAGAACGAAAATCGAGGTAAGGGAAACAGTGTTGAAGTTACTCAACACGGCTTGGCGTTGAGTGGGACCTACTCAATGCCTAACAAGAGCTTGGCGTTGAGTGAGTTAGCCTCACTCAGCGCCAGAACAGCAATGGCGTTGAGTGAGATCCACTCCCTCAACGCCTTCAGCAAAAGAGGCAGCGACGTTGAGTGAGCTAACCTCACTCAACGCCAAAACGGCTATGGCGTTGAGTGAGGTCCACTCCCTCAACGCCTTCAGCCAAAACCACAAAACCCAACAGTGGCATTGAGTGAGTCCACCTCCCTCAACGCCAAAGCAGCTTTGGCGTTGAGTGAGGTCAACTCACTCTACGCCAAAGTTCAGTCCCGCAGGAAAACCCTAAGCCAACACCAACAAGAGGAGGTCGGCGGGAATGCCGACGGATTCTCGCCGAATCGGCGGGAATCCAGAATGATTCTCGACGATCGGCGGGAATCAAGAATGATTCTCGCCGATCGGTGGGAATCACATCGAAATCGGCGGGAATCACGTCGAAATCGGCGGGAATCCCGTCGATTTTGACTTAGACGAAAATTCTCACTCAATCACCCCACCACTCAGCCGCAAAGAACAAACCGAACTATGGATTTGAGTGTGTCCACCACACTCAACGCCAAGTCCGGGCGGCTTTTGGCTTTGAGTGTGTGCACCACACTCAACACCAAAACCCGAGAGTCTACTAAGACTGGTTCTAACCAGAGCCCTACAACAACAACCTCCCTCACTCTCTCTCTCTCGGCTACACCCGCAAAAGCACCCAACTTGAACTACAAATCTGGAGTCTAAATGGTTATAACAACCATCGAGTTGAGCAAAACAGCACAAGGAGGGGGCTCATAGGCGAATCTAAGCCCTAAATTCAGCAAGGTAAAAGAGAATATGCTTGGTTTCTACCCTAGGGCTAACCGGAAAACATTCTAGAATATCAAAAGAACAACAATGGCAAGGGCAAGAATACCACTTGCCTCGATTTCCGGCGAAGCTTGGTCGGCCTTCCCTCCTCTTCGTTCAGCACTAGAAGGAGCAACACCTAACAAGCAAACCTGCACTTTAATGGCGGAAAAACACAAGAAACCGAAAATCCAAGTCTCCTAAAACTCCACGAAAATCAAACCTCTTACCGTCGAAACGTAGAACTTAGCGAGAGCAAGATAACGCCGCTTTCGGAATCGAAATCCGTCCACGAACACTCCCGGAATCGCCGCCCGAAGGCTAGGGCTAACCGCCGCTTCCGCCTCTGCTTTCCACGAAACAGGAACAGCGGTTTCGGGAAGAAGAAGAATGGGCCGCTGATTATAATTAAGGCTTTTATATAAGCTTAGCCATGATGGTTCAGCCTAACTGCCTCCCAAGCCACCGGTTCACTTAATTTAAAAAGGGTTTCTAATTAGATTTTACTAATGGCACACCCAAAACGACACGAAAACCGAACTACCTCGGAATTTAACGAAATTCTCACCGTAGCTAAATATCCACGCTACGAACACAACGACGAAGTCGAAATTAACTTTCGACGAACAGAACTCGAGTTATACCCTTCCGAAGCCAAAACACAAGCATCCCCCGAGAGGCCACATCGGGTCACCCAAAATGACTCGGCTTGCTAGGGAGGTCTTGCCAACATGCTACAAAATAGGGCACCCAGTTCCAAGGAGTTAAGACCACACTCCAGAGATGGCATAAGCCAAGAAAACGCGTCGACGTAATGCCGAACGAGAATTAAATAATCGCAGAAAAATCGGGGGCGTTACAGTAACCCCACCTCTGAGCCGACGGGTTGTGCTGGATGTCGGGGGGGATTGTTGGGTCCGGCGTTCCTTCACTTGACCCGTGGCGCTTTGCTACTTATTTAAGAAATTAAGTAGCGCCCTCTCCAACAGTCCGGGCTTTTGGTGTAGTTGGGTATTCGCTTGATCCTTCATGTTAGTTTTTTCATTATTACCTTTTTTGTCGTAGTTTATTCCCTTTTGACCTTTAGTGGGTTCACTGTATTCTTCCCATTGGCCATCCTTGCCCTCTGTCAGTTGAAGCACTGCTGAATTTGGGTCAAACTGAAGACATGGTTCAAGTTGCGTAATATGCACACATGGACCTCATCCTTAATGTGCTCCTTAAGTCTGGAAACAAAAAAACTCAGGAGTGTCCTCTCTTCTTACTGCACCATATTTGCTAGCCTTTCGAACCCTGTCTGGTATTCCATTATTGATCCCTTTTGCTTCAGTTTCTGGAGAAGTGCCTCAAGATCTTCATACTCGAGGGGCTCGAATTTGGATGTGAAACCGTCAATGAAACCGACCAGATTAAGGGGCAAAGTCACGCCCTTAGAGGAACCACTGGGTCCACTAGAATGCATCATATTCAATGTGAAAGGATGTCAATTGCACCCACTGTTCTTCTAGAATCTCCTAGTAGTTTTAAAATAACTTTGCCTTTTGAACACATTCTAACACGCCGCCTCCTTTGAATTTTGGGTAATTCATGTATGTCTTTTTTGGTGGTATGTATAATCTCGGCTTTTACTTATGGTGTGCTCCATACTCCTAGCCGAGATCAAGAGGCAGTCAATAATCTCTCAATCAATTCAGGTATCCTCCTTCCTCTATGTATTGATATCCAAGCCTTGTAGCCGCCGAAGGGGGTTTGCGCTCCCAGCCGCGACCTGTCCTACTGCTATCGGCGTGTCCTGAT
Organism: Platanthera zijinensis; assembly: GCA_039513925.1. Classification (NCBI taxonomy): domain Eukaryota; kingdom Viridiplantae; phylum Streptophyta; class Magnoliopsida; order Asparagales; family Orchidaceae; genus Platanthera; species Platanthera zijinensis. Next base: position 176,724,944 of record CM077089.1, on the reverse strand, counting down.
CCCTTAGGGTTAGGCAGAAGCCCATCCCGAGGAGGGTAGATTATATCCCTAGGCCATTGTTCAATTAGGTCCTATAGTCCATGGCTGAGTCCCCCTGGCGACTGGACCGACCCCTAGTGAGTGATCACTTCCTCGTTCACAATTATTTTGCCCATGATACTTTGAGACAACAAGCTATTAATCTTCTCCATACGTGCATCCAGTCGCTCTTACAGACGTTTCTTTGACGCACTTAATTTTTCTTCGATGGTCGTCACAGTTCCTTACAGTCTGAGGTAGTTCTCCTCTAGAGTTGCTAGCCTCATAGACTCTTCCTATGAGTGAGTCAACATGATGGAACTCGAGGGTTTAAAGAAAGGAAACGTGCGGCTTTGAAGTAGAATGGTTGTTGCATGCGGATGATGTTAGTTTCGGGGAGATCGTCGAGGCAATTCGACGGAGAGATCTGTGTTCGAAGCTGATATGCCCGAAATAGATTTACGTATTAACGCAAGTGTATGTACCGGATCAAGTAATATAAAGTGAGAAAAGATTATTTCCTTAGAGAAGTAACTAATCTAGCGTTTGCAAGTACTAACGCTACCTTTCTTTAAATCAAGTGAATTGGTTAAAAGTGAATTTAGATTAAGGACAATTAAAAGAGAACAATAACAAGTTGTAAATCCATTTTCAAGTAATCAGAGTTATGTCATCCACCTTGGGCACCAGATCCTAAGTTTCATTCTTTCTGAGGGCAGTCATCTCCTCATCCATGACATCTTTCCACTCGTTTACTCAAATGACATTCTCAAAGCATGATGACTCCCGTTCGTCCAAAGGTCCAGTAAAGAAACATGAGACCAAGCTAACCATGTGACCATCTCTATATCAAGTCAGTGGTATGATGGTCCATTTTGACCTCCGTAAAGCGGGACCACTCTCTACCACTTCCGCTGCTTCTTCAACATCAACTCTCCTGTCAGAAGTACCGGGAGCATCACTCTTGCTTCTAGAACCTGAAGCACCTGACCCTAAGTTTGATGTAATCGGAGCTCCTGTAGACACAAGCAGCTCCACCAGAAGATCTTCAGTACCATCCTTACTCTTACCTTCTACCCTGCTCTCTTGTAGCTCAATGGTAGAGCTACTCAGGTACGACATCTTCTTGTTGAATACAGCATCATCTTGTCGAATACCACATCACTTGAGACGTAAACTTCTTCGCCCCAGGAACCATGCATTTCCGTACCTTCTTCCGCACATCATAGCCGATGAAGATGCACTTCTTCGCCTTAACATCCAGCTTTGTCCTTAGAGCATCTAAAATATGTATGTAGTAGTAGAACCGAACACCTGAAGGTATCCCACACTAGGCTTCACCTTGAACATTAACTCATGCGGAGACTTCATATTGTTGGGACTCAATGATATCTGATTGATGACATATGCCCCACACGTCATTCCATTTGCCCAAAAAGCCCTAGAAATGCCTTCGATATAAAGCCAACTTTTGTAAGTCTCCACTAAGTGGTGGATTTTCCTCTCCTCCACTCCATTTTGTTGCGGAGTGTGAGCACAAGTCAGCTCTCTCTTGATTTCGTGTTTTCTGCATAAATTAAAGAACTCATATAAGGTAAACTCACCTCTATTGTTCGTTTTCAGCTTCTTAATTCGCGGCCTTAACACGCCTTCAATAAGCTCCTTGAACTCCACAAACTTCTGGAAGACTTCTGACTTCTATTTCACGAAGTACACCCAAGTGTATCTTGTGAAATCATCAACCAAAACCAATATATATCTATTTCCTCCAAGACTTGGGGTGACACATGGTCCCATCAGATCACCGCGAATGCACTCCAACGGTGTCATGCCTCTGGAAGAAGACTTGTCAAATGGAAGGCGATGTGCCTTCCCATACTAATATCCTTCATAGACATAACCATCACCAAGAGATGAAAGACTAGCTAGGCCTTTCACCATGCATCTTGCCACCATAGTCTTCAGCTTGTCCATCCCAATGTGCCCAAGCCTCTCATGTAAGATAGATGCGTTGTCGCTTTCCCTCTTCTTTTCAACATAGGAACTTGTCGATAAGATGAACAATTCTTTCACCCATCTCCCGACATGAGTAACGTCAGCCTTCATCACTGACACGTTCTTGAGGAACTTTACTTATGTTTGACCAAATAAAACGTGATAGCCAACATCAACAACATTAGTCACATAAAATGGGTTCTTCTTCATTCACGGCATGCGATAAACACTCTTCATGCTGAGTGGCCCTCTATCACCACTCAAAGAAATTATTCCGTCCTTCTCAACTGCATGAACTGTATCATCAGCTGTAATGATCGCATCATTACCCATATACATATGCAGAGAAAAAAACTTTGACTCATCACCAGTGAGGTGATGACCACACCCAAAGTTGATGAACCAGTCCTCCTGAAAGTTGATTGAGGTCAAGGCATCAACAGACTTCACCGTCATGTCTGCCAAGAAACAATCTCTCTCAAAATCAGCTTCACTCTTGAATCGTCCCCCTCTTTCCTGCAGTATGTCTTGGCTGATGGTTCACCTTGCAGTCCTTCTTCATGTGACCAAACTTATTGCATCTAAAACACCTTAGCCCTTTCTTTCCTTTATCATGCTTAGGAGCTTTACCACCCTTCTGATGTGATGAGGTAGAAGACTCCCAATCATAGGTTTTTTTATTCTCCCACCTCTTCTTCTTCCCTAAATATAAAACTTCACCATCCCATCCAAAGATAGAACATCCAAACATTTGTCTTGCAAAGCTCTCCTGAGAAGCTAGCAAGTTCTCCAACTGCAATAAAGATGATTGATTAGCTCACCCCTACACTGAAGTGATGAAAGCAATATATTTCTTTCACAAAGTTGCGGATAAGGTGCCTCCTCATCTTAGCCTCTGAAATAAGCTCATCTGGATCGAGTGCTGAAATCTCAGCACATAAGCTCTTCATCTTCAGAAAGAAGAAATAGATAGACATGTCCTCTTGAGTGGCCCTCGCCAACTCATTTTTCAGGAACTGTAGCCAAGCTATATTCTTCTTATTGAACAACCCATCCAGGGAAGTCCAAATACCAGAAGTCGACATGCATCCTATGATGTGGTCAAGCAACTTTGGAGTGATAACTCTCTTGAGTGTGAACTCTGATTTAGCATTAGTTTTTCTCCAAGCTCTCACCTCCTGAACTTTATCTCTAGCAGCCACCAACTCATGTTTGTCATCTCCACCAACGACCTCCCAAAGGTCCTTGCCAAGTAAATAACTCTTCATACAAGACTTTCACTTCTTGTAGTTTGTTTGAGTTAGCAACTCAATACTCAGTCCTCTTGCGTATCCACCATCCATACTAGATGTCTGGTTTACTTTTCTTCAAGAGGTACTTAACAATATTTGATTAGCGCTTGACTGTTAAAACTTATGTCTCTCTGATACCATATAAAATTTTAAGAAGGGGAGGTCGCATGACTACTTGCAACCAACCAAAAGTAATAAACCACTAGTAAGAAAGAAACAAGAGCAACAATTGTATTTTATTTACTGCTTTACAAGACGAGACATGATTTTGCATTGCACCCGATGAATATCAAAAAATAGACAAATACAAAACTGGAGAACTAAAAAACACAAGCTGCCAAGCCGTCTGTTCACACTTAAGGTCGCCTGGACGTACCAAGACTCCTGTCACCTGTCTGAACTTCTGGTAGTCTGACCGCAAAGGTCGCCTAACCGTATAAGTTAACTTCCACAACCTACAGAAGTCAATCTGCAAAGGTCGCCATAAACAGAATACTTGGGACTTGCTAGAGAATAGACCGCAAAAGTCGCGTGAACACAAAACCAAGTTGCGCGACCTGGTCTGTAACCGCATGCCTTAGAACTGATAACTGCTCCCAAGGAAGAAGATTGCTCCAGGCACACAGTCCGTGACTTAGCTTCTTAACCGCCAACTGTTGCCTGACAAACTACCCGTACTAGTCGCATAGTCGTCAAGTGCTAGCTGCACAGTTCGCAAACCACAACACGGATACTTCTCCTTATCGCATAGTCTAGAAAATCTTAAGCACAAACAATAGTTCTCATTCTAGGTCTCTCCTACATATGAGGGGTCAGGACCCCTATTTATAGGCAAGGGAGGTGGATAAGGTCATCGCCACAACGATACAATTACCGCGGGAGGATAGGCGGTTAGCTATTTGTGTGTGAGCCGCATGGGGGATCGGACACGCCAATCACGTGCACGGTAGTTAGCCTCATGATCCCACCAAGTTAGTGGGGATCATGGGTGATCGACTACCGTCACCCAATTTTCTTTATATAATTTATAATGGTCTCATCATATGCCCCCAAAATCCTCAGTGCTTATAACCTGAGCGTGAGAAGAGCGAAGTTTTTTACAAGAGGCTTTTTCCTGTAGCAATTATGGTGACGACAAATGGAAAGGTGCCGGCGGAAGTGACCAGTGACGATGTGTGTGTTAAGGTGTGTTGTAAATAGGCAGAATGGTTGAGCGGAGAAGAGAAGTATGGAGATAGAACTACGTGTGGGTTGACATACGAAGGAAACATCGTGCGCAAATTCACGCGGGAGGGCGGGTGCGCGGGTGGAGGTGGGCGCTCATGCGGACCCGCGCGCAAAGGAAGGACCTTGCGTACGCGACAATGGGCGCGCACGCGGAGGCGGGTGCGCGCGCCGCACGCGGTACTACGTGTGTCGTGCTCTCCCCTGCGTAGCCGCGTGGGGGACTACGCGCGCTCCCACGCGCGCCCAGACACAAGATTACACGCGCTTTCATGCGCGCTCCCATGTGCGGGATTGTGCGCACTTGTCCGCACACTCCCACATGCGGGAGGGCACGCGGGTTCGCACACACATATTTGTGCATGCATGCCCACGCGCATCGGCGCGTGTGCGCACCTGTGCGCTCGCGCGCTCCCGCGTGCGGGCCTGTGCGCCTGCGTGCCTGCTCTTTTGTGCTTGGGTTTGTGTGCATGTTCGCGTGCCCTTGTGATTGGACCGCAAGTGTTTGTTTATGCGTGAAGTTCCTTTGAGCGCTGGGGGTGTCTGTTATGTTTATGATGCGACATTTTTGTCGTGTTTGACTATTTTTTGTGTTCTCCTTCCGTGATTTTCGCCTTGCCTTATTTTTCAGGCTTCGAAGCTTAACGTGAAATGTCGTCCAATGCGATTGTGCTCCACGCTTACTGCTGATCAAATTGCGGTTTGAAAAAAGAGATACAGGATACCTGTCGATCTTGAAGTAAAGATACCCCATATTGAAGAGAGAATTCAGAATCCGCCAAAAGTTTGGCTGATGGTCTGTGAGACGATACTACAATTTGGATTCTGATTTCCACTATGCGAAGAAGTGGTTGATATTTTGAAATTTGGTGACATCCGTATGCCGCAATTTACTCCTCTTGGGATGACTCGTATTGTATAACCCATAATTCGTCAAAATCAAAAATGCCTAAAGAGATGTCTATTTGCAGACCTAACGACAAGCTTGGGTGAGCAGAGGCAAGCTTGAGCGAGTTGAGGTGAGCGGAGGCGAACTTAGGTGGTCTTGGACGAGTAGACGCGAGTTTGGGCGAGCAGAGGCGAGCTTGGACGGGCAGAGACGAGCTTGGGAGAGTATGAGTGAGTACCTAGCGAGTGTGAGTGAGTAGCCCTTATAACTCGCTAGTAGAGACTGAATACTCGCCAATACCCCTCCTGTAGGATTTCTCTATAAATGGACCCCCATGAGTACTAGAAATGAGACTTTTGGAAGAGGTTGAGGTACCCCCAAGTTGGATACTCGCCAAGTTCATGCCTACCTAATACCTCTCCCGGCTTTTGGTTGCGGAGGGGAAGTTTCTCCTAAACTTCCGGATATTTGGTGGGACCTCCCTGCTGAAGCATTTGGGGTATGCTTATAGATAGTTTTTTTCTCACTTATGCTAGCTATCTGAATTGTGGCGTCGGACCGTGGAATCAGTAACCTTATGCTTTATTGATCTGAATATTTTAGAGTAAGTATTTTCCCGGCTTCAACATATATCATGGGGCTAGTTGCGTTTTTCAGAGAGCACAACTCAAGATTTTCCTTGAATTTGTTCAGAGATTGGTGTGAGATCTGAGTTGATGTTGACGGGTGTGTTGAGATTCACAATAACAAAAGTTCACTTTATTTTGAGAGTCGTACGGATCGTCGCTTTAGAAACACTTTGTTCGGCTATGTGCGGAACTCCTGGGACTTGCCAGAGCTTTGGAATTCACTACCTGATCGTTGTCGTCGTCAGAAGGGGTATGAGCAGGAATTTTCTCCAATATTGGGATTTATAGAGCCTCAGGAGCTGCCAAATCATTTATACATCATTTCTTTATTTGTGGAGGAAAAAACTTGTTGTAGTGTTGGCTATTAACTCATTTAGAGCTTGCAGTGGCAGTGCCTCTAGTTCATGATCAGAAGAGAAAACTGGTGTTGAAAGGCAGTAGCGATTCGAATGCGGAGCCTCGATTTTGTTCTAAGTCAAAAAGATTATCTGATCGAAGAGGTTCATAGAGATGAGACTACCCCTACTAATTTTGAGGTTGAGGTGTTGGGTTCTTCTTCCCCCTGAGTCCATTACTCGGAGGTTCCTGCCCCCCAAGTATATTCTTCTTTGAAGGCGATGAGCGATGCGGTGAGTGAGCACTTTCTTTAGTCCTCAGTATGGTTACTTTGTGCACTTCTGACTCTTTTCTTTTTTGTTGCAGATTTAAACTCAGGCTCATATAGCGTTCATGTGGAACGATCATTATGCGAGCTTGAAGGATAGATACTTGACTCTATAGGAGAAGCTTCGAGTGGTGGAGGATTCACTTGCTGTCTCGAGAGAGGAGCGAGATTGGGATATATCTCGATGTTGGCAGATTGGGTCGAAGCCGAAGGCTGAGCTTGAGGAGGCCCGAGAGGAGTTGCAGACAAAGAAATCCTTGGTAGAGAAGACTGCGCAGTTGTTGAAGGCCGCTCAGGAGGAGACTTCTTGTTTGGAGATGGACCTGGGGGCTTCGAAGGCTGAGGTGGAGTGACTATCTTCAGAGGATCGGGCATGAGAGCTGAAGGCTTTCGGGCCTGCCGAGTACATGGATTCCCCGGACTATATGCGCAATCATTGTTTGATTACCGAGTAGGTTCAGGAGGATGTTTGGTCCAGGGAGGTGGAGCCACACATTGAGGATGTGTGAGAGGTCATTCTTAGATATGGAGAGTCGAAGGTGGTTCGAATGGTGACCGGGAGGCTTGAGTGTGATGTCTCGGGCCTTGGCTTTGACAATCTTTCTAATGATGATGGCTCAGGTTCTGACTCCGATGCAGATGTAGTTGGCAAGTAGCAACCTTGCATTTATATGTTTGCTTTATTTAATCGAGTATGTATGATGTCGTTACTTTGTGATAGTCTTTGTATCCATTTTTATACTCTTGTATTTGTCCTTTATATCATCCTTTGACAATATGTATGCCGCTTTTATGCACTTCTTTGAATTGTCTTTGCAACTTTCTTCCTAGAGTTGATATTTTCTTTGATGTTGAGCTTATGCAATATTGATATTGTTGCTTTGAACATATTCACGATCGTCTTTCTCGAATGTTTGAAGCTGGAGGACGAGATCTAGCGACATCTTAACCTGCTGGCCAAGCAAAAATTAAGATATCCGGACCGAGGGGTGTCACTGATTGTGATGGTGAAGTAACAACCTTCGAACCGAGGCAGCCGCAAGTGGGGAAGGACCTAACAGTGATGTGACCTATTGTGGGGGAGAAGGGCACACCTTCAATCCGGGGCAGGGAGAGGTCAATTGATGACGACGAGGGGTAGGCCCTACCAGATGTTTGGCATACATGAGGGGGGCTTGCCCTAGCGTTATCGTGACCTACCATAGGGGGGCACACCTTCGACCTGGGGCGGTGAGAGGTCATTTGGGGCATGGCCCTTCGATGTGTCTTTACCGCAGGGGAGAAGGGTTCACCTTCGATCCGAAGCAAATAAAGACTATCTTGATGTTGACTATTGGCGGCTCAGCAGATGAGCTTCGAGCATCCCAACGACAACAAGGTTAGAAGCAAACAAAAGCATTAGATTAAACAAAATATAGTGTATGTGCACAGATATATAGTAATATCTTTGTTTTTGTTAGTTATAATAAGCTGTTAAGGATAGGAATTTATGGTTCGGAACATAGTAAGGTGTTTCCACCCGGTTCCTGGCTCTTTTGTAGATGGTTCTCAAGCACTGATGGCTCCCAGGTATACAGTTGATCCCCTTCTAGGCTGAGTATGTCGTAGGTAGCATGCTCATGCGGTCTCCTAATTTCCACGCTCAACTCCAACCCCTACGAGGGTGATAAACTTCATTATCTGATGGGGGATAGACAGAATTGCCATGAAAATCATTTGGAGAGGTCGATCGAAAATTGCATTATAAGGTGACTCTGTCTCGACTTCCACAAACTGAATGTAATGAGCGGCCTGCTTCGGGAATTCTCCAAGGGTGATTGGGATTTTAATGGTGCCTTTAACTGGGACGGGCCCGCCATTGAACCCATAGATAGGCCTGAATGCTAGTTAGAGCTCATCCTCTGGGATTTTCATACTGCGAAGTGTGATCATGAATATGAAATTTACTGAGCTACTATTGTCAACTAGAATTCTTTTGACACGAAAACTGGGGTCTCCAATCTCAGTGCTAATGACAAGTGGATTTTGATGCGGCGTGAGTAATCCTTTCAGATCTTCTTCTCCAAAACTTATTGCCTCTTTGTCTTGGGTTTTTTTGGCTTTCTTACGGGGGCCGAGTGATGAAATTTGTAGTAGACAAGTGGCTCCCAAAGATAGTTTCTACTATTTCAATAACTTGTCTACCCCCTTGAGGTTCCTAGAGAGGCTACAATTGATCTCTCTTGGATTGTGCCTAGTGATTGAGATTCTGGTCCTGAAGGAATCATCCCAGGATTCCTTGGCAAATCAGGCGCTCGATCTCATCCTTTAGGTTAAGACATTCCTCAGTAGTGTGACTTGTTCCTTTATGGAACCCGCAGTACTTCGTCTGATCTCCCTTTTCTTCTGGTATCTCTCGGGGCTTTCGTAATGCTGGATTATCTTGAATTGTATATAACACATTTGCACGCGAGGTATTTAGTGGCGTATACTCTTGGTAGACTCTGGGGGGCGATACCCACGCCGCTCTTGTGGTCCCGTGTTGTTCCAGTGCTCCTCCCGTCGATGCGGGGCTAGCTCTTCTCGTTTTCTATTTGTCGCACCCTCAAATTGTTTGCGGTGTGCCTCTATGGCATCATCTGCCGCAATTTGGGCATCTACTCTATTTACAAGGTCAGGATAGCTATGGATCATTTCCCTCATTAATGCAAAATAAAATTCATTAGGGCGGAGTCCCCCTAAGAAGTCGGCTCTTAGCAACTCAGGGTCTACCCCTAGTATTTGCCTTGCTTCACATGTAGATCGGCGAAAGAACTCTTTAAGGGGTTTCCCTTCATTTTGATGGATGTCGGATAGATGAGAAGGGTCCTTTAAAATATTTTGATTAACCACAAACTGATCTAAAATGGTTGAATTAATTCTACAAAGCTTCAGATTGCTCCTTTCCTAGGGGAGTGGAATCATGTTCTGGCCTGGCCTTTTAACGTGACTGAAAAAATTTGACAAAGGATCTGGTTAGGGGCATTGTAAATTCGTTGTATGTGGTGAAGTGGTTGATGTGTTCCAACGGGTCTTCAGTCCCGTCGTAGGAATTAATGTTGGGCAATTTGAACTTGACTGGGACAAGATGTGCCGAAACTTCGTGTGCCAGCGGTGATCCGACGCGGACCGGGTGATGTAGGGCCCTTCGGCCGATCGGGCCATACTCTTCTGCAATGAACTCTCTGGTTTCTTCCCCGATGCGTCTTCCAGTGGGATTTCCGGGGGCAGACGATTGTTGGTGTTGCTGCTGCTGTCTGGTTTTGGCAGCCCTAGCCAAACAGGAGGGTGCAAAGTGCTTGCTGCTTCCGAGTATTTCTCGGAGTTCTTTTCCAGGCGGTTCTCTTGAGTGGGGACCGCGAGAGGAGGAGCTTGGTTGACAGGTGTTGGAGGCGCTGCGGCTGCTTGAGTTGTTCCCAGGTTTCTGAGGAGCGTAAGCACTTTGTCTTGTTACTCTTCTATGCGGGTAATTCGTCTGGTGAGCATGTTCTCCGGTGCGACGATAGTCTCCTCTTGCCAGAGGGCATTAATTAGATAATAAAAGGGCCCAACATTAACAGGTCCTTGATGGTAGATCCCTGGGTTGTGCGAGTACTTCTTCATACCATCATTACTAGTCACGAGTATCGTTGTGCAGAGGATACTGTATTCAGGGTCTTTTTTTAGGCTTTGGGAAACTCGCTTCCGACAGACGGCGCCAAACTATTTCATCCAACTTAACCCTCATGATAGACCGAACTAAACTATACCGCCTTAGCCCGTGGAGCAGTCAAGTGCATACACAGTCACAAAATAAATAGAGTCGAGCACAAAACGATTTTAACATGGAAAAATCCCTCAACTGGATAAAAATATCACGTGGTCGGTCAAACTTCACTATTAGAGACAATTTACAGATTATCAAGAGAATTGAGGCCGACAAGCCGCTACTCGTTACAACTTGGAGGTGAGAGAGATTGCAGATGAGTTCTGAGGGCGACAAGCTGCCTCACCTGAAGCTCGTTTTCTATCACTTTCTGGCTGTGACGAATGGTCTTGGACGCCGCTCGTTTGCTGACCACGACAACACGACTGCAAGGTGTGCAGTGATGCGTTGGTGGAGACTTGTATAATGTTGCGCACGTAGGAGATTTCTTGGAGTGGATGACTAGCGACCGTCTTCTTCCTCGAAGCGTTATGAACTTAGACGAATTATCGGGTGGCTCGACGAGAGGAGGAGGCTCGTAGGAGGATTTCAGCAGAGCTTTAACCTGAGGAAGAAGAAAGCTGGGAGAAAGAAAAGTTAGAAATGAGAGGGGTCCTAAGGCCTTTTTACAGGCTCCAGAAATTGGTTATGGTGGTTACGCGGCTATTCGCACGTCGTAACCACCCAAATTACTGGGTGCAGACCAAATTTTACATAGTTTTAAGTACACATTATTTTTATAATATTTGTTATATGTAGACCATTAATTAAATAAATAATATTCATCACTAACCATGATGGTTAGTGGGCGGTTACATGAGTGCTTACTCACGTAACAGATGATGGTCATTGTGACGGGACGATCGGACTGTGACGAAGCCCTGTCATGAACGGGCAGCCAACTTGACGACGGACGACTGACGACAAAGGAGGATGAGGATCCGCGGCTGGTGGAACGGCCGGTCGTGGCGGGAGAGAAAGTGCCCGCAGGGGGGCCTCCCCTTGCGGGTGCGGCCCTGTGGCCGCGGGGCGTGGCCTCCCCTCGCGGGTGAGTTGGCCCTGGCCCCGCGACCGTTGGAAGTGGCCGTGAGGGGGGGGGGTGCCTCTTGTGGGTGTGGTCATGTGAAACAATGTGACAATGAATTTCGACTAATTATATGTCTAAACGGTGTTTGGATGGGGGGGGGAGTCCGGAAAGATGAAGACGTTCAAATAACTTTTTGGTTGGAAGGGGTGGAAGATGACATGACAACTGAATGGTTTAATTATTTTTTTTGGAGGTGACATGTATAAATTTAGTTGAAATAGTTACAATGAATTTTGACCTCCCCAAGTCTAACATCTTCTTTACTCATAGTTTCTTTTGAATCTCCGAAAGAAATAATGTCATCTTCGACAGATATAACACAATATTTTCTTTACTCAACACTTATAATTTTGCTTATTTTTATAGTGTTCCCTTAATTACACCCAAAGAGTGCACGAGATCAAGGTCATACTTAGCGGGATGCGAGAAAATCCAAAAGCAAAGGTATAAATTTTATCTTTTCCCACTCAACTTTGCTGCCTTGTTTTTCTACTACAGTGCAAATTATGGCTTTGATTTTTGAAGGTTATATATATATATATTTTAAAAAACAGGAATTAGTAAATGTTCAAGTTGCCCTTAGTTATTAGATAAATCTGATTTTGTGGAGAGATTTAATTGATTTTTGGAGGGATTTTACTGATTTCTGAAGTCTGTTTAGTGAATGTTTAGTATGCCTTTCAAGTATTTGAAGAAATGGTAAACTCAAATTTAAAGAGATGGATTTTATGTTGAGAGCTTCTATTGCTAAATATTAAAAAAATACAAAAAACATAAAAATAATTGATCAATTTTTCCAATTTAGGTATAATGGTTAAAGATAACATAGATGCACTAGTTGATTTTGAAAGATCATTAATTTCTTCGATTCTTTAACTTGCGAGCCAACCTTCTACCTTCAAACATGATTATTTAGGGTTTTTTTGTCAATTTAGATGCTTGCCAGCTCATTTAGTCATTTTATTCGTGTAAGAGTGCTGATTGTACTACACATAGGTTAAGCTTTGATGAGTATCAACATAGGTAGTTTAGATGATGTTCAGTTGATAGTTTATGTTATATTTCTTGATTTTTTATTAAGTGAAGCAAAAAAAGATGTAACACTCAACATTCTTCCATATATTATATTATGATTTACCCTAAAAATTAAAATGAGCTTATTTTCAAATACTACCATGCCATCCACTATGTTGTTGGCATGCGCCATTGGTGGTCCATTTACTTTTATATTCAACTCTTCTTTACTACAGAGGATGACTGTATCTTGACCTCCTCAAATAGTGGAAGCCATTAAGCTTGGTTCTATCACACTGTTTTTCTCACTCTCAGGTTGTTCACGTGAAACATTTTATCATAAACTTCTACTCTATTATGACTGATGTGTCTCATGCCCACTAAGATTCTGTTTGGCATGACAGTAACAATCGTGAACATGATGATTATGATTATGAATCATCATTCATAAACACCTGGCCTCAACTAAGAAACTCCATTCACTTTTATGTTCAAAGCTAGTTTGCTATCCTGGATGGAAGTCATAACCGTTGACATATCAAACATACATTTTATGTTGGTGACGTTTTTATCCAAATTCACCGGAACAAATATGCCACGCCAAACGAACTATTACATTGGCTGGGTACTTTGCTAACTAAAGTTTCTTTTGGTAAATAACTGAACTATTACATTTAGTAATTTTATTGTTGCATCATTTCTCAAAGTTATTTATGTTCTAATTTCTAAGTTTTTTTTTATCACTTTAATAATCATACAATTTTATGTAGATATATGTTGTAAATAAAGTAAACTGGGCATTTATCTTGAATTCTCCGTTAAGTTTAAAAAATTACTGATTGAACTTCTCTTATTATTGAAATTAAAAAAAATTAGGAATATTACAAAACATAACATCTATCTTTCCCGAAATTCATATTTCATAACATCTATGAGGAGTATTTTTTGTGTATGATGTTTTGAAATGGATGTATTTTTGTGATGTTATGAAATGTGAATTTTTGGATAAATAAATGTTATATTTTGTAACATTTATAGGAGATTTTTGTAATTTAAATAAGGACATAATTTGTAATTATGCCAGAAGTTTTGATAATTATTTTTATTAAAACAAATGAATTGTTATTCACACCACACAATTGGATATTCATACCCAAATAATACAAATTTTAACACTTTTTTTCACCTAAACCTACTTGATATTTGTACCCAACACAAATTTCGTTTCTGTGATCCAAAAATATCTCGCCGCCTGTGGCGCCCTCCATTCAGTTGCGCCTTTCGCCCATCTCCTCGCCGACACTTCCTTTCTCCTTCGACGCCTGACTCACGATGAACATGTGAATTTTTTTTTCTTAATATGAGAGAAATACATACATCAGAGAAATACAAAGCATCCGCATTTGACATGAAAGTGTGCAGTGATTATTGTCACAAAAACAAGCAAACTATTCTCAAGTGTGCTAAAATAGTTATTTTGACTACCACAATGCTCTGAGAATAGTTGCACGACGAGCAACTCGTATGGTCCTGTGTGATAAATACAGAACTTGGTCGGTCAACCTATAAATAGTTCATTTTAGATTGTACATGTATGTTCTAGCATAACAACATAGTAGGTTAAGTCCAATATGTAACCTTTCTTATTCTTTCGTTTATACTATATATATATAAACCTCTATTCGTATTATAGGCTCAAACATATTGAAAATTGCGGAAGCAATTTTAAATTTATAATAACCATACCATTTCCTTGCACCTTTTGATCCATGGAAAAATAAAACAAGATGAAAGTTAGGTATAGATCTTCACTTGTAGGCACCACTTGATGACAAGGCTTGAATGGGGAAGCCGTATGTATATGGAGAGAGACCCTTTATGTTGTCAAATGTCTAACTTTTATAAGAGATTATGAATTTAATATAGAAACATGAAGAGTCGGAATAGGAAAGAAACTTTGTCATGAAAATAATGATGAATTTAATTCATTATAGAATCACAATGAGTCATTTGATTATGAGAGAAAGAATAGTGAATTAAACTCATCATTATTGTTTACCGTTACGGAAGATGAAATACATTATATTAAACTTATACTTAATTTTGGCAACTATCAATTAAGTCCTCATAATTCATTCAAATAAATGTCTTAATGGTGTTACAAGTGGGACCCAAACCCATCCTAATTTATTTACTAAATATTGGTCAAACCCATTATAAACCAACACCGTAAATTTATTAATATTTTGATCGAATTAATTTCGGAAGATATTAATCGATTTTATATCATTTGATTTGGCCGAATCAAATAATTCAATAATGATTAATATTTTTTTTTTCTTACATTCTCCCACTTGATTCGATCACTCTCATTAATAATAACAATAAGTAAGAGTTATGACGGTCACACTTTGTACAAGTTAAAGCATTTCCTTCCATACACCACTATACTCAGAGCTATTACAAAATTTCATTAATAGTCATAAGACTATCAAGGTCCACAATATGCTTTGAACTTAAAACTCAAAAACTATAAGAAGTAAATGCGCATAAAAAAAAATGTCCATTACACATACCAAAATATTATGCATCATTGCGACTAAGACCCATTCTTAGTACGTGATCATTAAACGACTTTGGTTGAAGACCTTTCGTAAGAGGATCTGCAATCATAAGGTCTGTGCTAATGTGTTGAATAGACACTGTTTGCTTCTGTACTTCTTCTTTAACACTTAAGAATTTTAATTCCATGTGTCTCGCCCCTTTGGAGTACTTATCATTCTTTGAGAAAAATACTGTTGCCGCATTATCACAATATAATTTCAGCGGCCTACTAATGGTGTCGACTACCGCAAGCCCTGAAATAAACTTTCGCAGCCAAAGAGCTTGAATTGTGGCTTCAAAGCATGCCACAAACTCAGCTTCCATAGTGGAGGTGGCAATGATGGACTCTTTTCCACTTTTCCAAGAGATTGCTCCATCTGCAAACATAAATATGAAGCCAAAAGTGGACTTCCTGCTATCAACGCACCCCGCAAAATCCGAGTCAGAATATCCAATAACTTCTAATTGATCCGATCTTCTGTAAGTTAGCATCAAATCCTTGGTACCTTGCAAGTACCTAAGGACCTTCTTTGCAGCTCTCCAATGATCCATTCCTGGATTACTTTGATATCTACACAGCATACCAACAATAAAACTAATATCTGGCCTGGTACATGTTTGAAGATACATAAGGCTTCCAACAACTGAAGCATATGGAATTGACTCCATTTCTTTTCTCTCAATGTCATTCTTAGGACATTGTGCAAGACTAAATTTGTCACCTTTCTGTATGGGAACAACTCCAGGTGAACATCTATCCATATGAAATCTTTCGAGAATTTTATTTATATAAGCTTTTTGGGAGAGGCATAATATTCCTTGTGATCTATTACGGAATATCTCTATTCCAATCACGTAGGAAGCTTCACCTAAATCCTTCATTTCAAAATTCTTAGAAAGATACTCTTTTGTCTCATACAACATCCCTAAGTCATTGGTAGCTAAAAGAATGTCATCTACATATAGGACTAAAAACATATATTTACTCCCACTAATCTTATGGTATATACAGCGGTCCACTGTATTTTCCTTAAAACCAAAAGACAAAATGATAGCATTAAATTTAATATACCATTGTCGGGAGGCTTGTTTTAGTCCATATAACGATTTCTTTAGCCTACACACTTTATGCTCGTTATCCTTTACTTGGAAACCCTGAGGTTGTTCCATAAACACCTCCTCTTCAAGGTCTCCATTTAAAAACGCAGTTTTTACGTCCATCTGATGTAGCTCCAAATCATAATGAGTCACTAACGCCATAATAATCCTCAATGAATCTTTCTTAGATACAGGAGAAAAGGTCTCCTTATAGTCTATTCCATCTTTCTGAGTGAAACCCTTGGCAACTAGTCTAGCTTTATATCTTTCTATTTTGCCTTTGGAGTCGAGCTTGGTCTTAAAGACCCATTTACACCCAACTGCCTTACAACCTTTTGGCAAATCAGTTAGATCCCAGACATCATTACTTTCCATAGATTTCATCTCCTCTTTCATGGCCGTTAACCATTCATTGGATTGATAACATTCAATGGCTTCTTTAAAAGAAACTGGATCTTCATATATACTTGTATCCATCTCTAAATCTTGAAGGTAAACCACATAATCATTAGGAATAGCAGATCTCCTTGCTCTATGAGATCTTCTTAAAGCTATTTGTGGTGGTTCTACAATTTCAAGTGGTGGTGGATCAACAACATTCATAGGGGCCACTTCTTCGAATTGTTGTTCAATAATTTGATTTTCATCAACTATTGGAGCAACAATTTCCATATTATTGAAGTTATTTGAGACATTGATGGGTACATCTACCCTTACTTCTCTTACTTCTTTAAATGTGTTTTCATGTTCCCCACTAGTTTCATCATTTTCAATGAATCTAGCATTTCCAGTTTCTATTATTCTAGGACTATTATTTGGACAATAAAAAATATACCCTTTAGACTTTTCTGGATAGCCAATGAAACAAGCACTGATTGTCCTAGGGTCCAATTTCTTTTCATGTGGATTATAGAGTCTAGCCTCTGCTTGGCACCCCCAAATATGAAGATGTCTAAGGCTAGGCTTTCTTCCTGTCCATAGTTCAAAAGGAGTTTTTTGAACTGCCTTGCTAGGAACTCTATTAAGTAAATATGCTGCGGTTTTTAAAGCATACATCCACAAAAAATTTGGCAAATTAGAGTTACACATCATACTCCTTACCATGTCTAAAAGAGTCCTATTACGCCTTTCAGCAACTCCATTCTGCTGAGGAGTGCCTGGCATAGTATACTGAGCACTTATGCCCTTGCTTTCAAGATATTGAGCAAAAGGACCTTTACACTGACCTGATTCAGTGTACCTACCATAATACTCACCACCTCTATCAGATCTGATGATTTTCACTTTTCTATCTAACTGTCTTTCAACCTCCAAAATGAATGTCTTTAAGACATCGATGGATTGAGATTTTTCATGCAGAAGATAGATAATTCCATAACGTGAAAAATCATCTATAAAAGTGATGAAGTATTTTTCACCATTAATGGTAGGATTATCAAACGGTCCACATATATCAGTGTGTATTATTTCTAATAATTGGGAACTTCTAGTTGCTTCTTTCTTACTCGCATGTTTAGTTTGTTTACCCTTAATGCAGTCTATACATATATCATAGTCAGTAAAATCTAAGCTTGGTAAAATATCATTTTTTACCAATCGTTCTAATCTATCTTTTGATATATGTCCTAGACGTTTATGCCATAAAAATGAAGAATTTTCATTTGATAAACCACGTTTACAACTAACATTAACATTCAACAAAGAATCACAAAAGTTGTCATCTAGTTGTAATTTATATAAACCATCAATAAGAACACCTGAGCCAATCATAGAAGATTTCTTAAATAAACTAAAACTTTTAGATCCAAAAGAGAACATAAAACCACATAAGTCCAACTTAGAAACAGAAATTAAGTTTCTAGTAACAGAAGGTACATAAAGAGTTTGATACAAATCTAGGTGAAACCCAGTATCAAGTATCAATCTATAAGTCCCTATGCCTTCAATAGGAGCCTTCATCCTATTCCCCATAATCAGATAATCCTTATTTAGACTTGTGGTTTGGATCGAAAGAAATCCCTGCAAGACATTAGAAACATGAGTAGTGGCACCAGTGTCAATCCACCAAGTATTGAAAGGAACTTCAATAAGATTTGATTCATAACATACAAAGGTACTAACGTAATTACCTTTTTTTTCAAACCATGTCTTGCGTTTCAGGCAATCCTTTTGATAGTGACCAACTTTCTTACAAAAGTGACACTTGTCTTTCAGTTCCTTCTTGTCAGCCTGTGAAGCTTGAGCAGGCTCTTTCAATTTCTTAAACTTGGACTTTCCTTTGAACTTAAGTTGGCTCCCACTTTTATGGCTAGCATAGTTAATGGAATGTCCTCCTTGTTTCTTTAACCTCATCTCCTCTTGGACTAATCTACTGGCCAATTCATTTACATTCCACTTTTCATTCGTGGTATTGTAATTGATTTGAAAAGGCCCAAACTCAGATGGGAGTGAGTTAAGTATAAATTGAACAAGGAAAGACTCTTCCACAATCATGCCTAAAGCCCTTAATTTGGCTGCCAGATTGGTCATCTCTATTATATGCTCTTGCATAGTTCTCGACCCATCAAACTTAATGGTCGTGAGCTCTGCCATAAGAGTACCAGCCAATGACTTATCTGCAGCCCTAAACCTTTCTTCCACAGACTTCATGAAGTCTTTAGCATTTTCAGTTTGTGGAAGGGTGGTCCTTATGTTGTTGGCGACTGTCATCCTCAAAAACATCAAAGCCAGCCTATTGCTTCGTTCCCATGTTTTGTAGTGTAACTTTTCTTCATCACTGCTTGTATCAATAATAGCAGTGGGTTTTTCTTCAAGCAGAGAGAGGTCAAGATCCATTATTCCTAATTGGAAATTGACCTGCTCACGCCATTCAGAAAAGTTTACACCACTAAACAACGTAACTGAGCTGGCATGTGAGTTAAAAGAAATAGCTGCATAAAAATTTAAGCTTACTTAAATGAATAGATAAATATATATCAAGACTCAGAAAACTTTCAATAATATATGATGCACTACCTTTGGGCAAAGAACATCATATATTAAATAGATGCAATTTCATTATAAAGTGTAAAAAATTTATTCTAAATTACCATGTTAAGAATCTTTGGAGTAATGAGCATGGGAAGTTAGAATTGTTCTTAACTTTCATTTATTGATTATTAGATTATGACAACAATTTGCCTTTGGGCTAATTCACAAGGACATAAACTTAATAATCCATGATTATCCTTTTGTTAAACATAAATCGCATCTCATAAAACAAAGATAATCACGATGATCAAATAATCACATGTTGTTACTTATTGTGGTTTGATCACTTTGGTGATAAACAAACCATTATATGTAACCTTAATGAATACTTGAGAATACTTTCAGAGAGCCTAACCTCCCTCTGATACCAAATGTAACCTTTCTTATTCTTTCGTTTATACTATATATATATAAACCTCTATTCGTATTATAGGCTCAAACATATTGAAAATTGCGGAAGCAATTTTAAATTTATAATAACCATACCATTTCCTTGCACCTTTTGATCCATGGAAAAATAAAACAAGATGAAAGTTAGGTATAGATCTTCACTTGTAGGCACCACTTGATGACAATGCTTGAATGGGGAAGCCGTATGTATATGGAGAGAGACCCTTTATGTTGCCAAATGTCTAACTTTTATAAGAGATTATGAATTTAATATAGAAACATGAAGAGTCGGAATAGGAAAGAAACTTTGTCATGAAAATAATGATGAATTTAATTCATTATAGAATCACAATGAGTCATTTGATTATGAGAGAAAGAATAGTGAATTAAACTCATCATTATTGTTTACCGTTACGGAAGATGAAATACATTATATTAAACTTATACTTAATTTTGGCAACTATCAATTAAGTCCTCATAATTCATTCAAATAAATGTCTTAATGGTGTTACAAGTGGGACCCAAACCCATCCTAATTTATTTACTAAATATTGGTCAAACCCATTATAAACCAACACCGTAAATTTATTAATATTTTGATCGAATTAATTTCGGAAGATATTAATCGATTTTATATCATTTGATTTGGCCGAATCAAATAATTCAATAATGATTAATATTTTTTTTTTCTTACACAATAACCCATTCCCAAGTCCACGAGTTAGAAGCCGAAAACACATGATACCGGTTGGCGCGGTGGCGGTGATGGTGGTTGACTCGGCGGCGGTAATGGCGGTGGCGATGGCGGTTTCGGCGCGGCGTCGGCGATGGCGGTTTCGGCGCGGCGTCGGCGATGACGGTTTCGGTGCGACGTCGGCGATGGCGGTTTACGGCGACGGCGATGATGAGTCGTCTGAGATCCTTTCGACGACCTGGCGGTTGGCGAGACGACGACGATGATGGCGGTTGACGCGGCGGCGGCGATGACGGTTGACGCGGCGACGGCGATAGCGGTTGGCACAGCGGCGGCGGCGGCGATTTCGGTGCAGCGTAGGCGATGACGGTTGCGGCGGCGACGATGAAGGTTGGCGCGGCGGCGACGATGATGGTTGTTGGCGCGGCGACGGCGATGACGATTTGTGGCGACGGCGATTTTGGTTACGTCGGGGGAGATTCAGATATCTGCACCTCATGCATGATGTGCGGGCTCGGCTATCGCCTCTCGGGAGACCTCAACGATTTTCTTAATATAATTAAGGCTGTGCATAAATACCCGAAAACCGAAGAACCGATCCGAACCGAACCGAACCGGTGCCATTTGGGTCGGTTCTATCGGTTACCGGTTCGGTTCCGGTTCTTAAATTTCCAAGAACCGGAGTTACAAGTCGGTTCTCGGTTCTTGTGTCGGTTCTACCCGGTTCTACCCAGAACCGACCCGAACAAGAGTTACAAGTCGGTTCTACCCGGTTCTACCCGGTTCTCGGTATTATTAGTTCATATTTTTATTTAATTATTTTATGTTATGCATATTTAGAGTTTAATTATTTTTTAAAATTGCAACAGTTATTTGTGCCGAACAAGAGTTTTTAGACAATGATGGTTAAAGTTTCTCAGGTTCTAATTTTCATCTAATATTGGATTTACGTCTAAAGTTAAACACTTAAACTTATAATCTTTTAAACAAAACAAAAAGTAAAAAATGATATTTAGGAACCGAAACTAGAACCGGAACCGAACCGGAACCGAGAATACGGTTCTGGTTCTTGGTGAGAAATACTCGGTTCGGTTCTGGTTCCAAATATTTAGAACCGAACCTATATGATTCGGTTCTCGGTTCTGGGCAGAACCGAACCGAACCGACCCATGCAAGCATTGTCATCAAGTGGTGCCTACAAGTATGAAACTATGAATAATAAAATTCCCTAAAACACAAGAGTTTCTTACCCTAAGACGCAGGATCTAACGGAGGGCACTCACGGTCACGGTAGCACCAGCCTACTTATGAGATGGAATGGATTAACAGTGAGCCACATTCTCGTATTACTCCGCCCTTGGCTGAAAGCTGGCGATGTTGCTCTCTCCGACGCCGCATTTGGCCCGCCGCCTCTCGCTCACGGCGGCTCACTGCAGCTTCTCGTGGTACCCCTCGACTCGGATAGTGTATCCCCGGCGATCATACGCCATCGGACGCCACTTTGATGCTCTTCAAGGTTAGTTCCATGTTTTTGCTCCCGTTCTCTAACTTAGGGGTAACCCTTGGGTCGGGATTTGAGATGTGATTCCGAGTTAGGCTTCAAATTCTGATTTCGATTTGAAATTCTGGGTGCACGTTTTCTAGATAATTTATAAACCCCAAATCTTTACCCTACGGATGAGGCCCAGCCACTTGATATTTCAACACAGATAATTTTTTTACCTATCTGATATAGATTATGTTTGTAGTTAATCACATATGGTGGTCCTTATGCAACATATTATAGTTAATAGAGTATACTTTACATTATGTGTGCATGTAGAGGCAACAGAACTGGAGGGGTGGGAGAGTAGCCCGTGAAGATGCTGGAGTTCCTAGTATAAGGTGTCAATGTCAAAGTGGGAGTTGGAAGAACCATCAACAACATGGGAGGTATACGACAAAGTGGGAACTTGCGGTGGGGAAAACCATGTTTCCGAAAACAAGTTGCCTGAGTATATACTCATTGTCCCGACCACAATAAGTATAGAAGCAAGAGGACTGATCATTAGAGCAATTGCAGCCATCTCGCCCACCACTCCGAGAACTAGAGCGGCCGCCACGAGCAGGAGAGGGAGGACGTCTATGGTCAGAGCCACAATGTAGGTGATGCAACCAGAGCGGCCGCTACGGGTTGCACCTTTATTTTATTTATTTATGTAGCACACGTCTTCGCACATTATAGTTTTCGTCTATGTTGTATTGCACACGTCCGCGCACGTTTGTTTGGATTATTGGTGTGACCAACCAATAAGACCCTAAATAAAGAGGTCCGTCAAATTAGTAGTAGTGGTGATTTAGACAAGCAAGTGAGGGGTCATACAAATTAAGTTATTATTATATTAATCTGAAATTATATTTTCAAAGTTATTATTTTGATGGGAATCTCTAAATCCATGACATCATTAGCTTGGACACCAAAGAGCCAAAAGTAACCCTTTTGTTTATCTCCATTTAACCTCATTAATCTAGAGCCAGTCTGAATAGTAACCCCTCAGTTTTTTCCAAAATTGCTGGCTTTTGACTTTGATTATCCAATTAAAAGTCATTAATTAATCTATAATCTAAATCTTTGTTATAAGCCTTTTCCTCTTTCCCGTCAAGGGTAGCTCGAGTAAATCGGAAGAAATGGAGCTAAACCTCTGAACTTTCCGTAACTCCGAGCCTTTGCCCACCTCTGCCCTTCCAATCCGCCCCCTGCCGCCTCCTGACCCTTCACCAACCAGCGAATCTGCTGCTGGAGCCCTTTTAAGGCTCCGACTCCCTGCTCTCCGCTGTCCGTTGACTAGAGAATCGTACCCACCATCACAGTTCCTGCCCAGCTTATCGTCGACGCACGACGTGAGCAGCCACCTGCTCGATTGTCCCTGAAGGAGCCCCCAGGGTCCGACCACCAACGGCGAGCTCCCCTTCAGTAGTTTCCGGCAGAGAAGAGCATCCAACAGCTGCGCGGCTCACCCTCTTGTCCCCTGCCACTTCCGTTCATCTTCCCTGAGCCAACTTTCGCTCCCAGCTGCTGTCCTAAACTCCTCAGGACCTGCCAACCATCCCTAGTGATGTTTCCTACAAAATTCGAAGGTATACCCCCCCTCCCGTCTCGCTCGTGATTATTAGTATAATAATATGCTTAAAATGTTGTGATCTTTAATGTCAAAGCTTGCTTGCCTAGATCAATACCTTCTTGTTTGCCGTTAATTTCCAACTCTTTGTTTTATTTCCTCTTTGTGACGCTTGTGGAAGAATTGAACAAAAGGTCAAATGCATACAAACGTTAACTCTCTTGCGCGTATATGAACCCTAGGTCGGTTACAATTGTGTATACTCGTGACCAATGCCGGCCCCGCCTTATATTGAAAATCGTCTCGCAAATTTATTTAATTTTAAAACCAAATCCTGATTTAGGAATGCATCAGTTTGGTATCAGAGGGAGGTTCGATTCACTTCTATTGTGAATCGAATGATCCGGTTTACAATTTTATTTAGTTATTTTTTTAAAAAAAATTTGGAAAAAAAGGAGAAAATTTTATTTATTTAATTTTAAAATGTCACTTTTATTTTAAAAGAAGGAAAAAAAATTTGAGTCCTTTTTCAATTTTTTTTAATTTTTTTTCTAAAAATATGGAGAGTCGCATAGACGCTAGCATAGGTGATCTAGCCAACCGAATGGGTGAACTGATTAAGACGGTAGAAACACTCACCACAAACGCGAGAGACACGGATCACGCAGTAAACAACTTGAGAACCGCAGTTAACAACTTAGAAGCGAAGCGTCACCTAGGACTAAATCAACCTCCTCACCAAAATCCTAGACAAGAGGAACAAAATCCTAGGCCCGCAGATCCTGCACTGCCTGACCTTGGTCTTCGTCGCCAACCCCGTTGGGACGAAGGAGTAAAGCTTGATGTTGGTGATTTTGAGGGTCACGTGGAACCCGAGAAATACCTCGATTGGTGTTAGTGCGTGAAAATGTTCATGGCATGGAAACAAATGCCTGTGAATCGGCAGGTCGAATATGCTGTCCTTAGGCTTAGACCCACACTAGTCTGGTGGGTTCAACTTGAGCGCACCCGATACACCTTAGGCTTAACATCTATCACCACATGAGTAGAGTTCAAGTTACAACTGCGGAAGCGATATGCCCCCCCGGACTATCTGCAGACTCTTTATCGAAGGTTCCACAACCTTCGACAGGACAAAATTTTCGTGGATGAGCACACCCGCGAGTTTTTAGTGTTGCAGTCTAGCCTAGACTTACACAAGGAGGACGATATGACAATGTCCCGTTATCTGAACGGGCTCCGTTACGCTATTAGGGATGAGCTAGAGTTACACGACTTTAGGGATTTGAGTGAAGTGTCTAGTAGAGCACGTAGAGTGGAGGCCTCACTTCAGAAGAGGGCATCTGGGCAAAGGTATATTGATAGGCCTTTCTCGAGCACCACCACCACTGCATCCACCCCTAAGAATTTTGATTCCCCTACTCATGTCACTGCTGGGACCCCAGCTCCTCCCACTGGCCTCACCCGAGGTAAGGAGCTCATGGGATCCAAGCCCAACACAGGAGTATTCCGAATCTTCAAGTGTATGGAGTCTGGGCACAAATCTTCTGAGTGCTCGCAACGTCAATTCGTCGCAATTACTGATTTCTCTGATGGGCGTGAGCTAGAATTTGGAGTCTTAGTGACTCCAAGCTTGAGCTTGAGCCCGAGTCTGATAGCGTTATTGAGGTCGAGGGCGAACAAGCTGAACACCTAGTTTGTGTCCTTCGATATAGCTTGATTTCCTCTAGTGAGTTCACTGAACGTGATTTTCAGAGACATGAGATTTTTCGCACTACTGCGCGTATTCAGGGACATTTTTGTTCCATCATTATTGACAGCGGTAACATGGAAAATTTCGTATCCCAACGTATGGTTGAGAAGCTAGGACTCGAGACACACCCCTTGGAGCGGCCATACCACTTATCTGGGGTTAATAGTCACATGACTATGCCCGTTACTCATCGTTATCTCGTAGAGTTCTCTATCAGGGATGTGTATCAGGATTCTGTCCTATGCGATGTCGCCCCCATCGATGTATGCCACACCCTGTTAGGTAGAGCGTGGTAGTATGATAGACGTGTTTTACATGAAGGTGTGAGGAACTCTCACTCCTTTGATCATCATGGACGAAAGATTGTTCTTCTTCCCCAGAAGAATAGTCTTGTCCCTACGCTTCCTGGGAGGACCTCACTAGCGTCTGTCTCACCTTCCTTAGTTACCACTACACCTCTCCTATTTAGTGTCACTTTTCTACCTGGACCCCCGCTCCAGGAAGAAGTATTTTGATTCTAGTGAGACATTCGACTTGGATGTTGCTCACACTTTTGGTGATCCCACTTTTGGTTCACCTTATATAGATTTTGTTTTTGAAGATCACACTTTTAGTTCACCACACTATCCTACGATTATGAGTGAACTTGATTTCAAATTTTATAGGCTAAGTCGTGATAGGAGAATTGAAGCGGTCCCTAGCCTTTTTCTTCCTGCTAGGGACACGCGTTTTAAAGGATTCCTCTGGTTAGTTTTAAAAGGTACATTTGCCGGTGATTTTAAAATACGTCGAGCTAGTCGGTTTCTCACGAGTGTTCTCATTGAGATGATTGATCTTGGCTTAATATATGCACGACGGTGTCTAACAGGAGTACGCATGACGTCGAAAGATTTAATGATTCCACAAGTTGAGTTTGCTTACTTTCTGTTTTGTTTCTTGTCACGTTCTTTCATTCCACCCTCTTCACAACTTTATAATGATCCCCTTTTTGTTGCTCTGATTTTTACTGGCCATTTGCATATTTTGCATGATATTATGGCTAACGGTTTGCAAGCAACTTTGGAAAACTACAACTTCATGGCTGATTTCATCACCGGGAGTTGTCTTTTTTCATTGGAGATTGGTTTCCTGTGTCTTTCAGGAAAGAGGATATGTCTTCAGTTGATGCGCAGCAACGACAAGAATTTCATTTGTTCCACTTTCTACGCAATATGGCAACGATGACGTTCTCTCGCAGTTTTTCGCCTGGATGTTTCAGTGTTGGGTTTTGTCATATTCTCAACGGGGTCGAGCTCTCTCAACCCCAGGGGAATTGATGCAACCCGAGTTTGCATCTTTATTTTATTTATTTATGTAGCGTACGTTTTCACGCATTATAGTTTTCGTCTATGTTGTATCGCTCACGTTCGCACACGTTTGTTTGGATTATTGGTGTGACCGGCCAATAAGACCCTAAATAAAGAGGTCCGTCAAATTAGGAGTAGTGGTGATTTAGGCAAGCAAGTGAGGGGTCATACAAATTAAGTTATTATTAGAGTAAATTGTTGATAACCCCCCTAAAGTTTTATGTTATTGTCAATAGCCCCCCTAAAGTTTTATGTTATTATCAATAACCCCCCTAAACTTTAGAAATAGGTGAATAACCCCCCTTAATTTTATTTTTCACTATACTCATCCTAAAACATCATAAAATTGAAGTTTTAAGATAATTAAGGAATAAAATGAAAATTATAATTAAAATATTTGAAATTTTTTTTAATATATTGCCTTTATAAAATTTTTAAATTTGTTCGCCATAATTAAGGATAAAATAAATTTTGAGAGTAAATTTCGCGAGGGCCGGCCGAGGCCGCCCGGATCATTAAAAATTGTGTTAGAATGATGTAGGAGAGATTTTATGTTATGAAAAAAAACATTAAATATATTTGATCTCTCATATTTAACAAAAATATGCAAAATCATTATCCTCTTTGTCTACATATATATTTAAAACTCTTTCATTTTTTACTTTTAATTAAAGGAATACAAAAATTTTATTTTAACCTTAATTATACCTTTGGTATTTAAAAATTTTATATAGGCAATATATTACAATTCTTATTTCAAATATTTTAATTAGAAAATTTGTTTTGCCCCATAATTAACTTAAATTTTTATTTTTAAGATGATTTAGGATGGAAAAATAAAGTTGGGGGGGGGGTTATCCACCTATTTCTAAAGTTTAGGGGGGTTATTGACAATAACATAAAACTTTAGGGGGGTTATCAACAATTTACTCTTATTATTATATTAATCTCAAATTATATTTTCAAAGTTATTATTTTGATGAGAATCTCTAAAGTGTGGCATCATTAGCTTGGACACCAAAGAGCCAAAAGTAACCCCCTTTGTTTATCTCCATTTAACCTCATTAATCTACAGCTGGTCTGAATAGTAACCCCTCAATTTTTTTTAACCAAAACTGCTGGCTTTTGACGTTGATTATCCAATTAAAAGTCATTAATTAATTTATAACCTAAATCTTCTTTATAAGCCTTTTCCTCTTTCCCGTCAAGGGTAGCTGGAGTAAATCGGAAGAAACGGAGCTAAACCTCTGAACTTTCCGTAACTCCCAGCCGTTGCCCGCCTCTGCCCTTCCGATCTGCCCGCCGCCGCCTCCCGGCCCTTCGCCAACCAGCGCCGCCGCCACCGGAGCCCTTCTAAGGCTCCAACGCCCTGCTCTCCGCTGTCCATTGACGGGATAATCGTGCCCACCGCCGCAGTTCCTGCCCAGCTTGCCGTTGACGCACGACCTGAGTAGCCACCTGCGCGGTTGTCCCTAAAGGAGCCCCCTGGGAGTCCGACCACCACTGACGAGCCCCCTTCAGCAGTTTCCGGCGGCGACGAGCATCCAGAAGCCGTGCGACTCACCCTCTTGTCCCCTGCCACTTCCGTACAGCTTCCCTGAGCCAGATTTCGCTCCCAACTGCTGTCCTAAACTCCTCAGGACCCGCCAACCATCCCTAGTGCTGTCTCCTGCAAAAGTTGAAGGTATACCCCTTCCTCCCGTCTTTCTCGTGATTGTTAGTATAATATGCTTAAAATGTTGTGATCTTTAATGTCAGAGCTTGCTTGCCTAGATCAATACTTTCCTGTTTGCCGTTAATTTTCAACTCTTTGTTTTATTTCCTCTTTGTGATGCTTGTGGAAGAATTGAAAAAAGGTCAAATACGTACAAACGTTAACTCTCTTGCGCGTAAATGAACCCTAGGTCGGTTACCAATTGAGTATACTCGTGGCCAACTGCCGGCTTCGCCTTATCTTGAAAATCAACTCGCAAATTTATTTAATTTTATAACCAAATCCAGATTTAGGAATGCATCAGTAGGAGAATTGGAGGAGAGGGAACCAAAAGATCAGGTGGCAGTGTCACCTTTAACATCATAAAACAAACATCAAGCACTGAGGAAATAGTAGGAGAGAAAAGGATATGTGCCCGAACATTGTGGAGATGAGGAGGAATCCGAGTCATTGTCAAGGAAACACTGACATCTTCTTTCCGAGCCCGTTGAGCAGCTAAATCAAGCGTTTTGGGATGTTGTTGAATCCAAGCCTCGACAAGAGTCTTGGATTGGGCAACATAGGACGTGAGGTCCCCATCCACGCCCAGGTCGAGGTGTTAATGGGCCATTAAGATATCAAATAAGTGTTGAAGACTATCCTTCCCAGAATAGAAAGAGTGAAGCTCCCGAATGAGATGATGATGAAGATCTTTTGTCTAAAGAACACGACATATCGAGTCAAGGAAGTGGGAGCAACACTCGTTCCCATCGTCTCAAGAGGTGGCATGGTTACAACAGAAGGAGGCACGACCTAAAAAGCAGAGTCCACCCAAGCCACAAACAAGAATCTTGGAGGACAACAAAGAGAATCGGGCGGTCAACAACAGTGAGGGGCGTCCTTGAAGAAGAGTCCGCCCAGGGTCACCAAAGAGAACCGCAGATGGCTCGGGGCAGCTGCAAAGCAAAGTCTGTCCAGGCTACCAAGAAAAGGCGGGGGGGGGGGGTTACAATAGGGAGGCCGCGCGAACACTGCGAGTAGTCAGTACGGCAGGAAAATTGTGTCCGGGCGTACACGACAGGGGAGACCGCACAAAGTCCAAACGGGTTGGAGGGGTCCAGGCGATCTCGCGTTTAGGGGGCCCGTGCGGTCTCGAAGAGGAGTCTGGGGCGACCTCACGAATAAGAGAGGTCCAGACGACCTCACTGGCAGAGGGGTCCGGACGGCTTGAAAGAGGAGTTCGAGAGGGGTGGGTAGGGGATAAAACAAAGCGACGGTGGATTCCAGCAAGCGGCACATGAGTTTTATAAAGCCGGGGAGGAGGGTCCAAGCAGGAGGCTCAGAAGGAGGAACGACACTTCAGGCAGTTATAGTGACGGAGGCCGCATAGGGTGGTTTGGGTGGTTTCAGAGAGGGAGACCGCATGGGATGAAAGGGCGAGAGCAAGAGCTCAGTCGCGTAATGACTGATCGAAACCTAGCTCTATACCATATACAAAGTGAGAAGATTTACAAATATATTTTTATTATTATTTCTCTATATAATACATGTACAAGATGCTCCTTATATAGACAGAAAAGGGAGAAGAGCCAGTACATGATGTGGGAATAAAGGACCCAATGATCCATAATACATGAGCTAAATACAATAAATGAACGTGCTTCTTATGTATTCTTCAACAGAGTCAAAAGTACAATTTTTAGAAATGTGTAACTAAAGCTAGATTTTTGTCAAGATACGTATATATGCAACCTCATCAAGTTTAACTTCTATAAAATGAATTTTTTTGAGGCAGATTGCTTTAATGCATATAACTTTCACTTGAGAAATTGTAATTTTATTAAATAAAGTATCAATTACATTACCTACTTTCGAGTAAATTTATGCACTCTTCTGTGAATTTTTCTCATTAACCATGAGTTGAGGCATAAAGAACTATGAGGACTTGGGAAATATCTCTGATCTCTCCAGCAGGATTTTCTGTGGTAGGAACTAATGAGACAATATGAGGCCCCAATTATTCTTTGCCATTATGACATACTATGTTTTTTAATTTCTTCCTGTGGGTTTTCTTCATTTCTCTCCGTCCTCACTTTAATTCATGTTGTCACAACATTTACAGTGAGGTCAGTTGCTGCCGCTGCAGAATCTGTGGCAGATTTTGATGAGATGGTTGCAAGTACTAAGAGAAAATATTACATGCTTGGAGGAAAAGGTGGTGTTGGAAAGACTAGTTGTGCTGCTTCACTAGCTGTTAAGTTTGCAAATAATGGTCATCCTACTCTTGTAGTCTCAACTGATCCTGCACATTCTTTAAGTGATTCGTTTGCACAGGTTTGTAGTTAATCTTCACTAAGATTTAGGGCACTTTTAGCACGGCCTTAGCTTTCGTGAAGACAGTTGTCATGAACTGTGGTTTGCGAAAGCACAACTTTGCTCTCGGAACAATTTCTGCATTTAGGTTTAGAATGAGGTTTTTATTCAGCTGCGGTTGCAGCCTCTGCTGTACCTAACAAATGTTTTTATGGCAGTGATTTTTTGTTTGAACAAACCCGAGCAAAATGTCCTGCCAAATGGACCCTTAGTATTAGCTTGGAAAGTTCAAATTTTCTGTCAAAACCTTGCCCTAGAGGCATTAGTGAACAAAAGATGGACTTCATCCAGTAATTTTTTTTGCAGGACTTGACTGGAGGAACATTAGTACCTGTTAATGGAGTTGACTCTCCATTGTTTGCACTTGAGGAAAGCTATCTGACTGTAAAAATCTCCAGGAAAAAGCAAAAACTACCACCTGTTTATATATTCAACTGGGTTAACCAGTTGAAGGGTGATTCTTTTGGTTTCATCTCATATGCTTCCCATTAAATTTCTTTAAAAGAAGTAACTTCTACAGATAAACCCTGATAAAGCAAGAGAGGAGTTTCGTAGTGCAAGTAAAAAAAGTGGTGGTACAGGGGTCAAAGATATCATGGATAGCATGGGTCTTGGAATGCTTGCCGAACAGGTACAAAACCTAGAAATCATTGGTCAATAACATCTGTCAAATATCTATGATGCCTTTCTGTACAGTGTTGGATGTTCCTTTATATATTTCATAAAAATATATAAGAATTTAGATATGGAGCGTCATGCAAAAGACTATTGGTTATATGTTGCTACACTATGAATCCATTGTATAAATATAGATTTTTAGTTTTATACCTAGTCAATAAGTTGCACAATCCTTCGCTAACTTCACGACTTGGCATATTTTAGACTTAATTGGTTTCAATATGAACATAGTTCAGTGTAATTTTTTTTCTTAACCTTCAGAAAAGGGCTCCAATTATGTTAGTTTAGTGTCCTTAATACAGTGCAATGGTTTGTGACATTTACCCTAAGGAGGATTTCACTGCAAATACAAGAGAAGAAAGCGAAGCCTCAACATTGGAACAATAGCGACCAGCCGACCACCACAATATTCTGAGGTTGTCTTATATAGTGGTTATACATATTTTATAGTATTAATTAATATCAATATTAATATATAAATTTTCGTATTACGAGTCCTCTTATTAGGCAACAACCCCATCTATATAAGGGAAAACTTAGAAGTTTGTTGATCATCTTGGAAATCTTTTATAGTCTCTGATTGGGAGAGGAATTTTAGAGTGAACCTATCCTCAAGAACGACGACTCGAGCTTGTCTCATTAGTTAGTGTATCTTTTGAAAATTTAGTACAATCTTGAGTTTGTATCTCTTCTCACGTGCGGTAATCATTGTTTGGAAAACAAAAACGAGATTGCACTAAACTATGAAAAGATATTCAAACTTGCGAGACAAGCTCATGCCACCACTCTTGAGAGCATGTTCTTTATTAAAGATCATATGTCAATGAGAGAACCCAAAATACTTATGATGCAGGACGATTCTATAGGTGGCGGACGACTGATACCCTAACCCTAGATGCAATGCAAGATCACACGATGAATGCAATTAACCTACGGTGACCCTAAAATGACATACAAGCATTCACACAATCTAATGAAATGTCACTTTAAATGTAGGGGTAAAGGAAAAAGACAGTCCAATTTAATTTGATAATGAACTAGTACAACAACACAACACACAAGCCTTTATCCCACTATAGTGGGGTCGGCTATATGGATCCTTTGTCACCATTGTGCCCTATCTTTTGTCATAATCTCACTAATGCCTAAGTACATCATGTCTTCCTTATAGTTTTATTCCAAGTCTTTATTGGTCTACCCCTCCCTCTTTTAACATGCCTAGTGACTAGACTCTCACAACGCCTAACAGATGCCTCTAATGGTCTCCTTTGTACGTGTCTTGATAATGAACTAGTAATTAAAATAAAATTTAAGCAGGTGCACATTTGTTCGTAGACAATTTAATTGAAGAGCAAATGTGGACTCACAAATATTTGAGGCACGAGCAAATTTTAACGTGTGCCAAATAAGTCCTGCAAATCCAAAGATTTCACAATAATTAAGCATATTATTTCACGTCAAACAAAATATAGTCCAAATACATAATGTTAGAAAACAAAACTCCAAACTAGTGACTTACACGTGCAGGTGGTGGCTTAATTTGGCAGTGGAGGAGATTCCGGTCTGTTGGATGGATTTAAGGAATTTGACTGGCCTGTCACCGGTTAGGGAATGTTGAAACAATTTTGGAAATGCGTGGGAAACGGCTGTTTGAAGGACTGGGTGTTTTCTGGCAGGAATTAAAGAGGGTGGATGGAAATTAGGCAGTTGTTTGAAGGACTGAATGAAAATTCTGGGGGGATGAAAACCGATTAGTGGACTGTTGGGAAGGGATGTTCGGAGGTTAGGGGCATTGTGAAGTGTTGGGAAGGTGAGGAACCTAATGTTCGGCAGTTGGAGTGGGGGGGGGGGAGGTGGAAAATTGATACCTGGAAGATGGTGGCTCATGACTGCAGCAAGGGGACGGAAATGCCTCGAAGGAGTGGTGACAAGCTCAACAAGAGGCGGGCTTGCAAAGGTGGAGGGAATTGGGCATGTATAGATAATGGGGAAGACGCAGAAAATCAAAGCCTTGGAGTCAACTAAGGAGACCTTTCTGAATCTCACTGAGAGAGAAGAGTCTGGAGTCCACTAGCACTGGTGACTGAAGGATTTCTTCCAAAAAACAGTTGATGCTCAAAAACGCTTCCTACAATGTGTATATATGACATATAACTAAAATAGGGCACCCAATTCAGACGGCCTGTATCGTCCAAGCCGATCGAGTGTTAAATACAAATCGAATAAACAAAGTCATATATGAAATGACTCGGAACGACTATCCAGACACATCCGTGGACTCAGATCGTTCGAATGGAAAGTGGATCACCGTGATCTCCATTAATTTTCCCGGCTTGAAAGCACTCATTTTTGGTGAGTGAAGATGGTCATGCTCTCAGTGTAGCCTAGGAACAAATCACTCAAGCTCCTCTAGGGAAATCCAAATCTCATCTGAGAATGAGCAATCACTCAAGTGGAAAATATATCACAGTGTATCTCGCCCGCGCACGGAGGTGAAGTCGTGTATAACAATCGTAAGGTTGTCTCCAACGGCAGTGGATAGCTTTGGGTAAAATGTATCTCCTTCTAAAAGATAGACTGGCGGAACCATCTGTGATGTAAGGTGGTACTCATGGTAAGACTCATCAGGATGAGGCTGGGATGAAGTGGGAGGTAATAAAGGAAGCAGTGGCTCATACATGAGGATGAAGAAGGGGTCCACATACACACGCTTGTCATAGGGATCAAGTCTTCTACACTAAATACTCGGTTTATCCCCATTTTCTAAGGGATGTCAAACTATGCATTCGTACTAATCCTTCACGTCACTGTATAGAGGCCTATTCTGCGAACTCTTAAGTTTTGTTTTTCTGTTTTTTATGGGAACCTCTCAAACCTTATGTGAATCACCATCTGCTTTCCAATTTTCAAAAATCCAATCCCTCTTGTGTTGATCTGCTTGGTTTTTATAATAATAATAATAATTTATTGCAATTCCACATTGGACATATTCATGCAACTCATGTGAATGATGCAAAACATATAATAGACATGAATCATGCAACATAGAAGAGTTGTGCACTATATGTGAAAGGCCATGCAGTAAATGTAAAAGATAAACAAAAGACATGATCAACTCCCTACACTTAAGTTTTATGTTGACACAAGAAACTTCTAAGATGGGTACATGGTCAGGAGACTCGATAGGTGGAGTATAAAAAAATTCCCCGTGTGGGCAACGAATGTGTAAGTGACTCCATGAGATGTCCGCACTAAAATATGAGTTAACGGCATGCCAAATATCCCGCTTGGAATGTAACGCACAGGAAGGCTTACCCGACTTGGTATAGAAGAACAAGTTGCAAGTGCAACGATCACCCGAACAAATATTTATGTCATAGACGCAAAGGTGCGGCTCTGGGTTTTGTCGATTGTCTCTAGTAAGGAAAAGCTCGTTAGGTGGTTCTCTAGGAGGTACTTATGACTGATTCTCCCTCAGTACTTCCATTACTTAGCGTAAATGTTCAAGTGAGAAGCATCATCTAGGCTACTATCAATATATCATTATATTAGAAAAGCCCATGTATAAAGGCCCATAAAGGCCCTAGTATTCTCTCTTCTTTAGTCCCACATCTTGTATAGGATTTTTCCTCTCTTCTCATCTCCTATATAATTGTATTCTCTCCTTGTATTTACTTACACAAGCAATACATACAAGTTTTGGCTTCTCTCAACATGGTATCAGAGCCAGGTTCTCTCCTCTAACCGACCTGTGCACTTTTAACCGCATCTACCCGCCGCCTTCTGGCGGACTCCGCGGTTTCCTCGCGGACTATTTGCGGTCTCCAGCGGTCTGCCTCCTTTTCTATCCGCCGCTACTCGCTCACTGTCCGCGGCCTCAACAGACAGTCCGCTGCTTCTCCCGTGGATCCAGGTTCTCTCCTCTTCCCCCCTTTTATAGTTTTTCTCCTCTCTCCTGTGGACCCCACCTCCGGTACGTCTCGCGCGGTCTCCTGTTCTATCCGCGCGGCGTCCCCTCCTATCCGCTCGGCGTCTGCTCCTTGCGGTTTCCTTCCGCCTCTACTCGCTAACTCGCGGTATCTTTTCTCCCTCCCGCTCGAGTTCGTCAACTCGCGGCTTCTCTCTCTCCTATCCGCTCGAGTTTGTTAACTCGTGGTCTCTTCTCTCCCTCCCGCTCGAGTTCGTCAACTCGCGGCTTCTCTCTCTCCTATCCGCTCGAGTTGTTTACTCGCGGTCTCTTCTCTCTTATCTCCACCTTCTCGCGGTCTCCAGACCGTGCGGTCTGTTTCTTACCCGCTCTGGTCGTGGCCTGTCTGGCCGCTGGTGTTCGCATCGTGACCGTGCGGGTTCATTCTCCTGCTCTTTTTCTGCTCGCTGTTTCGTCGCTGCGGCCTGTTCCTAGTCGCGGCGGTCTCCTCCCCTCTCTGCGGCCTGCCTCTCCAGCGGACCCCTGCCTGGTTGCTGCGGCCTCCTTCCAAGTCGGTGCGGCTTGTCTTCCTGGTCTATGGAATCCTCTCTTGACTCCACCGGCCCGGCGGCTAGTCCGCCCGGCTTATCCTGCAGACCTGCGCGATGAATTACGCATTACCACCATCTCTCTCTCCGGGAAGAATTTTTCTCCCTTGGGCGCATTCTGTGCGTCGGGTTCTCCAGGCCAAGGGTCTCCTGTCTTACCTCACACAGGCTCCTTCGGCTCTCCCTACGGACGAGTGGCTCCGCAACGACGGTCGTGTGCAGACTTGGCTCCTCAACTCCTTGGATGGTGAGCCGTATCAGATGGCCATGTATCACGAGACGGCCAAGTCTATATGGGATGAGCTGCACTCACTCTATTCCGGCAAAGACAGCCTTCAGCACCTCTACGACATCCTCACAGTTCTCGTTGCTCCCGACGCCGGTGGCGCCCCGGACATGACGTCGTTTGTCGCTCGGGCTAAGACTTTGGCCGAAGCCTGGATACTGCATCAGCCTTCTACCAGTGATCATGCTGCCCAGCGCGCTCAGAAGGAGGCGGTTTGCATTGCTATTATGATGGCCCGTCTTCCGCCTCACCTTCAGACTATCCGGACTCAGGTTCTGGCGTCTCCCACCGTTCCATCCCTTTCTGAGATCTGTTCCATGCTCCTCCGCGTGACGCCTCCTCCGGATGCTCCTGCGCCGACTTCCTCGGCCCTTCTTCAACAGGCCCCTCCGCCCCTGCTTCCCTTGCCTCCTGCTGTTCGTGGTGGCTGCTCCGGCTCTCGGGGCTGCGGGCGTGGTGGAAGGGGGCGGCCGAAGTGTTCCTACTGCGGCAAGGACGGACACCTTGAAGCGACCTGTTACCGCAAGAATGGATATCCTCCTCGACCGACGGCTTCGGTGGCCGCAGATGCCTCCTCTCCTGCCTCTCCGGACCTTGAAGCTGTCCGCCTCCAGCTCCAGCACCTCCAGGGACAGCTCAACCCGCCTCCTGCTTCCCTGGCCTCCACCTTCGTCTCCCAAGCAGGTACGGCCTGTCTCTCCACCGGTCCGTCCTGGATCATGGACTCCGGTGCCACTCATCACATTACGTCCCAGCAGCCTGCCACATACTCGGACTCTCCTCATCCGCGGTCTATCACCGTGGCTAATGGGGCCCTTGTTCCCGTCTCCGGATCGACGGACATCTCTCTCAGCCCGTCGTTTCCTCTCCGCTCGGCTCTTCATGTTCCGAGTTCCCCCTTCAATTTACTTTCTGTTGGTCGCCTTACTGCTGATCTGGATTGCTCTGTTATATTCACTTCCTCTTCTTTTGTCATACAGGATCGCAGGACGCGGACTACCATTGGTAAAGGCGGATTACGGAACGGGCTCTACCTTCTCGACACACCTCCTACCATCCTCTCCTCCGTCTCCTCCACCGAGTGGCATCGCCGTCTTGGCCACGCTCCTCTACCTGTTCTCCAGCGGGCTCTCCCTGATATCTCTCTCCATCCGTTTCAGTGTGAGTCTTGTATCCTCGGCAAGCAGCCGCGTTCATCTTATCCTGCTCATTGTACCCGGAGCTCTGCTCCGTTTGATTTATTGCATTCTGATGTATGAGGACCGTATACAATTACTAGTATTTCTGGTTTCCGGTATTTTATTACTTTCATTGATGATTATTCTCGCATGACGTGGTTATACTTACTTCGTGATCGCTCCGAGCTTCCTCGCATTTTTCGAGCCTTTGTCGTTGAAACTCGTACCCAATTTCATACAACTGTCAAAACTGTGCGTACGGATAATGCTCGTGAGTACACTGGCCACGACTTCACTACTATATGCTCTGAGTTCGGGATTATCCACCAAACCTCTTGTGCCTACACGCCTCAACAAAATGGCGTGGCCGAACGTAAAAACCGACACTTACTTGATGTGGCTCGCTCCCTCATGCTTCAAATGCATGTGCCCAAGCATTACTGGAACTTTGCGGTCTCCACAGCATGTTTTCTCATCAACCGTCTCCCTTCCTCCGTCCTCCACTATGCTACTCCGTTCAGCCTGTTGTTTCCCTCGACTCCGGCCTTCCCTCTTCCGCCCCGTATCTTTGGTAGCCCTTGTTACGTCCACCATCTGGGCCCGCCCTCGGACAAATTGGATCCCCGGGCGGCCAAACACATATTCGTGGGCTATTCCCGTACTCAGAAGGGGTATCTCTGTTATTCTCCCGTCACTCGGAAGCTCTCCGTCTCTGCGGATGTCACCTTCCGCGAGACTGAACCATATTTTCCGGATCCTCTCACTACTCCTATCCCTTCGGCTCCTTTACCTCCATCCATCCCACGACCAGTTCTCCCCGTTACAACGCCGCTGCTACCGGTTCCACCAACTCTACCTCCTGTTCCCCCCGCACCACCCATCATCCGGGTCTATACTCGTCGCCCCCGTTGCTCTATGGCCCCACTGCAGTCCGCCTCAACCACGGTTACTCCGCGCCCGGCAGATCAGGTACAGACATCCACCGCTCATCCTCTGGCTCACTACGTCTCCCTACATCGCCTCTCTCCCCATCTTCATACTTTTGCTACTTCTCTTTCCTCGGTTTCTGTTCCTAATTCTGTGCAGGAGGCGCTCGAACATCCTGGCTGGCGGGCTGCCATGGAGGAGGAAATGACTGCTCTCTGGACTAACCAGACCTGGACTCTCGTCCCTCTTCCCCCCGGTCAGAAACCCGTTGGGTGTAAATGAGTCTTTGTTATTAAACATGCTGCTGATGGCACTATTGACCGCCTAAAGGCCCGTCTTGTGGCTCGTGGCTTCACCCAGCAGCAGGGGCTCGACTATGAGGAGACTTTTTCCCCGGTGGCCAAACTCAATACAGTCCGGGTTCTCCTCTCTGTTGCGGTACATCGCCAGTGGCCCCTACTCCAACTGGATGTCAAAAATGCGTTTCTGAACGGTGATCTTCAGGAAACTGTGTATATGCAACAACCTCCCGGGTTTGAGACCACGGGGGAGTCTCAAGTCTGCTATCTTCGAAAGGCTCTTTATGGTCTCAAACAGTCCCCCCGGGTATGGTTTGACAAGTTCAGTAAGGCCCTCCGGGAGATTGGTTTTACTCGAAGCTCCGCCGACTTCTCGCTCTTCACTCGCCACCGATCTACCGGGACCGTCCTTCTGCTAGTCTATGTGGACGACATCATTATTACTGGGAACGACTCGAATGGTATACTGGCGGTCAAACTTCATCTGAGCACCGTTTTTCAAACAAAAGATCTGGGGCCCCTTCGGTACTTCCTGGGCCTAGAAGTCGCCAGACGGCCAGATGGTTTGATCCTTTCTCAGCGAAAGTACTGTACTGACCTTCTTCATGATGCGGGTTACTCAGGCTGTAAGCCGATTGACACCCCAATGGATGTCAATCACAAGTTATGCGCACAGGCCTCTGACTCAGATATCCTACTGGACAATCCAGAATATTACTGTCGCCTAGTTGGAAAATTAATATACCTCACAGTAACCAGACCAGATATCTCCTTCGCTGTTGGTATCGTCAGTCGATATATGCATGCCCCCAGAAGCTCTCATCTTCAGGCGGTTGAACGTATTCTCAGATACTTCAAAAAGGCTCCTGGACAAGGACTGGTGTACAAAGTCTCTTCTTCCACTCCTACTCTGGTAGCATACTCTGATGCTGACTATGCTGGGTCCCTCGATGATCGAAGGTCCACCAGTGGCTTCTGCACGTACTTTGGAGGACATCTGATTACCTGGCGAAGCAAGAAACAAGTGGTCGTTGCTCGATCATCAGCTGAGGCAGAATATCGGGCGATGACATCAGTGGTGTCGGAACTAACGTGGCTTGAAAGCCTTCTCACCGATCTGGGGGTAAAGCTTCCTTCACCGGCTCTTCTCCTCTGTGACAGTCAAGCTGCTATACACATTGCCAAGAACCCAGTCTTTCACGAGAGAACGAAACATATTGAAGTCGACTGTCATTTTATCCGGGAAAAGGTTCAACTAAAGAAGATCGACCTCAGACATGTTCCTGGTACTGAACAAGTTGCGGATGTCCTCACAAAGGTCTTGTCAAGTACCCTCTTCTATCAATGCCTGTCCAAGCTTGGTGCATACGATTTGTACGCTCCAGCTTGCGGGGGAGTATTAGAAAAGCCCATGTATAAAGGCCCATAAAGGCCCTAGTATTCTCTCTTCTTTAGTCCCACATCTTGTATAGGATTTTTCCTCTCTTCTCATCTCCTATATAATTGTATTCTCTCCTTGTATTTACTTACACAAGCAATACATACAAGTTTTGGCTTCTCTCAACACATTACAATAGGCCACAATGAATTTTCCAATAAATGGTTTCAACCTTGGTTCATTAATCACTTAAATGGTGCTTTTGAAAATTTGAAAGCATTACAAATTTACAATCCATTAATCTCTAATTCGATTCTAATGTACCCAATCCACAAATCAATCTTTGTGAACAATCACATGCAATTGAGTTGATCCGACATGCCATCTAATCACGAAATTGGGATCTGCATTTGAATGTAACATTATTTATTTATGTAATGTTCACACAATTGTTCAATTTTTATCCTTCTTATTAGTAAGTAACTTTGGTACTGCCAACATAGGCTAGTGTTTCCTCAAAAATTTTGATGACTTCACCTCTACCTTTGGTCCTTTCATCTTCAATTTTATCATGTTGTTTTTTGATGCCTTTCTCCAATGTGTTTTGCGATTCTCTTTTTGTTTCAATCGTGTTAAGATGTCTAATGGTTGGGAGTTTTGAAATAATTAGAAAACATCTACTGTTGTTTTTAGGTCAGTGATGGGTAAACCAAAGGAAGGTGCCATTTTTGCACAATGCGAGTCTACGCACGTACACATATTTTGTGACCTGTGTATACAAGAGATTGAATTAGGCAATAAGCCCATCACTTATTTCAGTAGAGATGAATGACTTAACTTGATTAAAAACTTCAAAGAACGCACAACATTTAATTACACTCGCACACAATTGAAGAACAAATGAGATCAGTTGAAGCGTGAGTGGAAGCTATGGAGGGATCTCAAAAGAGGGGAGACTGGTTTGGGTTGGAACCCAACCAAAAGAACAATTAATGCTTCCGATGAATGGTGGGAAGAACGCATTAAGGTTATGATCCGTGTATTTTTAGTTCTTTTTCTTATAAACAACTATGTATATTCCTGTTAATAGTTTTCCGTATTCTAGATGTTTCCAGCCGCCAAGAAATTTCGATATACAGGCATAGCACCTGAGCTCAAAGAAAAAATGGATAAGATGTTTAGCTTGGTAGTTGCTACGAGACAGAAATCATGGATCCCATCCATGGGGGAAATGCACCCTATGTTTTCTGAACCCGAGCCTATTTCTGATGATGACGATCAAGTAGTAAAAAACATTATTATCCCAACTGCTAACATGAATGATAGTGGGCACACAAAATGTGACCATCATCACCTAATATTTAAAATTTTATCATAATAAATTTCTCACCGCATTTATAATGAATGTTCAGTATTTATCACCTAATATTTAAAATTTTGTCATAATAAATCATTTCAATGCAAGAAAATATTATTTGGTTGATGCTGGATATCCGTTAGTAACAGACCTTCTGAAACCATTTCCAGAAACAAGATATCACTTGACGGACTTTGCTCGAGGCAATCGACCAACTGAAGATCACCGTGAAATATTTAATCAAGCGCACTCATCTCCGCGTTCTGTTATTGAACGCAGCTTTGGCATATGGAAAAATAAATGACGCATCCTTAGGAAGATGCCACAATACTCATTTTCAAAGCAATGCATAATTGTGGTGGCTACAATGACCCTCCATAATTACATAAGAAGGCATCCATCTAGGATTGATCCAGAGATCAGAGCATGTGATCTTGATGAAACCTTTGTGCATCCTAAGGCATACGAACATAGGACACAACATCGATGAACCGATAGAGTCACAACTCCGAGCGTAGAGCCAGTTACACATGAGGGCACAGGTGCACCTGAGATGTCTGCTTTGAGAGAATTCATTGCGGACCAATTAGAAAATGCCCGCGGGTACGATTCAAACAAATGTATTTTAGCAAATAAATTATTTATTTTATATTAAATTTATCTATTCTGGCGTAACTCTCTTTTGCAGATGATATTTGTTTGCTTTGAAGAAAAGCGACCATTATCAATTCATAAATATTTATCGCAAATATTTATGTCGAACAAACTGTTAATTCTATGCTGAACTAGTCGTGTTTAAAAAGCCCGATCGGGCCCGGGCTTTTTTCCAACCGGGCTCGCCCCGGGCTCAATTTGAGCCGGGCCGGGCCGGGCTCGGGCTCCCTCTCAAAGAGGGGGCCCGATTAGGCCCTTGGCCCAGGCCGGCTTGAATTTAAAAGGCGGGATTTAATCCCCCCTAAATTGGCGGGATTTTATCCCGCCAGTTTTTGGCTTAGCCCGGTGTCGGGCTCAGGCTAGCCCAACGCCTGGCAACCGGCAAAAGTGGGGGCCCGGTAAGGGCCCCAAGCCCGGCCCTGGCCCGGGCCGGGCCTAGCCGGGCTTTTGCCGAGCCGGGCCCGGGCGGGCTTTCCGGGCCCGGTCTTTTTGCCCACCTTTTTGCTGAACATCATAAATTATGCGAACTATTTAATTTTATCTCTGTTTAATTTTTATTACTGTTTAGTTCTGCACCCTGTTTCACACAGCACTGCAAATACAGTTTCCAAGCAGTTTCATAATTTTTTCCACCACTGCAAAACAGTTGATTCCTGCACCACTGTTTCTCATCACTGCTTCCTGCACCGCCACAGCTTAGCCAAACAGACCCTAAATACAGGTTGTACAGTATTATTAAAATATTGGCCTTTTTACCTAAATCAAAAGCTAAGAGGTAAACTAAGAGCTAGAAGGTGGGAGAAGAGGTTCCAAGTTAGGGTGCCAATCAAGAGGAAGAAGAACAAGGAAGAGGAAAGAGAAGCGAGGATTCAAGCTTTCAAGCTCTATTAAGTACCTTCATCAACCATGCCTTCAAAAAAAACTACTATGGTAGCATGTTAAATAAGATTTGCCATTAATTCTAAATATAAGAATTACTTGCAAAAATCCTAAAATGTGATGATCAAAGCTTAGAAGTCAACTTCACTGCTAGATGAACCTACTGTTGCTCGATGATTACTAGTGGATGATCAAGCAGCTTTCTCAGCTACGCCTTTATCATTTTGTTCAACACTCGACTATTTGAACTTATAGAATTTGATCCCTTTCTAAAATCATGAAGGAAGCTCCTCAAAATGGGAGTAATCTAAAAATGAGGGATACAAGCCAATGGGAGAAGATAAATACATCCTTACCATTTCAAATCTGAAACAACTTCTACACAAAGTCCACTGGAATAGCTAACAAGCCAATCCAATTCTGAAATAGACACTTATGCACGACCCAATCCCACAAGTCTAAAGTTAAATTCAACACAAGTCTAGGAATGGACTTGTTGGAGAACAAGGCACAAAGATTGATTGCAGAGTCAAGAGGTGTAGCAAGGTTCCAGGTGACAGAGCTAATGAAGTTCAAAGGATTGAGCGAAGTAATGACGATGAAGATCTCTTTGGTGTACTTTCATGCCTTCATTTCTTGGAATGGCTGATTGGCCTCTACTTAGGTTGGCTATCCTCTCCTTAATCGGTATAATCTCTGAACCTGTAAAACCTATTGAGCGGGTTTCTCTCAAATTCAGTGGTATATAATGAATATTACATTTTTAACTCAGTATAATAAAAATATTTATAGTGATATTAATACTCTAATTTATATGATTAAACTAGCAACTGTTTGTGGGGTGCCCCATGCACCGATGATAATAGTACTCATCATCGTTCATGAAATTTTGTTTCACCAAATACAAAAATGAGGACAATGTGCGACGTTGTGTATTGCTGTTATCAACATGCACATGGATCATGTGCACGATTGCTCATGTATGTGTGTGTATATGCATATATATATATATATATATATATATATATATCTATCCGTGTGTGTGTGTGTGAATGTGCATATATATATATATATCTGTGTGTGTGTGTGATTAGAAAACTCCCCTCCAACTTTGTATAATTACAAGGACCTCCTCTCTATCTTTCAAAATTACCAAAACCTCCCATCTAAGTTACATTATCGACATATGCAAATAAACAAAAAACCTGGAGACGCTCCATGGGGTTTCTTTGTACATGTATGTTAACACTTAACAACATAAACTTAGAGGCGAGCTATTGGTAAGTTTGAAAGATAGATGGGATAATTCTGTCATTATGCAAAGTTGGAGATCCCAGCTAATGACCCTTTATAGATATATAGGACAAGTTTGAGGTCATATCTTCAATCAATCAGTTATATTTGCACTATCTACGGTCAGTCTTTTGTAAGCTTCTGTTACGGGCTTGCCGAAGAACCTCAGTAGGATTGTTGGAGGATATCCGAAGATGAAGATGATGGAGGCAAAGGATACCGTGGAGTCGGAATCGCGGTTGGCTAGGTGGGGTGTGCTGTGTGAGAGAGAGAGAGAGAGAGAGAGAGAGAGAGAAAGAGCTACCAATATCTAATAACAAGACAAGGGATTCAATTAACTTCTTGGATACCATTCCAAGACCCAAGGGGTCTCTTAAATAGACTTACAAGGGGGATGAACACAAATAATATACATAAATATAAATAAGTCCTAACATTTGGCCTTAAAAAGTGTGACATAAAAAACAATC
Organism: Platanthera zijinensis; assembly: GCA_039513925.1. Classification (NCBI taxonomy): domain Eukaryota; kingdom Viridiplantae; phylum Streptophyta; class Magnoliopsida; order Asparagales; family Orchidaceae; genus Platanthera; species Platanthera zijinensis. Next base: position 176,680,436 of record CM077089.1, on the reverse strand, counting down.
AATAATATAGAAGGATAATAAGAATTAGGCCTGAGACCTATAACATTCTCCCTTTCCATGTTTTCAAGCTTGCCCTTAAGCTCGAGCTTGGCCTGGTTGGTGTGATCTTTGAGATCCTTAACTTTGCGCCAAAACAATCCCTTGTAGCGGAAGGTTAGAGCAAATGTGTCATGGGATGAGAGCTCATGTTGTGCGCACAGATGTCACGACATATAATATTGTTGTTAAAGGGGCTTCGAGGAGTGGGGCGGTTGGTAGTCACAAGATGATGACTGTGACGATTGTGGGCGCGCGAGGTTGACCACTTATCCTGTGGAACATGGAACATGATGATCGTACATGGTGGAGCCAATAGGGTGGTACACGCAAATGGAGAGGAGCTCAGATCCAAAAGAGGTTGTGGCATGAACAGAGGACGCTGAATGGAGTCGGTAGAGTCTGGGGCAGTGCAGGGATTATTGGGAGTGTGACAGGACCTGCAGGGCCCCATGACATCTCGGTGTCTTGGTTTTTGAAGTCAAACTATTGTCGTAGGTATCATACATCTCTAATGGCAGTTGGTTCATCGTCCCTTCTTGTCGTTGTGTGGCCCCGAGGTGTTTCCCTGTTACGATTTAGATATTTTCCCGGGAGGAATCCGACAAGAGAAGGGGGCTGGCGGTGGTGAGCGAGAAGAAAGGTGGAAGAATAATGAGGAAACTTAGGGAACAACCCTAAAATCTTTCATACATCCAAGATAAAAAACTCATAAAGTCCCCCCCTTATAAAGATGATGGAGGGCACATGTTACATCACACGTAATAAGATAACACATTTAATATAATTAATGTTAATTAATAGTCATAAATTAATATTAACCAATTAATTAACACTAATTAATTGCCAAATCATGGTGGCCTCCATATGCGATCTCCGATGGTCTTGAAGAGTAGTCGCTCCGGCGAATGTGTGAGGGTAATATAATTTCTGGTGGTCTCGAGTAGCCGCTCCGGCGAACGCGTGAGGGTAACATACCATCGCCCTTGAAAATCGTCCTCGCTCTTAAGTTCGAGTGGTAATAATTTGACGGGATTGGTGGTAGTGACGAGGAAACAGTGGCAAAAAAAATGAAAAAGGAGGGGTGAAATTGGAAGAGAAATGAGAAAGTGTATGGTGGAGAAATGTTGGCAGCTAGTGTGGGGTTTAAAGAAGAGAGAGGAGAGATGATGTGGGATGTGATGGCGTTTAGTGGAGGGAAAATTCGGTTTGGGGCCAAAAAAATTGGCAGGTGGCGGGATGGAGGAGGAAAAAGAAAAGAAAGAAGCATTGATTGGTAGGGTTTGGATTTTTGTGGAGAAAAGTAAAGTTGGCAGCTGGCAGTATGGGAGAAAGAAGCTCCAATCAGGGGTGGGGTTGAGGGATGGTGTGATTTTAGGTGTTATTGATGGGTGATGGCAGCTAAGAAAAAGAAAAGAAAAAAAGAAATTGATGTGGCAAGACAATAAAGGAGGAGAGGTGGCCTTGGCAGCTAGTGGAGATGGGGTCATTGCGGGTTCCAAGGGAAAAGACAGCAAAACAGAGGATGTGCGACTCAAGGAGCGGGAGTGCAGCCGAGCGGGAGGCTGATTTATGCACGCAGCGGAAGAGGAAAAAGGCATGCAAGTAAAATCGTGGTTGCGACGAGGAGGAGGTTACGAGCCCGACGCGTAGGTCCTTGGAGGTGGACGTCTGGCTGGAGAGATAGATCAGAGCGCATCGTCGATGGAGTAGGAGGCGGCGGTAGTGCTGGAGGTGGAGCATGGTGGTTGTGGAACGACAGAGGGCATTGGTGCCGAGCGTCTGGCCCCGTCATAGGGGGCGATGGTCAGACTGGTGGCTCCGAAAGTTTGAGCGGGAACGGGTGCCTCACATCAAAGACGGCATCGGCGTTGCTGGATCACGATCCCCGGTTGGCTGCTTTGGAGACAGAAGCGTCGTCGGCCGGCTGGAGTCGATGATGGAAGAGAAGGACTGGCGGCTCCGAACGCTTGTTGGAAGTGACGATGGACAGTGGATTGAGGAGGATTGACGAGGCTGGCAGGTTGATGCTGGACGAGTGGGAGGGAGCCTTCGATTGCTGTTGTAGGGTCATGGGGGGGGGGGGCAATGTCGAGGGAGCTGAGGGCAGGTGATGGTGCTGGCAGCGAAAGAACAGAACATACCGCTGGAGGGATCCGATCGAGCTCGTCGAGTTGATCGAGCTTGGCGTGGATGCGATGCGCCATGTCGAGGTTGTTTGCGAGCTTATTGGTTTACTGATCAAGGCGCGCACAGACGGAGATGGCGGTGAGGCGGGTGTCCATCGTGGCTTGATCCCCGACGGCTTGGAATGAGCGGACGGGGGTGGCGGGTCGGATCATTGTTACGATTAAGATATTTTCTCGGGAGGAATCCGACAAGAGAAGGGGGCCGGCGGTGGTGAGTGAGAAAAAAAAGGAAGAATAAAGAGGAAATTTAGGGAGCAACCCTACAATCTTTCATATATCCAATATAAAAAAAGGGAATTGTTAAAAGCACCGCACTTTTGGCTAATCGCACCGCATTGTTAAAAGCACCGCAGTTTTTCACATTTTGTTAAAAGCACCGCACATTGTTATCCGCACCGCAACTGAGATAAACGCACCGCACTTAACATATGAATTAAAATATGTTCTCATTGAATTACTACATTAATATAAACTCAATAGAGAAAATATTTGATACAAAAAATCATCAAATGTGTTGTCCAATTTGTTGTGGTCTTCATGTCCTATAAAGAACAAGGAAAGAAATTTTAAATCAACATTCAAGTTGTATAATAAAAAGAAAAAGTTGATTAAAAAAAAATTCTTACCAAAATGACAATATTTGATACCAAAAAACATGAAGTCTTCTCTTCAAAAATTTGTGAACTTCATCTTCCTACATAATTCAATCAAAAAGTTAACAAGTCAATTTTATAAAGTTAAAAATAATAATAATATAAAGTAAGTTTTACTAACCGTTGTTAGAAGTCCTCTAAACCGATAACCGAAGTGTTCTTTATACTTGTCGGTGGAAGGATTATCCGCGACATATATGCGGATTCCCACGGTTGTGCAAACTCCTCGTGAAACCTTCTCCATGGCGAGAATAATGGTGGCAATGGACAATTGTCACGCAGAGTTAGCGCCACGAAATGATTCCCATTTATGAATCCAATGGAAATTAGTTTAGGCTCCGTCGGTGGAATCGAATGCAGTGGAAGAAATGTAAAACACTGATCACGTGATAGCTGAACTACGACAACATTATAGAATGATGCAATTACCAAACCCATATCAGGAAGTGACATCCATTTTTCAACTGGTGCGGGTGTAATTGAGCAATCAAGAGAATCGATGAGTTGTTGTCGTCTATTTGTGCCGTAGACATGATCATATAATGTTGCATGATTTAAAATTTCATATTGCAGATTATTCCTTACTTGCATCCAATCCTTACCCAAATTCAAGCCTTGACTTATAGCCCGAAATCCACAGTGGCCATCTCCTTGCACATCAACGACATCTATAATGTGTTTGGAGAATAGAGAAGGCAATTGTTCGCGAACAAAAGAACTCATAAATAGGTTCCCATCTTGAGAATGAGTTCTTAGTTGATATGTTGCTCTCTTTCGAGCATTCAATTTGGCTACTTTCTTCATCTTGTTTTCTTCGGATTGTGAACCTTCCATAGCAAGAACATGTTCAAAATAGGAATGATCGCGTTTTGTGGATTTCGTGTCATCCTGAAATTTTTTATAACTCCCTTTTGGTCTTCCTTTTAGACGCATCGACACCAAAGGCTCAACTGTTTTGCTACATGAAGGATCAACAAATTCTCGGAGTTTTCTTTTCATTGCTTTTTTTTGTTGAAAACTTGACTCCGTAAACTTTTTAAGAATGGCTTCAACTTCGTTGTTAATATCAATGTCCACTTTTTCTTTTTTCTCTCCTTCTTGTAATGTCAATTGCTTCCAATGTACATTTACCAACCATAGAGGAAGCGATTTTGATTGCAATATGTACGGTAACAGCTCGTGTGAGCACGGCAAACCCATTGTAAACCTCTTTCTATGTGTACAGTTTTGAGAACCTTTGAGTAATATTTCCTCTTCCTTTTTAATGAACTCAAGTGCCTTCAGAGAACAATTTCCAAGTAAATCTGCGTACAGAAATCCGCTAAAATCTTTATTTACCTGTATGCAGCTCTGACCAAAGGACCTTTTAATGTCCGTATGTTGGATATTGATCATTTGATCAAACGTCTTCCATATGGTGGTCAAATTACCAATACTAACTTCAAGAAATTTTTTTAACATACTATGCCCACTCTCTACCCTGTTTGTAGTTGTACTACCTAAATGTAGAAATTTGTCAACCCATGCAGAAACAAAATATTCCTTGTATGGATCAACCCATGAAGACGTAACATACCCCAATGCATCTTTGTAATCGGAAGCAAAATCGGCCAATAATGTGTTGTATTTCATAGTGAAATCATTTACCGTAGGTGCATCAATTAAACCTTGCCATGCACGCATAAAGCGATCAAATTCTTTACCTTTGCTAAAATATTTTTTACAATTGGCCAACACATTCCTGTTAATGTGAATCTGACACAATATATTTTTGGCACTCGGAAATGTAGCTTTGATAGCATTTATAAGGGCGAGTTCTCTATCCGTAACAAACACAACCGGTGTTGATAATGGTTCAAACAATGATTGAAAACATTCAAGTGCCCATCTATAACTACTTTCGGTTTCATCGGACATGAAACAAAAACATGAGAAAAATGACTGATATGTTGAAGTCACACCTACTATACATAATAATGGCATGCGATATCGGTTTGTCTTGTAGGTGCAATCAAGTTGAAAAACAGTCGGAAACATGTTACTCAATTTGATGGAGACAGGATGAGCAAAAAATAAACTTTGCAGACGGTCGGTACTATCAACAATGCGGTTGAAGCTGACATAGCCCTCCAACATGATACTCTTATATAGGAATTGTATTGGTGTACCTCCGGCTAACTCCTTTTTGTGTAGCCATACTCGTTCGTTATAAATAGTTCTTATGACTGTTTTGTTCGTAGAACTATTTTTTTTAACCGCGGCTAAAATCTTCCTTGGTTTTACTCCTGAAGCATACATATCCTCCACTATCTTAGCTTCCTCCTTCTCCAATCGCCCAACATATGCGTGCGCCTCCAAGTGAACAAGGTCATGATTATGCAAACCACAAATAACCGTTACCTTCCACTCATCTACATGTGCTTCCTTTTTTCCGGAAATAGAAAACGGGCAACCACATCTTTTGCTTGATGATTTCCGAATGCCCTTCTTTACAAAATCTTTCTTATTTTGATTATCGCGCTGATGACCACCTCTATCACAGCCTAAGAGAACACGGGGTGTGAGCCGACCAACTAGCTTATCTGAACGTGTAATAGTGATAACAAAACCCAAATGTCTTGCGATTTTCTGGCCCCACTCAATCAATGCCTCTCTTGTAGGGAATACTTGATCCGTTGCAAAATGAGAACCCATATCCACTTCACTAACTTTTGGGATCTCTTCATAAGGGGAAATTTCAAGAGAAATATCCATACTAGTACCCTCCATATACTGCAAAGATCTTTAAATTTATTACAAAAAAAAACATTCAAACATTCTACAATACGAAGGAAGAATAATAACGGCAAAAAACTAAACTTTTAACACAAGTGGTACCCTCTCATCTGACCTTACCATGGAAATAGATAGCAATGATAAAGCATTGGCTTGTTAATTTGACAAATTAAACCATCCAACTATATTTTTAACACATTAAATCAAGGTGAGCAGTAGAGCTACAGAAGAACATGACGACAAAGGAATGGGGGCAGTGAATTTACCTGAGTACACTACAGGATACAAAGTATAAAATTGATGGATTTAAACTAATAAATAAATTTACAACTGTACAGAAAGTGGAGAACTGGTTGAGGTTATGAAATTGCATCATAGCTTCTGTTTATACACTAATAATTTACATATATTCCCTTAAAAAAATTCCATAGCCATGTCTAATCTGTGCATACAATCATCAATTGTTCTTTTTAGGGATTTTTAACACAACCTAAATGCACAGACTAGAGACTGAGAGAGATGCAGGAGGCTTAGCTTACCAGCGACGTGCACAAGCAGTTGCCGGAGTGCAGGAGATAGGGCCGGCGGCGTGCAGGAGGCGGGAAAAGGGCGTGCCGGCGTCGTGAAGAACAGGGCGGACGACAGAAAGCGTACCGGCGTCGTGAAGAACAGGGCGGATGGCTACCTCCGTCGGCGGCGGGAACAGGGTGGTCGTCGACGGCGATAGAGGAGCGTCGGCGTCGGGAAACTCGTCGACGGCGGTGTCGTGTGGGAATCGGCCGACAGGAAATCGCGGAATTAGGGTTTGCGGACTGTTGCGGTGCGAGAATGAGCGAGTGCGGCTAAATTTTGAGAGCTGTAGATTTTAAGGATTAAAATACCTAAATGCGGTGCGATTAGCCAAAAGTGTGGTGCTTTTAACAATTCCCATAAAAAAACTCATAAACTCCCCTTATAAAGATGAGGGAGGGCACATGCTACGACACACATAATAAGATAACACATTTAATATAATTAATGCTAATTAATAGTTATTAATTAATATTAATTAGTAATAATAATTAATATTAACCAATTAATTAACACTAATTAATTGTCAAATAATGGTGGTCTCCATATGCGATCTTCGGTGGTCCTGACGAGTTGTCGCTCCGGCGAATGCGTAGGGTAACATAATCTCTGGTGGTCTCGAGAAGTAGCCACTCCGACGAACGTGTGAGGGTAACATTCCCATGCTTCTCTAAAAAGCACAATTATTTGTGTGTCAAGTATTTGGAAGCTGGTGTTGGCTCCATGATTGTTGCAAGGGACCGAGGTAGTTTAAAAATAATCAATTACCTAGTTAGTAATTTGATGGAGATCGTCATCAGACTATGGGTTGGCGGTCGGCGGTCGGCGGGGCCCACTTCTGTATATTCGTATAGGCAATGTTTTAAATATCAGATTTCAACGACATATCAGATTGAGTTTTTAAATGTTGAATGTCGGAAGTCGGAGACCTGTCAGAGATATTTTAAAATATCGGATTTTCATATCTTATAAATAAACTTTTATACTAACTATAATTATATGCTATAAAAATAAAAAATATAACAAATAGATAAAAAATGAGTCATTTATATAAAATAAAATCGAATAGTATCTAGGTTAAAATATTATTAACAAATACAAAGTGATACATTGTAAAATATATTTAATAGTATACAATAATTTTATTTTGATAACACTAAGTTTATTGCAAATAAAAAAAATTAAAAGTTAATTTTTTTTTATTGATTATAAGTCTTTTCAATCATTCAAATTTATATAAAAAACATACAAACAATCAATTAATAAATATATTAAATGTTTTCATATTTTTTGTAATATGAAATTAAAAAAATGTAAAAACAATTATACAATGTTAGTTGTAATAATAAAATGTTAAAAAAATCGAAACAATAAGTCTAATCCATTTAAACATACATAATTTATATATGCGATTTAAATATATTTTGCTAGTCTGCAAATATAACATAAAACATCCGTGTTATAACATAAAACATCAGTGTCGGCCAATATATCGGGAAAAATCGGACTTATCGGCCTATATTTTACAAAAGGACATAACCTATTTATTTTAGAAAAACATATCGTTTTGTTTTAAAAAATGACATGTCGGGAGATATGTCGGACATGTTGGAGGACATTTAAAACAATGCGCATAGGAGGCGATGATCTGATCGGCGACTCGAGACCGTGAGCGCGCTCGACTCATTGTGCTATTATTTTTATGTACTTTCTTTTGGATTTGTTTTTTGTGTTTTAGGGCCTCGGGCGTGACGACCAATCATTGTTATTCACGTCTGGTGCCCAACCGCTCCCTCTTGTTATAAATTGGGGCGGGTGTTGTAGTTTAGACTCATTGCTTGTATTGTGAGAGACTCCAGGCCGACAATCCGATCGTGGTGCGACACCGTGAGACCCCGGGGTGCGACGTCCCGATTCATTTATCATTATTTTGTTTTCCAGACACTATTGTCGTGAACTACCGCCCCTTAATTCACGATTCCCTCTCTTAAACCACTGTACACTTTTCATTACCTCCATTATTCATCATCTCTCCCCACGCCCTCTCAATCCCATCCCCTCAACTTTCAATTTTCATGTAACCTTCACTCCCTAGCCGCACGATCCCGTCCATTCATCGTCTTCCTCCTCCCTCCCGCATGCCTGCACTCGCTAGTCACGACGCCTCTCCTGTATTGTGGTTCCTCTGGTAAGCCACGACAACAACTCCTCCCTCGTTTCCCACATTGCTTCCTTCTCCGCCACTGTCCCTGCCGTGCCTCCTTCCTGCAAACCGTAGACAGTAACCTCATTCTTCAGTTTCCATTCCCGCGCCTCTATTCTCCTTGAATCTTGTCGACCATACTCCTTTGTCACCATCTCTGCCCTGTCATGGAGCCACCCTTAGGCGACCTAAACCTCGCTATATCTCCCAAACTCCACCGCAACTCTAGCCTTCAGGTACCCTGCCTACTGCGCGATCCAGACCTCAGAGATCCTGTAACTCACTCTTCCATTCTGTTTGGCACATCCAGTACTCATATATATTCATACTAATCCAATCCTTCATTTGGTGCCCCCTCTACTTCAACACACTATTAATCTGCCGCAAATCTCCACGTTCACACTTCCTCTCATCCCCATTAGGGTTAGGCATAGTTTATCTCTTCACAGTCATCGTTGCATTCTTTTTGAGGAGCCACACCCGTCGCCATCACCAGATCCCTTTTTCTATGTGAGTATTATCGTATCGTGCTTATTTCTTCGTATATTGAATATTGGAAAACATTACATATTTGTTGGGTGCGTCGATGCATTAGCATAATTGTGTCATTAAATTCTTTATCTTATAAACCTAATTCGTGGAGTTTGTGGTAGAATGCACTTTGTGAGCAATCTAGCGTGGTTTACTTGCGTATCGGAAAATTAATGTTCGCCCTGTGTTAATTTGTCTCATTTATAAAAATATCACTGCAAATTTTATTAATTTTTTTTAAAAATAAACCATTTGCATTTTATTCACTTTTATTTGAGTCCACCTTGCATCGTTAGCACTTAGGGTCGCATTAGTGTCGGCACACCCTTGTTACACGACCTACCTTGCTTCATAATTAAATAAAGTAATTCAACCCTTCTCCTTTTTTAATAAATCAATGAAGTAATGATTAATTAATCAATTAATTGATTAAGCAAAAAAAATGAGCAATGAATGCTGAGACGTGCTTGTGTCTCAGAGGGAGGCTCGAGGAAGGTAATTTATTGGTTGATGCGTGAGGCTCGAAACAGAAGAACTAGATGGAGGGTTGTGGCTCGAGAAAGGGGAAGCCTCGTGGCTTCGGGGTGCGCTGGGGAGGAGCGGGGATGTTGGAGAAGCTTGGCGCAAGAGGCTGGATGAGGATGGGGGACGACGGAATCCTTGCGATGGCAGTATGATCAACGGATGGAAATGACCGGGCAGCAGCCTTGGTGTCGACGACGTGCGTATGTTGAAGCCAAAATAGCAGGTGTGGTGTTGCAGCAGGCGCAGGGAGGATTGCCGGAGGATGGCCGGAGGCAGGATGAAGGAAGCGGACAATACCGTGGAACCGGAACCGCGACTGTCTAGGCCGGGTGTGCTCGGAGAGAGATAGCTACCAATATATCATTACAAGGCAAGCGAATATATTAACTTCTTAGTACCATTCCAAGAACCAAGGGATCTCTTAAATAGCTTTACAAGGGGGATAAACAATACAGATATGTAAATAAGTCCTAACACTTGAATTTAATAATGCGACATAAAAGACAATCAATAATAATAAAAGGATAACAAGAACTAGGTCTGAGGCCCATAACAACTTCCCAAAGATCACACTTGAATTAATGATTTTGAGACCACTAGAATGTGTCTTTATAACAACGCAGCTAGTCCTTTTCCTTCAGTAACTTTGCTCGATTTGTAAGATAACCATGGGTAACTGATGTTCATTATTTTAAAAAAGAAGAAACTGTTCATAGTCCAAATTTGTAAGTAGCTCTTCTTCTTAATTTTATATTTTATATTTCATGTTATTTACTTCATCTTTCATCTTTGTATGCAGCTCGGGGAGCTAAAACTAGGAGAGCTTCTTGACACACCTCCACCAGGCTTAGATGAAGCTATTGCAATATCAAAGGTTGGAAGTCAATATAATTATGTGGTTATTTTCAACTGTTTAATCATTTTTTTTGTAGTTTCTCTCCCTTCCTAATGGAACTCTCTCATGCAGGTCATGCAATTTCTTGAATCACAAGAATACAGCATATTTAGACGCATAGTTTTTGATACTGCTCCCACTGTAAGCAAATACCCTAATTCCATCTTCAAAGTTTAATACATTGCCACTCACAATTCCTTGTCATAATTTGCTAGGGCCATACTCTTAGACTTTTGTCTCTGCCAGATTTCTTAGATGCATCCATCGGAAAGATTTTGAAGGTATTTTTTTAAAAAATTTCTTTGTTCTGAAGTTCTATGAATAAGTCTCTCTTTTGCTTGTTTAAATTCAAATCATTTGTCCGTAAATCTTGTTACTTGCTTTTTGACAGCACGCTGCTATATGATTTGAGGTCTTCTATAAGAAATATCAGAAGTTTGTTTTCTATATTTGGTTCTGATACAAACTAGGTATTAGATTACGAACGAAGTATTACAATCGAGAAGAATGGCTATGAGAGGAGTATTACTCACAATTCCAAGTCGAAGTATTACTTGCTTTTTGCGCGCAATCGTAACAATGCCGGCGTTTGAAAAAACTGCCTTGGCCTCAAGGCAGTGGTCAGTGAGCTGACGGCGGACGGTCCGTGGTGGCAACAGTGCCTGAGGGGCCGACCTCCCAGGGGTTCTCGAGGGACGGAAGTCCTCCCAATTGACTTTCGGGTCACAGTCGCCGATGATGGCGTGGAACTCTTTGACGGCGCAAACGTGCGCATGGGAGTATGGCTGGCGGCAACGGAAGCACAGGCCCCTGCTGCGAAGGTCATTGTAGTCGCTGTTGGAGAGGCGCTGGGGCGGAGGGCGTCTAGGGCGCTGATCCCCATGTCCTGGTCGTGGCGGGGCTGCCGGTGGTCGACCCTGCAGAAGGCCCGCCAGCGGAACGGGTGGCCGAGGGTAGATGTCGGCCTCGACCAAGCGGGCCAAGTCGAGAGCATCAGAGATCGTCTGCGGATTGTGCGTGCAGAGGCGGGATAGGATAGTGGGGAGGAGGCCTTGCATGAAAAGGCAAGGTAGTGATCCGACGGAAGGCCCAAAACTTGGGTCACCAACGTATGTAACAAACTTATCAATGTATTCCTCCAAGGAGGCCGATTGCCGCACGCCGCACAGACGCTCGATAGTGGAGCCGGTGTAGCGGAAGTCGTAACGGCCAATCATTTCTTGCTTCAAATCTGCCCAAGCAAGGGCGGGGTTGGACTGGAGGAGCCAACGAGCCCAATGAAAAGCCGAGCCATCCAATCCGACTAATACGTGGGCGACTTTGTCCTGCTCAAGAGTGGAGTGTAGGTTGAAGTATTGTTCCGCCTTGACGATCCACCCCATCGGGTCTACGCCCGTGAAGGACGGAATGTCGAGAGAGAAGGCGGGGAAACTTTCCAGGGGCAGCGGTAGCGGAGTAGCCGACAGAGTGTTAACCGCCGGGGGTCGCCCTAAGATAGACGTCGCGACGGAGGATTTCCGCCGCAGAGGCAGAGGCCGGCGCGACCAGGGAGTCCAGGCGAGTTAGGATGGCGAAAAGGGAGGAGTGGAGAGAGGCGATGGCTTGGTCCTGTGCGTCGAAGCGACGGGCGATGGTCGTTGTCCATGGGGTCGGCGGGATTGTCGGGATGCAGCCGGGTTGAGCGGGTCATGGACGGCCAACGATAGCGAGGGCGATGCAGGAGCAAGGCGATGTCGCGGGAGGCGAGCGACGCGGAAGGCGATGCGGGACTGGGCAACGCGGGCGAGCGGGGCTGAGTGACGCGGGCGAAGCGCGACTGAGCGACGCAGTCCATGTCGCGGGAACTGGGGCGACGCAGTCGATGTAGGACGGGGACGACGCGGCGATGCGGAAACCGACCGATATTGAACAGGGCGAGGCCGAGCTAGGGCGTCTCCGACGGCGTTGTGGCTAGCGGAGCGGCAGGTCAGACCAAATGATACAAACTAGGTATTAGATTACGAACGAAGTATTACAATCGAGAAGAATTGCTATGGGAGGAGGGAGCCGGAGGAGGGGAGGAGACGAAGGGGATGAGAAGAGGGAGAAGATAGTTAGGGAGCAACCCTAAATTCCCAACATCCAAAAGCATACCCAAAATAAGATAGTCTCCCCCTCTTATAAACATGAGGGAGTGCGGACAACAAAAATAATTAATGCTGAAATTAAGATAACGAGCCGGCGTGCGCGCAATCGTAACAGGTTCCTATGGTTTTCGTCATATATACCATATAGAAGAGTTAATATTGCAAAATAAGATGCACTTGTAATAATTTTTCAAACAATCACGCCCAGCAAAACAAGTATATGTTTGATAAAATGATGACAGATACAAACTTGTACTGCGGTGTGATGCGTCCTTGTTGTCTACTTCATTAGCCTTGACTGCCACGTTCTATGAACTTTCTTATTTCGCCTTCCACGAGGAAATCAAAAGAGAGAAAGGGCATCTATAATACAAAAGTCGTTGATGGGGATCGACCGCATGTTCGTGATCGGAGGAGATCGAGCCATCATGTGGCGGGACCTGCTTTTGCAGATTTGCCATTGATTCGTTGATCGGATCGGTAATCCGAGACCGCGGCGCGTCTAGAGCGTTCGTTTTCATTTTACATGTATTTTTAATAGTTCTTTGGAGTTGTATTTTATATTTTAGGACACCGGGCATAACGGACGATCGTAGCCGTTCACGCCGGGTGCACAACCGCCCCCTCTTGTTATAAATAGGGGCGGATGTCTAGGTTTTCAGTCATTGCTAAGTTTGTGAGAGAATCCAGATTTCGGTGATCATTTGTGGTGCGACGCTGGCGAGCCCGGGGTGCAACGTCCCGATTCAATTTTCAGTTTTTATTTTTATTTTGTTCTTGTCACTGTTTTCGTGTATCTTCTCCCGTGAAACATCCCACAACCCACGATCTCCATTCAGAGAAGGAGAAAACCGCCCATCCTTCACTGTTTCTATTCCTCCTGTCTTGTCGGGAATGAGGCAGACTCATGCCTCCCCCTTCACTCGTCGTTCTCCCTGCTACACCCTTGCCGAACACACCAGTATCAGCGACGACTCCTACAGGTGAAGCTGCTCGGTTCCAGATCTTCTACCCCTGTTCTGTCTTCTCGCCAGGAGCCGCACGAGGCCGCTTCTCCCCCTTCCTGCAGAGTCACCGATACTTCCCAAATTCCTCCCTAACCACTTTCTACCGCCCACGTGATTTCCTCTCCGGCTAACTCCCTGCGTCTTCTTCTTCTCCGTGCAAGTTCTCAACCCTGTCGTGGATTTCCAGCAACAACATTTCGCCATTTTACTGTTTCTCTTTCAGGGGTATTGAACTCCAGCCTCCCCTTGCGTCAAGTCCTCAGTATTTCCCTCTCCCTTTGTCGTCTCTTTCAGGAAATCCTGTCCAACTCTGCCTCGGCCAAAGACGCACCTCCAAGTCTCGTTCCAGCCTAGGTAAGTGTCGACCAGTCTTTGTTTCAAGGAGGGATATATCTCCAGGCTCGATTCCCATCTGGAAAACCCATATCCTGTCTTTATCCAGTCTTACCAAGCCTGTTATTTCCAGCCCAATAAGAGCTTTTCCACTCTGTTCTCTCTTTTCACTTCAAAGCCACAAACCACCAAATCCGCGCCTCTCCTCATTACCTATCAGGGTTGGAAACATTTTACCCCATCATAACCACTACATTCATCTACCATCACCGGATTCCTCCTGCCTTGTGAGTATCAATTAATGTGTTATGTTATTTTGTATTAAAATGTTGATGAATTTGTTGTATCTGTTTAGGTTTTGAAAATTGTTTGTGCTATTGTTCTATTTTCTTTTAAATTCTATATTTCATTTGTGCAAGTTGTAGTGGAAAGCACCACCTATGAAGAGAGCATGATTGTTTGCTTACACACGCGAAAATTATTGTGCACACTGTCTTGATTTGCTAACCGCGTATACTCATCGTTGCTACACTTTTGATTCCGGAAAATTTAATTGAAAACATGCACATCTCATTTAGGTTGAACTTCATTGCATTCATTCCGCACGCCCACTTAGGAATGCATTAGTGTGTCGGCACTTTCATTATTTTCACAGCCTCGTCCTGCGTCAGTCGTGGAGGCTCTATGCCACGAAATCCTACGGATGAAGGGACAAATGAATCATTACTTTTGGGTGCAGGCATCCCTTTACCATCCATCCCATTGTTCCTCTCTTAAGGTACTGTACCGTCTCTGACAGTATGTATGACTCAGGGCGAATCTATAGGAGGTGGAAAATCAGTGACCTAACCCTACATGCTATGCAAAGACCGACAGATTATGCCACAGTTAGATAATAAATAACATCTCATGCAGATAAATTCACAGCAGGATACAAATAATTAATTAGAGCTAAGCAAACTTAGACTTTTCTCTGCGTGGAGGGTCAAAGCTAGCGCGCGGCGAATAAATCCTACAAATTACAATAATTATCAAATAGACCACCACGATACACGATATCCCAAACTAATATAGTAACCAACCCAATAATAATGTCAAATCAAATAATCCAATACAACACGAGACTCACAAAAATAGTGGGCTGACCAAGACACTGAAGAATTCAGAGCGGGAATGCGTGGATCGGCAATCGAATGTGGAACCGGTGGTGTGAAAATAATGGAGGTGGCTATCCTCGGCGGTGGATGGTGGAATCGGACTGGAAATGGATAGATCCGGCCATGTACGAGTAGATCCAGGCAAGGGATGAGTGGATCCAGGTGAAGAAGGGTAGATTCGACAATAAATGGTCGGATTCGGGCTGAAAATCTCGGATCGGGGCTGATCCGGGTGGGGGGAAAGAATTAGGTTTGTGGCTCCACGTGTAGAGGGTGGCAGTGTGGGGCGGGTGGGGATTGTAGAGGGCTGCAACGGTGAAATTGAGAGGAGGGGAGGTCGGCGGACAAGGAGGCTAGGGTGTGGGAGGTGTACGATGGAGGGTAAGCCTGGAGGGTGGCAGTTAGGGTGGAGGGAGGTTGGATGACTGTGGGGTTCCAACAGGGTGGCGATTTAGAGGAGGGGAAGCATGAAGAGCCGGCGGGTGCAGGGAATTAGACGGCGCTGCGGAAGGAATAGGGGGTGGAAAACTTTTTAGGTGAATAGTGAATTTCATTTTTTGAATAGTGAAAATTCAAGGAAGAGAGGAATTCTGGACAGCAATATGTGGTTGCGTTTGGGAGGATTTGGGGGGCTGTGGGAGATTGTTCTGGAGGGGGAAAAGAGGCTTAGGGTTAGGGGTTATCTTGGCGAAGAAGATACAAGTCTAGGAGTCATCACCTAGGGTTCCACGGAGTCGGCACCGTGGCGGGATCGCGTGAATCCGAGAATACAATCTCCAAATTCGGCAATACCTTCAAAACCAGCCCCTACTCATCTATTTATAAGAAAACAAAGACTAGGGCTTTCCACCTTCAACGGATATGATTGGCCGGAGGCGGGGTTACTCAAAATACACTAAAATAAATAAAAAATAATAAAGTAGCATATGATTTTGACTCGCGACACCAATCCGAACACATCCATGGAGTCCGATCGTCGATCTGGGCACGCCATATATGGAAAGTCGCTAATTGGCTCTGAACAGGCCCTAAACTCGTACTCCACTGTAGGTCCTCGTCTATGCTCCGCATCAATCTCTCCGTCTTGAAAGAATTCATCTCTCGATGAATTGGGATTGAAATTCTCTCTATGAATGTCAGGTAAGACTCGAAGAGGTCCATCTGAGGTCGTCCAAGTGTCGTTAATGGAAGAGTGTCCTCGCCAATCAACTCCCACCGACTGAAAAACTGTCATCTCCAGTGAATGGAGACGGTTGTACTGAAGTCGAAGTCTAGGGGCGAATCGATCAAGCTCTGCTGCAATTTCTCAGGTGTCATCAACGTTTGTAGTAGGAATGTACTGGCGGAGTCTGGTCTCCGTGATGCTCTCAACGCTCAACTCACGAGTGGTGGATCCCGGTGCAATCGACAACGCCGTAGGTAGAACCAAAGAAGACGAGTCCTCATGTGGGTGAGTGTCAGAAGTGGGTGAGTAGTGGTGGCCATCAGACGTGTGTGGGCTATGAAGGTGGCAAGACAACAAAAATAGAGGTGTGGGCGGCTGGAAGCCCCCCTGCTTGTGTCCACATACTATCAAGGCTCGTAGTACGGCGTCATATTTTCAACACTAAATATCAGATGGATGTCTATACTTGCAGGGGTATCAAGATCATAAGTATTTGCTTCGATCCGTCTCATGATTATATAGGGATCCATTTGCCTAACGCTCAAGCTTTTAGCAAGTCTCGCACAGAGTCTCACAACGCAAATTCTCACTATCACCTGATCGCCTTCATGAAGTACCTGCTCTTGCCAATGAACATCCGCATGTGATTTACAAAATATATTATCATTATGGATTCTCAGTCGGACCGACTCATGCCACATATGCAAACGACGGACAAACAATTCAACAAACACATTCAAATGATGAAGAAACGACTCAACATACTCATGCAAATGATGCAAATGAAACATGGCTGACACGACATGCACTCTATGGGAAAAATCTAATAATGACCTGAAAATTTATCAAGGAAGGTAGCCTAACAGGAGGCTCTCTCGGTGGAGTGTAGAAAAACTCATCCCGTGTGAGACGAGTGCTCAGATGACCGTGAAAGGCATCTATACTCAAATACAAGCTCGTAAAGAGTCAAATGTTTCTCGGGAAACGTAGCACATTAGGGGGCTCACCAGTAGGTGTGTACGAAAAGTCATCGCAAATAAGATGACCACCTGAGTGAAAGTCGTGTACACCTACTAAGAGACGTGCCTCTTGAGTGTGGTGCGTGTTCTCGAAAAGAAAGAGCTCGTCTGGTGGGTCAGCAGGTGGTGCGTCCCAAAACTCATCGAGGTTGCGATGCGGCATAAGGTAGGCCCTCAAAATATGTGTATGCTCAAGCGTACTCAAGGAAGGCCCTACATACGTTTTGCTCCATGCAAGATCAATTCTTTGGGGGCAAGGCTATAGATGATGGCAAAAGAGACGTCAATAACTCAAAGCTCATAAACGAGTTCCTCACCCGAATCGCATCCTCATCAGGATGTGGCAGCTCATCGGGAGGCTCAATAGGGGGGTCATCGTAAAACTCGTCACTAGGGTCATGATCCTCCATGTGAGTACCATCGTAAGGGGTCGTCAGTCGTGTCCCCGTGAATGGCTGACATAGTCACTACGAGATCAACACCAGGCTCTGGGCTCTCAGTCGTGATGTGACTCCGGGTAATGACAATGTTAGAGCGATACAGACCTACACTCAAGATTGAATTTGTGAGTGCGGTGTCAGGAAATGGGTCTGTGGTTGAGGTGCTAACTAACCCGGTGTTCGGCAGAGGAGGAGGTGTGGGTGAGGGAAACAACACTACAAACTCAGTAGGTCGCTCGGGCTCACTCTCGGTTGGGGCCACAAGAGACGGGTCAGACACAAAAGAAAGGTCACTCGCTGGACTAAGTACCTCATTAGGGTGAAAGCAATCTGTATCAGGTATCACTTCAGTCATGTTTGATGGAACGATGATAGGCAAAGTGGTGTCCTCGGTGTGGGAGGAGCTCGTACTGCAGAGGTCAAGGTGTGAACCCCTTCGACCAGCTCTTGCGGATCTCAAAGACTTTTTATAATGAAGGGCGAACTGATATGTTTGCTCGAGAGACTTCGAGCTATGGTAAACTACCTTAGTACGTATGTCAGATCGAAGGCCAGCTGGAAATCGGGGAGTGGTTTTGGCTGGGTCCTCGCGGATACCACTTCTCACCACTAACTCATTAAAATGGTGCTTGTACTCAACGACAAACATGAATCCTTGCTGAAAGGAAAGTAATTGATCGAGCAAGCGAATCTGATACGACGAAGTCAGATACCTCTGACACAATATACGCTTCATGTCCACCCAATTAGTGATGCGATGTAGACGGTCTCACTCGCGGGTCCTCTCAACGCTAAACCAATATGCCCTCGCCTGATCTAAAAGTCTTAGTTTTGCAAACTTGATGTGACGCTCACCGAATACCTCAAAATGATCGAGATAATACTCCATATTCACGAGCCAATAACTGAAGAACTTTATATACCTTTCTATGAACTATAACATAGTAACTTGTATTCTTATATTGCTTTTTTTCACGGAACGAAAAATTCATGCCTGCTTTCCTTTCCTACTTCAGCTAAAACAGAAGATAACTTCGGCAACATCAGCCATTAAATCTGTCTTTGGACAGGAACAACAACGGGACGATTCTGTAAGTGTTTCATTTGAAAACCAGAATATGATTCCCAAAATTGTGAAAATTTGTTCTTCTTTTGTACAGTCAGATAAACTGGAGCAATTGAGAGAGAGAATGATCAAAGTGCGAGAGCTTTTTCGTGACACGGAATCGACTGAATTTGTTATTGTGACAATTCCGACGGTATGTACTATCTTGTTATCCTTTTCTATCAATGCTGTAGCCATTCCATGCAAGCTTATTTATATTTGAGCATTGAACAATTTATGGAAATGTGTAATTTTGCTGCATGGAAAATTTAGATTCATCATATTCAGTTTAGGTCATGGCAATAAGTGAATCATCCAGACTTTCTGCATCCCTGAAGAAAGAAAGTGTACCAGTGAAGAGGCTTATTGTCAATCAGGTTTTACCACCGTCTGCTTCAGATTGTAAGTTTTGTGCAGTGAAAAGAAAGGTAAAAGAGGTTTTTTGTTCTCTCTTTTCAGTTTTCACCCCCTTTAATGTTTAAATTCATGTCTTCAGTGGTTCTTTTCCATTTCAGTCATTAACTGCAAAATAAATAATCACTACACCACACTTCAATGCACTCAATTATATAATTTAAATCCAAACACTTAAAAAATGGAACAAACTAGAACTTTGTTACGGGCTTGCCATAGAACATCGATGGCATTGCCGGAGAGGTGGCCGAAGGTAGAGATGCACAGATACTATGGAGTTGGAACCGCGGCTGCCTAAACGGGGTGTGCTTGGAAAAAGAGAGAGAACGCTACCTCAATTTCTTTGCAAGATAAGAAGGTAGATTCTCATTCATAGATATCTTCATTCCAACATCACTTACCTTTAAATATGCTTACAAGATTCGTAATGACAATAAAAAACTATTAACTCCCAACAACTAATAATGACTTGAAAATTACTATTAGCATACAATTTGACATAGATTAAAGATAACTTAGACACGATGCCGCTAACAACAACTAGGCCCGAATCCTACTCATTGTTTCATGGTGTTATAATCTGATGCAACACATGAAATCACATCTTGCATTCCAAACTGGGGCTCGCAAGTGGCTATCAGGAGTGAGATAGGGTTTCATGAGCGGTGCATGGGGCGAGCAGGAAAGTGAAATGTAAATTGGATGGATGGCTTCAAGGGTCTCAGAAGCACAAAGGAGATGGGTTTGATCGAACGTTTATCAGGGGAGGTCTGGTTCAAGCGAACAGTTGAGATTAGCCCAATGCCTCATATACCTAGCCATTATGTTAGGCATTCATAAATCTTTTTAATATAGTATAAAACCGGGACATCCCCTCTAAGTTTAAAAAATTGCAGATTGCACCCCTCTTATTATTGAAATTACAAAAACTTTCTCTAAATGTTACAAAACATAACATTTACCTCCCTGGAGTTCAGATTTCATAACTTCCATGCACAAAAAACCCCCCTCGGAGTACATTTTCCGAGGGGAGGGGGGGGGGATTTGTGCATGAATTTTATGAAATCTGAACTTCAGAGGAGGTAAATGTTATGTTTTGTAACGTTCAGGGGAGGTTTTTGAATTTTCAATAATAAGAGGGGTGCAGTCTGTAATTATGCTAACTTTTCAGAGTAAGTTTGGCAATTAATCATGTGTGTGTGTGTGTGTATCAGTTGAGAAGGAAAACAACTAAAATTAAATTCATGAAAGGAGACTCCCCATACTTATATATGTAGGGGAGAAAAAATACAAAGACAATAATACCCTTATGGGTAAAATACAATAGAATAGAAATAAAAATGAATAAAAACGACTTGATTTCAACTCTCCCCCTCAAGTCGAACGGTAAATATTTGTCATTCCGAGCTTATGAGTATCATTAGTGAAGACATCAGATCCTAGACTCTTGGTGAAGATGTCAGCCAGCTGGTCTCTGGAGTGAACAAAGGGTGTGACCAAACTTCCTTTTTCAAGATGATCTTTGATGAAATGTCAATCCACCTCAACGTGCTTAGTCCTGTCATGCTGAACTGGATTGTGTGCTATGCTGATGGAAGCTTTGTTGTCACAGTACAGGGATATTGGAGCTTCCTCCTGAAGCCCCAAATCTTGTAATAGGGTACGCAACCACAGGCCTTCATAGAGGCCTTGAGACATCGCCCGGTACTCAGCCTCAACACTAGATCTGGCCACCACATTCTGTTTCTTACTACGCAATGTGACCAGATTTCCTCCAATGAAGGTGCAATAACCCGTTGTAGATTTTCGTTCATCGTGACATCCAACCCAGTCAACGTCAGTGAAAACATCGATCCGCAAATGATTGTTGTTAGAGAACATTAGCCCCCATTCTGGGGACTTCTTCAAATACCGGAGGACACGGTAAGCTGCCTCCTGATGTCTTACCCTTGGGGCATGCATGTACCTACTCAGGATCCCAACAACATATGTAATGTCGGGGCGAGTATGTGAGAGATATAAGAGCTTTCCCACCAATCTTTGATAACTGGAGGCATCTGTACGATCACCATTGCTATCCTCATCGATCTTATGGTTCTCCTCCATAGGGGTGTTTGCAGGAGCACAACCGAGCAGACTGGTCTCCGTTAGCAGGTCCAACACATACTTGCGTTGGGAGATAAAAATACCTTTGTCAGAACGGGTCACTTCAATTCCTAGGAAATAGCGTAGCCTTCCCAGGTCTTTCACTTCAAACTCAGCTGAGAGACGACCCTTCAACTTGGAGATTTCATCAGTGTCATTTCCTGTGATCACAATGTCATCAACATAGACAATCAGAACAATAATTTCCCTTCATTCCTCCTTACAAACAAAGTATGGTCCGAGTGTCCCTGCTTGTAGCCAAACTGGATCATGGTCTTGTGGAATCTACCGAATCATGCCCCCGGGTACTGCTTTAGCCCATACAAGTACTTCCATAGGCGACAGACAATGCCCTCTTGTCCCTTCCTCACAAAGCCTGGTGGAAAGACCATGTATACCTCTTCCTCGAGGTCACCGTGTAAGAACGCATTTTTGATGTCCAGTTGATGAAGCTCCCAATCTAAAATCACTGCACAAGATATGATCACACGTATAAAGTCCATCTTTGCAACAGGTGCAAAGGTCTCTTGGTAATTAATCCCCTGAATCTGGGTATAACCACGAGCAACCAACCGGGCCTTATATCGTTCGACTTTCCCATCCGGATTCTGCTTGACTGAGAAGACCCATCGTGAACCAATGGGTTTCTTGCCAGGAAACTGTGAGGTCTGTCAACTTGGCAAACATCATTATTCTTCCTTTCCAGCAAGACAATGACGTAGCTTTTCTCGTCCATTTGAACTTGTTCATTCAGATGTTTGGGGTCCTGCTCCTGTTAGGACTGTTGGTAGATGAAGTTTATATTTTATTACATTTGTTGATGATTTCTCTTAATGTACTTGGTTGTATCTCTTGAAAGAGCGTTCTGAACTTTATTCTGTGTTCACGACATTTTATAATGAGATACAAACTCAATTTTATAATGCTCGAGAATATCTTAGTCAACAATTTTTCGATTTTTGCATGCATCGGGGCATAGTTCATCAAACTAGTTGTCCCTACACGTCTCAGCAAAATGGGGTTGCTAAGCACAAAAATCAACATCTCCTAGATGTTACTCGCACTCTTCTCACACAGATGAATGTTCCTCGCTCGTATTAGGGATGCAAAATGGGGTTGCTTCATTCTTGTTATCTCATCAACCGTATTCCCTCATCAGTTCTTCAAGACCACACCTCATTCTCCATTTTACATCCAGGAGCTCAACATTTTTCTTTACCTCTCCATGTTTTGGCTGCACAACATTTGTGCATTATCCGTCTCCCGGTTGTGACACCTCGCTCGGTAAAGTGCGTCTTTCTGGGCTATTGTCCGACCCAAAATGTGTATCGGTGCTTTGATCCCCTGCTAAGGAAACAATTTGTTTCTGCTGAAGACATATTCTTCGAAGATGTCTTATTTTTCTCGAGTTTTTACTCTCTCTCCATCTGATTCTTCACCATTTCTTCCTATTGTTTCCACACCTATACCTACATGTGTTCCACCTTCTATGTCATTATCTTCTCCTCTTATATCAGTTCCTTTGTCTTCACTTCTATCTTTTGATTCTCTCTTGTCTTTGGAGTTGTTGCTGGCAGTTCTCGGGCCAGTAATCTGTCCAACGGATGGATCTACTATAGGAAACAAGTCAGATCTTGACCTTCATATTGCTCTACGAAAGGGATTTAGAACGTGCACTAAATATTCCATTCATGTTATTATGTCTTATGCTTGTATATCCCCAGCTGGAAGGAGATTTGCATTTGCTCTCTCAGAAAATGCTGTCCTGGTTAACTATCAGGAGGCTTTTGCTATTCCATATTGGAAAGCGGCAATGGATGAAGAAATGAAGCCCTTAACCAAAAGGGGTATTTGGACTCTTGTCCCTACACCTCTAGGTATGGATGTGGTTGGTTGCCGGTGGGTCTTTGTCATCAAATTTCAAACGTCTGGTGTAGACTTTTTTGATACATTCTCACCGGTTGCTTGTATCAGCACTATTCATGTTCTTTTCTCTGTTGCTGTTAATAGAGGTTGGGAGATGTGTCAGTTCGATGTGAAGAATGTCTTTCTGTATGGTGATCTACAAGAGGTGGTTTACATGGAGCAATCTCTTGGGTATGTTGCTCATGGAGTATGTAAGTTACAGAAGATAATTTATGGCCTCAAGCAAAGCCCCGGTGCTTGGTTCGAGAAGTTCAACAAGGTTGTCTCTCTTATTGGTTTCACTCGCAGTTCTGCTGATCACTCTCTTTTTATTCGCAAGACTACTAAAGAGTTTGTGGTTCTTGCTGTCTATGTGAATGATATTCTCTTTACTGGTGATGATAAAGAAAGAGTTGATCTAGTAAAGAGACATCTTCAGTAACATTTTGTTACAAAGAATATGTGCTCTCCTAAGTACTTCCTGAAAATAGAAATCTTGCGAAAACACAACTCTGTGGTGCTCTCACAATGGAATTATGCGCTAGATCTTTTGAAAGAAACTGGTCTTTTTGGGGCAAGACCTATTCGTTGTCCTATGACCGTTGGTGAGGACAAGAGTTTGATGAAAGATTCACCTCTTCTTTCAGATAGTACTATGTACAAGCGACTTGTGGACAAACTCATCTGTCTGACTGTTATCAGACCTGATATTTGTTATGCAGTAGGGAAAGTCAGTCAGTTTATGCAAACTCCCAGAGAGTGTCATCTTCGTTCCGCCTTGAAAATTCTGGAGTATGTGAAAGGGTCTCCAGGAAAGGGGTTATTGTTTCGAAAACATAATCATCTGAAAACTGAAACATATTCTGATGCTAGCTATGCTGACAATATAGAAGATAGAAAGTCTACCTCTGGTTTTTGCACTTTTGTGGGAGGAAATCTTGTCAGCTGAAAAAGCAAAAAAACAATCTGTTGTGTCACGGTCAAGTGCTGAAGCCGAGTATCGGAGCATGACATCAATCGCTTTCGAGTTGAAATGGTTGCGTGCCCTTATGCTTGACTTGGGAGAAATATATGATTATCCTTTACCTATATTTTGTGACAACCAGGCTGCTATACATATATCAAAAAATCAAGTTTTTCATGAAATGACAAACCACGTTGAAGTTGACTGTCACTTCATCAGAGAAGAAATTTTGAAGAATCAAATATGTACTTCATTCATCACTTCTTACAATAAGCTTGCAGACATCTTTACCAAACCAGTGTCCGATTCTCTTTCAGATGTCTGTGACAAGCTGGGCATGGTTGACATATATGCTCCAGCTTGAGGAAAAGTGTTAGATTTTATGGATCTTGGCGGGCTGGCTGTTTGGTCGGGCGGCCTGACAGTCAGGCGATTTGGTGCCTTAGTCCAAGCGGTCGGGAGGTTTGGCGGACTGACAACTTAGTACAAGCGGACTTGACGGACTGGCAGGTTAGCCTTGGCGGACTGGTTCCCGTTGTGTAGCGATCATGCTCTGATCTCGTTGTAGCGAACTTGGCGGACTGGAAGGTTAGCCTTGGCGGACTGGCAGGTTAGCCTTGGCGGACTGGTTCCCGTTGTTGCGGGCTGTCTCTGGCGGTCTGGTCAAAAGACTAGCCAGCTGTGTTGCGATCACGCTCTGATCTCGTTGTAGCGAACTTTGCGGACTTGCAGGTTAACCTTTGGCGGACTGGTTCCCGCTGTTGCGGTTTGTCTCTGACATTCTAGCCAGAAGACTAGCCAGCTGTGTTGCGATCACGCTCTTATCTCACTGTAGCGGACTTGACGAACAAAGAGTTGAAGTCGTTGCGGATAGAGGCACAACTGAAGCTGCGGTCTGAAGAACAGGTGAAGTTGCAGGTACAGGCAGTTGTTGCCGCCTGATGCTC
Source organism: Platanthera zijinensis (assembly GCA_039513925.1). Classification (NCBI taxonomy): domain Eukaryota; kingdom Viridiplantae; phylum Streptophyta; class Magnoliopsida; order Asparagales; family Orchidaceae; genus Platanthera; species Platanthera zijinensis. The sequence goes on along the minus strand of CM077089.1, from coordinate 176,655,332 downwards.
AAGGGAGATGGTCTAGAGTTTCGCGGATTTGTGCTTCTGTTCGCTAGTGTGGAGCGGACTGCTGTTCTCGGTTAGCGGCAACAGACTGCTGGTAGAGTCCGACGAGTACCAGTATAAAGAGGACAATGCCAAACCGTTCATTTTTAGTTGTCTAAAATTTTTTAACCACCCAGACCTCGTGTTGTCTTTTAGTCTCACATTGTGTATTGCATTTTTCTTCTTTCTTTTCTCCCTATAAATAGGGGGTCATACTCATGTAAGTTAACTCTTTTGGTGGAAAGAAAAGCTTGTTATTTAAATTCTCACAATATATATATCTGTCATATATAAAGAAATACTGTGGTCTGCGAATATCATCAGTTCCAAATTCCCTAATCCGTCGGATCATAACTTCATAATTCAACAACCGTCTGATCGAGCTTAATAAAATCGTTCTCTCTGCCCACATTTTAGTCGATCTCCTAAACCTACTACTAGGGTGTCCTAAATCTATGTGAAATTATGATTTTGCCCTTTCAATTTTGAAAAATAAAATCAGGATGGCCCAACATACCCGTCCCGCCCGGTATAATCCTACTGATTTTTCTAGCCCGCCTGAAATAGTCCTGCGTAGCCCGCTTGCAGTGTTCAACTTCAAACAATTATTGCCGGGTTTTGTATTTATTCTCGAAACTTCAATCTGTTTACCCGATATGGGACTAAACGAAACCGATACTTTTAAAAAAACATACGCGCGTGCCTACTGAGAATCGAACCGCCAACCACATGTTCAAAGTCGCACACCTTAGCCCTTACGCCACAAAAGCTTTGCGTTAGACTTCCGAAACAGATTTTATTTATTACATTCGACGGTTATCACACGCGCCTTAATTAAAGTATATTGTTTTAGTAATTAATTTAAAATTATTGTTTTAACGGAGTTTTCAATTCTACTTTTTTGGGGTTGATTACGTGTAACATGAATATGTATGCAATCTTCACGTTCCTTGTTGACGGCAGGATCAAATGAGAGCACTTGAGATGATTCAGAGTGATCCAGAGCTCAGAGATTTGAAGCTATTCCAGGCACCATTGGTCGATGTAGAGATTAGAGGTGTTCCTGCCCTTAAATTTTTTGGCGATATTGTCTGGAAATGATCATAAGATAGTGAAAACATACTAGAGTTTTTTGCTCCATTGGTCGATGTAACAAGCATTGGCTTCAAGATGTTGAGGCCATTTGTATTTCAGGAGTTCCAAAATTAATTTTTTTTTAAAAAAAATTACTTAAATTTAGGCTCCATTTGACATGGTGGCAGCGGTCGTAAACGCAGGGGAGGGGTCCTTTTGCAACTCCCATTTAAATTAGAGTAAAATAAAGTTTAAAAAATCATATGGAAACAATTTATGAGTCCACTGAAGATAATCTTACAATAGCACAAAGAATTATAGTTTAGATAGTGAGATTATGTGCATTAGAATTTTCTATGTAACAGTAAAAAACTGTATCAACCAGATTTCACATGGATGGTTAATTTTCTTCCTGAAATTTTAGCATTGGCATTATGAATTTAACTTGATATAAAGATTCTATTTGGCGTGGTGGCGGTGATCAAAATCATGATGATTATGAATTGTTGTTTGTGAATATCTGACTTCACGAAAGCAGTGCTGTTTTCGCTCAAATTCATTACAGCAGAGACAAAAAAAAAACAGCGCCAAACCAAGCCTAAATATTTTGAAAGAAAATCCCTCTTTACCCATTTAAACTTTTCTCAGGTCCTTTCCCACTAGAATGGAGCCCCGCAGGTTTCTCAAACGGCCTAAACTCGTCTCTCTTCTACTGATGGCATGTCCATGCATGACTGTAGTTGTTTGAAGGGTTATTTTATATGTTTTTATTTATTATAGTAATCTTAGGGGGTGAGGAAAAAAATCTCAACCGTCCGTTCTCTATTACAGAGGGAAAAAAAATCTCACTTCCCTCAAAAATCCGCAAGAATTGAGCAAAGTTAGCTCATTTCACGAGCCCAGAAAGTCCGCCTATTTTGAGCCCGCAAGATTTGCAGAAGTGTTCCCTGGATTCACATTATAAACAACAAAAAATCATTTCCATTGGGCGGCATGAGACTATTCGTCGCACAGCATTTAATTTTTTTTTTTTAAATTAGTTGAACAAGGGGGTTCAAACCCTCAACCCCACAGTCATATTACACAGTCAACCACAAATGACAGCAAACAATATTTAAATAGTTGAAAACAAAAAATATACATAACTTTACTAATTTAAGAAATAATATTGAACTATAGTGATTTATGTAGGTGATTGTTATCTCACTTCAGTTTTGGCTATCCATACTTAAAATTAGACATTTATTTTTTCTCCTCAATTAAATAATTGCAAAATACTATTTCCTTCTGCTCCTTCGCCTCCTTTACTTAACATGGCTCGCCAACGGCTAGGATTCCGCCTGCTATGGTTCCGCCAAATTCAATGAGAAGCATTTCTCAACCAAGTCAGTTTTGCAAACCCGCGACGAGCTTTACCCTCGTGCCAAGGATTTAAACATCGTGAAATTGTGAGTTTGTTGCATACTCAAAAGGGCACGACTTCTACAATGTTTTTGTATGGTCTTCTCTGCACTGCCATAAGAGTGAAAGCCAGTTCTTCATTCTTGTTCGATTTGGAAAGAAGGATTGGCATGTTGTTGGATGAAGCGAGTTTAGATGATTTACTGAAGCGAGTTTATAGATGGGTATGTGACAGAGGTCGCCCCGGTGTCAATTTAAAGCTACCAAATTTCCAGTCTCTTGCAACCGCCATCCCAAAATACGCACACTGCCTAGATGATTGTCTCTATCGTGTCATCGATATATATTTTAAGTAGCGCTGCAACGGTTTGGTTTGGTTCGGTTTTTAAGCAAAACTGCAAACCGAACCACCCCTATGTGATTTCAAAAATTTGGAACCGAACCGAACCGCTCAAACATAGAAACCGAACCGAACTGCTCAAACATTGAAACCGAACCGAACCACTCAAACATTGAAACCAAATCGAATGGTTTGGTTTGTTTTTGGTGGTTTAAATAGTGTGATACAAAAAATTTCTAACTACAAACCTTAACACATTAACTATGTATCCCAAAGCGTACAAAATTTCCTGATGCACTCGGCGATGATCCTATTGGTTATGAGCTTGCAAATGCATGTTGGACTCCAGTTCACATTGTACATCGTTAGCTGGAAATTCCAATGTTAATCTTCTCAGCTATAATATTTTGAATGTAGAAATTGTTCATCATTTCTTGTGTGTTTCTGGTCCATTTTAATTAATTTATTTTAATTATTTTTATATAATATAAGGATGAAGATTTATATAGTAGTAGAATTAAAACTGATTTCACAATTATTATATAAATTGAGTGGTGGATGAAATCAAATCAAAATGTATTGCTTTAACTTATAAAAAATTGAGAAATCCCAATAATATTAGAAATGAGATTTTGTATTCCGTAACACACGAGGCACACACGTGAATACAACAAAATTACCTGATGGAAACCTAAATTGAAATGTAATTTAAAAAAATAAATGTTTTTATACACTTCGGTTCGGTTCGACTCGGTTAGGTTTGCCATGCAAAACCATGAACCGAACCGAACTGTATGGTTTTTCTAAAATCAAAACCATGACCGAACCGCGACCTACTGAAACTGAACCAAACCGTGTGGTTTGATTTAGTTTGGTTTGATTTGACGGTTCAGTTTGTTTTTGCTTAAAGGCCTAATTTTAAGATAATCGTTTATCACAAAAGAGTTCTCCTTTCTCTGATGCATCTTCTTCCTCCTCGTACTTTTAAAATAAAATAAATCTTTATTTGAACAGAAGCCATGTTAAAATTTTCAAATTTTATTTTGCGGATATCTTTTTGATTTGCAGATATCATTTATCAAAAATATTTGATTAGTCGTGCACTGTCATCCAGCTCTTCCCAGCGGTCCGATCACTTAGGGCCCGTTTTTGGTACATATGCGCAACTATTTTAGGAGGTGCACGAGCAGATCCGGCCGTAGAATCTCGCCATCAACAGTCGCAATACTTCTCAAATATTCCACAAATATTCCTTTATCATACTCCCGTAATACAGTGCAACCGTTGGACCTCGGGATCCTACGGTCGTAGGGCGCATACGCACAATTTTTTTTTTTTGGATCACTTACCCTTCAACCATAATTGTTGGAATTCTCCCGAAATCAAAGAACAGCCCACGTTCATCACTTGCCCGCTCCAACGCATTCACAACCCTACAGGACCCGCGTACCTCTTCCGCCCTCGCTACAGCCCGCTGCTCATCCCTCTCTTCCGTCGCACTCTTGCCATTGGATCGCCAGCCCTCGCTACATTCCGCCGCTGCTCGCTGCATTCCGCCGCTGCTCGCTGCATTCCGCCGCTCCTTGCTTCATTCCGCCCCTCACCACTGCATTCCACCGCACTCCCGCCCCTGCATCGCCAGCCCCATGCCATTTACTTCTCAAGGCGACCTCCACTGATTTCCCGTTCCAGATCGAACCTCTCAAAGGTACGCCCTAACAAGTGATCCCTCTTCTACGCTACACCGCTCTTCTGCGATGGAGACCTCCTCTACGCTGGAACCCCCCTCTAACCTCCAACCTCCGGTATCTTCTCCATTTCCCATGGATCCCTAAAACCCCAATATCAGATCTCCTGCAACTTCGCCATGGATTTCAGTCTTGGGTTTCTTTTCTTCTCTCCTACTGGACAGATACAATAGATTTATATATAATACTAAATCATCTCTATATATAATAGAATGATGTTTTCTTCTATACATACAATACAATAGATTGCTGGACTCTTTTATTTCTCCTACCAGACTGATTTCACATTCACTAGATTGCTGTTTTCCTGTTCCATTCATGTTCTCTGTTACTAATACATACAATAGATTGTTTTTCTCCAAAGTCTACGTGACATTTTTGACACCTAGGCCTCGTTTTACGCGGCGGTGGGAATTCTGCAGAAATCATCGTCGCCGCGGGAACCGTGGTAGCAGTCCAACGTTGTGGCGGGTCGGTTTCGTCACCGACGCGGATCCGCCCTGCCAAACAGAGCCCTAGAACAAATGAGGTATGTCTATGATCTCCGTGTCATATTGGAATTGGAATCTCAAATAGGTCAGGTATTCCAATCAAGAAAATGAGGCGGGGGAACGTTCTCCTCATCCACCCAAGCTGAAATCTGAAATCTCAAAATCTGTTCTCATATGCTCATATTGAAATTTCAGCACCTTATCTTTCTATTTGCAGGAATTCTCTCAAATTGAAAATATAGTCGTATGGAATTCGCACATCTTAGCAAATAGATTTATGGCATCTATATGGAGTGAATTTTATATGATACACTATTTATTTATATGGAGTGAGTTTTATATGATACACTACTTATATGTGGTATGAATTTTATGTAATATGCTCTTAATGATTGATCAAAAACCTAGGGTAAGCTCATCTTCCTCATCCTCTCTCTCCCTCGCTGCCCTATTCCTAATAAATAAATAAAAACCTAATCTAAAGCAGACCGAATTCATGAGAGGAGCGGGGATGTAATCCACGAGAAGTGGAAGCCAAAATTGACCTCTCCCCCTCATGATAAGAGAGGTCGGTCCCGTATCTAATTGAGCATCCGAGAGCACTTTCTGTTTGTTCTATTTCTTCTCATGATATAGCCATCTCTTTCCAACTATCTCCTTTTCGGGTGTCAAGTTTTGGAGGGGCATCTATTTTGTGACTTGTAGCTTACAGGCAAGAACATCCCTAATGACTAGAAGGAGAGAGACATAAATTGTAAAAAGGAGAGAGAAAAACTTATTTCATTTAGATATTGCCCGCCTGATGTGTACATGAGCGGGGTTATTTATAAAAATATTATACAAGATGTCCAATGGTACATCTAGATGTCCGTTGGAATATGAGTGACTGGCGCAAGTCTCCAGCTCAGCATAATCTACAGAATACTATTTCACATCCGCTACATCCCTGCCATGCCCTTTTTTATCTGTATCGGGATTCCTTATTTTAAGGGGAGCGCGAGACAAAAATATCCTGAACATCACTCTTCCTGAGGAGGGAGCGGCGCCATCGGGGTATGCGAGGAAGAGGAGGCATGTTGCGCAACAACTTAGAGCAGACCGCAAGGAGCGTAGGCAGGCCGGATCTGCTTTTGTCGTCGCTGGATGGGGTAGATCTGAAGTGGATGTTATTGGGTGGAGCAGATCTGAAGTCCCTTTGGATGACTCTCTTGGTTTGTTTTTGATTGCTCATGTTTGGTGCCTTCCGTCGGTGTCTTATAAATTTGTATAACAAGTTTTACAGATAGAAGCTTGTGTGCAAAAAGGGATGGCATTATTATGAATAGGGTTGAGATCATTCCTGTTGTCGGATGGTGTCGTTGTGTCCCTTTTTGAAGATTGTTCTAATATGTTGTTGTTTGAAGTTATGTGGTATCTGCCATTGTTTTCATGTAGAGATTTATGGCAAGACTTAGTAATAGGGGACTCTGTCCCTAGGGGGATGACATTTTTATAGGTGATATCGTAGTCGTCCATGTTGGGTGTGGTAGTCATTGTGACCTTTGATGTAGACTGAATGTGTTCCATATCATTTTCTTTTGGTTGTTCCTGAGGAGAAATGTCGTTGGTAGAGGACTTTGTCTATAAGGGGATGACATTTTGATGAATAAGATCGAAGACGTCCCTGTTGGGTGTAGTGGTCGTTGTGACCTTTGATGATGTCTGGATGTGTTCCGTATCATTTTTCGTGGTTGTTCCTGAAGAGAAATGACGTTAGTAGGGGTTGGGATTGGAAGATGAGAGATGACAACGGTGGGAGAGGCGAGAACTTCTCTGTCCGAAACAGTTGGAGCTTCCGACCTTGAAACTGTTCGATGAGGAAGAGTTGTCTCCTTTGGAAGAGGATAGTTGCATGCTTGGTCAAATCGGGAACGTAGAGCTGGATCTAGATCGTCCTTGTTTTCCCATGCAACTTTTTCTAATAGAGATCCCTCCTAATAGATTAACCCACTTTTTATTATTTGACCATTGTGTTCAATTATACGTGTATTTATCAGTTCCAGACTTCCAATGTAGATGTTTGTTGAGTGTTAGGTGAGCGGTTGTTAGGTAGATCATGGATAATAATATCTGTGTTGGAAAAATGTGGTTTAAGTAATGATACAAAAAAATAGGATGAATCTTACTACGATGAGGCAGTTCCAACTTATATGTTATAGATCCTACTTTTTCTAAAATTTTATATGGTCAATAAAAATGAAGGTTAAAACGTTTGCATTACTTTTTGTACAAGGAAATTTGTCGATATGGATGCAATTTCAAGAATACCAAATCGCTCGGCTGGAAGTTGATTTCTTTTCGATTTTTATCCGTCATGACTTTCATTTTTGTTTGTGCTTTTTGTAAATGTTGTTGTTAGCGTAGTAGTAGAATATATTTGGATGGATTAGCTGGGTCTTGAGAGTCACTGGCCGGCCCTCCTGCAACATAAGGAACAAAACAAGGAGGAGGTCGGCCGAACATTGCCTCATACGATGATATTCCGACTGACGGTGATAAGCAGTGCTATAATAGTTTTCGGCCCCACTAAGAAGATGGGCACACTGCTTAGGATTTTGATACGAAAATATCCGTAAATATTGATTGATACATTGATTAACACGTTCGATTTGACCATCGGTGTGTGGATGGTAAGCCGAACTAAATCAAAGTTTCGTTCCATTCGACTTTAAAAAGGATAACCAAAAATGACTAAAGAAATTTGTATTCCTAGCCGAGACAATTGACTCGGGTAGGACATGTAATTTACCACAATAGTCCCAAAAAACTTGGGCTACCTAAGGGCCTGTATCATGAGTAGGAAGTGGGGCAAAATGCACTCCCTTTGAAAGCCGATCGACCATAACTAAAATAGTAGTGTAAGATTTAGAAGTCGGTAGATGTGTAATAAAATTGATGGAGATATCCGCCCAAATTTGGGTTGACATTTTCAAGGGATGTAGTTTGTCATATGGCAATGAATTTGCCTTTTGCCTTTTGACTGAGGTAGCACTACGGATATATTGGTGCACATCCCGTGGGATTCCGGGCCAATAAAAGTATTGTTGTATGTGTTTGGTTATATTGTTTATCCCCTTGTGTTCACTAATACGTGTGTCATGAGCGTCGCTAATTAAAATCGAACAAATGGACAAATCTGCTATGTTGAAGCCAAAAATGACCTTTGTGGAGTTCGGGGTCCCAAAAGAGGGGTGACCTCACACTTACTACACTCGGAAGGACGTCGCGGACCGGAGAATTAGGAGACTATGACCAGACCCTCGGCTCTAGCGTGGAGGTCCCACCTCACACCCAGAAGACCTTTGAGGTCTCCCCCTCCCTAGCCAATGCTTGAGCTAGGTGCCTTGGAGGAAGAAAGCCAAGGAGATTTTAAGTCGCTAAGGAACGATCATCTCCAAGGCACCCTCAAGGGTCTATTTATAGTTTTTCCAAGTCTTGGGGTCAAAATGACCAAAATGGCCCTAAGGCAAATATGCCTCAAGCCAATAGAAAACCTCCACACCGGGGGGCAAAGAGGGAAATTCCACCCCGGGGGTAAAAGGGGTCCAAGGGCGAGAGGAGGCCAAACCACACCCCTCCCACCTCCCTGGACACCCGAGTCCGGGGGGGGGGGGGGGACTAGCCGCGTGTGCGAGAACCCGCCCGACCGGCGGTCTCGCCCCGCAAGCTGGGCCGCGCGGGCGAGAGCCCGCCTGGCCGGCGGTCTCGCCGCGCGGGCGAGAGCCCGCCTGGCCGGCGATCTCGCCCCGCGAGCTGGGCCGCGCGGGCGTGAGCCCGCCTGGCCGGCGGTCTCGCCCCGCAAGCTGGGCCGCGCGGGCGAGAGCCCGCCTGGCCGGCGGTCTCGCCCCGCGAGCTGGGCCTGGTCTCTGGCTCGGGACTAAGGCGCAGCAGGGGGGATGAGACCTTGGTCTCCTGTCGACCCCGCTGCCCCCACCTTGCACTTTACCAAGTTGAGGGGGGGTCGGCCAACTTGCCGCTCCCGCCCCTCAAAGAAAGGGGGCAAAGGGGGGAGGCAAATTTTTCCTCCCCCTACTAGTATATTTCCAAGCTATAGCCAAAATTGGCCCCCTAGAGTGCAAAAATAGCTCAAAAGCTTAAAACTTGAAAACAGGCCTTACGCCCTGCTTGGAATCCTTACTCTGCGAATACGGGGTTGTACATGCTATATAAAGTTTATTTTGAAAAAAAAAATAGACGTGTGTCGTGAAGTGACCATTCTGGAATCGTTGCTGCATTTAACCAAAGATTGTTTAAAATCTCTTGTGCTTTTGAATTTGTTTTATACAGCTCATCTAGATTTTCAAATAGATTAGAACAAGTAAACGATATATTTTGGAAACTATATAAATCACCGGTGAGTTGACCATCATGTATGCATAAAAATGCATCGGCCACATTATTAGCTTTTCCTGATTTATATTAGATATGTAATTAAAACCCGATATTTTATGATAAAAAGTGATGAGGTTGGCCCCAATTTATAGCAAAAATCGGGCTGTAAATAGCCAGGTTCCCCTTTACCCCCTTGAACGTCGTGGAAGTTATGTGCATAACCACCGCACGCACGATCTGCGCGCGGGATTTTTGCGTTAACTACTGCGCACAGAATCCCAACCGCCACGAGGGATCTCGTGCACTGAGCCGCGCGTTGCCAACCGGTGGCACTGGTCTGCCACGCAAGGCCGGCCGCCCTCTCCCCCAAGGCCGCCCAGGGCAGGCTTGGCCGTAGCCGGCCTCGCAAGGGTCGGCCGCCCTCTCCGCCAAGGCCGCACGGGGCAAACTTGGCCGCGGTCAGCTCTGTGAGGACTGGCCGCCCTCTCCGCCCGAGGCGACCTCGGCCGCGGCCGACCCCGCAAGGGCCGGTCGCCCTCTTCGCTGAGGCCACCAGGGGCGGCCTCAACCGCGGCCGACCCCGCAAGGGCCGGACGTCCTGTCTGTCGAGGCCGCCTGGGGCGGCCTCCGCTGTGGCTGGCCCCGCAAAGCCTGGGCACCCTCTCCGCCGAGACCGCCAGACCCCGCCTGGGTCACCCTCTCCGTCAGGGCCGCCCGACGTGGACGGCCACGGTCGGACCCTCCCGACCGCCATCCACGCATGGGGGGCGGGACGACAGCCTCCGCCGCCGTCAGTCTCAGGCCACCGTCCCGCTTGAGCGAGTCCTTTTTGGCCCAAGGGCGAGATCGTCATTTTCTCAAAAATGGCGATTTGCGTGCCCAGGATCGGACGTTCCCATTGGTCGGTCTGGTAGTTATTATGCAAAATTACTGTACCTCCCCCATAGAAATCTATAAATATACCGATTTTTACTTCATTTGGATATCTCTTCCGGTTGGGAAAATTCTCTAATTATTTTCCCTTTCTCTCTACACACACTCTCTCTCTCCACTCTCTCTCTCCCCTTGCAGGACTTCCACCGAAGATCGCTCTGGTGGAACTCTGTCACAGCCCAAGGAGACCGGTGACGTGAAGATCGCTCGGTGACGTTACGGCGTTCAGAGGCTCGCGATAAACGTACGGAATCACTCGCCGCTTGCAAGGCCGGGAAGTCAGAGGCAAGACCGCTCGCCGCCTCCGTGTCGGCACAGCCCGGAAGGCAAACTATCATCCGCTCCCAAGGAGCAATGGAAATAACACCTCCAAGAGGGCATGGAGGCCCGCCAAATCTTGAACTGTCTCACTCTCATTTCCCCAAGTGTAACGAAGAGCGGTCTTGCACCCTCGGAAGCCTGATAGTAAATTCTGTGATAGTGGAAGTTAGGCCGGCACCGTTCCAACCGCGTGATTTTTCACCCCAATTGTGGATTTTTCACGTAATCAAGTTTTCGTCTCACTACTCTGTGATTCATTGACTGATTGCACGCTCGACCGCTCAGCGGGCTAAGACAGTTTAGAAGGTCCGATCTATTAGAAGCCTCGAGCGACCTGCAACAAGAAGTTTTGTTGTTCAGGCATTGTCACTACTTGAGAGTTAAGGTTGTGTAGGGTTTTGTGATCCATGAGGATAGTAAAAGTTGATCCTATCAAGTATTGTCGCCATTTACTAACAGCGGTAGTAACAACTAGCTTTTCATGGATGTAAGTTGATTTGGCTTGTTCCTGAGGAGATAGTTTCTTGTTGAAGAAAGCAATAGGATGTCCCTTTTTTGAAATGACTGCTCCAATGGCTACCCTGGAGGCATCACATTCTATAGTGAATGGCATGGAGAAATTTTGTAAGGCTATAACGGGGCAGTTACATGTTATTTTTTATTTGTGTAAATGCTTGTTTAGCAGAGCCATTGTCCAAATAAATTTATCTTTGCCAAGCATATTTGTCAATGGTGCTGTAAGTGTGGCGTATTGCTGGATAAACCTACGATAATATTCCGCTAGTCCTAAAAAGGCTCGAAGGTGTTTTATGATAAGTGGTTTAGGCCATAGTTGGATAGCTTCTATTTTAGTAGGATTGAGCTGTACACCGTTAGAGGAGATTATGTGACCCAGGAAATCAATTGATGTTACTGCTAAGGTACATTTAGATGACTTTAGGAAAAGAGAATTTTTGTGTAATAGTTGGAAAATCTGACGTAAATGTAAGAGATGATTGGTCTCACTACGACTGTAGATTAAAATGTCATCAAAAAATTATCAAGAATTTTCAAAGAAGAGGTTGGAACAAAGAATTCATTAAGACTTGAATGATGGATGATGCATTTGTTAGGCCAAAAGGCATAACATGAAATTCGTATAGACCTTGGTGAGTACTGTAGGAAAACGTGAACCTTGTATATAATTTCTCAAGTGTCAAATACAAAGTATGAGTACATATTTATAGGAGGGGGAAAGAGAGAGGAAAGTCCTATACATGAGTGGGACTAAAGAGAGGAGAGAATAATAATAAAATACAAAAGAATGGGCCATTGAGCCTTTGTTATTTGGGCTTTTCCAACACTCCCCCGCAAGCTGGAGCGTACAAGCCATATGCACCCAGCTTGGACAGACACTGATAAAATAAGATACTCGATAAAGCCTTTGTGAGAATATCAGCAACTTGATCAGTGCCTGAAACATGTTTTAAGTCTAGTTTCTTCGTTTGAACTTTCTCCCGAATCAAATGACAGTCTACTTCGATATGTTTCGTGCGTTCATGGAAGATCGGATTCTTTGCTATGTGTATGGCCACTTGACTGTCACTAAATAGTGTAGCAAAAGAGGGAAGTTTCACCCCCAGATCAGCAAGGAGGTTTTCAAGTCATGTGAGTTCTGAGACAACTGATGTCATCGATCGGTATTCTGCTTCCGCTGAAGATCGAGCAACCACTGCTTGTTTCTTACTTTTCCATGTAATGAGATGACCTCCAAAATATGTACAAAAACCACGGGTTGACCGCCGATCGTCCAAGGAGCCAGCATAATCAGCGTCTGAATATGCAACCAATGTTGGAATAGAGGTGGAGGTTTTGTAGACCAGTCCTTGACCCGTAGCTGCTTTAAGGTATCGAAGAATATGTTCAACAACTTTAAGATGAGAGACTCGGGGAGCCTGCATGAACCGACTAACAACCCCAACAGCAAACGATATATCCGGCCTTGTGACCGTTAGGTAGATCAATTTTCCCACAAGGCGTCGATAGTATTCCGGGTTTTGGAGAAGCAGATCAGCATCAGAGGCATGCGCACATAGCTTGTGATTTGCATCCATCGGAGTAATTGTCGGCTTGCATCCGGACTGGCCAACGTCTTTGAGGAAGTCAAGACAATACTTCCGTTGGGAGAAGACAAGTCCATCCGGACGTCTTGCGACCTAAAGACCGAGGAAGTAGTGAAGATGCCCCAGGTCTTTTGTCTGAAACACGGTGCTAAGGTGTTGTTTGACCGCTTGAATCCCCTTCGAGTCATCCCCAGTAAGTAGGATGTCGTCCACATAAACTAATAGAAGAACAGTTCCTGTTGCCCGGTGTCGAGTGAATAGGGAGAAGTCTGCTGAGCTCCGAGTGAAACCCATGTCCCGAATAACCTTACTGAACTTGTCAAACCATGCTCGAGGGGATTGTTTGAGACCATAGATGGATTTCTTCAAAAGACACACACGAGACTCCCCCGTGGTCTCAAACCCGGGAGGTTGGTGCATGTAGACGGTTTCCTGAAGATCGTCATTCAGGAATGCATTCTTGATATCCAGCTGATGAAGGGGCCAGCGTCGATGCACAACCACTAAGAGAGGGACGCGAACCGTGTTGAGCTTGGCCATCAGAGTGAAGGTTTCCTCATAGTCAAGGCCCTGTTGTTGAGTGAAGCCACGAGCCACCAAACGGGCCTTCAGACGGTCAATGGTGCCATCATGAGCATGTTTGATGACAAAACCCGCTTACACCCAACGGGTGTCTGATCGGAAGGTAAAGGGACGAGGACCCATGTTTGGTTAGCCCAAAGAGCCGTCATTTCTTCTTCCATAGCGGCCCGCCAGCCGAGATGTTGAAGTGCCTCCTGCACAGAATTAGGTACATAAATAGACGATAATGATGTGGCAAAGTGACGAGGTGGCGGGGAGAGACGATGAAGAGAGACATAATTCGCCATGGGATGAGCGGTGCAGACTGGAGCCGGAGCAGCAGGCCGCGGCGCGTCAGAGGTTGAAGCTGACTGTAGTGGGGCAACGGGACGAGAAGAGCGACGAGAATAGACCTGGATGACAGGCGGCTTGGGAAGTGCTGGAGGCTGGGCAAGAGGGAGAGATGGTGAAGAAACGTGCACGGCGGGCTCAGGAACAGGTGCTGGATGAACAGGTATGACAGGGCGCAAGACGGGATCAGGAAAAAGGTGTTGGATCCGGAGCAGAGAAGAAAGGAAGATCCTCCCGGAAGGTGACATCAGTAGAAATAATCACTTTGCGGGTAATGGGCGAATAGCACACGTAGCCCTTTTACGTGCGCGAATAGCCCACAAAGACATATTTGGCTGCACGGGGATCCAACTTGTCCGTAGACGGGCTTAGAGTGTGAACGTAGCACGTACACCCAAAGATGCGGGGAGTAAGAGAGAAGGCCGGAGTGGAGGGAAATAGGAGGCTGAACGGAGTAACATTGTGGAGGACGGAGGACGAGAGACGGTTGATGAGAAAACATGTCGTGGAAAGCGCAAGGTGCCAATAGGGTTTAGGAACCCGCGTTTGAAGCATAAGGGAGCGAGCCATATCTAGGAGATAGCGATTTTTACGCTCCGCGACACCATTCTTCTGAGGGGTATACGCACAAGACGTTTGGTGAATGACCCCAAACTCAGAGCAGAGGGTCTCGAAATCATGGCCAGTGTACTCGCGCGCATTATCAGTGCAAAGAGTTTTGATGGGCACGGAGAATTGAGTGCGTGTCTCAAGCAAAAAGGGTCGGAATACGTGGGGAAGCTTGGAACGATCACGAAGGAGATGCAACTATGTCATGCGGGAATAGTCATTTATAAAAGTAAGAAAATAACGGTAGCCAGAAATACTAGGAATCTTGTATGGACCCCATATATCGGAGTGTACCAAAACAAAAGGAGCAGAGCTTTGAGTACAATGAGGTGAAAAGGATGAATGAGGTTGTTTGTCAAAAATACCTGTTTCACACTGAAAGGCAGGAAGAGAGATATCGGGGAGAGCCTTCTGGAGGACAGGGAGAGGAGCATGACCAAGACGCCGATGTCAATCCTCGGAGGAGACAGATGCGAGGAGAGTAGGAGAGTCATCAAGAAGTTTGAGCCCGTTCTGCAGTCGCCCCCTACCAATGATAGTCTGCGTCTGCTGATCCTGTATCAGAAAAGAAGAAGTAAATGTCACAGAGCAATGTAAGTCAACAGTGAGGTGAGGAACAAAAAGTAAATTGAATGGAGAGCCCGGAACATGAAGAACCGAGCGCAAGAAAAGCGAGGAGGTGAGAGGAATATTAGCACAGCCAGAGACAGGGACAGTTGCCTCATTGGCCACGGTAATGTACTTCGGATGAGGAGAGGACAAGTACTGAGGCGGTCGAACAGAGGTAATGTGATGAGTGACACCAGAATCCACAATCCATCGCGTACCAGTGGAGAGGCAGGCAATACCTTCATTGGAGATGGAGGAAGCAGAGGTAACCGAGGAAGGCAGGTGGCCGAGCAAGCCCTGGAGATGCTGGAGCTGAAATCGAACCTCGTCAAGGACAGTACGAGGGGTAGAGGAGTCAGTGGCAGCCACAGAGGCCAGCGGACGAGGAGGACGACCATGCTTGCGATAGCACGTAGCTGCAAGGTGTCCGTCCTTGCCGCAGAAGGAACACTTAGGTCGCAGTTGGCTACCCCGGCCTCGTCCCCGAGAGTCAGAAGAAGAATCCATGGAGAACAACGGCTAGGCGAGAAGACCGGCGAACATAAGAAGAAGGCCGCGCGAACAACCCAGACGAGCAAGAACCCGGACAGAGAGGAGGCCGCGCGAGTAGGGGAGATCGCGCAAACAAAGGCGAGGCCGCACGGTCACGGTGTGAACACACCAGCGGCAAAGAGGAAGCCGCGACCCAAATGCGGAGCCCGGAGGAGGCCGCACGAGTAGGAGAGACAGCGCGAACAGAGGCGAGACCGCACGGTCACGGTGTGAACACACCAGTGGCAAGGACGAAGCCGCGACCAAAAAAGCGGAGCCCAAAAAAGAAAGGAGGCTGCAGCGAGGAGAACGCAGCGAACAGAGACAAGCCGCACGAAGAGACCGCAGCGGATAGAGGACAAGCCAAGCGGACAGAGGAGGTCCGTGATGAAGGTATCAGATAAGTCAGCAGGAGCACCAATCCGCAGCAGGAGAACCAGGCCGCAACAGGACCGCAGCGAGAAGCACCAGGCCGCAGCGAGAATAACAAGGCCGCAGCGAGAATAACTAGGCCGCAACGAGAAGCAGGTCGCAGCGAGAAGCAGGCCGCAGCTTGAAGCAGGTTGCAGCAACCAGCAATCATGAGAAGACCGCAGCGGATCAGAGAGCAGACCGCGCACCGTTGGGAGACGGCGACCAGAAGAGCAAAAGGAGCGACCTAAAAGATGATAGGAACAGGCTGCGAGAGCCAGCAACGGACACCAACACACGACAACAGTGGGCAGAGAACCCAAGTTGCGGCGAACATAAGAAATCGGGCAGCTAAGGGAAGAGGTCGGCAAAGAGAAAGGAAGTTGGCAGGGGCGATAGAAAAGGGAACCCACAGCGGATAGAAAGAGAATGCCTTGGAACCAACAGACCGCAGGGACCACAAGGGAGACCGCCAGGAACACCGTAGAGCAAGATAAGTCAGCGGGAAGCAGAAGGCCATGCGGACAGAAACCGGAAGAGGCCTCCGGTCAAAGAGGAGTGGGCCAACGTAAGAGAATGGAGAAGTCTATAAGTGGGAGGAGAAGGGATGAGAAGGTGGAGCCACGGAGGAGAAAGAAACGAGACCGCAAGCAGGAGAGCGGGTAGAAAAAGGAAGACCGCGAGGAGGTCGCGGGAAGAGGGAAAGGCAAACCGCAAGGAGGCCGCGGATAGAGGCGGTTAAAAAATTTAGTCGGACAAGGAGACCGCTCCCTCTGATACCATGTAGGAAAACGTGAACCTTGTATATAATTTCTCAAGTGTCAAATACAAAGTATGAGTACATATTTATAGGAGGGAGAAAGAGAGAGGAAAGTCTTATACATGAATGGGACTAAAGAGAGGAGAGAAAATAATAAAATACAAAGGAATGGGTCATTGGGCCTTTGTTATATGAGCTTTTCCAACAAGTACGAAAAGCCGTTTTGTGTATATTGAATGGGTTCATTCGAACCTGATGGTAACCGGACTCTAATTTAGAAAAAATGGTTGCGCAGTGTAATTCGTCTAACAACTCGTCGATAGTGGGCATAGGGAAACTGTCTTTAATTGCTAATGAATTCATCTAACCGCCAGGAACACCGCAGAGCAAGATAAGTCAGCGGGAAGCAGAAGGCCATGCGGACAGAAACCGGAAGAGGCCTCCGGTCAAAGAGGAGTGGGCCAACGTAAGAGAATGGAGAAGTCTATAAGTGGGAGGAGAAGGGATGAGAAGGTGGAGCCACGAAGGAGAAAGAAACGAGACCGCAAGCAGGAGAGCGGGTAGAAAAAGGAAGACCGCGAGGAGGTCGCGGGAAGAGGGAAAGGCAAACCGCAAGGAGGCCGCGGATAGAGGCAGTTAAAAAATTTAGTCGGACAAGGAGACCGCTCCCTCTGATACCATGTAGGAAAACGTGAACCTTGTATATAATTTCTCAAGTGTCAAATACAAAGTATGAGTACATATTTATAGGAGGGAGAAAGAGAGAGGAAAGTCTTATACACGAGTGGGACTAAAGAGAGGAGAGAAAATAATAATAAAATACAAAGGAATGGGTCATTGGGCCTTTGTTATATGGGCTTTTCCAACAAGTACGAAAAGCCGTTTTGTGTATATCGAAAGGGTTCATTCGAACCTGATTGTAACCGGACTCTAATTTAGAAAATATGGTTGCGCAGTGTAATTCGTCTAACAGCTCGTCGATAGTGGGCATAGGGAAACTGTCTTTAATTGCTAATGAATTCAAGGCTTGGTAATCGACACAGAAGTGCCATGTGTCATCTCTCTTTTTAATGAGGAGAATTGGTGAACTGAAAGAACGGTTACTAGGACGAATTAAGTCATTATTTATCATTTCTTTAATTAAACATTCAATTTCATTCTTTTGGAAATACGGGTAACTATAAGGTCAGATTTTTGCTATTTGAGTTTCATTTGTTAATGAAATTTTATGATCAATGGACCTAAAAGGAGGTAATCCTGATGAAGTTTTAAAAATTGCATTATATTCAGTTAGTAGGGATTGGATGGGAAAGGAGACTGAGTTGGCTGGATGGATGTCTGTAGAAGAATTATTCATTAGTGGTTCGGTTTGTAGGCATAGGAGCATGGAATCAATGAAATCTTGGTCAATCAACTTATGGAGTTGGGTTGGAGTAACAATATCCGAAAATAAAGGTTATGCACCATTAATTTTACACAGTTTATTATCATTTGTAAAGGGCATTTCATGAGTAACATAATTCGTTATAATGTGTCCTAATGTTGCCAACCATTGAAATCCTAGAATGATATCTGCACCATGAAGATCTGTTATAAACAAATCGAGTATGAATGTTATGCCTTGAATCAATAGTTTTACCTTTGAACATTTTTCTTTACAAAACATAGTATTCCAATTTCCCACGTACTCCATAAAAAGAGGGATTAAGGTAATTAGTAATTTTAGAAATTGCGCAACATGCTTGGTTATGAAATTGTGGGTGGATCTGTTATCAAGAAAGATGTGAACGGCAGACTTACCAATTTTTCCTTGAACTCATAATGAATTCGTAGGAAAAGTTCCCATTAACACGCTAATTTCTGAATCCACTATTTGGTCATGTGGGGGATCGGGTGTGTCGTCGGTTGTCGGATAATCTTGATCATCATCCGGCTCTTCTTTGAAATAGTAGAGTGTAGATTTATTTTTACATTTATGTCCCGGAAAATATCGCTCTTGACAAGTGAAACGTTGACCCTTTTCACGTCTAGCTTGGATTTCCGCTTCAGGTAGTTTTTGACAGGCATGTGATCATGTCTAGAATTAGTAGAATTATTATTTGTAAAGGTTTTATTCACCCATGTTTGTTGTTTTTGAATCCTCTATTGACTGATCTTCAAAAAGTCGAGCTAATTAAAAGTATGATAAATGTTTCCTGGGGGTTGTGCAATGCTTGCACAGCGTATGTGAGGTTTTAGACCGACAATAAAGTTTCGTCGTAATACTTTGTACGAAAAACCATGGTTTTGAGAAGATAGTAATTCAAAAGATTCTTGATAAATGGCAACGAAAGAATTTCGAGTTATTTTCATTAGCTTACCGAGTGGATCATCATAATCCGAAGGGCCGAAGCGATCTTGAATAGCCAGCTTGAAGGTATGCTAATCCGAGCATAGTCCATCTTGTAAGAGTCCTTGGAACCACGTAGAAGTTGACCAGTTTAAGTATAACGAAGCAATAAAAAGATAATCGATGGGATTGATGTTATTATACCTGAAATATAATTCGGTCTTAAAGATCCAGTCCATAGGGCCTCCGGATGCAAAACGAGTGCAGTGGATCTTGGCCATCGAATGTCCTAAGTATTCGGGATTTTGCAGGAGTGTTATAATTAAGAGGATGATTAATTCATGGGCCGAAACGATGCATGTAAGTAGAATATGATGGGATAAGTTGTGGAGATTATTGTTAAGGAGTGGAGGTGGGACAAAATTAGGGATGGATTTGTAGAGTACGTTGGTAAATCTGATGAAAAAAAAGTGGGTTGGTGGGTGGAAGAGGACAAGGTGGTATGGATGATGAAACAAACGATGGAGGGGCATTCCTGAATTGGCTTGGTTGTGACAAATCGGACCCGCTGGGTTTGATTATCGGAACACGCGGTCGGTTGGGGGCTTCTAACGCCCCTAAAGGGTGGGCTGGAAGGGACGGAAGTCCAGTTGAACCATGCGCCGACGATATTTGTGAGCCGCTGTCATCGGGATTGCAGTACATTGAACCGGGCTGAAGCGCAGAGACCGTCCGCATAAAGACCTGTAATTCGCCCCACAAATCTTGAAAATCTTTGTAGAATGTTGTTTGCGTTTCGTTAACCCGATCTTCTTGTTGTTGGAGGCGATCTTGTTGTTGTTAGGTGTGAAATAGCGATAATTGAAGCTGCTGAATATCATTGGCGAAATGAAGTTGCGATGATTTGAAGGATTCACAAAGTGCAAATGGTTGTCCATATACGCGGCGTGCCACATATCTAACTCATACCGGGTGACGACGAAAGAAGATGAAACCGGATGATCTGCGGGAGAGTTGGTTGGCACCTCCATAGAGGGCGAACTCGACGAGAGCACCATTTATTACGTGACCTGTAGCTTAAAGGCAAGAATGGCCCTAATGGTTGAAAGGAGAGAGACAAAAATTGTAAAAAGGAGAGAAAAACTAATTTCATTAAGATATTGTCTACCTGCTGGTTACAGGAGCTGGGTTATTTATACAAATATTATACAAGATGTCCAATGGTACATCTAGATGACCGTTGGAATATGAGCGACTAGCACAAGTCGCTAGCTCAACATAATGTAGCAGAATACTATTTCACGTCTACTACAACATCCCACCAACGCTTTGTAATATCTCAGTTTCTGTTGGATCTATGTTTCCTATTTCCCATAATGTGTTCGGCGTTCACCTGTGTCGTGATATATGATGAGAATCAAGTTGGGGATGGAAGAAGGAATCGAGATTGCACTTCAGCTGAGATGCCTTTTCTCATCTCCTTGTTGATTGAGGAGGGTGGAGGCGGGCAGAGCCCACCCGTGTGCTGCGAGAGTACTGTCACGCGGAGCACAGGGGGCCCATGCAGTGTCACTCGTCAAACAAAATAAAATTTCATATATTTTAATTAAGCAAAACTTGGGTGTGAAAAGTCGAGTGGGCCACTATTCACTGCATGTTACGGTGAACCACAAAATTCCTGAACTCCCATTGGTCCCAGTTCTCTTCTTGCGATTTTATTTCCAGAAATCTTGGGTATTTTCCGCATCGCTGATTCACTTCCCCCTCCAACCGGCGTCTTTAAAGTTAGGGCATCAGGGGCTTCACCTTGCTCTCCTCTCCGCACTCCCAAGTGATATCCGGCTGTTTGTTACTCCACTCGCGACCCTTAAAAGAGCCCTCGCCCTCGAAATCTCCCCACTTTGATCTGTTCTTGCCCCAAAGATCGATCCAACCCACTACGCGACGCCAACTTGAGGTGTTTCATCCCGCAATTTCCTGGCGCGATTCGTTCGCCTGTTGATCCCGAGGACTCTTCTTGCATTGACATTTCCTGCAGGTCTATCCTCCTCTCGCTCTCTCTCTCTTCATTGCTCTTAATTTCTGTGAAACGTGCGCCCCTACCTGAAATTGATCATTATTCCTTTTTTCTCCTCTCTGCAGTCAGAGATTTATCATCTTTTTTTGGGTAGGGTTTTCATTTTCTGAGTATTTCCGGTTTCTTCCTCCTTGCAGATAATGATTTCTCGTATCTTTTCTAAGGTTTACAATTTCTTAAATCCCCCTCAGAATTCTTCTGCCGGAAACAAACTAATCGATTTTTATAACCAAAATATATCAAAAAGGAGTCTTTAAGGATATTTAGGAAAAGTTAAACATCTAGAGTTTCTCCCAAGTATAAATTAAATATTTAAATGTCAACAATTAAATTAGAGCGGCGTTAGATATTTCCAGAGTCGGAGTCATAAAAAGGTGTGCGGATTAACTAAGCCATGGTCATCCTAGATACTCATCTCCCCCAATGGAAATTAAGCAATTATTATTGAAATAATGTCTTAGTGATACCTGAAATCTGGCGAAAAGATGGGGAAGAGAGAATTGGGGAGAGAGAGTTTAATTGTCAAGGGACTCCTTGAAGTGCAATCGGACTCCTTGAAGTGCAATCTTCTTGCCATGGTAAAAGCTCTGGATTTTATTTTTATTGAAAATTTGGAATTGGGTGTCTTAGAAATGTCTTTAATTGATTAATAGGTCCCAAATTGTTCTTAGCAATGTTAAGAAAATTTTCATCTTCAAGATAAGTTATCAGCCAATTGTTTTCAAATTGTTTTTGATCTTCCTCTCTCTTTCTTCAATGCTATTCTTTTGTCTATTTTGGTGAAACGTGCACCCTCTACCTGAAATTTCTTGAGCCTATCTTTTTTTTCTCCTCCCTGCATAATAAATTTTCATATCTTTTGTCAGTTTTTCAATTTCTTCAGAGAGTCATGCTAAAGCAGGAGTGGGCGGAGGATGACAGCTCCGATGGCCAGGTATTGCCACGTGGTTTTCTAAAATCAAACCACGGTAAGGAGTCAACGACACAGAAGCGCCCTAAAAGGCAGAGGTATCGGAGTTTGAAGGAAATCTATGCCAGCTTAGATGCTATTAAGCGTTTTGAAGTATGCACCTCCGATCCTCTTTGTTACAATATCCTCTCCCTGTAATTCAAAATATATATTTACTTTGTGTGATTAAGGAAGCTTTCAGTAGTTTTTATTTAGCAAATACTGACACTAACATTATGGGATTTGACCTCATTTAGGAAATACGGGCTGATGATGGTGTTGTGATAGAGCCCTTCGACAATCTCTCGTCGGAAGTCAGCGCCGTTGGGGAAGGGAAGAAGAAATGTAAGCTTTCCCAGGCGGAGGAAACGTTGCAGTGGATGGAGGAGTCGGACGAAGTCGCAGTGCAACGCATGCGGGGTGCAAGGCAGAAGGTTCGACGAGCTCGCAGCGGAGTATCAACTGTTCAACAACGCCACTTCCTCCGCCCATCTCCACTTCTCCGGCCTCATTGTCAAAAAAGCATGCCTCCCAAAATATGATAGTGATATAATAAAGCATTTTGGTTATTATTTTTACTTCTATTCTATTAAAGTAGATTTAGGCTCCGTTTGGCATGGTGATGGCGGTCATGAACATGGGGGTTAAATTGTCATTTGTTAACGCCCACCTAAGGAACTTACTTTTATGTTCAAACGGAAATTCGTATACTTAGGCTTTGTTTGACGCGACTTATTTTCTTCAGTCCATTTGTAAAAAAAAAACATTAACAATTATAAAATTCATTTGGGAGAGGCTCGGTTGGAATCACATTCGCTCAAAAGAATGGATTTCAGCGTTTAGCTGCCGTGATTCAGTCAAGGTCGGCGGATATATCTGCACGTTTGAGCCTTAAAGTAAACATTCGCGTAGCTCTTCCCGGTTTCGTCCTGATCTCTGCATATCCTCCAATCTCCCTCCCACGACTTCATCACTGATCTTCTGGTCAGAAGCTCCACAAGCCATCTTGGGTTGTCGATCTACCTCCTCTTCGGTTGCCGTAGATGAGTGCTCCAAAAATCGCCGTGCAAGGTTTCTGCAGACGAGTGCTTCAAAGCCCCTTCTATCTTCGACTTCATAGTTCATTACTCCTCCATTGCAAGGCATGACATCCTCATCCACCTCCATTGCAAGTACAACCAAGGTTGAGCTAACTGACGATCACCTCTCTGCCATGAGCACTAAGGACTACAGGATGCTCCGTGCGACTCATGGTGTTGTGTAGGGCGGCAATCGCTAGGCACCCGTAGGGTGTGATGCCAATAGCTATGGTTATAGGGATATTGATGGGTGCGAGATTCACAAGGCATTGAGGGAGGAGTATGCCATGGGAACCAAGGTTATTCTGTGGGTGATGTGATTGGGTTCTACATAAATTTTCCTGAGGGAGAATTCGATGCCCCATAGCCTCCAAAATTTGTGTGGTAAAAGGGGCAGAAGTACATGTATTCTGACACCGGTAAGGATGAGCCTCCAAAGGTTGTGCCTGGTGAGTAGTTCTTCCTGTTAAAGATTCCAAGTTTTTTTTTTGCTTTTGATTGAATATATGTATTGCCTATGTGGTAATTGCTATTTAATGTAAATAATACTAGTTTTATTGTATTATCTTGCATTTCTTTTGAAAAGTAGGCATCTATATCAGTGCAACTGTGAAATTGTTGACCTTGTTCATTTCTTTGATTTTGTTAAAACATCAGACATAAGTTGGGGATACTAGAACTCACTTTTGCAGCATTAAAGTAGTAGGGAGGTGATGGTTAATGTGTTGCTACTTGCTAGCAGTCTATGCAATTTTCACATTTCTCTTTGAAGTCTTCATTTTGTAAGCTTGATTGTGGTTGTTTTGTTTACTCTATGCAGACAGTTTTTGGCGGATCTATTGGTTTTCAAACCACCAGCCACTGTTGATTCAGGTGGCCGCATTCCCCATCGGGAAGAAGATGGGTGAGAACTAAGCCTAGTATTAAATTTTAGTAGATTCAGGTGTCCATCTACAGGCTTAAGGCCTTCTGCCATGAATATAA
This sequence comes from Platanthera zijinensis, assembly GCA_039513925.1. Taxonomy (NCBI): domain Eukaryota; kingdom Viridiplantae; phylum Streptophyta; class Magnoliopsida; order Asparagales; family Orchidaceae; genus Platanthera; species Platanthera zijinensis. Next base: position 176,631,265 of record CM077089.1, on the reverse strand, counting down.
TTGCGAGAAGAGCATTAATTAAATTAACTGTTTGAAAATACTTTATGCAGCACTCTTCTATATGTGTGCCTGATTTATAACTGGCATGAGCATGCTAGTAGATATATTAGAAGGAAATTCATAGAATATTGAAGAACATGTTCCTTGCTAGCAGGCTGTGGAAGGGGCTGAGCTTTGTATGACTATAAAGGATAATTAGGAGGCTTTATAACCAAGAGAAGTAATCAAGTTACAAGCCTGCAATTTGCTTTCCATTCATCCGTGTACATTGCTGTATCAAATGATATCATGCGGTCAAATGATTTTGATTCAACATTTTTTTATATATGATTGTATGTGATTCAGCATTATGTATGATTCTTGTTGTGTTAACAATATTCAGTCAGCATAAGACCAGTGGAAGAAATATTAATGCAGTCGTTTGGTAGTTTGCTAGTCGTTGGATAGTTTGTTAGGTGGGGAGTTTGGTTGGGTCGGCATACCCGTTAATGAGGGAGTTTGACTGAACGAGAACATCAATCTCGTGTGGAATGAAAGAACAATTGTTTTTTTGTAAGAATACAAAGCGTGAAGGCGTGGGAGAAAAATGCACGCCTAGGTAAAAATGCGCGTCAGGGGAAAAAAATGCGCCAGGAAGAAAAATGGGCGCCTACGAGGAAAATGCGCATCCGACAGGAAAATGTACGCCCGATAGGAATAAGCACTCCCGAGAAAAAAATGCTCGTTCGAGAGGAAAAATGCACGCCCGATAGGAAAAAGCTCATTCGTGCGAGAGATTTTTGAAGCATGTGTCGAATATGTGATACATATGTTAGCATAGAAATATCATGCAATGAGTATTCACCCATGATAAGGAGCCAAGTCATAGTTGTATCTTTTCTAACTCCTCCATATCGAAGCCCACATGTTTGTAACTCCGCCAACGGGTCTCTTTGAAGGTCCTCTCAATGCTCTAATGTTCCACTGTATATGAACCGAACTGTCTCGTGACGTTCTGAATGTAGCTCATGTGTCGCTTTAATGAGCTAATATCCCAACCCTTGGGATATACTACAGCCCAGTTGGCGAAAAGCCGACCTCAAGATGTCAAATCTTCCCGTTGATGTGAATTATTGGGGAAGATTAACATTTTACCCATAGAGTAACTTTCATTCGTTTAGCGACGGCCCTTCCACTCGGCATCGTCGAATCACTAAGGCTGACTTTCGTCCCTGCTCATAACTCTTACAATATTTCTTCTCCTGGTCTAATTCGACATGAGGTACCTGCACCGATGATGATTATCTAATCATTACAGATTCTAGATGTTTGAACATTGATCTGACATCAATTTTCACGAATTTAAATATTCGTCGTACCTTCACTCATGCTCGCTTGAGATCCTCCGCAGCTAAACCAATCTTCACGCTCGTATGACCATACATAACAAAATACCCAATAAGAGGAGCCAGAACTCAAGAACTACTGATACAACTTGGCTTGAGCTTGGGCGATTGCAAATCTAAGGGGCCAATACTTCTAAGGACTCTGAGGGTTTTCTCTCATAAGAACAAATAATTCTCAAATACAATATAATAGAGAATTCCAAAAAAAATTCTAGACACTTCCAAAAATATAAGATTCATGAGCATCCATGCAAATTTAGGCTCCGTTTGGGGGGACTTATTTTCACCGGTCAAGCGGTTACGACCTTAATTAAGGTCCGGTTCATGCAGCCGTAACCGCTTGGCCCATATTGTTTGGAAAATTCTACATTTCTGACTTGACTATTTTTATAGTAGCATAAACCTCTGGAAATTTTCCAAGAATTTTTTGATGAATATTTTAGATACTTCATTTGATACGTGACACTTTGAAATCATTATTCAATTACACAAATTATGGACTAATTAACGTTGAAAAATTATGAAACTGTCCAATATTTTATTTTATCAATATGTATCTCTGGTTATTTAGTTGAACCAATTGGACATTTGGAATTTGTACTTCATGTATAAATTAACTTGTGCCACATAATTATAGAATTTTAATTATGACAAATTTTAATTGGGAAAATTATGAACTTTGATAATTTAATATAAATATCATAATGAATCTCTTGTATTGATTTTATAACATTAGAGGTCTATTTTCTGTAGGAATTTAAATCAAAGCAATTGGAGCCCTATAGTTCTCTGTAGGGCTGTTTTCCTGAGACATGTCCTTAGGAAGGGACATACCTTATATTTTCTACATGATAGCTTGCATGAGTCAAAAATTTTGATCACGAATGAATGTTTCCTAGACTCAACCTCTGCCCAAAATTCAGAATTCTTACAGAAAAATAGATCTCAAGAGCTACAACTTTTTGTATTTTGAAGTTTTTTTTCTAAAACACCTGAGAACACAAGGAGGAGCTTGGAGGTTGTCGGTCATGGCACTTAGGAGTATTAACCGAGCTCAAGCCCCCATTCAGGTCTGTTTTCCCTCCTCTTCTCTTGTATTAGCATCCTAGATCCTTTAGGAGAGAAATCAGGCTCAATTAACCCCGATCCAATGTGAGAAAATTGGAGAATTTCGGAAAAATTGAAGAGGTCAGGTTCGCCGAAAACCGCCACCTTCGGCAGCCAAACCACCGCCAATCGACAACCTCCACCTCAACGGAGGTGGTGGCGGCGGTGGCCGGCCGGGGAGGTGGCCGGGTGGCCAGAAAATCAAGATTTTTGTATAGCCCAGGTCGGAGAAATTGGGGTCATCGGCTTGAGGAGGAAGATGAATGAATGCCGTCCATTCTTTTTTAAGATTCGGCCAGATCAGCTATTGGCATAATTATATTGGCCATAATTAAAATTCTATTATTATGTGACACAAGTCAATTTACACATGAAGTACAAATTTTAAATGTCCAATTGGTTCAATTAAATTACCAGAGATACATATTGATAAAATAAAATATTTTTACAGAGTTTCATAATTTTTAAACATTAATTAGTTCATGATTTGTATAATTGAATACTGATTCCAACGTGTCACTTGTCAAATAAAGTACCTAAAATACTTATCCAAAAATTCTAGAAAATTTTTCAGAGGTTCATACTACTATAAAAATAGTCAAGCCAGAAATGTATAATTATTCAAAGAGTATTGATCACAATTATCTCAAAAATACATAAAGGGGAATAATAGTAATTATTGAAGCAACCCTAAGTTTTTGTCATGCAAAAATTCTAAATAAAGTCCCAAGAATGTAATATGACCTATAAAACATGTGACTGAAAATCAAAATTTTCCTAGGTAATTTGATTACTTTTATTTTATTAATATAATTATTTGACATAATTTTATTTAGCTAAATCCCCTAGGATTTTCAATTCCAAAAATCCTAAATTTTTTGTGGGTGATACACTTAATCATAACATGTGTATGACCAAAGTTTCATTGACATACAACAAGCCATTGGTAAGAAAATCACCAAATACTCTTTATCGCTACATACACACCATTTTTATACTTACCCATCTCCATACAGGTGGAATACACCAACATTGACCTCAATTTTTTTTTACCATGGTCTTATGATGACTTAATAAACCTCCCACCAAAATTTGGGTCAACATGAGTTTATCTAGTCACATATATTTCATAAATTTAATAAATCCAATGTTTGTCAAAACTATAGAAAATTGTGCCAAAATTTTTTGATCTTTGGGCAAGGGTTGAGTCTTGGGAACATGCATGCATGATCAAAATTTTAGACCCATGCAAGCTACCATGTAAAAAATATTCACATATTAAGGTGTGTCCCTTCCTAAAGACCTATCTCAGAAAAACAACTCTATATAGAGTTGTAGGGCTCCATTTGATTTAATTTAAATTCATACAAAAAATAGATTTCAAGGAATACAACTTTTGTCTCAGCAAGTTTTTTCTAAAACAGCCTCTAAGGGGCCAAAATTTCAGCTTAAAGTTAGTGTAATAATGTGGCAAACATCATACACAATATATAATATCATACCTTAATATGTGAATATTTTTCACATAGTATCTTGCATCAGTTGCATGGATCTGAAATTTATTGCATGCATGCATTTACCCTAGACTCAATTCCTGCCCAAAATTAGAATTTTTGGGGCACAATTTTCTATAGTTTTCCAAACATTGGATTTATTAAATTAATAAAATATATGTGACGAGATCAACTCATGTTGACCCAAATTTTTGATGGGAGGTTTATTAGTTCATCATGATTTTTTTGGGGTAGAAAGAGAGTGAAAAGTTAACTACCAAGCTCCCTCATATAATTCATTTTATGATCATCTCTGACTAGATTCTTAATCTCGTATGGGAGATCCTCCTCCGAATCTCCCTCTGGCAATGGTAAGAACGGCGAACCCATCAGCACACGGTTCACCTCCCGACAGGCCCGAATCCAGGAAGTTTGATTATGGGGGCAATCAAAAGGCAAAGACAAATTTTTTTGATGATGAATTCTAATACCAAAATTTACATTTGTAAATATATCACAATTGAGTTATAAACAAAGAATTATTTCTTATTGCAGCTCATACGGGCACTCTCAATTCATAGGAATTCCGGGCTGCATATAGTCAGAATTTCTATATCCCCCACTAACTTAGTGGGGGTCATGGACTCATGGGGGCTATGTTGGGTTGACCAATATCAACCCCACTAACTCCATGACGAAACCACCCCGAACCGCAATGCACACTGCATATAGCGAAATCACCACACCAGTGGGCCGTCCCGTAGCCCTTTGGTCGCACGACCAAACGGCCAAGCGGCCAGGCACCCCTCACGCGAGGCCTCGAAGCCGAGCGTGCGACCAGTCGTCGTTACGTGGCCCTTTGGTCTCATGTACTCTTAGGGTGTAAAAAAAGGGATACTATCAAAATAAGCAAAATTACTAGTGTTTGAATAAAGAAGATGTCGTATCATGCTGAAGTTGACAATGGTTCTTTCAGAGATTCGGAAGAAGCTAAAAGTAAAATTTAGACTTGATGAGGTAAAAATAGATTGTTGGTATCTCAGCTAAATTTACACAAGTCACTTCCACAAGATTTGAACAAATCAGTTAGTTGTTATGCCATCTTTCTTATCTTCCAACAAAAAGAAATCTTGACGTATCCACATTTTCAGACCCTTTTCTCCCTCATTCGGACACCGATTTTGACGTATAAATAGTCAAAATTCATTGACTCGACGAGAGGAATCTGAATTTAATATCCATTTTACAAAAAATCTTGGAGGGGGAGGGGGGGGGGGGGGTCCCCGCCGCCCCCCTTAGATCCGCACCCGCCTCCCGATACCCATAACTGATAACTAAGGCTCCGTTTGGGGGGGGGGGGGCTTATTTTCACCGGTCAAGCGGTTACGACATCATGAATCAAACCTTAATTATGGTAAGGTCTGATTCATGCGATCGTAACCGTTTGACCGGTGAAAATAAGTCCCCCCAAACGAAGCCTAAGGCATCAAAGCTCAAAATCCAGGATAACAAAACAGAAATATTGTGTGTTGCACGAGCATTCGGGGTCAAAAGCAAACCAACAGAGCCATTGAATCACCGTCATGAAATCCGATTCCAGATGAAGAAGCCGAGCACCCTAAACTTGAAAAGCCAGTAAAAAATTCAGGGTGTTATTATGTGCAGATCAATTTTGACTATATACAATCTATGATAAGTGCAAATCAAACTAAAAATCATAAAGACTTGTGAACCTGTAAAAAGCCGAATTGCACATAACTATTTTGATATTTTTTTTGAAAATGCTCTTTGTACATAGCTAAAACTAATTTGGGAGAAAATTTCCCAAAATTTATCATCCAACTTCACCTCCATTTTAAACTTTTTTTTGAAATTTTAACATTGAAAATTGAAATTATGAATTTGACTTGATATAAAATTTCGGACGAAAATCATTTTTACCCATATCTATTTGAAAAATTCGCTCTTCTTCTCTGGTGCACAAACTATGTCCAGGTCTCCCGCTTTCCTCACAGCGTTAATTCTCCGATGATCGGAATGTCACCGGAATCCCTCTTAGTCACAGAACGACCATCAAAGCTAGCTTTCTCTTACAGCCGAATGACATCTCCGTCCCTGAAATTCATCTTCGCCGCAGACGGCGGCGCCGTTTCCTGCGCTCGTCTTACTCGTTGACGAAACCACTGGCGCCGGCGTCCCTTCGCATCAGACTCGATCCCACTGCACGTATTCGTCAAACAACGACCGACGTGCTACCGCCGGCGGCGGCATGAGAAGCCTGGTGCGTTTATCAGATATCCAGTCGTTTACTACCACTGCAGACGGCTGCAAGAGGCGGTGCATGAATCTCTCCGATCTCATCCGACACGGACGAATACGCGAAGCTCGTCAGGTATTTGATTCCTTTCCCTACCGCAAGATCATCAGCTGGAACTCCATGATCTCGGGATACGCTCGCCATGGAGAAGTCGCCCTCGCCCGCAAGCTGTTTGACGAAATGCCACTCAGAGACGTCATTTCTTGGAATTGCATGCTGTCAGGCTACGTAATGTCTTATGATCTTGGAGAGCTTATGGAGGCTCGTCGCCTGTTCGATCAAATGCCAGCGCGAGATGTCATATCTTGGAATACAATGATCAGCGGTTACACGAGAAACGGAAAGATGGTTGAAGCCATGCAGCTGTTTGGAGGAATGCCCGAGAGAAATGTTATTTCTTGGAACACGGTGCTCACCGGATTCCTTCGTGTTGGAGATGTCAAAAGTGCATTAGAATTGTTTGGGATGATGCCTATTCAGGATTCTACATCTTTGAATGCTCTTGTTTCGGGGTTGATTCAGAACAACTTATTGGGAGAGGCAACCAAAATCCTGCTGAGGAGCATTAAAGAAGCATCTGAGATGGAGGGAGCTGTTGATTCTTTCAATACGTTGATTGTTGGATATGGAAGAGTTGGGAGGGTCAAGGAAGCTCGGAGAGTGTTCGACCTAATTCCGCTTCAAGACCATGCAATGCCCCACCAAGATTGGACGACCAAACGTTTTCAGAGGAATGTTATTTCATGGAATTCTATGATCATGTGCTATATAAAAGCCGGGGACCTTCTCCCTGCAAGAAAACTTTTTGATGAGATGCCAGAGCGGGATTTGGTCTCATGGAACACCATGATCGCAGGCTACGTGCAGGCCCTCAAAATGGACGAGGCTGTGCTTCTCTTCCAATCAGTTGATAAACCTGACACTCGTTCATGGAACACAATGATTTGCGGCTTCGCCCAGATGGGTGATGTGGGGAAAGCTAGAAGCCTTTTCGACCAACTACCCCATAAAGGGCTCGTCTCTTGGAACACGATGATTTCTGGGTACGAGCAGAATGGAGACTTCGAAGGTGCGATTAGGCTTTTCTCTGAAATGCTATCCGCTGGTGAGAGATTTGATAGACACACCATGTCCTCATTGCTCAGTGCATGTGCTGGTCTCGCATCTCTACGTCAAGGGGCTCAAATCCACCAACTCATCATGAAGACTATTGTACCTGATGCTCCAATCAGCAATTCATTGATCACCATGTACTCAAGGTGTGGAAGTATCACGGAAGCTGAGAACGTCTTCGACAGCATGGAGGCACAAAGGAACGTCATTTCATGGAATTCAATGATCGCGGGATATGCAAACCACGGATTTGTTGTGGAAGCACTTGGTCTTTTTAAGAAGATGAAGAATGCTAAAATTCAACCAACGCAGGTAACATTTATTGCAGTACTTCATGCTTGCGGGCATGCGGGGATGCTGGATGAGGGGAAGAGGGAGTTTGATTCAATGATTGAGGAGTTCAAGTTATTTCCCAATGTGGAGCACTACACTGCCCTCGTGGACCTCCTGGGGCGGCACGGGAAGCTCGATGAAGCCATGGAGGTGATTAATGGCATGGTAATTCCTCCTGACCGGTCAGTCTGGGGAGCTCTTCTTGGTGCTTGTAGGGTTCACAACGAACCTGTTTTGGCTGATATAGCAGCAGAGGGCTTGGCAGCAGTTGAACCTAGCAGCTGCGCTCCTTATGTGCTGAGATACAATATTCATGCAGATGAGGGGAGATGGGAGGAGGCATTACAAGTGAGGGAATTGATTAATAAGAAAGGACTTTTCAAGCAACCTGGGTATAGTTGGATTGAATTGCAAAATAAAGTTCATGCTTTCATTGCTGGGGATTGCTCTCATCCTCTATCCGAGGAGATATACTCATTAGTAGAGATCTTCAATAGGATCAGTAGAGATTCACACTTGGATGGATTTGCCAAACAGTTAAGAATCTCTTACTCTTCTATAGAGGGGTATTTAGATTCATAAGGACAGATGTTTTCATGTTTAAGTTAGTTCTACCTAATTTGTGCCTCGTTCTGTCAGCATAGCAATCATTCAGAGTCAGAAATTAAAAGTTTGATCCACTGACCTCCGTAAGCTTTCTCATGCCTTCTACTTCTGCATACATGGCAGAATCCTTTGCCATGCTTTTGATGTGAGTTGTAAGGTTCAAAAAGAAAGGTCCTTTTCGTCCAGAGACTAGAGTAGAGAACTTGCAGTCTTAGCCGGTTCTCACATGATTACAAATTGGAGCATCATTTCATTGGGCTGTCTCTAATCTTTCTATCTCAAGATACTCAGCTGACAAGTTCTACTATTAGGATGTTTGGCAGGCTACCGATCGACATGGTTCTATGATTAGGGCATTGGGTTCTGGAAGTGAAGGTGAAATGCTGTGGAAGGAGAGCCATCTGTGCATTGTGGTAAAAAAAGCCATGTCTTCATTCATAGTTCGTGCATTTTGAGGTGATTATTTTGAGGACGTGCTTAATGGAGGAGCCCAGCCATGAGGGTCTCATACAGATTTTACTTCTCTATCTATAATTTGCTGGTATCGCCCTGAAACGTCATGGTTAGTTCTCTATCTTTGATTGTACATTTAGTTGTTATAATTTTTATATCATTTGTATTTAGTTGATTGGCTCTGTAAATGAAGGAAAATAAGTACACCTATTATTTTGCTAGTTTCATTTAAAAAAATTTCTCCTGCATTGGTTTTTACCCATGGGATAGCCCGTTAAACTGAAAATTTATCCACAAATCCGTTTGTTTGCCATAATGTCAAGGCCTCTCCGTTTGGAATTTCATGATCAGAGCCTCAGAGGATACATGTTTGTTTGTACAGGCGGGTTAACCTTGTACCCAAAATAACAACTTAAAAATAATTGCAAATTTTGATTTCTTGGAGATTTTAGGAAGAGATTAGCAACACCTGGGTTATTCTTTTTCATAAGAGAAGTAGAATGTATGCCTAAATTACTCTTGAACATAGGTTTGCAGTGAGGTAATTCTGTAATTAGGATGAAGATTGGAGGAGGATCTGTATGCAGAATGAGATAAACTGACTCTGTTATCCTGATTTGAATTTATCACATTATGTTGTTACCCTATTAGCAAATATTTTCGAGGACTTTGAAAAAATTTGCCATCTTTGAGAGATCATCCAAAACCTCGAGGGGGAAAAGAGAATGCAGCCTTGATTTCTTCTCTTATGTTGGTGTTGTTCATATGTCATGCAGATCAAATTAGTAACATCGCCAGAAAGTTCATGGGCGAATTTGCTCGGGACAGTTAGGTTTAGTGGTTTCAGTGATCGAAAAGCAAAATATGTGTGTTCCTTTCAAATGGATAGTGGCGCATTTACTTTTTCATGCACACACACATCTCAACCCCCTATATGTATTTAAAAAGATAATTTTCATGCTCATTTTTGGGGCACTTCAAGAATCCCTTATCTCACATATATCACCCTCCCTTTTCAATTCTTAGCAGTGGGCGCAAGATTTGAGGTCGTACCTCATTTCTTGCCCTCGGTTGCGATCAATCTGTCATGCTTTGAACCATATTTTCATGGCATGACCACTAATAACTTAATTCCTATCAGCCTTCTAAAGTTTGGTGCCGGCAGCACTTTTATATATTTTTTGCCCTATCTCGAATGTCGGAGAAGCCTAGGCGCACTGGTTGAGGTGTTGTCATGTGTGACCTTGAGATTACGGGTTTGAGTCCTGGAAGCAGCCTCTTGCCAAAATGCAAGGTAAAGTTTGCCTACATTTCACCCTTGTGGTGGGACCCTTCCCCGGACCCTCGCTTTGCGGGGATGCTTTGTGGACCGGGCTTCCCTTTATCTCGAATTTCAGAGAAGAGTTGGTGGATTAGAGGAGTTCAATCTGCATTGAGTGGAAATTAGCAGGTATGAGGATTTGACGCGTGGCTGGGTACCTTTATTCTATGTTATTTATCTGTGAGCCATTTGGTCTTCTTGCAGTCCTCTTCTGTACTAATTTTATTTTGCTATTTATTGTTTTCTCTTGATTATTTCGCAGTTATTAATATTAAATGTATATTTACCTTCATTGAGGAGAAGGATTAGGAAGGACAAACAGTGGAACCATTCGAGGAGAACTCCATTCCTAGAGATGAAAGCCGAGATTTGTAGTTTAAAATACAAAGCAAAAGGCTTGTTATTTGCTCAACTCATTTTATAGCACTCTTGCACTTTTAAAATGTTTTTGTTTTAATATTTGTGAAGATATCTGTTTTTAAAAATCTCAAATAAGAGGCGGGGCCACCTAAAATACATTGAATCATTTAATTTATTGATTAGAGAGTGGGGAGAGAGAGGTCCATGAATGGTGGCCAACGATGACAATCGGAAGTGGCAATCATCTCGACGGTAAAATGAGATTAGCCGGGAAGTTTGTATAAAAAGGAATATACATCTCGGCAGAAAAATGAGACTAGCTGATAAATTTGTATAAAAAAAGAATATATTGTTAGAGCATAACACAACAACATAGAAAGGGGATTAAGGCGAGAAGAACTTCCCGAGGAGCCACAGGCAGTGCATGGAGAATCCGCATGAGAAGTAACCACTGAAAGCCGCATAGAAGAAAGAATAGTCAGGAGATAAAAAAAGTATGAAGACAAAAATGCATGATATTTTGACATCACATTTTTATTTTAATATCAAGTGGTATGAGGCTATAAATATAAATCCCTTATTATGAGTTTACTCACCTGAGCATGTTTTTGTGTCATTGTGTGAGCCAAGTGAGTCTTTTGTAACCATTTACTTGATGAAATGAATTAAAGGTAGTGCCTTCTACTTTACCCACAACTCCGGGTTATTATTTACAACAAAGTTTCAGAGTGAGTTTCGATGTTGGTTTCTAGATCATTATCTGCAATCAACTTTTGAGGAGATTTTGTGTGTAGTATATATGTGAGCTGTTAGAAAGGCCCAAGGCTCCAAATGATATACGAGAATATTGAGTAATTCGGATATGGCCGACTGCAATCGAATGACAATAACATCCCCAACCAAATCTCCACGGAAGGCTCCGAATTAACTACGAGAATATTCCGCGGTAGGTTGTTGAGCGCCGGGATAGAACCCCCGACCTCCTTTATAAGAGGGGACTAACACCACCTCGCATACCCAAATGCGCTGCATATATCTGGGAAGGTCGAGCTGAAGCGTGATGTTGTCTTTGATGAGACTTCTATACTGAAGAAGTCTCATTCTTAAGCCGAAGAGGTGGAGAAGACTTCAAACTCACCAGTAGAGGTAGAGGTGGAGTTGGATGGAAGCAACAAGGTAGATGATCGTGATGAGTGATCTAACTCTCATGAGATAGACACTGTGCAATCTGCCGAAGCGGAGTCGTACTCGATTGCTAGAGGAAAGGCTAGGAGAGAGGTTAGGCTGTCTCTCAGGACACAGGACACTGTAGCATATGTCTTTCATGTGATTTTCTCAGATCCTGGTTCCTTCCTATCAAGAAGTTATAGATAGCAGAGACAGTTCTCATAGAGAGCTGTCATGGTGGAAGAGATGAAAGCCTTTAAGAAAAATAAGACATGAGATTTTGTTAATCTACCAAAAGGAGCCAAAGCAATCAGTTCAAAGTCGGTGTTAAGAAAAAAGGAGTCCACATTAGGAAAAGATCAGTGAAGATATAGTCAGATTTGTAGCCAAGGGGTTCACATAAAGGGAGTCGATTTTAATGAAATCTTTTCACCTGTGGTGATGCACTGTTCCATTCGGGTGCTACTCGGCATGGTAGCTATGTGGAACATGGAGCTACAGTAGATGGACGTAAAGACTGCTTTTTTTTCACGATAACCTAGAGGAGGAGATCTATATTTTTCAACCAGAGGGCTTCATTCGACCTGGTGATAAAAAGAAGTTGTGCAAGCTGAAGAGGTCTCTTTATGGTCTGAAGCAGGCTCCGAGGATGTGGTATAAGAGGTTCGACACTTTCATGACATCACACGGCTATAACAGGAGGCAATACGACAGTTGTGTCTACTACAGATTCCTTGCAGATGGCACCATTCTGATTTGATGTTCTATGTTGATGACATGTTGATCACTTGCAAGTCAGCTCAAGGGATTCAAGCACTGAAGCAGAAATTGCATGCCGAATTTGAGATGAAAGTTCTTGATCATGCTCAAAAGATTCTTGGGATGGAGATCCAGCGAGCTAAAAAGCGAGGCATGTTGTGTCTTTCTCAGACTAGTTATATTCATAAGGTACTAAAAAAGTTCAATATGATGAAATCTAAAGCTGTTATGACTCATTTGGGACAACAGTTTAGATTATCATCACGACAGTGTCCAGCCATAGAGAAGGAACACCAGAAGATTCTCAGAGTGTCATGTGCCAGTGTGGTAGGATGCTTAATGTACGCAATGATATGCACGAGACCAGATCTTGCTTAGGCGGTAAGTGTTGTTAGCAGATATATGACAAATCTAGGGCGACACCACTAGGAAGCAGTCATGTGGATTCTACGAAATTTGGCACACCAAATGTCAGTTTACTTTTCAAGAGGAGTGAAGATGCTAGAGCTCTAGAGGGTTTCGTCGATTCTAACTACGCAGGCGATCTCGACATGAGGAGATCTACTTCAGGGTACATATTTCTTCTAGGTGGAGGTCTTATCAATTGGAAAACCACTCTTTAGGACATGGTAGCTTTGTCCACGACTGAGGCAAAGTATATTGTTGCGTTGGAGGCCGCGAAAGAAGCTATTTGGCTCAGAGGTCTTATCCAGGAGCTCAAAGTTTATCAAGAGTTTGTGAAGCTGCATTGTCATAGTCAGAGTGCAATTTGTCTTGCAAAGGATCCGGTCTATCATGCAAGGACAGAACACATTAATGTGCGTTATCACAAGCTGAGGGAATTCATTGGAGGAGACGACATTTAGTTACTGAAGGTGTCCATGGATGACAATGTTGTAGTCATGTTGACGAAGCCTCTGCCAGGACTCAAGCTCAAGCACTGTTTTGACTTGGCTCGCATTTGTGTCTGCTGATCGTGGTGACCCCAGGGAGAGGGGGTGTCTCATTTGGAAGAAGATCCAAATTGTAGATGGAGCATGCAATGGAAGGGGCGTCAAGGTGGAAATTGTTGTGTTATGTCGCCCCTTCTGAACCGGGCGATTCATTTGAGTGGGTTATTTAAATCTCCTCTATTGTATTAGGTCAAATATATATAGGTTTAATCTCCAGTTCAGCTAAGGAAGAAAAATCGCAGAGGTCTTCCGCTCTTTGGACGAAATCGTGAAGGAGGAAAGGAGCTAGGGTTCGTCGTTCTTCACCGCGCGGGGGTTTCACCGTCGTCCATCTGTTCGCCGGAGCATCTCCTGCTGCTGGCCCGTAGGAGGATGAGAGATCTCCCCTCTAGTGACTCTCGGTGGAAGTTTCCCATCCAGGGCATTGACAAAAACTTCAAGGAAGAAGGCTCTACAGTGGGTCCTTGATATTGGTCCTCAGTTTTGAGTTTGCTTGGTCTCCAAGGTTTTTTAATCCCTGTTTTAAACATTGCTCCTAATTTATAGTGAATTTTCTCTGGTATTCTTCTCGTAGATGTAGGAATTTCTCTCTGAACCACGTATGTATAACCCGTAATTCGTCGAGATCAGAAGTACCCATGCAGACGGCTATTCGCAAACCATTGAGCAAGCAAAGGCGAGCTTGGGAGAGCGGAGGCGAGTTTGGGCGAGTATGAGCGAGTATCTCGCGAGTAGACCCTTGGAACTCGCTGACAGAAGTTGAATACTCGCCTATACCCCTCCTAGGATTTCTCTATAAATAGCCCCCTAGGGGTACTAGAAATGGACTTTTGAAAGAGGTTGAGGTCCCCCCAAGTGGATACTCGCCAAGTTCATGTCTGCCTAGTACCTCGCCTAGCCTTTTGGTTGCGGAGGGGAAGTTTCTCCCAAACTTCCGGGTACGTAGTGGGACCTCCCTGCTGGAGCACTTGGGGTGTGCTTATTTATAGTTTCTTCTCTCGCGCGCTAGCCATTTGAATTGTGATGTCGGACCGTAGAATCAGTAACCTTAGGCTGTCTTGATCCGAAATTTTGGAGTAAGGGATTTTCCCGGCTTCAACAACGTATATTTTTGTGTCGTTTGTGTGTGCTTGATTTCTTTGCCTTGTTTTTACTTTTTTTGTGGCTATTATTACGTATTGTTATTCCACTGTGTTCTGCGGTGCCAAGAGATCGCTGCGGGAATTTTCATAACACTAGTGCTCGTATATAATTCTTTCGTCTCTTAATGTTAATGCATAAGCAACTAAGCATGTATAATCATATGCAAATAGAAACTTTAATCAACCGGTCGCGTTAGCCATATTCCCTCTACTTTAATGCATTTTACAGAGATAGATGTTACTTTGTGGTTGAAAAATATTTCATTTTCAGTGTCTGTGGTGGATCCTGCAAGTATTTTATAAGAGAAAGTAGATAAACTAATAATTATGATACTAAACTATAACAGTGACATAAAATGATTTGGTTTACGCATGACTTTGTATAGCCTATCACCATTTTTCTTTAAAGTTTGCATCTTTTATGTGCGCGGATTATTCGGCACAGGCCGACAGAGGAGAAGAATGACTGCTGCCGTCGTCCCAATAGAAGAAATTGTTTCCTGTCCAGCATTTCTCAGTATTTGTTCCTAATGGGGGGTCGATTGCTGGCCCGCGCCACACTCATTCAGAAGAAATTGTGCCACCTGGCTGCATCTTAACGTCCTTCCTTAGGTACATCTATCTATAACAATTTGCCAATGATCCTTTTTGAAATTAAAGCGCGCGATTTAGATTAAGAAATTATATCCCCACCAATGCTGAAAAGCTCACTGCAGAGAAAGATCAATTAGACAATGGTATCATCAAGAAAGCAAGTTACCACTAATTAATTCATTTATATTGCATAGAATTGGCTCTCTAGAATGATTAGTATATACTCAATATGGTAACTTTACACAGACAAATAATAAAAAAATTGGCCGTTTTAGCATGCAAATACAGGAATGGTGATATCCTTATTCCACCCAAGGAGAAAAAGAGATGGTGCAGGCCATTCGTCTCTATCAAAAGACACTCAAAAACTCAATGGACCCCTCCCCCAGGAAAAGATTCATATAATACAGTAAAGCGCACACAATGGCTTCTTAGAAACCTCACCACTTCGTCATATCTCTCTTCTTCAGATGGTTGTCTACTCATCTTCAATACAATGTCCATGCATATATGACTGTAAGTCACTTCCAGTATGACGCCCACCCCCCCTGCCGTGCATACTATATAAGAACTGCTTTCTCATGCTCAGGCCGTGTACAGACCCGCAGGGTATATCCAGTGACGATGGACCACCATCTCCCCTCTAAAACCGGTACCAGCTTCTTCAGAACCTGCTTCAATGGAGTCAATGCGCTCTCAGGTTTACTCATCTTCCCTTTTTTCCCCTGCATAGATCATCTGCATATATATTTATACACACACACACGCACATGTGATCGACTGCTCTTGGTTGTGAACAGATTTCGTGAGTTTGTGGAGGCGCATAGGCTTCACCTCCGCCAGCCAACTTATTTTGTGTTAGCATGCCTGCTTATTCGGAGACGCACAAACTACGCATGTGCACGCCTATAGTGTTAGCGCATGGGCCTGGAGACTGCTATGAAATCTATGATCTACCAAAAAATTTAGAGGAAACCGGTCACAATATACTTGTTTCCATCTCCACAATCAAAATATTATATGAAAACAAACGCATGCATTTTGAGGGAAAAAAAATTAAGTAATCGCCGAAGCTTTCTCCATTGTAGCATGGAACTTGCCTGGACCCGCCAAAAATACATCTCCTTTCAATTTCTACTCAAATAGAAACTAGCATATTGATTGGATATACACTGCCCTTTTATTATTCGCAACCCCTAAATCGCCCCACGTACACTGTTTTGATATTCATAACCCCCAAAAAATCCCATTTAGATTTATAAATAACAACTAACGTATTACATTTTTTCAATAACATATTACACTCCTTCATTAACATAACACATAACACAAGGGGGATGCCATTAAAATGAGTTGTGGTTTCTTATTCCTATTTTTAAAACTTAAGTCATAATATCAATGAGGCTTGACCTAGTTTGATAAGCTGAGGCCCCATGACAAGGAAGTCATGATTCAATTCTCATCATGTATGAGTTTTTTCTATTTATTTAGTAGTTTGTTCTTTGATTGATTATTATTTAATGATATAGTCATTGATGCTTAATGATCGTGATATAGTTTTGCGTGTACATTTATTACTCAATAATAACATATATATATTATTGCCCTACTAACATACATGAGATCCCGGGATGCTATTTGCACTCTCAAAGTCAACATAGTTTGTTGACCAAATCCAAAGTTTATGATAAGAAGTCCTACTGAGTTGACTCTTGATCCAAAAGTCAGCCAGTCAGAATATCACACAAAAATTCAAAAGAAAAGAATGTTTTACGGATTCCAACACATTTTTTTTTTGATTCTCCTCCTTCCTAGGATTTGGCATCCTATCAATTCCATACGCGCTGTCGGAGGGGGGATGGGTAAGCCTAACGCTTCTTTTTCTGCTGGCTGCCGTCTGCTTTTACACCGCCCTCCTCCTCCAAAAATGCATGGACTCCAATTCTCTGGTTAGAACTTACCCCGACATCGGAGAGCTAGCATTCGGCGTGAAGGGAAGAATGCTGATTGCCTTCTTCATGTACCTCGAACTCTTCTTCGTCGCCATTGAGTTTCTCATAATAGAGGGAGATAACTTGGAGAAGCTCTTTCCAAACGCAAATTTTCGCGTTGCAGGACTTAACATTGGGGGAAAACAGGGCTTCGTCATACTCTCTGCTCTTCTGATTCTGCCCACCACCTGGCTGAGAAATCTGGGGGTTTTGGCCTACGTCTCCGTCGGCGGCGTTCTGGCTTCTCTCATTCTGGTGTTCTCCGTCATGTGGGTTGGAGCCATTGACGGCGTTGGGTTCCATGAAAGAGGAGTTGTCATGAATTGGAGCGGAATGCCAACGGCTTTGAGCTTGTTTGCCTTCTGTTACAGTGGCCATGCTGTCTACCCTACCATATATTCCTCCATGGCCGACAAAACCAAGTTCTCTCGTGTAAGTGAAAATTAATATCCCCGCCATATCTATTGGCACTTTGCACCCAAAGTCTTTAAAATTGCATCTCCCTAATTACTGATTTCTGGCCCGAAAATTCAAGGGTATTTAGATCCAGGCGGGACCTAAAATTATCATTTGGACACTTTGTATCCTGAATTATTGGTGTTGCCCGGTCCTAAATATCCTTGAAAATTTTGACATGGGGGTGCAAAGTGTCAGAAATCAGTAATTTGAGGGGTGCAAAGTGCCGATTTTAAAGATTTTGGGATGTAAAGTCCTAATATTCTGGAGGTACAAAGTGTCAAAAGCCCATATATTTCCTTGGTAGCTTCCGGCCGTAATTTCATAATTAATCTTGATCGTTGCAGGTTTTAGTGATATGTTTCATGATCGCCACCATTAATTATGTGCTGATGGCCGCCCTAGGCTACCTAATGTTTGGCCAAGCCGCAAAATCTCAAGTGACTATGAATCTCCCGGTGGGTAAAATTAGCGCAAAAATTGCAATATACACCACATTGATCAACCCTTTGGCAAAGTACGCGCTGACAGTGATGCCAATAGTGAGCGCCATTGAGGAGCGGCTCCAGGTGTCGAAGAACAGAGCGATAGGCATTCTGATACGAACCGTTCTCGTGATTGCTACGGCAATTGTAGCATTATCCGTGCCCTTTTTCGGATATATAGTAGCGCTGACAGGCTCGTTTCTCAGCAGTAATGCCACCATGATTCTTCCTTGTTTGTGCTACCTTAAGATTTTTAAGCGCTCCAGGCGGTGGGGCTTGGAACTGGTAATGATTTTAGCTGTTGTGGCGATGGGAGCTTTTCTTGCAGTGGTCGGAACTTATGTATCCATGAAGCAGATCATAGCAAGTCTATGAAAAACGAAGGACTTTCTTTAGGGTTGGTTGAACATTAATGAGGAGCTGCGCACACTTAAGTGGTTGGCAGGAGCATGACAATACTAAGGTGTTTATTGATTGATCCAGCGGGGGTTGTAACAAAAATTTTTATTCTGAGATCAAAAATTTTATGTTTTTAAATTAATATCCGCAGATCAATTTTAAACTTTAGCAATTGATGTCTTCTTATTGTGAGCAAGACCCGATAACGAAGGAATTTCTCCGACAACCTTTTGAGCCTATTCCGACGACTCTATTTCAATAATTTGACATGAAAATTTTACCATTTTGACGTGAATTTCTTCATTTTTGATGTAAATTTCATCATTTTGATGTGAATTTCATCATTTAGACGTAAATTTCATCATTTTTGATTCCAATAATAACTCAAAAGGTTGGACAAAAATGTTTTTTCATTATCGGCCATGATTTGTGAGAAAAAAATATTGATTATTAAAGCTTATACATGATTTGCCAATTGTAATTTATAAATATGAAAATTTTGATTTATGAATTGATGGGTGAATTGCGAATAAACCTGAAAAACTATAAATTTGAGAAGATTTATGACCCAAATTGCGACCAAATCCATGGCATGAACGTCCGCGCCTGAAAGCTTCTTCCTTTATCCATGGCAGCCTCCCCTGTTTCTGCACACAGCCAAACTCTAGTTCGAAACATTCTCTCCCTTCTGAACGCCGATTCCTCCAGGTCTCATCTCCTCCAAATCCATGGCCACCTCCTCCGCACCTATCTCATTCTCGACAGCTTTGCCTGCAACACAATTCTGAGAGCCTACGCCCAAGCCATTTCTCATGGCAAATCCCTGACCTTCTATAACCACATGAGGAGACTTGGTGTTAGCGGTAATTCATTCACTTCCTCCTTCATTCTCAAATCATGCGTCCAAGTCTCCTCTTTAATTAGCGGGCAGCAGCTCCATGGCAGAATTCTTCAAGACGGACACCATTCGGATTCCGTCCTGCTCACCTCCTTGATGGATCTTTACTCCTCGTCCAGTGACCTCGGAAGCGTCCGCAAAGTGTTCGACGAAATGCCGAACCGAGATACAGTTTCATGGAACGTCCTGATTTCAAGCTACACCAGCAATAGCCGAACCAAAGACGCCCTTCTTCTTTTCGACGCAATGCAGAGCCCGGAATTTGGGTCCGAGCCAGATGCCGTCACCTGCATGATCCTGCTTCAGGCATGCGCCAATTTGGGCGCGCTTGACTTTGGGGAGCGCATCCATAACTACGTCGATAATCATGGCTATGGAAACCTTCTCAAAATCAAGAACTCTCTCGTCACAATGTACTCCAAATGCGGCTCCATGGATAGAGCTTACAGAGTCTTCTCGGATATGCCCGAGAGGAATGTCGTTACATGGAGCACAATGATTTCTGGGCTGGCAATGAATGGCTACGGAAGGGAAGCCATCGATGCCTTCGAAGAGATGCGGAGGGATGGCGTGCTCCCTGATGAACAGACCTTTACGGGCATACTCTCGGCCTGCAGCCACACTGGGTTGGTCGACGAAGGAATCGAATTCTTCGATGTAATGAGATTCGAATATGGAATCTCTCCTAATGTCTGCCATTATGGATGCCTGGTCGACCTCTTTGGTCGTGCTGGCTTTCTCGATCGTGCCTACAGGCTTATCGTGGGCGAGATGATTGTTCAGCCGGATGCTAAGATTTGGAGGACTTTGTTAGGAACTTGCAGGATTCATAAGTATGTTGAGCTCGGCGAACGGGTTATTGAGCACCTGATCGAGTTGAAATCGCAGCAAGCGGGGGATTATGTCTTGTTGCTCAACATCTATGCTTCTGTTGGTGATTGGGAGAAGGTGGCGGATGTGAGGCGGGTGATGAAAGAACAAAACATTCAAACGAGCAGCGGTTGCACGACGATGGAGATTAATGGAAAGATTCATGAGTTTGTTGCGGATGATGATTCTCATCCGAGCAAGGAGGAGATTTATGTGATGCTTGATGAGGTTGGAAGGCAGCTAAAGATTGCTGGTTATGTTGCGAACATGGCGTCCGAACTGCATGATTTGGATGCGGGGGAGAAGGAGGGCGCGCTGTCCTATCACAGTGAGAAGATAGCTCTGGCTTTTGGAATTCTCGCGACTGTTCCGGGAAAAACTCTTAGGATTGCGAAGAACCTTCGGATGTGCGTTGACTGCCATTACTTCACGAAGGTGTTGTCGAGTGTTTATGACAGGGTAGTGATCGTGAGGGATCGAAGCAGATTTCACCATTTCAGGAATGGGAGATGTTCCTGTAATGACTACTGGTAGGATATGTTACAAAACACTGATGCCCCCAAAAAAATCATTTTATGTCTAATTTTAGCGGTGGGAGGAGGGGTCGTGTTTGGGAACGTCATATTATTCTCATCTCCAACCGCCACTATCAAGCTTGTTGCTCTCAAATGTCATAGCTTTATCTAAACGGTGCCTTACTTTTGCCTATTTGGTTGTTGATGTAAGATTGAGACCAAGCCGAGGGTGAAAGTTGTCCACGCCTAAAGCAAATGATACCGAACATTCTATACAGTTGATGTAAGCTATTAAATTTTTTAAGCCGCAAAATAACAAAATCAGTTTAGATGCGAGAAAGTGAAGCTATACATTATTGAAGAAAAAGTAATAAAGATAAGACCAAGAAGACACAATGAGCAGAACAAAATCGACTTGCTAATGGAAGCTCCATTTCACTCACTTGGGTCTAAGTTTTGCTCACATTTTTAATGTAAGTTGGTGGACTCTGTTTGGGAATGTGATGGTAGTAGGAGAAGTTGTATCTTTAATGTCACGGTTGTTTTTGTGGCGTTTTGTTTTACGTTGTTCAAACAAGTGCTTGTTTCAGAATAACGTTTTGAGGTCATGTCCTTTCTGCTCTTGCAAATTTTTCCTAGCATTGCTAATGAATCTTATAAACAGTGACAGAAGCTCTTCGGTGCTGCTTTTCAGGCTAAGAACAACCACAAGATGCAATCCTTATTTCAATTTAGGATTAAAAACGTGATGAGGAACGCAATTCCTAACACCACTATTAAAAATAACTTCGGTGGCATACTATCCGCCGGAGGAGATGTGATTTTAATGGGGCATTATATTGTGAGATTGGGGCTCCATTTAGCTCCACTTTTTTAAAGCCACGCCCAACTTTTATATTTTTATGATGATACGCAGCCAAAGACCTTGAATTGGGCCTAGCTTTTGTCCTCATGTGGAGGTTTGGTGCTTAGGCCCCAGTGGAGGGATTTTTTTTTTTTTGGAGCGGCCTACACACAGCTCTGTGTGATACACATTTGATAGGATCGGACTCAATTTATAGAAAAATCGGGATTGTAAATAAAATCATGCATTGTTATTTTATTGTGCATAAAATCTGATCGTAAGAATAGATGCATGATTTTCTAAACATAATGCATTGCAATAGCAATGTGGATCAGTTTTTTTAAAGAAATATTAAAAATATACCAAAAATGGTACTTTAAATAATTGAAAAACAATGAACTTTAATATTTTATAATTTTTTTGTAAAAAAAATTTTACATAGATATAAAAAAATATAATTTAGTGTGTAAAAAGCACATAAAGTTGTGCATTGAAGGCACCAAAGAATTTCTCCGGTGGAGGCCGTAGAATGACCTTCACTCATGGAGAAATAATTAGGTACAAGCTTGCACTATCCTCTACGTACAAGTGGAATTTTGTAAACTTAAATCATATTTTTCCGTAATAAAAAGTTGATTGTAACAAAAATAAATTACGGAATATTAATTATGACATTTTTACAATCAATTTAAGTACTTATTTGTCCATATTCTATACGGTTCTAAAAAAATTTCAGTTGTCTTTTTTGGTTTTGATTGGAAAATTTCAACTGGAATGTTGACATATTTTCCAGTTGAAATTTTTGCTACAATCCCAAAAATTACAACTGGAATTTTTTTAGAACTGTATAGAATATGGACAAATAAGTACTTAAATTGATTGTAAAAATGTCATAATTAATATTCCGTAATTTATTTTTGTTACAATTAATTTTTTGTTACGGAAAAATACGATTTAAGCTTATAAAATTTCCCTTGTACGTAGATGATGGTGCAAGCTTGTACCTAAAAATTTTCCTCACGTATGACCTTTCTTTGACACCATTTACAATAGTGATATACCTATTGTTTATTTTTATTTTATTTTACAACGATGATCAAAACAAAGTAATTAATAATGTATTATAAAATAATTAGTAATTATATTAATATAATATTGTTGTTGGTTGTCCGGTCCGAAGAATCGAACCGACTTATCTCAGAGTCAGACCAGACGCGCAAACATTCAAATGAAAATCAAGTAGCAATGATAAAGTGAGTTTTTAACATGGAAATCCGAAAAATATGAAAAATCACTTGGTTGAGATCTGTGTTAGGCCAAAGTTCACTATTTTTCTTGAGCTTATAAGTAATTGAGTTCCTCAGAGAGTGACAGACCACCATTCCATTACAATTTTTGGGTGCAGAGAAATGAAAAAATAACTAAGTCCACGAGATCATGAAGAATGTGTGATGAAAAGAGTGGTAAACTACTTATCTAGGAGAGGAGTTCAGGGGATCAAATCCAGATCTCAATAACCCGCTAGTATGGAAACCCCGTCAGATGAGATGTACGGGTTGCAGTCCCTGATAAAATAAACAGTTTAAAATTTTAATGTTTTAAAGTATTGCTGCGAGTGAATGCTAAATTACATATTATATACTTCATATTAAGTGCTCATTAATTATTTATAGCAGTATTGGTATTATAGATTATATTTATATTACAAATAATTTTTTTTTTTAATATTCATGGTACTATATGGTGCGGTTTAATGAATTTTGCGTAGCCAAAAACTGCATCGCTAAGCAACCTACTCGTGTTTTGGAGCACCAAAATAATGCGGTTCAATCCGATTCCGCATGATTCGACGTGATTCTGCGGATTTTAGGGAGTAACGCCAAGATCCTTTACAGCGGATGGATCATATATAGCAGGTTTTGTAACAGGTATGCGCGGGGTATTTGTTCAGGTTTGGTAACAGGTATGTTGATGACGTATGTCTCTTCCGTTAAAGTACGTGCTGCTCTCTCCTGTCGCTATCAAGCGCCCAGCCCCGAAATATAGCGTTTGATTCCGTGAATCCAGCGGCGACAGCGTTCCCGTGTAGTAACCGTTCTTCTCGGCGTCGTCAATTAATTTGTTTCCTTAAGCCACGAGTCGGTGATTGGGTGGCGTTGATATATGACCGTCGTCAATATTTGGAACTTCTGCTGTCGGAGTTCCGAAAGAATATGCTGTGTAATATTCAATATTTCAGATTCCTTCTATATATGTCTGTTAATTATAAATAGTGCACCAGTTGATAGACTGGTTATTATATTGAAATTAGATCCAAAGAATGAAGACTGCAGCGCTTTTCTTCGTGTTGGCTCTTCCTTTCCATTCTTCTGTAACGCAAGTTTGCGGTTTTGATTTCTTCTACTTAGTCCTCCAGGTAGAACCACATCCTTCAAGGATGAGAGTATTTTGAGTAATATGAATATTGGAGACACTTTTTCCTTTATATAATAGATAGATAGGGGCGGAGACCGAGATTATCGCGATTGGTCATAAGGGCAGAATCCGTGTCTGTCACTCGTATATACATACATATATATGTCATAAGAATTAACAAGTGGATGATATATTTTTGTAGTGGCCTGGATCGTTCTGTGACACAGAGCAGAAATGCTGCTACCCTAACTCCGGGAAGCCAGATGCGGAGTTCCTAATCCATGGACTTTGGCCCAACAACAATGATGGATCCTATCCGTCCAACTGCGACCCCGACAACTCCTTCGCTTCGTCGCAGGTTAATTGCTTTTTTTTGTTTTTCTTCTTCTTCCCCAAATAAGATGATTTTAGTGGGTATGTATATATCATCTGGCACTACAACTCTTCTTCTGTTCCAGATATTCTATTATACTCAAAAAGCCGGCTGACTTTTATAATAGCTCCGGTCTGACTTGACACGGCTAAACTAGCCGAGATTTATCAGCTTGGTCACAAAACATGGGTAGACTCGGTGTGACTTGACTCAGCTTCAATAACTCAAACTGGGTCAATGTTTATTCTTCATTAGATCAACTTTGCTGTGTAATCTTCTATAGTAAAGATTTTAATTTCAAAGAAGTTTTGCATTACAAACAAAATAATCTGAACCATCGAATCTATATAAAATAACTTACAATAAAATATAAAATATAAAATCATAATTTAATAATATAAACTAAACTGGAAAAATAGAAATGGAAGAGAAATATTAAGTAAAAAAATAGCTCAAACGTGGGAGAGGTAAATATTCACATCACAAACTATGCAATGAAATTTCTGTGCCCATTTCAATAGTCTAAATTTGTATATTTTGTAATACTATATAATGGACCACATAAACTGCTTATTTATTCAGTTTGAAGTAATATGTATTTCACTTGTCTGACTTTGTTGGTGCACTACAAATGCTAGAATATGACAAAGTAATATAATTCTGATTTTGTGTTTAAGAACTCCAAATTTTCATATAGAAATTGTGTGTGTGTGTGTGTGTGTGGTGGGGCGTTAGAAAAACCTGCATAAACTTCTGTGGTGTAGATCTCTGATAAGAATTTAATGCAGATAAGTGATTTGATAAGCAACATGGAAGCAAATTGGCCATCGCTTGCATGTCCCAGCAGCAACAACTACTCATTTTGGGCTCATGAATGGAACAAGCACGGGACCTGCGCCGACTCCATCTTCAACGAGCACGATTACTTTGAAGCTGCACTCAATCTGAAGGACAAAGTTGACATTCTTCAAATTCTAAGCAGTTCAGGTAAGACTAGCTCAAAACGTGCCAACTCTGTATGAAAGTACTCGCTTCTATTCGTGTCTAAAGTTCTGAATCTAGCTTGAGGTAAGACTAGCCCTGTTGGGGTTGTGGAACACTTCCGGTCCTCTTGTTTCTCACACCGGGTTCGCCCACGTGAGCTTAGAGGAATCGAAGTGTGACCCCCCCTCGACATCTCTGGGACCCACGACAGCGGGGGTCCGGGGGCGGCCGCCCCCGGCGGAGGTCCCGCTGACCGGACAGCGGGCAGGGTCCAGGGGACAGCGTCCCCGGTGGGGGCTCGGGGGCAACGCCCCCGGACCAAATTTTTCTGAAGGGAATTTTTGGGATCGGCGATCGTCGAACGCTATGGTTCGACGATCGACGATCGTCGACCGATCCTTGGGTCGACGGTCGCGATCGTCGACCGGCCTGTTGGGTCGACGATCGGCGATCGTCGACCGGTCTTGCTTGGTCGACGATCGGCGATCGTCGACCGGTCTTGCTTGGTCGACGATCGGGGTTGCCGATCGTCGATCGACCTTTTCCTGGTCGACGATCGTGGTTGCCGGCAGACGTTTATATACGATGTTTTTTTTCCGATTTAGGGATACGGATTCATTGCAGTCTGCGGCGGCGTATACTTTTGGAGGCGATACGAGGTATCTCGTTGAGATCGATCCAGAAGGTATTCTTCTAGGGTTTTCTTGTCCAGAAGAGAGGAGAAGAGGTAGGATCGGATTTGATCCTTGCAACCTTTGTGATCTGTTTCCTTTTTTTGGTGAATACAAGAAGGAAGAAGAAGGGGAGAGAGGACGTAGCCCGGTTTTGGGTGAACCTCTGTAACATCTTGTGTTTGTGATTGCTCTGTTTTTGTTCTGTGTTTGTTATTCGATTTTCGAATTTCTGCTTCTCGGCACCCCGAATTTCCTACAAGCCCAAAACTTGTCACCTCTATATGAAAGTACTCGCTTTTATTTGTGTGTAAAGCTCTGAATCTAACTTGAATTGACAAGTATATAATCATGGGGTGTTATTTTGTGTTTTGTGGAAGTGCTTCTAATTTAATTTATGGGCACTTGCTTGATCAGGAATTGAGCCGAATGATAATTCATACAGCCTAAGCAGCATAGAAGAGGCGATACAAACAGGTTTTGGCTTTTCGTCGGTGATCGACTGCAACAAAGACGCGTCGGGGAGCATCCAATTGTATCAGGTTCAGCTGTGTGTTGACAAAACTGGAACGAGTTTTATCGCGTGTCCTGATTCTTCATCTGGGAGCGGGCGTTGCTCCTCTGAAGTTAAATTTCCATCCTTTTGAGACGGATATGTAACTGATGTATGCTTCCATGGCATTGTCTTGGTTGGTGTTGTATAAATTTCACGGTTATTCTGGAATGAAATGACGAGATGTGCTGATAAGGAAATGTTTATGAGATTGAATCAAATGTATACCTTCCTGTAGATTGAATGGGATGAAGCCAAAACAGCATGAACTGGCATGTGCCCGCTTTCATCCAATTTTGTGCATTTTTTTCTAATACACTTGGTGACAAATCCACCATGACATGGTTGCCCAGCTGTACTTGGGAATTAGAGATCAAATAATCTCAGAATCAAAAGGAAGAAATGCCAAATGACTTGGTTTATTGTGTTGGATAGAACGAATCCAATACACATCAAGTCGGCGCCCAAAATAACTCAAACCAATAATTTCAAACACTGCCAAAACGTGGCCCTTCTGGACCCCTACTTCACAGCAGGGCTCAAACATTGTCACAACACCGACATTTCTATTAGATCTTCGATAGCAACTTCTATCACTAGATCATGGTCCCAAAAATCTTCAGTGCCCGTGAAAGAATCACTGCTTTCGTGACAATGACCGAACACAGGCACAAACATAATAAAAATATAGACGCCCTTTTGAGAGATAAGCAGTTTTGAAGGAGTTGTGTTTGCAGTGGTTAAAAACCTATAGCAATTTCAATGTAATTATCAGTATTAAACTCCAGAGGTTATGAAGAGATTTTGAAAACATTGGCATGAAACCTGGAGAAAGCTTAGATGAGTTCATAGCTAGCCCGAATCATAAATTTGACAAATCAAATTCGAATCCTTGGTGATGTATTTATTACCAGAGAATACAATTGCTAAGAAAATTTTAAAATGTTTACCTCTGGTCCTCCATCCTTTGATCCAATTGTGACAGCAATAGAGGAAGCACGAAATCTTACTCAAATTACTCTAACAGAGCTGATGGGATCACTAATGACTCATGAAGAACGGATAAAGAGGGTAATACAACTTCAGGCTGATAGAGCTTTCCAAGCAAAAACTCTCTCATAAAACAATGGAAAAACAACAAACAGAAAAGAATTCTCCTCTATTGAAACAAAAGCAGACTTGGCAATCACATCCAAGTGGATCTCAATTTCCTGTTGAAAACTAAAGGCCAATCAAACACTGGTCTTTGTATCATTTGTAAAAAGCCTAATCATGAGTCTAAAGATTGCTACTTCGGATGTAGAAAATCTCGTATCCCAAACCACTCTGCTCATGAAGGCGAAGAAGTGTGGCAATATATGCCTGCGGATGGGCAACGCCCTGTGTGATGGTGCTTCTGTGATTTCTGGAGGACAAAGTTGTTGGTCAGGGTGGCGTAGTGGATTACCTTCAGTGACTCTAGTTCAATGATCTAGTCAGTTTTATTAATTCAGGTACGTGAGGTTGTGCTTGGTGCAGTTGATGATTGGTATTTTGCGCAAATAGTAGTTGATGTTGGTTCATGTGTTCATTGAAAATTTAAAACAAGGTGGTGATTGATATATTCATTTGTGTTTTCATTCCTTCCACTAATGTCTTAGTCGACATTAGTGGTTGCTTCTAATGAGGGCGAGTATGGCAACCCACCTTAATAGGTAGGGGAGTATGGCGAGGGGTTTTGAGTTCACCCATTCCGTTTCCTAGTACATGGCCTACTCACCTAATACGGGTTGTACACATCTTCAAGCACAATTTTCATTTTATTTTTTTGTGATTCATTAGTAAAAAATGGTTTCTACTTTTGACTAATGAAATTTGGTGATTAGTTTTTTATTCTTCCCATATATATGAGGTGGCTTGAAATATGAGTTGCATACCATTTGAAGACAAGGCATTCATAGCATTCCCAGCATTTTTCTTATGTTTGTGTGTGCGCGCGTGCGGCACGCGCTTGAATTTTCCTAGATCAAAGTAACTACCCAACAGATGCAAACCCACAAACTATCATAAACATAATAAAACTATAAAATGCATTATGGTTGAAACAGTCATTAGACTGAACCATATCAGTGGGACATTTAAACATAGTTATAAGCGTTGGGGCATAACATAACCTAAGTTATTAAAGGCTCAAGGTGCACCAAGACGCAAATGGGTCTTGGAGCCTAGGCGCAAGGGGCAAGCGTGCCTGACGAAGACAAGACACAACCATATTCATTTTAAATAATCGGCATCAAACATCGTTTCATCTTCTCGATTAGATTCATCTATTCTACAAATTAATCATTCATTAATATCATTTATATCTTTTAAAAATAGAATCAATGTGGTCACTTACATCATGCTAAGCCCCAACACACAATTATCTTTCACAAACAGTAAATCAATCAAAAAATATTGAGTTTTTAAATTATTCTTTCATTATTTTTTTAAAAAGAATTACAACGCAAATCTCACTTTAGAACGCTTTTTATGTTTCAAATACGCAAATAAATGCAAACCTCTGAACCTGATGAGCCTAGACACGCCTTTAACAACATAGTGTATAACAACATCATTTGAAATTTTACAAAGTGTTAGGATTTCACATAATCCCTAGGACAGTCACAATAACCGTAAGGGTACAAAAAATACGTAATGATCCGGAGAAAAATTCAACACACGATAATTAATCAAAACTGCAAATAGAGGAGACAAAAATATCAATCTGTTACAAGTATACCGCAGATAAGATGGATTAGCTTAATCCGCGGGTGGACAATGATCTTGGACTGCAATCCTCAGAAGGACGCACAAGGTTCATTCCGACAAACCTTCGTTGACATCAGACGACCAACCGTCGCCGCCTCCACCGGAGAAGTCAACGCGGAATAATGCCCAGCTCGCATGTAAGCCCGCTGCTCATTACGCTGCTTGCCCCACTAGGCCACTACAGCCTTGTCGCACTCACTGCAGCCCGTCGCAGCCTCGCCAGTCGCCTTCTTCTTCGTCGTGAATCCACCTTCGAGGGCATCTTTCTCCAAAATTAGAACCAGTGGTGTTACTATCCAAGTCATAACTCAACCCTTTATATAGTCATTTCATTTGCCATGATCATTTTCCTAGAAGTTTCCTAGCATGTGAAACACATGAACGACTTGGAGAGTGAACACCGGCGGCTTGGAGAGTCAACATCGACGGCTTGGAGAGTCAACAATGTTGGTCGATAGGTGAAGCATAATACACATGAGTATGAATGATCAAATCAACTTAGCAATCACCACTTTGGTTTGAATTTCAAAAATACCATATTTTGCATCAAACACTAAACTGCACTGAGCATTTGCACGAAAAACCAAATTGCACCGAGCATCTGCACGAAGCACAAAACTACACTGAGCATCTGAACAAACACCACTTCACTGACAGAGGTATCAGTCGACCTGCTTCAATTGACTCCATCCTGCACCTGCTTTAACCCAGGAAATTCGACACTACCAGATCGTGAAACTGACTCGTCAAAACCGAGTCCCGAGAAGACAATCTGATGCAGCACCACGACTATCAATCATATGCCAGCAGAAATCATGGGCTCACCACCACACTGCGTCCCTCATCAGTCAGTATAGTCTACCGCATTGTACAGCTCGCATGAGTACGGTGTGCCCTCGCATCATTGTTAGAACTCCACGCCTAGCCGCCCAGCTGCAACCCTCCGAGTCTAATCTACCCAACGATACCAAATTCTTACACAAATTGGGCACCAGATACACCCTTTAAAGCCTACGTATCGCTCCATCCTGCATCTTTAAGTCCACCGTCCCTATCCTCGTGATCTCACATATCCAGTCGTCACCCAGTATGACCGACCCGTCTGTCGCCTCTAAGGAACTAAACATCAAAACATCTGAGCAAGCGTGTTACGATGCACCAGAATCAATCATCCAGCTATCATAGTTACCCTGAATCTCAGTGACGCAATAAAAGTCATCATCTCCTTCCAAGTCCAATGTCACCATACCCGCATCCTGAGCGTCACCTGAAGTACCAGAACTCCCAACACGCTGCAGACAATGTCTCCTAATGTTACCAGTGAAAACACGTCACTGCCTTCTTCGAAGCCGACCGAGTTCGTGCACCGCTCGATCCTTTATCGAAACTCCTCCCTCGTCCATGCGCTACCAAGATCTGGACACCCCTAGGAGTGAGGTCCTTTAGCATCTGACTATATAAAACGCCGACGTGACTTCTTTCAACCTCATTGTATCCTTCCCATATAGGAGCGTAGTCACCATGTGTTTGTATGACGATGGGAACGAGGTAAGAAGCAAGAGTGTTTTTTCTTCTTCCTCCAACTTCGAGCCAACCATGCAATTGGCTCAGAAGACCGTTGAACGCATTGAAGTGTTCTTTCAGGTTACCACCTTCCTACATCTTTAGCGCATAGAGACGCTATTTCAACAATAATCTTGTCGTCATAGATTTTGTCAGATCCAGTCGCTCCAACTTCTTCCAAAGCCCGATTGTCGTCTCTTCAGTCTCAATGTTGAAAAGCACCTGGTCAACAACGCACATTCTGATTGTGCTCGTGGCTCTTGGATACGCCCGAAATAGGTATACGTAAACTACGCAAGTGCACGCGCCAGATCAAGTAATAAAGAGTAAGTAAAGATCGTTCTCACAGAGAGGTGATTAATCTAACGCTCGCAAATACTACCTAACATTTTCTTTAAATCCAAGTGAATCGATTTGAAACTAAATTAAACTTTTAAGAAAAATTAATGACTTCCTAAAATTACTTTTTATCAGATGAGGAGAAAACGGTCTTGTATTTTGATTTCCTAAGTCTATTATGATGGATCGATAAAAGATATTTATGAAATCTGTATCTATCGATATCGGAAATCACTATATTTCTCGTTCCCGTGTCATCTTTAACTCAGTCGAAACGAAAAATATGAATAATAATAAAAATTAAAGGTGCTAACGTATAGGTGAAATCTTTTTCTCCCTTCTATGCTATATTGAGTTGACGATACACTTATGCCTCTCCTCTCTCGAATCTCGAAGCGTAGTAAAACGGGCCAAAAACTTCGATTAAATATTTACGCAACTCATCTCTCGAATTACGTCGCGTAGTAAAATAATTTCCGTTCATACTCTCACACGTCTCATCTCTCGATATTTCGAAGCGGAGAATAGAATGAAAATATAATCCGAAGTTTTACCAACAAGATCAAAATCTCAATAAAGAAATCACACCAAATATTTCATAAACCAAAATGAAAGTAGATATCACATCAAAATAAAATATAGTACTTTCAAAATACAAACCCAGGGAATTAGTTCATGATTTGAGAAATCCACCATGAAATTAGAGAAACCTTACAAGACATGATGTTTAGAGATCTAAACGCTGCAGGAAATTTCACTCGAACGTGCGCAAAATCCCTCCTTGATGACGATTCGTGCGGTTCCTTCTTCTCTTGCAAAACCTAGTTCTCCTCTCTTCAAAAATTTGAAATTAGATGAAGGATAGATCCCTTTTCTTCCCTCATAAGCCTTTTTATCTTCTCCACCTCCAAAAGAAATATTTTAAATGCTGAAAAATTCCTCATTTTGCTCTTATAACAACCCAAAATTTAAATAATTTCAAATTTCAAATTTTCATTTCCGCACAGATGTTATAGCATAATTTCTGCACTATGAAAATATGTTGTAATATATTTTCTGCATTATTAAAAACTGCTTCAAACTCCAATTAATTTGCGGGAAATCTTCTGTCATTTTACCTAGACTTCAAATAAGCCCTGTCATTGACTTCATGAGGCGGATACTTTGAAATTCCTACATAAAAAACAAGTTAAAGTGACCATAATACTATTACTTTAATCAAAAACTAAGATATTCTTAATTTAATACATTTTAACTCGTATTTAACAATTATATTAATCAAAAGGATAAGAATTTAGACAAAAAAGAAGTTATCACTCTTTCATCAAGAACTTTCCAATCCTCATCTTTTATTGTCGCGGGCAATTTGTTGCGCCCCCGCAAGACTCGAATCAAATCCTGTTGAACTAGCATATCTTTTACTCGAATCTATCATAGGATAAAATTCCCATCACCGTCAAAATTTTCCATTGAAAATCTCTCCAGAACTACATTCTTTCTTGTCATGACTTTTCTCGACAAACTAAAAGACCTGATTTGTTCAAAATCCAGATCTGAAAGAATGGGAAGAGGACTTAGTCGTTCACCACTGCAGTCAGAACCTTCATAGAATGTCCAATCATGATCGTCTACCAAACCTACATCTGTTCCTGCTTGTTGGGATTTCACACAATCACTAAGACAATCACAATAACCGTAATGATACAAAAAACACGTAATAATCCGGAGAAAAATTCAACGCACGATAATTAATCAAAACTATAAATAAAGAAGACGAAAATACCAATCTGTTACAAGTACACTACAGATAAGATAGATTAGCTTAATCCATGGGTGGACAATGATCTTGGACTGCAATCCTCAGAAGGACGCACAAGGTTCGCTCCGACAAACCTTCGTCGTCGTCAGACGACCAACCACCGCCGCCGCCATCGGAGAAGTCAACGCGGAATAATGTCCAACTCGCGTGTAAGCCCGCTGCTCACTACGTTGCTTGCCCCACTAGGCCACTACAGCCTTGCCGCACTCACTGCAGTCTGCCGCAACATCGCCTTCTTCTTCTTCGTGAATCCACTTTTAAGGCCCTCTTTCTCCAAGATGAGAACCGGCGGTGTTTTTATCAAAGCCATAACCCAACCCTTTATATAGTCATTTCATTTGTCTTGGCCACTTTCCTAGCATGTGAAACACATGGGCGGCTTGGAGAGTCAACATGGGCGGCTTGGAGAGTCAACATTGGCGGCTTGGAGAGTCAACATGGGCGGCTTGGAGAGTCAATAAGGGTGGCTTGGAGAGTCAACATGGGCAGCTTGGAGAGTCACCATTGGCGGTCGGTAGGTGAAGCATGATACACATGGGTATGAAAGATCAAACCAATTATTACAAAATAACGATGATTACATGTATCAAAATTCACAATATATATAATTAATACACGAGGTTTTTCTTGTTGCTCGCCATGAGCTACATTCCTAATTTTGCATATTAGCTCATGGTGGTCCTTAATGGTACTTTGCTGCAAAGTACTTCTATTAGCATAAGAATATCCTGGTATACACGTACGGATACACAGCTTCTACCTTCCCTGTTGCAACCCGAGTATCTTGAAGAAATCTTCTCAACAAAATGCACATAATGCATGTTGTTCAAGTGCGGATTTGCAAATAAATATGCATGATTGTAGTTTGTTGTGGGGAAGGTATCTGAGTTGAGTTCAACTTGGGAAAAGGCTTTCTTGCTCAGAGGATCCATAACAAGGATGAAGAGGATCCAGCGAGTTCTGTAGTGATGATTATAGCGATACTTTTCATCATAGTTGAAGAGAAATCCCTACTCATGAAGGTTTGGCATATTAATGGAGGTTAGGCGGCGAGTAGGAAATACAGTGGGCTATTTATTTGATTCGCCGATGATGTGGGCGGGTGAGAAGTGAAGTGTGTTGGGTGGGGGAGGGGGGTGATGGTGAAAATTTGTTGTGACAAAGCTCCAACTATTTCATCTAATTTGGTGAGACCCATGACTTGAGAGAGGGAGGACGGCTATCTGGTGGCCTAAACTTGTTAGTGAAAACCAGAAGCAACAATTGAGGAAACATTAAAAGAGGCCTGCGGTACCATTGGCTAGTATTTCAAAAGTAATTTGGTAAGCAAGCAGTAACAATGATTGTGTTATCTTGTCAGAAATGACTGGGTGGTCGGAAGGAACAAAAGAATGTCTCATTTGTTGTTGTTGTGCCTTCATTAGAATCAACCTAAAGTCGGTTCATTCATGCAGAAGGATGCCATGGCGAGGTGGCATCCATTGGCTGTGTCATGATACGTGAAAAACTGATTGGCGTTTAAGATTCAACTTTAGTTTATCGAACGGTGGAAACTCCAGCTGGGCAAAAAGTGGTCGAGTCTCGGTGACATATGTTGTCAACCCATGTAGGAGTGGGTTGAAAACAAGAAGGCTGATGGTGCTGTGAACTGGTGACATGAAGATCATTCAAAATTTAGAGTCTTTTAGCAGTGAACAAGCTCAAACTAAAAAGCAATCACATTAAAGAGACCATTTTCACAATTGATCAATTTGTTCATGCATGTGTCCTTACTTATATAATCATTTTAATGAATGCAAAAAATATAGTATTTAGTGTGTGCATACATGTAAGCATGCATTTGAATAGAGTATATAAATTTTGATCCGGGAAATTGAAAAAAAAGATTGGAACAGCTAAACTTTTGGCCCGGACTCTCATGCCTCATCAAATCCATCAATAATTAACAGCTCTATTTTTTAACTGAATCAATCATGCATGTTCATATATTTTAATTGATTTATTTGGGTAAATAGTGCTACAAATTAAAACAACCATTTAATTCTTACGAGCATGATCTGAGGTGACTATAACTCTACATGGCCTAGCTCTTGAGCCACAGAGATGAGCTATAAATATATATAGGAAATTACAACAAAGGCTTTGATGCAAAAAGCCCGGTACCTCTCAGGAAGCAAGCCTGGTCATCTCCCTCTTGAGCGCGCCAGCCCTGACCAAGCTCCCGACAGTATTAATGGCGAGCTTGAGATCATCCAGAGGGTTACCGGGCACAACCCGCTTGTAGAGGTAGCTGTCGAAAGTCATCTTTTGCACATAGTCGTCGCCGCACATCTCGACGAAGGCCTCCCGGGCAGAGTTGGAACGGTAAAACACCTTCTGCAATACGTCGAGCACCTTGTAGGTGGGCCAGTAGGTCTTGTCGAACTTCTTCAAGTAGTTTCGCAGGTCGGCCTCGTCGATCATCCGCGTGCCCTGGGCGGATCCCTCCACAATCGCCTCCGCGCACATCCGCCCGCTCTTCGCCGCGAAATAGATGCCCTCGCCGGAGCACTTGGTCACATACCCGGCGGCATCCCCCACCAGCGCCACACGATTCAGAACCCTGCACGCAAGCATTCTCTACTCTGTTCAAAATTAAATGAAGCGGGCGAATGAAGAGAAGAGATCGAATGGAATACCTGCGAGGACGCGGGTGCTCGGGAATGGGATGAGCCTCGACGCGGATGATCTTGCCGCCGGCGATCTTATCGCGGGCACGAAGGCGGGTGGCGGCCTGGAAGCGCTTGATGTCAGATTTGTGGGTGACGGTGCCGGTGCCGACGGCGACATGGTCGCATTTGGGAAAGACCCAGCCGTAGAAATCTGGGGAGACGTCATCGCCGACGTACATCTCGGCACGGTCCTTGTAGTACTCCATCTTGGCGTCGGGGATTTTGACGCGCTCCTGGAAGGCGATGGCGTACTCGTAATCGCCGGCGCCGATCTCCTTCGCCACCCGGGAGTTGGCTCCGTCGGCGCCCACCACTGCGTCCACCTCCATCTCTTTCTTCTCGCCTGTTCCCGATTTACTGCTGCTGTACTCGTTGTAGTAGATCTTGTACCTGGTGGAAGTCTGCAGAGTTCTCATGCGTTCATCGAATTTTAAATGCCATCTCGACTAACTATATTTGTGTATTATGCCGATATTCGTTTGATATTACAATAAGGTTCAAATTTAATTATTTTGCATAGTGCCTCATCGAAATATTGATTTTTGGCAAAATGCATCCCGAAAGTTTAAAATTGGCAAAATACACCTCTCAAAATGATTTTTTTGACAAAGTGCACCCTCAATAGGCAAAAAATAAAATGGTCAAAATATACACTCTAGGGTGCACTTTACCAAAAAAATCATTTTGAGGTGCATTTTGCCAATTTTAAATTTTTGAGGTGCATTTTGCCAAAAACCAATATTTCGATGGTGCACTTTGCCAAAAAGTCTTTTATATCAACATTTTCTGATAAATAAATTAATAAAATAATCGCATGAATGAATTCAAGTAACTTAAAATCGATCACTTCAATTTAACTTGCTCATTCTAGCTTTATGTGGCAAACTAATTGTATCTCACTATCTTGCAGGCATGTCGAAAAAACCCGGTTGAGGCGGGCCGGTATCGGGCCCGGGCTCGAGCACCAGCTTTAGGAAGGGCCTTGATTCTGTCCCGAAGGCCGGGCCTGCCCATCTCTTTTAAATAAAATGATTTCTTTATCTTTATATATTTTAAAAAAAAATTAATAGATTTTAAATATATATATATATATAATTGATTTTTGAATGAATTTCAATTGTCAGATGGCAGGATTTTGCCTTGGCCCGGGCCCAAAAATCAGGCTTTCCTGGCCCGGGCTGGGCAAATGCCTCATATCGGGCCCTGTAAGGCCCCCCAAGTCGGTCTGGGCCCGGCCCGGGCTTTGACCATATCTAGTCGGGTTTTTCCGAGCCGGGCCCGATCTTTTTGAACACTACTATCTTGCATGTAAGACTTATTGAAACCTTGGAAATTCTAGGGCATCATCTCTAGAAAGATATATGCAAAAATAAGATTTTAATTTTCTAAACTTCTAAAATGACAGACGACTTCTAGTCTAGGAAAAAAATGATGCATGAATGTGATATCTCACATATAAAATAAAGAAAAGGTTAATGAGTCAACTAAGTAACATTAGTTAAGATTTAAAATACAACAGCCAAACAACCCTATTATAAGTTGTTCTCCCAGACACTATCAATTGATTAATTAATTTGATTTTTTCTAGCTTAAATTTACTACATTTGATTCCATGTGTTTAACAAATGTAGGTTGACTTTGTCTAAATAAATTGTTAAAACTGAAAATCAATAAATAATAATAATAATTTACTTTTGAAGAACTCTTATTAAGGCTCTGCTTGGCACCGTTGTGGCGGTCATGAACATGAGGTTAAATTGTTATTCATTAATGCTCACCTAAGAAAGCATCCATTTTTATGTTCAAACGAATGATGTTTGTTAGGTGATCCTTACTGAATGATGATTTAACCCATACATTTATGATCCCGGCAAGGAGCCTAAGGTTACGACCACATGAACCGGACTGATTCATGCGGTCGTAACCGCTTGACCGGTGAAAATAAATCCCTCAAACGGAGCCTAAGTCTCTACAAAAAAAAGTTTCTTGGACAATTTTTAGATAAATTTGGATGACACGAGGGTTTTTAGGAGAATTGGAGACATGTAATTAGAACTTAATTAACTCCTAATTTCCAATTCTGAAGACTTAATTCGGCAAACCAAACGAAGGTGAGATGTCAATTCGAATTCCACTAATTCTGATCATTAATTTGAAATAATTTTAAGATGGGAAGGTTCAAAAATTACACCAAATTAGATTTCATTGAAAGATTCGGCAGGCTTCAACTTAGAATTGTTAAATGTAAGGCTTGAAGCAATTTTAATTGATCCATATGATTCTTTAACAAAATCTGTACCTCTCGCCGGAGCCGGCCGGTGGAGAGTCCATCTTAAGGAAGAGACCATTGATAACAGTGGCGCCGGCATGGGTGGCGCGGTCGCGGAGGTAGGCATCCAGCACCTCACGGCGAACCATGCCGATGTACTCATGGGGCTTCAGCGTGCGTCCGATATCGACGGCGACGTTTGACGGCGATATCATCTTCATCTTCGTCACTCTCCGATCAATGATCTCCAGCGGCAAATCGAACTCATCCACCATGCAGAGCGGGATAGCGCCGCCGCACGGCTTGCTGTTATCGAGCTTGCGCTCGATCAGCACCGTCTCCACGCCGCCCTTCGCAAGGGTCTCCGCAGCTGCGCCGCCAGCAGGTCCGCCTCCGATGACCGCCACGCGGAGGGGGCGACCGGAAAGGCGGCGGCTCGACACTCCGGCCCGGATCTGGAGACTGCGTCTTCGGGCGACATTTCTACCGACGGAGGCGGTGGAGGCGAGGCGCAGGCCGGCGAAGTCAGAGTTCTGTCCGGCGACAGCTGCGGAGGAGAGGGCGGCCATTTTGGGAGTTAATTGGAGCTGATGCGGCGGGGGCAGTTGGGTTTTATTAATTTCAGGGATGAGGAGGATAAGATGGGGAGATTTTTGTGATGGGAACGCCGTTGGATTGAGATGATCCGACGGACGGTGGTGATTCCGGATGAGTTTTGGGATTATTATTATTATTATTGTGTGTGGTTGGAACTTGGAAGCGCCTTGATTGTATCGAGCCCAGGACTATTGACTCGTGCGTCTTGCAACTGCTTAATACATAACGCATTCTTTAAGGCCAACTACCACCTAATAATGCAAGACAAGACCATCATCATCAGGCCACTTGGGTCCCAAAAAAATATATGTGATCTACAGATGGAACGTCACTGCCGCTCCGTTTGGCACAATGGTGGCGGCAAGAGTATGGGGTTAAATTGTCATTCGTCCATTTAAGAAATTTCATTCACTTTTATGTTCAAACGAATGATGTTAGTTAGGTGATCTTTAACGAATGGCGGTTTAATCCATGTGTTTACGGCCGCCACCATCCTGTCAAACGGAGCCTACATTGATACACAATGGATATATTACATAATAAAATAAATGCCTCATATCCACAATTTGGATACGAGCAGATGAGCATTTTTTGCTCCCCGGCTGAGCATTGGCGCGCATGAATTCTGCTCTCCTGGCATATTTTTGCTGAACTCTCCCGAAGGAAATTAGACATCAAGCCTAAGCATGTTTGAACTTGATTGTTGGCTCTTTTATCTTGAATCCAATCTAAATAATGCTTTCAATCAACATCCGGTTCTCCATCGCTCAAGTAATAATGATATCATCAATATATGCAACAAGAAAATAGAGTATTTGAAACTGCTCATAAATATAATAAATTATAGAGCAGCTGAGTTGAACCTACTAATCCAGTCTCGTGATGACTTTTTTAGGCTATACAAATACTTTTTGAGACCATAAACTAAGGCCTCCTTTGACAATCCAGCGAGGCGCCGTTCCGGCGGGAACGAGCCGGAGCGAAGGTGTTTGGGATGGGTTTGCGAGCTCCATTTGAAAACGGCCGACGTGAAAGGGTGCCAGCCTGACATTTTTTTCGCTGGATTGCTGAGCACCAGCCCGTCGTTCTGACCGGGTGTTTTCTCTCTCCTCCCCGGCGTGCCAAAGGGGCGGATTCTCAAACAGACCCTAAACGAGATTCCCACTTGGCACATACAGACTATGAGGCTACCCCATGTATACTGCATGATAAAGAGTATAAGCTTGCATGTTGATACTGATAGATCAAAAGCTTTACGACCTATTCATTTGCTCAGTTTTCATTTAAGATTTTCGTTTTGCTTCAAAACAAAAAAAAAATCAAGTGTTTTCATTTTGGGGCAAAACAAAAACTTATTTTTGAAATCAGAAATCGGTCTCTGTGGAGTTCGTGGTCCCAAAATGGGGCAACTTGCACCTACTTCTCCCAAGCAAGAGCACTTTGCCGGTCTCACGGAACTAAAAAATAGACCATGATCTGCAGCGCGGAGGTCTCATCATACACCCGAAAGATCTTAGAGCGCTTCCCCTCCTTAGCCAATGCTAAACTAGGCACCTTGGAGAAGAAGAAAGCTTGAATCTCCTCCTGTCCAAGGTACCTTAAGGGTCTATTTATAGTTTTTCGAGTCAGGTCTGTTGATAGCGGAATTCCGTCTTCCGGTTTTACTAACTGCAGCTCAAAGTGATCTGCCAACAGCCAAACTCCGATATTTGTAGGGGTTATTAGCATGCCAAAATGGGCATCATGGGGGTGGCGAGTGCCTGGTGAAGCGAGCACTCGCCAAGCACCCTGATCCTGGATCTCGCCCTAAGGGGGCATGCACTCGCCCCTAGAGGGCTGAACTTGCCTCTAGGGGTCTGATCTCGCCCCTGGGTAGCCTGCACTCACCCCTGGAGGGCTGAAATCGCCTCTGGGAGTCTGGTCTCTCCCCTGGGTAGCCTGCACTCGCCCCTGGAGGGCTGAACTCGCCTCTGGGGGTCTGGTCTCGCCCCTGGGTATGTAAGGTCCTTGTTACGTTAAGAGGAGCTGGAGGAAGGTTTGCCGGTCATGGTCCGGCATGGAAGAAGAATAGAGGCCTTGACAGGGACGATTCAAGGGGACAAACAGTAAAAGATAAAATAAACTACTATTTCCATTCATGCCTCTAAAGGTTATTACACAGTGGTTTTTATAATGCCTTGTCTTTTCAACTGTTACCATTTAACATTACTTGCCAGCTGTCTCTATTTACAACGGTACTATAATTCTGTAAATCTTTAATGTTGGGGCCCGTTACATTCCCTGTCGTGCTTGACCAAACTGCCCGGGGTCCTCCTGTCCAGTAGCGCGGGGTCCTCCTGCCAACCCCAACTGTGGATACTGTTTAGAGTGAGCTCGAGCCGATCGTTGCCTTCTTGGTGGAGATGGAGCTTGGCGATGCCGCAGAGATCGCAGAAGGCCGATCTGCAGGCGCGCTGATCGTCGTTTCTCCGGTGAAGCAGGTTTGTGTGACTTTTCCTTGACATGTTGTCGTTCCGCTGTTGTCTGGTCAAATCTTGTATTTGTGGCTCGTGGTGTAGTAGTTCCGGATGTTTGCGTTGCTTCCGTTGTTGAAACTTGTTCATTCCTGCGTATGTTATTAGGAAGTTGGTGAGAAATATTTGGTGAGAAAGTATGAGGGATGACGTTTTGGTTAAGTTTTGTTGGATCATCCCTGTTCTGAGCAAGTTTCATGAAATTATCCCTGTTCGGCTGAGTATTGCCTTCAATCTTCTTACTGTTATTGTCCCTGCGTTGTTCATCAGAAAATATGTTAGTGGTATTGTGAGATACAATTGGAGGGATGACTGAGGTGTTAAGGGATGTAGTATCGTCCCTGTTATGTTGTTTCTTTGCTGTGAGCGCATTGATTGGTTGACAATATTCGCCAATGTTTTCCTTTGTGTGTTCCGGTTGGACTGTCCTGTGGCAGTTAGATGGGGTTTTAGAAATTCCAGATGATCTTGGAGGGAGGATGACCGAAGGAAATAAGGTTGACGAAAACTCCCTGTGTGTCAGCCCGTGATCTGCAGTAGTTGACGCATCTGTTCCGCTTGGTCCTTCCTTGTGTGTTGCAGAACATGTACATTGTTGTTGTAAACGTTGCAAAAGCTGGGGACTGAAGATGGTCAAATTTTCCCAAGTGGCTTCTTCCGGTAAACAACCTTCCCAGTGAATGAGAGCTTGATCGTTGGTATGTCCATCTTCCATAATTGTTCGGTAGTCCAAAATTTCTAATGGTGTCCGTTTTAATTGTGATTGTGCTAGTTGTGCAGGGATTTGGTGGATTGTTATTTCATTGTTAAGAAAATAAGGTTTTAAAAGAGAAACGTGGAATACAGGGTGTATTTTACAGTTCTCCGGTAAATCTAAACGATAAGCGACATTTCCAATTCGTTCTATTACTTTATATGGTCCATAATATAGTAGACTAAAACGTTTACATTTATTTTGATGCAGGGTTCGTTGTCGATATGGATGAAGGCGTAATAGAACTTGTTCGTCAACTTGAAAGACTTTCTCTTTTCTATTCTTATCTGCCATTTTTTTCATTTTATGTTGTGATAGTTGTAAATTGTGTTGCAATCGTAACAATAACGAATATCTGTAATGTGAGTCTAATGGGTCCGGTTGTGGGGCCGAGTTACCCGCCGGTAACGGAATAAAACAAGGTGGCTTTCGACCAAAAACTGCCTCATATGGCGTCATTCCGGTTGAATGATGATACGTCGTATTGTAATGATATTCGACCCAACTTAAAAGTTTGGCCCAATTTCGAGGGTGCTAAAAGGAAAACAGACGAAGGTATTGGTTTAGACAGCGGTTAACTCGCTCAGTTTGACCATCCGTCTGAGGATGGTAGGCTGAGCTAAACCGCAGTTTTGTGCCATTATTTCTAAAATAGCTCAACCAAAATTGGCTTAAAAAGATCGAATCTCTATCCGAGACGATTGTCTCGGGTTGGCCATGGAGCTTTCCACAGTAATCCCAAAAAACCTGTGCGATTTGTGGAGCTGTGTAATGAGAAGCCAAGGGTGCAAAATGTGCGCCCTTAGATAAACGATCAACCATGACTAGAATGGTGGTGTAAAATCTAGACGAAGGAAGGTGTGTGATAAAGTCTATCGAAATATCCGCCCAAATTTGGGTGGGGATCGGTAATGGTTGTAATAGGCCGAATGGTTTTGAATTTCGACCTTTGCCCTTTTGGCAAAGGTCACAGTGCTGCACAAAGTCGTGGACATTTTTGTGTATACCGGGCCACCAAAAATAATATAGAAGTCTTTTACAGGTAGCTGTTATTCCAGAATGTCCGCTAACTTTTGTGTCATGGGCTTCGTTTATAAGTATATGTCGAAGAGGTGACTCTGGAATATATAATTTGGAGTTGAAAAATAATTTTGATCCAACTTGCACCCAGTTTGGTAATTTAGAGGGTTCTGTTTGTAATATGGATATAATTTCTTTGGCCTTGGGGTCTTGTTGATATAATAAATCTAGATCCTTAAAAAGTGTGGAAATAGAAAATGATATGTTGTGGAAGTTATCATCTCCGGATTGATTTGTATCTGTTGCTTGAATAGAGGAGAGTAAGCCTTCCTCTAAAAAATCTGGTTGCCTAGACAGTGCATCAGCAGCCCTGTTATCTCTTCCCGGTTTATATTTAATAATGTAGTTAAAGCCTAGCATTTTCGATAAGAATTTTTGTTGTTCAGGCATAGTTAAAACTTGCGAAGATAAGTTATGTAATGTTTTATGGTCTGTTAAGATTGTAAATGTTGTGCCGATAAGATATTGTCTCCATTTGCTTATTGCAGTGGTGACGGCAAGTAATTCTCGTGAATATGTAGATTTTGCTTGCTCCCTAGGGGTTAACTTTTTACTAAGGGTCTGTTTGGGACAGCTCTGGCGGATTGAAAAGCTGCTGTCCGGATAGAGCTGTTTTAAAATAGATCTCTGGGGAGCAGTTTTGAAAAGTTGCAGACTGTTTGGGTGTACTGTGCAGAAGTGCGCTCGGAATCGCCGGAGGAAGGACGTCGGGGGCTTGGAATTGCCGGAAGAAAGCCGTCCGGGGCTCGAAATCGCCGGAGGAAGGCCGTCCGGCCTCTGAGCATGTTCCAACTGAAGAAACCATTAGATTTCCAAAACATGTGAGAGAGAAAGCTATTTTGCGGGAGCAGAAGCTGGGGAGGGAGAGATTTCTGAAAAGCTGCAAAACAGCTCCAGATTTTTGAAAAGCTCTTCACAGGGAGCTGTCCCAAACAGACTGAAAGCAGCTCTAGCGGCTGGAATAGAGATTTTCCAACCGCTAGAGCTGCCCCAAACAGACCCTAAAATATGCGATGGGATGATTTTCTTGGGATAATATAGCTCCTATTCCAATTCCCGAAGCATCACACTCCAAAGTAAAAGGTAAACTAAAGTTTGGTAATGAAAGTACTGGAGGTGTCATTAGTAAGTCTTTTAGCTTTTGAAATGTCGTGTCCGTATTAGGTGTCCATAAAAATTTGTCTTTTGCTAGCAGGTCAGTTAATGGTGCTACAATAGTAGCAAAATGATAGATGAACCGACGATAATATCCTGCTAGACCTAAGAATGAACGAAGTTGTTTAACATTTTTGGGTGCTGGCCAATTACGAATAACCTCTAATTTATCTGGGTTTGGACTGACCCCTTGTGGTGAGATAACGTGGCCTATAAATTCTATTTCAGATACTGCAAAAATACATTTTGAACGCTTTAGAAACAATGAATGTTGCGTCAATATTTGAAATATAATGGATAAATGTTGCAAGTGATCTGAAATAGTAGGACTATAAACAAGGATATCATCAAAAAAAATAACTACAAATTTGCGCAAGTATGATTTAAACAACGAATTCATTAATGCCTGAAATGTTGCTGGGGCATTAGTTAGTCCAAAAGGCATAACCAAAAACTCATAAAGTCCTTGATGGGTTCGAAACGCTGTTTTGTGAACATCTCCGGGGTGCATTCGAATTTG
This sequence comes from Platanthera zijinensis, assembly GCA_039513925.1. Taxonomy (NCBI): domain Eukaryota; kingdom Viridiplantae; phylum Streptophyta; class Magnoliopsida; order Asparagales; family Orchidaceae; genus Platanthera; species Platanthera zijinensis. The sequence goes on along the minus strand of CM077089.1, from coordinate 176,586,598 downwards.
ATGATACCCGGATCGAAGATCCAATTTAGAGAAAAGTTTAGCACCATATAATTCGTCAAGTAATTCATCAATAGTAGGCATCGGAAAACTATCTTTTAAAGTGAGAGCGTTTAACACGCGATAATCGACACAAAACCTCCAAGTACCGTCTTTTTTTTATTAAAATGACAGAGGAACTAAAAGAAGAGGTGCTTGGTTGGATTAGACAATTTTGTAACATTTCAGATATCAAACGTTCTATTTTGTTCTTATGAAAATAAGGGTATCGATACGGTTTTACTTTAGCTATTTTTGTTTCGTCTAGAAGGGGTATACGATGGTCGAAAGGTCGGGCTGGAGGGAGGGAAGAAGGAATAGAGAAAATAAGTGGAAACTCGTCTAACAGGAAATTAATGGCTGGTGGGTATAAATCAGATACTTCATGGGGTAAATCGATCGAATCTTTGGAATCTGATTGGCAGCAAAGGAGTAATGATTCAATCGAGTCTTGGGCGATCATTTTATTCAACTGGGCTGTCGAAATATGCCCTGGATTTAGCGTGCGCCGAGCTGTGATTGTGCATTTTTGATTGTGATAGTTAAATGTGATTTGCAAAGTTTTGTAATCAACAGTTACCGGTCCTAAAGTTTCATACCATTGGAATCCTAGGATTATATCAGTCTCATGTACATCTGTGATAAAAAGGTTTACGGTGAAATGTATGTTTTGAATTATTAATGGTACCTCCAAACAAACTTCATCACAAAGCATAGTGTTTCCATTGCCAACGTGTATCTTAAAAGGTTTGCAAGCAGTAATAGGTAATTTATGGAAATTTGCAGCACGCTTGGTAATGAAATTATGTGTGCTGCCATCATCAAGAAATATTTGAATTAATTTAGAACCTATGTACCCCTCGACTCGAAGAGATTTTGCTGAAAAATTTCCGGTTAGTGCGTTGACACTTATTTCAGAGTCGATAAAGGTATCCGAAATTGGTTCATCAATATTATCTATAACTTCACATTGTTCTTCCGACTCGCCTTCCAATAAATATATAGATGATTTATTTTTGCACTTATGATCTTTAGAATATTTTTCATCACAGGTAAAACATTGCCTTTTTCTCGTCTATTTTGGATTTCCGCGGGAGATAAACGTTTCATGGCTGTTTTATCTAATCGATTAGATTTATAGGTATTGATGTTCTGGAAGTATTTGGATTCTCCAGTTTTAAAAGGTTTTTGGTCGCCCAAAAATTGGTCTTCGTATATACGTGCCAATCTATATGTATTATAAAGCGATGTGGGTGATTGTGCAGTGATTGCTCGCTTAATATGAGGCTTAAGACCACTAATAAAATTTCGACGTACAATATCTGGTGATAAACCTTCAATTTGACAAGCTAATTCCTCAAAACTTTCTTGATAAGAAGCAACATAACCAATTTGCACTAATTTATTAAATTTACCTAAAGGGTCTTCGTAGTCCGTAGGTCTGAATCGGTCATGGATGGCGATCTTGAAAGTTTGCCAGTCTGAACACATTCCATCGCGGAGAAGTCCCTGGAACCATCTCCCCGCCGGTTTATCTAAATGCATAGAAGCCAAGAAAAGATAATCAAGAGGGTTAACTTGATTAAAACGAAAATGTAATTCCATTTTGTACAGCCACTCGGTCGGGTCGCCAGAAGAAAAATGTGGGTAGGGCTTTTGAAGGTTTAATAAAAAAAGGTTGTGCAGGACCCGTATTAGGGAAAGAATCGACATGGGATCTTCCCAATTGGGAAGAACATGGTGGAAACTGAAAATTCAAAGAAGATTTTGTAGGTAATGGTGGTTGTGGGTTGTTTGAAAAATAAGTGTGTTCTTGGAGAGAGGGAGGTCGTATGCCAGATTTTGTGAAATCCATGCCAATTGGGATAGAAGATGTTTTAGATCCCGAAGGCCCTTCATTCGCTCCAGGGGGCATGAATGATATGGCTGGATGTGAAGTAGAAGTCCCGGCAGTTGCGGTCGCTTGAGTCGGCAGAGGTGGAAGGCCGACTCCATTATTTCCGGTGAACGTTTGAACGAAACTCTGCATTTCTGTGCGGAACTCCTTGAATTCTTGATAGAAATCGCGGTTTGCTGCTTGCGATCTTTCCTGATTTTCTTTGGTAAGGGAAACTTGTGCTGCTACTTTCTGCATTTCTTGTGTAAATCGATCATTCTGCTCTTGGATTGTGTCCTGAAGATTGGTGGTTTGTTGCATGTAATGGAGATGGCGGAGCTCCAGATCATCCCATGTGACTAGCCGGCTCTCCGGCGAAATTTGGGGAGGCGATGAATGCCCTTCCATGAGGAAGGACTCAACGAGAGCACCAATTTGTTACGTTAAGAGGAGCTGGAGGAAGGTTTGCCGGTCATGGTCCGGCATGGAAGAAGAACAGAGGCCTTGACAGGGACGATTCAAGGGGACAAACAGTAAAAGATAAAATAAACTACTACTTCCATTCATGCCTCTAAAGGTTATTACACAGTGGTTTTTATAATGCCTTGTCTTTTCAACTGTTACCATTTAACATTACTTGCCAGCTGTCTCTATTTACATCGGTACTATTTTACTAATTCTGTAAATCTTTAATGTTGCGGCCCGTTACAGTCCTCTAGGCCCTCCTCGGTCATCTTTGGTCTTGACGAATTACAGGTTACATATACACTTATGTTCATTTGCAACATGATTTTCAAGTTCGTTTTGAGGCAAAATGAAAAAAGAAAATGTTTCCTTCCCTAACCAGCGCAAGTTATCTCCTTCATTATAACAGTTCAAATTTCCTGGTTCACGTTGTCCTTCTCTAACCAGTAGTTGCAGCCTTGCAGGTATCTCTTTCATTTTAACATAATCTGTGTTTTTGTTTCAGTAGTTGCATGTTATCTCCTTAATTATAACACAGTTCACATTTCGTCGTTCACATTGTCATAGATCTTCAGACAAGAACTGGAATTCCAAGGAGTTTTTTTTTTGGATCTGGATCATAGTAAAACCAGAGCTTCTCCTCTCTTTTTTCACGATCTGCTGCAGCATGAGAAAACTTGCGAGAAGGCCACAGATTTTCCTCACTCTAGATCGGCGGGAGGCGTTGAAAAACGAGTACAGGGAGTGGTTGTTTCCTTTGATCCAGCACAGGAGAGACAACGATGCACGAATCCATGATGAACGAATCCAAAAAAAACATGGATTCACGATACCAGCAAGGATCTGCGGCGGGCGGCGGCCTCCTTGAGATTCTTTCTTCCGAACAGCGATCAAGGAACAATCAACGAAGAAAAACGACTGGAACTTCCTTAGATCTGAATAGGAATTGCGAAAATACTCCTCCAATCTCAGATCGGCTGCTGGAAGAATCGCCGGGCAAACAAATAACAACATTAAAATTGCGAAAACTCAAAACAAAAATCGGCTATGAAAACGGTGTAAATGAACGAAGCCTTAGGGCCCGTTCGTTTGCAAGTTTTCATGGAAAGGTTTTCGTTTTGACCCAAAATGAAAAATCATGAGTTTTCGTTTTGAGGTAAAACGAAAACTTATGTTCGTTTGGAGAATGTTTTTTGTGTTCGTTTTAGACCAAAAAAAAAACTGATGTTCGTTTGTAACATTCACGGGGCGGGAGCGCTGCTTATTTCACCTTGCATTTTTTCAGGGTCAAAGTCAATTAAGTCCATGGGCATCTTCTTCCTCCTACAGCCTTGTATGCAACTACATCTGCCCTAGAGAAGGGAGATCAAGTTGACCTGGAGTTCTTCTCCCGGCGTTGCCCTCCTGACCGTTGTACCGGCGGCAGCACGGAGATCCGGTACCCCTTCCGCCTTGAATCCTCTCATCCTTATTGTGGTTCCACCGGACTCGTACTTTCTTGCTCTGGAGGTCGAGTCATTCTTCCCTTACCCGCTCTACTCCCTACCCTAACCCTCTCCGTCGTCTCACCGTTAACTGCTCCTCGAGAATTAACTACAGCAGTGACGGAAGCTCCAGTATGAATATTGCCGGTCTATTCTCCTCCTCCTCCTCCCCGTTTCCTCCCAGCTACGGTCCTCGAACTGGGCAGCCGCCGCCGACGACAACGTTGACCCCTCCTTGCGGAAAATCGTCGGGGAAGAAGGGAAGACGAGAACAATCTATTCTCAAAACACAGCAAAACGCACCTCTTGAGGTGTGTTTTGGAGCCAGGCAAATTTAGAAGAAACGAAAACACAGTGTTTTCATCTCAAAACGAAAACGATGCAAAACATTGCCAAACGAACGCCTACATTTGATCCGCGAAAACTCAAAACGATAACGTTGTGTGAAAATGGTGTAAACGAACGGGCCCTTACTGTTTTTGAAGCAGAGAGCCGCGAGAACAAGAATAATTTTTGTGTTAAGTTTTTAATATATTATTTCTTGAACAAACGGTTAATACAACCCGGTATTTATACTCTTAACAGAGTCTTCTAGAAGTCTTGAACTACATACGATATTGCAAAAGGTAAGTACTAGAAATTAATTATTCTTATTCCCATTTTACTCAAAATACAGTTATAAACTCAGATTACAGTTGCACAAGTTTCTTGTTTGACATCCCTCTAAAATTGTGCGACAATTGCCTTCGAGATTTTCCCTTAGCGCCATGAAATGATCCTGTGGTAAAGGTTTGGTCATCACGTCCGCAATCTGTTCTTTTGTTGGACAAAAAATTGGGTTAATCTTCTTCTCAACTGCTTCCTTGATGAATTGGTAACGAATGTTAATGTGTTTGGATTGACTATGGCAGATGAGATTCTTAGATAAGGCGATTGTCGACATGTTATCTGATCAGTACAGATTTACTCATTTTTTTTCTCTTTTGCTTCATCTTCTTTATCCCCTCTGAGTTCATTCTTGATTTGTTGGAGCCATATTGTTAAAATACAAGCAGAAGACATAAGCTCAAGAGACATTGAAGTAGAAAGTAGCTTTTCGGAGAAGAAAAAGGGAAAAGCAAATCACGGAGAGGAGGCAGCGCTTCAGGTTCCTTAGCGATGAAGAAAAAAAACTGAAGAGATGGCGCCCACCTACAAAAGAAAAAGATGGTTCAGAAGAGGCGTTGTTATTCAAGCAAAAAGGTGCAATGAAACTTGTGCCCGTTGACAAAGTCTTATTATTTTACCCTTTATCTCTTGTCTATTTAAAGTCCCAAGATGGGCAATGTATTGTGATGATCAAAACAAAAAGGTGTTGAGACAATATTAAAAAAGGCGTTGAGTGTGCTTTACTCCTGTCATCCTATTCCTTTTTTACCTGATGTGCAACAGTGAACTTCTACTTTAATTCTTAACAGTGGTATCAGAGCCATCGGTTCTAAGGCAATTAGTTCAATGTTGTATTCAAACATACTAGAATTCAATGGAGATCTATATGAATACTGGGCCATTCAAATGAAGACACTATTTTTGTCACAAGGATTGTGGAAAATCGTTCAGAATGGAGTTCCAGTAATTGCTACTTCATCTACAACACCACCTACATCAGAGGAACTAAAATCTTATGCAGAAAATCAGAAACGAGATGCTCGAGCTCTTGTGTATATCCAACAAGGTGTCACCAACACAATCTTTCCAAGGATTATGGCTGCAACAACATCTCAAGAGGCGTGGGCAACATTACAAACTGAATATAAAGGATTCCCACAAGTAATTTTCATCAAGTTACAAATTGTCTGGAAAGCATTTGATACACTTGTCATGAAAGACAATGAGAAAGTTCAAGACTTTATTGCACGAGACACAACAACAATAAATCAAATAAGATTGCTAGGTGATACCATAGAGGATAAATGAGTAGTTCCTAAGCTACTTAGAAGTTTAACCCCTAAATTTAATCATATAGTGGCTGCAATTGAAGAGTCAAAGGACCTCAATATCTTGAGCATTTCAGAATTACTAGGTTCCTTGCAAGCCCATGAAGATAGACTACAATTTCAGTCTACTCCAATGGAGCAAGCCTTGCATCTAAACACTTCTCCCACAAAATTTTTCAACAGAAACACAAATCTGACACTACCAACAGTAAGAAACCTCAGTACACTAATACTAGAGGTCGTGGAAGAGGAAGAACCGCATTCCTAGGAAGTCCTTTTAATAACAAAAGGAGTGGCCTATCCTGCAACCTATGCAAAAGAACAAATCATGAAGCAAGTGATTGTTTCTTTAAGTACAAACGGTGTAAGAAACCTACACACATGGAGAAAGATTGTTAGTTTAGGGACAGAACAAAAGAGAAACCAACTGAAGACAAAAATAATGAAGCAATGTTCTTCATAAAAGAAAAGAGCACACATCAGATTAACACTTGGTATATTGATAGTGGCTGTTCAATCCATATGACAGGAAATAAGAGCCTATTCATTTTCTTAGATGAGAGTGTAAGGTCAAATGTCCTTCTGGGAGATAGGAACGTACAACAAATCCAAGGGATTGGAACCATCAAGGTAACAACAAAACAAAACCAAGTAATATATATATATATATATATATATATATATATATATATATATATATATATATATATGATGTAAGTTATGTCCCTTCCTTAACAACAAATCTACTAAGTGTGGGACAACTAATGCATTATGGTTATCAAGTTTATTTTACAAAAAAATCGTGCACAATTATAAATAAAGATGACACAGTTGAAGTAATTGCAGGAATGACAAAGAATAGAGTATCTACATTATCCTTATTCCCTGCAACTGATATAGTTCTTACCAGCACAACACAACTACAATCACAAACAAGTCTATGACACCAGAGGTATGGGCACTTAAACCTGCAAGATTTAAAAGCACTCAAAACAAATAATATGGTAGAAGGTCTACCAGACATAGTTGTAGAAAATCAAATAAGTGAAAGGTGTGTTGAAGGGAAGAGTCATAGACAACCATTCCCTAGAAGTTCATACAAAAGGAGTTTTCAACCACTTGATCTCATTCATACAGATCTCTGGGGACCATCCCCAAGTCCATCGTTCAACAATAAAAGATATTTCCTACTATTTGTAGATGACTGTAGTCGCTACATGTGGATTTACTGCCTACAAAATAAATTTGAAGCCTTCAAGACGTTTCTTTTATTCAAAGCTATGATAGAAAAGCAGTTAGAAAGAGAAATTAAAGCCCTAAGAACTGATAGAGGAGGGAAATTCACCTCATATGAGTTTTCCAACTACTGTAATCATCATGGGATACGAAGAGAGCTTACTGTCAGTAGATCACCTCAACAAAATGGAGTAGTTGAGAGAAGAAATAGAACTATCATTGAAATGGTGAGAACTATGATGTTAAGCAAACATCATACCCATAATTTTTGGGCTGAAGCTGCCCATACAGCTATATATATCTTGAATAGATCACCCACAAAAGCCTTATTTAAACAAACTCCATATGAAATTATTTATAAAAGAAAGGCAAATATAAATCTCCTGCGTGTTTTTGGATGCATAGCCTATGCACTTATCCATAAAGAAGATAGAGGGAAACTAGATAAGAAGAGTGAAAAGTGTATCTTTATAGGTTATAGTGAAGAATCCAAAGCCTATAGACTCTATCAACCAGAACAACAAAAACTTCTAATTTAGAGAGATGTGTTGTTTGACGAAAGAAAAAGTTGGGATTCAGATCTAGTGCAATCCTCCAATAAAGGAGTTTTTGCTGATGAAGAAATGGGAGACTCCTTCCATTCTAGTGAACCACCAGCGGTTTAATCTCCCACTCCTGTAACTCCAAATAGTAGATCTCCTCAAGCTCATGTGACACCACTGTCATCAAGGTCAACTATTTGCCCAGAATCATCATCATCAACCATTCAAAAAATGAGATCTTTACAAGATATATATACAAGAGGAGAACTCGCATTCAGTGTATCTACACCCGCTACATTTGAAGAAGCATGGAACAGCCCGGCTTGGAAGCAAGTTATGGATGATGAGATTAATATGGTAATTAAAAACAATACCTGGAAGTTTGTGTCTAAACCACCAGAAGCAGATGTGATCGGATTAAAATGGATCTACAAACTAAAAGAAAATAAAGATGGATCAGTGCACAAGTATAAGGCTAGAATCGTAGCCAAAGGTTATTCTCAGATACCAGGCATAGACTTTAATGAAACATTTGCATCTGTTGCTAGAATGGAGACAATTAGAACCCTTCTAGCTTTTGCAGCATAACATGGCTGCACAGTTTACCAATTAGATGTAAAATCAGCCTTTTTAAATGGTGAAATTGAAGATAATATATATGTAGAACAACCAAGAGGATATGAAGTGGTTGGAGAAGAGAATAAAGTTTGCAAGTTAACTAAATCCCTTTATAGATTAAAACAAGCTCCAAGAGCTTGGAATGCAAACCTTGACAAATATTTGCTTTCAAAACAGTTTAATCAAAGCAAGTATGATCCCTCGTTATATTTGAAGCAGCTAAACGGACACAAGATAATAGTCTGTGTTTATGTTGATGATCTCATTTTCACTAGCAGCAATATAAGCCTAGTAGAGGAATTCAGAATGGATATGAAATGTAAATATGAAATGACAGACTTAGGACAACTTCGATTCTTTTTAGGGTTGTCAAATTATACAGAGCCCAAGTTATATAAAGTTATCCCAAGAAAAATATGCAATAGATCTACTAAAGAAGTTCAAGATGGAAGAATGTAATCCTATGTTACTTCTCATGACACCTAGTGAAGCTCTAACACCAGCTAAAAGCAATGCAGAAATGACTGAAGCGTTCACATTTAGAAGCTTGGTTGGATCATTGATCTACCTAACCAATTAGATGTAAAATCAGCCTTTTAAATGGTGAAATTGAAGAGAATATATATGTAGAACAACCAAGAGGATATGAAGTGGTTGGAGAAGAGAATAAAGTTTGCAAGTTAGCTAAAGTCCTCTATGGATTAAAACAAGCTCCAAGAGCTTGGAATGCAAACCTTGACAAATATTTGCTTTCAAAACAGTTTAATCAAAGCAAGTATGATCCCTTGTTATATTTGAAGCAGCTAAATAGACACAAGATAATAGTCTGTGTTTATGTTGATGATCTAATTTTCACTAGCAGTAATATAAGCCTAGTAAAGGAATTCAGAATGGATATGAAATGTAAATATGAAATGACAGACTTAGGACAACTTTGGTTCTTTTTAGGGTTGCAAATTATACAGAGCCCAAGTTATATAAAGTTATCCCAAGAAAAATATGCAAGAGATCTACTAAAGAAGTTCAAGATGGAAGAATGCAATCCTGTCTTACTTCCCATGACACCTAGTGAAGCTCTAACACCAGCTAAAAGCAATGAAAAAATGATTGAAGCGTCTACATTTAGAAGCTTGGTTGGATCATTGATCTACCTAACAAATACAAGCTTGGTTGAAAAAATGATTGAATTTTCCGTGAATTCTATTTCAAGGTTTATGAATAATCCAACCAAAGCTCACTATGAGGTCTTTATCGAATCTTTAATCTTTACTTTGAAACTTTTGGCCAAGGTTTCGTCGTTTTATTACGGTTCATAATTCGAGAGAGAAGTTGCGTAAGTGTGTTATATATCCGGTATAGTATTTGAAGGGAGAAAGAGATTTCCCCTTAGTATTAGCTTGTCTCTCCCGAGGGGGAAATAGAGACTAGGGATTTCCGATATCTAGAGGTACATATCTTCTATCCTAAAATCGTTGTAAGGCGTGTCACCACTCACTATCACAAAATCATCTTCACAAGATTTGTCACACTAGGTTTCAGAAATCATAATACAAGATTATTTCTTCGATAATCAAGAATTTTCTCTTTGCGAATCGTAGTCTATTTTAATTCGTAGTCTTTGTTATTCATAATTGTAGTATTTAACAAATCACTATTTTATCTGACTTGGATTTAAAGAAAAAGAAGAACTAGTAGTTGCGAGCACTAAATTCACCACCTCTCCGTGGAAACGAACTTTACTCACTCGTTATTACTTGATCCGACACGTACACTTGCGTGTAATACGTATACCTGTTTCGGGCGTATCAAGTTTTTGGCGCCGTTGCCGGAGAGGTGTGACTAATTTAGTGTTTTTCTTGCAATATTAATAAATCCTGAATATTTAGAGCTCAAGTTTCCATTTTATTTTTATTTGTAATTTTGTCTAGTACATGTGCTTATTTATAAAATATTAAATAACGATTTTTTTCATTTTTTTTAATCCTAATCTATTTTAAAGGATTATTAAGCAGGTTATCCGTGTTTAAAATAATTTTCTTGTGTAGTTTTTTTTTGCAAAGAAAATTTGGATTTTATTTCAACCGCATCCGTTCAAAATAAAATGTATACACATATGAGATGCGAGTGGTGTGGTTCATTTAGTCATACTACTAATGCGTGTTACATGGGGACTACTGGGTATCATTCGTGGCTCACAAAACATAGAAAATATTTAGGTCCCCAATATTGTGCGGCAAATCATTATAATTTTATGTCCCCATGTCAAATAGTTCCTCGACCTTATGACTCGACTCCTTGGTTATCGAGTAGTAATGTTAGGGCGTGTTTATTTTGTCATAGTATGGACCACGTTTTGAAGGATTGTGTCGCTTATAAAAGAGAGGGAGAAAAATTATGAATCGGGCTTCCAGACTATATCTACTGTTGTCTGTTGCAGTACCACCATTTTTGCGTTGGACTATTGCGGATAAGCCCCTTATAATTGTGGGCACGTATATTGATAATGATGCATCACCTCCCCATCAACATTCATCACCTAATTTTGATTCACCCACAAAGGAACCCGAGCATACATATTCTGAATTAGATGTTAATAGTGTTCCTCCATTTTTTTGCAAAACTTTTCTACACCTATTTTAGTCGATCCCATCGAAGATATTGCGCAGGGTGATGATCTAGAACCTAAGGTTACGCCAAAGTGGGATGAAGATATTGTTATATCTGATGAGGGGAATGATTCTTTGGAGCACGATGACGCGCCAACATGAGATGAAGTTGATATCCTTTCTGAAAAGGAGGTTTGCACTTCTTCATTGGAGGATGAGGTCCAACTCACCACCAAGGACCTTGAGTTCTCAGGTCCCCCTTGTTATGATGCTTGCGATACCAGCATCGATCAATTCTTATAACCTGCTGGGAGTGAAATCGGGATCACTCCTATGATTAGAAATTATTTATGTCTTTCTTCTATTTTATTTCATAATCTTCTTTCATTATCTGAGTCCAAACAAGTTGATGTGTCACAAATGCTTCAGGAGGTTATTGTACACTTTTCTCTAGTTGATGAGATGAGTATCCCCTTATGTGAGGAGGTTGAGTCCTCCTCCATAGTGGAAGCCCATTTCATTCGTTTCCCTCCTTGCAGCCTAGCTTCCTATTGACGAATATACCTTATTGGGCAATGATACATATTTTGGTAAGATAAGTGAGGAGCATTCCTCCTCCTCTTCTTACTTTTTGTTCTCTCTACCTGTGATGAACATGTATTATTATTTAGGTAAATGGGTGGTTGTTCTATCGTCGCATCGGTTCCCGCTACCGACACGAATATTAGAATAATTATTTGTTAATTTTTCTTTTCACCGCCCAAAAATTTAGAATTTTAAATTTCTGAATAAGTCGTGTTGGGGAGACAATAAATTCAGTAGTTATCTTTCATTTATTGCATATTATGTTTTAATTTTTCTGTCCATTTTTGTAATCCCACGATAAATTAGGCGCTAGATGGGAGACAACCCATCATTTATTTTTATATTTATCTATTTTAATAATAATCTAAAAAATAAGTAAAATTAATTATTTTTATTATTAAGTTAGTGTTTTCTATTAATTTTGATCGGAGGAAGCCTAATGTGAGGAGAATATATATATATTTTAAGTGAAGTTCGGATATTGCAACCCAAAAAAAAGGTTGCAAACTTTTTTTTACTGTTTGCGTTTCTTTACTATGCGGCGTTGGCAGAAATTTTAATGTTACAACCCCCAAAAAAGAGGTTGCAACCTTTTTTTCTGATTTTTTTTAATTTTTTTTCCTTGCTCCTTTCTGAAGAACTGTGTCGCAAAGCTTTGATAGGACGGTTAGTTGAACCGGCCTACGTGATTTTGTTTTCAAACTATCTTTGCATGAGATTAAACCTTCCAATTGCCGATTTAGTTTTAATTTCTTGCCTTAATCATTCTGATTAGCAACCTGATTCAGCCTCCTTGTCTAAATTCTGATCCTTTCCCAAATCGTGAGCAGTGGAGTGCTCGCAACAGAATCACAGATAGCGTAGTGCGATGGGCTTCTTGAGAGCGACGACGAATATTATTATCCTCTTTTCAGTTCTAATTGGTGTTCATTATATATGTTATGAGTGGATTATATTGTGATGATATGTTTATCTTTTTGGACATTATATTTTGTGATATATTATATATGGTGATAGTCTGTCACGATGCTAGAGAACTTCTTGATTATTTCTTCTATCATGGTGTTCTATCGCGCGATATTGATTCATCACACGTATATCTTGCCTCATTAAGATTATTACTTTGCATGGAATTCTGTTATATGGTGGTTGATTATGATATATATAATAAATTGAAATTAATGTGTTCAGCCCGTTGTGATGATGAGACTTTATGCTTATTATGTGATAATTGCTGGACAGATTTTTTTTGCGGTGCAATGTTTTTATTATACTTTGTGATATGCTTCTATGATTTGTTGATGCTCTGTATGTTGGTTATTGCGAAACACTCTTATTTTGCCTACCTTCACGCTAATCTAAAATTGAAATGGTTTTTCTAGTAGGCTTGTTGTGTCATGTTAGAGTGTAGCTTGATATTATGAGTTGTGTTGTTATTTTATGATTCCTACAGTGATGTAGATTTAATCCTCTAGAGTATTATTAGGATGACAAAATGATAGTTTTCACCTTACATGATCATGATATACTTGTGTCACTTTTGATGGTTTTTGATGCTACACGTTGAATTGGACAAAACTCTATTTTGTGCTTTAACATTTATATATGTCCAAGATATAAGTTTTACAGGTTGCAACACACGGGTAGGATTGATGAACCATCGTGTTGTAAATGAGTCTATTGAACACAAGCATGCAGTTTTGGAAAGCTCTTCAGACACCCGGACTTCAAGAGAGTTTTTAGATTTCAATATTTCTTGCTTATCTTAGCCTCATTATATTTGACCTTATGCACGTTCTCTAAAAAAACACATATATCATTATGAGTAGTGAGGTCGTTTTGCTAGGGACTAGCAAAAGGCAAAAGTGTGGATGTGGGGGTAGTGTGACCCCTACCAATTGGGTGAGGAATGAAAATATAATAATTATTGATCCTACTTCTCGAAATAACTAATGAATAATACAGTCAATGATGATTTTAATCTAGGAGGATAGCCGACCCTAATGGTTCACATCATTTTGATTTGAAGTTAGCAAGATAGACAAAATTTCTTTAAATATTTCATCTTCTCACATTATCCTTTAAAAAGAGCGATCTTCTTAAAAATATACCTGTATGAACTTCTAAAAATAATAATGGAGGGTGAGAAAGAACCGAGTTGGAGATATAAACCAAAACAATGACCATCATTTGTACCCCTTTTGAGTTTGAACGTTGAATTTTTATGCATATTTCCCCTAGGCGCCTATTTGATGATTCTTAGTATGCTCTTCAATTATGAGTGTTTGTTAAAATAAAAATGTGTGAGTCATAATGATATGTGACCTAAGTGTGTGTACACCCACTTGGAATGATCCCAACTACGGACTCTCTAAAAAACTATATATGTGAAAATGTGTCATAGTGATATGCGGCCTACATATGTGCATTTATACCTGGAATGATCCCAACTGTGATTATAAAAAAAGAAAAAAGAGAAAATAGTCATAGTGATATGTGACCTAAGTTTGTGTATACCTACTTAGAATGATCCCAACTACATACCCCAAAAAAGAGAAAATAAACCACATAGTTTGGAGATTCGCTAAGAATTTTTCATCTAGGGAGACACCTTCTACCATCAATACACATTTCTAACCATTCCAAAGTCACTCTCACCACTAACCATCATGACAACTTTCAAACCTTACTTCTAAATCTTGCGGAGGTTAAGTCAAAGACTCGGCTTATTCTCATCCCTTTTTAGTCATTAAAGGAAGTTCGACGGGAAGGTTGGAGGGAAGTGAACGATTTTAAAGGGTAGCACACACCACACTAGAAATTTTAATTGAGATTTTTCTTCCATCAAACTAACGAATTCTCAATTGTTTTAAACTTTTAATGATCGGCAAATCCTCAAATAGTTTAATCGGTACTTTGGACTAGACCTTTTTAAATTATCTTTGAGAAAAAGGATCATGTGAGTTATTTATTTTGTTAACTATCACCTCACCCAATTTGGTGATTAGAATCTTCTTTGCTAGGGACTAGCAAAGGTTCAAGTGTGGAGGTGATACGCCTGAAACATGTATACGTATTATACGCAAGTGCACGTGTCGGATCAAGTAATAAAGAGTGAGTAAAGTTCGTTTCCACGGAGAGGTGATGAATTTAGTGCTCGCAACTACCAGTTCTTACTTTTTCTTTAAATCCAAGTCAGATAAAATTGTGATTTGTTAAATACTACAATTATGAATAACAAAGTCTACGAATTAAAATAGACTACGATTCGCAAAGAGAAAATTCTTGGTTATCGAAGAAATAATCTTGTATTATGATTTCCGAAACATAGTGTGACAAATCTTGTGAAGATGACTTTGTGATAGTGAGTGGTGACACGTCTTGCAATGATTTTAGGGTAGAAGATATGTACCTCTCGATATCGGAAATCCCTAGCCTCTATTTCCCCCTCGGGAGAGACAAGTACCGCATAAAGATCGAAAACTGAAGTTGCTAATACCAAGGGGAAATCTCTTTCTCCCTTCAAATACTATACCAGATCTATAACACACTTGTGCAAATCATCTCTCGAATTATGAAGCGTAGTAAAACGGCAAAACATTGGCCAAAAGTTTCAAAGTAAAGATTATAGATTCCATAAAGACATACACCAAACATTCACAAAGAAAAGTTTAAGATTCCATCAACACAAAAGATAAGGTTCTTTCACAATACAAGACTACAAGTGTTTAGTTCATGACAGCTGAGAAATCACACATAACGATTGGAGAGATCTTATAAATTATGTTGAAATTAAAGATTAAATGACATAGAATTCCTTCGCCAGAGTCGCTCCCTCGATCAGCCTGGAAAATCAGCTCTTTTTCTCTAGCCGCCCTTGAAGGATGAGTGTTGAAACCAAAAATTTGGTCTCTCGTGGAGTTCGGGGTCCCAAGGAAGGGGTGACCTCACACTTACTACACTCATGAGAACATCACGTGCCAAATGCTCAAGAAACTAGGAACAGACCCCCGGCTCTAGCGTGAAGGTCCCACCTCACACCCGGAAGAGCTTTGAGGTCTCCCCCTCCCTAGCCAATGCTTGAGCTAGGTGACTTGGAGGAAGAAAGCAAAGGGATTTAAGTGGCTAAGAAGCAATGCTCTCCAAGGCAGTCTCAAAAGTCTATTTATAGTTTTCTGGGAATGGCATGCAAATAACAAACCTCCGCTCCTCTGAAATTACTGAAATGCCCCCCCGAGTTGGTCTGCCAACAGCCAAATCTCGCTGTTTTAAGCGGATAATTACAATCCACCAGGGGCAGTCCCCCAAGCCGGGCGGTTAGGCGAGCTGAGGCCGGGCGGGCTGTCTGCTGAGCGAGCACAGGCCAGGCGAGCTGGGACTAGGCGAGAAGCGGCTTGGGCGAGACGGCGGCTTGGCGAGAGCGAGCTGGCGCCTGGCGAGCTGGCGACCTGCGAGCTGGCGGCCTGCAAGCTGGCGGCCTGCGAGCTGGCGGCCTGCGAGCTGGCAGAGGCCTGGGTTGAAGGTGGCCTGGGCGAGACGGCGTCCTGCAAGCTGGCGGAGGCCCGGGGCGAAGGCGGCCTGGGCGAGACCGACGGCTTGGGGCGAGAGGGCTGCCTGGCGAGAGCGAGCTGGCTGCTGAACGAGCACAGGCCGGGCGATCCGGGGCAAGGCGAGAGCGAGCTGGCTGCTGAACGAGCACAGGCCGGGCGAGCCGGGGCTAGGCGAGAGCGAGCTGGCGGCCTGGGCAAGACGGCGGCCTGGGGAAAGTGGGCTGGCATGACGGCGGCCTGGGTGAACTCGGCGCCTAGGCGAGATGGAGGCTAGGCGAGTGCGACCTGGGCGAGAGCGGTTTGGCGAGACAGCGGCCTGGGTGAAAGCGGTCTGGGACGACCCCACAAAGAGGCTGGGGGGAAGACAAAATTTTCATCCCCCTATTAGTATATTTCAAGGGTCAAACCTAAATTGGTCACCAAGAGTGCCAAACCCCTCAAAAGCTAAAAAATTCATAGCTAGCCTTGCTCCTGTCGGGGACCCCCACTCCGCGAATACGGGGTCGTACATAATCCCCGCTCTTTTCGAGGTTGGCACAAGCTCGGAAAAAAACATCTAACCCAACGTATTTGCCGAGTGTAATCTCCTTGCGCGATCGAAAAGATACTTAGCCTCTCCGTGGATTCGACCTGTCGTGCCAGCTAATGGGAGCCTGGACGACGAGATAGCCTCGGGGTAAAAAACACTTGGCCTCCTCGAGGGGTCAACCTGTCATGCCAGCTAATGGGAGCCTGGGTGACGAGACGACCTCGGGGTAAAAAAACACTTGGCCTCCCCGAGGGGTCAACCTGTCCTGCGAGCTAGTGGGAGCCTGGTCAACGGAATCATCTCGGAGCTAAAAGGACTTAGCCTCCACGAGAGATCAACCTGCCATGCCAGCTAGTGGGATCCTGGTCAGTGGAATAATCTCAGAGCTAAAATGACTTAACCTCCACGAGAGATCAACCTGCCCTGCCAACTAGTGGTAGCCTGGTCAGCGGAATCATCTCGGAGCTAAAAGGACTTATCCTCCACGAGATATCAACCTGTCCTTCCAACTAGTGGGAGACTGGTCAGCGGAATCATCTCGGAGCTAAAAGTACTTAACCTCCACGAGAGATCAACCTGCCCTGCCAGCTAGTGGGAGCCTGGTCAGCGGAATCATCTCGGAGCTAAAAGGACTTAGCCTCCACGAGAGATCAACCTGCCCTGCCAGCTAATGGGAGCCTGGTCAGCGAAATCATCTCAGAGCTAAAAGGACTTAGCCTCCGCGAGAGATCAACCTGCCCTGCCAGCTAGTGGGAGCCTGGTCAGCGTAATCATCTCGGAGCTAAAAGGACTTAGCCTCCACGAGAGATCAACCTGCCCTGCCAGCTAGTGGGAGCCTGGTCAGCGAAATCATCTCGGAGCTAAAAGGACTTAGCCTTCGCGAGAGATCAACCTGCCCTGCCAGCTAGTGGGAGCCTGGTCAGCGGAATCATCTCGGAGCTAAGGCACAAATCACAAATGTTTTCCGGCGGTCTTTTTCATGAATCATAGTTAATACAACGCAAACAAAGTTCATTACAAGAGATGATCCACTTCACTACCTCCCTCTTCTCTCGTGCATCATCAGATCCCTCCCTGGGTGCCCACATCAACCCTGTCCTCACACCTCTCCCCTACTACCTCGGGTTGGACTTCTTCAATCCGTACTGGATCTTGTGGTCGTTGAGGTTATGGTGTCGGATCTCTTGTCCTTCTCAACTCCTGGAATTCGGGACAAGTAGCTGTTGCATGGACCTCCTCCTGGCGGAACTCGTAGTAAGGTAACTCTACTCTGACTCTTCCTCTTTTCGCGCGGTTCCTCCTCTCCCTTCGACCAATCGTCATCGCTTGCTGCGGTGGGGGTAGGAGCTGCCTAGGAGCTTGCCTTTGAAAGTTGTATCTTCCTTGGCCTCCCTGAAAATCCTCCCCACCCTGGATGAGATCTCTCCCTAGACCCTGAACGGGCCCTCCTTACTGCCTCCAGCCAGGTTCCCGACCTTCCTGAGGTCCCTGGAACCCCTGAGCTCTCTGGTCTTCTCTCCTTCTTCCCTCTTGATGTCTCGAGCCACCTTACTCTTTTGTCACCGCCTCTGTTTGCTTTGCCAACTTCTTGACAAATGTCGGGTTTGCCGCCTCCATGGATATCTCCTCTGCTGTCCTTTCCATCATCTCCTCGAAGGAAAGGGGGGCCTTTCGGGTTAGGTTCAACTTGAAGAACCCCTCGCACAACCCCACCGTGAATATCATTTGGAGGGCATACCATGGCATCTCCTGGATATCCAGGATCTCCTCTTGGAACCTATCAACGTAGTGGGTTAGCGAATCCTCGGCCCCCTGCCTTATCAGGAAGATGGACTCATGACTCTTCTTCCTCTTCTTGGAGGTGGAGAAGCGAAGCTGAATGCTCCGTCTCAAGTCCTCGAACCCATAGATCGATCTCTGTGGGAGTTGGTGGAACCAGTCTCTTGCCTTGTCCCTCAACGTGATCACGAAGAGGCAACACTTGAAGGCATCCGTCATTGGCCTGATGGAGACGGCATCCTCAAACCACTGCAGGTGCTGGACGGGGTCATCCTTCCCGGTATAGTAGGTTATGTCAGGCTCTCTGAACCCCTCGGGAACGGGAGCCGAGATGATCAGCTCGCTGAAGGGTGACCCCCTCATTAGTGGTCTCGCAAGCTCTACTCGCGCGACTTGGTCGCCTGGGATGCGAGCACTCGTCGGGCTGGGGAACAGCTCTCGGCCGGGGAGGTCTCGCTCGACCCCCTCTCCCATTCTTTCCTTCCCAGGCCTTCTTCCTGGTGCGCTTCCTTCTCCCCCTGTTGGGGTCATCTCGTCTATGCCCCTGGGAGACAGCTCGTCGGGACCACTATAGGTCAGCTCGCCGAGACCCCTGAGAGCCAGTCCCTGGGGGTTGGGGGTTGAGCTGTCATCCCGAGGGGAAATACTTCGCAGCATCTCCATGATGCCCTGGATGGATGTCATGAACTCCTCCCTTCCTACGAAGGGTGACGGGTTGGGGAGCTCGCCGAGATCCTCACTACCTACCTGATCTCCGACCATGACACTCTCCCGAGATCTTCTGTGCTGGTCACTCTCCACGCTCACCGCACCAAAATGTTGAAATCAAAAACTTGGTCTCTCGTGGAGTTCGGGGTCCCAAGAAAGGGGTGACCTCACACCTACTACACTCATGAGAATGCCACGGGCCAAAGGCTCAAGAAACTAGGAACAGACCCTCAGCTCTAGCGTGGAGGTCCCACATCACACCCGGAAGACCTTTGAGGTCTCCCCCTCCCTAGCCAATGCTTGAGCTAGGTGCCTTGGAGGAAGACAGTAAAGAGATTTAAGTGACTAAGAAACAATGCTCTCCAAGGCACCCTCAAGGGTCTATTTATAGTTTTTTGGGAATGACCTGCAAATAACGAATCTTTGCTCCTCTGAAATTGCTGAAATGCCCTCGAGTTGGTCTGCCAACAGCCAAATCCCGATGTTCTAAGCGGCTAATTGCAGTCCACCAGGGGCAGTCCTCCAAGCCGAGTGAGTCGGGCGGGCTGGCTGCTGAGAGAGCACAGGCCAGGCGAGCTGGGGCCACACAAGAAGCGGCTTGGGCGAGACGGCGGCCTGACGAGAGCGAGTTAGCAGCCTGCGAGCTGGCAGCCTGGCGATCTGGCGGTCTGCAAGCTGGCGGAGGCCTGGGGTGAAGACGGCCTGGGCGAGACGGCGGTCTGCGAGCTGGCGGAGGCCTGGGGCGAAGGCGGCCTGGGCAAGTCCGGCGACCTGGGGCGAGAGGGCGGCCTGGCGAGAGCGAGCTGGCTGCTGAACGAGCACAGGCCGAGTGTGCCCGGGCTAGGCCAGTGCGAGCTGGATGCTGAACGAGCACAGGCCGGACGAGCCGGGGCTAGGCGAGAGCGAGCTGGCGGCCTGTGCGAGACGGCGGCCTGGGGCGAGAGGGTTGGCGGGACGACGACCTGGGCGAACTCAGCAACTAGGCGGGATGGCGGCTAGGCGAGTGCGACCTGGGCGAGAGCGGTCTTGTGAGATGGCGGCCTGGGCGAGAGTGGTCTGGGGCGACCCCTCAAAGGGGTCGGGGGGAAGACAAATTTTCCATCCCCCCTATTAGTATATTTCAAGGGTCAAGCCTAAATTGTCCACCAAGTGTGTCAAACCCCTCAAAAGCTTAAAAATGCATAGCTAGCCTTGCGCCTGCCGGGGACCCCCACTCCGCGAATACGGGGTTGTCCAATGAGGATTTTTTGAAAACCCTAGATGAAGAACTCCCTCTCTCTTCAAGATGATGAATAATCACTAACTTCAGAATAATCCCCCATAAAAAAAGCCTAACCCTTTTCCCAAATGATGCCTCTTTCCATTTTTGCAAATGACGTAATTTTTGAATTTTGAAATTTGAAATTCGTCCAGGAAAGATTGCAACCTATTTCAAGATTCTGCAACTTTTTCTCTAGGACAACATATTTGACAAAATCTTTTTTCCAAGTCGTTCTCTTGCACAAAAAACCTAGGAAAAAGACCACTTTAGTCATAAATAAAATAAAAGTGAATTTACTTGCATTTAGACATCAACAAAACGGTTTTTCAACCAGATCAACGAGCAAAAGGTCCGAAACTTGGGCTAGATAACTTCTTTTTGAGAAGTTATCATGAGGCAACAAAAAAAATTCTCAGGTATATTCAGGGGACCAAGAGTTTTGGTCTAATTTACCGAAGTCATCATCATAGCCAACTTACAAGGTATACAGACTCAGATTGGGGGAGATCGGTTGAAGACCGAAGAAGTGTTAGTGGGTATGTTTTCTTCATTGGGCAGAACATTATAAGCTGGTCTTCTAGAAAGAAGCAATCTGTTTCCCTCAGTTCTGCTGAAGCAGAATACATGGACCTAAGCAAAGCTACCACTGAAGCCATTTGGCTTCGTAGACTCATCGAAGAAATCTTCTCAGAAAATCGAGAGGAAACAACCATTTTCTCTGATAGCTCCTCGGCAATAGCCCTAACAAAGAATCTTGTTTTCCACAGCCGAAGTAAACACATTGAGATCAGGTATCATCACATCAGAGAGAATATAGAGAAGAGAGAAATCAATTTACGACACTTATCTTCAGAACAATAGCTCGGAGATCTGCTCACCAAGCCCTTACCAAAACCCCGTTTTGAATACTTAAGAACGAAGATGGTATTCGAGGAGGTGTTAAAATACAAGCTGAAGACATAAGCTCAAGAGACATTGAATTAGAAAGCTGCTTTTCGGAGAAGAAAAAGGGAAAAGCAAATCACGGAGAGGAGGCAGCGCTTCAGGTTCCTTAGCGATAAATAAAAAAAATTGAAGAGACGGCGCCGACCTACAAAAGAAAAAGATGATTCAGAAGAGGCGTTGTTATTCAAGCAAAAAGGTGCAATGAAACTTGTGCCCGTTGACAAAGTCTTATTATTTTACCCTTTATCTCCTGTCTATATAAAGTCCCAAGATGGGCAGTGTACTGTGATGATCAAAACAAAAAAGCGTTGAGACAATATTAAAAAAGGCGTTGAGTGTGCTTTACTCTTGTCATCCAATT
This sequence comes from Platanthera zijinensis, assembly GCA_039513925.1. Taxonomy (NCBI): domain Eukaryota; kingdom Viridiplantae; phylum Streptophyta; class Magnoliopsida; order Asparagales; family Orchidaceae; genus Platanthera; species Platanthera zijinensis. The sequence continues at coordinate 176,565,041 of CM077089.1, read as the reverse complement.
CCTTGTTGCCTGCTGTGCAACAATGAACTACTTTAATTCTTAACACATATAGCTTCACATGACGTTGTGTTGAGGGTCATAATTCTACTTTTTGTGGTTGAAAGAGCTATAAATTTTTGTTTGTGTAAGCTCCAGGAGATTGGATTTGGTCCATAGAAGACCCCCCGCCCCCCTCGGGCTCTTGCGATCATCAATATTACCAGCTCAGTCTGAGTCCAAGTAACCTGTCAAGAGAGAGCTTTGATCTTGTTTGAAATAGAGTCCATAGTCCTTTGTTCCCTGTAGGTATCTTAAGTATCCTCTTGACTGCTGCAACATGAGACTTGACGGGTTGCTTACGAACCTGGCAATGATATTTACGGAATTTTCAATATCCGATTTTGAATTAGTGAGGTATATGAGTGAGCCTATCAGACATCAGAATGCCTCCTTGTCTAGCCTTTCTTCTTCCTTTGTTATTGATCTTAATTTCTTGGAGATAGACATTGGCGTTAGTGCAGTATTACACTCCTCTATTTGATACTTCTTAAGTAATGCCTGGATATAAAGTTCTTGTGACAAGAACATGCCGCCTACAAGATGTTTGATCTGGAATCCAAAGAAGAAACAGAGTGATCCCAGATCAGTCATCTCATATTTTGCTTTCATCTTTTCTCTGAACACATTTATTAACTCTGCATCGCTCCCTGTGACTATTAAGTCATCCACATATAGGCTTACAATAATTCGATCTTTATTTTTGTTTTAATGTAGGACTTTATGTTATTATTCCAAACCCGTGGCGCTTGTTTTAGGTCGTAGAGGGCTTTATGAAGCCTGCCGACTTCGCCTTTTTCTCTTTGGATTTCAAAGCCTTGTGGATGGGCAATATAGACTTCTTCCAAATTGTCATTCAAAAGGCAGATTTTACATCATGATGAAATAGTGGGTAGCCCTCCTGAGTGGCAACAGCCTGAAGAAGTCAAATTGTTGTTAGCCAAGCTACATGTGCTTATGTTTCTTCATAGTCGGATTCCGATTTTTGAGTGTTACCTTATGCAATAAGACGTGCTTTGTATTTTAAGGTATTACCTCTCTTGTCTTGCTTTATCTTGTATATCCACTTCAACCCAATTATGGAACGGTTTAGTGGTGGATCAACAAGCGATCAGATCTTATTCCTGCTTATTGCATCTATTTCCTCATTCATTGCTTTTCTCCATCTTTCATCTTCTGCTGCTTCACAATATATTCTGAGAGTCGTCACCAGGAGAGCTGATTCAGTTTCTCTATAAATATCGTCAAGTGTCCGCATCTTAACGGGGATTCAATTGCTTTGTAAATATCGTCGAGTGATCGTATTTTAAAGTGTGATGAGGAAGATGGATCAGATTCTTCGACAACAGGTTCTGGATCACTGACATTGGTCTGGATGGAGCTTGGATGTACATTCAGCTCAACCAGCAATGGAGCAGTTGGATGATCACGATCCTCGTCTGAGCCCCAATCCCATCCTTCATCTTCTTGAAAGGTACACTCTCTTAATAAATTAACCTGTTTGAGATAGGCTCTAGCATTCTATAAGCTTTTTTTAGAACTACTATATCCCAACATAACACATTTGGTGCTAGTTTCTTCTAGTTTGTCCATCTTCTCCTTGTATTTATGAACAAAGACGATACACTCATACACCCAAACACACTTAAATGAGATACAGCGGGCTTATGTTTTAGAAAAGCTGCATAAGGTGTCATATTCTCAAGTGCCTTAGTGGGTACACGGTTGAGGATGTACACGATAGTGGTTATTGCCTCTCCCCACAAAGACTTTGGACAAGTTTTATGTATCATCATTGTTCGGGCCATCTCCAGAACAGTTCGATTGCGCCGCTCCACAACACCATTCTGCTATGGAGAATTGGGTGTAGTCAATTCCCTGTGAATACCTTATGCTTGGCATAATTTAATGAAGGCGACATACATGAATCCCCCCTCTATGTAAGACCTTTTTTTTAGCATACCCTGAGTCAACGAACACTGGCCCGAGTGGAGACTTACTGCCCAGAACCGTCGTTTTATGGTGACACCAACCCACGGGTAAGTTGTCACTATAAGACGTCAATCCTGCTGGCTAATTCATCATCCATACCAATCACTTAAGTAAAAAATGTTGAGTATAAAACCAATCCACATCACACTATGAAAAAAAATCTATCCACGCAAGAGATAAACAAGTCTAAAAGAGAAGGGCTTATGCCGGGGTACATCATAAGAGTCAATAAGGGCTTATGTCTAGTATCAAATATATATCTCTCTCACTCAAAACTGCGGAAGTACTAGTCATCATCGTCACTAACATCGACCTGCGGTAGAGTAGCAGTACGTCGCATCAACTCCTCAAGTCCTGCCATCCTGGGCTGTCGGTCCTCCGGAGTGTCATGCTGCTGCCCCACCTCCTGGTTTTCCTAAAATGATACGATTACCAACCGTTATTCAAAAAGACTAAGACGCTTCGGCATCCACTCACCTCGATGACTTCTAGGCATCGGGCGAAATGATGGAAGGAAAATGTATAATAGTAGCAGTAATATTACAAGTAGGTGATAGTGGAACTAACTAGCAAGTATATATGTAAATGTACATAATATATCATGTCATCTAAGATAGCAGATCTATAGATGTATATCAGTAATAAATGACAAGTAAATAAAGTGCAACAAGTATGTAAAGAAGTAAAGATGACCATATGATGTGCCAACTCTGAGGCGGGGCCCGCCATCCTACATCAGAAAAGTGTAGCTCAGTTGGTGATGAGGACCATGTTTAAGGTCTCTTATCAAGGAGGTCCTGGGTTCGATGTTACCCGGCCTCAACATCACGCTGCTGGCTTATACTGGGCTTGGAGCAAGGGTGGGGTGTACGGACTGCAGTCCTGATGATTGTAGAAGGTTGGGCTAGGCCATGTTGCGACCTCTGAGCTGACAGCCCGCCCATGTGGTGCGCCACCTCTGAGGCAGGGCCCGCCGTCCTACATCAATTTTCAACTCCAAGAAAAGATCGCCGGACTTGATCACAGAAGAGTTGGAACCATTCTCGCCGGATGGAGAAGAACCTCGGCTGAGGTGGAAGAAGGGCCGCCGAATGGAGAAGAAGCTCTGCCGTGGAAGAAGGGCTGCCGCTGGAGGAAGAAGAACCTCTGCGAGAGGGAGATTCGCGGTTGTCGGATTGAGAAGAACCGCTGTCATGGATGAAGGGCCGTCCCTGGAGGAAGAAGAAGCTCTGCGAGAGGGAGATTCGCGGCCGCCGGATGGGGAAATCACGAAACCCTAGGTGGGCTAGAGGGGGATTCACGTGCGTGAGGAGGGGGGTTTGCATGCGTATAAGCTGCATAAGGAGGGATTCACGTGAGTGCTAATAGGAGAAATAAAACACGTAAAATGTACTAATTTTTGAGTGCTGAAAGAATAAACTGCAGCGCGGATATCAGCTCCCTTTTTTATTCTATGAGGTCCAATACGTAGCTTCTAATTTGAAGATTATTTGCACACACAAAAAGAATATTGGAGATCTTTTCATCATTAATTTTAACAAAAATTTAGGGTTATTTACTGGCACCTCCTCTCAAAATTTGCTTAATTACAACTTGCACCCCTCTAACTTTTGAAATTACAAAATCCTCCCCCTTAATATTTACATTTCATAACTGTTGCGGACTAACTCGATGCCCCGGTCGGACCGGATAAACTTGAACCGTCTTAGCTCGCGGAACGGTCGAGCGCGCTCATAGTCAATGAAATTAAACAGTAGACACAAGTCTTGATGACGTAGAAAAACCCCTTAAATGGGTAAAAAACCACGTGACCGGGTCTGTGCCGGTCAAATTCCACTAGCTCTTGGTGTTACAGTGTACTGGGTGAATCGGGGCGACAGGCCGCTCGCATTACAACTTGAGGGGAGAGAGAAAGACAGTAGCTTCCTCCGGGCAACAGGCTGCTCCGCGAAAGTGACTTAGATGAGGGAATGTGCGGGATGCTTCTGGCGCGCGCTCGGGGCGGCGCGCGCTTGCTAGCTTCGACTGTCTTCTTCGTTCGGCTTCCTCGCGGTCTTGGGCGTCCCTTTGCTGACAGCGCGCTGGTGGGGTGCTTATAGCCGCCGGTAGCTGCTGGTGGCCGCCGGTGGCTGCTGGTGGCTGGCGGTGGTTCACGACGAGCGAAGGCCGACTTGGTGGAGGAGGCGGGAGAGCTCTTGCCTGAGGAAGAGGAAGAAAAACCAGAGAAGAGAAAAAGTGAGAAATGAGGAACCCCTGGGGGTCCTTTTATAGCCTCCAGGGGAGGATCATGGCGGGCCCCACCACTAAAGTGGTGGGTCAGTGGGTGGTTACCCACGGATCGGATGGCTACGGAGGCCCCATCACAATCGGGCGGTGGAGGAACGAACGGCGTGCCACCGGCCGGTGGTAGTCGGCGGGAGGCGGGCGGCGGCGAACGGCGGTGGGAGGCGGCGGGCGGCGGGCGGCGGCGTAGCCATATGATCATGGAGAGATAAAAGGGGAAGTGAGCCCTCCCACTCTCTTCCTACCATGATGGGGATCATGGGGAGTGGGTTGACCAGTCAACCCCATGATCCCCTCATTTGGAACGGCTATGCGCACCCCTAATGCTTAATTAATGGGTTAATCCCCATCAATAACATTCATGCACAAAAGTTTCGCCTAGGAGTAAACCTTCAGAGAGGGTCTTTTTATGCATGAATCATGAATGTTATGAAATGTAAACATTGAAGGGAGTAATTGTAACTTCAAAAATTAGAGAGGTGCATGCCGTAATTATGCAAACTCCAAGGAGAGGTCCCTATAAATATCCCCCACAATTTATTTAAACAAATAAGTAATTGGAGCTCCTGCAGCAGTTCTTATATTTTTAAGTTGATTCTACCAAACCCCACCCAATCACATACATCTTCTTTCTTCCCTTCTATCAGTTCAGACAGTGGCGGATCCAGAAAATTGATAGTGGGGGTGCACAAATTGATAATGAGGGTGCACAAATTGATAATGGGGGTGTGCAAAATTTTTTTAAAATATTTTCATCTTATCAGTGTTGTTTCTTCCTCATCTGGCCACCGTTTTTGACGTATAAGTAGTCAAATTTCATTGCCTCGACGAGAGGAATCTAAATTCACTAAATATTTTGAAAAATAATGGGGGGGGGGGGGGGCAGTGTCCCTCGGGCCCCCCTCTGGATCCTCCCCTGAGTTCAGATTACATCACAGCAGCAAGTGAGCCAAAAAAAGATGGAAAAATTTCTCTCCAACCAAATTGAGTAGGCAAACCATTCCTGATTACAAAAATAATTACAGTCAGATCTTAGTTGAAGTTAGGTCAATATTGGTTCATCAAACACTCCCATGCAACCCCACTTTTCAAATATCACCTCTCCCTGTCACTTCTGCATATAAATAAGGCCAGTGATATACGCCCCCTGCTGCATTAATCATCACATCAATGGAGGCAATGAAAAGAGGATCAACGAAGGTAGCCATTGTCATGCTCCTGCTCGTGACTGCTGGATTAGAAGAGAGGAGATGTTTCGGCGAAGTGGTGCAGTTCATATTCGGGGACTCTCTCTCTGATGCTGGAAACAACAACTATCTCACCAAGAGTTTGGCTCGCGCTGCGCTGCCGTGGTATGGGATAGATTTCGGCAGCGGAATGCCGAATGGAAGGTTCACCAATGGCCGCACCGTCGCCGATATAGTCGGTATACATATGTTTTAATCCTCCTTGCAGCTTCAGTGAGGTTGTGCATAGAGAATTAGAACAGTGCCGCTTTCTTTTTCCATCTCAATATTATTGGGACCACTTTTTTTGAGTATCCATTGTTAATTTTTAGTGTACAAGCAATACAAGTTGTGAAGTCAGTAGAGAGGTTTTTTTATTTCAAAAAAATAGAGGGGAGATTCACATAATTATTACAAAATTATTGGGATTTCTCTTGGAGTTTGCATAATGACAACGAACCTTCCCTCTACTTCTTGAAATTAAGAAAATCTTCCCTCTAAATTTGCATTGTTAATTTTTATACCATAAACCTCCCCTCTAGGAGGGGTTCCCCTGTCGGAAAAAAAATGATATTTTTATATGTTTCAGGTGACAAAATGGGTCTGCCGAGACCACCAGCTTTTCTGGACCCTACATTGAATACTGAGACAATACTCAATAAGGGAGTGAGTTATGCATCTGGGGGAGGCGGCATCTTGAATGAAACTTCAGGGCTTTTTGTATGTGTACTTTTTTTCTTTTTTCTTTTCTGTGGTCTCAAATTAACATTTTGTTGTTGTTAGGTCCTTGTAATTATTTTTAAAGTGGTGGGTGTTTGGTTAATAAGTGTGAGGAAAAGTTTGGTCTTTGAGGTTTCTTGAGTTCTCTAGGATTTGAAAATAATTTACAGAATCAAATCAGCCTTTCTAAACACATACCAAAATATATACCCTCGAATCAATCATGAGTTTACGAAATACTATGGATTCAGATTCAAAGATTTTCTCTTTCCAAACAAATCGAGCTGTTTCAAGGAACACAGGAGATGATAAGGATGAATATTGGGCAAGAAGCTGCAAATAAGTTCTTCGCACAATCGCAGTTCATCGTGGCCTTGGGAAGTAATGACTACATCAACAACTTTCTGTTGCCAGTGTATGCTGATTCATGGACTTACAATGGAGAAACCTTCACCAACTACGTCGTCACTTCACTTGAGGGACAACTAAGAGTAAGTCTAGCAAAAACTCAACAACATTCTACATTCTCAAAAGAACTTTGAATCACAAACATTTTTCTTAGAAACAAGCGGTTGTCGCCCGGTGCATGTAATTGTTGCAGCTTTTATACTCCCTCGGTGCACGAAAGCTCACGTTCTTCGGCTTAGGACCGATGGGCTGCATCCCCTTGCAGAGATTCACCACTTCGTCTGGCGAATGCCAGGAATCTACAAACAAATTGTCCCGCATGTTCAACAAGAAATCCCTAAACCTGATTGAGACCTTGTCAAGAACACTTCCGAATGCTACATTCAAGTTTGGAGATGCTTACGATGTTTTCCAAGATCTAATTGACAACCCGGAGACATATGGTTAATTAATTTTGCCTGGTCTTTCTAAATGTTCTAGTTCATATTGTTTTATATTTCATTAATAATTTTTTATCGTTTGCTGCAGGTTTCTCAAACTCCAATGATCCATGCTGCAGGATAGCTAAAATCAGGCCTACTCTAACATGCACACCATTGTCTTCATTATGTAAAGATAGGAGCAAATATGTGTTCTGGGATGAGTACCACCCCACAGATAGAGCAAATGAGCTGATAGCCAATGCAGTTTTGTCAAAGCTGGGGCTTGGGAAGCCAGATAATGAAACAAATAAGTCATAGCTCAATGTTTGTAATTTGAAAATGTATGTATTGTGAGTATATATGAAACATTTCTATATGATGCATGTGATCTGCTAAGAATTGCGCATCTGTTGTTCGCTTTTGTGTAACTCGTGATTTGAAAGGAGTGAACAAATGGAAATGAAATGAATTGCAAATATTTTTGTTTTTGAATTTTTTTTTATTGTTGGGATGCTTGTGAATCTCTATATTTATACACAAAATAAGATGTATGGGTTAGATTTATAAATTAGTTTTGAAAGAGAAATTGATCATGTCTATCTCCTTAATGTGTTGAGAATTGACATTTTCTCCCTCACTTCTTTATAAATATGTTGGGTTAATTACTTGGATCTCCCATGGGAGTTTGGATAATTACAGGTTGAACCCTTCTATCTTTCGAAATTACATTTACCTCCCCTCTAAGTTTCCCCAATTTACAAAAATGCCGCCTCCATCAGAAATATGGATGAAAAATGATCAAAATTAATCAGCCAAATTATTTTATGATATTCAATTTTACCTTTTTGTAATGTCTCCACATTGAAAGGCGTGACCTTTCCCTTTAAAAATATAGATGGAAAATGATCAAATGTGTCAAATTATGGTATGATATTCTAATTTTTTCTTGTGTATTAACTCTATACTGAAAGTGATGCATTACATTTTATCCTTTGTAATGAATATAGAATCATTATGAAAACATAAAATTGAAACATCATGAAATAATTTGGTTGATTTTATCATTTTTCATCCATATTTCTAAAAGAATGGGCATTTTTATCAACTAGGGAGACTTTGAAGGGATGTAAATGTAATTTTGGAAGATAGAGGGGTGCAATCTGTAATTATGCAAACAAAATGACGAGGTCCCGATAATTTGCTATAAATATATATTGAATAATAAAAGAAATGTGTGATTTGAGGGGCCAAACAAAATGACGATGTCTAGTAATTTGGTTGATTTGAGTTGTAGTTCAATTGGTGATGAGAAGTGAAAAATTTTATAGTTAAGCGTGCTCGGTTGGGAGTAGTTCCGGGATGAGTGCCCTCCTAGGAAGTCCCTGTAGGGACGCTTAACTAGATCACTTCTCATCAAAGGGAGGTTACGACCTCCAACAACCTATCAATGAGCTTGGAGAGGGGTTTGGGGTGAATGGTCTGCAGACCAGTTGAGACCGAACTCTTTCGAGCTGGTGTAGGTGACCGTCCTTTCGATCTGTGTGCTGTGGAGGCCGCTACAAAAAAGTGCATTTTTTTGTAACGGTCTCCCCAGCACACGACTCGAAAGAACGATCGTCGGCACCCCCAACATTCAGCTTGAAAGGGTTCAGGATCAACAGGTCTGCAGACCATGCACCCCAACCCTCTCTCCATTCACAGGCGGGTTGTTGAAGGTTGCAACCCTTCCTTTGACGAGAAGTGATCCAGTTAAGCGCCCCTACATGGACTTCCCAAGAGGTCACTTATCCCGGAACTACTCTCATCCGAGCACGCTTAACTATAAAGCTTTTTCGCATCTCATCACCAATTGTGCTGAGCTTAATTGGTGATGAAGAGTGATTAGAAGGTTCTTTATCAAGGGGATTGCAGGTTCGAGATCCAATCCCAACAATGCGCTACGGCCGAGAAACAGCCGCAAAGAGGTTTTGGGGTGTCTGGGCTGCAGCCCGAACGATCTCAGTGGAGCTTCGCCCATATGGGGTCGGCCCTAGATCGTTACTAAAAGGTGCACTATTTTATAACGGCCTCCCCAGTACACAGTTCGCATGGACGGCCGCCGGTACCCGCAACATCCAGCTCGAAAGGATTCAACCTCAACAAGTCAGCATACCATACACCCCAACCCATCTCCAGTCCCACAAGTGGGTTGTTGGAGCTCACAACCTTTCTTTGATGAGAAGTGATCTAGTTAAGCGCCCCTACGGGGACTTCCCAAGAGGCCACCCATCTCGAAACTATTCTCATCCGAGCACGTTTAACTATAAAGTTCTTTCACTTCTCATCACCAATGCACGCTTATCTATCGAGTGTGCACATGTTTGGCACGGCGATGGCGATCGTAAACACATGGATTAAACCGTCATTCATTAAGAATCATCTAACAAACATCATGCGTTTGAACATAAAAGCGGATGAAGTTTCATAGATGAGCGTTAACGAATAACAATGAATAACAATTTAACTCTCATGTTCATGACCGTCACCACTATGTCAAACTGAGCCTAAGCAGATCCTAAGTATATCAGTATATGCATGCAAGAAAAACGTTTGAATGATGAAGGTGTGATTAATTTGGCTGGTTGCAAAATTATTATTGGCATATATTAATTGAGGTAGGTTTGTTACAGATTTTTAATTAATGGAACAAATTAGTAGCATGTCCGCTTTATTCCCACTCTCTGTCTTATTGCCATTTGGGAACAAATTATGGGAAGATCCTATGCAATTTGTTACAGATCTCCATCCAATTTTTTTGTTTCAAAGTAATAGAATCAAATTCTTGCCTAGGAGATTTCAGCGAGCGGGGATGGAGACTGAGAATATACATCAAGCTCTGTTTGGGACGGCTGTGGTAGTAGGAATAATAATAGTGAGAACCCCGTGATAGAAAAGTAGTGTAAAAATTTGTGACAGCGAAAAACGGGAAATCAGATGCAGGAACACTCAACCTATTCGGGTCCAAATAATCAGATGCAAATAAAAGAACAAGAAACTTGTACTAACAAAAAATCTTTACAAGGCGATGTATACATGGCGAGACATGATTCGCCGATGTAGCCAATGGAAGCAAATTACAAGACAGAAAATAAGTCGCGTGGACTCCAAGAGTAACCGCCGACCCTGCTGCTAACCGCTATAGAGTCCGCTCAAATCGACAAGTCGCCAAACCGCAACCTAGCCGCGCGGACTGCCCATTATTCCAATGTTGAACTCTAAACGTCGATCTGCAAGCCGCCTAACCGCACGGTTGCTAGCCGCCAGATCGCGCGAGCTGCTGCCGAACTCAACCAAGCTGCCAAATACAGACAGCTTATTAAACTGGGAAACTAGTTGCCGAAGAGAGATCGCCTAGTCGCAAACCGCGATCTGCTGTTAACCGCTGGTTTCTATCCGCAGAGTCCGCACTGTCCATGAACGTAGTCAGAACCAAGTCTCTGGCTTTCCAGCGCTACCCGCACAACCTGCAACGCACAAACCGGTCAACCTCCTTAAACCGCGCGGATACAAAATCCTAACCGCAACAAGTATCCGCGAGTTCACTTACTATTCAGTTGGATATCAATTGATATGACAGGGGGTCCTATTTATAGGTGCGGAGAGGAGTGTGATCACCGCCCTAACTGATAGGATAACCGCCCTATCTCACGGCGAGCACCAAGTGTATTATCCGCTAAGCCGCGGATACACAACCAGACCGCCGCAACTAGGCAAGACAACCAGTCCGCCAAGGTTGCACCACGAAGGCTGGATACCAAACCAATCCGCCTTGTCGCCAAGGCCCCGCCAGACTTGATCGCCATACAGGCGAACTCTGCGAGTTCTGCCCCAGTTCGCCAACCTGCGGACACAGGTCCAATCCGCTCGCGCCAGCGGACACCACTCCAGTCTGCATGCCCCGAGCTTGCAGCCAAAGCAGACAAGGCTGACTGCTGCCAAACTCGTCAGACAGAAATGTCAGTCCGCGCAGACCGTGCGACCTCCCGGACTGAGACAAACCGCACAACCCGGCGAACTCCGACACCAGTCCGCTCTAACTTGCGAACTCCGTGGTTACCACCAACCGCACCACCAGAGCAAGGCCAAGCCACACGCCATACCGACCTCCCGAGCTCTGGTCCAGTCCGCAACCCGGACTCCACGAACTTCAACCGAGTCCGCACCTCGCCAATTTTGGCGAGCTCCGCGGATAGCAATCCTATCCGCCCTGTTACTTTCTGGGATCCAACTGCCGGTTGAACAAAACCTGGCCTGGCAAGCCGTCTCCTCTGTCCGCACAGACCCCGCGAACAGACCGCCCATACAGCCAGAGCAAAAGCCAACTGCAGCGCTATTGCCGACCTGGCTAACCACTAGTCCTGTCCGCACAGGCCACGCGGATAGGTCTCCGAGTCCACAACTTTCACTTCATGATTTTCAACAAATAGTAGAGGATGGAGGCCGTGCCATCAGAAAATACAATGGTAGAAAATGCAACGAAGAAAATAGAGGTGTAGAGCCACAAGAAGAAGAGAAGCGTGAAAATAAGAAAAAAAAAATTGTTTTAGCTTTTATGAAAGTGGGATGGTTCCTTGATTTTCAAAAAGACTTGAAAACACTTTAGCTCCGTTTGGAGAGACTTAGGCTCCGTTTGGGGGGACTTATTTTCACCGATCAAGCGATTACGATCACATGAATTGGACCGTAATTAAGGTCTGGTTCATGCGGTCGTAACCGCTGAACCGGTGAAAATAAGTCCCCCCAAACGGAGCCTTATTTTCACCGATCAAACAGTTACGATCGCATGCAGCAGACCTTAATTAAATCCCCCAAACATAGTCTTTGTTATATAACACAAGCACTTTCTTCACCAGGGTAATCAAATACCTCTAAAATAGAGGTGTCAATGGGAATATAACATTTTTCACAGCTACCCATATCTAATATCTTAAACAAAGACTATATTTCTCCTAAATATACTAATTAACAAACAGGAATATCCCGCCACATTTATGCCATACTTGATCAATATAGTCATCATCTGAAAAGAAGGTTGGATCCCATTTTAGTGTATCTTTACAAAATTCTTTCTTTAGCTCTTATTTATTGTGGAAACCTAAATTGAATCAGTATATGGCAGTGCGATAGTATTCCGCTCGTGACGGGCGGGATTTGTTGCGGATCGCTCGAGGTTTCGGTAGAGCAGATTAAATTGAATCGCTTTAGCCCGGGAATGATCAAGCGTGCAAACAGTCACAAAGAAAGAAAAACTGACAAGGTGATTTTTTTTGACGTGAAAAACCCCGAAAAGAGGTGAAAATCACGTGACCGGATCTGTGCCGACCAAACTTCCACTAGTCTTTGTTGTGGTTACAAAGCCTTTCAAGGAATGCAAGAGCAACAAATTATTACTCGGTACAGTTTATTAGGGGGGGGGGGGGGAGTCAACTCTCACAGAGCTAATTCTTTTTCTTTCAACAATAGGGAGCTTCACACTCTGGACGTTTTAGAGTCTTTGAATGTTGCCTACAGGTGGGAGCAGCTGACTTCGCTCGACTTGACACCAGCGGCTTGGAAGCTCGAGCGGTGCCTTTGGCGCGTCTTATCCTTTGCGGCTTGTCTCTGATTGTCTTCTGGAGAAGTTTGGTACGGTTGCCCTTCGATGGTTGGAACGCTTATTCTTGAGCGCACGGGGTGCTTGCTGGCGGAGAGCGCGCAGAGTGCTTGCTAGAGGAGAACGCGCGGGGTGCTTGCTGGTAGAGAACGTGTGGAGCGCTTGCTGGAGGAGAGCGCACAACGTGCTTGCTGGAGGAAAGCGCGTGGGGCGCTTGCCGGAGGAGACTGATAATATAACGTATTACGCGCATATTATATTATTAGTTTTATTAAAGGCAAATCAATTCTATTTTTGGCCATGCACTTTCCCTTGTACGGGAGATCATGCATGTGGTTACGTGGGGGTAGTTACCCACGTAGCCAACAACAGCGGTCGTGGGGGCGTGATCAGATGACGGAAAATTTATGACGGCGAAGACCAAGATTCCGACAGCCGGGGGCTGGCCGGCGATGAAATCCGATCGGCGGAGGAACTCGGTCGGCCATCATCGGAAGGCCGACCGATCAAGGGGAAGGGGAGGCCGCCCCTAATCGGGGCCGGCGGAGGACGGGCGACCAAAGGGCCGCCGTCTGGACAAAAAGAGGGCCGTCCCTTCTTGGGGCGGCGGCGAAGACGCGAAGGACGAGTGGCCTCACGACTGCCTACCCTGGGCGAAGGGGAGGCTGCCCTAAAATGGGGGCGGCTGCCCTAAAATGGGGGCGGCTGGTAGAGGATGGGAGGCCACATGGCCGCCCGTCCTAGGCGAAAGGAAAGTCGCCCCTGTTAGGGGCGGCGGTTGAGGACGGGCACCAGAGAGAAGGGGGAGGGCGGCCACAAGGGCTGCCCTCCCCGGAAGAAGAATCAACCGCCCTAACTGGGCGGCCGGGGGGGGGGGGGAGGCCGGACGGCCAGAGCTGCGTGCAAGAGCACGTTGTCGGCCCTGCACGCGTCTACGGTTGCACGCACGCAAGCATGCACGCCCACGAGAGCACACCGCGCGCAGGCGCACACCCTGACACCACTCGTGGGTCCTGCACGCGCGCGCTGGACCCGACCGAGCGCAACATTGCACACAGTCAAGTGGTTCTGCATGCACGCTCGCGCGCGGCCCGTGCCCCGTGCAGGCGGGGGCGCGCATGCTCAGCTTCACGACTACTCGGACGGGCTCGTGGGAGACGGCTCTGCACACAAGAATTTGCGCGAGTGCGACCGACGGTCTGGACTACGCTTAAGGGATTCATCGCTCAATCGAACCCGTTTACGGACCCTCATCAGGATTATTTATAATTTTTTGTTTTAATATTTTAAAATTTTGAAAATTTTATATTTTAGAATTTTTTAATTCTTTTTTGTTTATTTTTTTTAAAATTAATGAAATAAAAAAGGAGTGTGTTGAAGCCAGGAAAATCCCAACCTCAGAATTCGGATCAAGGCCGCCTAAGGTTACAGGTTCAGAGGTAAGATCGGACGGCTAAAATGACTAGGATGAAAAACTGTAGGGAACAGGACCCCAGATACTGCGGTAGGAAAGTCCCACCACGTAGCTGGATGCTCGAAAGAAGCAACCCCTTCTCAACAAGAAATGGTCGAACTAGGTACGAGGAAGACTACCTGATGACTTAGTCGCAAGGTCGCGACCTGATCTTCTAAGGAAAAGGAATCCAAAGACTCGGCTAGTATCAGAGAAGGTGAACTCGCGAGTCTCCCGCAGAGGATCTCAAGTGCCTCTCCTCGTACCCCTGGGGTCCTATTTATATGCAAATCCAAGGAGCGGGGGGGGGGGGGGTCATATTTATACAATTATACCCCACCCCCTGGCGACTAGGCGACTTCCTGGAGGAACTCGCACGGGCTGGGCGAGTATCTCGCCTAGTCGCCTACCTGGCGAGTATGCAAGGGGAACTCGCCATACTCGCCAGGTCTTCTGCTGCTTGACGCGCCGACTCCTGATCTCTATCTTGACTTGTTGACCTTGACTTCAGCTGACTTGGCTGTGGTAGGACCCATCCTTGACGAATACGGATTCTACACAATCCCCGCTCTTTTAGAGCGACGTAGGAGCTTGGAAAGAAACATCCAACACTTATTCGGCGAGCTGCTACGTCGAGTATCTGAGTTGTTTGCCCCTGACGACTGCCTGGCTCTCTGTAAATAGGGGGGACTGGTTTTTGAGATCGATCTCTAGAGCTCGCGCACAATGTCGGACGCAAATGATAAACTCCTTCAAGACAGCCTCGCCGCCCTGTCCAGCTTCCTCGACATTGCTAAATCCAAGCGGCCGCGGGAAGACTAGGCGGCCTAAGGTTACCGGTCTCGCAGTGAAATCGGATGGCCCTAGATGCGAAAGGGACGAGCAAAAGAAACAAGACCCTAGGCGCTGCGGCAGGAAGGTCCCACCACGTACCCGGTTGCTTAGGTGAAGCAACCCTTTCTCAACCAGAATGGCCGAGCTTGATACGAAGGAGATGCGCGAGCTGGAATTCGCTAGTAACTATCTGAGAGTTTACGGTCTCCTCCTTCGTACCCCTGGGGTCCTATTTATAGGGAAATCCAAAGAGAGGGGGGGTCTTACTTATACCCGCACCCTGGCGATCGGGCGACTTTCTGGGGAGCTCGCACGGGACAGGCGAGTATCTCGCCTTAGTCGCCACCTGGCGAGTATGCGTGGGGAGCTCGCCATACTCGCCCATACCTTCTGTTGGCTCGCGACTTGATCTTTACTTCAGTCTTGAATCGTTGACTTTGACTTCTGATGACCTGGCGGTGGTGGGGCCTCCCCTCGTCGAATACGGGTTGTACACAATCCCCGCTCTTTTTGGGCGACGTAGGAGCCCTGAAAGAAACATCCAACACTTATTTGGCGATGACACCTGCCGAGTATCCGGGTTGCTCGCCTTATCGGGGGCTTGGTGAAGTCTATAATAGGGGGGGTGTGGTTGATTTCCGAGACGGACTTTGAAGCTCGCCGAAAATGTCGGAGGCCAATGCGAAGATGTTTCAGGACAGCCTCGCCGCCTTGTCGGGTCTCCTCGGTATCGCAAGACCAAAAAGGCCGCGCGAAGAGGATGCCGCCTCCGAGGTTCCGCCGTCAAAAAGGAAAAAGGCTAAGAAGCCTAAACAGCCTGCCACCACGGTGGTTGACTTGCCTCCACCTTCGGAGCCGGTCGCGACGGCGGCTGGGAATCCCACGCCTCCTTCCAGCACCCAGAAACTTCTGAGCGACCTCGGGCTCGACGACATTCCCGAGTCGGTCGTGAACAGTTCGCCGGAGAATCCTGAAGCGGCCAAGGAGCCTGCGCCGTCCCAGATCAAAGTCGTCACTGTGGCAGGTCGCCATTCTTCAAAGTTCTATTTCTGCTAGCTCGTCATCGCATGCTTCTCGCTAATTTTCCTTACTGTGCAGATTCTCCTCCGAATGTCGCGGATGCGTCTCTCGACATCGCCCTCTTGAGCTCGGCCCCTTTGCTCGCGTTGGCAACTGACAGGCCGCTCCGGACCGCTCACACGGTTCGGCTGAATTTAGGCTCGAGGAGGTCCTCGGTGTTGAAGCCGAGAAAATCCCGACCTCAGAATCGGACTAGGCGGCCTAAGGTTACCGGTCTCGCAGTGAAATCAGATGACCCTAGATGCGAAAGGGACGAGCAAAAGAAACAAGACCCCAGGCGCTGCGGCAGGAAGGTCCCACCACGTACCCGGTTGCTTAGGTGAAGCAACCCCTTCTCAACCAGAATGGCCGAGCTAGATACGAAGGAGATACGCAAGCTGGAATTCGCGAGTAACTATCCGAGAGTTTCCGGTTTTCTCCTTCGTACCCCTGGGGTCCTATTTATAGGAAAATCCAAAGAGAGGGGGGTTCTTACTTATACCCCCACCCTGGCGATCGGGCGACTTTCTGGGGAGCTCACACGGGACAGGCGAGTATCTCGCCTTAGTCGCCACTGGCGAGTATGCGTGGGGAGCTCGCCATACTCGCTCATACCTTCTGCTGGCTCGCGGCTTGATCTTGACTTCGGTCTTGAATCGTTGACTTTGACTTCTGATGACTTGGCGGTGGTGGGGCCTCTCCTCGTTGAATACGGGTTGTACACAATCCCCACTCTTTTTGGGCGACGTAGGAGCCCTGAAAGAAACATCCAACACTTATTCGGCGAGCTGCTACGCCGAGTATCTGTTTGCTTGCTTTGTCCACTGCTCGACGAAGTCTATAAATAGAGGGGGGGGGGGGCTGGTTGTTGGGCGTATCCTCGAAACTCGCCCACCATGTCGAATGCCAACACGAAGCTTCTCGAAGACAGCCTCGCCGCCCTGTCTGGCCTCCTCGACATCGCCAGACCGAAAAGGTCGCACGAGGAAGATGCCGCGGCCGATCTGCTGTCGCCGAAAAAGAAGAAGACCAAGAAGCTCAAGAAACCCGCCTCTTCGCCGATCGACCCGCCCCCACCTTCTGAGCCAATCGCGGCGGCGGCCAAACCCGCGCCTTCCGCCAGTACCCAAAAACTCCTCGACGACCTTGGTTTGGGCGATGTTCCGGACTCGGTCCCCCTTAGCACAGGCAAGAATCCCGAAGTCGCCAAGGGGTCGACTACATCCTAATTCGAAGTCGTCACCATAACAGGTCGCCACTCCGACCCTTTTTTTTCAACGTTTAATCGCCGTGCTTCTCGCTGAGCAGGCTGTCTTATGCAGACTCCCCTTCGGGCGATGCCGACGCACCACTGGATGTCGCCCCCCTGAGCTCTGGGCCGCTGCTCGCCCTTGCTGCTGGCAAACCTCCCCGGACCGCGCACACGGTCCGGATCAATGTTGCTGCAAAGAAGATGGCAGGGACCTCCCTGGAGAAAGGAAACCCTCCGGCGAGTAAGGGTCTTCCGGCGAGCAAGGATCTCCTGGCGAGCAAGGACCTCCCGGCCTCCGTGCCAGACTCGTCACTTCCAGCGGCGAGCACTTCCTTACCGCCGCCGCCACCCCTGGTTGTGGTTGAACAGGCGAGGGGCACCGTCTTACCACCGCCGCCGCCCTTGTTCGCCCAGCAGAAGGCGGGCTTGCAGCGACATCCGCTGCCTCCGCCGAAAATTTCACAACAGCCGGCGAGCTCGTCGCAGGTTTCGCCTCCGCCGAAGAAACCAGATAAGTCGCGACCGATTTACTTTCTGCCGCGGGTTGGGGACCTCGAACATGGAGGGCGCGGGCAGGGAGGTCGCGGTCAGGGCAGGCCTGCCGACCACCTTGGGGGTTCGTCTTCGGGTAGGCGAGATACCTCCGGTCGCGTTTCTCCACCGCGTCGGTCTCGATCTCCTCGTCATGGTGAGCTCTTCTATCTCTAGCTGCTCTTGATCTTATTTGGTCGTTGATTTCTGATTGCGACTTGCCTTCCTTAATGACAGATCGCCCAGCGACTCCTGGGTCAGCCTTCATCGATGCCATCGGGTTGTCGGGGAGCGAGTATCGTCACGCTGCAGCTCGTGCCTACATGGAGCTGGAGACTAAGTTCAACTAGCTTGCCATCTGCGAACCTCACCGTCGAATCTCGGCCCTGGAGGTGCGCATGGCGAGGGTAGAGGAGCTCCAGACCACCCTGGAGAGCTACGAGGCTCGCTTCCACATGGTGAAGGAGAACGATCGCCAGCTGGCGCTGAACAACCACCGCCTCCAGCTCGTCTTGGACGAGCTGGATGGGATTCGAGCGAGTATGGGCTCGGTGGGGCGGCTGACGAGGATGGAAGAGCAGCTGCGGCTTGGCGACGACACGATGGCGCTGGCGACGGAGCACTTCCGGAGGGCGCGCGAGATGGGCTGGGCCGGGCGACATCCTCATCCTCCGGAGCGGCCGCCTAGGTCGTAGTTTTGTTTTTTTTGGTAGATCTACTCGCCATTTGACATTGTTGTAACGAACAGTATTATTTAAATAAACCGGGCGACTATTCATCTCGCTACTTATTCTTTCACGACTTTATTTACATCCATGGTATCCTGAGTTTACTCGTGCAGGTTTTTGGCGAGCGTCGCAGTGTCCTTGCTTCGTTGCGCGAGATAGGCCCGATGTCGCTGGTGTGTATCCCCTTCCTTCGCGCGACGTCGATCGATGCTCGCGGAAACGAATACCCCCCTCTTGCCTTAGGTCTATAAATAGGAGGGGTAGGTAGAACATAAGTACGCTGCTGCGAACTTCTCAATCCGCCTCGCGAGTATCCCTTCTGCTCGCTTCTTCTTCCTTTCTTCTTCTGCTCGCCCCACTTCTTATACGTGGCTCGCGAAAATGGTTGGTGACGACGCTAGTGATCTCCAACAAGCTCACGCCATTAATTTCGCCGACGCGGCTTTCAAGAAGTCGATAACTTCAGACAAGGATCTGGAGGGTTTCAGGGAGCGTCTACTGCCTGAGGGATACTCGGCGAGGCTTCCTACTCGCGGCGAGCGACTCAATACCTATATTGAGGGCGGGATCGTGTTGTCGCTGCGCCACTTCGACGCTGGCCTGCGACTTCCTTTCTAGCCCGAGTTCTGCGAAATCCTGCGATATTTCGGTATCGTTCCCGCGCAGATCAACCCCAACAGAATGGCGATTATCATGGGGTTCCTCTGCTACCTTCGGGAGAGGAGGATCGCCTTTGACCTCTCTGTTTTTCGCCAAGTATTCGTCTTTGCCGCGACTTCGGAGGGGGTTGTCTTTTTCAGTAGCCACGTCTGCACTTTGGTGGGGACCGCTAACAAAGTCCATCGCTGGAGCGAGCAGCTGGTGATTGTCCACGGCGACTTCGGAGATGCCCTTGGGAGGCCGTACCAACCCGCCGATGTCGCCTTCCTCCCGCCGATCCTAGAGGGTGCTCGCGAGCATCTCTTTGAATCCTTCCGGGGTCGTCGGTTCGACGTGATCTTCTGGCGACTCAACGTCAACTCGCTAGAGGCGCTCCATCCCAACGAGGGTAAGGCGAGAACGAGATGCGACCTTCTTACTTGCTCGCGCACTTTACTGAAGCTCGTGCTAACTTTTTGGTGTATCTCTCGCAGTTCCCAACGAGCTTCCGGAGAAGCCTCTCCCTTTGGCGAAGGAAGTCACCACCTCGCACCTCAAAGCTCGCCCTCCGGCCGACGTTGGGGAGAAGAAGAGAACGACCAAGGGAAAGGCGAGGGTCGGGTCGCCGGGGCCTGCGATTAAGAAATCGAAGGTATCGTCGCCTCAGTCCGAAGATCGCGAGTCGCCGATGGACGCTTGGGCGCCTCGCTTCCACCCCAATTACAATCTTGGGCACGGGGTGGTGGACTCCCATGGTCGCCCGCTAGTGACCTGGTCGGGGGAGGAGAATGTGGTGTCGCTGAGCACCAACCTACCGTCCTGGTCGACGGACTGGGAGGACAAGGGGGAGGCCATCGCCGTTCTCCATGCTCTGTATGGGCGAGTGGACGCGAAGTCGATGCTTGAGCTGACTCCGTCGGAACTCGCCCACCAATCCGCCAGTGCGCTCGCGCGATCCGCCGAGCTAGGTCATTACTCGACGAGAAAACTGCTGGAGACGACGGAGACTCTGAAGGTCGTCTCCAAGAAGGCCATATACCTTGGCATGCAGTCAGCCCGTTGGAGGGACTTCGAGGTGAGTAGTCTTTGGGTAGTGATGTCTGGTTTATCCAGTCGGTAAGGCCTGACGTCTGATACCTCGCAGGCTGCCGAGATCGAGGCCGCGAAGAAGTTGTCCGAGTGTGAGGAGAAGCTTGCCACCTCGTAAGATGAGCTAGAGGCGGCTCAAGTCCATGCGGCTGAGATGGAGACGCGGCTGATTGCCGTCGAGGGACACGCGAGCTCCTCTGCTGTGCTTCCGGAGGCGTCGCGGCCAGAAGACGATCCAGTGTGGGCGGTAAAACAGTCCCGCCTTCTCTGGGAGGAGAGATCGTCTGTCTGCCGCGAGATTGCACGGGCGGCGGGGAACGTGATGCTCGCGCGGCTCAGGCTCAGCGGTCAGCTCGTTGAAGGGGAGACGCCGCTCACCGTTTACGAGCTAATTGCTGAGCTGCTTGCCAAGGGGACAATCTCGCCCGATCGCCTCCCATCGCCATCATCTGTCTCCAGCGAGTCCAGCCGCAGTAGTGGTGGAAGCGGCAGCAGCGAGAGCGGTGATAATGATGATGAGCAGGTGGATATCAGGGATGAGGAATATCGGTCAGACACTGGCAACGATTAGTCCTAGTTGCTCGCCGATATTCATCCATGTACTGATTTTTTGATGCTTGTAATTCATCTCCATATAAATTTATATGAGCATTCCATTCTTCACTGGTCTGATACTGCTCGCTAGGCTCATAGGCTCGGGGAGGAGTGCTCGCTAGACGACTGCTTATCTCGTGTATATGCTGCTCCGAACACCGATCGCACGCTCGTCGTGACGCACTCGCCCGTACGCTTAAGGAACGTTTGTCCGCTTGCCCGGGAGAAACTCGCCTACCCGTGCGGGGCGTACTCGCCTACTCGCGCGGGACATACTCGTCTACTCGCTTACTCGCCCGAGGCAAAGTCGCTCCTCGAAACGAATCCGGGCTTAGCAGGCGTCGAGTAGAGGAGATCGGCCGATTCCCGAGGAGAGGAGCTCGTGGGGATACCAGTCTTACGATGCTGCTCAACTCGAAGTCTTGATCTCAATCGAGGAGATCAGCTGATTCCCGAGGAGAGGAGCTCGTTGGGATACTGGTCTTACAACGCTGCTCAACTCGAACTCTTGATCTCAATCGAGGAGATCGGCCGATTCCCGAGGAGAGGAGCTCGTGGGGATACCGGTCTTACGACGCTGCTCAACTCAAAGTCTTGATCTCAATCGAGGAGAACAGCCGATTCCCGAGGAGAGGAGCTCGTGGGGATACCGGTCTTACGACGCTGCTAAACTCGAAGTCTTGATCTCAATCGAGGAGATCGGCCGATTCCCGAGGAGAGGAGCTCGTGGGGATACCGGTCTTACGACGCTGCTCAACTCGGAGTCTTGATCTCAATCGAGGAGATCGGCCGATTCCAGAGGAGAGGAGCTCGTGGGGATACCGGTCTTACGGCGCTGCTCAACTCGAAGTCTTGATCTCAATCGAGGAGATCGGCCGATTCCCGAGGAGAGGAGCTCATGGGGATACCGGTCTTACGATGCTGCTCAACTCGAAGTCTTGATCTCAATCGAGGAGATCGTCCGATTCCCGAGGAGAGGAGCTCGTGACGATACCGGTCTTATGACGCTGCTCAACTCGAAGTCTTGATCTCAATCGAGGAGATCGGCCGATTTTCGAGGAGAGGAGCTCGTGGGGATACCGGTCTTACGACGCTGCTCAACTCGAAGTCTTGATCTCAATCGAGGAGATCAGCCGATTCCCGAGGAGGGGAGCTCGTGGGGATACCGGTCTTACGACGCTACTCAACTCGAAGTCTTGATCTCAATCGATGAGATCGATCGATTCCCGAGGAGGGGAGCTCGTTGGGATACCGGTCTTACGACGCTGCTCAACTCGAAGTCTTGATCTCAATCAAGGAGATCGGCCGATTCCCGAGGAGGGGAGCTTGTGGGGATATCGGTCTTACGACGCTGCTAAACTCGAAGTCTTGATCTCAATCGAGGAGATCGGCCGATTCCCTAGGAGGGGAGCTCGTGGGAATACCGGTCTTACGACGCTGCTCAACTCGAAGTCTTGATCTCAATCGAGGAGATCGGCCGATTCCCTAGGAGGGGAGCTCGTGGGGATACCGGTCATACGACGCTGCTCAACTCAAAGTCTTGATCTCAATCGAGGAGATCAGCCGATTCCCGAGGAGAGGAGCTCGTGGAGATACCGGTCTTACGACGCTGCTCAACTCGAAGTCTTGATCTCAATCGAGGAGATCGGCCGATTCCCGAGGAGAGGAGCTCGTGGGGATACCAGTCTTACGACGCTGCTCAACTCGAAGTCTTGATCTCAATCGAGGAGATCGGCCGACTCCCGAGGAGGGGAGCTCGTGGGGATACCGGGGGATACGTAAGACGCTGCTCAACTCGATTCTTTATCTCAATCGAGGAGATCGGCCGATTCCCGAGGAGAGGAGCTCGTGGGGATACCGGTCTTACGACGCTGCTCAACTCGAAGTCTTGATCTCAATCGAGGAGATCGGCCGATTCCCGCGGAGAGGAGCCCGTGGGGATACCGGTCTTACGACGCTGCTCAACTCGAAGTCTTGATCTCAATCGAGGAGATCAGCCGATTCCCGAGGAGGGGAGCTCGTGGGGATATCGGTCTTACGACGCTGCTCAACTCTAAGTCTTGATCTCAATCGAGGAGATCGGTCGATTCTCGAGGAAAGGAGCTCGTTCGGATACCGGTCTTACGACGCTGCTCAACTCGAAGTCTTGATCTCAATCGAGGAGATCGGCCGATTCCCGCGAAGAAGAGCTCGTGGGGATACCGGTCTTACGACGCTGCTCAACTCGAAGTCTTGATCTCAATCGAGGAGATCGGCTGATTCCCGAGGAGGGGAGCTCGTGGGGATACCGATCTTACGATGCTGCTCAACTCGAAGTTTTGATCTCAATCGAGGAGATCCTTTCACTTGGGATACGTTTGAGAATTAATAGCATGGACATCTCGGTAAGAATGCAATCTTCTCCTTTCGGAGATGCTCTTGAACTTGCCAAATCGGGGGGGCGTACAGACCCGCTCCTAAGAACTCCTCCAGTCGGAAGAGAGATGCACTCGGGGAGACAAAGGCCAACATGCAAGGGGGGGAGCTGATCTCTGCCGACAGTGCAGAGGCTCGGTCTTACAAGAGCGCTTAAAGTCCAGAAGCATCGTCCTATCATCCATACTGGGTTATTTAGTAAGAGCGGGTCGAAGGCACGTCCCTCGATTTGGTAGTGACGATCGCTTCCCGCCATGCTTAATGGCCGCGAGTGCCAGCGTCCGGGCGGGGGGTGGGGGGGGGGGGGGGTGATGTTCATCGAGGGTCCTTTTCGAACGCACTCGGAGCCGTCACACCGCCCTGGGCTCATCCCTGCCTCCCAAAACTCGGGCAAGCCAAGGTCCTATGCCCCTCTACTCGATGGATATCACATGTTGATGCGCGAAATGCGACACCGACCAGTTAACGGGTTGTTCGATCTCACAAGCTAAGGGTGAAGAAAGAAGGGTTGTGGGGATGGAGGAGAAGCTTGCTTGAGCAGAGGAGAAGCTTGCTCGAGCAGAGAGGGAGCTTAATCAGGTATTGTCGAGTAGATAGCTACTTGAATGATTAGCTTTGCAGGTTGATGCCGAGAGAGGAGAGAAGAAGAGAGGAGGCCGCTAGCAGCGGCAACAGCAGACTTCGCCCGCCGCGGCTTGAATGCCACTCTTGCAACGGGATTTTCCTTTATTCAAGTAGAGTTACAACTTGCTATTGCACCATTACATATAAGAGCAGTAGAGGGTACAATGGGGGAAGCTGGCGGCTGAGGAAGAAGGTGCCAGAAACTAAGTAAAAGTGGCTGCAGAGGACTGGAGAACTGAGGCTGCAGATGCTGCTCAAGCTGTCTGCTGATGGCAGAAAAACTAAGTCCCCAGCCCCTGACGACCTGGGAGACCTGGAAATCGGAGGCTGCGGAGGCTGCGCAAGTTGCTGAGGGCAGAAAAAGCTAAGTCCACAGCCCTTGACGACCTGGGCGGACTGAGGATTTGGAGGCCGCAGATCTTGCTTGATCAAGCTGTGACGGACTGGAAAACTGAGCCCGCAGCCTTTGATCAAGGGAGCAGTTCTCCTCCCCCACCATGCAGAATGAGAGGTCTTGGGGGGTATTTATAGGCCCGGGGAGAATCTGGTCCAGTGACGTCATCCTTGACGACCTCGGCGACCTCGGCGGACTGAGCAACCTGAGGAGCAGGTGGGCGAACCTTGAGCAGGAGGGGGAGGCCTGAGGAGCAGGCCTCCCTGAGGGCAGGCGACCTGAAGCCAGGCCGCCCCTAGGGGAGGCGACCTGAGGCCAGGCCGCCCCTAGGGGAGGCGGCCTGAGGCCAGGCCGCCCCTAGGGAGGCGACCTGAGGCCAGGCCACCCCTAGGGGAGGCAGCCTGAGGCCAGGCTGCCCCTAGGGAGGCGACCTGAGGCCAGGCCACCCCTAGGGGAGGCGGCCTGAGGCCAGGCCGCCCCTAGGGAGGCGACCTGAGTCCAGGCCGCCCCTAGGGGAGGCGACCTGAGGCCAGACCGCCCCTAGGGAGGCGACCTGAGGCCAGGCCACCCCTAGGGGAGGCGGCCTGAGGCCAGGCCGCCCCTAGGGAGGCGACCTGAGGCCAGGCCGCCCCCAGGGGAGGCGACCTGAGGCCAGGCCGCCCCGAGGGGAGGTGACCTAAGGCCAGACCGCCCCTAGGGAGGCGACCTGAGGCCAGGCCGCCCCTAGGGAGGCGACCTGAGGCCAGGCCGCCCCTAGGGAGGCGACCTGAGGCCAGGCCGCCCCCTAACGGCGAAAGCCTGGGGCCAGGCTGGATAGGGGAGCCGAGCCCTGCGATGGTCCGGTCGTGCGCTGGCACTGGCAGATCGGACCTACGAACTGACATAGGTTGCCTCCTGCAAGGAAGCATGCTGCATGGTTAGCCTGGCCAAACCGCTTGGGCCAAAAAAAGGGAAGGCCGAGGCAGATCGCGATCCTCGGGGGGTTACCCTGAGTGGGCCGCGACTTGCGAGCTAGAGACCTTGGGAGGGATCGCCGATTTTGTGGTTAACATAATCCCCGCACTTTTTGAAGTTCCGCAGGGAACTTCGAAAAAGTAGGAAACCCACGAAAATTGTGATCCACCCCTTGGGAAACAGGAGAGAAAAATTTAGAGATCAAGAGAGATAGAACCTGATGCCTCTCCTCAGAAAGATCTGTCAGTGCCTATATTTTTCCTGCGAAGAAAAAGTCAATACAGGTAAAAGGAGGTACATCTTGTGTGTACCTGAGTTAAAAAGGACTTGTTGGTATCTGTTGATCTCTGCAAAAGAAAGGTAAGCAACAGATATGATAAGAGAGTAAGGTGCAAGTACCTGAAAGGAACTTGCTGATATCTGTTGATCTCTACAAAAGAAAGGTAAGCAACAGATATGATAGGAGAGTAAGGTGCAAGTACCTGAAAGGAACTTGCTGATATCTGTTGATCTCTGCAAAAGTAGGGTGAGTGAGCAGGTAGAAAAAGAAAATAAGTTGCAAGTACCTGAGAGGAACTTGCCACTATCTGCTAGTCTCTGCAAAAGTAGGGTGAGCGAGCAGGTAGAAAAAGAAAATAAGCCGCAAGTACCTGAGAGGAACTTGCCACTATCTGCTAGTCTCTGTAAAAGGAGAGTAAGCAAGCAGGTAGAAGAAGAAAATAAGCTGCAAGTACCTGAGAGGAACTTGCCACTATCTGCTAGTCTCTGCATAAGGAGAGTAAGCAAGCAGGTAGAAGAAGAAAATAAGCTGCAAGTACCTGAGAGGAACTTGCCACTATCTGCTAGTCTCTGCAAAAGTAGGGTGAGCGAGCAGGTAGAAAAAGAAAATAAGGGGTAGAGCTAAGCATTGGAATAAGGGGTAGTCCACGCAGCTTGGTTTGCGGTCTGGCGACCTGATAGACTTAGCGGTTTGTGTGGACTCCATAGTGTAGCAGTAGATCCGGCGGCTACTTGTTCAGTCCGCGCAGCTTGTCTTGTCTTGTAATTGTAATTGTCTCTTCTCTCCCTGTGGTGGTTTTGGCGAATCATGTCTCACCTTGTAAAGAAGATTGTTGTTATTGATAAAGATTCTTGTTGCTGCATAGGTTTCTGGTTGTGACTAACTTTAGTTGAGATAACTCCTTCTCATTCCAAGATCCGGAAAAATTTAATATGGTATCAGAGGGTGGAGGTTGGAGTGGATAAGCCGTGATAAACTGAAGTGGTTGTTGCTCTTGTGAAGAGGGAACATGTGGTAGAACCATGGCAGCGGGCGATGCAAGTGATCATGGGATTGATCTCCTAACAGAGACTAACTTTGAGAAGTGGAAGTCTTGCATGGAGAGCTATCTTCTTGGCGAGGACCTTTAGGAGGTGGTGTGCGGAGTAGAAAGACAAGAGGTTACTGCTGGCAATGTTGAAGCGATGAGAGCTTGGAAGGAGACAAATGCGAGGGCGGAGTCTATTCTCAAGCAGGCAATCTCATCAGAGCTCTTGTACTACATTAGTGGATGTCGGTCAGCTGTGGAGATTTGGACTTCCCTTGATGGGTCGTTCTACAAGGAGATGAAGGAGGCTGCGGAGGATGGTCCTTCTACTTCAAATCAGCAAGAGAGGAGTTATTCTCCTAGGCGTGATGGGAAGAGGAAGAAAGGAACAAGGTACTATAGATGCAAGTAGCATGGTTATCTCAGGAAGGAGTGTAAGGTTATCTTGCACTCGATGAACGTAGCTCATGCTGGGAGTAAGGAGAAGAACTTGGTTGGATCATCAACAAGTTCTGGTGATGATCGGATGAAGGCTAGTGATAGTGCAGCTATCTAGCATGAAAGACTGGGGCACGTGGGGATGGACAAGCTGAAAGCAATGACGGTGAGAAGCCTTGTGAGAGGCTTGCCTAGGATGTCATCCTTCGGCGATAGTCAGGCTTGCACGGGATGTCAACACGATAAAGTTTATCGCTTTATGTTTGATAAGGTGCAGTCCAGGTGTAAGGCACAATTGGAGGTTATCCATGGTGATCTGGTGGGATCGACCGTCACCGCCAGTCTTGGAGGCAGCAGTTACATATTGATATTGGTTGATGACTATTCATGGTATACTTGGGTATACTTCATGAAGGAGAAGTCGAACATGTTCCGCTTGTTTGTGGATTTCAATAAGCTTGTGGAGGGTCAGCTTGGCCTGTGGATAAAGAAGTTCAGAGCGGGTATCGGTGGTGAGTTTGACTCGACCGAGTTTTCGAACTTTTGCAGGAAGCATGAGATATGAAGGGAGCTTTCTCGTGGATATACTTCACAGCAAGGTGGTGTTGTAGCTCGGATGATCCGTTGATTGACGGAGACCTGTAAGTGTTGGATTCAGTACAAAGGCATTCCTAAGGCCTTTTGGGTGGAAGGGATGGCATGTGCGGCACATATCATCAATCAGATGCCTCTTAGTCCGATCAATGTGAAGACTCCATATGAGCTGATGTTTAGGGTGAAGCCCAGTGTGAAGCACCTTCGGGTGTTTGGATCTACCTACTACGTACACACACCAGATGCTCTCAAGATGAAGCTAGTCTTTGTTGGGTATGATGAGCAGAAGAGAAGATGGAGGTGTATGGATCCTGTGACGAAGAGGTTCATCGTGTCGAGAGACGTTGTCTTCGATGAGCTGACGTCGTATTGGGGAAGCTCATGTGTGGAGCTGGAGGAGAGTAGGTCAGATGGTGGGCTGAAGGAGGCTTCTGCTAAGGGTCAGTTGGAGTTACCCGTGTCACCAAGAGCTCTAGTTTGTTCTAGCTCCGAGGCAGAGGCGTCTGGGTCGGGAAGCAGGGGGAGCGATGTTATAGGTGCTTATGGCTCGAAGACGGAGGCTTCTAGTTCAAGAAGCAGGGGGAGCAATATTATAGATAGTTCTTGTTCAAGAGCGGAGGCTTCTGGTTCAGGTAGCGGGGGGAGCGTTGCTCCAGGTGCTCCTGGTTCCAGTGCGGTGGCTTCTTGTTCAGGAAGCAAGGGGAGCATTATTCTGGTATTGCCCGGGAATGGAGCTGGTTCAGGAGAAGAAGCGGAGGTGGCTAGCCGTGATCAGGCTCTTCGGAGGTCGAAGAGTATCAACAACCCACCAGCTCGATATAGCGAAGGAAACGCGGCGAGCTTGGTCTCATGTTTCCTTGCAGGCCCTCAGGTCGAGCGAGTACCTTCTAGCTGTGATGACACCACTAGAGTCAAGGAGGTGGATGACGCCATGGCTGAGGAGGTGACTACTCTCAGTGGTGATGAGGCTTGGTGCCTTGTGTTTAAGATCGTTGGTGATACTCCTGTGATGCACGAGTGGAGGTCAAAGCTGAAGAAGAAGACAGAGGGAAGCATGGCTCCTTTTGGGAGCTGCTGGAGGGCTCCCTCATGGTCGTGGATATGCAGGGCGGGGACTATATCTTATACATCTCCTCGAAGGCACTATCGGAGGGGCCAAGTGCATGGTTACGGGGGCTATTGGGGTTGTTCACCATTTCTCACTTCAAGGGGGATTGTTGAAAATGGTGAAGTGAGAGTGGGTGATTGGACGACTTGGGAGACCTGTCCGCTGATACGCCCGAAACCGGTGTGTATTTAAAACGCAAGAGCACGTGCCGTGTCAAGTAATAAAGTGAGAATCAAGATCGTTTCCACGGAGAGGTGGGTGGTTCAGCGCTTGCAAATACTAGTTATGCCTTTTCTTTAAATCCAAGCTTTTCAAATACTTGAAGTTAAATTATGAAGGAAACGTTTTCAGTAAACGATTTTAAATTAAAATTAGCTAGAGATCCTTAGGAAAAATACTTTGTAAACGATGTTGAGAAATAATCTTGTATTGTGATTTCCTAAATCTAATGTTATGATTCTATAAAGGACGCTTTGTGAAATAAGTGCGATGAATTTCTCTGCAACGATTTTAAATTAGAAAACCGTACCTCTCGATACCGGATCTCCCTAATTCCTTATCTCCTCTGTTATCTCTAACTCGAGTAAAATAAAGAACCGCAATAGGAATAAAAATCTATGCTGCTAACGCCAAGAGGAAATCTCTTTCTCTCTTCAAACGCTATATCGAACTCATGACTCACTTGCGCAACTCCTCTCTCGAATTATGAAGCGCAGTAAAAGGGCGAAACTTTGGCCAAAAGTTTCGAAGTAAAGATCATAAGAACGATAAAACCAATCATCAAACAACCACAAAGGATAGTTAAAACACCATAATCATTACAAGAGAAATAGTACTTTCACAACACAAGATTTAAGAAATTAGTTCATGCTTGAAGAGGAGAGACAAAATAATGGAAAGATCTTACTAAACATGTTGTAAAACAGTAAATCTTCCCTTCTTTAGTGATTTTTGCAGCGTTTCCTGCCTCCGAAAATGAAGTTCCGGCTCTTCTTCTCCTTGGGCGAAAACCTTCTCAGATTTTTCTTTTCACTCTCTAATGTCTGAACTCTCCAAAAAGATCTACTGCTTTTGTTGGCCGTGCTTCCTTTTCAAGTCCTCTCCCCCTTTTTCTCATGTGGGGCCCACTGTTTTGTAATATTTTTATGATGAACGGATGCTTTAATTTCAAATGCAACAGTTGAAAGTGGCTGAAATTCGGAATTGAGTTTCCTGTAACTGCTCACGATGTTGTAACATTCCAGAGCTGTGTGATAACCTTTAAATTTCTGGATTTCTGCATTATTTGACCTGCTAGGGATGTTATAACATTCAAATTATGTTACAACATTTTCCAGTTTCTCAACAACTTATAGCCTTCGATCCTCAACTCGATTTCTTCACAAATCATATCGTAAAATCATGCCAAAATACCCGTAATAATCATTTCAACTACAATTAATAATTTATTTGAATATTTATACTTTTCATTCATAATTATGATATAAAATCAATAATTAAAGTTTAAAAAGAAAGAAAGAAGGAACAAGATAACTTCTTTTTGTGAAGTTATCACACCCCCATACTTGAATCCTTGCTAGTCCCTAGCAAAGGTACATCCTATAAAATTGACAAATGTTTATGATTGCGTAAATTCGATCCATCCTACTCTTCATTATAAGTCAAACAAAATAGATTCGAGTAATTCGCATTAACTGATGTTAGACTCGTGACTCCAAAAGAGTTCAAAACTTCACAAATTCATCATTTAGATATAAGATAAAGCTCAATTAAAAATTCGAGTGTTAGGTGTGATGCTCTTAAAATTTATCCACCTCCCTTACAATTCATTAATGATAAACTTCGTCACCAATATGATAGATCAAGAGCAGAATAAGACTTCGATATGACCTCTACATGAGTTTAGTATAAACCGATGCCAAATAAAATGAATTGATGAATTTGGAATGGCAGGCAGTTATTTCCTGAATTATACATCTTAGTAGCTTTCCAAATTATGGGGATAACTTTCAATAACACATTTTTTTTTTCATAGTTGGGATCGTTCCGAGTATGCGTAAACATCCTTGGGCCACATATCACTATGATACATATATATACCTTTTTTTTGTTTTGTTTTTTTTTTATTTTCATAGTTGGGATCGTTCCAAGTATGCGTAAACATCCTTGGGCCACATATCACTATGATACATATATATATTTTTAACACCCATAACTGGTCAGTCTACTAGATACAAAGGTAAGGAACATAGGGAAATAAAGAACCATTTCTATACGCTCAGAAGTAATAGGTGATGGCAACAAATGTAAGGATTTATGTGGAAGCGAAGTTAACTACGTTCACTCAATATGTTGGCTTCTATCATTGAATTAGATCATACTCGATCTATTCACATTAAGATCCGAAGTTAAGTAAATAGATTTAAAGGGCATAAATTCATTTAAAGAGCTATAGTGTATAATTGTGAGACATGCTTTTTAATAGAGCTTTACCAAATCTTTCTGATTACAATTTTAAAGTCCGAACTCGCTGGATTGACTCGTCTATCCTTCAAGTTAAAAACTAAGAGTAGAATTTCACGCATTACACTTTATAAAACATTTGTCTTGAAGGTCACAGAGGGACGTGCCAATTGAGGGACGTGCCACCCCCATACTTTGACCTTTACGAGGCCCTAGTAAAAAGAAATTACCATGGAAATTGATGTAGGTTGCACAATGATAATAATAGGTGAAATGCTCATAGATGAGGTATATAAGATGAATGACAACTATGAATAATAACAAAAAATTTGAGCATGAGCTCACAAGTTCACAGGATAAATACATAAGTCATTCATCACCACCAACATGTTATGTAAACATAGCAGCACCATAAAAGATCAATATTGAGGACGGTACACAACATTAATATAAGCAGGATGTTGTTGAACTAACAATATAGATTTTAATTCAAGTAATAGCAACATAACAGAGCATAACCATGATAAAGTTGTAATGAGTAAATGAGCATATTGTTCGTAGATAACCAATATAAGTGTCCAAACATCCAACTAGCACTACCATTGAGAGGGGCCAAACCACAAAAAATGCTCACGCATCAAAAAGAAGCCAAAACACAAAATGCTCATGCATCACTTCCACTTGCACTACCTTCGTAGAAGGTAGGATCCGCACGTTTGCCATTTCGATGTAATAAGAACCCTTCCGCATCGAACCTTGATTGACTTTGAAAAACCGGCGCAGGAATTGGAATCTTTGCTTTTTTCAATAACTTGGCTTGGTTTTGAGTCAAATAATCCAGGCGAGAATTGAGGTAAACATGTTGATACCTTAGGTAATCCTTGATGTATTCATTGTTGCCCTGATTTGACCCCTTGTCTTGATGCAACGATGGCACTTCCAGGTTGGTATTAATAGGCGGATTGGCTGCAGTAGACGAAGGGGGCTGAGGTGGTACGGCAAAACCGGTAGACTCCGTCGAATGATCCCCTCTTTTAAAACCGTCTGCGGACTCTTTAATGTTAGTCATGATGACTGTTTGGGTGATGTGATGTCCGACTACGGTAATGAGATCACTTTCCCCTGCGCTAACACCCGAATTCCGACATAATTCAGTTATCAAAGTAGGGAACCATAATGGACGGATTTTATCTTGAGAAGCTTTCTTCAGCATTTGTTGAGAAATGATACGCCCTACATTAATAGGGATATCGCGAAGAATTCCAAAGACTAGAAGGGCCCTTTCGAAGGAGATTTTGTTGGAGTGACGCGTTGGCATGAGACTCGCATTTACAAATAATAACCAAGCTTTGGCCTCTCTGGAGAATTTGGAAGATTCCAAAAATTTTATGTCTTGGCCAACCCAATTAGGATCGGGCGAATGATAAAGAAGAGTTCCGATCTCTGATGGAGAGAAACTGGAATGAGCCAACTCATCCACAAGAGGTGCTTTGATTCCAAACAAGTCATTGATTGCTTCAGCTGAAAAGTGGATTTCTTTTCCCCGCACTAATACGATGTTGTCCATCTGGAATTTAAGGTTTGCGTAAAACTCATGGACCCATGAACTAATCGCTTCTTTGCGTGGATGACAAAAGCTCTCCCAACCGAATAAATTGATCCTCCTAACATAGTTAGCACTCCAGCCCCTGAGTTCCATCTCGAATCCTCGTTCAAAAATGCAGGGTGCTAATTTGATAGATTCGTATCTCACTTGAGCATCTTTGTTGACAAATCTGAGGTCCTTATGTGCTACAGTCTTGTGTTTGTGTTTATGCGGAGCCATTCCTAATGACCAATGTGGACAAAGCTAAATCGAAAATGCAATCGAATTGAGGAATCAAAAATGAGATAAGGGGAACTTACCGGGTTAGCCTGCGTAACTAAAGAAGGTTTGCAAGCGACAGAAGGAGAGGAAATCACCGCCTGGAGACAGGATGAAGATGAAGTGCTCGCCCTCGCTCTCCGCCTCGTCGACGCCCTAGCGCTCTCCGCCTCGTCGATGCCCTAGCGCTCTCCGCCTCGTCGATGCCCTAGCGCTCTCCGCCGATCGCCGCCCTAGCGCTCTCCGCCGATCGACGGTTGCTAAATAGTCGAATGGTTCGACTGTATTTGTCTTTCATCTAGTGATTTCTTAAGTTAAATAACGAGCCGGTTCAATTGGACCGGCTCACGATTTTTTTTTTCATTAATACCCATGATGTAGGAGGAAAAGACAGAGAAAATAAGGTCATGACCTTCTGCGCAGGTGTTATGACATTTATGAAATTTTCAATACACTCATTTTACTTGCCGATTTCAGAAGAGTAAGGAAGCTCACATGCATTAAAACAAAATTTTAACTAAGGATTGATACATAAAAATATAAAAATTACAAAAAAGAAAAAGAAACTAAAAGAAATGGCGGTTGGGTTGCCTCCCAAGTAGCGCCTAATTTAGCGTCCCGGCAGGACGGTCCTTGGCTAATGTAGTGTTACACTTGACACCGCCCGATCATCATCACCTCTCACATACAACTTCAATCTCTCGCCATTAACCTTGAAATCAGTACCATCACTCTCATTCCTAATAGTTACCGCTCCATAAGGATGCACCTCTTTGACCGTGAACGGGCCCGACCAACGTGATTTAAGCTTTCCGGGAAACAATCGTAAACGAGAGTTGAACAACAAAACTAATTGACCCGGTTCAAAATGCTTTTCCTTCAGACGTCGATCATGCCATTTCTTCGTTCTCTCTTTGTATATCTTGGAATTCTCATATGCTTGCATCCTGATTTCTTCCAACTCATTGAGCTGCAAACATCTCTTCTTACCGGCCTCTTGAAGGTCATAATTTATTTTTTTTATAGCCCAATAAGCACGATGCTCTAGCTCTAAAGGTAGATGACATGTCTTTCCATAGACTAGTCTATACGGTGTGAGACCAATGGGCGTTTTGTAAGCAGTTCGATATGCCCATAATGCGTCATTGAGTTTTTGCGACCAATCCTTACGATTTGTGCTAACCGTCTTTTCAAGTATTCTTTTGATCTCCCGATTGGACACCTCGGCTAGCCCATTTGTTTGGGGATGGTAAGCTAATGCAACTTTGTGCGTGATTCCATATTTTCGTAGTAAGGCTGCGAAGTGAGTATTACAAAAGTGGCTCCCCCGTCACTAATAATAGCTCGTGGCGTTCCAAATCGATTAAAAATGAAGTTTTTCAAAAAATGTAAAACGACCTTAGCATCATTTTTAGTTGTGGCTATCGCTTCCACCCACTTAGACACATAATCTACGGCCAATAATATATATAAATTCCCTTTTGAGTTGATAAATGGCCCCATGAAATCTATACCCCATACGTCAAACAATTCAACCTCAAGCATTGTATTCATGGGCATTGACTCATTCTTCCGTATATTCTCACTTCTTTGGCACCGATCACATTGTTGAACGAATTCCTTAGAGTCTCGGAATAAGGTGGGCCAAAAGAACCCAGTGTCTAACACTTTCATCGCCGTTCTTTTTCCCATAAAGTGCCCCCCATATGGAGAGCTATGACATTTTTCTAGTACAGACTTCATTTCCTCCTCAGGCACGCAACGCCTAATCACACCGTCAGCACCAGTCTTGAAAAGGAAAGGCTCATCCCACAGGTATGAGCGTACCTGATATAAAAATCTTTTTCTTTGCTGGTAATTTAACTCAGGGGGCATAATATTGCTAACAATATAATTTACATAGTCTGCATACCATGGTGCCGGCCTCTCAGATATTGTCAATAACCATTCATCGGGAAATCTCTCATCAATTTCAGTTTGTAACGTTGATTGCAAGTCCTCGATCCTAGAGAGATGATCAGCTACCGGGTTATCCGCACCCTTCCTATCCCTGATTTCAACATCAAATTCTTGTAATAGAAGCACCCAACGAATCAGACGAGGCTTTGCATCTTTCTTATCCATGAGATAGCGAATGGCAGCATGATCGGTATAAACAATGACCCTCGTGCATAGGAGATACGACCTATACTTCTCAAATGCATAGACTACTGCTAGCAACTCTTTTTCCGTGGTGGTGTAATTAATTTGAGCGTCCACCAATGTTTTGCTAGCATAGGCTATGGTGCGGAAAACCTTCTCTCTCACCTGCCCTAAGACTACTCCCACTGCGTAATCACTTGCGTCACACATCAACACAAATGGTTCTTCCCAATTGGGAGTTACCACAATAGGAGCCGAGATTAACCTATTCTTTAGTTCGTCGAAGGCAAGTACACAAGCGTCGTCGAAATGAAATTTTACATCTTTTTCTAAAAGTCCACTTATCGGCTTCGCTATCTTCGCAAAGTCTTTGATAAATCTCCTATAGAACCCAGCATGTCCTAGGAAGCTTCGCAACATTTTAACGTTTTTAGGTGGTGGTAGCTTTTCAATTACATCAATTTTAGCCCGATCCACGCCCAAGCCTTTCCTTGACACATGATGTCCAAGTACTATTCCTTCCCTAACCATGAAATGACATTTTTCCCAATTAAGCACTAGGTTAGTTTCTACGCACCTAATTAGGACTTTCTCCAAGCACTCTAAACATTCTTCAAATGTTTTTCCAAAGATGGAAAAATCATCCATAAAGATCTCAATGCCGTGTTCCATAATATCAGAGAATATTGCGATCATGCATCTTTGGAACGTGGCCGGGGCATTACACAGACCGAAGGGCATCCTTCTAAAAGCAAAGGTTCCGTAGGGACAAGTAAAGGTCGTCTTTTCCTGATCTTCTGGATCTACAGTGATCTGATTGTAGCCTGAGTATCCATCTAGAAAGCAGAAAAAATCATTCCCCGCTAGTTTATCTAAGACTTGATCAATGAATGGTAAGGGAAAATGGTCTTTTCTTGTGGCCTTATTAAGCTTCCGATAATCCATATAGATTCGCCACCCGGTGATCGTTCTAGTGGGAATCATTTCATTCTTTTCATTTCTTACTACCGTAAGTCCTCCCTTCTTGGGGACACACTGTACCGGTGAGACCCAAGAGCTATCCGAAATGGGGTATATTATCCCAGCATCTAACCATTTGATAATCTCTTTCTTTACCACCTCTTTCATGAGTGGGTTCAGTCGACGCTGAGGCTCTATAGATCCTGCAAAAGGTTCTTCCAAAAGAATCTTGTGCATGCATAATGATGGACTTATGCCTCGAATATCTGCGATGGTCCACCCTATAGCCAACTTATATTGCTTTAATAATTCAATCAGTTTTTTATGTTGGGTAGGGTGCAATTTCGAGTTGACAATGACCGGTAGGGTGTTATTCTCTCCTAGGTATTCATACGCAAGATGTTCGGGTAGAGGCTTTAATTCCAGTGTTGGTGGGTCAATGATGGATGGTTTGACCGCTAGAGACCTATCTAACATCTCAAGTGGTTCCGGTTTTCTTAACGCAATGGCTTGCCTCTCAAAAACATGCAAACAATCAAGAATTTCTTCTTCATCATCAGTTAACTCTTCAATAGTCAAAAATCGGTTTAAAATATCATTTTGATTTTTTGATTTGTCCTTAGTATTAAATTCAAGAACCGATATACTATGCACTTCTTCCATATTATCCTCTTCTTTATGGGGGAATTTCATTGCCTTGAGAACGTTAAACGTTACATGCTCATCATTCACCCTCATAGTCAATTCACCTTTGTGAACGTCAATCAAGGTTCTTCCAGTTGCTAAGAATGGTCTTCCAACGATAATGGGGACCTCTCTATCCTCCTCCATATCCAGTACCACAAAATCTGCAGGAAAGATGAACTTATCTACCTTAACCAAAACATCTTCCACTACCCCTTTTGGGAATGCTAGTGTTCTATCGGCTAGTTGTAGGGTAATTGAGGTTTTCGATATTTCTCCCAACCCCAACTTCCTATATATTGATAAGGGCATTAAGTTGATGCTTGCTCCTAGATCACACAGAGCCTTTCCTTCGAAGCGATATCCGATGGAGCATGGTATCGTGAAACTTCCCGGATCTTTTAATTTACGAGGGAGTTGCTTCTGAAGAATTGCACTGCACTCTTGAGTGAGTGCTACCGTTTCATTGACTCCAAATTTTCTCTTCTTAGAGAGAATATCCTTCATGAACTTCACATAGCTTGGCATCTGTTCTAGGGCTTCGGCGAAAGGGATATTTATTTGCAGTTTCTTAAAGATTTCTACAAATTTTTGGAATTGCTGATCTAACTTGCTTTTCCTTAATCTTTGTGGAAATGGTGGTGGGGGGTAGACGACCGTCTTCTCCTTACTTCTTCCTAGTTCACCGTTATGCTCTCTAGTCTTTTCTACTAACACTTCTACCTTCTTCTCATTGCTCTCATCGTCTTGTTTTTCATCTTCATTATTAACACAAGGTCTATGATCTTCTAAATCATTTTCTTCAATGATCTCGTTAGCTGGTTTATTAATCAAATCGCTTACAAGTTCTTTTCCGCTACGTAAGGTGACAGCCTTGCATTGTTGGTTGTCCCCCTTAGGATTTGGAGTGGTGTCAGAGGGAAGTGTGCCCGGTGGTCTAAGACTCAAGGCGTTGGCAATTTGACCTAACTGGGATTCTATCATGCGTAATGACCCCTCTAGATTAGAAATACGTACGTCTCTCTTTTGCATCGACTCCATAATCATCTCATCAGTTAGTTTCCTAGGAATACTAGGTTGATTAAAAGCATTATTATGTTGTGGATGTGGGTTATTCAGATTAAATCCAGGTGGATGGTTTGCTCCCGCATTATTCTTCCAAGAGAAGTTTGGATGATTTCTCCACTCGGGATGGTAGTGGTTTGCAAAACCTGGTGGTACTTGCCTTGGTTGGCCTCCGATATAGTTCGCCTCCTCCGTTATTTGATTAAGTTGTTCAACCGTTAGTGGTGCATTAGGTGTAGAGGTAGACAATAAATCTAACCTCTTATTAATTAAATTAAATTAGGATGACATTTGTGCAGCTAACGATGTAATCTGGTCCACTTGATGGACTCCAGCCGGTTGAATATTACCTTGTCTTTCATAAGCCTGATAATTATTAGAAGTAAGATCTTCTAATATTCCGTAGGCATCTTCGGGATATTTCTTCATTAAGGAACCTCCAGCGGCTCCGTCAACTAAAATCATAGTTGCCGTTTGCAAACCATTGTAAAATATAGAGACTTGTTGGTGTTGGTGCAACCCGTGGTGTGGACATTTTCGTAACAACTCTTTAAAACGCTCCCACGCTTCATAAAGAGTCTCCCCAGGATTTTGCATGAAAGTAGTTATGTCCCTAATAAGTTTTGCAGTCTTCGAAGGTGGGAAATACTTATTTAGAAATTTTTCAACTAGTTGTTCCCATGTGGTGATAGAGTCATTGGGTAATGAGTCTAACCAATCTTTCGCTCGTCCCTCTAACGAAAAGGGAAATAGTCTCAACAAAATCGCATCTTCGGATGCTCCATTGAATTTGAACATGTCACAAATTGCTAAGAATGTACGTAGGTGAGAGTTCGCATCTTCGTGACTAAGACCCCCAAATTTGTTATGTTGCACTTGTTGCATAATTAGTGGGTCCATTTTAAAGTTATTTGCCGCAATTGCGGGTCGCGCGATACTAAAGTGTAAACCTCCCCTTAAAGGTGTATTATAATCGCGACACGTCATTCGTGGCGCAGCGTCTTGACCATTATGGTCCACTTGTCCTTCATGATTATTCAAGTTCTCGTGATCGTTGTTATCCATTTCTTGATGAATAATATTCAGCGTTCTACAAAGTTTTCTGTTTTGCCTACACGTACGCTCTATTTCTGAATTAAAAGGCAAAAGTTCAGCAGTTCGATGTCTGGACATGCACAAACAGAATTTCAGATAGCAGTAACACAAAAACAATACAAGATAAAACAACAAAACAAGAACTTGAGCTCTAAATACTCGGGTTTAACTAATATCGCAAGAAATAAAATACTAAATACGTCGCACCTCCCCGGCAACGGCGCCAAAACTTGATACGCCCGAAACCGGTGTGTATTTAAAACGCAAGAGCACGTGCCGTGTCAAGTAATAAAGTGAGAATCAAGATCGTTTCCACGGAGAGGTGGGTGGTTCAGCGCTTGCAAATACTAGTTATGCCTTTTCTTTAAATCCAAGCTTTTCAAATACTTGAAGTTAAATTATGAAGGAAACGTTTTCAGTAAACGATTTTAAATTAAAATTAGCTAGAGATCCTTAGGAAAAATACTTTGTAAACGATGTTAAGAAATAATCTTGTATTGTGATTTCCTAAATCTAATGTTATGATTCTATAAAGGACGCTTTGTGAAATAAGTGCGATGAATTGCTCTGCAATGATTTTAAATTAGAAAACCGTACCTCTCGATACCGGATCTCCCTAATTCCTTATCTCCTCTGTTATCTCTAACTCGAGTAAAATAAAGAACCGCAATAGGAATAAAAATCTATGCTGCTAACGCCAAGAGGAAATCTCTTTCTCTCTTCAAACGCTATATCGAACCCATGACTCACTTGCGCAACTCCTCTCTCGAATTATGAAGCGCAGTAAAAGGGCGAAACTTTGGCCAAAAGTTTCGAAGTAAAGATCATAAGAACGATAAAACCAATCATCAAACAACCACAAAGGATAGTTAAAACACCATAATCATTACAAGAGAAATAGTACTTTCACAACACAAGATTTAAGAAATTAGTTCATGCTTGAAGAGGAGAGACAAAATAATGGAAAGATCTTACTAAACATGTTGTAAAACAGTAAATCTTCCCTTCTTTAGTGATTTTTGCAGCGTTTCCTGCCTCCGAAAATGAAGTTCCGGCTCTTCTTCTCCTTGGGCGAAAACCTTCTCAGATTTTTCTTTTCACTCTCTAATGTCTGAACTCTCCAAAAAGATCTACTGCTTTTGTTGGCCGTGCTTCCTTTTCAAGTCCTCTCCCCCTTTTTCTCATGTGGGGCCCACTGTTTTGTAATATTTTTATGATGAACGGATGCTTTAATTTCAAATGCAACGGTTGAAAGTGGCTGAAATTCGGAATTGAGTTTCCTGTAACTGCTCACGATGTTGTAACATTCCAGAGCTGTGTGATAACCTTTAAATTTCTGGATTTCTGCATTATTTGACCTGCTAGGGATGTTATAACATTCAAATTATGTTACAACATTTTCCAGTTTCTCAACAACTTATAGCCTTCGATCCTCAACTCGATTTCTTCACAAATCATATCGTAAAATCATGCCAAAATACCCGTAATAATCATTTCAACTACAATTAATAATTTATTTGAATATTTATACTTTTCATTCATAATTATGATATAAAATCAATAATTAAAGTTTAAAAAGAAAGAAAGAAGGAACAAGATAACTTCTTTTTGTGAAGTTATCATCCGCACGGACTACGCGGACAGGAATGGCAGACATCCAAGTCGGCAGAGCTGTTGACGACAGCTTGTTCTTTGGCGGCCTGGGCGGTCTATTCGCGCGGATTATGCGAAAAAAGCGGCGGCCTGCCAGGCCGGCTTATGCTCAGCAGGCAGTTGGATCCCAGAAGGTAACCTGGCGGATAGCGACTCTATCCACGGAGTCCATCAAGAAGCGGACTGAACTGGAGTTCGACAGAACGGCTTGGCAGAAGCCTTGGTCTAGCTTTGGAGGAGCGGCTAGTGGAAGCCACGGAGGTC
Source organism: Platanthera zijinensis (assembly GCA_039513925.1). Lineage (NCBI taxonomy): Eukaryota > Viridiplantae > Streptophyta > Magnoliopsida > Asparagales > Orchidaceae > Platanthera > Platanthera zijinensis. The sequence goes on along the minus strand of CM077089.1, from coordinate 176,524,119 downwards.
GCCAGTCAGTGCGGACAGTTGCTGGAGTTCTCCAGGTTGGGCAAACTGGATCCAGTGTCCGCTAGTAAGTACAGACTAGCCCTTGTAGCCAATGGTGTGGACTTGGTTGGTTCTAAACCAAGTTCAGGTTTGGCTCAGTCCGGAGAGATCGCGTAGTTAAGCACGGTCTGCTACTCAGACCGCCGAGCTCGGCAACATTGCAATGTGCCTTGGTTACGATCTTGTAGAATGCGGAATGGAGTTGTGTCCGCAAGGCGTAAGGACTGGAGCTGTGTCCGTTGAGTACGACAGTTGCCTTGGTGGGTTGGCTGCGGGCTCGGGGTATGCGGCCTGGAGCTGTGTCTGCAGATTAGCGGACTATTGTTGTAGAGTTCGGTTGTGGAGGCTTCCTAGCTTGGCCTTGGGTGACAAGGACTGGCCTGATGTCCAGCCTTGGTGAAGCATTGGCGGTCTGGCTATCTCGCAGAGGTCGCGGCAGACTGGGAGTGTATCTACGGCTTACGAATACACTTGTTCTTGCTGCGGGATGAAGCAGTGATTCTATCGGCTAGGGCGGTGACCACACTCCTCATCGTGCCTATAAATAGGACCCCTGTCACATCAGGAATAGAGAGCGAATGAACGGTAAGTGAGCCCACAAACAGTTGTTGCGGACTGTATTTTGGTATCCGCCCGGGTTGATAGAGTTGACCGGTTTGTGCTGTGCAGGTTGTGCGGATAGAGTTGGAAAGCCAGGACTTGGCTCTTATTGCGGTCAGGGACAGTGCGGACTCTGCGGTTAAGCAATAGGCGGTAAACAGCAGGTCGCAGACAGTGATCAGGCGGTTTTCTCTTTGGCAACTCGTTTCAGGGGTCAATAAGTCGTTTTCTTCAGGCGGCCTGTTCAGTTCGGCTTCAGCAGCCCGTGCGGTCTGACAGCTAGGTGACCTCGCGGTTATGCGGCTTGCAGATCGGCGACTAGAGCTAAGAATTGGAATAAGGGGTAGTCCGCGCAGCTTGGTTTGTGGTCTGGCGACCTGGCAGACTTGGCAGTTTGTGCGGACTCCATAGTGTAGCAGTAGATCCGGCGGCTACTTGTTCAATCCGCGCGGCTTGTCTTGTCTTGTAATTGCAATTGTCTCCGCTCTCCCTGTGGTGGTTTTTGCGAATCATGTCTCGTCATGTATGTCTCGCCTTGTAAAGAAGATTGTTGTTATCAATCAAGATTCTTATTGTTGCATGGGTTTCTGGTTGTGACTAACTTTAGTTGAGATAACTCCTGCTCATTCCAAGATCCGAAAAAATTTAACATGGATTAAACATTTGGAGAGGAAGTCTCTCAGAGTGAATTCCATCAAATAAAGCATGGACTGACAGAACCCTGCCAGAGTACCATTCAGATACATTCCAAAGCCATACAAATAATTTGAAATACAAAGGATGAAAGAAAGGAAAGCTGGAAAGCAAGTTGTTGGATGAATGAATATGTAGCTGAATTTATTGTGAAAAATGTTGTTTATGCTTTTAGAAACTTAAACCCATTGGCCTTAATATATATGAATTCATATTTCTATTTTCAATATTACATGTTTTTAGCCTCTCCATATCTATGTATCTTTTGTTCTCTGTGTTGTTTAGTTTTAATTTTATATATTTATCTTATCATTGAGCATAGTCCAGACTTCTTCAAATAAAGAGAGATTATTGGGAAAATTGTCATTAATGTTCCAAGATTTAAAGATGTACATCTTGTATTTATGTAAATCTATTGAGATATATGTAAGTTCAATAATTCATATTTCAAGTCTATCTTGGTAGGTCACGAGATGAGTTTAGACCATAAGTGAACATGCTAATAAATCTAGAATGGTCTAAGCTTAGTATTGTTGAAGTCAGGACTATACCGTCTTGATCAGTAAAGAAGACTCAACGATGTCATTGTGACAGAAGGATACGCACAACGTTACCGTCTTGTTCAACAACAAAGAATCAACTTTATGGCGCTAAGTACAATACCATTTTTTGAGAAGGATACACAGAATGATATCGTCTAGATTGGAAGATTACCGTTATGTTCTCCAGAAAGGTGGGATTTCAAAGTCAGCAGAGGTGCCAAAAGCAAATGTCACATCAATCGCCTCTGTAAAGTGTTTTGGCATCATGTGGTTGAAGTTTCGACCGTTTGGGAAGTCAAAGGTACAAAAGTTAAGGGAGGGTCATCAAACCCTAAGACTTAGAAGTTTTGACAACGGGAAAAATAATCCTGAGTTCTCAGAAAAGTAAAGTTAGCCCCAAAAAAGTAATAGAATAGTGCAACGAGATTTTTTAAAGAAGCAGAAGGAGAGAAAGTCAAGCTTCGATAAAAGAAAGCTCTCATTTCCTAAGAGCAAGATGACTTCCACATACAACATACTTAAGCACTGATCCAGCTATAAAGGCAAGTCATTGATTTATCCAGTGTTGTTGCTAAAGAAGGTTTTCTCTCTGGAAAGCATAAGAAGACTCAAAGCTACAAAATTATTATCTTTGTTGACTCAATTTTTGTAATCTTTTTTATAAACTATTGTTGTGTAAGATCTCTTTGAGATCTGAGTTGTTGGGTTGTGTTGTCAGCCTGAGTGTAAGGTTGTATAGAAGGCCTTAGTGTAGGATTGTTGTGAGTCTGAGGTAGTATCTTGTATAGATCTGAGGTAGGATTCAAGGAGTGGATTTGAGGTAGGATACCAACTAGGTCTCTGAGCTATAAGAGTGCTTGCACTCTAAAATAGGGTTGTGGATAGCCTGAGGTAGGACTTTGTTGAAGTCTGAGGTAGGGTCTTACTGAAGATCTGGGGTGGGATTTTGAGGAATCTGAGGTGTAAGCTAGATCTTTGATCTGAGAAGTTGGAGGAGTTTGCTGAGTCTAGCACACTACTAGATAGGTGGTGAGGGACAGTGAATATACTCATAATCTAGGGAACTACTATAAATTCCTGGGTGCTTTTTGTGTGTTGTGGTTTATAGTTTAATTTCTGTAGTAGATTAGTTTAAAATTTTAAATGGCCCAAATATAGAAAAACACCTATTCACCCTCCCCTCTAGGTATTTTAGACTACCCATATTCTTTCAGAGGCGGTCTGTCTCCCTCGAGTTCTCTACAAAGCATTGCAACAACAAAAAGAAAATAGTGGAGATTTGGCCGGCACCGATCCGGCCTCGTGGGTTTTCACCACTTTCCGAGATTTTCCACATTAAAAAAGTCTTCTTGTCAGCCATCATAGCTATTTCATTTTACATCAACTGTTTGAGCGCTCGACCACTCCCCGAGCTAAGGCGGTTCAATTTAGACTAGTCTGCCAAGGGAGCCTCAAGTTGGCCGCAACAAGCATGGCCTTCGACGTCCAACATCCCCCCAACTAAAATACTTCCCAATGTGATTGTATTATTTCATGAAAATGACCTCCTGAATGTCAAGCTACAAAATTAACAAAAAAATGACTTCAAAGGGTTCAAGAGCTTAGTTTCCTCCTATTAACAACGAATCCGACTGCAATCGTGTGATGGGGCCGGGGGCAGCGAGCGGTGGGAGTGTCGTCAGGTCGAGGCACCCTGGCAGCTGGGTTTTTGTCGTTGGCCACACGAGGGGCCGTGCACTAAACTAGTGTAGAAAATATGAGCTGATTTGGAAAGAGGAGCTATTTAGAAAATAGGAGCAGATTTGGAAAATATGAGCAGATTTGGAAAGAGGAGCCCTTTAATTGGTATCCTATGCACCTATCACTTTATATATATATATATATATAAACACTAATTTTTTTTATATTTTTATTTAACTATTAATTAAACAAACCTTCCTGGCATACAGTATTTATAATTCTGGGACAATTTTGTATATATACACTTTGCTTAGAAAGTGAAGTGACAAGAAAAGATTCCAACAAAAGAATTATGCATTCAAACAATTTTCGTACTCTCAAAAAACCCAATAATTTTTCAATTATAATTCACTCCGAACTGGCTTCAATAATAATAATAATTATTATAATAATAAAACTCGGCGCTAGCTTTAAGAATACTAAACTAAACTCTTGGGCACAATATAAATACCTCCAGAATTAATGTATCTTCAAGGAGAAAGCGGGAGAGGAAGACCATGGAAGGTTAATCTCAATATTAATTACTATACCTCCCATATCTATATTTACAAATTAACAAACTTACACACACACACACACATATATATATATATATATATATAATTATATAATTATATATTGTAATTATTTATGTTCCAGGTGAAACTCAGCTCTCACTGGCATCTCTGTTGGTTCGGGGCAATGAGCAGATCTTCATTGTGGGAGACAGGTTGCCGGCCAGCATATGGGTGGCACTGTCGTGGTTGAGGAAGGCGGTGATTTTGCCGGCGATGAGAGTGGTGATGGTGGTGTGCTTGGCAATGGTGGTGATAGTCACGGTGGAGAAGGTGAGCATGGGATTTGCAAGTCTGTATGCCAAAGTATTTCGCCGGCGGCCGGCGAGGATATACAAATGTGATCCCATAGTAGAAGATGAGGAGTTTGGGAGCTCGGCTTTTCCTATGGTTCTTGTTCAAGTACCCATGTATAATGAGAAGGAGGTATTTATGCTAGTATTAATCCTTATAATTATTGGCATTAGGATAACTACGGTCATGAATGCGGTGGTTATTAACGGTCATTTGTGGGCGCCCGACCGCACTAAAGGAACGTCATCTACTTTTTTGTTCAAAACTATTTTTTGTCTTAGTAGCGTTCACAACTATTGTCATGTTAGACATACATTTTATGACGGGAAATGACATTTTTGTCCAAACTCATAGGAGTTTATACTAGGTTTCTAGCTATGCTTTTGATATATGAAGGTTGGTCTTACTTATGCGGGGATTATGAACTCTTTTAAGGAACTTTCTTTAATGTAGTGTATTGTTTAAATATACACACATGCAAATATATATATATATATGTATATATATATATATATATATATATATATATATATATATATATATATATATATATACATATATATATATATATGTATATATATATATATAGGTTATGAACTATATATATAGACTTAGTAGTGCATATAAGCAAGGGAAGAGTAAATGAATGCAGGTGTATCAGTTATCAATTGGGGCAGCATGTAATATTATTTGGCCGGCAGATCGTGTCATAATTCAGGTGCTTGATGATTCAACTGATCCGATTATTAAGGTATAACTTTATTTATTTATGTTATGTATATAATATGGGGTTCATTAATTATTAGCTAGATAGGATGCTTATAATTGATCGACTTCTAACTTGTATTATATGTTTTCCTTTAATATTAATCATTAATTTATCTTGCCACCTTTTTAAAAGGTATTTATCATACTTCTGTAGTAAGTGTTGGACCTGGTGGAATATATACCATTCTGCATAAAATTTTATAAAGTCTCATTTGCATATATCACTTATCATGCATGTCTCATTTAATTTGTGTCCCTGGCCAGTACACTCTAGATTATTTTAGTGGTCTATATCTACTCACTTAGCTAGGGCCTGTTTGGTACGGTGGTGGAGGTCATAAAAGCAGTGGTTATGTACCGCCGTTTGTGAATGCTTTGGCCGGTTATAATCGTTGTCGTGCTATGCACATATTTCATGTTGGTGGTGTTTTTAATTGTCCAAACTCACTGAAGCAAAAAAAAAAACACAGCACCAAATGGTGACGCTAGGTAACCATTATTATTTTCCGTGCTAAGCGGATCTTTTTTTTAGAAGAATGCAAAATCTTAAAAGCTTTTTGAGGCTAGGATGAAAAAATAATGGAGAATCTTCAAATAATGTATAGAATATTCTAGATGAACGTTGATAATTAAACGACCTTATAATTTCATACAAGAAGCATGTATAAAAGTATAGGAAGATTATATATCAATAATTTTTTTGTCCAACGCGTGATATGATTAATTAACGACTAGCTAGCATGATTCTATGATTCAATAAATATTTTAGGATGGACATGAATATATAGAGAGAGAGAGTAAAAGAAATAATTAAAAATGTATTTGTATATAGTAAAATGAATGAATAGCCTTAATTATATATCGATCTTCTTAATTATTGTATTTTGGATAATGTACGTAGGAGTTGGTGCGTGAAGAATGCATAAAATGGCACGAGAAGGGGAAGAACATAAAGTATGAGAGAAGGGAGAACAGGAAGGGATACAAAGCCGGAGCACTCAAGGTGGGAATGAAGCATGGCTACGTTCAGATGTGTGAATTCATCGCCATGTTCGATGCAGATTTTCAACCCGAGCCTGATTTCCTCATCAAAACCATCCCATTCCTTGTTCATAACCCTAGCCTTGCTCTCGTTCAAACTCGCTGGCAATTTGGTGAGTACGTCCACACTTCTTTTTTTTTTACCTCAAAAAGTTTAATCATTCGCCCTTCAAAATTTTGCATGTTATATATGACTCTGTTTGCAAAAAATTCTCGGAAGCTGAGTTAGGTCGCAGGAACGACACTCAAACAAACCAAAACAAAGTAATAATCAGTGACATTATAGGCACAAGAGCCACTATGGAATCAACAATCTTCTTTACAGAGCAAGGTATACTTTGTGAGACATGATTCACAATGCACACAATGAAAGCAGAACAAAATACAAGCAAGAAAGAAACCAGCATACTGAACACAGAAACCGCCCAAGCCACAAACTGCCAAGCTGTCCGTCGGATCTTCCAAGTCGCCAAACCGCAACTCAAACCGTATGGACTGTGCGAACAGAAAAAGAGAAACCGAAATTTGGACAATAACAAAGTTTTTATTTCCAAAAATTGTGTCTATTATAAATGTATGACCTCTCTTTTATAGAATTGATGAGAAGAGAGAGATTACAAATAAGTAATGTGGGAATAAATACATTTACAATGACTAGCGGCTAAACAAAACCATATCGCACAGGTCGAGCGGTTAGACGAGAAAGCTAACCGCCCGACCACAACGACAAGCCGCCAGAGGAGAACGCTAGACCGCCCGGCTACCAAATCGCTGGAAAGAAGCCATCAGACCTCCCGACTATCAAACCGCTAGACCGCCCGGTCTTCAAACCGCCAGAGTCAAGTCGTCAGACCGCCCGGTCTCCATACTGCAACACTCCCCCTCAAGCTGGAGCATATATATCAATCATGTCCAGCTTGTCGCAAATGTGAAAAAAGGAAGCGGGCACAGGGTTGGTGAAGATATCTGCCAACTCGTTGTTTGAAGTAACGAACAGAGTGCAAATCTGTTTCTTCAATATCTCTTCTCTAATGAAATGACAGTCAACTTCGATGTGCTTTGTTCTCTCATGAAATACCGGATTTTTCGAGATATATATAGCAGCCTTGTTGTCGCAGAACATAGGTAGAGGATGATTATTGATTTCTCCTAAGTCCAGCATGAGAGCCCGTAACCACTTTAACTCATAAGTGGTTGATGCCATACTCTATATTCAGGTTCGACACTAGACCTGGAGACGACCGACTATTTCTTGCTCTTCCATCTCACTAGGTTTCCTTCTACAAAGGTGCAGAAGCCCGATGTAGACTTCCGATCACTTTTGTCGTCAGCATTGCTAGAATCTGAGTAGCCTTCAACCTTTAAATGACCATTCCTATGAAACAGTAGTCCCTTACCAGACGCCGCTTTAACATATTCCAATATCCTTAGGGCAGACTGCAGATGGTACTCTCTAGGAGCTTGTATGAACTGGCTAACCTTGCCTACAACATAGGAGATGTCGGGTCTGGTTACCGTAAGATAAATGAGTTTGCCAACCAGACCCATATACCTGGTAATATCTGATAGAGGAGGCGAGTTGTCTGTCCAGATATTATCTTCTCCAGTAGTTATGGGGCATCGGGCAGGTTTAGCCCCAGTCAACCCTGTTTCTTTCAGAAAATTAAGAGCATACTGACGTTGGGAGAGGACCAAAGAATTAGGATTTCGAGAGATTTCTATCCCCAGGAAGTACTTTGGGGAGCTCATATCCTTCATGACAAGGTGATGACGGAGATGTTTCTTTGTCAGCGCTACCCTAGCCTGATCATCACCCGTGAGAAGAATATCATACACATATACAACAAGAACCACTAGACCCAGTGCGGTTTTGCAAATGAATAACGAGTGATCGGCAGAACTTTTTGTGAAACCAATGGTTGCCACAATGCCACTGAACTTATCTAACCACGTCCGAGGGCTTTGCTTTAGGTCATAGATGGCCTTCTTCAGTCTGCATACGTGTGTCTCCCCCTGAGCAATATACCCAGGAGGTTACTCTATGTAGGAACCTCTTGTAGATCATCATAGAGGAAGTCATTCTTAACATCCAGTTGGGAAATGAGCCAATCCCTATTGACGGCCACAGATAAGAGAACCCGAATAGTGTTGAGATGAGCAATGAGAGAGAAGGTGTCAAAATAATCAATGCCATCAGTCTGAGTGAAGCCCTTAATGACCAGGCATGCCTTGTAACGATCCACACTGCCATCCAGATGGAACTTCACAACAAAGACCCAGCGACAGCCAATAATATCGGTGCCCAAAGGAGGAGGGACAAGAGTCCATGTACCCCTCTCAGTGAGGGTGGCAATTTCCTCATCCATGACGGCCTTCCAATGAGGAACAGCAAGGGCGTCCTGGTAGGTACGGGGAGTGGCAGTGGCAGAGATAGCCAATGCAAAATTCCGGCGAGAATGGGTAAGACGAGCATAGTAAATAACAACAGTAAGTGAATGCTGGGTACACGTCCGCACCCCTTTGCGAAGAGTAGTAGGAAGATTCAGGTCATCATGGTCATCAGCATCCGGTGCATCCGTGGAGGAGAGAGCTGGCCCGTGAGTAGAGAGAGACGACGAAGGAGAAGAGAGAGGAGGAGGAGATGGTGGACACGGTGAAGGTGGAGGGGTCTCAGTGGGCATAGATGGGACGGAGGAGTCGGTAGGAGGAGCAGGAATATCAGGAAGAAGGGAGGAGCCGTGAGAGAAATATGACGCATTTTAGAAGAAAAAAAAAGTAACGTCCATAGAGAGGTATAGACACGTCATTTTGCTGCGAGGTATAGACACATCTAATTTGATGAATAATGTCATTTTGCACACAGAAAGAAGAGAAATCATGACTAAGATATTCTTTGGCATTATCAGAATGAAAAATATTAATAGACGCATCAAACTGCATTTTAATCAGATAATAAAAGGATGTCCATACAGAGAATAGTTCGGAGCGTTCTTTTAAGAGATACACTCACATACACCGAGGGAAATCATCAATAAAAGTTACAAAATATGAACTACCCCGACCTATAGTTAGGGTAGGAGCAAGACCCCAGACATCGGAGTGAACGAGATCAAACAAACGGGAATATCCACGACTCTGCTTCGGCGGGAAGGATGAGCGGTGATGCTTGCCAAGCAGACAAGCGTCACAGTTAAGAGGAGGATTGTGGGGAGGTAGGTGCAGCAGAAGCTGTCGAAGAAGTCGTGGAGGAGGATGATCAAGGGGAAGATGTCATTGTAGAAGATCTGTAGAAAAAGAGTAAAAACAGACAGAGCAGATACGTTATCTAAAAAGTAGAGGTCACCACTCTCAGTCCCAGTAGCAATCGTCCTGTGGGAGCTCGGATCCTGAAAAGAATAAGAAGTAGGAGTGAATGTGACAGAGCAATGTAGTTGTTTGCAGAGAGAAGTAACAGATAACAAATTGCATGGAAACTAGGGCACGTAGAGGGTGTCCGCCAGGCGAAAAGACAGAGTAACTTGAACCACTCGCGTCTCATTGACCGATGAGGGAGAGTCGTCCGCAATGAAGACAGAGGGCAACCGATCATGTTTTTCTAGGAGAGAAAAATACTGAGGATTGACAGACATATGATTAGTAGCTCTGGAGTCAATAAGCCATTTACCTTGAGTCATTACATGTGCACTACCTGAAGACGTGACCACCGAGGTGGACTGCTTTGAAGAGGAGGTGGAAGCGTCACCAGATGGGCGAAGATGCGGATGCTTCATCCAGCAACGATCAACCGTATGGCCGGTGCGGCCATAGTGAGAGCAGATAAAGCGGGAAGGTCCACATCCGCTGGATTGATGGTCGCGGCCACCAGAGCTACCCCGCATAGGTGTCGGGGAGCGGTGGGGAGGATAATAGCCGACGCTGAAGCAGAGAGGTAACAGCAGCGATGTGGATAGCAGTGGCATACAAGGTGGGAGAATCCTCCACGCCAAGTATCTGTTTACGGATCATGTCATAGGACTCCGGAAGACGTAGAAGATAACACACAACAAAAAGCTCCTAGAAGTGCTTGTGTTGCTCGGCCGAATCCGTAGAGAATGGACTGTTCTGAAGAATTTCGGCTCCAAGTGCCCAAACTTATTGGTAGGCGGTGGCAGGAGACATGAAGGGACGGGCAAAAAGGTCTGCATAAAGAGTATAGATGCGAGACGTCTGATCCCCCTTGGAGTAAAGAGTGGCAAGATGAAGCCAAGCAGCCTTTACGTTTCATCATGGCGGATGACAGGGAGTCACTCATTAGAAAGGTTGTTAGCCAGCCAGGTGCGAACAAGAGCGTCGCTAGCATCCCAGTCATCAAAGAGATCGGACTCCGGTGGAGGTGGGTCATCGGTGAGATGATGGCGTTTGCGTTGCGAGCAAAGTAGAGAGGTGAAGGAAACACTCCAGTCCGGCTAGTTGGAACCGATAAGTTTGGAAACGGTTCCAAGATTGCCCGACAGAGTAGGAGGAGGAGGGTGGGCCATGAGAGTAGTAGTAGTAGTAGTAGTAGTAGTAGTAGTAGTAGAGGTATCAAAGAGAGGCATAGAGAAGAACAGAGCAGACATAAAGGAAGCCGTGCGAACAGGGAAAAAGAAGCTGCGCCGATAGACAAGAGGTCGCACGAAAGAACAGTTCGCGGGCGACTAGGAGGTCGCAAGAAGAAAGCAGCGCGAACAAAGACGAGGTCGCGCAAAAGCAAAAGAGCAGAGAGAAAAAGAGGTCGCGAGCAAAGACTAGGTCACAGACAGAAAGTCGCGCAAACAGATGCGAAAAAGAGGTCACAAGAAGAAAACCGCGCGAACAAAGACTAGGTCGCGCACACAGAGGGCAACGACAAGAAAGAAAAGGAAACCGCGCGGACGGGCGCAAGAAGGAGAGGACAAACCACGCAGACAGAAGCGGTCACAGAATCAAGCGAAAAAGATTGAGTCCTCTGATACCATGTGCGAACAGAAAAGGGAAACCGAAATTGGGACAGTAACATAGTTTTTATTTCCAAAAATTGTGTCTATTACAAAGGTATGACCTCCCTTTTAGTAAATGGAGGAGAAGAGAGAGATTACAAATAAATAATGTGGGACTAAATACATTTACAGTGACTAGCGGGTAGACAAAACCAAACCGCACGGGTCGCGCGGTTTGACGAAAAGGCTAACCGCCCGACCATAACGACAAGCCGCCAGAGGAGAACGCTAGACCGCCCGACTACCAAGCCGTTGGAGAGAAGTCGCCAGACCGCCCAGCTATCAAGCCGCCAGAGTAAAACCGCCAGACCGCCCAGTCTTCAAATCGCTAGAGTCAAGTCGCCAAACCTCCCGATCTCCATACTGTAACATGGACTGCCTGTTATTGAAATGTTGAGAAAGACAACTTTGTATGCCACTTAAGGTTGCCTGACCGCAAAGCTAATCGCGAACAGAAGTGTTTAACGAGGAAACAGTCTACCCGCTGAAACCGGGCGAATTGTTTATTGAACTATCTGCAACCTTGAGGAAGAAGACTTCTAGCTACATAAACCGCGACTTGTGCATATCACAAACTGTTATCCGTGAACTGTTCCACACTGAGCTTCCCAACTAGTTGCCTAGTCGTCCGGTGCTAGCTACACAGTCTGCACAACACAAGTCACTTTATTTAGTCGCCCGGTTAGAAAAATGTTACCGCAAGTTCAAAACGCGAGCTGAGTTCTCACTGTTCCCGTTGAATATGACGAGTTGAGGACTCCTATTTATATGTTACAAGGGGAGTGTAGTCACCACTCATAGCGATAGGATAACCGTCCATCATCCTGCAACTAGCACCACCTATCCGCACAAAAATGCGGATACCAGAGTCAGACCGCGTGAGATAAATCATCTAACCGCTCACGCAGTAATATCCACCAGTCTGCATAGTCATTCGGACATCATCCACAGTCCGCATGGACTTAGGCAATCAAGCTGACAGCCACACATCCTGAACCAATCCGCGAACTACGGTCTCTGCGAACTCCATAACTAGACCGCGCAATCAGCGATCTCTGCGACTGGGCAACACCATGGACATGGCACAACACCGTGACCAAGTGTGTACATACTCCAGCAAACTCTAGCTCCAGACCGCGCGAGCAGAACACAACAAACTATGTGGTTAGCTTCCGCTATCCGCGCTAACAGTCTGCATCTTCGCAAGCCAGAGAACTTGCCAGCTCTAAGTGAACTCCACAGTCTCTCAACCCAGACCGCAATAGCCGCGGTTAGGCAATGCTAACCGTCCGATTACCTACCAGAGTGCTTGTTGAACCAGATCGCAGAACATAAAACAAAAATCAGAACCCAGCTATCCGCCAATGCCTAGCCGTCTAACCGGCGGCGAACTCTGTTGTCTGCCCATTCAGACCGCTTGCTTCCACTTCAACAATTTCAACCTATTTGACGGTCCAACAACACGTGTATATATAAATATATAGATGAGTGTATAGCTCTGTACACATAACATTAATGCTGAACATATAATTTATGTGTAGTAAATGCGGATGAATGCTTGATGACAAGGATGCAAGAGATGACGATGGATTACCACTTCAAGGTCGAGCAAGAGTCGGGTTCAATCACTTGCGACTTCTTTGGTTACAATGGTACGTCTAGCTTTCTCACCCATTTCTTCTTTATTATCTTTAATTAATTGTTTTATTTCATAATAATAATTATTATTATTTTTTTGTATTTAAAAACAAAAGGAACCGCCGGAGTTTGGAGAGTGCACGCCATTAATGACGCCGGCGGTTGGGAGGACAGAACCACTGTTGAAGACATGGATTTAGCCGTCAGGGCAAGACTTAAAGGCTGGAAATTTGTGTATGATGGCAGCATCAAGGTATATTAATTATTATTCTTATTATTTTTATAATTAATGTCTCCAAATTAATTAACTCTCTTAATTTAGGGTTTAGTGTTAATTAATAATGGTGAATTGAAATAAATGAATAGGTTAAGAGCGAATTGCCGAGCACATTGAAGGCATATCGTTATCAACAACATCGCTGGTCATGTGGGCCGGCGGTTCTCTTCAAGAAGATGTTTTGCCAAATTCTATTTGCCAAGGTACCTTCCCGGCCTTATAGCGAACTAATCTCCATATACGATCATTCAAAATTGGATTATTAATTAGTAATTAAGAAACATTTTGTTAATGAATAAAAACGCAATATATATTAATTTTTTGCATGCATGCAGAAAGTTTCTTTGTTGCAGAAGCTGTACATCATATACAACTTCTTCTTTGCCCGGAGAATTGTGTCTCATTTCGCCACTTTTTTCTTCTTCTGCGTCTTCGTCCCCGTCTCCACTTTCTTCCCAGAAATTTCAATTCCCAAATGGGGGTTGATTTATCTGCCGACCATAATTAGCATTCTAAATGCCGTCGGAACACCCAGGTTTGGTCATAACTAAAACTCCAAACATTTTTTAATTTCTTTATTTGGGCTAATTAATGAAGCCAAATTGAGATTGGAGAGCAATTCTTTAATTAATTTTTTAACACTAATACAGTTTTTTAATGAATGTCACAGCTCTTTTCATTTAATTATTTTTTGGATATTGTTCGAGAACGTCGTCTCGCTTCATCGATGCAAAGCAGTTCTTATCGGTTTCTTCGAAGGCGGGAGGGCGGCCGAATGGATTGTCACCAAAAAATTAGGAGATATATCCAAAATATTAGGAGGTCCGAGCATTTCTTATAAATCAAAAGAGAGGGTGTGGGAAAGGTATACACATCAATTTTTCTCCATTATTAATTTTGTATGTATTTATCATACGATAACTATAGTTTCACTAATATTATTTCATTAATTAGCTAAAATAATTATTATTATTATTTTTGCAGGTTTCATCGGCTTGAGCTGTTAATGGGATTCTTCCTGTTAGTGTGTGGCTGCTATGACTACAAGTATACTCATGATTGGTTGTTCCCCTTCTTCTTCTTGCAGTCCATAGCCTTCTTCTTCGTAGGGTTCGGTTATATTGGAAATACATCCACCTAGAGAATGAAGAACATGCAGCTAGTCCAAAGTATATTTCTGGACTGTGATTCATCTTCCACTATATATTATTATGGTCGTTATTATCATTGTTAGTATTGGTTTTAGGGTTTAAGTATGTATTATTAATAAAAATTACGTACCACTGCCATTATTATATATATTGAAGAAGCTAGCTCTGATCAGAAGGCCGGGAGAAATTAATAATCGCACTCAGTGGCTGTATTTTTACTATTCCTCGGATGTCTGTACTTGCAGGTGCATGTGATGATTATTGTATGAATTTTTTTTGAAGTATATTTATATTATGAAGGAATTTCAATTAAATGAATAGAACAATTGTATTGGCTCAGAGAGAAAAAGAGATCGAGAGTATATTCTGAATGAAATTATATTATTCTTCATGGTATCTGTTGGGGGTCACTAGAGGCGCGCATTTGTGAACCGGTCGAAAACAAATCGGTCGAGCTCGTGAGCGAGTCGAGCGCGCAAACAGTCATAGAAGAATTAATGTTGGCGGGTAAAAATTTCTGGGAAACTGAGAAAGGCCGCATGAACACTCAACCAAATCAAGCCAGTTAACCAGAAGTAGTAGAAGAACAAGAGCTGTAATAGAACCAACTATCTTTTTGACAGTGTAAGGCATACATTGCGAGACATGATTTCACAATGCACCTGATGAAAGCAAAAATACAAGCGAGAATAAAACCGGACGGTCAAAACTCCCAGACCGCCTAGCCGTAAATCGCATGCCGAAGCCGTCTGTCCGCCAACTGAACAACTTTTCGATACAACCTGTCTGCCACTCCTTAGTTGCCTGACCACGAGGTCTCCTGACTGTTGACGCTAACCGCGCGAACAGATGCTGATGAACTTGGAGACAGCCTACCCGCTGAGACCGGGCGAACTGCCTTATTGAACTTGTCCGCAACCCCGACGAAGAAGACTTCTAGTCGCACTAATAGCGACCTGCTGTATACCACAAACTGTTATCCTCAATCGTTCTACTAGATGCATATATAGTCGCCCGGTGCTAGCCGTACAGCCTGCACAACAACATCCAATCTTCACTTAATCGCGCGGTTAACAAAGTCTAACCGCAAGTTCAAAACGCGAGCTGAGTTCTCACTGTTCCCGTTATGTATGACAAGCCGGGGACCCCTATTTATATGCGATCAGGGGATTGCAGTCACCGCCCATAAGCGATAGGGTAACCTCCCATCATCTTGCCGGTAGCAGCACCTATCCACACATCGGTGCAGACACCATTACCAGACCGCAAAGTTGGATTGCAACCAGACACCCTCGCGACAAGTCGCGCAACCCATGTGGTTTCCGAGAACTAGGCAACAACAAAGACTTGGCACAACACCATGACCAACTCCACAATTCCAGTGGACTCTGACAATAGACCGCGCGAACAGACCACAATGAACTCAACAGTAAACCTCTGCTATTCGCGCTTACCGCGAGCTAGAGAACCCGCCTCCTTAGTGGACTCTGCGGTCTCTCAAACCAGACTGCAAGCTACGGTTAGCTCCTCTTACCGCCCGATTACAACTCCAGGGTGCTTGTTGAGACAGACCATAGGAAGGACAAATTAGCTAGAAACCGGCTATCCGCCAACACCTAACCGCGCTAACTCGCAGCAGTTACTGCGGTTTGTGCGGTCTGTCATACTCAAACCGCCCACTTGCACTTCAACAAATTCAACACTCCCCCTTGAAGTGGGAAGTGGAAACCAGCCCGAGCAAACCCTGTAACTGTACAAAAGGTCCCTTCGACAACGGCTTGGTGAAGATGTCTGCGACGGTGTCCTGCCTCTGCACATACTCTAACATCAGATACCTCTCCAGCACCTTCTCCCGAACGAAGTGATCCTCGATATCGATGTGCTTTGTCTGCGCGTGACAAACTGGATTATTAACAAGTTTGACTATACTCTCATTGTCACTGCGTAGATAAGTATGACCTTGCACCTACTCATGAATGTCCTTCACTAACCTTCGAAGCCAGATGGCCTTCAGAGCTGCCAAGACCGAAGTCTTGTATTCCGCTTCTGTAGTGGAGATAAAAACTGAATCCTTCTTCTTTATGCACTACGAGATAGATGTCGATCTGCACATGAAGACATAACTCGACTTCGACTTTCGATCATCAGTATCACCCCCATAATTAGCATGCATGTAACTGTGCATGTTGAGGCCCGTGTCCCTATCATAGAAGAGACCCATATATGAGGTGGACTTTACGTATTTAAAGATATTCTTAGCCGCCACCAGATGAGCTTTTTGTGGCTCCTGCATATTCCGACTTACTCAACTCATAGCATAAATAATATCTGGCCTCGTAATCGTTAAGTATATCAAGCTCCCAACCAGAGCCCGGAACACCGAGGGATCTGGAATAACCCTTCCCTCATTACATCGAAGTTTAAGACTGACCTCTAGTGGAGTAGAGCTGCTCTTCCCCTCCTGCATGTGAATCGCTTAACGATCCGCTTCGCATAGCTTTTCTTGAAAACAAGCACACCACTCGTTTTCCTCTCCACCTTGAGACCAAGGAAATGATGGATCTCCCCAAGATCCTTTATCTCGAACCTGATAGCTAGCTCTTCCCTAAGCCTAGCTATCTTCTCCTCCGAGTTCCACGTGACAATCATATCGTCAACGTATAGTAGCACCAAGACTTGTAACTCTCTCTCTTCTTAACGAACAGACTCGAATTAGAGTCTAAAGCAAAATATCCGCAGAATTGGAGGTATTCTGTGATCTTACCATACAACGCCCAAGGTGTCTACTCCATGTCATAGAATGCCTTCTTGAGCATACAAACGTATCTTGGATGTTCTTCAAAAACATAACCAGATGGTTGCACCATGAAAATGTCCTTGTCAATCTCACCGTAAAGGAACACATTCTTCACGTCGAGTTATCAAATCTTTCACCTTTGGCAGGCCGCCAAAACAATCAGCAGTCGTACTGAAGTCATCTTGGCCACCAGACGAAACATCCCCTCATAATCTTTCACCTTTAACTTGTACCGCTCGATACTATCGCCAGTCTTCATCTTGAGCTTGTACACCCACTTGCAGGTCACATGAGTCATGCCATCAACCTTGGGCACAATATCTAGAATCTCATTCTTCCTGAGGGTGGTCATCTCCTCCTCCATAGCATCTTTCTACTCTTTGATCCCAGTGATGTTCTCAAAGTATGAAGTCTTCCGCTCGTCCAAGGGACCTGCGAAGAAACATGAGACGAAACTCATCATGTTCTTGTCCATGTACCGAGCTGGTGGAACAATTATCACTACAAGAAAACAGACATTTAGTGACGAAAACTTAGTGACAAAGTATATTTCGTCACTAAAAAACTATTTTTAGTGACTAAATATTATTAGTCGCTAAAGAAATGTCTTTTGTGACGAAATAAATAGTTGGTCACTAAATATATATTTTTAGTGACGCAATTTCAATTTTGTCACTAAAGTAAAAATTTTTAAAGTATTTAGTGACTAAAAATAGTTTTGTCACTAAATTATTATTTTTAGTGACCAAAAGATCTAGTCACTAGTAATCAACATTTTGAAGATTCATTAATAAAAAAAATCATTTATTTTTTCCTAAATATAAATTATTTTATATTCCCTGAATGGGGCGAGGGCTAAAACCTTTGGACCGTGAAAGCACTAATTGACAACGTCTCCGAACACAAATACGAGCTGAAGTAGAAGCGGAGATGACTACACGTATTCAAGAAATGGACGAAAGAATGACTCAAAGAGAGACACAAATGGAGCAAAGAGAGGCACGCATGGAGCAAATGGAGGAGCAAAGAGAGGCACACATGAAACAAATGGAGGCACGAATGATGGCCTTCATAGAACGAAGAGAACTAGAGGATCAGATGGACAGCAGCTAGAGAATCTTTGGCTAGTTATGACGATGACTAACTTCCTGTTTGGGTTAGTTTTTAATCTGCTTTGATGTAATTTTGCATTTTATTGCCATTACAACAATTATGATTTATAGCCACGTTTTTTCGACAACATTTGTTTAAATGCGGCCATTATTTTTATTTTTTGCAATGTTTTTCATAAAAATGAATCTAATAATTCTCCTCCCCATTTTATTAATTAATGGCAGCAAAATTGGCGGTTTATGAAAATTTGGGTGTTATTTCCCAACCACAACATTAATATTCTAACCTAAAATCACGATCCCCTCCCCTCCGCCCTCCCCATCTTCTAACCTAAACCCGCCCCTTCCCATTCCTAGATCAGGACCATTTTAGTCGTCGACGGAGCCTCCTTTCTGCTGATCGAGCGTCGGACTGCCTCCGACAGATCCTCTTTGCCATTGATTGAGCGACGACCTGCTCCAAACGACGGATTCTATCCACCAGAATAACGCCGGCAAACGACGACGACAAACAACCGCTCGATGGACGATGACGACAATGCCGCCTTGCCGTCTTCTATCGGCCATTCAAGTTTCATCCCTTTAAAGGTAAACACTCTGCTCCCAGTTCTTGTTGACGAAGACACTGTTGATAGATCGGCATGTTGCTCGACGACATGAGGGACGCAATTTTAATTTCATGTCTCCTGTGCAATATCCTTCAGGTTAACTCAAGTCTTCATTTCAGTCTTATCCTCAGGTTAATTCTTTATTTTGGTCATTGGTGCTAAGTCCTGACAATACTCATTTCTCATCTGTCTTATCGCCACCATTGATTGAGTTTAGGATTGTAACTCCTATTATACTTTGTAGTATATACTCTTTTGTAAGGTTATATAGTTTTGTCCTTGATTACTCTATACTTAGAAATCATTATTTTGTTGTTTTGTTATGTAAGGTCATTGGCGCTTTTTCCTATATACTGTCTTATCGTGAGGCCAAAAAAATAAGTTCAAAGTTAGGTCACAATGATATTAAGATTGATGCTTGCGAAGATGATTGTTCATTATTTTGGGGCATACACAAAAGTGATAATGTATGTTATGTGTGTGGGAAGTCGCAATGGCTTGAAAGCAATGAAGAATATGAGAGGAAACGTAAGCAACATGATATGACTAGTATAAAGAAGATTCCTAAAAAAGTTTTTCGATATTTCCCATTGAAGGAACGCTTGGAGCGATTATTTCTTTGTAAAAAAGTTTTTCGACATTTGGTTGCAATTGATTTCCTTTGGCTTGATGTCAATCTTGAGATTTCCAAAAAGTAATTGTTCGAGCTTCTGAAATCAATGGTTACAGAAAGCTGAGGTTGTAGATTAGTTCAAGCTGTTCAGTTTGAAGTTGTGAAGCGAATGTTTTAGTTTACAATGATAAGATTGATTTTCAATTTAGATTTTCTTTGGTAAGTGATGATTATGCGCACCTTTCTGATCCAGCTGGTTACACTTTTTTCGTAGAGTTCAATTGTATTTGTTTAATAGTTACCATTGTTCTGTTTAATTTTAAAATGTAGATTATCGTCCTTAAGTCAGATTTTAAATGGACCGGAGTCTGTCAATTGTTCTGTTTCTCCACCCATCATCTTTGCAGTTCTTTGTTTCTTTACTCCAGTATTTTATTTCTGTGGGAAGTTAAAGTTCGGCAAAACATCTAAATCAGTCCTCAAAGTTCTTCTACAATATGAAATTGGTTACTAAAGATTTAAATAGCTGAAAATTGGGTAATTGGCAAAGTTCGCTCCGGAAATTTTGGCTTTTTGCAAAAAATATTGGGAAAGTTTAAAATTACCAAAATGCATTCCTAAAAGTAGTTTTTTAATCTCAATTTTAGGATTTTGTTTGAGATTTGGGACTGCATTTGTGACCCATATGACTTGGTTCTCTTGCGACTGGATTTGTCTTTCAATCGATTTTTGATTATCTAGGGTTTCTGCCGAGATGCAACGGTCCAGTCGGTTAATCTCTGATTGCTGTATCATGTAGATATTTCTTATTCTTATCTCTCTCCCTTAATTAAATTTTCTATTAATACCAATTCTTCATTTTTTTTCTCAATACCACCATTGTTTTTTGAACCAGGTGAATGTTTTTCTTACATTCAGTGCTTATTGGTTGTTTTTTTTACTTTGTGGTTATATATAATCACTTGCATTTCTTGATTACTCCCCTGTAGAAATTTATCACCAGAAGTTGAGGAGAGAATAGTTCTATGTTTATGATCCAAGGTACAAAATGATAGGATCTTTCCTTACAAGAGCCCTTGCGTAAGCAACTGATTGCCACTCTAATTTAACATTTTATTTCTGATGAGAAGAATATTAGCTCATTAAGAACAATCTGGACCCTAAAATATACTGCATCTATATTGGTAGATTGCTTTTTGGATATGCTTATCCCGCATATGAGTGCTTCAAAGTGGTGGAATTGAATCGCCCGGAGATTGAGCAGCTACTATTCTGGTGCACTGATCATCGACGGGTTTTGTTCCCTTAAATCTGAAAAATGATTTTTTTCGAACACTAAATGAAGCAGGATGCGTAGATCATAATTTTAACTTTAGAGATGGTATAAAGAGACAAAAACTGCGCTCCTGTTGGACCCTACAAGACTATATGTTGAAAACTATTTTTAAAACTTAGTAAATGGGATCACCTCCATGATGATTGGAGGTATTTTTACGGTACAGCTTTGTACCTCCAAGTCAGCATTTTGTGTCAGTCACTCATATTTGTGACTCGCTCTCAAAGTTGGTGTTTCACGGAGCGCCCAGGACTTCTGCTGATGAGTGCTTTAGTCATAGCTCAACTTGTATGTTCTTGCATTTTTCTCCACTTTTACATGATCATAAATATTTTTGTTTGTGCGCATGATAGTCCTGATTTTTCCAACATTTTGTTAATGTCTTAATTCCTAGTACGACGGCGCCTCGCACAACGATCGGCGACGAGCCCGCACGACGACGATCGGCGACGAGCACGCACGACGAAGATTGGCGACGGCGCCTCGCACGACGACGAGCCCGTCCTTCCCCTCCATCTGATGATTCCAGCCCTCTGGACGACGATGACACAACATCTCAGGTATGATTGAATTCCTTCTTTGGTTCCACGACGATCGGCGACGGCGTCTCGCATTTGAATTTATGTACATTCTTGTTCTTTGCTTTCTTCTTTTTCCATAAGGGTCCTTTTGTTTGGACACTATAATTCATATGAGGCTATCACTAGTTGTTTAGGGCACTCACTTGACTTTTGGGACGCTATCACTAGTTGTTTTGGCAAGACAAAGGTTATGTATGACAGCTACCAAGAAAATAAACTAATTTTGAGCATAAAATGCATGAATTTTTTAGCTTTCTTCTTTTTCCATAAGGGCCTTTGGAACTACATTTGAATGCCCAATAAACTATGTTTTTGTTCTCTCCAACAGGATTGAGCACAGAGGATTAGGAGTGGTTTGCCTTCGCAGATTGTGTTGTTGCCATATAGCTTGGAAGAGGATTAGGAGTGGTTTGCCTTCGCAGATTGGTTTGCTCCTCTTTTCTTGTGGTTTTGATCCAGTAATCTTCCTAGTTTGTGGCGCTGGCTTTCTTGAGTGTGAGACTGTCCAAAGCTCGAGCCAGCTAAAGACGGAATTAGGCTCACACCGAATGCTCACAGAATTCATTGTCAAATGTTGGCTTCACGCGATCATCGGAGCTTTGAGTGTATGAAGAAATCAAAATATATTTATTTATTTTAGGGTTATATGTAAAGAAAGAAATATGTAATGTTTGTTTATTATGGAAATTTTTGTATGTATTGAGTTTAGTAGAGTGAAAAGCTCTATTGGTCTGTACAAAAGAGTTTGGGCTATCTCCCACCTTTTTTATTAATAAATTTAAAAGAAGCATTGTCTTTATCGATTTTTTTAGCAAATAAATTTTTTATTGTTGGACAACCAGTTTTTAAATTTATATTATATTGTTTGTCACAAAAAATTTTAAAACTTGTGCAATGCAAAATATTTACTAATAGTATTCAATTAGTGACGAAACTGGTTGTCACAAAAAATGCACATTAGTGACGGAAATTAATAGTCACAAAAAGTGTACATTTAGTAATGAAAATTAATTGTCACTATATATATAAGTTTAGTGATGATTTTTTTTTGGTTGCTAAAAACATTTTGTGACGCACATTTTGCAACCCCCTTGTGACAGATCAAATTTGGTTGCTAAATATCTTTAGTGACCAAACCGCAAAATTTTGTGACCAAAAATTTCGTCACTAATTGTCAATTTTCTTGTAGTGTATCCTTTTGGTCCTCCGCAGGGCTTGACCCTGATTCACCACTTCAACTGCTTCTTCTGATTCAGCTCTCCTCCTAGGCGCACTAGCTAGGAGCATCGCTCCCCTTGCTTCTAGATCCAGAAGCACCAGCCCCAGAGTTAGATGTAGCTGGAGCTCCTAGTAACACAGGAAGCTCCACTAAAAGATCTCAAGCAACTTCACTTTGCCCTCCGTCTGACCCGCTGATACGCCCAAAATGGTCTACGTATTTAAATGCAAGTGCATGTGCCGTGTCAAGTAATAAAAAGTGAGTATGAATCGTCTCTATAGGGAGGTGATAAATTCAGTGCTTGCAAATACCAGTTAGGCCTTTTCCTTAAATCCAAGTAAGACAAAATTGGTGATTTTTTTGAACTACTAAAATTAAAGATAAAAACTTCTAAATAAAATTACTACAAATCTTAGGAGAAATACTTTTCTTATCGAGTTGGAGATATAATCTTGCATCATAATTTCCAAGGTTGGTGAGATGGATAAGTGAATGTGTTATTGTGAAAATGCATGGTGAAAGTACCTTGCAACGACTTTAAAATAGAGAACCGTATCTCTCGATATCGGCAATCCCTAGTTCTATACTTCCCTTCGGGTGAAATAAGAACCGCTTAAAGAGCAAAAGCCTAAGTTGCTAATACCAAGAGAAAATCTCTTTCTCTCTTTAAATGTTATATTAAAATTATGATATACTACCGCAACTCCTCTCTCGATTTATGAAGCGTAGCATAAACATGAAATCTTGGCCAAAAATTTCAGAATAAAGATCATAAAATTGATAAAGAATATTCACAATACATTTTCAACAATATAAATTAGAAAATATCCATCAAACACAACCAAGTACTCTCATGATACAAGATTAAGGAAGATTTAGTTCATGGCATGGGAGGAATCACTCAAAATGTTGAAATAGATCTTACAAAATATGGTGGTTCACGCTTAATCGCTGTTGGAATTTCTTTCTAAAGCCGCTTCTTCGATCCGTACGAAGATCACCTTCTTCCTCTAGCCGACGCTCTCCAATGGAAGTTTTCTTCAAACCCTCAATGGTGCTCTCCTCCTTAGATTCGAAAATAATGATGAATAATAATCATTTAGTCAGTTTTTGGCATTAAAAACGTCTATCACCCTGAAGAGACGCATCCTTCCATAATTAAAAATGGCGGCAAATCAAATTTAAAATTTAAAATTTCGGACAGACGAATGTTGTAGTTTCAGAATTGGATGTTGCAGTAACTGGTCCAGGCCGAAAATAAGAATTCTGCATTGCTCTTCCAAGTTAATTTCCTCATCAAATCTTGCATAAAAACCATGGAATAAGGCCAACTTAGTTCCATAATCATTAAAGCCATAATTAATCATATTTATTACCATTTATGCTCCTTTTTAGTAATTATAAAGTAGAAATATTAGGCAAAGATAACTTTATTTGAGAAGTTATCACACCTCCACACTTAAATTCTTGCTAGTCCCTAGCAAGGACAAGTTCACAACAATAACCTGGGTAAAGGACAATATGCAGTGCATGATTCAATGGGACTTTAAATTTTTGTTTGTTTTTGAAAAACCAAAAAATCGAGGCACACTCAAAAAATTTGCTTTACTAAAACAATAAGTTTAGCAATCAATAGAAATCCAACCATTCACAAATCCATTAGTAAGATGGTGGATTAGAGCTCAAATAAACATCATAGTGTGACTTGCGGTTTTCTGAAAACAAATAATGTACTTTCATGCAATCCTTCCTTTTGAACCCCCCTCATCTACAGGTAATGATAAGCATATGCTAAGCAATTGATTTCGCCTCCATATGAGTTAGTAATTCCAATAAAACTTGGATATGTTCAAGCTTGGCTCGGCGTTTAGGAATACTTTGATAATGGGATGGTGCTCCCTAGTTACTAATCTTAATGGTTCGCCATATTGTTGTGTTTGTCACATTTTTCTAAGACTCTTCATAGTAGGGATCTTTCCAAATATAAGTGTCCATACCTAGGCCACATGTCACTATGATATTTCTTCTTTTCCATTTTTTTATATCATCACAGTTGGGATCATTCCAAGTATGCATTCGCATACTCGGTCCATATATCACTATGACTTTTCTTTTGTTTACCCCTTTTTTTATCATAGTTGGGATCATTCTAAGTATGTGTACATATATTCAGGCCGCATATCACTATGAAAGTTTTATCTTTTTTGCAACACTCACAATAGACTACTTCTTAAGACACAACCAGTGTGTACATATGGAATTTAGTCATGAAATGATGTGTATCAAATGGTTCAAGCTCAATTAATGGCGTGAATGATCAACAAGGACAAACTAATTATCCTCATGTTTTGGTGTAACTCATTTACTTCGCTCTTACTCACCACTCCCCATTGGATTTGGAGGATAATGTAGGAAAGCATGCAATGGAAGTACATAAAAATTTTAGTGCACGAAAACATTTCCTTAAATGAGCTCAGTCAAACCAACATCCTTCTAGCATCAAATTCATTAGTTGGGTTCTTAAGATTGACATGCCTTACCGATCATTGAATAAATTTCGAGTAACTCATAGATTAATCATAAGTTAGTATCATTGAATCAAAGTAGTCCTTACCCAGTGTGTAAGGGCTACACCCCTCCACACTTAGAGCGTTGTTAGGCCCTAGCAACTCTACTTCGAGAGCACTAGTTATGCAAATACTAACACCCCTCCACACTTAAAGCGTTGCTAGAATTAATGACTTTATCAAATGAGCATACAGATATCAGGAGTAAACAGTTGAAAATAAATAACTCCCCTGAAAAAGTGAAGACGTGTGTAGAGTGAACCAACCCTTCCAAAAATGTGCCTCTAAAATTGCGTTAGGAGCTCCGTTAGTGAATATAATTGCATTCCCTGCAGTTAAAGTGACATAGGACGCAACAAAATAGCAGTGATACGAGAGATTATATCAAGATAATTACTTATTGAATAATAGAAGCAAGCATATGGAGACGTAGATCAGTATAACCATTCATAAAACATACTAGGAATAATAATAATCTGGGACAAAACATTCCACCCAATAGTATAATCATAGTGTATCAGTAAGGAACAAAACCACGTCCCTAGTAACATGTCAGCGTATCTAAGTCAAAATCATGATTCTATACAACAACAAAAGCACCTCATATAATCATATAGGGGTGTCTATGCCAAAACAATGCTTCCATATACCAATCAAAAGTTTCACAGTGCATGAGGGAAGCAAAATATAAGTTGTCCAAAAATATAGTTCAACTAAAAACAACAACAGTCCAAACTATAGTTCAACAACAACTAAAACTGTCCAAAATATAGTGTACTATAAACCAACCAAAAGAAAATAGGACTGTCTATTCGTCATCTCCATCCTTGTCGTCTTCATCCTCATCACTTTCTTCATCGCTTTCTGCATCATCAGCATCATCTCCGTCGTCATCATCAGCCTCATCTCCAGCAGCTTCACCTTCCTCATCAGCAATAGCTTCACCTTCCTCATCAGTCTCATCGTCATCCTCATCCCCTCTTGTCCTACGAATGCGAGGGTCCACACGAATGCAGTCAGAGTTTAGCAAATACCCTTCATTGTCAAACTGTTTCCTCATTTTCAACTTAGATGGTGGAGTAGGGAGCTTGGCTTTCTCTAATAACTTGTAAAGGATTGCTCTTTGATCGTCTAATTCCTCCTGTACATACAGATGGTGGCATCTCAAGTAAGCCTTCATATATTGCATCTCCTCCATCATAGCATCAGGATCACCCCCTCCATCTTCTAGCTGAACCTCAATGTCCATAGGTTTGTCATCTCGTGCCCTAGAGGTCTCCACCATGGGAGGATCCTTAGCAACCTTTATACAGACCTACACCACTGTCTTTGTGATGTGACCCTTCAACTTCTTTATCACATCATCTTCCTCTTCTGGCACCCCAGATGCACGACATAGATCTGTGATAAGGACAGGAAACCATAGTTGTTTAGGGTTCTTATCCCGTATCTTCTCCTTGAGCCTATACGCGATGACATTCGCCACATTAAACCGTATGCCTTTGAGTATACAATATAGGATGGCAACTTTGTGGATAGGTACGTTGTTGAGATGCTTTGTTGGAAGTATGGTGGCGTTGATGAACAGGAGCCAAACCTTGGCTGGTCTAGTTAAGCAAGTTGCTTTCATGCACTTGGATGTTACGTTGGTCCATACCAGTCCTGACGGGATGCAAACTACTTCGGCCATTTGTTGGGGGGTGACCGTGGATAAGACCATAGTGCACTCTTCTAAAACGTCGTCGCCCAATTCAAATAACTCAGAAATTCGCTCTGCCGAGAATACTACCTCCTTCCCTCTCATAATGGTTGTCTCTCCCTCCACACTTATCGTGTTTGCGTAGAACTCGTAGACGAGGGAGGGAGCAGCTTCAGTTCTAGGATGACAAAAATATTCCCAGTTTAGGGCACAAATTTGGTTGGCGTATGCTAGGTTCCAAGCCCTCTGGTCCATTTTAAAGTCTCTCTCCATGATGAATGGAGTGATTCTCAACTCCCTAAACCTTAACTCCGCCGCTTCATTTTGGAATTTTCTACCGTCCCTGCCAATTGATTTCACCTTTTCCTGTTTCTTCCTCTTCATTCCTTTACCCAGATTAGGGTGTCTATTAAACTTGGATGCAAAAGAGGAAGCAGTTGTAATGGAATTGGGAGGCGTCAAAATTACCTGAAGGAGCTTTGGAAACCTTTTCCGGCGCAACCGTCGTCGTCCGCCGCGACTCTCTCATGGCTATCGCACGACACACTCCTCTTCCTCTCGATTGCAGGCTGGCGTCCGGCGACTCGATGACGATGTCACCACAACCTCCCTCCGTCCGCCACCCTGTAGTAGCGAATCGAAGATCGCCGCTCGACGACGCGTCGTCTCCCGCTTCACGAATGCTCTGACCTAGGCGGCACTGGGTGTAAGAAATTGGGCTGGGGCTTATTTTAGCGTAAGGTTTCATTAATATTTTAGTCTTAATTAAATCTTGTATGATTGCTGTGATTTCAGTTTAAGAAGAATTAAACCCACTTAATTAACCTAACCACTGTATTCGAATTAAACTAAAGCATTTTTCTGGACCGATCGTGGCGGTTCACTCAAACCGGGCATCGGTTCACCTCCCAGCGCAATTCTGCCTAGACAATCAGCAAACAGAAAATGACAACACCCTTTTTACGATGTTGTGATAACTTGCTGAACAAGTTATATGGCGGTTCAGTTGGACCGGTTCCCGGTCCAGCTCCCAAGCATAATGACGCCTGTCCAGGCAGAGCATGGAAAATGATAACTTCGCATTTACGTTGTTGCAACACCCTGTTATTCTCAAATGGCCGAATATAATTTTTATTTAATTTTTTAATTTTTTTTTCTAAAACTTCATGCTCATCCAGCAAATCCCTCGCCTTCTAATCTTGTAGTTACAAAAACTACTAATTCATTAAAACTAAAAAAAACAAAATTGCAAATAAATATTTTATTGTAAGATGCAATGGGTTGCCTCCCACCAAGCGCCTGATTTATGAGTCCCGGCAGGACTTTGCTTGATTAGACAAGCTCAACCTGAGACACTACTCGATCAACGTCGCCTCCCAGATATAACTTCAGTCTCTCTCCATTTACTTTGAATTCGGTTCCATCAATTTCATTTAAAATAGTCACAGCTCCGTAGGGGTGCACGATTTTAACCTTAAACGGGCCCGACCAGCGTGACTTGAGCTTTCTGGGGAACAATTTCAAGCGTGAATTGAATAAAAGAACAAGCTGTCCCGGCTCAAAGTGTTTCTCCTTCATGCGTCGATCGTGCCATCTTTTCGTGCGCTCTTTGTAAATTCTCGAGTTCTCATATGCTTGCATCCGAATCTTCTCTAGTTCATTTAATTGTAAAAGTCTCTTCTTACCGGCATCACGGAAATCGTAGTTTATTTTCTTAATTGCCCAGAATGCTCGGTGTTCTATTTTTAGAGGTAGATGACAAGACTTGCCATAAACCATCCGGTACGGGGTTAGTCCTATGGGGGTCTTGAAGGCAGTGCGATACGCCCACAACGCATCACCAAGCTTTTGTGTCCAGTCTCTACGGTTGACGCTCACTGTCTTTTCTAGAATTTTCTTAATCTCCCTATTGGATACTTCTGCTAAACCATTCGTCTGGGGATGATATGCTAGTGCAACTTTATGAGTTATACCAAATTTGTTTAGTAATGCGGTGGACTGAGTATTACAGAAATGGCTTCCTCCGTCACTAAGAATTGCTCTTGGTATTCCGAATCGATTGAATATATGGTGTCTTAAGAAGTTAAGGACTACTTTGGCGTCATTCCTGGGCGTCGCGCTTCCACCCACTTAGATATGTAGTCCACGGCCAATAATATGAATACATTACCATTCGAATTCACAAACGGTCCCATGAAATCAATACCCCATATATCAAACAATTCGACTTCCAACATTATATTCATAGGCATCCCTTCGCTCTTATGTATATTCTCGCTTCGTTGGCATCTATCGCATTGCTTCACAAATATGTTAGCATCCCTAAATAAAGTAGGCCAGAAGAATCCAGCCTCTAGTACCTTCATTGCCGTCCTCGTGCCCTTGAAATGACCTCCGTAGGGGGAGCTATGGCATTTATCTAATATTGCTCTCATCTCCTCCTCAGGGATGCATCTTCGTACAATTCCATTAGCACCAACCTTGAACAACAAGGGATCATCCCACATATAAGACCCTACTTGATGTAAAAATCGCTTTTTTTGTTGGTAGGATAGTTCAGGTAGCAAAATATTGCTTGCTAAATAGTTTACAAAGTCCGCATACCAAGGTGCAGGGCTTTCAGCTATGGCCAACAACCACTCATCAGGGAATTTCTCATCGATCACACTAGGTACCAATTGGGTAGTATTCTCAATCCGGGATAGATGGTCTGCAACCGGATTTTCCGTTCATTTTCTATCTCTGATCTCCACATCAAACTCTTGCAATAAGAGTACCCACCGGATCAGTCGAGGTTTCGCATATCGTTTCTCCATATGATAACGAATTGTGGCATGATCCGTGTAAACAATGACCCTTGTACATAGGAGATATGACCTATATTTCTCAAACGCATAGACTACCGCTAGCAACTCTTTTTTTGTGGTGGTGTAATTAACTTGAGCGTCCACCAATGTTTTGTTAGCATAAGCTATGGTGCGGAAGACCTTCTCTCTAACCTGCCCTAAGACTACTCCCACCGCATAATCACTCGCATCACACATCAACACAAATGGTTTTTCCCAATTGGGAGTCACCACAATAGGAGCCGAGATTAACCTATTCTTTAATTCGTCAAAGGCAAGTACACAAGCGTCGTCGAAATAAATTTTTGCGTCTTTTTCTAAAAGACCACTTAACGGTTTCGCTATCTTCGCAAAGTCTTTAATAAATCTTCTGTAGAACTCAGCATGTCCTAGGAAACTTCGCAACATTTTAACGTTTTTAGGTGGTGGTAGCTTTTCAATTACATCAATTTTAGCCCTGTCCACTCCTAGGCCATTCCTAGACATATGGTGTCCAAGTACTATTCCTTCCCTAACCATAAAATGACATTTTTCCTAGTTAAGCACCAAGTTAGTTTCTACGCACCTAACTAGGACTTTCTCCAAGCACTCTAAACATTCTTCAAATGTTTTTCCAAAGATAGAAAAGTCATCCATAAAGATCTCAATGTCGTGTTCCATAATATCAGAAAATATTGTGATCATGCATCGTTGGAACGTGGACGGTGTTGAAACCGAAAATTGGTCTCTTGTGGAGTTCACCCTTGGGGAAGGGGTGGTTGCGTACCTACTTCGCTCCTGCAAGAAAAACAACAAGGAAAGGAGAGCAAAGGACTAGACCAAGGGCCCGTCTTGGAGGTCCCACCACAAACCGAAAGATCACTGAGCGCTTCCCCTCCTTAGCCAAATGTCGGGCTAAGGTACCTCAGAAAGCGCTAGAAGACTGGGGAGCAAGTAAGCCTGCCTTCTGAGGTACCCCTTGGGTCCTATTTATAGGATTTTGAGGATGGTCTGTAAATAACTAGCCTTTGCTGTCTTGAAATTACTAAAAGCTCCTCGGGCTGGCCTGCCAACAGCCGAACTCCGCTATTCTAAACAGCTATATGCAGCCCACCTGGGTCTGCCAACAGCGAGACCCCGATGTATTGACCGGCTAAGGGCAGGCCAATGGGGTAAGACAGTAAGAGGTCCTCCCCGTTAGGAATCGAGCGAGCAACCCTTCAATGCTCCCGCTCGGCGGGAGGCGCGGGCCGGGGCCTGCTTGCCGGGAAGGCGCGGGCCGGCCCGCCTAGGAGAGGCGGGCGGGGCTGGCCCGCCAAGATAGGCACGGGCAGGGCTGGCTCGCTGGGAGGG
Organism: Platanthera zijinensis; assembly: GCA_039513925.1. Taxonomy (NCBI): domain Eukaryota; kingdom Viridiplantae; phylum Streptophyta; class Magnoliopsida; order Asparagales; family Orchidaceae; genus Platanthera; species Platanthera zijinensis. Next base: position 176,493,075 of record CM077089.1, on the reverse strand, counting down.
CGCGGGCCGGAGGATGGCCCGCCTAGGGGTCGCGAGCTTGGCCCGCCTAGGAGGGTGCGGGCTAGGCTGGCTCGCTAGGGAAGCCCCTCGATGCGCGGGTCGGGGGCGGCCCGCCTGGCTACCTGAGCCCCTTCAGCGAACACGGGGTTGTACAGACGGGACATTACACAGACCGAAGGGCATCCTCCTAAACGCAAAGGTTCCATAAGGACTGGTAAAGGTCGTCTTTTCCTAATCTTCTGGGTCTACAGTGATCTGATTGTAGCCTGAGTATCCATCTAAAAAATAGAAAAAATCATTCCCCGCTAATTTATCTAAGACTTGATCAATGAAGGGTAAGGGAAAATGGTTTTTTCTCATGGCCTTATTAAGCTTCCGATAATCCATACAGATTCGCCACCCGGTGATCGTTCTAGTGGAAATCATCTCATTATTTTCATTTCTTACTACCGTCAGTCCTCCCTTCTTGGGGACACACTGCACCGGTGATACCCAAGGGCTATCCGAAATGGGGTATATTATACCGGCATCTAACCATTTAATAATCTCTTTCTTCACCACCTCTTTCATTGGTGGGTTCAGACGACGCTGGGGCTCTATAGATCCTGTACAAGATTCTTCCAAAAGAATCTTGTGCATGCACAATGATGGACTTATGCCTCGAATATCAGTGATAGTCCACCCTATAGCCAACTTATATTGCTTTAGTAGTTCAATCAGTTTTTGATGTTGATTAGGGTGTAATTTTGAGTTGACAATGACCAGTAGAGTGTTATTCTCTCCTAGATACTCATAAGTAAGATGTTCGGGTAGAGGGTTTAATTCCAGTGTCGGTGGATCAAGGATAGAAGGTTTGACCGCTAAAGACTTATCTGACATCTCAAGTGGTTCCGATTTCCTAAGCATAGTGGCTTGCTTTTCAAAAACTTGTAAACAGTCAAGAGTTTTATCCTCATCATCAGTTAACTCATCATGAGTCAGAAATCGGTTTAAGATTTCATTTTGATTCTCAAACTTACTCTTGGCATTAAACTCAAAAACCGATATACAATGCACTTCTTCCATATTATCTTCCTCTCTATGGGGAAATCTCATTGCCTTTAGAAGGTTAAACGTTACATGCTCATCATTCACCCTCATAGTCAATTCACCTTTTTGAACGTTAATCAAGGTTCTCCCAATCGCTAAGAATGGTCTTCCAACGATAATGGGGACCTCTCTATCCTCCTCCATATCTAGTATTAGCAAATCTGCGGGGAAAATAAATTTGTCCACCTTTATTAACACGTCCTCAACTATCCCCTTTGGAAACGCTAGGGTCCTATCGGCCAACTGTAAGGTTATGGAAGTCTTGGAGATTTCTCCCAAACCCAGCTTCCTATATATCGATAATGACATTAAGTTTATGCTTGCCCCTAGGTCACATAATGCCTTGCCCTCAAATTTGTATCCTATGGAACATGGAATAGTGAAGCTCCCCGGATCTTTCAACTTGGGTGGGAGTCTTTTTTGGAGAATGGCGCTGCACTCTTGAGTGAGTGCCACCGTCTCATTCGTTCCAAATCTTCTTTTCTTCGATAGGATATCCTTCATGAATTTCACATAGCTTGGCATCTGTTCCAACGCTTCCGCAAAAGGGATATTGATTTGTAATTTCTTAAATATCTCCATAAACTTTTGGAATTGGTGGTCTAATTTACTTTTTCTTAACCGTTGAGGGAATGGTGGTGGTGGATAGACTATCGCACTACTTTTTTTTTTGAATTTTCAACGGTCGACTCACGCTCCTTTTCTCCTAACACCTCCACTCCTTCGCTAACATTCTCTCCTTGTATCAACTCCTCACTAGGCATCTCAGGACTAACCTCCTCCAACTCATTTCTTTCGTTATTCATCACAGATTTTCCTTTCTCCGGTGTTCCCACCAACTCCTTTCCACTCCTTAAAGTGACCGCCTTGCAATGTGGATTGTCTCCCTTTGGATTTGTAATGGTGTCTGATGGGAGTGTTCCTTGGGTTCTAAGGTTCAAATCACTCGCGATTTGTCCTAACTGCGTTTCGATTATCCTCAAGGAACCCTCTAGACTAAGAATGTGAGCGTCACTCTTTTGGATTGATTCTACAATCACCTCTTCAGAGAATTTTCTAGGAGCTCCTTGTTGATTATAATTATTGTTATGAGGTGGATTCGGGTGTGGGTTTGAAATAAATCCGGGTGGGTGTGCCAAACCGGTGTTGTTCTTCCACGAGAAGTTTGGGTGGTTGCGCACTTCAGGATTATAATGATTAGGAAATGCGTTGTTGTTGTTATAATTATGATGATGATGATTGTTATGCCTCGGTTGTACCCCTATATAGTTAATCTCCTCGTTATGACCAACAAGTTGTTCTACTGTAAGAGATGGGTACATGGGAATCGAAGAGGCGACCATGCTATTAACTTGAGGGTGTGTTTGAGCTTGATTTAGGGTCAATGCATCTAATCTCTTATTCATAGCGTTGAATTGCGCCGAAATTTGTGCGGCGAACGAGGTTAACTGATCTACTTGGTAAAGACCACCTACATAAGAAGAAGGAGCTTGTCGATCGAATGTCTGATAATTATTTGAAGATAAATCTTCAAGGATAGCGTATGCGTCCTCAGGGTACTTGTTCATGAGAGATCCCCCTGCCGCTCCATCTACTTGGATCGTCGTAGATGTCTGGAGGCTATTATAAAACGTCCACACCTGTTGGTGCATCTGAAAACCATGGTGAGGACATTTCCGTAAGAGTTCTTTAAATCGCTCCCATGCGTCATACAACATTTCCCCATTCCCTTGCATAAACGTACTAATGTCCCTCATTAGTTTCGTTATTTTTGCGGGTGAGAAGTACTTGGCTAAGAATAAGTCAACCACTTGCATCCAAGTGGTGAGACCGTGTTGGGAATCAAGCCACTCCTTCGCTCTACCCGATAGAGAGAATGGAAATAAGCGGAGTTTAATCGCTTCATCCGACGCGCCGTTAATCTTGAATGTGTCGCACACATCCATGAACATTCGTAAATGGGAGTTTGGGTCCTCATGATTCAGTCCACTGAATTGTTTCTGCTGCACGAGGTTCATAGCCATGGAGTCAATCTTGAAGTTATTGGCTTCAATGGCAGACTTGATAATGCTATATTGCAGTCTCCCCTATAAGGCATATTGTACTCGCGACACGTTCGCCTAATTTCAGAACGTTGTCCATTCTGTTCTACCTGACCCTCTTGACCTAAGCCTTCCTGGTCAACTTCATTAGGAGCGTTATGATTATCAGGATTCATTGTTACCACGTTATTATTTCCTAATCGTAACGTTCTCCTATTCTGTCTACACGTCCGTTCAATTTCTAGGTTTAAAGGTAGTAATTTAGGTGATCGATATTTGGACATAAAATAAGCACACCAACAATTGATAATTGATAATAAATTACCAAACAAAACAACCACAAAACAAAGCAACAATAATAATAATAATTAATAATGACAAAAACAAAAACTTGATCTCTAATTACTAGGGATTCATTAATATTACAAGGAAAGAACACTAAACTTTTCGCACCTCCCCGGCAACGGCGCCAAAACTTAATATGCCCAAAATAGCCTACGTATTTGATGACTAGTTTTAGTCATCCTTTTTGGGGGTAATTAAGTAGTTAAATCCCTAAGTTTTATTATAAGTTTGTTATAATATTGTTGTGTTATTATTGTTCTATTATATGTATTGTTGTTATTTTATATTTTATGTTATTATGTTTAATTTAGTTTAATGATATGATTATCTTGTTAAGTTCTTATATTTTATGATAAACTTAGTTCAATAATATGAATTATTATGATTAGTTTAATATCATGTTATTTTATGAGCTAATGTTGTATTTATATTTTGTAGGTACTCAAGACCAAGTGAAGCCCGGCCCCCTCAAATGCCCATGCAGCCCGAGCTTTCAACTTGTAGCAGCCCAAGCATTCCTTCAAACCGAGCCTACAAACAGCCTTTGGAGCAGCCCTCTTCAAGTTCAAACATGGTGCAGCCGGCAATTCATTTGGAGCAGCCCGGCCAAATAACCATCTAACCCCTACCCTAGCCCTATTAAAGCCCACCAAAAGAGCAGCCCATTGAAGCCCCCTTTCCATGCAACCCGACCACATGCATGCAATTATTCATGCATGTGGCCGGCCACTCTCTCCCCTTTATTATTCCCTAGCCACCTTTCCTCTCATGCATGCATTTTTTCCACCCTTCTCTCCTCCATTTAATGCAATGCATGCATCCTCCCCTTGCATGGCCGGCCCCTACCATCTCTCTCCTCCCCTTTATTTCCCATTCACTCCCCCTTCCCATTACATATTTTGTCATTAAACACATGCATGCATTTCTCTCCCCTCCATTTAATACCATGCATGAACATTTCTCCCCCCTATGGCCGGCCACCCCTTGGGCTTCCCCTATTCTAGATGCTTCCCTCCACTCCTATAAAAGGAACCCATCTCATGCTTTGAAGAGGTTGGATTGGAGCAAGAGAGCAAGTGAGCAAGAGAGTTCTAGTACAAGTTTTTCTTCATTGTTGTTTTCTTTTTATGGTTGTAATTTTCTTCTTAGTATAATATTGTCATCCTTTTAATATTATTGTGTACCTCTTTTTTATTAATCAATGGAATTCTTCTCTCTTTATTTTGTTGTTTCCTTTTCCAGTATGCGTAGCTAATCTCCTATAGCATTCGATCGTGAGGATCCATGAAGTGAGATGAGAGTTTATTTTCTTTTTTAGTTTTATTTTTTTTGTATTTCATGCTCGATCCTTCTTTGATTTATTTTGCGTCGACTACGTATTTCTGGTATACGGTAGTAAGCCTTGTTCTCATTTCATAGTAGTCGAGAGACTCATGATTTGAAAGATCGCTCAAAGAAGGAAGGAGTTGAACGCAATCCTAGAGATAGAACGACGTAAATCCTCCAGATTGGAGTCAAATCCAATAGTGTGGATCACCCCGATAATGCAACTTTAGGCTTCTTTGGTTTGTAAAGAGATTTCGATCGAAGAGTCTATAAGTTAGGAGACCTAATGCTCTAGCGAGATTTTGTCTTATTTTCGGATCCGTCACGGTCGAGTATGGTTTGCAAAAATTAAAACTATCTTTATTTTTATCTCTCTCATCTAATTTCATGGTGAATCATTGATCGAATGCTAGCTTTTTATTATAAGTTTTTCGTCTCGCAAATTATCTTTCATTTTACTTTACTTTAAAAATTCTAAAAATCCAACTATTTTCCGGTAGGATAATATTTCAAGCGTGAGTAGCAGTACTTGACAGCCCCGTGTTTAAATACGACCTTGGTACTACAATTCGACAGGTACGCTTGCCTGTTCGGGTTTTGGCCCACCAAGTTTTTGGCGCCGTTGCTGGGGACTTTTTCGTCAATATTTTGAAAACGCTTGCGCTATTACTTCTACAAAAATCAAAAAAAAAAATTTATTTATATATTTAAATATTTATAATCAACCCACTTCACTTTATTTCTACTCCACCTAAATTCTCTCGAAAAGGGTAAGGGGCTTTAAGCGCCACCATTTTACCTAGTACCGGGCGAACCCTTCACCGGGTAGTCCTCGGGAAGTTCGAGAGCCAAGCCGTAAAAAAAAAAAATCTATTTTCAAAAAAAAAAAAAAAATCCTTTCTTCTCTTTGTCTTTCTTTTTCAAGTTTTCATTTTCGTTTTTTCTTCGTCTTCTTTGCTAGTGCATAACCCGAGCGAATCCGTCGCTACTTGTTGATTTGGACCCGGAAATCGAACGCTCCTTTCGGAGACAACTACGATTCGGGGCTTCCACTTCTCAAACAGCGGTTGAGGATTCCTTTGGGGATTGCAATTTTAATTCTGAAATGGGAGACCCTAACCCAGAAATGGCTCAGCAAAGGACCATGTCCGATTATGCTCAACCCAATCTGGAGGGGACTGAGACAAGTATTGTTCGACCTGCAATTGCGAACAATAACTTCGAGCTCAAGCCTAGCTTCAAACAAATGGTGCAACAATATGTACAGTTCGACGGATTACAAGATGAAGATCCGAACTTGCATATTGCCAATTTTCTTGAAATCTGTGACACCTTTAAAATCAATGGTGTCTCAGACGATGCGATAAGGCTAAGACTCTTCCCATTCTCCTTAAGAACTAAAGCCAAACAGTGGTTGAGTTCTCTTCCAAGAGGATCAATCACTACTTGGAACATTTTAACTGAAAAATTTCTTTCTCGTTATTTCCCCCCCCCCCCCGCTAAAACTGCTAAGCTTCGAAATGATATAACTTCATATTCTCAAATTGATTCTGAGACCCTCTATGACACTTGGGAGAGGTTCAAGGAACTTTTGAGAAGATGCCCACATCATGCTCTGCCTGTATGGTTACAGGTTCAGACATTTTATAATGGGCTAAACCAAGAGACTAAGCAAATGATAGATGCCGCTTCCGCTGGTTCTTTAGACCGCAAAACTCCGGAAGCCGCTCTTGAGCTTATCGATGACATGGCGATGAACACTTATCAGTGGAATTCGTCCAGGTCTCGCCCATCTAAACCTGCAGGTATATTTGAAGTGGATTCGGTGACGCAACTGGCGATGCAAGTGGAAATGCTCAACAAGAAGATCTCGGAGATGACTGCTCCCTCCGCCGCTAAGGTATATGAAAATGCTGCTGCTGCCGAGCAGGTGGATTATCTGGGGAACATACCCAGGCCTGCTCAAAATATTTCTGCAAATAATTTTTCTGCTTTTTCGAATTTTTCTTCTCCTCTTGGTTTTTCTGCTTCTTCGAACACTTATCATCCCGGATGGCGTAACCATCCTAATTTTTCTTGGAGTAATAATGCTAACGTAGTACGCCCACCGCACGATTTTACACCACCACCACCACCACAACAAAATTTTCAAAAACCTTCCCCTTTGGAAGAGATCCTCGCTAAATATATAAGCTCGAACGATGCCACTATTAGAAATTTAACAGGATCAATGAAAAACTTAGAAAATCAAGTTGGCCAACTCGCCAAGGCCTTTTCCGAGAGACCACCTGGAACTCTTCCCTCGAACACTGAGCCTAACCCAAGGGAGCACGCAAATGCGATTTCCCTTCAGAGCGGTAAGGTTGTTAACGAGCCCACCACAAGGGAAGAGCCAAAGGTGATTGTCCCTCCTGTTATTATCCCCACGGAAAATGAAAAATCAAATCTTGAAAATGAAAAATCTATTTTTGAAAAAGAAAAGGATAGCTCCATTATCTCTAATTCTGCAAAAGAAAAAAATGGTTTTCAAAATGATGCTCCGATTGTTCTAAAAGAATTTCCGTCACCTCCTTATCCGGCTAGACTTAGGAAAGACAAACTAGATGATCAGTACCAACGCTTTCTTGAAATGTTCAAACAAATTCACATTAATTTGCCATTTCATGAAGCGATTAGTCAAATGCCGAAGTACGCAAAATATCTTAAGGACTTATTAACGAACAAGACGAAATTGGAGAACTTATCACATGTAACATTGAATGAAGAATGCTCGGCAGTCGTTAAAAATTCTAATCTGCCTAAAAAAATAAACGATCCGGGTAGTTTTTCCATTCCTTGTGTCTTTGGTGATTTATTTGTTAAACATGCGTTAGCAGATCTTGGAGCGAGCATCAATTTGATGCCTTTTTATTTATTTAAAAAGCTTGATTTGGGCACTCTCAGCCCTACGCGCATGAGTATTCAGTTAGCCGATCGTTCGAATAAGTATCCGTTAGGTGTTGTTGAGGATGTGCTAGTGAAGGTCGACAAATTCATTTTCCCGGTGGATTTTGTCATTCTCGATATTGAAGAGGACATCGAGGTCCCTCTTATCCTTGGTCGTCCCTTCCTAGCCACCGCTCGCGCAATCATAAATGTGAGTGACGGAAAACTTTTTCTGCATGTAGGAGATGAGGAAGTAGCATTTGATATTACTAAATCGATGAAAAACTCTTTACAAAATGATGACTCTTGTTTTTTCATTGATGATTTAAAAGAAGACTCCTATTTTTCTCCAAACGATTTTTCTTCTCCTTTTTTTGGACCCTCATCAACTATTTTTGAAAATACGGCTATGTCCGTACAAACTATTTTTGAAAATGAAACTGATTTTAAACAAAAGAATCTTGAAAATTTTACTTTTGAAAAAGACAAAAATTTGAACAACTATTTTGATAAACCATCCGATCTTGAAACGAAAATATATCACGATAAGAACTTCCGCCACCATAAAAATTTTAAACCGGGCGATCAAGTTCTTCTCTTAAATTCACGATTAAGCATTTTCTTTGAAAAATCTAAATCTCGTTGGTCTGGACCGTTTACGGTCAAGGATGTTTTTTCTGATAAAACTGTGTTGCTTGTGCACCCGGAAAGGGGTGACTTTAAAGTTAATGGCCATAGACTTAAACTCTATTTCTCTAATGATTCTGTGACTCCTGCAAAGGAGAATCTTCTTTTTGATTCTTAGTTTATTATTTTTCTGATGGACATTTTTATTTTTTTTTGGACTACTATATTTTTATGAAACTCTTTTATTTGAACTATTGTAATAAAAAACATTATCGGGCATCTGCCCATGGACTCTATCTTTTTGCTTTTATTTTTTCTACCGGAGGCCAATCAAGTCCATGATCGTGGTCGCCGCTCCGCCGTTGCTGATATCAGATGGATCAGGTCATACCTGCTGACGATCAAGTACTCTAAAAAGCAGGCATGGGGGAGTGACATCCGTCATCATCTCACGAACCCGGGGAAGTCCTGTTCTTTTTAGTTCTTTATTTTTCCTGCATTTTTCTTTTTCTCTTCTTCTCAGTCCCCTTCTCTTTTTCTTTATGTTTTCTTCATTGAGGGCAATGAAGAATTTAAGCATGGGGGGGGTATAGTTTCTTTTGATCTTTCTTTCTGTTTTTCTTCTTCCAAAAAGAAAAGAAAAAATTTATGTTTTAAATTAGTATAGTATTTTATGTCATCAAAATCTAAAATCCAAAAAAATTATAAAATATAAACCCAAAAAAATTAGAAAAACAAAAAAATCAAAAAAATTGTGCTAAAATCTATTTGAAAAACAAAACCTAAAATTATTTTCTATCTTTATTTTCATGTTGCTTCTAGTGAAGTGTAGGCCCATGCGGTTTCTTAGTTCTATATAGATTACTTTGAAAATGTTTTTCTAAACCTATCATTTTAACATAGTCTAGTTCTACTAGTTTCTTTTTCTTAAATATAGGCATCCAGTTTTTAAGTTATAAGCTAGCAATGCGTAGTTATGTCTTTTTATTCGGTTAGTTGCTTACGAATGGTTGCTAGGTATCATTAGTCCTTTTTCATTTGCGAGGTAGTCTTTCTTGGTGTCTAGAACTTGTACCAGGCTACTCTCGAAGCATTTGCACCGTTTTTTACGTTCTTTAGAAATGATTTAGGCCACCATTTGAATAGTTTGAGCTTTTCTTGCCCACCGAAAACAAAACCCTTGCAAAACAATTTTGGGCCTTTTTCCTTATTTTCTTTGTCTTTAGCTCCACCTTTCATTTCATATTGTTCACCAAAGCCAAATATCTTTCCTATTTTTGCACTATAACTTTGAGCTTAAAAATTATTTTGTGGGAGGGGTATTATTTTTGAAATGAATAGGAAATTTTCAAGCTCATTTTTGGAGCTTCCTTATCAATTGTTATTCAAAAAAGAAAAAATTGAGAAAGAAAAATGAAAAATGAAAATAAAAAGAGAATGCAAAAAGTTTATGTTTGGCCAAGTTTATAAAAGAAAAATACATGGCCTTATGTTTGTTTTAGTTTGAATTGAAGTACTTATCATGTCTTATCTTTGTATTTTAAGCTCACCCTTGGTTTAGTGTTTAAGCCGTCATGTTTATCTTTGTTTTCATTTCCTAATCATTCACCTAAACCAAGTCTTAACGCCTAGTAGAAGTCCTAATGATCTTAGAATGTAAATTCGCGTAGTGGAGAAAGTGTGAACGTACAAGCCTATGACCACCATCATTGATGGATTTCTTTGGAGGTTATCTTGGAGTGTTTTAGGGTTAATATTTATCTAGCAACCTAGTAGTTTGTTAATGTGCCGTTTACTTAGAACCTCTACTTTTGTTTTCCTTATTTTCATTTATTTTGGATGCCTTGTTTTTAAGATTTAGAAATTAGTAGACTTTTATTATGTTTTAATGAGATTTTTAGGATTCCACTTTCAAATTTTCTATTGTGCACTTCTCACCCCACTAGTTGATAATATGAATATTAGGATAGTTTAATTTTTCATGTTTTGTTTTTCTTACTATGGAACTTAAAAAATATATATATCTTTTGTTTTCTTTTTTGCTTCTCCCTAGTTTTTATTTCTATTTGCTTGAGGGCAAGCAAATGTCTAAGCATGGGGGAGTTTGATGAGTAGTTTTAGTCATCCTTTTTGGGGGTAATTAAGTAGTTAAATCCCTAAGTTTTATTATAAGTTTGTTATAATATTGTTGTGTTATTATTGTTCTATTATATGTATTGTTGTTATTTTATATTTTATGTTATTATGTTTAATTTAGTTTAATGATATGATTATCTTGTTAAGTTCTTATATTTTATGATAAACTTAGTTCAATAATATGAATTATTATGATTAGTTTAATATCATGTTATTTTATGAGCTAATGTTATATTTATATTTTGTAGGTACTCAAGACCAAGTGAAGCCCGGCCCCCTCAAATGCCCATGCAGCCCGAGCTTTCAACTTGTAGCAGCCCAAGCATTCCTTCAAACCGAGCCTACAAGCAGCCTTTGGAGCAGCCCTCTTCAAGTTCAAACATGGTGCAGCCGGCCCTTCATTTGGAGCAGCCCAAATAACCATCTAACCCCTACCCGAGCCCTATTAAAACCCACCAAAAGAGCAGCCCATTGAAGCCCCCTTTCCATGCAACCCGACCACATGCATGCAATTATTCATGCATGTAGCCGGCCACTCGCTCCCCTTTATTATTCCCTAGCCACCTTTCCTCTCATGCATGCATTTTTTCCACCCTTCTCTCCTCCATTTAATGCAATGCATGCATCCTCCCCTTGCATGGCCGGCCCCTACCATCTCTCTCCTCCCCTTTATTTCCCATTCACTCCCCCCTTCCCATTACATATTTTGTCATTAAACACATGCATGCATTTCTCTCCCCTCCATTTAATACCATGCATGAACATTTCTCCCCCCTATGGCCGGCCACCCCTTGGGCTTCCCCTATTCTAGATGCTTCCCTCCACTCCTATAAAAGGAACTCATATCCCATGCTTTGAAGAGGTTGGATTGGAGCAAGAGAGCAAATGAGCAAGAGAGTTCTAGTACAAGTTTTTCTTCATTGTTGTTTTCTTTTTATGGTTGTAATTTTCTTCTTAGTATAATATTGTCATCCTTTTAATATTATTGTGTACCTCTTTTTTATTAATCAATGGAATTCTTCTCTCTTTATTTTGTTGTTTCCTTTTCCAGTATGCGTAGCTAATCTCCTATAGCATTCGATCGTGAGGATCCATGAAGTGAGATGAGAGTTTATTTTCTTTCTTAGTTTTATTTTTTTTGTATTTCATGCTCGATCCTTCTTTGATTTATTTTGCGTCGACTCCGTATTTCTGGTATACGGTAGTAGGCCTTGTTCTCATTTCATAGTAGTCGAGAGACTCATGATTTGAAAGATCGCTCAAAGAAGGAAGGAGTTGAACGCAATCCTAGAGATAGGACGACGTAAATCCTCCGGATTGGAGTCAAATCCAATAGTGCGGATCACCCCGATAATGCAACTTTAGGCTTCTTTGGTTTGTAAAGAGATTTCGATCGAAGAGTCTATAAGTTAGGAGACCTAATGCTCTAGTGAGATTTTGTCTTATTTTCGGATCCGTCACGGTCGAGTATGGTTTGCAAAAATTAAAACTATCTTTATTTTTATCTCTCTCATCTAATTTCATGGTGAATCATTGATCGAATGCTAGCTTTTTATTATAAGTTTTTCGTCTCGCAAATTGTCTTTCATTTTACTTTACTTTAAAAATTCTAAAAATCCAACTATTTTCCGGTAGGATAATATTTCAAGCGTGAGTAGCAATACTTGACAGCCCCGTGTTTAAATACGACCTTGGTACTACAATTCGACAGGTACGCTTGCATGTTCGGGTTTTGGCCCACCAGTATTTAAACACAAGTGCATGTGTCGTGTCAAGTAATAAAAGTGAGTATGAATCGTCTCCACGGGGAGGTGATGAATTCAGTGCTTGCAAATACCAGTTAGGCCATTTCCTTAAATCCAAGTAAGACAAAATTGGTGATTTTCTTGAACTACTAAAATTAAAGATAAAGACTTCTAATTGAAATTACTACAAATCTTAGGAGAAATACTTTTCTTATCGAGTTGGAGATATAATCTTGCATGATAATTTCCAAGGTTGGTGAGATGGATAAGTGAATGTGTTATTGAGAAAATGCATGATGAAAGTACCTTGCAATGACTTTAAAATAGAGAATCGTATCTATCGATATCGGCAATCCCTAGTTCTATACTTCCCCTCGGGTGAAATAAGAACCGCTTAAAGAGCAAAAGCTCAAGTTGCTAACACCAAGAGGAAATCTCTTTCTCTCTTCAAATGTTATATCAAAATTATGATATACTACCACAACTCCTCTCTCGATTTATGAAGTGTAGCATAAAGATGAAATCTTGGCCAAAAATTTCAGAATAAATATCATAAAATTGATAAAGAATATTCACAATACATTTTCAACAATATAAACTAGAAAATATCCATCAAACACAACCAAGTACTATCATGATACAAGATTAAGGAAGATTTAGTTCATGCTGGGGGAGGAATCACTCAAAATGTTGAAATAGATCTTACAAAACATGGTAGTTCACGCTTAATCGCTGCTGGAATCTCTTCCTAAAGCCGCTTCTTCGATCCGCACGAAGATCTCCTTCTTCCTCTATCCGGCGCTCTCCAATGGAGGTTTTCTTCAAACCCTAAATGGTGCTCTCCTCCTTAGATCCGAAAATAATGATGAATAATAATCATTTAGTCAGTTTTTGGTATTAAAAACTTCCATCCTCCTGAAGAGATGCATCCTTCCATAATTAAAAATGGCGGCAAATCAAATTTAAAATTTAAAATTTCGGACAGACGAATGTTGCAGTTTCAGAATTGGATGTTGCAGTAATTTATCCAGGCCGAAAATAAGAATTCTGCATTGCTCTTCCAAGTTGATTTCCTCATCAAATCTTGTATAAAAATCATGGAATAAGGTCAACTTAGTACCATAATCATTAAAGCCATAATTAATCATATTTATTACCATTTATGCTCCTTTTTAGTAATTATGAAGTAGAAATATTAGGCAAAGATAACTTCATTTGAGAAGTTATCACCCGCTTTCCTATAGTTTCACACATGAACTACCCTAGGATGACGTCAATTCGCCAAATACCATATCCGCCCTAGAGATTACAAACTTATGTGTCTCAGGGTCCATGTAATTCCAGCCCTTCTTCCTCTCATCATAGCCAATGGAGACAAGCTTCCTCACATTCGCATTCAGCTTTGTCCTGAGAGCATCTAGAACGTCCACGTAGTAGGTAGACCTGAACACCTTAAGATGTTTCATGTTGGGTTTCTCCTTAAACATCAGCTCAGGTGGAGATTTCATATTGTTGGGATTTAGAGGCATCATGTTGATGATATAAGCTCCGCAGACCATTCCCTCCGCCCAATAGACCCTGAGAATTTCTTTGGAGTGAAACCAGTATTTGCAGGTTTCCGTCAAATAACAGGTCTTCTGTTCTGCAACTTCGTTCTGTTGTGGAGTATACACACAAGTAAGCTCCCTCCAGATTGTGTGCTTCTTGCAAAAGTTGGAGAACTCATTTAAAGTAAACTCTCCTCTATTATTTATTCTCAACTTTTTTATCTGCAGGTCGAGATGGTCCCCCTCGAGATCATTGAACTCCACAAAATTTTGGAATGCCTCTGACTACTCCTTCATAAAGTATACCTGGTAAAGTCATCAACCAGAATAAGCATATACTTGCTACCTTCGAGAATGGGGGTGATGGTCGGTCCCGTCAGTTCATTGTGGATGCATTCTAACGAGGACTTGCATTTGATCTGTGACTTGCCAAATGGAAGGCAATGAGTCTTTCTATATTGACACCCCGCACAAACATGATCGTCACCTAAGGATGAAAGACTAGACAGGCCATGCACCAGGCCTCTCGCCATCATAGCCTTCAGCTTATCCATTCCAACATGTCTCATCCTCTCATGCTAGATAACAATGTTGTCATTAACCCTCGTCTTCTCAACATATGAACTTGTCGACAACATGAACAATTCACTAACTCTCCTCCTAATATAAGTTATTTCAGCCTTCACGGTTGGCACATTCCGGAGAAACTTTAGTTCTGTTCGGCCGAACAGAATATGATACCCAACATCCACCACATTGGTCAAGGAGAAGAGGTTTTTCTTCATTCCTGACACATGATACACACTCCTTAATGTGGTGGACCCTTATCACTGCCTAAAGAGGTCGTACTCGCCTTCTTTATTGTATGCACATTATCGTCGACAATAATCATATCATCATTACCTTTGTATGCTTGTAGAGAAGAAAACTTTGACTCGTCCCCGGTGAGATGATGTCCACACCATGATTCAACGATCCAACCCTCCTGATAGTTGATGGAGGCCAATGCACGAATAGATGTTGTCATCATGAAAGCATTCCCCCATCCACCTTCTTCTTCTTCTCTGGATTCAGCTTCTCCTTTTCCTGCAACGTGCCCCGCCTGAAGATTTAGTCTGTAGTCCTTCCTGACGTGACCAAGCTTATTGCACCTGTAATACCTTGGTCCTCCCTTATTTCCTCAATCTTGCTTAAGAGCCTTGCTCCTCTCCTACTGAGATGAAGTAGAGGGACCATCTACAACATGTGTATTCTTCTTTTTGTCTCATCTCTTCTTCTTCCTTTAGTAAAGAACCTCACTATCTCCTCCAAAGATAGAAACTCTAGTCATTTGTCACGCCAAGCTCTCCTGCGAAGCTAATAGGTTTTCCAACTTGAGCAACGATGAATGATTGGCCCAGCCTTGCACAGAAGTAATGAAGGCAACATATTCCTTCTGTAAGCCACGTATAATGTACCTCTTCAGCTTTGCCTCTGAGATAGGTTCTTCTGGGTTCAATGTTAAAATTTCAGCGCATTGGTTCTTCATCTTCAAAAAGAAGAATGATATGGACAGCTCCCCCTGAGTTGCTCTCGCCAACTCATTCTCTAAGAATTTTAGCTGAGTTACATTCTTCTTATTGAACAGGTCATCCAAGGCCGTCCAAATCTTAGTAGTAGACCAACATCCAATGATATAGTCGAAAAGCATCAGTGAGATTGCCCGCTTCAAAGTGAACTCTACTTTGCATTCGTTCTCCTTCAAACCCTCATAACCTCAGCATTCTTACCTGCTGTCTCCACCGACGATCTCCCAAAGTTCCTCGCCCAAAAGATAGCTCTCCATGCACAACCTTCACTTTTAAAGTTGGTATGCGTTAGGAGCTCAATTCCCAAACCTCTTGCATAACTGGCTTCCATTAATATAACTCTAGTCTACTTGCGCTTTCCAAAGTACTAACATACCTCTGAGGTTGATCACTAATAACTCCTCTATCCCTCTAATACCATGTAAAAAATTCTGAGAAGCTGATAAAGTTCACAAGAACACTCAACCACACCAAGCTTAGTAATTAGAAGCTGTTGAAATCGGAAACCGGCTTTAATGGTGTTTGGACACTAAAAAGGGGTGACCGCACACTTACTTCTCCTAGGAAGCCGACTCGACCGAACACTTAGGATTTGTGATTGATCCAATACTGCAGCACGGAGGTCCCACCACACACCCGAAAATCTTATATCGCTTCCACTCCTTAGCCTGTGCTGAGCTAATTAGGGTACCTCAGAAAGCGCTATAATACCAGAAAATGAGAAAACATCCCTTCAGAGGTACATCTGTGGGTCTATTTATAGAATTCCAAACCCGATTTGCAAACAGCGCAACTCCACTGTTCTAACAAGCTATACGCAGCCAAAATCGGTCTGCCAATAGCGCAACTCCGCTGTTCTAAAAGACTACTGACAGAACAATGGGGGGGGGAAATAGTAAAAGGTACTACCGGGCGGGTGGTCCATGAAAAGACCACTCTCCTGGGGCGGCGAGTGCTCGATGGAGCTGGCACTCGCTTCCCCTACCGGGTTCCAGGGCCAGTGTGGACCCGACCATCCTACTCGCCCATCGCCTACCCAGGTCTAGGGGCGAGTGCGAGCCCAGATACTCCACTCGCCCCACATTCTGTTCCCCCCAGCCCGAGCAAGTCAGGGAAACTCCATAACACTCGCCCCTCCGACTCGCCTGAGGCCTAGACAGCGCATTACTTGGTTGGGCCTGCTCCTGCCGGCCCCACTCGCAGGACACGGGGCTGTACATGCCCGATCCTCACCCATGTCCTCTTCCGCTCCTGGTAGAACTTCTTCTATCCGCACCTCCTGATGGGGTCGCTGCTGCTGCGGGGCCTGCTCCCTTGCTCCTCTCATCTCAAAGCGCGCAGACACATCTCAAAGCGCGCAGACACATCTCAAAGATGACATCCACGCGGACCGTCGTTGGATGCCCACACTTTACAATAAAGTGCCTCACTCTTGACCGCCCCCTTACCCCCAACACAAAAAAAAATATTCTCCTCGTGCAAAGTGATGACAAGGAAGGTGAAAACATACATGTACATATATATAGACTCATGAGAAACCACACCCAATAAACTTTAGAAAAATACAATAACTTCATACTGTATTAAGGTTCCTAATAAGAGAAAATAATGTACGAGAACAAAAATGCATGCATAGCTGGAACAATTTGGTGGAGATGTGCCAAATAATCTGCAAACCCAAGAGGAAATGCTCACTACAAGAAGCTATCAAACCCTTTTTTTGCATAAGTCATGAAAATATAGGGAGGGGATGGGATCGTTGATTGAAGCGACCTTGCCCGATCGACCTGGGCCTGGACCGATCCTTACCTAGTTTTTCGATCGTCAGACAGGCTCAAGCGGACTTTTCAGGCACGGGCTTTATTCGTCGGATATCACATTGTATGTCCCTAAGCAAGAGATGCCACCAATATGTAAGGGACTTTAATTTCAAAATTGTATTCGAATACAAGATCACCAAGCGTAAAAACATGATCATGTACATTCACCCACCATATTTTCACTAATTAATTATTATTATTAAACAAAAAGGAAACATTAATTATGAAACGGCCACGTTATGACAAAGTAGCTTCATCATTATTGTCAAAAGGAAACCATGCAAAGGCATCTATAATTTCTCCAACATAAAATTTCATAATCAGAGTTATACGAACAAATCAGAGAATCCAAGAAGAACAAGACAAAACATCCTAAATTTCTTTAACATTTTATTTACTTTCATGATGAAGTGTTTAATTAACAAATTTGGGTGCTTTAATAAATTTGGCTCATTCTTTCAACTGGAAAGAAGTTTTTGAGCAACATCGCGTGTTTGATATTCTTTACTTCATGAGGTAACTCTTTTCTGCAACAAACATGAAATTATTGTTCCAAATATGAAAGATGAATTTGTTGCACGTGGAATATCAAGACGTAAATATGAAGATACTTCAAATCTTCATCTAAATCGTGTGGAATTATTTTATGTGATCATAGATCTACAACTTGTCGAGTTAAATAATCGATTTGATGAAGTGAATACTGAATTGCTTTTATGTATGACAAGTTTGGATCCAAGTTGTTGCGGACTAACTCGATGCTCCGGTCGGACCGGATATTCTTGGACCGCCTTAGCTCGCGGAGCGGTCGAGCGCGCACACAGTCAATTGAAAAATGGGGGACGGACACGGGAGGTTTTAACGTGGAAAACCCTTCAACCGGGTGAAAAACCACGTGACCGGGTCGGTGCCGATCAAAATCCACTAGATTGTTGGAGGTTACAATTTGACGGGGGAAATCGGGGCGACAGACCGCTCCCGTTACAATCTTGAGGAGAGAGAGAGTATATGCGCTCGTTGGTGGGCAACAGACTGCCTCGCCAACGGGACTTGGATGGTGGAATGCGCGGGATGCTTCAGTCGCGTGCGCTCAGAGGCGACGCGTGTCCAGAGGTTGTCACTGCTTCCTTTGTGCGTCTTTCTCGGTCCTTGGAGTGTTTCCTTGGTAACTGAGCTCTGGTGGGGTGCAAATAGCCGATGATAGGTTCTGGTAGCTGTTGGCAGGAGCTGATAGCCACTGGGGGCCGCTGGAGGCCTCGGGCGGCGGCCGGTGGTTGGCGGCGAGAGGCGGCCGCT
Organism: Platanthera zijinensis; assembly: GCA_039513925.1. NCBI lineage: Eukaryota > Viridiplantae > Streptophyta > Magnoliopsida > Asparagales > Orchidaceae > Platanthera > Platanthera zijinensis. The sequence continues at coordinate 176,474,609 of CM077089.1, read as the reverse complement.
GGTGGTTGGCGACGAGGGGTGGCCGCCGGCGGAGAAGAACGGGAAAGCTCCCACCTGAGGAAGAAGAAGAAGAAGAAACGTAGGAGGAGAAAGTTAGGAAATGAGGAGCCCCTGGGGTCCTTTTATAGGCTCCAGGGGGAAGTTATGGCGGGCCCCACCACTAACCTAGTGGGTTAGTGGGTGGTTTTGTCCCGATCGGACGGCCGGTGGGGCCTCTCCCCCGATCGGACGGCGGGGAGGGCTTCCCATGATGGCGGGCCGTCATGACGGCGGCGGCAGCCGGGCGGCCGGCGAGGGAGGCCGGCGGCGGCCAAGGTCACGGCCGGCCATGGCCACGGCCGTCCATGGCCGGGGCGGCCATGGCTATGGCCGGCCATGGCCGGGGCGGACATGGCCACGGCCGGCCATGGCCGGGCGGCCATGGCCGGGGCGGCCATGGCCACGGCCGGCCATGGCCGGGCGGCCATGGCCACGGCGGCGGCCGGCCATGGTCGGGGCCATGATCGGGGCCGACCATGGCCGGCCATGGCCGAGGCCGGCCATGGCCGAGGCCGGCCATGGCCGAGGCCGGCCATGGCCGAGGCCGGCCATGGCCGAGGCCGGCCATGGCCGAGGCCGGCCATGGCCGAGGCCGGCCAAGGCCGAGGACGGCCATGGCCGGAGGGGAACCGCCGGGGGCGGTTCCCTCCCCCAATGGTGGGGAGAGAGGGGGCCCACTCCCATGATCTCCATGAGAGATCATGGGGGTTAGGGGGCCCGCCCATGATCTCCATTCATGGGGATCATGGGGGTCTCTTTTTTCTTATAAATTAAGGTGGAGCCCATCAATTACCCCCCAAATCTCTTTCAGTTGGGAGGGAAGCGAGCACGGGGAGAGATTTTTAACTCTGGTTGCGGTGGTGATTGCCGGCGTGGAATCCGGGATGGCGGCGATGGTGAGCGGCTCCAAGGTATGCCGGTTCGTGTTAGTTTGGAAAGCGGACGCCAGACGGGCTCGCGCGAGGGCCGGCAAGGCGTAGGAGTTGGGGGTGTGCCACCGTTGCGGGAGAGGGACCGAGCACGCGCAGGCCGCGCGTGCGCAGGCCGCGCGCAGGCTTTGCGTGCGGACCGCGCGCGCTGGCCTTGCGCGCAGGCCGTGCGGGCGCGGGTCGTGCGCGCCGGCCGCGTGCGTGCAGGCTGCGCGCGCGCTGGCCTTGCGCGCATGCCGCGCGGGCGCAGGCCGCGCGCGCGCCGGCCGCGCGCACGCAGGCCTTGCGCGCAGGCCGCGCGCGCGCAGGCCTTGCGCGCAGGCCGCGCGCGCGCAGGCCGCGTGCGTAGGCCTTGCGCGCGTATGCCGTGCGCGCAGGCCGCGCGCGCGCAGGCCGCGCGCAGGCTGCGCGCGTAGGCCTCGCGCGCAGGCCGCGCGCGCGTAGGTCGCGCGCGCAGGCCTTGCGCGCGTATGCCGTGCGCGCTGGCTGCGGGCGTGCAGGGCGTGCGCGCGTGCTGGCCGTTCGCGTGCCGGCCGCGCATGCAGGCCGCGCGCGCGCACAGGCCGCGTGCGCAGGCTGTGCGTGTCGGCCGCGTGCTTGCTGGCCGGACTTGGTGAGGCTGCGTGTACGCGCGCGCGCGCCGGCGGTGCTTGCGCGCAGGGTTGTGCGTGATTTTTACTATTTTGAAATGACTAATTTTTTGCGGTGTGCAGGTACCGAAGCGCTCTGCTGGACCAATGCGTCTACGCTCCTCCTTGACTGAAGACGGCGTTGCTATTTGGAGAACAAAGTTCGGGCTTCCTTCAGACTTGGAGGTGAGGATCCCGCGTCCCGAGGAGCGGGTTCAAAATCCTCCCCGTGGTTGGCTGACTGTCTGCGAGGTGTCGCTCAGATCTGGTTTCCGTCTTCCTCCCTGCGACGAGGTGGTGGAGATTCTGAAGTTTTGCGGAGTTCCTATTTCCCAGTTTGCCCCTACCGGGGTTACTCGTATCATGGGCTTGATTGCTTTTTTTCGTGAGCATGGGGCCTCTCTTTCTTTAGACCAGTTCCGTGATTGGTGCGACGTGCGCTTTGATGGTGGTGAGCGGATCGAGGTGCGCAGCAACAAGGTTTGGCTGGAGTTTGAGTCTCGCAAAGATCGTCGTCACGGTAACACTTTGTTCGGATATGTGAAGAACTCTTGGGGTCTTCCTGAGGTGTGAAATGCGCTTCCCGACCGTTGTCGCCGTGTGAAAGGGAGGGAGCGAGACTTCTCTCCTGTGTTGGGATTTTTCGAGCCTCGTGAATTGGCTAACCGTCTCTTCAACATATATGCGTTTGTCGAAGAGAAGCGATTGTTGGGATGTGGTATTTCTGTTGGCACAGGACGGGCGGTGTCGTCTTCTCAGGGAGGAGGAGGCCGCAAGAGAAAAGCGGCCATGGCCCCCGATAGTGATGTTGACGTTGTGGTGGTAGCCTCTGATGATTCAGTCCCAGAGACGCAGTTACCTGTTTCCCTGACTCCACGGGCGCTTGCTAGCGTAGCGGTTCCTCGGATGTCTTCCTCTTTGAAGGCGATGAGTGATGCGGTAAGTTGGTGCCTTATTGTTTCTCCCTCCTTCTTCTGTTTTTTGTTTGAAGGCGGCTAATTGCGTGTTTTCCTTTTGCAGATCGAGACTCAGGCGCAGATAGCGGTCACCTGGAACGATCATTACGTGAGCCTGAAGGATGGCTATCTTGCTTTGCAGGAGAAGCTTCGACTGTCGATGGGTTCACTTTCTTCTCTCAAGGAAGAACATGACCGGGACATCGCGCAGTATCATCGAGTTGGGTCAGAGCTGAAGTCTGAGCTAGAAGACGTGCGTGCTTCCTTGGATGTGGAGAAAGCCGTGGTGGAGAGGACTGCCCAGATGTCGAAACATGCGAGGGAGGAAATATCTGGCTTGGAGACTCAATTGCATGCGGCGCGAGATGAGGTTGCATGCCTTGAGACCCAGCTTTGTGCGACGAGGGCGCAGGTAGAGATGTTATCTTCGGATGACCGTACATCAGAATTGAAGGCCGCAGGCCTCGCGGAGTACCTGGAGTCCTTGGACTATATGCGGGATCGTAGCCTGATCGCGGAGGAGGTTCGTGATGACATTTGGTCCAAGGAAGTAGAGCCTCAGATGGATGACATGCGCTAGTTAGCGCTTCGTCGTGGTGTTTCGAAGGCTTTTCGCTTCATAGGGAAGCATCTTGGGTGTGATACTTCCAGTTTCAGCTTCGCGGACGTTTCAGATGATGAGCGTTTTAGCTCAGATGCTGATGATGAGTAGCTGTAGTGTTTATCTGCTTTTGTCTGCCTCGTTGTTTATTTGTAGTCATTTGTTTCTATCATAGCTTTCGAGATTGTCGCTGTTAGGGCTCCCATTCGTTGTTTGTTATGATAGCCTTACTTGTATGTCGTTGTCCTGCGTTTTGCATAGATGTATTTTGCCACGAGATGGTTGTTTGTGGGAGTTGATCTTTGTCATGGTGTATGAGATAGTGTGTGGGCCTGGCTCGCGGCCTAGTTTGTATGTGGGCTTCTTTGTGAGGGGGTCAAGTCCTCACGGTGTTGCGTGGAACAGGTCCATGGCCTTTCGCGCGAGACAGGCTCGCGGCTTCTTCGTGAGGGGGGCAGGCCCCCACGGTGTTGCGTGGAACAGGCCCACGGCTTTTCGCGCGAGACAGGCCCGCGGCTTCTTCGTGAGGGGGGCAGGCCCCCACGGTGTCGCGTGGGACAGGCCCACGGCTTTTCGCGCGAGACAGGCCCGCGGCTTCTTCGTGAGGGGGGCAGGCCCCCACGGTGTCGCGTGGGACAGGCCCACGGCTTTGAATTTCGTTAGAACATGCAGTGTTTGCAGAAAATAAAAGGTAATTCTTTGAGTAATAAGCGTGATTCAAAGTATTTGCATGAGATCAGGTTTGTGACTCATATAGATCACCTAGTCTTGAATTGAAAATGACGGCATAAAAGAGTCGTAATGTGTCACTGGTAAAAGCGGCGTAGATTTTGTGCGTTCTAGGTGCGTGGGAGAATCTTTCCTTCGGCGTTTCGTAGCTTGTATGTGCCTGGCTTCACCATAGCGGTGACAATGAATGGTCCTTCCCATGTTGGAGATAGCTTGTCGCCTTGTGTTCCCTTCCCGACAGCTTCCAAGGTGCGAAGGACTAGGTCTCTGATGTTGATTGAGCGGGCCTTTACCCGGCGGTTGTAGTAGCGGGCTGTGCGTTGTTGGTAGGCGGCGGCGCGAAGAGCGGCTTCTTCTCGTACTTCGAAGATCAGGTCAAGGTTGTCTCGGAGCGCCTCGTTGTTTATCTGAGGATCGAAATCGGATGTCCGAGGACTAGGGACGCCAATGTCGACGGGTATAATAGCCTCCGTTCCATAACAGAGATTATAAGGAGTTTCTCCGGTAGGCGTTCTCTCTGTGGTGCGATATGCCCATAGCACATTAGGAAGAGCGTCCACCCATTGCCCCCCAGCATCTTCTAGTCGTGTTTTTAGTCCCTTTAAGATAGTACGGTTGGTTACTTCAATTTGCCCATTGGATTGGGGATGTGATACTGCTGTGTGTCGCAATGCTATCTTTAAGTCTTCACATAACTTGGTAAAGGACTTTCCAGTGAATTGAGTGCCGTTGTCTGTGATAATGATTGCCGGTATGCCGAAGCGACATACGATGTTCTTTCCAGACGAACTGTTTGGCGTTCTCTTCGGTTATCTTGGCCAGTGGTTCTGCTTCGATCCACTTGGTAAAATAATCGATTGCCATAATGATGAATTTCCTTTGACCGGAAGCTAATGGCAAAGGTCCAAGGAGGTCTATTCCCCATTGTGCGAACGACCAGGCTCCTTGTATTGACGTGAGGGCTACCGGGGGCTACCGGGGAATGTTAGCGTGTACTTGACAGCTCTTGCACTTTTGAACGAATTCTGTCGCTTCCTTCTTCATGGTTGGCCAGTAAAATCCTTGCCGTAGGATTTTCCTGGCCAGGGCTTTTCCCCCGAGATGTTCGCCGCATATTCCTTGGTGAACTTCACGGAGCGTGTACTCGGCGTCTTCTCCTGATAGGCACTTCAGGTAGGGTCCTGCAAAGGACCGTTTGTATAGCTCCCCGTCTATCAGAGTGAATGCTGCCGCTCTCATTCTCAGGCGACGAGCCTCCTTTTGATCTTCCGGTGACAGTTGGCCCTTTAGATGGGCGATTAGCGGGGTTGTCCATGATTCCTCTGCTTTATTGACTTCTGCTACTTCCCACGGGCCGTGAATACTGGGGAAGACTATTTCTTCAACTTGGCGCCTTCTTGTTTGGTATTGCATTGAAGAAGTGGCCAGCTTTAACAGGGCATCCGCCTTGTTATTTTGTTCTCGAGGGATATGCATAATTTGGATTTGTGGGATTTGGATGAGAAGGGACTTGACGAGTTTCAGGTATTGGGATAGCTGTTCATTCTTGGCTTCAAATTCTCCTTCTACCTGCGAGACAACAAGTTGTGAGTCAGAGTAAATGATCAGCTGCTTGACCTGGCAGCTGATGGCGAGCCTGAGTCCCGCGATGAGGGCTTCGTATTCTGCTGCATTGTTTGTGGCAGGGAATTTTAGTCGGAGTCCATATTCTAGAGTAACGAGTTCTGGATTAATGAGGAGCAGGCCTGCCCCAGCACCTTCAGCCCCTGAGGCCCCGTCTACGTATAACGTCCATGTTCGTCCGGCTTCCGTGGGTGCAAATTCTGTTTCCATCGGTAGAGTGTTCTCTACAATGAAGTCGGCCAAAACCTGAGACTTGATGACGGGGCGCGGGAGGAAGTGGATATCGAACTCACTCAACTCGACAGCCCACTTAACCAATCGACCGGATGCTTCGGGTTTTTGAAGAATGGCCCGGAGTGGTAGCTCGGTTAGGACCTTAATAGTGTGTGCCTGGAAGTAGGGACGGAGTTTTCTTGCGGAAAAGACAAGTGCTAAGGCTGTTTTGTCTGCGGCTGGGTAGCGGGTTTCGGTATCAGAAAGGATTTTGCTCAGGTAGTAGATGGGGCGTTGAATTCCCCCTTCGTCTTTTACTAGGACTGAACTTAGGGCTGCTGGTGTGATGGCAAGATATAAAAAGAGAATTTCTCCGGGAGCTGGCTTGGATAGAAGTGGAGGAGAGGCCAGGTACTGCTTTAGGGATTCAAAGGCTGATTGACACTCATCGGTCCATTAAAACCCTGAGCTTCGTGCTCCTCGGAGAATTTTGAAGAAAGGGAGGTACTTGTCCCCTGATCGAGCTAGGAATCGGGATAGCGCTGTGATTCTTCCGTTCAGCCGTTGTACATCTTTAAGTGATCTGGGTGGAGACATTTCTTCAAGAGCCTTAATTTTCTCAGGATTGGCCTCTATTCCTCGCTGGGTTACCATGAACCCCAAAAATTTTCCGGAAGTGACACCAAAGGCGCACTTGCTTGGGTTGAGCTTCATTCCATATTGTCTGAGGATCCTGAAACATTTTTCTAGGTCTTCTAAATGGTCTTCTCGGCGAATGCTCTTAACCAGCATATCGTCTACATATACTTCCATGGATCTGCCGATGAGTTGTTTAAAGATCTTGTTCATGAGCCACTGGTAGGTGGCTCCTGCATTTTTAAGTCCAAATGGCATTACCTTGTGGCAATAAATTCCTTTGTCGGTACGGAAAGCCGTGTGTTCCTCGTCGGTCGGATCCATTCGAATCTGGTTGTATCCAGGGTAGGCGTCCATGAAGCTAAGCAGTTGATGTCCGGCGGTTGAGTCAACTAGTTGATCGATCCTGGGAAGTGGAAAGCTGTCCTTAGGGCAAGCCTGGTTGAGATTTGTATAATCCACGCACATTCTCCACTTTCCTGAGGATTTCTTTACTAGGATAACGTTAGCTACCCAAGCAGGGTAGCCAACTTCTCGAATGAATTGCGCGCGCAGGAGTTTTTCAACCTCTTCTTCTATTGCTTGGAGCCTCTCAGGGGCGAAATTCCTCTTCTTTTGAATGACGGGCTTACATGCAGGGTTGATGTTGAGGGAGTGGCGGATGACCTGAGGGTCGATCCCAGGCATATCTTCTGGGGACCAGGCAAAGATATCCTTATTCTTGCGGAGGTAGGCTGCTAATTCTTCCCTCTCGTGCTCCTGTAAGAGGGATCCAAGCTGGACGGTGCGATCCGGCTTTGTCGAAGAGAGGGGGACTTCAATTAGACCTTCGGAGGGTGCCCCCCGCTGCAGAACTGCTTCATCTCTGAGGTCGAAGTCATCGATGTTTAGCGTGGTAGGCTCGGTGGGCTGTGCTTTCTTGGAATAACAACTCCTTGCGGCTTCCTGGTTTCCGCGTACTACTCCAATTCCTCCAGGAGTAGGGAACTTCATTGCTAGATGGGGGATAGATGGGATGGCCTTGAAGGTAGTCTGAACTGGCCTTCCAAATATAGCGTTGTATGCTGAGTTTGAATCTACTACCACGAATTGAGCTTCATGCGTAATCTGTCTTGGGAATTCTCCCAACGTGACTGGTAGAGTGACTGTTCCGATGACTTGGACTTGATGGTTGTCGAAACCATATATTGGTCCCGCGGCTGGAGTTAGCTGCTGTCGAGATATATTCATACTCTGCAGAGTGGTGGAAAAAAGGACGTCGACTGAACTGCCATTATCGACGAGGATTCGCTTAACGTTATAGCAGGGATTTCCGATTCCGCCGCTAATTACGAGCGGGTCTTGATGCGGGATTCGGACGTTGATAAGGTCTTCATCCCCAAATGATATGGTGGTGTCCTGCTTTCTTCTTTTATCTTCATGGGCTTCCTTTACAGAGTGGACTGACAGTATCTGTGAGGTTAGAATAGGTGACCCGGCAATAGTCTCAATGTTTCCTACTGCTTGCCTTCCTCCTTCGGGCGCTGGCGGGGCATTCTGATGGTCCCTGGGTCGCCTAGGCGGGTCTCGCTGCTCTTGGACCCTTCCTTGCAGAAATCTACCGAGAAGTCCTAAACGGACTAAACGCTCGATTTCCTCCTTTAGGCGAGCACATTCTTCAGTGGTATGCCCGGTTGTCCGATGATATTCACAATACTTTGATTGATCGTTCTTAGGATTAGGAGGTGGTTGCCTTGGTCGCTGTAATGCTGGTTCATTCTGAATGGCATACAAAACATTGGTGCGGGAAGTGTTGAGAGGGGTATAGTCCCTAGGGGGATCTCTCTGCGCGTCGCGCCTGCGTTGTCCGGCTCGACGTTCCTCATGGAATCTTCCTTCCTGCCGTTGAGGAGCCGGCTCTTTATCTCTTTGCCTTTTCTGTACCCCATCGAACTGTCGCCTATGAGCTTCAATAGCTTCGTCTGCGGCTATCTGTGCCTCAATTCTGTGCACCAGATCCGGGTAGTTGGGTACGGTCTCTCTCATGAGTGCCGAATAAAAGCCGCTGGGGCGAAGGCCCCCCAGGAATACTCCACGTAGGAGTTCGGGGTCGATGCCCGGGATCTGGCGAGCTTCTGTAGTGAAACGTCGAAAGAATTCTTTGAGGGTTTCCCCTTCGTTCTGGCGGATTCTAGAGAGATGAGATGGATCACGGACAATCTTTCGATTAGCGATGAATTGGTCGGAGAATTGTCTGGTTAGCTCGGCAAAATTAGCAATGGTACCGGGCCTTAAAGAGTGGAACCATGTTCGAGCTTGCCCTTTGAGAGTAGTTGGGAATACTTGACATAACAATTAATCGGTGGCATGGAAGATCCTCATGATGGTGGTGAAATGATTGACATGCTCGAGTGGATCGTCAGTTCTGTCGAATGTTTCGACGCTTGGGAGTTTGAACCCGAGTGGAATTGGATGATCGAGGATCTGCTGGGTCAAGGGGGAGCCTTGATAAAGCGTTCGCTGAGGGTGGAAATCTCTTCTTGCGGCTTAGCGGCATTCTTCAGCCACAGCCTCCCTGATCTCTTGACGAGTTAGTAGAGGGTGGATGAGAGCATCGTTAACTGGATCGTGGGGGCGATCTGCCCTTGCTCTTCCTAGATGGGGATGAGCCGAACTGGCGGCATCTGAATGATCTTCGGGTCCTTCCTGCCCCACAGGGTCTTCCTGGTTCCTTGGTGGATTAAAAAGTGGAGGATGGTTAGCTGGCGGGGGTGACCTGGGCGGAGCTGGAGGCGCTCCCAAGTTCCAAAGCAGTGTGAGCATTTCTGTCTGCTGCTCCTCCATTTGGCGGACACGCCCCTCCAGAGCGGCGACAGGGGCGAGCGCTGCTTCAGCGGTCAGTGGCACATCTACCAGAGAGTGAGATCGTGCATGCTCAGTGTGTCCGCCAAGTGCGGATCCTTCTGCGGTGCGGGTACTCCTCTTTGCCATTGTGATGAACTTGCTCTGCGAAGGATATTGGGAATGTTTCCCACAGACGGCGCCAAACTGTTGCGGACTAACTCGATGCTCCGGTCGGACCGGATATTCTTGGACCGCCTTAGCTCGCGGAGCGGTCGAGCGCGCACACAGTCAATTGAAAAATGGGGGACGGACACGGGAGGTTTTAACGTGGAAAACCCTTCAACCGGGTGAAAAACCACGTGACCGGGTCGGTGCCGATCAAAATCCACTAGATTGTTGGAGGTTACAATTTGACGGGGGAAATCGGGACGACAGACCGCTCCCGTTACAATCTTGAGGAGAGAGAGAGTATATGCGCTCGTTGGTGGGCAACAGACTGCCTCGCCAACAGGACTTGGATGGTGGAATGCGCGGGATGCTTCAGTCGCGTGCGCTCAGAGGCGACGCGTGTCCAGAGGTTGTCACTGCTTCCTTTGTGCGTCTTTCTCGGTCCTTGGAGTGTTTCCTTGGTAACTGAGCTCTGGTGGGGTGCAAATAGCCGATGATAGGTTCTGGTAGCTGTTGGCAGGAGCTGATAGCCACTGGGGGCCGCTGGAGGCCTCGGGCGGCGGCCGGTGGTTGGCGGCGAGAGGCGGCCGCTGGTGGTTGGCGACGAGGGGTGGCCGCCGGCGGAGAAGAACGGGAAAGCTCCCACCTGAGGAAGAAGAAGAAGAAGAAGCGTAGGAGGAGAAAGTTAGGAAATGAGGAGCCCCTGGGGTCCTTTTATAGGCTCCAGGGGGAAGTTATGGCGGGCCCCACCACTAACCTAGTGGGTTAGTGGGTGGTTTTGTCCCGATCGGACGGCCGGTGGGGCCTCTCCCCCGATCGGACGGCGGGGAGGGCTTCCCATGATGGCGGGCCGTCATGACGGCGGCGGCAGCCGGGCGGCCGGCGAGGGAGGCCGGCGGCGGCCAAGGTCACGGCGGCCATGGCCACGGCCGTCCATGGCCGGGGCGGCCATGGCGATGGCCGGCCATGGCCGGGGCGGCCATGGCCATGGCCGGGGCGGCCCTGGCCGGGGCGGCCATGGCCACTACCGGCCATGGCCGGGGCAGCCCTGGCCGGGGCGGCCATGGCCACTGCCGGCCATGGCCGGGCGGCCATGGCCGGGGCGTCCATGGCCACGGCCGGCCATGGCCGGGCGGCCATGGCCACGGCGGCGGCCGGCCATGGTCGGGGCCATGGTCGGGGCCGACCATGGCCGGCCATGGCCGCGGCCGGCCATGGCCGCGGCCGGCCATGGCCGCGGCCGGCCATGGCCGCGGCCGGCCATGGCCGCGGCCGGCCATGGCCGCGGCCGGCCATGGCCGCGGCCGGCCATGGCCGCGGCCGGCCATGGCCGGGCCATGGTCATGGCCGCGGCCGGCCATGGCCGAGGCCGGCCATGGCCGCGGCCGGCCATGGCCGCGGCCGGCCATGGCCGCGGCCGGCCATGGCCGCGGCGGGCCATGGCCGCGGCGGGCCATGGCCGCGGCGGGCCATGGCCGCGGCCGGCCATGGCCGCGGCGGGCCATGGCCGCGGCCGACCATGATCGTGGCCGGCCGGCCATGACCGGAGGGGAACCGCCGGGGGCGGTTCCCTCCCCCAATGGTGGGGAGAGAGGGGGCCCACTCCCATGATCTCCATGAGAGATCATGGGGGTTAGGGGGGCCCGCCCATGATCTCCATTCATGGGGATCATGGGGGTCTCCTTTTTCTTATAAATTAAGGTGGAGCCCATCACAAGTAATGGATTTTCTACATTTGATAAGCACAAACTGATTCGATTTGCTGGACATTATCCCATGGACTTTTCTCCAGTTAAATTAATGGAGCTCGATAATCAGCTTGAAAATTATATTTTGGACATTCGCTCAAACTATGACTTTGAAGAGGTGATTGGTCTTGTAGGATTAGCTATGCGACTAGTTGAATTGAAGAAGGATGTTCTTTATCCATTGGTGTTTTTGCTTGTGAAGCTCGCACTTATTACCTGTTGCAACTGCAACTATAGAAAGAGCTTTTTCGGTAATGAAGATTATTAAATCATCACTATGTAATCGAATGAGAGATGAATGGATGAATGCATATTTAGTGACATATATTGAAAAAAAATGTATTTTCTACTATCAACAATGAGGTGATAATGAAATGCTTTCAAAACATGAAAGCTCGTAGAGGAATTTTATAAGCAAGGTTATTCTGCAGACTGCAAGCCGCACTTTTTTTGTGTATGATGTTTCAAACTTTTTTTGTTGCACTTCTTGTCAATTGGTGTATTTTCTTTTATTTTTGCCTTATATGTTCTTACTGTGAAGTACTGAAGTACATGTTCTTATTGATATGTGTATCATGTTTTAGATGTGTATTAGTTGTAGATATGTGTAGTAAGTTAGGTTTGATTATTCTCTGTATTGCAAAAATTTTTCTTCAAGTTTTTAGGTTCGCCCACACAGAAAAAAATTCCTGCATCCGCAGCCGTGCCAAACATAGCCTAAAAAGGTTAGGGTTATTTTTCAAATTTTCTCTATTTATTTTTAAAATCAATCTAAACTCTTTTTTGACATGGGTTGTTTGTTACATATTCCTACAAGAAATTATTCTTTCATCATCCTTATTTTAATGATAATAATGCTATATTTTAATAATTGCAATGATGTATCAAAAAATAGCAATGCTGTTTCGAATCACAAGAATTTTTTAACGCACATGTTTATATTTATTTAATTTTAATTACAGCGGTAAACAAAAATCTACTTCACCGTTCCGCGCATATTCATTCAGCGAATACAATGTTTAATTCATCGACATTCGAGGATACCAAACAATTTGTTTGATTCTGCTGTGACGGTCTAGATGTCGGGTGGCATTATGGGTGCATTTTCGGTGAGTTAAAAATTATGAGAGGCAAAGGCACCCCACGGCGCCCCCACTACCTTCCCTGTCTCTCTATACACCGGAGCGGGGGCAAACGTCCTCGACGATACGAGACAGTTTGGAGATGGAGGCGAGGGCATTGGGAGTGCTATTCCTTGTGCTCCTCCTCGTCTCCGACGCCGACATGACCCCGGACGGCGACGCCGTAGAGAAGCCGCCGGAGGTTAATGGGATTCTCTTCCTTACCGGATCGTTAGCTCGTGGTGTGGAGGCGATGGTTGTGTTCACGGACGGGATGCTTCCAGATTGGTATCGTGTGGCGTGGGCAGGAGTTCGTACAGCGGCGATTGCGCCTGTAATGAAAGCCTCTGTAGCTGTGTGCCTCGTGCTATCTTTGATGCTGCTTGCTGAGGTGCTTTTCATGTCCTTTGCGAGCCTCACCGTGAAGCTCCTTCGCTTGACGCCGGAGAAGCGATACAAATGGGAGGCGATCAATGGCGATTTGGAGGTCGGGAGTTCTAACTACCCAATGATTCTCGTTCAAATCCCCATGTTTAATGAGAAGGAGGTATGCACCATCGTAGGTCCTCTCTTCTTTGTTTTCTGGCGAGACGGTGGTTGATTCGGTTTTGCGAAACTGGGTGCAGGTGTACAAACTCTCAATCGGGGCGGCGTGCGGGCTGTCATGGCCATTGGATCGGTTAATCATTCAGGTGCTGGACGATTCAACGGACCCCGATATTAGTGTAAGATTCCACAAATTTCTCCCAATTCTAGGCGTTTCTTCTTCATCTTCCTGCTGCAATTTGCTTGCACTGGTTCATTAACATGCATTACATGCTTACATCAATGGAGGCATGATATGCATAAAAATCGTGGTAGGCTGAATGCCGGGTGTTGTGGTCCTGCATCCCTACCAGATGCCCATTGAATTTATTCGGCGTGGCTATTTTTGGTAGCAGTATGCAGGGAATGTATTAGTCTCATGTATTTTTATTGGTATGCGGTATACCTCTCTGCTGTTGATGGTTACAGATACTATATAGCCATATGGCCCATATGACTTATTCTATACTACATAGTAAATCATTTTAGTAAAAGGATAAATATTACTTTCAAAAATATTACATTTTTTATGTGACATCTGCTCTATATTAATTCATATAGTAGTATTTTAATATTATCCAGTGTCTATGAAATTATCTGGAATCAAACAATAATTGCATTATTGGGTTTGAATCATATTAAACACATCACTGAAATTGTTGGTGTCAAAAGTGTCATCAAACCACAACGTTCAAACTAAAGGGTTTTGAGGATAACTGTTGAGTCTGTGGTCACCGAGAAGAGGTCGCCCAGGCCGCTCGCGCAACCTAAAAAGGAGTGTCCACCCTGGCCTCTTATAGAGCTCATCCAAACGTTTAAACAGAGTTCACATGCTGCAGCTCCTGGCCTCCTTGCCTCTGTCCCCCTTTGGCTTGGATTTAGCCACTATTTATGGGATTTGGGAGTTGCTCCGACGAGCAAGCTTAGGAATTTCGAGCCGCCCTAAAAAGGGTGGTCGTGCGGACAGGGCGATCATCGAAAAGGAGTCCACAAGCACTCTCGAAGGGGAGACCTCGCGAACAGAGTGATCGCCGAGAATGAGTTCGTGAGCACTCCAGAAGGGGAGACCTCGCGGACAGGGCGATCACTGAAAAGGAGTCCGTGAGCACTCCCGAAGGGGATACCTCGCGGACAGGGCGATCACTCCCGAAGGGGGGACCTCGCGGGCAGGGCGATCACCGAAAAAGAGTCTGCGAGCACTCCCGAAGGATAGGCCTCGCAGACAGGGCGATCACCGAATAGGAGTCCGCGAGCACTCCCGAAGGGGAGACATCGCGGATAGGGCGATCACCAAAAAGGAGTCTTCGAGCACTCCTGAATGGGAAACCTTGCAGACTTGGAGATCACCAAAAATGAGTCTGTAAGCACTTCTGAAGGGGAGACCTCGCTGACAGGGGGATCAATAAAAAGGAGTCTGCGAGCACTACCGAAGGGGAGACCTTGCCGATAGGGCGATCACCGAAAAGGAGTCCGTGAGCACTCCCAAAAGGGAGACCTCGCGGACGAAAAGTAGTCCACGAGCACCCTCAAAGGGGAGACATTGCGGATAGGGCGATCACCAAAATGGAGTTCGCAAACACACTCCCGAAGGGGAGACCTCGTGGACAGGGAGATCACCGAAAAGGAGTCCGCGAGCACTCCCGAAGAGGAGACCTGACAGACTAGGCGATTACCAAAAAGTAGTCCACGACCACTCCCGAAGGGGAGACCTCACGGACGGGCGATCACTGAAAAGGAGTCTGCGAGCACTCCTGAAAGGGAGATCTCGCGGACGGGGCGATCATCAAAAAGGAGTTCGCGAGCACTCTCGAAAGGGAGACCTCGCGGACAGTGCAATCACTGAAAGGGAGTCCGCGAGCACTCCCGAAGGGTAGATCTCGTGGATAGGGCGATCACCGAAAAGGAGTCCACGAGCACTCCCGAAGGTGAGATCTCGCGGATAGGGCGATCACTAAAAAGAAGTCCGCGAGCACTCCCGAAGAGAATACCTCGCAGACAGGGCGATCAACAAAAAGAAAAATCACCTAGCTAAGGCTAACACATGGTGCACTCACTTTAGAGGAGGTGAAGGCCAATTTTGGGGTAAACGAAAATAAGCTCATGTTTGTTTTCACATAGAACTTCAATGATTGGAATTAAATATTATAAATAATATATTGCTTGGAATTATTATTATATATCATAAAAATGAGAACTAGAATTGGATTTCCTTAAACAATGACTATATGAAACGTTTCCTTGGCCATTAAATAAATACCTTCCAGAAAGAGGTGTGAGCTGGAATGCTGGATTTGAGCAATCATGGCAATATCATGTTAATTAGTTTGATATTGCCAAGCTCACCTAGTTTACCATGAGTTATGCCTATCAAAGCTTGTGAATCATTTTCCAATCACACAACCGATCTCTCAGGCATCTTTATGCCAAGTTGTTTCATTTCATTACTCCACACTAAATCCCCTGCAAAATTCTTACGGTCTAAATTTGTCGGGCTAGCCAAGATACAAAATAACATATTTATTGACATACATCACACAAATTATTGCCGTTTTTCGGTTGATCCCTACTACCTTTGACTTCTCTGTTGTTACTGAAACTTGACCCCCACCCCAACCAAGAAACTTGCCCCCTACCTTATTTGGTACGCCCAAACCCATTGCCATTTCCTGTTACATATTACTCTCCTTTGATCCCAAGAACCACGACTGCTCGCTCAAACTAGGTGCAACCTCCCTAAGGACCCCATTATTCAACTCGCACCCCCACAACCTAAAATTTCCACCCACACCCTCATCCCTTCCTCCTCACATTACACCCTTCACATTTGTGACTCCCTCAATAACACCAAACTCTCTATCCTCATCAATAGATGAATCACCCACGACTTCTTCCATGAATAAATCACCAAGCACCTCCACCTCCTGAACCACCCCGCCAATTCCTTCTCAGATATGGTTAGGATCGACGATCCTCAATTGTGTTGGTGTTGCACCACGATTTCCCAAACTATTTTTGGGTACACATTTCCATCTTGCCCCTTCATGGTGCCAACCCGTTCCTTGTCATAGAATGACTTCAATAACTCAGCCACCACTTACAGAAAGAAGAAAAAATTGGTAGCCTCCATACTCGCAGTCGACATCATCCAATCGAGCACTAGCTCATCACGCCCTCCCCATCTGCAAATAAGAAGATTCTTGAAACTTTTGTGCCGATTATCGTGCTCGGAATGTCATATTGTTGACCACAACTTCCTCTATACACACTGAGTAG
Source organism: Platanthera zijinensis (assembly GCA_039513925.1). Lineage (NCBI taxonomy): Eukaryota > Viridiplantae > Streptophyta > Magnoliopsida > Asparagales > Orchidaceae > Platanthera > Platanthera zijinensis. The sequence continues at coordinate 176,458,536 of CM077089.1, read as the reverse complement.
TGACCACCTATTTTGCCAACTTCGCTACTATTCAGGCTTCCACAGTTCTACCAAAGTTTCACATCATAAAAACTGTCTGTCATACCTATCTCAACGCTGCTTGTCAATTTATTATCATGTCTTTTGGATTGACAACTGTTACTTCCACATATCATGCCTCCATGAGTGACACTGATATGTAACCCCCATCTAAATCTCCAGTGCGGTCGAGCGAGGGAGAAGTCGCGAAGAAGATTAAAGTTTCCCTTCCTTGAGCCCCGAGAACCTATGGTTGCTATGGAGGGGAATGAAGGGAGAAGAGGTAGGGAGGAACAAATCCTATAGTGGAAAAAAGAATAAATCCTCTAGTGGAAAGAAGAACGGATCCTCCGATGGAAAGAAGAACGGATCCTTCGATGGAAAGAGGAGTGTCGTCCGTTGCAGTGTCAACTTGCGGAATGTGCAAGTCAATGCCATAATCAATCACGAGTAAGGGAAGTAGAGAGAGATAGAGAAATGAAAGAGTTTTTTTATAATAATTGCTTGCCTTTTTCTTCATTTCCATTTCCTCAAGTAGGGTAAAGACCACACAACAAATTGTCCAAAATGCACCTCATAAGGCTTAATAAAAGTGTTTCAAAGACAAAATGATAATAAAAATGACAAGGATATTAGTTGCGCGCTTAATCCTTATGCGGTGTGGACCGACATACGCCCTAGTCTGTAACGTCTCCTCCCTTATTTAGATCAAGCTTGTCATTCATCCGTGATAGCTGGAGCACCAAGGGTGTTGTAGGGGGTAGGGGGGCGTTCCTATGAATGACTTTAATTGAGAGACATGGAAGATGTTGTGAATTCGGGCATCAAGTGAAAGTTAGAGTTTGTGGGCCACCTCACTAATTTTCTACAGCACCAAAAAGACCCCATAGTACTTGGGGCTTAACTTTCGATAAGGGGTCTTGACAGTAATATGCCTGTCAATACAGGCACCATTTTTAAGCCCCACTCATTCATCAGGTGCAAAGAAGGGCTTGCAGTGGTTTCAGTTGTAAGCAGTTTCCATGCGGGCTTAGAACTGGAGGAGGCGCTCTTGCCCTAATATGGGAATCTGATCACGATCCTGAAAGTCCTCGTACACAGCCATCATGTGAGTGGTGTCGCTTCTTGAAGTGAGTAGGCAAGGGGGATCCCTCCCAAAGATAAGACGAAAGGATATGGTCTGCAGAGACATGTGATAGGATGTATTGTAGCAGTACTCCACCCACGATGACATTGGGCCCAGTCTTTGGGCAGTCTATGGCGATGCATCAGAGGTACATCTCTACCGTACGATTGACGGCCTTGGTCTGAAGATCTAACTGTGGATGACAGGCAAAACAGATGGCTAGCTTGGTGCCACAAAGTGTAAAGGGCTTTTTCCAAAAGTGGCTGGTATAGACATCGCCGTGGTTTTGGGCGCTCCTCTGGTCGCCATACTTCTCCTCGTGCTGCTCATGTCACTGATATTACTGTCGATATCCCCCTAGTTATTCTAGTTCAGATGGATTTGCCCATCCTGGTGCATTTATTGTAGATGAAATGCTAGCTCTCCGACGCTTGATGCAGGGACTTTCTACGGAGCATTCTGCTTCTTCCTCCTATGCTCACACGGGACTTCCAGGTGCTCACTCTGCTGTCTCTCATCCTTTCGCCCAGTGGATTATTAACTCTGGGGCTACAGATCATTTGACTGGATTTTCTACAGGTTTTATCTCCTATACGCCTTTCCCTGGCTGTGATAAAGTGAGTATTGCAGATGGTTCTCTTTCCTCTATTGCAGGAAATGATTTCATCTCCTACTCCTCTCTCACCTTATCCTCTGTCCTTCATATTCTCAATTTTATTCGTAATTTACTTTCTATTAGTCATCTAACTCCATGCACTGCTCTGTGACCTTTCTTCCTTTCTCTTGTGTTTTTCAGGACCTGACGACGGGAAGGTGATTGAATCTGGTAGCATAGTCAATGTACTCTATGTGCTCGACTCCAACCCAACTCCACCACCTCTAGGTCTTCATTCCAGCACTACCCATCCTTTGTATTCCCGACATTATTGCCCGAGCCACCCGTCTACTTCTGTTATGAAATTGTTATTTCCTGCCATGTCTAATGTTGTCTTTGATTCATTTGTGTGTGATGTCTGTAGTCTAAACAAACATCATCGTATTTCGTTTAAACATATTTCGTTGCCTAGTTCTATACCTTTTGTTATTATTCATACTGATATTTGGGGTCCTGCTCCACTCTTATTTCTGGTTGTGTCTGGTTTGTAACTTTTATTGATTGTTTCTCTCATACTACTTGGTTATATTTGATGTGCTACAAAAGTGATATTTTTTTTTGTTTTCCGATGATTTTATAATATGATCTTCGTTCAATTTCATACCACCATTAAAATTCTTCACAGTGACAATGACCAAGAGTACATGGATTCGCAATTTGAATGCTATCTGGCAGATCATGACTTCCTCCACCAGACTACTTGCGCTTATTCCCCAACACAATGATATTGTTGAGCAGAAAAATCGTCATTTCCTGAAAGTTGCTCGTTGCCTTTTTTCCACCATGCGTCTTCCGAAATTCTATTGGGGTGATGCAGCTCTTACTGCGGCATATCTCATTAATCGTATGCCCTCTCGTGTTATTAGGAATGTTACCCCTCTTGACACCCTCCATGTGCAACCTACTAAGCTTCCCTCTAAGGTGTTTGGATGCGTTTGCTTCGTTCACATCCACCACCCCCGCCCTTCCAAACTTGATCCTCGCGCACTTAAATGTGTTTTTATTGGCTACTCTCATACGCAAAAGGGGTACAAGTGTTTTCACCCATCTACAAAGAAAGTGTTTGTCACCATGGATTTGCTTCGGATGACCCAACCTCGGGTGAATCCTCTCATGTTACTATTCCCTCTATTCTTCTGCTCATACCTCCGTCGTATCCCTCACTTCAGGGGAAGACTCTACCAGTGGAAGTGAGTCCTCCTACTGTGTCTCAACCTCATCCCTCTACTGCTCCGAGCTCGCAGGTATATACTCGGCATACAAAGAGGACAAACTGACAAAATCCGACCATGCCACCAGAACAATCATTGGATCCTGACTCAGGGTCTTCCGATCCACCGATTGCCCTAGAAAAGGTATCTGCTCTTGTACTCGTCACCTTTTATCACATTATGTATCTTATGACTCTCTTTCTACTGCCTACAAGGCTTTTGTGTCTTCTCTTGCTTCTTTTTCCATACCTGTATCATGACAGCACACTATAGAGGTCCCTATATGGAGAGAAGCGATGATTGAGGAAATGAATGCTCTTGAGAAGAACCATACATGGGATTTGGTGACTCTTCCCTATAAAAAGAAGATGGTTGGGTGTAAATGAGTGTTCTCCGTGAAACAGAGCACACAAAGGATTGTCGAGAGGTACAAGGCAGGACTGGTGGCAAGGGGTTATGCGCAAACCCTTGGTATTCACTATTTGAAAACATTTGCCCCGGCAACAAAGATGAACACTATCAGAGTCTTGTTATCTTGTGATGCATGCAAGGGTTGGAACCTTTGACAGCTTGATGTGAAGAATGCATTCCTTTATGACGATCTGGATGAGGAGGTCTACATGTCTATTCCTCCAGGTCTCACTCCTAAAGGTGTCTGCAGATTAAAAAATGTTTTATATGGGTTAAAGCAATCTCCAAGAGCCTAGTTTGGGAGGTTGCACAAGGCTATGGTGCCACTTGTATATTACCAGTGCAATGTTGATCACACACTGTTCATCAAACATAGGATCGAGAAACTCACTGTTCTCTATTTTGTTTTTTATGCTTTATTTTTATTATGCCTCCTTTATTGTATTAGCTCTATATATAGAGGACTTATTATTGAAATGAAATCATTCCGTTTTTCTCATGCAACATCGTGCATGGTGTGACCTAAGTATACTACTTGGTTTGTCCCAAAGGAGCATTTTGGCATCTATATGAATAGTTAGTACCGACAGATGAGCTGTAAAGCATTGTTTAGATGCTTAAGGTGTGTCTTTGATCTCTTACTATATATTAAGATATTGCCAAAGCATACAAGTGCATACGACACAAAAGCTCCTGGAATATTTCTCATAAGTTCTTAGAAAGTATGAGCATTAGTGAGTCCGAAGGGCATTACTTGAAATTCAAAGTGCTCGTGGTGAGTCTAAAAGACAGTTTTCTTCACATTGACTGAGCCATGTCCACCTGAAGGTACCCCAAGCACAGGACCAACTTGAAGAAAAAATGAGTGCCAATAATCTCATTCAGTAGCTCTCTTACCACAGGGATAAGAGATTTATCCCTGACCATCTTCACATTCATTCGTGATTGCAGAACATCCAAGCATTGCCCTTGTGAACCAATAAGATCGGGGAGGAGAACAGAGAGACGTTGTGGCGAATGATCCCTTGTTATAGCATGATGTTGCACTGGAGCTCTATCTCGTTCTTCTGTAAGAGGAGGTAGTAGTAGGGCCCGCTGATCACGAGTGGTGTGCGGAATGAGGCATAGTGATGGTCCTAATGATTAAGTTGCGGTAGTCCTATAGGTGGGTACGAGGGGTCGTTGATTCAACAGATGCTCAAGGTCAGGATTCTTTACATCCCTTGTTGGTAAGCAGAAGGCCCGCATAGAAGGTCCCGTAAAGCACCCTTGCCACACAATCGACTCAGGGCCTTGGTGTCACGTCATTGTTAGGCGATTGAAGTCCCCCATGTTGAGGGCTTCGAGGTGAGTAGCTGCCAGATTCCCACCACAACCTCGAATCTCCAGAGGGCAATCAGTGGAAAATCTACTTATGAGTGGTGTTCTTTCACCATAATAGGTACTGCACGACAGATCCCTGGTCATTCCATGATGTTGTTGTTAGCTACTGCCACATTGAGGATAGTGTGGCTCGTCAGCGACGGCTGAAGAAGTTAAGTGATATGCTCCCTAATGAAATTACGAGTGCTCCTCAAGTTCTTGAGAACTAGCAAGTCATGATCCGCCGCCGTAATCCGACATCTGAATGGTCTTCCCAGTGTGAAGCGAGATCACACGATCTCCCAGGACATCGTCATCCTCCCATTCATCGGACGGCCCATTTACCTCGGGATTAAAAATGCACTTTTATTTGTGGACTCACATGTAGGGCTATTCACAATTAAAGCAAAGGTCCTTGGCCCTGTGCTCAACCATCTATGGGGTTGACAAGCGATGTATGTTTTATGGTTAGTACTCTCCTTGGCCTAGGCTGATATGGTGCTAGATTGAAAAGTTGGGGCACGAAATCCCCTGGATAGCCCCTCCACACCCTCGGATGGTGTTGTAGTGGCAATCCTTCAATAAATGCTTCTTGCAGACCCGTGTGAGGGCCATGGCATTTGTGAGATCCGCAAGAGTCCGGAAAGCCACGTCTAAGCGGAGGGTCTTGTGGAGGTTCTCATTAAATATAAATACCTGATGTGCAAAAGGATTGGAGGGGGATCAGGAGAGCAGAAGCTAAAACACTCCAAACAGTCATTAATGGATCCCATCTGTTTGAGGGAAACTAGGCCGACAGTGGAATTGTCGCTAAGAGGCATACCAAAGAGAAGGATGTAGTTAGCCTTGAAATCATGCCACGTCAGATGTGGTTTTTGCGTTGTAACTAAGAGAACTACAGTTGTGCAAAGCCTATAAGGTGAAAGTACGCCACACTAATCCATTCATCCCGCAGTGTGTGCTAATTCACAAAGAACTTTTGCGTGAGTCAAGTCAAGAGGTCCTCGAGACAATCAAAGATAGAAAATTTCATCTTGACGTAGCAGGGGACGCAACTTCCTTCAGAGCGGTGATCGGAGAAATCAGAATGGAGAGGATTTAGTGCTCCATCATGCGATTAGATGGAGGCACACTGCGGTGGTGGTAGCGACAACAACCCATCAAGATGTGCAAGTGGGTTGTGTCGTCAATATCTTTTGAAACATTTCCATTACCTTGACCAACATGAAGTTTACACTTGAAAGTTAATTCACAGTGAATGTGAAGAGGGTCACAGTTTGAGGGCAGATTGCTTATTAGAGTGACCACGGGTCTACAAATGTAGAAAATAGAGATAGGATCATGATTTGGATGATCTGAGCCTATTGTCACGTCCACATCGACAATTAGAATTTTTTCTTGTACTTTTTCTATTTTATTTCTAAAGTAATTGATCTAGACATCCTTCTCCGTTTTCCTCAGTCACTTCCCATTTTGTAACCCGATCCTTCACACATACTATGGACCCATGAAGTTGACCATGGCTGGAGCTATGGACCCATGAAGTTGATGATCAAAAAGACGTTGAAGATGATGACAACTCAGTTTGACTCCTTCAAGAACCGACAGGCGGCAACAAATGTCCTTAGCTGACCCACACCTCGCATGGAAGGCCTCCTTCCCCCCACACCGCGACAACATAGGTTTTTGCCGTGATGGGGTTGACAACATCTTGCATAGAGGGTATCACACTGTGACCCGATAAACTCGAATTAATGAGACGGAAACAAAAAATTTGGATGAGGATATCTGTTAGTACACATTACAAACAAAAGAAATGACACATTTCATTAATATTTTACAATATTACATTCCGTTTTTTAAGTAATACATACTCTGTTACGCCCCCGCTGCGCTTTGCCGGGCGTCATTATGTACGGAGAACCAAGGGAGCGCTTAACAACGGGGCTGAACCTTTGGGTTCAGCCCCCACTCACTGAACCGGCCGGCCAGGGGCTGAACCAGGCGGGTTCAGCCCCCTTGGAGGGGCCGGCCGGCCCCTCCATGCCCGGATATATTTATATCCGGGCAGCCCCCTTTTGGGGGGTTATGAAGAGTATTATCAGGTATTTCCCTTCCTCCTTCCTAACCCTAGTTTCTCCTAGATTTCTCCTTGCCTTCTCTAGATCTCTCTTCCCCGTAGTTGCTCTCAGTACTCTTGCCCTAACATTTGGTATCAGAGGCATCGATTCTCTCCATGGTGAACACTCGGAATCAAGAGGAATCCTCGCGGATTGAAACCCTAGAGGAGAATGTTGTTGGCTTAACCGATTCGATGGCGGCCCTAGAAGGGCGGTTGGAAGCCCGATTGGAAGAGTTGAAGACCCTATTGAAAGGGAAAGCGCCGGTGAACGACGACTCGGCCGGATCGGGCGGATCGGGGGCCGATCCCGCTGTTTCCGCTTCCGCACGGCTTGCGGAAGGGGTGGCGGCAGTGCGGCTTGCGGGAGGGGCTCCGCCCGGCGCGGCGTGGCTCGGAACGGCGGGAGGTGGGGCGTCGGCGGCCCAGGGACCTCCGGCGGGCCTGGCAGCAGGTTTTGGAGGGGGATCGGGGTTGTTTCCGGCGGGATCTGCAGCAGCAGCCTTCGGCGACTTCGGATCGGGCCCAGAACAGTGGCGCCGAGGCGGGGAGGAGCCTTTCGGGCTCCGGCGGCCACCCGACATGGCGGGACAGCCAAGGGGGGGACTCCTTCCTCCTCCACGTGGATTTGGGCCACCCGGAGTGGCCGGTTTGGGCCCAGGTTGGGGCGGGCAGCAGCAATTTCCGCCCTGGGGAGCAGGACAACAGCACGGCTACGGCGGATTTGAACATGGGGAACACGCAAGACGGGACGGAGGTCCAGGGACACAACGTCTGACCCCCGGACTTACCCGCATGTACTTTCCAGAGTTCGAGGGCGGTGACGCCCTGGAGTGGATTCATAAAGCGGAGCTTTTCTTTCAGTACCAGGAGGTGCCAGAAGGGCAGTGGGTGCAGCTGGCGTCCTTCCACTTGAAGGATGACGCCTTCCAGTGGACGCAGTGGTTCCTGCGGAGCCGGGATTACGTGCCTTGGGGGGAGTTTGTGGATGGATTTACGGCCCGATTTGGTCCACTGGAGTATGAGAATTTTGAGGCCCTCCTTCAGAAGCTGCGTCAAAAGGGGTCCGTGATGGAGTATCGCACGGAGTTTGAGAAATTAGCAAATCGGGTTCAGTGGCCGGAAAGGACTCTCTACAGCTGTTTTATCTCTGGTCTCAAGGAACACATTCGAGACGAGGTACAGGCGCTCATGCCCCGTTCATTGAACCACGCCATTACCTTGGCTCGGATCCAGGAGGAGAGGTTTAACAGGCAGGGGGCACGGCTCATGAGTAGGCCGTCGTCGAACCCGGCCACAGCGGCGCGTCGGGAGCCACCGGTGGGTAGCAGACCGACGGTGACTCGGTTGTCTTGGAGCGAGTTGGCCGCTCGGAAGGAGAAGGGCCTCTGCTTTAATTGCGATGAGAAGTTTGTGCCTGGTCACAAGTGTCAGAAGCTACAGGCTTTCATGTTGCAGCAGGAGGGTGACGAGCCAGCCTCCGTTGAGGAACTGGAGGTGGACGTGGACTTGGACGAGACGGAGTTCGGGGTCTCTTTACATGCTCTCGAGGGTTGTGCTCCCCCGCTTACTATGCGGTTGGCGGGCCGGATTGCCCAAGAGAAAGTTACTATCCTGGTGGACAGTGGGAGTACCCACAACTTCATACACCCCGACGTGGCACGACGTGTGGGGCATCTGGTGATAAGGGAGCGGCTTTCCACGTTATGGTGGCGGATGGCAGCAAGTTGCAGTGTGAGGGGGTGCTGAAGGGAGTGGAGATGCAGATTCATGGTTATGTGGGACGGACCGATGTCTACTTACTTCCTATTCGTGGCTCCGACATGGTGTTGGGAGTTCAGTGGTTGCGTCAGCTACAGCGCGTGACTTTTGATTGGCAACACATGACCATGGAGTTCGTGCATGGCGAGAGGCGGTTTTGCCTGAAGGGTATGATGTCATCTCCTGTTAAAGAGGTCTCTCTTCGCAGCATGCAGCGGTTAAGCGGGGAAGGGCAGATGATGGCCGTTCTCAGGACGGTTCAGACCGAAGAGTCCATTTCTTCTGAGGTACCGGTTCAGTTACGGTTACTTCTGACTGAGTTTGCTGATGTTTTCCAGGAACCCCGCTCCTTGCCACCACCGAGGTTTCGAGACCACCGTATTCCGCTCAAGGCGGGGGCTGAGCCTACGAATGTTCGTCCGTACCGCTACCCCCATGTTCAAAAAGCGGAGATTGAACGCAGCGTCCGCGAGATGCTGGCGGCTGGCATCATTCGCCCGAGTACAAGTTCTTTTTCAGCTCCCATTATTTTGGTCAAAAAGAAGGACGGGTCCTGGCGATTTTGTGTGGACTACCGTGCCTTGAATGGTGTTACCGTCAAGGACAATTTTCCGATTCCTCACATCGAGGAATTACTTGATGAGCTACATGGAGCACAGCGATTCACCAAGTTAGACCTGCGCTCCGGCTATTATCAAATTTTGATGGCGCAGGAGGACATCCACAAGACGGCGTTTCGGACTCATGACGGCCACTATGAGTTTTTGGTTATGGCCAACGGGCTGACTGGAGGGCCCGCTACATTCCAGGCTAACATGAACGAGATATTCCGGGATTTCCTGCGGGTCTTTGTCTTGATCTTCTTTGACGATATCCTCATCTACAGCGCCAATTGGGAGGACCACGTGCGCCACGTGGAACAGGTCTTTGTTCGCTTGCGCCAGCACCACTTGTATGCCAACCGTTCCAAGTGCTCTTTCGGGCAGGAGGAGGTGGAGTATTTAGGCCATTTGGTCTCGGGACAGGGCGTGCGGGCCGACCCGCGGAAGATACAGAGTATGCAGTCCTGGCCGCGACCAGTGACAGTTCGCGCCTTGCGGGGCTTTTTGGGCCTCACCGGATACTACCGACGCTTCGTACAGGACTATGGCAAGATCGCTAGGCCATTGACGCAGCTGCTACAGAAGGATTCTTTCTCCTGGAGTGAGGAGGCGGAGGAGGCATTTCAGGCCCTCAAGCGGGCTATGACCTCCACACCAGTGTTGGCACTACCAGATTTTACGCAGGAGCTCATGTTGGAGACGGATGCCTCGGGAGTCGGCCTCGGGGCAGTTCTGATGCAGGCGGGGCGGCCCATAGCCTTTTACAGTAAGGCATTAGCTCCTCGTACTTTGGGTCTCTCCGCCTACGAGAAGGAGTTATTGGCGATCATTCACGCAGTGGCCGTTTGGCGGCCCTATTTGCTGGGCCGACATTTTAAGATTCGGACGGACCATCAGAGCTTGAAGCATTTCCTGGACCAGCGGGTCTCTTCGCCGCTACAGCAGAAGTGGGTGACCAAACTTCTGGGCTATGACTACGAGATCGTTTATCGTCGGGGTAAAGAGAATGTGGTGGCCGATGCTCTCTCCCGTCTGCCCGAGGCAGCTCTTTCTCACCTTTCAGGTCCGTTGATCGATTCACTGGAGGATATCCAGGCGGAGGTGCTGCGATCCGACACGCTCGGACCGATGGTGGAAGCCCTCCAGCAAGGCGAACAGGTGGCGGCCGGCTATCATCTGTGTAATGGTCGGCTATACTATCGGGGCCGGGTGGTCGTGCCCGCCAATTCAGCCTGGAAGACAGTTCTGATGCATGAGTTCCACTCGTCTCCCACGGGGGGGCATGCGGGGGTGCTACGCACCCTTCAGAGGGCGCGTGCTAATTGTTTTTGGGCCGGCATGCGCCGGGACATTCAGCAGTTTGTTCGGCAGTGTGACATCTGCCAACGGCAGAAATATGAGACTTCTTCTCCTGCAGGGCTACTCGTGCTGTTGGATATTCCGCAGCTTGTTTGGGACACGGTGTCCATGGACTTTATCGATGGGCTGCCTAAATCTAAGGGCAAGTCCGTGATTCTGGTGGTGGTAGATAAGCTCTCCAAGTATGGTCATTTCCTGGCCCTCAGTCATCCATACTCTGGGGTATCTGTGGCGGCACTTTTCGCTCGGGAGATCGTTCGTTTGCATGGTCTTCCTCGTGTCATTATTTCTGATCGAGACCCCACCTTTATTAGTGGGTTTTGGAGGGAGCTTTTCCGGTTGCAGGGCACTCGCTTACACTTCAGCACAGCGCATCACCCCCAGTCGGATGGCCAGACCGAGGTGCTCAATCGGGGTGTCGAGACGTACCTTCGCTGCTTTGTTATGGATGAGCCTCGGAGTTGGCCAGATTGGTTACATTGGGCTGAATACTGTTACAACACCTCCTATCACTCCGCCAGCAAAATGACGCCGTTTGAGGTGGTTTACGGACGGCCGCCGCCGTCTTTGGCTAGTTATGAGCCGGGTAGCGCTGCTCTTCCGGCCGTGGATCGGGCTCTTCTGGATCGGGATCGCATGTTGGTTACTCTTCGGGCGAATCTCCGCCTGGCACAGGATCGCATGAAGACTCAGGCGGACAAGCACCGTACGGAGCGGGAGTTCGCCGTGGGTGACGAAGTCTTTCTTAAGCTCCAGCCTTACCTCCAGTTGTCCGTTGCTCATCGTGGCAACCAGAAGCTGTCCCCGCGCTACTACGGCCCCTTTCAGATCATCAGCAGGGTGGGGCCGGTGGCCTATACTTTAGCTTTGCCGGAGGGGTCCCGCATTCATCCGACGTTCCATGTCTCCTTGCTCAAGCGGAAGTTGGGTCCGCATATCCATCCCAGTACTGACTTGCCCGAGGCTACTTCTCTGGGGGAGCTGCGGCCGCTGCCCGAGGATATTTTGGGGCACCGGTGGAAGAGTCGGGGCACGGAATACCGGCCCGAGCTCTTGGTCAAATGGAAGGGCCTCTCGCCAGCACACAACTCTTGGGTGGATTTCTTCGACTTCAAAGAGCTCTACCCGCACTACCACCTTGAGGACAAGCTGGCTCTTGATGGGGAGGGGAATGTTACGCCCCCGCTGCGCTTTGCCGGGCGTCATTATGTACGGAGAATCAAGGGAGCGCTTAACAACGGGGCTGAACCTTTGGGTTCAGCCCCCACTCACTGAACCGGCCGGCCAGGGGCTGAACCAGGCGGGTTCAGCCCCCTTGGAGGGGCCGGCCGGCCCCTCCATGCCCGGATATATTTATATCCGGGCAGCCCCCTTTTGGGGGGTTATGAAGAGTATTATCAGGTATTTCCCTTCCTCCTTCCTAACCCTAGTTTCTCCTAGATTTCTCCTTGCCTTCTCTAGATCTCTCTTCCCCGTAGTTGCTCTCAGTACTCTTGCCCTAACATACTCCATATAGGTATAATAGTCTTCCTCACGTATTCATGTTGCCCATGTCTTCATTAGTACCTAAAATGATTAGTTGGCGGGCGAGCACCTTAACGCACGACTGGAAGAATAATTCAATATTTATGTAATGAAACCAATGCACATATAATCATATAATAGGAAATGTGTTATGAGCTTCTTCTTGTGGTGGATCTTTTAAGGTTGGATGCAGCATCGAAGCCCTAGAAATGGAGGTAAAGGAGAAGTTAGAAGAAGAAGTTTGGAGAAGAAGATGCGAGGAAAACCTTAAAGGAGGAGAGGGTTAGAGAGAGAGAGGAGAATTTTAGAGTGATAAAGAGAAGCTCATATTTCATTGATTGATTTCAAATACAAGATAAAGGTCTATTGTATAAGACCCAAATGATACAGGTGTAAATACGTGATGCAACTAAAAACACAAAATATTAAAAGTTAAAACATATAAACAAATTATATAACTTGACTTGACTAGAGCTATTCACAAATAGTATAGTTCATGAATAATTCGGGATTCAATTAGTGAAAATTCAATTAAAATTCGTATTTTTCGAATTCGAATAATTTTCGAATCTAAATTTGAATAATTTTGTTCATATTCGAAGGATTCACAAATAGATCGCAAATACTGGAGTATATATTAAAAAAATTATTATAAGTAAATTAATATTAAATATAATAATATTTGAATATTAAATTAAATTAAATAATATAAAAGTAGAATTCAAATTCGAATCCATGTTCGAATCCGAATCTGAATTCGAATCCAAATTCGAATCCAATATTTTATAACGAATCCGAATCCGACATCGAATATTCAAACAAATCAGAATCCGAATTCGAATCTCTGCATTTTATGTCAAATTTGGATTCGATTGAAGAGTTATTCGATTTGATTCGGTTCGTGAGCACCCCTAGACTCGACTCATAAAATATTAAAACACCTAATACTCTCGATTCAATATAATACGACTTGATATAAAAATACTCTAATAGTAAATAATCAACGACATGAGAACCATAACACCACCCGTTCTTGAAATCGAGTTTGCCCTCAAGCTCGAACACCCATATGATGATCGGCTCCTCTGGCTTCTTGATCTCGTGCCAAAATAGCATTATGTAACATGTTACAGTGGCGTTGTTAGCGGGGTGTAGTGGCGGCGCCGTCGGAAGGATGAATAGTAGAAGCAATGTATCCAGTTGGTCCGGCGGAGCAGCATGAGGAAAAAATGACAGGATGGTCGAGGGAACGACAACTGACAGAATGAAGGGGTCTGGCGAGACCGGCGATGAACAACGACTGGAAGGTGACCGGAGAAACCATGTTTGGCGAAAGGAACGGGTCCGGAGGGGACAGCGGTGCGGTGTGAGTTAGCAACGACAATGCGGTCAAAGGGGCGGCCAGAGTAGTGTCCGACAACAGAGGCAGCGATGTGGTCGGAGGCGGCAAAGAGGAAAGTGGCGGAGCGGGGGCCGACAGAGCAGATGGCAGCGTGGAGGGAGGGACCGACAAGGGGCAAGTAGCGCAGATGGCAGAATGGTCGACGGTGGAAGAGGCCTCGGGAGGCGGTCAAAATAGGCCGGGGGGGAAGCTGGGGAAAAAACGAAGAAGAATTCACCGGAGGTGATGGTGGAGCGTGAAGAACATTGGCGAGCAATGGAGAGACAATTGGCGTAATCGGCAGTCTCATCGGTGGGCAAGCTGCGACGGAAATGGCGGTAGCATGCACGAGCTGGGAGGATGCCAACACTGGGAGAGGAGGGACTCCAAAGTGTCCCGCAGTTGTCAATTTGTCAAATGTGGTGTTGAGGCGAGATGTGGAAGCTCAAAATGATTTCAACATATTCCAGAACATCGAACAAAGAGTGGCTTCATCCGCGACACTAAGTCTGATGTTCATCGTAATTAGTTGATTAATTAATTAATTCAATAAGAAATAATTAAACAAATCAATTAATTGAAGAGGGCATGCGAGCTAACTGGAGCGTGCAGGTTGGAGAAGATGGAATGGAAAGAGCATTACAGAATTAATATGGGTGTGAAGAAAAAGAAAGGGAGGGGGAACAACTTGATGCTCGGGAGGGGAGGGGGAACAACTTGATGCTCGGGAGGGGAGGGGGATAAGAATGAAAAGTAGTGAATGACTTAAATTAATTTAAAATTCCTCCTGACAACTAACGTAAGGAGACTCTGTCTGGCGGCCAAAATAGCGGGTGGCTCCAGGGGCTCGATAGATTGCTCGTGGGGTTCGATGGACTGCGCGAAGTGAAGGATGCAAAGAAGACGTGCGCCGCGGTCGTGTGGGAAGAGCGAACAACAATTGGGAAGAAGGCTTGACGTCGATGAAGCAGGGGACGACATCGACGATGAGGAGATGGACTTGGGCGCAAGGAGAGGAGATGGGATCGACGGGAGGTGATCATCGGGGGAGAATTGCCCGGAAACGTCAAGTATGGCTTGGGAAATGGTTGTCGAACAAGCAAATATGAATGAGTGGGGGTAGTTGTCGTCGAATTGCACGGGGAAGGGACCTCCGTGAGGGAGACGGATGCGGAATCCGCTTGGGAATTGAGAAGGGAGAAGCAGTGTCTGCTGGCTTTGTAGAAGAAGCGGTTGTCGACGTTGTAAGATAGCGGAAGTGTCGAGCCGAGGAAGGATGTATATGATACCGAGATGTTATGGGCTTCTTTTTTTGGTGGATCATTGGAGGTTGGATACTGCGGAGAAGCCTTAGAAATGGAGGTAGAGGTGGAGAAGCCTTAGAAATGGAGGTAGAGGTGGAGAAGTTAGAAGAAGAAGCTTGGAGAAGAAGATGAGAGGAAAATCTTAGAGGAGAGGGTTAGAGAGAGAGGAATTTAGAGAGAAAAGGTTCATATTTCATTGATTGATTTCAAATACAAGACAAAAGTCTATTATATCGGGACCCAACTGGCACGAGTGTAAATACCCGATACAACTAAAAGCACAAAATATTAAAACATATAAAAAAATTACATAACTTGACTCAACTCATAGAATATTAAAACACCTAATACTCTTGACTCGATATAATACAACTTAATATAAAAGTACTCTAATAGTAGATAATCAACGGTGTGAGGACCATAACAAAATGCAATAGAGCTGGGCAATAGAAAATTTAAATAACTTTATCGGATTAATCAGATACTAGAAATAACTGATGATTATTCATTTTTCAAAATCAATTTTTTCTTTTTATAGGTGAATAATTCATTTACCAGTTAGCACTACAGTATACTGATAGGCCAAATCGTGGGCCTCAGTGCCTCTGCAAGCCAGAATGAGCCAAACGTCTTATGGAGAGCGAGTCTGCTAGATAGGAGTGCCACTCCCACGATATAAGTCCCATATGACAGGCCAAATGCCCCAAGTAAGAGATCAAAGCCTTTGGATTGGCGGGCCAAATGCCCCATATGATGGGCTAAATGCCCCAAGTAAGAGACCAAAGCCTTTGGATTGCGGGTGGCTAAACCCGCTGGAAGGGAGCGCTACTCCGGAGGTTTTTTCCCACGGAACCTGAGTTAGATGGAGCCTAATACTGGGCTAACTATTAGTACACATCATCAATCATAATATTAATAATAGTATCATGCACATCACATTATAGCACATCAAATTATCGTCATTGGTCTTAACAAGACAGATCAAATCTTTATATAATTAGTCCAGTCTTAAAAAACCAACATTACTAACTAAATAACCATAAAAACGATCAGACCACGATAATTCCACAAGCTTAATTATTTTCATGCTTTATCAAATATTCGAGCATGATAATTAACAAAACATGAAAATTTTAGCGACATGCTTGTACCTAGAGACTCGAGTTTCGTTATCTTTTGAATACAAGCAACTTGACCTTTTGTCGCATCCGATGAGGTTCAAAATTACTTGCAAAATAAATGGCACCGTCGAAGAATAAAAATCACAAATGAAAATAGCATCAAAATATAAATACTGCATTATTTTGCACCTGCCTCAGTCTTCTCGCTTTTGAATTTTGGCACCAAGCCTTTTTTCTGCAAATCGACACTTCAATTGTACTCTGGCAGTATATCAATACCTTAGCAGCACTTTAGCAACACATGGCTGTGCTTCCACGCTTTGGTGGTGCTTTGACAGCACCTGGGCTGAAAAACAATATCCTGCTTAAGCAACACTTTGATCAGGCTTCGAGACTAGTTGTGACCAAACACCTTTCTTGGAATTTCTTCCACAGCTTCCTCAAAATCTTGGCAGAGTTCCATTACATTCACTCTCCTGAGTCTCCTCTCCCCTTCTCTCTAAGTTTAAGAGAAAACGTAAAGGATTTAGAATGACTGAAAAGTTTCATTAGATCTGTATTTATCATTCTTTTCCAACATCTGTGAAACCACTGTAATCAGACTTTTAGAACTCCTAAAAATGACGGGAAAATATGAAATCGAGTCAGGAAGGGTCAGTTGTGCTCCATGTGGCCTGCACAGTGCCACGTGATGGGCATCCGTGTGTTGAGCAGCTGACACGAGCACTGCGCGTGTTGTGCATGCACTTACAATGTTGCGTAAACGGGGAGCTCATGCTTGCACGTGTGGTCGGGATGCACACAGCCAGGTGGTGTTGTTGTTGTGCAAAATGCTTGCACCCATAGACTCGTAGTTTTATTATCTCTTGAATACAAGCGACTTGACCCTTCGTGGCATTTGACGAAGCTAAAAAATAATTGCAAAATAAATGGCAACATCGAAGCATAAAAATAGCAGATGAAAACATCGAAATATGAAAACTAGTGTTGAAACATAAATGTTGCATTATTTTTCACCTACCTCAGTCTTCTCGTTAATTTTGTCCCCGAACATTTTTCCTAGCAAATCGACATTTCGGTTGTACTCATATAGCATATCAACACCTTAACAACGGTTTAGCAACACCTAATAGTGCTTCGACACTTTGGTGGTGCTCCGGCACCTCAGCAGAAAAACAATATCTTAACACCACTTTAACAACACTGAAATCAAGCTTCGATACTAGTCGTGGCCAAGGACCTTTCTTGGAACATCTTCCGCAACTTCCTCAAAAGTTTGGTAGAGTTCCAATACCTTCACCCCCCTTTCTCTCTCATTTTCGCTAAATTTTAGAGAAAACATAAAGGACTAGGAATGAATAAAAAGTTACATTAGTTCTATATATATAGTACTTTTCCAACGTATGTAAAACCACTAAAGTCTGATTTCTAGAGCTCTTAAAAAGGACGAAAAAACCTGAAATCGACCCAGGAAGGGTCAAATGTGCTCAACGCGGCCCGCACAGAGCCACGTAAAGCGCATCCACGCGTTGAGCAGCTGACACAAGCATTGCGCGCATTGTTCATGCGCTTATAGTGTTGTGCGGGAGGGGAATGCACTATTTGCATGTGTGGTTGGGACGCCCACAATCGGGTGTCAACGTATGTTGTGCACATGGTCGCACGCTAGTTGTGCGCTACACGTGACAATTGCATAGCAGGCGAATGCCATGTCAGCTTGAGATTGTCATCGTGGCGGCGCGACCCTTTTTTGCACCGTTTTGGGCTTTTCGCTAACCCGAAATTTATGAAAATACCCATCTATGGGTTTTTTTGACGTTTTAGACCTGTTCGGCCTCTGATTTCCCAAATATGCAGCGAGTTGTCCTGGATTTTTCCTAATGGGCTCATATTTCGACAAACAATATATCAATTCTTGGGTATTTCAAAATTTTGAGTCTAATTGAGGACTCTGTTTTCTAAAATTCAGCTTCATTGATCATCTCGATCTGTGTCAAAACTTAATTTTCAACTTAGGATCCCTAAAGCTTTTTCTATGTCCCAATCACGAATACGGGACCTGTTTTTAAGTACTCACCTCTATGATCATCATTTTGCATTGTTACTTTTGAAATCCATTTTTTGGTAATTGCCTCCAAAAACTGACAACAAGTGGCCTTAGCTGACCTCACGACTCGCATAGAAGGACTCCAACACCACGACCACAGAGATTTTGGTCGCGACGAGATGGACAAGATCTTGTTTGGAGGTTCTCTCTCTCACGACCATGCATATGCCTTGCACGTCGGGTCACAAAAATATTGCTTTGACGGCAAGAGCGATCGCTTGGCCTGGTTGATCGGTTGCGAACAATTCTTCGCCAACCAATAGATACTGACTATGAAGTTGGTTTCCTTGACCCCCTATCACTTGGTGGGAGTGGAACAGTTATGATTTCTACACTTGGGCATGAAGAATCGCCACATGAGGTGGTAGGATTTTAAGTAGTACTGCCACATGGGCTTTGGGCCACTTATGTGTAGTAATCTATCTCAAGCACAGTGGAGAATGACTATCTGGAGTAGTTACAGGTCTTGTTGATGCGTGTGCTTAACATTTGGCCGGAGCAAACTGTCC
This sequence comes from Platanthera zijinensis, assembly GCA_039513925.1. Lineage (NCBI taxonomy): Eukaryota > Viridiplantae > Streptophyta > Magnoliopsida > Asparagales > Orchidaceae > Platanthera > Platanthera zijinensis. The sequence continues at coordinate 176,439,966 of CM077089.1, read as the reverse complement.
TCATCTTCATTGTGGGCCTACCTTAGGGTCTCCATTTAGATGTGGATTTTGAGGGCCCCTTGATCTCATCACCACCCTGAGCCTAGCCCAAATTGTGACTGTGATATTATGATAGATCATACCAGTGAACGTCCGATGCTCTGACCTCTCAGGCACCATCCACCGGACCAAGGAGGAAACTAGCTAGGCAGCGGCAACGGCGGGCCGACCATCCTTCATCCGCCGCTTATCTCCAATGAAAATGGTGGAATGTCATGTGAAGGAACTTTTTTTTAACCATGATGAGGCCTACACATCAGAGCATCAATGTAAGAAGTTTGGCTAGACTTGGAAGATAGCAAAGATTCCTCATCATATTCCTTGTAGGGATGTTAATGATTCAGTTTGGAGCAGTTTAGGCTCAAACAAAAACTGAACGAAACACTCCCAATTTTTATCCATCTCAAACCAAAACCGAACCGAACCTGACCACTTCAATTGGGCTGTGTTCGGTTTTTGAGCTTCAGTTCGGTTTTCCAGGCTTCTAGCATCTAGAGAGATATGACAAAATTCTTAAGTTGGGCATGATTATAATACATGATCCAACTTGAGGGGGAGTATTAAAAGACATGTTATAAATTGTACCTATAATATTGTACATGGCCTTGTGATTGATATGAAAGGTTATTTCTGGGACTCCCCTTGAAGTTTGCGTAATTACAGCTTGCACCCCTCTAACTTTTGAAATTACAAAAACCTCCTCTCAATGTTTACATTTCGTAACATCCATGCACAAAAGTACCCCTATGGAGTAAATCTTGAGGGGGGGGGGGGTATTTTTGTTCATGAATGTTATGAAATGTAAACATTGAAGGGGGTAATTGTAATTTCCAAAGTTAGAGGGGTGCAAGTTGTAAATACGCAAACTTCGAGAGGACCTGGTAAATAACCCTTGATATATATATATATATATATATATATATATATATATATATTGTGGAGAAATATATATATATATTGTGGAGAAAAACCGAAACTTGTATATACTTTCTCAATAATCAAATACAAGGTATGAATACACATTTATAGGAGGGAGAAAGAGAGAAGAGATCCCTATACATGATGTGGGACTAAAGAGGAGAGAAAAAAAATAAATAAAAGGGCTCCATCATGGGCCTCTTTACATAGGCTTTTCCAACACTCCCCCGCAAGCTGGAGCGTACAAGTCATAGGTACCCATCTTGGACAGGAACTGATAAAATAGGGTACTTGGTATGGCCTTCATGAGGATATCAACAACTTGTTCAGTACCTGGAACATGCTTCAATTCTATCTTCTTCATTTGAACTTTCTCCCGGATGAAGTGACAGTCCACTTCAATATGTTTCGTCCTTTCATGGAAGATCAGATTCTTTGTTATGTGTATAGCTTCTTGACTGTCACATAATATGAAAGCTGGTGAGGGAAGTTTTACTCCTAGATCAGCAAGGAGACTTTCAAACCATGTGAGCTCAGAGACAACCGATGACATCGATCGGTATTCTGCTTCAGCTGAGGATCGAGCAACCACGACTTGTTTCTTACTCCGCCAGGTAACAAGATGACCTCCAAAATAGGTACAAAAACCACTGGTTGGCCGCCGATCATCCAAGGAACCAACATAATCTGCATCTGAATACGCAACCAACGTTTGAGTAGAGGATGAGGTTTTGTATACCAGCCCTTGACCCAGAGTTGTTTTAAGGTATCTTAGGATGCGTTCGACAGGTTGAAAGTGAGATATTCGAGGAGCATGCATAAACTGGCTGACAACCCCAACAACAAAGGATATATCCAGTCTTGTGACAGTTAGGTAGATCAATTTTCCAACAAGTCATCGATAGTATTCAGGATTTTGGAGAGGAAGATCTGTATCGGAAGCATGTGCATCCATTTGAGTGGTAGTCGGCTTGTATCCAGAGTAGCCAACATCTTGAAGGAGATCGAGACAGTACTTCCATTGGGAGAGGACAAGTACATCCGGACGTCTCGCGACCTCAAGACCAAGGAAGTATTGAAGGTGCCCCTGATCTTTTGTTTGAAAGACGGAGTTAAGATGCTGTTTGACCGCTTGGATTCCCTTCGAATCGTCTCCAGTGATTAAGATGTCATCAATATATACTAACAGAAGAACCGTTCCTGTTGCCCGATGTCGAGTGAACAGAGAGAAGTCTGTTGAGCTCCGAGTAAAGCCAACTTCCTGAACTGCCTTACTGAACCTGTCAAACCATGCCCGACAGGATTGTTTGAGACCATAAATGGACTTCTTAAGATGAGAAACTCGGGACTCCCCCGTGGTCTCAAACCCGGGAGGTTGTTGCATGTAGACTGTTTCCTGGTGGTCGTCATTCAAAAACGCATTCTTGATATCCAGTTGATGTAAGGGCCAGTGGCGATGCACAACCACGAAGATGACATGAACGGTATTGAGCTTGGCTACTGGAGAGAATGTTTTCTCATAATCAAGACTTTGCTGTTGAGTGAAGCCACGAGCCACCAGTCGGGCTTTCAGATGGTCAATTGTCCCATCAGGAGCATGTTTGATGACAAAGACTCATTTACACCCAACAAGTGTCTGTCCGGGAGGTAGAGGTACCAGGTTCCATGTCCGGTTAGCCCAGAGAGCTGCCATTTCTTCTTTCATGACTTCCCGCCATCCAGGATGTTGGAGAGCCTTCTGCACAGAGTTGGGTACAAAAATTGAGGATAATGAAGTGACAAATGTTTGAAGCTATGTGGATAGGCGATGTAAGGATGCATAGTTCTCCATGGGATGACCGGTTGATTCTGGTGTCGGATCAGCAGGGCGCGGAGTGTCAGAAGTTGAAGCTGACTACATTGGGGCAACAGAGCGAGGATGGCGACGAGTGTAGACATGAATAATATGCGGCTTGGGAAGAGCGGGAGCCCGGTTAGGAATTGGTGGTGGTGGAGTGGTAACGAGAATGACAGGTCGTAGTACGGGAGGTGGTAGAGGAGTTGGATCTGGAGCGGAGAAGAAAGGAAGATCCTCTCGAAAGGTAACATCAGCAAAAACGGTCACCTTGCAGGTAGCAGGAGAGTAGCACGCGTAGCCTTTTTGAGTTTGTGAATAGCTAACGAAGATATGTTTGGCCGCCCAGGGATCCAACTTGTCCGTGGACGGACCAAGAATATGAACCTAACAAGTACAACAAAAGATGTGGGGTGTGAGAGAGAATGTCAGAGTAGAGGGGAACAAGAGGCTGAACAGAGTGACATTGTGGAGTATGGGGGAGGGGAGACGGTTAATCAGATAGCATGTCGTTGAAAGCGCAAAGTTCCAATAAGCTTTGGGGACCTGTATGTGAAACATGAGAGAGCGAACAACATCAAGCAGATGTCGATTTTTATGTTCCACGACTCCATTTTGTTAGGGATATAGACACACGATGTTTGGTGAATGATCCTAAATTCAGAGCGGAGATTCGCGAATTCGTGGCTAGTGTATTCACGAGCATTATCGGTGCGAAGAGTTTTGATGTTCACAGAGAATTGCGTGCAGGTCTCAAGGATGAATGGCCGAAAGACAAGGGAAGCTCGGAGCGATCACAAAGTAAATATAATCACGTCATCTTAGTTATTAAAGACGCAAGACGCACCAAGGTGCAAATGAGTCTTGGAGCCTAGGTGCAAGGCTCAAGGCGCAGGCGCGCACCTGACGAAGACAAGGCGTAACCACATCCATTTTAAATAATCAGCATCAAACATCATTTCAGCTTCTCGATCAAATTCTTCATCTAGTTTACTAATTAATCATTCATTACTGTCATTTATATCTCTTAAAAAATAGAATCAATGTAGTCACTTATATCATATATTAGTCTCAATGCACAATTATCTTCCACAAACACTACATAAAAAAAAAATTATTGAGTTCTTGCATTTTTTTTCTTAATTTTTGAAGAAAAAAAATTTACAACAAAAAATTCATTAAGACACGCCTTTTATATTCTAAAGGCGCAAATAAAGCGCACAGTGGCGCAAACCTCTGAGCCTGGTGAGCCTGGAGCCTTAGGCGCGCTTGAGGTCAAGCGCGCCTTTAATAGCATAGCACGTCATGCGAGAATAATCATCAATAAAAGTTAAAAAATAACGATACCCATAAATGCTAGTAATTTTGTACGGACCCCAGACATCGGAGTGTACTAAAACAAAAGGAGCAGAGCTCTGAGTACAATGAGACGAAAAAGATGAACGGGATTGTTTGCCGAAAATACAAGATTCACACTGAAAAGGAGGAAGAGATGCATTTGGTAGAGCCTTCTGGAGGACCGATAGAGGGGCATGCCCAAGACGCCGATGCCAATCGACGTAGGTGACGGAGGAGAGGATAGTAGGAGAGTCATCAAGAAGGTAGAGCCCGTTCTGCAGTCGTTCCTTACCAATAATATTCCGCATCCATCGATCCTGTATCAAAAAAGAAGAAGATGTAAATGTTACAGAGAAATTCAAATCGGCAGTGAGGCGATTAATAAAAAGTAAATTAAACGGGGAGCTCGGAACATGAAGAGTCGAGCGTAGGGATAAAGAAGAAGTGAGAGGGATATCAGCAAAGCCGGAGACCGGAACAGTGCCCTCATTGACCACTATGATACACTTAGGATGAGGGGAATCCAAGTACTGATGTGGCCGCAGTGAGGCTATGTGATGAGTGACACCTGAATCCACTATCCTGCGCGGACTAGTAGAGAGACAAGCGATACCTTCATTTGAGATGGAGGCAGTGGAGGCAACAGAGGCAGTGGAGACAAGTAACGAGCAGAGAGGAGGCCGTGCGAGCAGACCGTGCGATCAGAACAACGAGCAGAGGAGCAAACCACGACGAGCAGACCGCGCGAGCAGAACAACAACAATCAGAGAGGAGACAGTGCGAGCAGAACACACGGACAAGCAACGAGTAAACCGTGCAAGAAGACCGCACGGTCACGGTGACAACACACCAGTGGCAAGAAAGAGTCCACGACCAAGATGCGGAGCCCGCAACAGAGAGGAGAAGCCGCATTGACTAAAGAAGTCACAGCGAGAAGAAAAAGGAGACCGCAACGACCAAGATGCGGAGCCCGCATCAGAGACCAGGCCGCACGAGCAGAGCAACGAAGGGAGAGAAGGCTGCACGAGCAGACCGCGCGAGAAGGCGCGTAGACAAGCACGCGGCGAGAAGGCCAGCACACGGCAAGAAGGCGAGTAGACAGGGAGATCGCGGCGGCCAAGGAGAGAAGACTTAAGGGAGATCGCGCAAGGAGACCGCAGCGAATAACAAAAAATGGAGTGGGTAGACAAGGATAAACCGCGCGGGGAGGGTTGCGGTTAGATGTGGAAGTAAGAAATGAGTCCACCTGTCAGAGAAATAGAGCTATAAGAGGGCCAAGAGGAAGAGGAAGAAAGGGAGGTGGAAGCCACAAGAGAGACCAGAAGTAGGAGCGGTTAGAAAGCTTAACCGCACGGGTAGCAAACCGAGAGCAGGCCGACAGTTAGATAAAGCTTAACCGCACAGAGGACCTGTTTACCTATGATACCATGTGGAGAAAAACCGAAACTCGTATATACTTTCTCAATAATTAAATACAAGGTATGAATACACATTTATAGGAGGGAGAAAGAGAGAAGAGATCTCTATATATGATGTGAGACTAAAGAGGAGAGAAGAAAAATAAATAAAAGGGCTCCATCATGGGACTCTTTACATAGGTTTTTCCAACACACACACACATATATATATATAATATGTATGTATATGTATATATGTATGTTGGTAATTAATATTATTTTCCCCAATTAGGTCCTAACATGGGTGAGAGAACATCTGGAGGATTAACACAAGAATTTCCTATCACCGTTGGCTTACATCAAGGTTCAACTTTAAGACCTTATCTCTTTACCCTTATCTTAGATGAGCTCACCAGACATATCCAACAAGCAATTCGTTGGTGTTTATTGTTTGCGGATGATATCGTTTTGGTCGATGAGATGTGCGAGGGTTTAAATGCAAAAGTTGAATCTTGGCGAGACACTTTAGAAAAGAAGGGTTTTAGGTTGAGCAAGGCAAAGACGGAGTATATGGATCTTAAATTTAGCAGTGCAAGAAGGACGAATGACTTCATTATTAAGTTGGGTGATCAAGATATTCCCCGTAGTGAGTGTTTTAAATATCTTGGATTGACAGTTCAAAAAGACAGAGGTATTGATAAAGATGTGACACATAGAATCCAAGCGGGTTGGTTGAAGTGGAGAGGCGCATCAGAGATCTTTTGTTATCGTAAAGTACCATTAAAACTTAATGACAAGTTTTACCGTACTGCAATTAGACCAGTGATGCTCTATGGTTCTGAGTGTTGGGCAGTGAATTGTGTACATGAGCAAAAAATGGGAGTTGCGGAGATAAGAATGCTTAGGTGGATGTGTGGACACACGAGACTGGATAAAATTTGGAATGAATGTATCAGGGATAAGACAAGAGTAGCACCAATTGCAGAGAAGATGCAAGAAGCTCGACTAAGATGGTTTAGACACGTACAAGGAGACCATTAGAGGCACCTGTTAGACGTTGTGAGAGTTTAGTCACTAAGCATGCTAAACGAGAAAGGGGTTGACCAATAAAGACATGGAATGAAACTATAAGGAAAGACGTAATGTACTTAGGTATTAGTGAGATTATGACAAAAGATAGGGCACAATGGCGACAAAGGATCCATATAGCCGACCCCACTATAGTGGGATAAAGGCTTGAGTGTTGTTGTTGTTGTAGGCCCTAACATATTGCATGTGTTCCGGTTCTGCTTGGACCAAACCATGGTTGTTGGGATCTATTTTTCTTCCTTGAAACATTTGTGTTTATACATTTGCAGGCTTTGAACCAAGGGTATGCTGACATTTAATCAAGTGATTTGCATCAAGAGTTTTTAGGGCGCTTCTCCCAACCGCACCAACTTCTCTCCCACCCACCTCTTAGGCTCCGTTTGGGGGGACTTATTTTCACCGGTCAAGCGGTTACGACCGCATAAACCGGGCCATAATTAAGGTCCGGTTCATGCGGTTGTAACCGCTTGACCGGTGAAAATAAGTCCTTCCAAACGAAGCCTTAGTGTATCAGCTGCCAACCAAGCCGCATAATCCTGCCAATGCTCCACATAGACCCGGGGCAGCATCGACTGCCCTCCTGCATCACCATAGGTCGAATGCGGGATTCAAAGGGAAGTAACCGATCTAGACATCCTTGTCTGTCTTACTCAATTGTATTCCACCTGATAACCTAATCCTTCACATGGGCATGTGTCATCTTGCTGAATATTTATAGAAACCGTCTTGTTTTTCTCGTAAAATTCACCAAGGATCAATTAGTGTTTCATCGTAAGTTAAATATTAAAATTATTTATTACAAATCAATTTGAATGAACAATCCAATTAACGTAATCCAATGTGTTAAGGTCAAAGAACCTATATGTGGACGGGCATGTTGAGGATAGTCCCACATTTAAAAAATAATGTAGTGGTTTGTGTTAGAATAGCCCATGTATTGGGCCCATCTTTTGGGCCCATTTTTGTTCTCTCCTCTTTAGTCTCACATCTTGTATATGATTTATTTCCTCTCTCTTCCTACTATATATTTGTATTCTCTCCTTGTATTTACATACACAAGCAATACATACAAGTTTTGAGCTTTCTCAACATGGTATCAGAGGGTGCGGTCTTATAGCTGCGGTTTCCCCTTTTCTAACTGCTCAGCCCGCCCTCCTCCCTGTCCGCAGATTGCTCTCTGACCTCCTTTCTCCTACCCGCCTTATCCGCGGGCTCCTCTCCTGCGGACTGCGAGTCTATCTGCTCCGGTCTCCTGCGACCTGTTTATTCTGTCCGCTCTTCCCTTATCCGCGTGGCCTCTACGGACTGCAACTCTGCATCCGCTTCTCGCCTCTCTCTCCGTGGTTCCACCCTCCTCAGGCTTCTTATAGCCATCTTCTGCTCTGACCCGTGGGGCTCACCTCTCTTGTCCGCTGCGGGCTCTCCTCTTGTCCGCTGCGAGCTCCTCCTCCCTTGCTGCTTAAGTTCTTCAAACTCGCGGTCTCTTCATCTGTCTGCTCGAGCTTCTCTACTCGCAGACTCCTCCTTAACCGCTGCGGGCTCTTCTCTTCATCCGGGCGCTTGAGTTCTACTCGCGCCAATCTCTCTTGCGGACTGCTCCTGTCCGCCGTAGTCTCTCTCTCTCCCTTCTTGCCGCTCGAGTTCTCCTCGCGGCCTCCTGTGCTCTGACCGTTGCTGTGTTCACCTAGACCGTGTGAACTCCTCTCTTTCCGCATTTTGGTCGCGATCTGACTAATCGCTGGTGTCCGGCGTGACCGTGCGGACTGGTGCCTTCCCGCATTTTGGTCGCGGTCTTCTCCAGCCCTTCCCGTTGCGGCCTTGTCGTGCGGCCTCCTGCTCTTCTCGCGGCGGTCTCCCTCGGTGATTTGATTCTGCGGTCTGCTCTATGGGTTCTTCTGGTAACTCCACTGGCTCGGCGGCCAGTCCGCCTGTTGACCGCCCGGCCTGTCCTACAGACCGCCCGGTTTGCTCTGCTGAAGTCCGTGACGAGCTGAGGATCGCTACAATCTCTCTTTCTGGCAAGAAAAACTTTACCCCTTGGGTGCACTCAGTTAGACGGGTTCTTCAGGCCAAGGGCATTCTGCCTCACCTTACTCAGGCATCTCCGTCTCTTCCTACCGATGATTGGCTCCGCAATGATGGTCGCGTTCAGACTTGGATCCTGAATTTATTGGATGGTAAGCCTTATCAGATGGCTATGTACCAAGACACCGTCAAGGCTATGTGGGATGAGCTGCATTCCTTATACTCAGGCCGCGACAACCTTCAGCATCTCTACGACATACTCACTGACCTCTTTGCTCTCGACACTGGCGGGGCTTCAGATATGACCTCTTTTGTCGCTCGGGCTAAAACTCTTCCTGAAGCCTGGATCCAACATCAGCCCTCCACCAATGATCATGCTGCTCAGCGCGCTCAGAAGGAAGCCGCGTGCATTGCCATCATAATGGCCCGTCTTCCATCTCACCTTCAGAGCATTCGTGCTCAGGTCCTGGCTTCTCCCACCACACCATCTTTCTCTGATGTATGCTCCATGATTCTCCGTGTATCACCTCCTCCGGATACTTCTGCTCCTTCTCCCCCGGCCCTTCTTCAGCAGGCCCCTCCGCTCCTACCATCCCCTCCTACTTATACTCGGGGGGGGGGGGGGGTCGGGCTCTCGGGGCCGTGACCGTGGTGGCCGGGGTCAGCCGAAGTGTTCCTTCTGCGAGAAAGATGGTCATCTTGAGGCGACCTGCTATAAGAAAATTGGTTATCCTCCTCGTCCAACGACATCTGTTGTTACTGACGCCAGTCCTCCTGATCTTGAGACTGTCCGTCTTCAGCTCCAGCATCTCCAGGGCCCGCTCAACCCGCCATCTACCTCCATCGCCTCCGTCTCCAACATAGGTACTGCTTGTTTATCCACCAGCCTGGGCTGGATTGTGGACTCTGGTGCCACTCATCACCTTACTTCGCAACGGCCTGCCCAGTACTCGGATTCTCCTTATCCGAAGTCTATCACTGTGGCCAATGGGGCGATGGTTCCCTTCTCCGGCTCGGCAGATCTTTCTCTCAACCCGTCAATCTCCCTTTGCTCGGCTCTTCATGTTCCGAGTTCACCGTTCAATTTACTCTCCGTTGGACGTCTTACGAGTGATCTTGATTGTTCTCTTATATTCACCTCCTCTTCCTTTGTTATACAGGATCGGCGGACACAGACTACCATTGGTAAAGGCCGGCTGCGGAACGGGCTCTACCTTCTCGGCGACTCTCCCACCATTCTGTCTTCTGTCTCTTCCACTGCGTGGCATCGTCGCCTTGGGCATGCCCCTCTGCCGGTCCTCCAGCGGGCTTTTCCAGATGTCTCTTTTACTCATTTTCAGTGTGACTCATGTATCCTCGGCAAACAGCCTCGTTCTTCTTTTCCTTCGCATTGTACTCGGAGCGTTGCTCCATTTGATTTAGTACATTATGATGTATGAGGCCCTTTTAAGATTACAAGTATTTCTGATTTTCGCTATTTTATCACATTTATTGATGATCACTCTTGCACTACGTGGCTATACTTACTTCGTGATCTCTCCGAGCTTCCTCGTGTTTTTCGGGCATTTGTCCTCGAGACCCGTACACAATTCCACACCACACTCAAAATACTACGCACCGACAATGCTCGTGAGTACACCAGCCACGAATTTACCGCTTTGTGTTCTGAATTCGGGATTCTTCATCAAACCTCCTGTGCTTAAACGCCCCAGCAAAATGGTGTTGCCGAAAGGAAGAACCGCCACTTACTAGATGTAGCCCGCTCCCTTATGCTTCAAATGCATGTTCCCAAGTCTTATTGGAACTTTGCGGTCTCGACTGCCTGCTTTCTCATCAACCGTCTCCCTTCCTCCGTCCTCTACTATGTTACTCCGTTTAACCTATTGTTTCCCTCCACTCCGGCTTTTCCTCTCCCGCCTCGTGTCTTTGGCAACATCTGCTACGTCCACCGTCTGGGGCCATGCTCGGATAAGTTGGACCCTCAGGCGGCTAAACACATCTTTGTCGGCTATTCACGCACCCAGAAGGGGTATGTTTGTTACTCTCCAGCTACTCGAAAGATCTCCATTTCTGCTGACGTTACCTTCCTGGAAGAACAACCATTTTTTCCTGCTCCTTTACCTGTTGATCTACCCCCAACTCCTCTCCCTTCATCCATCTCACGCCTAGTTATTCCCGCTACTACACCACCTTTGCCGGTTTCCCCTGCACCGGCTCCTTCTCCCTCCAAACCACCCGTTATCCGTGTTTACACTCGTCGCCCTCCCAGTTCCGTTGCCCCTCTGCAGACGACCTCTACCACGGATACTCCGCGTCCTGTTGATCAGGTACCGTCTTCCACTGCTCATCCTCTGGCCAATTACGTCTCTCTTCATCGCCTCTCTCCCCTTCTGCACACATTTGCTACTTCTCTCTCTTCGGTTGTTCCTAACTCTGTGCAGGAAGCGCTTCAACATCCAGGCTGGCGAGCAGCCATGGAGGAAGAAATGTCTTCTCTCTGGGCTAACCAGACATGGACCGTCGTCCCGCTTCCTCCGGGTCAGAAACCGATTGGGTGTAAGTGGGTCTTTGTCATCAAACATGTTGCTGATGGGACAATTGACCGTCTAAAGGCTCGTCTGGTGGCTCGTGGTTTCACCCAGCAACAGGGACTCGACTATGAGGAAACTTTCTCTTCGGTCGCCAAGCTCAATACCGTTCGCGTCCTCATCTCTGTCGCTGTTCATCGCCAGTGGCCCCTATCTCAACTGAATATCAAGAATGCTTTCTTAAATGGGGATCTCCAGGAGACCGTGTATATGTAACAACCACCCGGGTTTGAGATCACGGGGGAGTCTCAGGTCTGCCGCCTTCTAAAGGCTCTGTATGGTCTCAAACAATCTCCACGGGCATGGTTTGAAAAATTCAGTAAGGTCCTTCGTGATATCGGTTTTACTCGAAGCTCAACCGACTTCTCGCTGTTTACTCGTCACCGACCAACGGGGACGGTCCTTCTGTTAGTATACGTTGACGATATCATCATTACAGGAGATGACTCACAAGGGATACATGCAGTTCAAAGTACATCTAAACTCCGTCTTTCAGACAAAGGATCTGGGACCTCTACGATATTTTTTGGGTCTTGAGGTTGTCAGACGACCAGATGGGCTTACTCTATCTCAACGGAAGTACTGTCTTGACCTTCTTCATGATGCTGGTCATTCAGGTTGTAAGCCAAGTGATACCCCTATTGATGTAAACCACAAGTTGTGCGCCCAGACATCTGACTCAGATCTACTTCTCCAGAATCCTGAATATTATCGTCGACTTGTTGGAAAATTGATCTATCTCACGGTTACCAGACCAGATATTTCTTTTGTTGTTGGTCTTGTCAGTCGATACATGCACTCTCCTCGAAGATCTCATCTTCAGGCTGTTGACGTATTCTCAGGTATCTTAAAACAGCTCCTGGTCAAGGACTTGTTTACCGGACCTCTTCTTCTGCTCCAACTTTGGTGGCATACTCAGATGCTGATTATGCTGGTTCTCTTGATGACCAGCGATCTACTAGTGATTTTTGCACCTACTTTGGAGGACATTTGGTTACATGGCGAAGCAAGAAACAAGCGGTCGTTGCTTGATCATCAGCTGAGGCAGAATACCGGGCAATGACATCTGTTGTATCGGAACTGACATGGCTTGAGAGTCTTCTCACTGATCTGGGTGTAAAATTACCGTCACCGACTCTTCTCCTTTGTGACAGCCAAGTTGCTATACATATCGCCAAGAACCCAGTCTTCCACGAAAGAACGAAGCACATTGAAGTCGATTGTCACTTCATTCGGGAAAAAGTTCAAATGAAGAGGCTCGATCTAAAGCATGTCTCAGGGTCTGAACAAGTTGCGGATGTCCTCACAAAGGCTCTTTCCAAGGCTCTCTTCTATCAATGCTTGTCCAAGCTTGGGGCATACGATTTGTACGCTCCAGCTTGCGGGGGAGTATTAGAATAGCCCATGTATTGGGTCCATCTTTTGTGCCCATTTTTGTTCTCTCCTCTTTAGTCCCACATCTTGTATAGGATTTATTTCCTCTCTCTTCCTCCTATATATTTGTATTCTCTCCTTGTATTTACATACACAAGCAATACATACAAGTTTTGAGTTTTCTCAACAGTTTGCAATATATATATCACGTGCTTTTCCAACTATAGGCTATAACCAACTTATTTTAGGTGGGTCCTTTGGTCCTAACAAAGTTAACGACAGTCCTGCCCACTATAACTCAAATTTCTTCTTTCTATGGAATCACTTGATGTATGTCATTTAGTAAAATTTATTTCCATGTCATTATTTCTATAAACTACAATGATTTATGTACAAGGGTGTTTTGTCCTATTTTACAAAAACCTCTGGTTCTAAGGAAACCAAACTTCTTCAGTGACACCCCCACTATCTAATAATTAGGCTATTAACAACCACCCCCACTATCTAATAATTAGGCTATTAACAACCACCCCCACTATCTAATAATTAGGCTATTATTCTCTCAAAAGTTTTTTTTATCTAGCATCTTAAGCGACGCTCTATTTTTTTCACATTTTTTAAAATCAGGATTTGGTGGAACTTGAATGCAAAATTTGGGCAAGCAAAGGCATGAATGTTGCTTATGAGGTCAGAGACAATAGGAAGGGATACAAAGCAGGTGCATTGAAAGAGGGGTTGCTTCATAGTTATGTCCAGCAATGTGACTATGTTGTCATTTTCGATGCTGATTTTCAACCGGAATCTGACTTTCTCATGAGGAGCATCCCTTTTCTTGTGCATAATCCAAAGCTGGCTCTTGTCCAAGCACGGTGGGAATTCGGTATGTTGATCATATTGCTGTAGATATACCTGAAACGTTACATCTCATAACTGGATGATGTTAAGCATCTCTCTTGGTATCATTTTAATGAAGCTGTGAGTTGCAATTGACTCTGGTTTACCAATCATGTATATTCTTCTTATGCTTAGTTTGGGGTCTTTCATTCAGAATCTTTGATTATATCAATCAAGTGTTCAGGAAAAGGGAACTGATCTTTTATAACAACGGCTCGGATGTGAGTGATTTGATTAGGGAGCAATTCAGGACCAACAAAAATTCGCTTCCTGACACACGCACTATTCTTTGGCCATTGTTGCAATATCATTTTGTTTTCGGTTACAGGAAGAGCGACCCTTTTAATATCATCAACACTTCTAACTTAAATCTCAGCCCTACGCACACTAAAATTCATGCAGGCAACTGTTGGAAAATAAAATTTGGAACGATTTCCCTGAGAATTGAGCCGGCAGGAAACTACAAATACAAATTTGATAAAATATAAAAATATAAACTTCTAGTGTACAAAAAAAAGAGTTATAACACCACATTGCGAACTCTTGCCACCACCTGCCAAAATATACCACCATGACGAGCGCTGCTGAAAACAGTACTTGGGAATCACCATAGAGACAACAAAACATCCATGAACCTTTTCGTTGCAAAATAGTCCACTGCCAACGAGACAACAATTGTCTATCTCTCTTCAAACAACTTTCACCCCAATGAGTGGAAAGAAAAACCTTCAAGAACAAACTGTAAATGGAGCACAACACGGAAATCAGAATCTCGAGTAGGGCATCTGTTAGCTCTCGAAAAATAAGACCAGAGGCTACCAAATATAAGAGGAGAAAGGTAGGAGAAGAGAGAAGGAGCGAGAAAGAGAAATAACCCCTAAGGTTCCCAATTTTGCCAAATACCATCCAAGATACCAAATTACATAGCCCTGTGGGTTTATGTAAAACCTTTGGCCCAATTACAAACAAGGAAATATACGCATGTCTTAATGACTTTCCGTCGGGGTGTCACTATCGGGCCTTTGTGGCACTTGTATACCAGCTACACTGTACGACGCCCCTCTCTCTCCTCGACATCCATAACAATGTCGCTCTCTGGAAAAATTGCCTTGTACTCAAGGCAAAAGTCTGGAAACTGTGCACGAAATACAGATCTGTCCACCAATGTGGTCTACGATGGTGGATGATCATGCCAGTGCACCAAGACCTGCTTAACCGAGGCTCATCTTGACAGATGGTACCTGTGTGTAACGAGCTTGGGGCGGTAGTTTGACGAGGTGAGCCTGGAAGCTGGCGGGGGAAGAGACGCCTTGACCGGATGGTATTTAGTAACCCGTTTTAACTGAGGGACGTGAAACAGCGGGTGGATGTGGCTCTCGGGAGGAAGGTGCAGATGATACACCTAAGTCTGAGTGCCCACATGTGCAACGATCTCAAATGGGTCGTAGAACTTCTCCGCTAGCTTGGAGTGGGTCTGTGGGGTTACCGAAATATGACAGTGTGGCCGAAGCTTGACGAACACAGTATCACCTTTAGTGAATTAGACATCGTGGTGATGACGGATGGCAAAAACAACCATCTGACCCTACACACGCTGAAGGTGCTGGCGCAACTAGAGAAGTATGGAGTCCCGATCGAGGAGCATATCAAACTGAGATGCCACGACGCATTCGCCATGGAGAGTGCGTGTGAGGTTTGGTAGGGGTCTTCCATAGACTGCCTCAAACAGAGTGGTGCTGGAACTGGTGTGGAAAGAGGTGTTGTACGAATACTCGGCCTAGAAAAGCCAATTCTCCCATGCTCATGGATGATCACACACAAAACATCTCCAAGAAATGATTCATCACCTCGAATTGCCCGTCCATTTTGGGGTGATAAGATGCACTCATGCAAAGTTGGGTGCCAAAAGGAGCTTAGGAATAAATGGTCGTAATCACTCACAATGGAGTAAGGAAATCCATGCAAACGGACTACCCCATCAATCAAAGCTGCAGTAACCACTGGTGTAAACGAGTGTTTGGGGGGAAGGAAGGGGGCGTACTTGGATAGACGGTCCACAAACACTAATATGCAATCCCATGTGTTGGAGCGAGGGAGCTTTGAAATAAAATTCATAGAGATATCCTCTCAGACCCGGACCGGGATAGAGAGTGGTTGAAGCAGCCCCCCCCCCCCCCAGAAAAAGTGGTCTCGTACTTGACACGCAGACATGGCAAGCAAAATACCACAATTTCTTTGACCCGTTGGAACATGTCAGGCCAGTACTGAGATATCGCGAGGCAGTGGAAGTATGTCCGGAAGGCACCCGCGTGACCCCCCTTTAAGGTCGAGTGAAACTTTGTGGGTAGGCGTGGGATGAGCTCTGACGAGTTGAGTGCACAAAATTACCTCGATGGTGGAGGCGATCCCCTGCGAGACTATATAGCAACCAGGTTGTGGAATACGCCCATAAGACCACAACAATTGGTTGGAGAAGTGGGTCGACACAATCTCGTGCCGGACAATGGAGGCGTCCTCCCATACTAGTCTCGTAATAGTTGTTAAACGAGCAATCTGCAATTGACAAGAAAGAGAGTTAGTCGTGCGATCGGAGGAGCCGGTGCAAAATTCGATTGAAAAATCATAGCCCAGTAGTTTTGCAACCAAGACCTGTAGGTGTGACAATCTTCTGATTCAGGAGGTACCAGAAGCTATGACGATCCATCCGGATCGTGAAGCATCGTCCAAGCAGGTAGGGGCGCCAGTGCTGTACAACAAGGACCAATGATATATGCTCAAACTCATATGCAGAACGAGGGAGGACAACAACCACAAACATATGACTGAAATAGGCATTGAGTTGGCCTGCTTGTATCAACACTGCGTCGATACATGTGCTTGAGGTGTCACACTCCACAACAATTGGCTGGGAGAAATGAGGAAGAGTCAAAACTAGAGCGGTGTTGTGGGCTCTTTTGAGGGCCTAGAAGGCTATGGCCGCCTCGGGTGTCCATTGGAATGCACCATCATTGAATTTCTTCAGCATGCTAAAGAGAGATTTGACAATTTTGCCATAGTCCCTAATGAATTGTTGGTAGTACCCAGTGAGGCTCAGATAGCCTTGGACGTTGCGTAGAGAGCAGGATGTGGGTCACAGTAGGATGGCCCAAACGTTGTCCGGGTCTATTGCGACTCCTTGTGCGGAGGTCATGTGCCCCAAGTAGCTAATTTCAATCTGACTGTAGGTGCACTCTTGAGGTTCACTAGAAAATCATGCTCCTACAGGGTGGTGAGCGTCTTCCGCACATGATGAAGGTGATTCTACAAGGAGTAGTTGTAAACAAGGGCATCATCAAAGAAATCCAAGATGTACCTGCGCAGGGCCAACCGTAATAGATTATTCATGGTTGCTTGAAAGATGGCAGACACATTCATCAAGCCAAAAAATATGACGATGAACTTGTATTGGCCATCGTGTGTGCGGAACACCATCTTTTTGATATCCTCCTGTTCCCAATTCTGGTGATTGCTGGTGCGTTGATCCAACTTTGAAAAGTAGGAGGCCCCTCGTATCTCATACAGTAGTTCTTGTATAGCCGGAATGTGATACTTGTCTGAGATGTTTACCATGTTGAGCTCCCGATAGTCCACGCAAAAATGTCAACTGTCGTCTTTTTTACAAACTAGGAAAGTCGAGCTCAAAAATGTACTAGCACTGGAGGGGATTATATCCGCAGTTAGCATGTCGCCCACAAGCATCTCAATCTCATCCTTCTGTGCGTGGCCATAACAGTATGGACGAACAAATACAAACATCACACCCGCCTATAATGAGATGCGATGGTCCGTCAGATGAGGTGGAATGCGGGCCGTGTCGACAAAGACTCCCAAAAAGATATCTAAAATAGCTTGCAAGGCCTGGGGGTTGGCGATCGTAGGGCCTTCTACTCAACCCTGTGCCATCAATATGCAACCAAATCGACGCCGACCATTTTTTGAAGAAATCGGAGTGAGACGGACTGACATAAGAGAGTATGGTTGCTATACAACAGTAATAATGTCCTCTTTTGGTTGAACCTTGTTATCATGCAATCTCAATTGACGCTGACGTCGCACAGGGTATGGAGCCACGCTACTTCCAGAATAATATCCTCCCACGTAGTGCAAAAGCGTAGAAGTCGGCCCGGAGGGAGCATGGGACCACTGTGAGGGCAGTCCTGAGTAAAGGTCGTTAGTCACCCAACAATGATCATACCTCAAATAGACAAAAAAGCGTGGAATAGGGGTCAATGAAAACACCAAACGATCCACTCGGCGTTGTGAAATGAAGTTGTTGGTCGCCCCACTATCATTCATGACGACCATTGGAATCCCCTGAAGTGTCCTGAGGACCTTCATCGTCCATTAGCCTGAAATCCCGTCGACGGTAAAGAGGGGAAGGTCAAGGCAGTGTAAGGCCGCGGGCGTAGGATTGTCAGTATCAACATCAGTCTCTAGGGCCTCAAAATCGGACAATTGGAGGTGTGCAGGGGGGAATGGGAGGACGCGGTGGTGACCCTGGGCCGGAGGGGAGGTCATGGGACTCCATCTATGGTGGACGGGGCACTATTGTGGGTAGGGCTGTTTATAAACCAAATAGTTCGTTAATAATTCAGGTATCTATTTGTAAAGATTTGATTAAGATTTACATTTCTCGAATTCAAATCTGGATTTGAATCCAATTCGAATTCAAGTAGTGTTCGAATCCGAATAATATCATATGTATTGTCAAGATTCGTGAATAGTAGGAATAGATATTATATATAAAGATGATCATGCCCGTCCGTTCAAAGTCTTTTTGGTTCATCATTTGAAGGGAATTCAAATTCGAACCTAAACCCGAATATGAATTCGAATCCAGGATCTCAGGAGAATCCGAATCTGAATTCAAATATTCGAACGAAACCGAATCTGAATATCTGCATTTTATGACAAACTTGGGTTCGATTGAAAAACTATTTCATTCGATTAGGTTCGTGAACAACCTTAGGTCGTGGGTTTGGGGGCCGGACAAGGTGGGGCCATCATGGGTAGGCGACTAGTATCCAGTAGCCTAACTTGGAATTCATCTTCAACCAAATGGGCGAGGTCCTCAAGAGTAGACGGTTGATTGGTGTAAATGAGTATTTTTTGTCAAGCAGAACTCCTACGGAATAGTTGAAAGATACAAGACAAAATTGTTTGCTAGGGGATACACTTTAGTCTGTCGGGATTGATTATCAAGAGACTTCACTCCTGTGGCAAAGATGAACTCCGTAAGAGTTCTCCTCTCTTGTGCTACATGTAAGGGATGAAACCGCAATCAATTAGAGACGAAGAATGTGTTTCTCCATGTAGACTTAGAGGATGAAGTATATATGTACCTACCTTTTGTGCTTACATCTAAAGAATCTGAAGGAAAGGTTTAAAGGTTAAAAAAGCTTTTTATGGCCTTAAACAGTCTCCTAGAGCATAGTTTGGGAGATTCCATAGGGCTATGCCACTTTTGGATACACTTAGAGTACTGCAGATCATACTATGTTCATCAAGCGCAAGGGAGGTAAATTGACTGCCTTTATTATCTATGTGGGCGATATTGTTATAACAATAAATGATTTGGATGAGATTCAAACTCCGAAGGGAAGACTGTCTGGGAATTTGTGGTGAAAAACCTAGGGAACCTCAATTATTTCCTGGGCATTGAAGTTTTCAGATCCTGAAACAGAATTTTCATTTCATAGAAAGTGTATGATCGACTTGCTTGAGTCGTCTAGGATGAGTGGGTGTAGATTTGCTGACTTCCATATTAAAGTCAATCACATAATAAGAAGGATTGATGAAGGCTGATGGAGAGGCTTATTTACTTGTCCTATACTTGCCCAAATATCTTGTATGCGATAGGAGTGATAAGCCGATACATGCATTCTCCAAAGACTCACCACTTGGACGTTGCCCACCGAATCCTAAGATATCTCAAGACCTCTCCTGGAAGCGGTATTTTGTTCTCCCTGAATGATGACCTAAATATTGAAGTCTACATAGATACAGACTGGGTTGGTTCTCTTGGTGACCAACGATCTACTTCAGGATATTGTTCCCTTGTCGGTGGGAACTTGGTTACATGTCGAAGCAAAAAACATGTGGTCGTGAGATCAAATACTGAAACTGAGTTCCGCCTTGACTCATGAAATTTGTGAGGACTATGAAATACCATTATGAGATACCTTAATATTGAGAAAAAAAGGAACCCATCAGATTATATTGTGACAACAAGGTAACAATTAATATTGCACACAATCTTGTTCAACATAACCTCACTAAACATGTTGAAGATGACAAACATTTTATCAAAAAAATATAGTTAGAGGAAAGGTATGTATACCGTTAGTTCCTCTGACCGACAACTAACTGATGTATTCACTAAAGGATTGTGTTAACGTTTTCGGAAGCATCATTACCAAGTAAGACATGGTAAATATTGCACGACCAACTTGAGGGAGAGTGTTAGCATTTAATATTTTACTTGTTTATGGTTTTACTTGTATTTCCTTTTACTCATATTTCCCGTGTAACTCTCTGATCCCATATAAAGGAGTGTTTACCCTTGTAATAATTATCATTCAATGAAATCAATATATTCCAACAAATCTCTTATCTACTAAACAAGATAACCACTGTTCTAACTTTTTTTTACTTAAATCAATCGTGAATGGCATACATGAAAGCATCTTGCCTTTGATTTCTTTTGTAAACATCTCCACAACTATTATAAAAAACTCAATATTAATTTTTGATATAAACCTACTTTGATGAAAAAATTGTCTCTCAACTAGTATAATACTTGTTAGTGCTACATCATAGATATTTTAATAACTTCGACATTCCTTTAACACATTTTTTTATTGCACACAATAACATTGCGTGGACTTGGTCATGTTTCTTCAAGACCAACAAAAATCGTGTGAAGATATTTGATTTGCTCTATATTTTTCCATGCATTGTCCTAATACAATAATCATTTCATAATAGATCCTCCTAGCATGTTAATTTTCATGGTAATCGGTCATATGCATTTTATTTAGAAAAATATGATAGCAAGTGGTATCTTTTCATACCATGCAAGTTTTGTGCAAGATTTTTTTTGGGTTCGAGCTAAGCTCAAAATATTTCACCTGGCCCATAGTAGTTCTTGGCAGGAAGATATTTCCTTTGCTCCCACCATCTGAATGTTCTCCTGTTTCATTTTTTTATTGCTTGATCTTTCTCGGTCTCTACATCTTTTAAGTTAACTTCTTGGTTAAAAAAAATTGCTCACCTCTAGCAAGTTCCACAGGAGCTTGCTCGTATTAAATCACCTTCTATGGGAGACCTCTCCTTGAAGCATGAGGAACTCCTACTCGTGAGCTAAATGAAACATTAATTTTTCTCTTTAGATAGGAAACTTAAATTCATTCTGATATATGTATTTTCGATTGACAGGAAGTTGCTGACATGGCATTACCCGGGCACTTTTTGCAGTGAACCCAAATGAATGCCTAATGACTAGAATACAGAGGATGACTCTAGAGTATCATTTTAAAGTGGAGCAGGAAGCTGGTTCTTCCACCTATGCGTTCTTTGGTTTTAATGGTAAACTCTCTGCCAACCCTTTCTATTTCTTTCTTCTGTTTGAAAATAGACCTGATAATCAAAACTAAATTTAGCATGCCAGCATATTTAGATATGTTTTTTTTCTATGAATCCTTACTAAAGAGAATGAGTATTTATATTAGGGCATGAATACCTAGCTGTTTATATAATCATTTTCTTTTCAAAATTACCTGTCTGTGCAGGCACTGCTGGTGTCTGGAGAATATCAGCCATCAAAGAGGCTGGTGGTTGGAATGATCGAACCACAGTCGAGGACATGGATTTGGCTGTCCGAGCAAGTCTCAAAGGTTGGAAGTTCTTATACCTTGGTACTCTCAAGGTATGTTCCTTTTATCGTTGTTGCTTTATTAAGATTATTAATGTTGAAATTTAAAGCTTATTTATTAATGGAATATGAATGGGCGGAAATTTAACATATCATATATGAAGAAAAAAATGGTAAATTTTATTAATAGCTTTATAAAATGTTCTATTTCCTTGTAAGTTACATAGTTTTTACCTAGATGAATTTTGATATTGCATTAATGTATCATAAGCGGTTGTTAATATTTAACTTTGTATCTTTTGTAACTCGCACAGATAGCTTTATCTAAGCAGTTGATAAGAATTTGTTAAAGCCCATTTGAAGGCCCAAATGGGAGCCCATTATATATTTTACTCTTTCTTTTTTTTATTCTCATATCTCCAAATGAAGATTCTTCCTCCTCTAGTTTACACGAAGAGGGAATTCCTGTGTATTTTTTTAATGTTTTGTGAAAATGATTGTTTTTTTTTCAAATTCTCACATGGTATCAAAATGGGTTTAATTTTTTCGCCGCTCTCTCTCAATTACTCCTCTCGCATAATTTTTATGTCTCATCCAAACCTCTCCAGTTTTGCGTAAACCTCCAGACCTTACACGAGACCTCTCCTCGCAAACGCCTGCTATTTCCCAAACTCGGATCGATCCTTCTATGAACTCACGAGCCGACAACTCCCTGCAAATCCTCCAATGAGTACTCTATCGAGCTCGAACTCCAGTTAGTGAACTCGATCCGCCTGCAAGCGAAATCACTTTTGTGAAATCGGATCTACAAACTCTCGACAACTTCATTGGTCTATGAGAACTCCAGTGAGATCTCGAACTCTTAATGACTTCACCTCAGCGCATCTGCGACTTATCCATCCACGTGTAGAGAAGATTCTACAATTTCATTGCTACTTCTCACGCATATGTGTGTTACTTTCATGCAAAGTTCACTCGAATTCAAACTAGCGCACCCGCCGACTTCACCCATCCCTGAGTTCTTAAGCGACGTGTTCCACGAGAGGCAAGTTTAGCGCTCGGCGTCTTCCGCACCTTACGGTTCAGCTTGTGGGGCTTCAATCCTCATAGGCATCGACTGCAATCGCGTGTGCGACCTCCACACCCGACGACATCAGCTTGCACGACTTCAATCTGTAATACCCCACCTATAATAGCCATATAATATAGGTTCAATTGGGCCTATAACATACAACACTCACAAAAAAATTACTAAAAGATAACATAAAACTCTAAACACTAATATCATTAAGCACAAAGTATAAAAGTAAGTGGAAACATCAACTGAAATAAAGAGTGTCCACACTAATGAAATCGACCTCATGGCTCTTAGATAACAAAATACAAACCAACAATAGTTGAAAACATGAGTTTAAACCAAGGCATGTGGGCTTGAATTAATATACTAAAAGCAGAGAAAGATAAAAGAAAACACTTTGTAGGCCTTGTTCTTCATTTAAGCGGCTAAACTCCACATTGCGTATAGAGCTGTCACGGTTCGGGTTCGGTTCATGTTCTACTAAGACCGTGAACTGAACCGCTAAGATAACAGTTCTTCAAATTAGAACCAAAACTTTATTTTGTTTAATCGGTTCCGGTTCTAATATAATTTTTGGAACCGTCTGTCAACGGTTCCGGTTCAACAAGAATCAAAACTAAACTGTCCAAACCAAATTGTCCTATATGTTATTGTTTTAACTAACGGTTCAGTATGATTCTAGCGATTCGGTCTGGTTCCAATCGGTTCTATATGTTATTGTTTTAATCATTTTATAACCCTATAATTTGAGTCACTAGATACATTTACATTAATTATTATCTCTTTAAAAATGTATATTTGAAAAAGAGATTGAAATTCAAATGGTTGAAACAATAATTTCATGGTTTCTTGAGTCTAAATATGTTAAAATTGTACTAATATATATATTTGTTGGAAAAGACCATGTAAAGAGGCCCATGCTGGAGCCCATTTATTTTGATTTTTCTTCTTTTCTCCTCTTTAGTCCCACATCATGTATAGGGATCTCTTCTCTCTTTCTCCCTCCTATAAATGTGTATTTATACCTTGTATTTGATTATTGGGAAAGTATATACAAGTTTGAGGTTTTCTCCACATGGTATCAGAGGAAATCGGTCTCTCCGTGCGGCTAGCATTCTGCTAACCGCCCGGTCTCCCCTTCTCGCGCAGGGTGCGGTCTGCCTGTATCTAACCGACCGGCCTCCTCTTCTCGCGCAGTGCGCGGCCTGGTTTCTACCCGCTTGCGGCTAGAAACTTTCCTACCTCCTCTCCTCCCCTCTGATTTCGTGGCCTCCACTGCTTCCCCGTTCTCCTCTTTATAGGACTCTCTGACAGGTGGGGCCTTCTCCCTTGTCTCTCTATCCGCGCGGTTTCCTCTCTCCCCGCGCGGTTTCTCTCCCTGCTCTTGCTTGCGCAGCGTTTCCTTATGTTCTCACGAGATCTCTAACCCGTTGTGCGGCTTATCTCTGTGCCTTACCCGCTGCGGGCTCTCTTACTCGTTGTGCGGCTTCTCTAAACCGTTGTGAGCTCTCTTTTCCACTCGGTTTCCCTCTCGTTCTACTCGCGCGGACCGTGCAAACTTCTTCCTATCTGCGGCTTCTCTAACCGCTGCGAGCTCCACATCTAGGTCACGGCATCTTCCCGTGCTGCTGGTGTACTCACCCTGACCGTGTGGACTTCTCGAGCGACCTCTTCGTTAGTTAGTCGTTGCGGCCTCTCTAACCGCAGCGACCTCTGCATTTTGGTTGCAGCATCTTCTCTTGTCGCTGCTGTTTTGCCACCGAGACCGTGCGGCTTCCCCAGCTCTCCTCTCCAGGAGACTTCTCCTTTTTTCCCGATCCGTGACTTTGGTCGTTGCGGCTTTTGTGCTTGCCGCCGGACCAATTCCTTTCAGTCTGCCTTTTTTCCTGCTAACCGCCCGGCCTACTCGTGTACTACCCGCGCGGTTTTTGTTCTATCCGATGTTTCTCTTGCCGCCGGTCTAGCCTCCTAACCGCTTGGTCATGCGGTCTTCTCTTGACTCTACCAAACAGGCGGCTTCCTCCTCTGCAGACTGTCCGGCCCTTGCTCCTGAACTTCGGGATGAACTGCGGATTACGACAACCTCGTTAGCCGGGAAGAAGAGCTTTGTGGAGTGGGTGCACTCGGTTCGCCGCGTTCCTCAATCCAAAGGCTTCCTACATCACTTGACTCAGGCTGCTCCCGCTCCTCCTACTGACGACTGGTTGCGTAATGACGATCGCGTTTAGACCTGGCTCCTCAACTCTCTTGATGGAGAACTATATCGCATGACCATATATCATGAAACGGCCAAAGCGATGTGGGATGAACTTCATTTCCTCTATTCCGGGAAAGATAGTCTGCAACACTTATATGACATCATCACTGATCTTCAGACTCTTGATGTTGGCGGAGCCACCGACCTCACCTCCTTTGTCGCTCGGGCCAAAACTTTGGTTGAAACATGAATTCAACATCAACCTCCTACGACGGATCTTGCTGCACAACGTGCTCAAAAAGAAGCTGTTGGCATCCCATGTTGATGGCTCGTGTGCCACCGCATCTTCAGAGCGTTCGGGCTCAGATCCTCTCCTCTGCTGCTACTCCGTCACTATCAGATGTATGCTCCATGTTGCACAAGGTCTCCCCGCCTCCTAACAGTTCTAGACCTCCGTCACCGGATCTCTTGCAACATACTTCTGCGCCCTTACTACCCCTTCCACCGTCTGCTCAGGGGGGGCGTTCCGGCTCTCGCGGCCGAGGTCGAGGAGGCCGGCCACGAACAAAGTGTTCCTTCTGCGGTAAGGATGGTCACCTTGAGGCCACGTGCTATCGCAAGCATGGGCTTCCTCCTCGTCCACAGGCCGCCGTTGCTGCCAACGACTCATCGATCACTCGTACTGGCATTGAATAGGTCCGGCTTCAGCTCCAACAACTTCATTGTCTGCTCAGTCGCCCACCTGCTTCCGTTACCTCGGTTGCTTCCATCTCACATGAAGGTATCGCTTGTCTCTCCACTAGTCTGCGGTGGATAGTGGATTTAGGTGTCACTCATCACATCACCTCCCAGCGGCCACATTAGTACCTGGATTCTCCTCATCCTAAGTGTATCACAGTGGACAATGGGGACACCGTTCCGGTCTTCGGCTCTGCGAATATCCCTCTCACTTCTCTATCTTTACGCTCTGCTCTTCATGTTTCAGGATCTCAATATAATTTACTTTCTGTTGGTCGTCTCGCTACTGATTTAAATTGCTCTATAACATTTATACCTTCTTCTTTTCTGATACAGGATCAACAGACGGGGAATATCATTAGTAAGGGACAACTGCAGAACGGGCTCTACCTCATTGATGACTCTCCTACTATCCTGTCTTCCGTCTCCTCCGTCAATTGGCATCGCCGTTTTGGGCATGCCTCGTTGCCTGTCCTCCTGAAGGCTCTACCAGATGTATCTATTCTTCCGTTTCAGTGCGAATCTTGTATTTTCGGCAAGCAGTCGCGTTCCTCTTTTGTATCTCATAGTACTCGGAGCTTTGCTCCTTTTATTCTAGTACACTCCGATATTTGGGGACCGTACAAACTCACTAGCATTTCTGGTTATCGCTATTTTCTCACTTTTATTGATGATTACTCTCGAATGACATGACTATATTTACTTCGGGATCGCTCCGAGCTTTCACGGGTCTTTCGGGCTTTCCTCCTTGAGACCTGCACGCAATTTTTCACAAATATCAAAACTATTCACACTGATAACGCTCGCAAATATACTAGCCATGAGTTTACAAACCTTTGCTCGAAATTTGGCGTTATTCACCAAATATCGTGTGCTTATACCCCTCAACAAAATGGCGTAGCCGAACGTAAGAACCGACATCTACTCGATGTAGCTCGCTCTCTCATGCTTCAAATGCAGATTCCCAAAGCTTATTGGAACTTTGCCCTCTCGACGGCATGCTATCTGATTAACCGTCTTCCCTCCCACATACTCCACAATGCCACTCCGTCCAGCCTCCTGTTCCCCTCTACTCCGACATTCTCTCTCACACCCCGCATCTTTGGTTGTACTTGTCGCGTTCACATTCTTGGTCTGTCCACAGACAAGTTGGATCCTCGGGCGGCCAAACACATCTTCGTTGGTTATTCACGCACTCAGAAAGGCTATGTGTGCTACTCTCCTGCTACCCGCAAGGTGACTGCGTCTGCTGATGTTACCTTTCGGGAAGATCTTCCTTTCTTCTCTGTCGCTCCAGTCCTACTCATTTACCACCACCCGTCTTACGCCCTGTCATTCCCGTTACCACTCCACCACCAAAAATCCCTGACCAGGCTCCCATTATTTCCAAGCTACCTGTTATACGTGTT
Organism: Platanthera zijinensis; assembly: GCA_039513925.1. NCBI lineage: Eukaryota > Viridiplantae > Streptophyta > Magnoliopsida > Asparagales > Orchidaceae > Platanthera > Platanthera zijinensis. The sequence goes on along the minus strand of CM077089.1, from coordinate 176,413,136 downwards.
TACACTCGTCATACTGGCTCCGTTGCCCCACTGCAGTTGGCTTCGACCTCTGACGCTCCGCGTCCTGCTGATCCAGCACCAGAATCTACCATTCATCCCATGACGAATTATGTATCCTTACATCGCCTCTCCTTACGACTTCAAATTTTTGCTACTTCATTATCCTCGATTTTTGTACCTAACTCAGTTCAGGAGGCTCTCCAACATCCTGGCGAGCGGGCGGCCATGGAAGAGAAAATGACTGCTCTTTGGGCTAACCAGACCTGGAACTTGGTACCTCTACCTACCGGTTAGACACCTGTTGGGTGTAAATAGGTCTTTGTCATCAAACATGCTCCTGATGGGACAATTGACCGTCTAAAGGTCCGCCTGGTGGCTCGTGGCTTCACCCAACAACACGGGCTCGATTACGAGGAGACATTCTTGCCAGTTGCAAAGCTCAACATCGTTCGTGTCCTCCTCTCCGTAGCTGTGCATCGTCAATGGCCCTTACATCAGCTGGACATAAAAAATGTGTTTCTGAACGGCGACCTCCAGGAAACAGTCTACATGCAGCAACCTCCCGGGTTTGAGACTACGGGGGAGTCCCGAGTTTGTCATCTTAAGAAGTCCATCTATGGTCTCAAACAATCCCCTCGGGCATGGTTCGCCAAGTTTAGTAAGGCAGTCCGGGAAGTTGGCTTTACTCGGAGCTCAGCAGACTTCTCTCTGTTCACTCGTCATCAGGCAACAGGAACGGTTCTTCTGTTAGTATATGTTGATGACATTTTAATCACTGGAGACGATTCAAAGGGAATCCAAGTGGTCAAACAGCACCTTAGCTCCGTCTTTCAAACAAAAGTTCTAGGGCATCTTCGATACTTCCTTGATTTAGAGATCGCGAGATGTCCGGATGGACTTGTCCTCTCCCAACGGAAGTACTGCCTGGATCTCCTTCACGATGCTGACCACTCTGGATGTAAGCCCACTACTACTCCAGTGGATGCAAATCATAAGCTGTGTGCACATGCTTCTGATACAGATCTTCTTCTCCAAAATCCGGAATACTATCGACGACTTGTTGGGAAATTGATCTACCTAACGGTCACAAGACCGGATATTTCCTTTGATGTTGGGGTGGGCAGCCGGTTTATGCATGCACCACAAATATCTCACCTTCAAGCCATTGAGCGCATTATAAGATACCTTAAATCAGCTCCAGGTCAAGGGCTGGTATACAAAACCTCGTCCTCTGCTCCAACGTTGGTTGTGTATTCTGATGCAGATTATGCTGCTTCTTTGGATGATAGGCGGTCAACCAGTGATTTTTGTACCTATTTTGGAGGTCATCTTGTTACCTGGCGGAGTAAGAAACAAGCCGTGGTTGCTCGATCCTCAGCTGAAGCAGAATACCGATCGATGACATCAGTTGTCTCTGAGCTTACATGGCTTGAAAGTCTTCTTGTCGACCTAGGAATCAAACTTTCCTCACCTGTCATCCTGTTATGTGACAACCAAACATCTATACACGTGGCAAAGAATCTGAACTTCCATGAAAGAAAGAAGCATTTTGAAGTAGACTGACACTTTATCCAGGAGAAGGTCCAAATGAAGAAGATAGAATTGAAGCATGTTCCAGAGACTGAACAAGTTGCTGATATCCTCACAAAGGCCCTACCAAGTACCCTATTTTATCAGTCATTGTCCAAGCTGGGTGCCTACGACTTGTACGCTCCAGCTTGCGGGGGAGTGTTGGAAAAGCCCATTTAAAGAGACCCATGTTGGAGCCCATTTATTTTGTTTTTCTTCTTTTCTCCTCTTTAGTCCCACATCATGTATAGGGATATCTTCTCTCTTTCATACCTTGTATTTGATTATTGAGAAAGTATATACAAGTTTGTGGTTTTCTCCACACTATGCATGCAATAATATATGATTTGACGCACTGAATAAAAAAAGAATTGATGACATTGTATGATTACAATAAACCTGATCTAAAAAAATAATTAATATAAACATGATCATTAGCATGATGGATAACAAGCAACACTGTAATACTCGATGCTCAACAAAAATAGTCGCTTTACCGAAGTAGTTGAGGAATAGCAAGCATAAGCATGCACAAAGTAAATAATATAATTATCAACAAAATTAAATAACAACCACCAAATATCATTTTTGTATGTTGGCAGGGTCAATCACTGAGTATGACTGCAATCGGACGGCGCTGCAATTGGACGGCACTACAATTAGACGACTACTGTAGTTATTGTCATATAGATAATAAATATAGATTATTAATATTATAAAAAAATATTAATAATAAATACATATTATAAATAATAATAATAAACAGATTGTGGTTCGGTGCTGCTTCAGTCCGGTCCAATCGGGTCTAAACATTATGAAATCACCCGAGACATTTATGTTTTGGTTCTGGCTCCGGTGCTGATAATAAAAAGAATGAACTGCACCTGGCCCATTGTTGTTTACGGTTCCAAAATTCAAACCGGAACCTGAATAAATCGCAAACGGTTCGGTTCGGTTCTTTGTGGTTCCAGTTCGGTTTACGGTTTTCGGTTTTAAGTGACAACTCTAATTGCATAATATGTCCTGCAAAAATGTTCAATAAAGCGGTAAACGTTGGTCAGTTGCAAGCCGACCAATAACTGTGTAATGACTCTAACTTCTTCTATCTGTCTAAGCGGATCCCATCCCGCGAACTGCATCACACTGTAAGTCAGCACTTTTTATAACAAATAAAAAATCATAATAATTTATACCATATGCATCAAGTAGGGTGTTACAAGCATCATACATATTTTTTGTGTCGAACAAACAACAAGAGTTTATTATACAATATATATACAAGTCGGGGAATTATTATGGATACACCATGACTACTAGTCATTCGTCGTATGATTTTAGCATGTCATCATAAAAAACAAATAACACAGTCAAGGCGTTCCAAAATAAAATCTAAAGATTAGTCGGTTATACCTTTTTCATCGACCCTTCTACTACAATCTCTAATCCGCAGGTGTGATTTGTTATACTCTTCTCACGAGCCCGTCTACCAATACCCTAACTATGAAGGAGGGATGTTATACCCACTATAGCAGATGGTTAACCTAACTTCATCAGAATTATATCTAAGTACCCAAAATCACTTGAAATTTCAAGGCACCATCAGACACATTTTATCATACTACTACCAATATAAAAACAGTATTCTGACAGCATTATGACTGTGTCATCTCATCTAGATCTCAAACCTTAAATGATCATCAATCAAACATCACTTTTTCAGCCGAATGACTTACATATCTTCAATTCACTACATATGATGAGACAATATAAGGCATATCTACATTGATGAGATTGGCGTCGAGTAGATGTATCTACATATGATGAGATCACATACCTCGGGTTTCTAAGGAAACATGGTGTATGTAGCCTCTACTAATAAAAAAACAAGAGATCATCATATGCAAGAGAGAAAAATATGAAAAACAACATCATATCCTAAAACCGAGAAGAGAAGGATCGTTATCTTCTTTGATTTCCATCCGGCCATGAGATCTTCGAACAAGTGGGAATATCACAAGCCAGGAATGATCTTCTATGTGATGACAAAAACGGATCTCTGATCGAGCTTCTCGATCTACGATGGCGTACTCCTCTCCCACTATCTTCTCTAACTTCTCTTGATCTCTCTAGCTTCTCGATTTACGATTATGTCATTTTGAGTTCTATTTAAGGGGACTCATAGGGTCATTGTAGTTACGCAAGAAATTATAATCAAGTTTTCTTGATCTCTCTAACTTCTCTCTCTAGTTCTTCTTTCCTCACCCCTCCCTTCTAGGGTTTCTTCTTCTCTCATCTACTCCGTCATTTCTTCGGATTTAATCCCTTGTATCCTCCGCCCGCAGCCCTCTGACGATCCACCAAAAGAGGCACATAACATGTACCTTTAAAGTTGATGGCTGCAGATAGCATGTTGTGCTGCGCGAAACCACTCCAGACAATTCATTCTATCCAAAGGAACAAATGTAATACAGAGGGAAACGTAGGAACCATGAGGCCAAGAGAAATCACCACCCAAAGGAGGGATAATCGAGGAAGGAGACCGAACGCTCGAGTCTGGGAAATTAGCCATGGGAAAGAGACCGCACCAACCTCTCGTGGCCTCACAAGCAGAGACCACTCCATGGGGGAGGGGATGGGAGGTGAACGCAGGGGAGGAAGTCATGAAGAGGACAGACCATCATAGGGGGAAGAGGCCGCTGAGCAGGGGAAGAAGGTCGGAAGATGAAAGAGGCCGCCGAGCACTAGTGAGAAGTCCGCACAACACTAGGAAGAGGTCCACGACACAGGGAAGAAGTCCGCGCAAAACTGGGAAGAGACCGTCGATGGAAGAGAATGCACAACCCGCAGAATCCGCAAGGGAAGAACTCGCAGGGAAGAGCTCGCACAGACCGCATGGGAGAATCGCGTGAGCTTGTGGCTAAAAAGCCCAGATCAAAGCAATTGCGTGAGAAGACCGCGCGAGAAAAAGATGCGCAAAAGAGACTACACGAGAAGAAGGCGCGCTAGAAGAGGCCACACGAGAAGAAGATGCGCCAGAAGATACCACACGAGAAGACCGCACGAGAGACAGGGCGAACATAAATCGCAAACCGTAGCTCTCATTTTTTTCTGCTCGGATACCAAGTTAGATTGAAAAAATGACGAGAAGAATTGTCTATTACAAGATGGTGCCCCCTAAGTATGCACCAAGGAAGTTAACCAAAGCAATAGAAAAATAAATTTGCATTTTATAGTATTTTAAAAACACTTAATTCACTCACATATGTTGGAGTAAATCTTGTCATTTTTAGAAGCAAGAAACAAACAGTGGTCTTATGGTCAAGTGGAGAAGCTAAATACAAAAGTATGACTCAAACTATTTGTGAGTTTAAGTGATTGAGGATTCTTCTGAAAGATTGTGCTAGGAATGATCGATATATATGTTGTAGCTTGAGGAAGAGTTTTAAAGCCCATTTGAAAGTAGCCCAAAACTGGAGTCCATTGTACATACTCATCTCAAAATGAAAATTTTTCCTCTACTTTATACAAAGAAAGGAGTTCTTATGTAATTCTTTAATTTTTTGGAAATAATAATTACTTTATATTTCAAGGTCCGAATTGAAATAAGATTGTCCGCCTCTCTCCCGCATATGTTCTAACAGGCCGGTGCTTGGTTATTCTTGTTCGAACCTCCTTATAGTGAATACTGAATAACTTACCGCATGTTAACGTTGGTCATTGTGAAATGTTACAGATAATGATATCTGATGTCTAATTTGGTGGCGGGCTGTAAGAGTTAAGAAACACCATTTATATTTTCAGTCTGTGTCCACTTTGTAATTAGGGAAATGAATAGATATTTCCTTTCTAGTGAAATAAGCTTGCCTTAGCAAAAATTCATATATATTACTACCCATATTCACAGTGAGATACATTAGTTAAACTATTGAATGTCCTTATGTTTGTTTGATAGGAGAAAACATTTAAAACCAATCGAAATATAATTCCTAAGACAGTTTCTATTACACATTATGCGCTTAAAAGACTTTATGATGTTGATTTTGCTATAATTAGGTCAAAAGTGAACTACCGTGCTCTTTTAGCGCATATCGCCACCAGCAACATCGCTGGACATGTGGGGCCTCAAATCTCTTTAGAAAAACAGCCGTCGAGATATGGATGACAAAGGTAAAGCCTCTTCATATTTTCAGTGTTGTATATAAAATACAGAAATTGAGTTTGTCCTCTGCACTTGCTAGGACGTGTCCCCATGGAAGAAGCTTTATCTACTGTATAGCTTCTTCTTCGTACGGAAAATTGTCGCCCATATTGTCACTTTTACGCTCTATTGTGCTATCATCCCAGCCTCTGTCTTAGTTCCGGAAGTCAGCATTCCTGCATGGGGAGTGGTTTATATCCCGACGACCATTACCCTTCTCAACGCAATCAGAAACTTTAGGTTTGCGAATTGTCACCTCCTTTCCCTTTAACTTACAAATTTCACTCTTTCTTAATCTTAGTAGTGCTGGCCCTTGTGCTTTTCTGCTTCTGCGCAGCTCCATACATATCATACCTTTTTGGATTCTTTTTGAAAATGTTATGGCTATGCATCGGGTTAAGGCGACTATAGTGGGCCTATGGGAGGGTGGAAGTGTAAATGAATGGGTTGTTACCGAGAAGCTGGGAGGCGCTCTGAAGGAAAAACTATTGCCTGAAACCACTTCAGTTGTGAAGGCTTCACCAAAGGCCAGCCACAGGTAGGTCATCTATATATCTATATATATGTTAAATAGATTGTTTGAGATGACATTTGGTTAATTAAGCAGGTACAGGTTGCACCCCTCTATCTTTTGAAATTACAAAAACCTTATACCATGCATGCATACAATACTCCTATGGGGGGAGCCCCAGGGGGGTTTTTTGTGTGCATGCGTGTATGAAATGTAAACTTACAGGGAAGGTTTTTGTAATTTCAAATGATGCGAGGGGTATAACTTGTAATTATGCTAACTCTCATGGAAGATTAGAGTAATTAATAGTTGTTATTATTGAACAACTGTATTCTCAGGTTTTACATGGCGGAACTTGGGTTTGCTTTCTATCTCTTCGTATGTGGAAGCTATGATATGAGCTATGGGAGGAACTACTACTTCATATACATCTACCTGCAGTCCATTGCATTTTTTATGGTGGGATTGGGTTATGTAGGCAGTTTCATCTCCAGTTCCTAGTAACCATTTCGCCCGTTCTATTGATTTCGCTGATCTAAAATATCTGCGACCCTCGTGAATTAAGAAGTCGAAGAACGCAGGATTTAAAAGAGGCCATAGTTTTTGATGGCCTCCATTATGAATGGATCTTCAGCTAACTAACGATTTGCATGGATAGATGGGAGTTTGTGCAGGTGTTTGCACGAACTGACGGTACATTTGAATGTTTCGTTGCTTCATGTCTTCTGCTGTTCATGTGCATATCCCATGCCGTGGTTTGTCGATCAAGAAAAGTTTCAGTGTTTTTTTCTTTTTCATGGAGATGTTTATATCCATCAAATATTTTTGCACGACCCACAAGGTGATTCAATATGGGCGCAGTTCTACTTTGTGTTGATTGGTATTGGTAATAATTAATGGGCCAATAATCCCCCCCAACACACACTCACAGACATGCACAATTAAGGAAATTGTTGTGACTTTAATTGCCCCTTTTCTGCCATTTTAAAGGTCAGAAACCAATCTACTTTTGGAAGATTAGACCATGAAAAGGTGTCAATCGGGCTGAGTCCAAGCTAGCAAGCTCTAAGATGCATTCTTTAATGAACACAAGCCTTATCTCAACCCATTTGTAGGAGACCGGCTAGCTCTCTGATTCTCAAAATTGAGCTTTAGGTCATCTGAAAGGTTTGGGAGTTCGAGAAAATGCAGAGAAAAAGACTTTTTTTACATACTTTTCTAAAATCCTAGGAGTAGCATCCACATGATTATGCCATGAAAAACGTGTGATAGCCTCAGAACACTTTTATGGACCCAAAGAGAGCTTCTTCAAAGGGGTCAGTGAATAGCAGGATGGAATGTAGTGCATGGTGGAGAAATTAATGCATGATCTGAACTCACGAGCAATACCATAGATATCTTAATGGTAACAGAGATGATATATAAATATGACCTTCGGGCCTTCGGAAATCACTTTAGAAAGCATGACAATTCTATCGTATATTAAAGCTCCGTTTGGCACTGTGGTGGCAGTCGTAAACGCATGGATTAAAATGTCATTCGTTAAGGATCGCCTAACAAACATCATCCGTTTTAGCATAAAAATGGATGAAGTTTTAGCATAAAAATGGATGAAGTTTTTTAGATCGGCGTTAACAAATGATAATTTAACCCATGGACCGAGCCTAAATTTTTAATAGCCAAAAAGATCTATTTATCTGTTAAACTTATTTATCTGTTAAAGTTTTGGTGACGGTAAATTTATCTTTTGCAAATACCAGCAACGCGGCTTCCCCTGTGCAGTTTGTGGCCAAAAATGATTTTGCACTTGGACCAAATGGGATTGAGTGACGCTTGTGCACGTTCAGTACTTAAGGCTCCGTTTGAGGGGATTTATTTTTACCGGTCAAGCGGTTACGATCACATGAACCGGACTGTAATTAAGCTCTGATTCATGCAGCCGTAACTGCTTGACCGGTGAAAATAAGTTCCCCCCTCAAATGGAGCCTAAATATTTGTTTATCATTGCTTACATGCGTGCATTTTTTATTATATTTTATTCCTAGTCCGTTTTATTTTACTTTTTTTATTTCATTTTATCTCAATTTATATTATCTAGTTATTTATATTTATTTATGGGCGCTGCTATCCGCACTGCAGTTTTAGCTATTCGCACCGCACTTTCTCCTAATTTTTCGTGTTTTTTGGAAATATGCCTTGTACATGAATTTTTAGGAAAAATGTTCAACACAAAAGTTGTAGATTTCGACGAGATCTACAACTTTCGTGTTGAACACTTTTTCCAAAAATGCATGTACAAGGCGTATTTTCAAATGGCGTGAAATCTGGGCGTATTTACAAAGTACGCCTTGTACATGCAATTTTAGGAAAAGTGTTCAACACGAAAGTTGAGATCTACAACTTTCGTGTTGAACACTTTTCCTAAAAATACATATACAAGACTTATTTCTAAAATACACGAAAAATTAGAAGAAAATGTGATGCGAATAGTCGAAACTACAGTACGGATAGCAGCGCCCTTATTTATTTATTTATAGATACATAGATGGATATTAATCCATTCTATTTTAAAAGTAGTTCGTATATGTTTTATAAATAAGTAAAATATCAACTATATTTGTCTCGATGAGGAGTTAACAGTCTAGTTTGCCACGTTGATTTTTTAGCTTAAGCCGGTTGCCTAAAAAATAGTGAACACCTTGCCACATTTGAATTAGTTAGTAATCAGGAGATTTTTTGTTATTTTTCTTGTTAAACTCGATAAAATATTAGTTCTCAACAAACTTCAAAGCTCCCTTTCAAATTTAGCTTCCTTCAGTCTCACTTCTTTTTCTTCTTCGTTTCCTTCAGTCTCACTCTCTCCTCTTTCTTCTTTGTTTCCTTCATGATTCCAAGTTTCACAGTCGTAGGCAGGTTGTCCATCCGATCTTTGCCGGAGCTATTGACACGATCCTATCTGGTTCGGTTCGACCCGGTATTGCTGGGGGTATTTTGGGGACTTTTGGCTTGATGTGTGCTGGGTATATAATGTCTTTTATGCTAGGGTTTTGAGGTGTGAATGACTTGAATCGTATTTCTTTCTTGCTGTGTTGTTGGAGATCGGGAAGGCCCTCTCCATTGGCTGATCACCGTTCAGGAGGGGTAATCTTCCTTAGGTTGATTTGTTATCGATTTGTCTCTTCTTGCTGTTGTTGTAATCGTGTTTCTTCAGGTGCTTAATATAATTCCTTGCTGTGGTTGTTGTTCTTCCCCAATTCCGGTTACTGTTTTCGGTTTGTAAGTGACTGCTAGAAGGAGTATTTGGAGGTGGAATCCGATTGTGTGCAGAAATAGGAGCTGCGGTCGTATCAAGGTATCAGAGGGAGCACATCCTGCCGGTCGAATGCCGGTGTCCGACGCAACTCGCTCGCGTGATACTCCAGCCGATATGGAGGGGCTCCGCCACCAACAGGAGGCACTTGCCCGGTCGGTTCAGTCCCTGGCGGACCAACAGAGCCGAACATCGGAGGAGGTGGAAGAGATGTTAGCCGTCTTCAAGGCGGACAGGGGCAGTGGCGGGGGCGGCTCCTCATCGCCGCCGGATCGGGTGCAGCACCATCACAATCACCAGACGGTGCAGACACGTTTCTCGCGACTCGACTTTCCACGTTTTTTTGGGGAAGGGGTGCTGGATTGGATCTACAAATGTGATCAGTTTTTTTGACATTGATGCCACACCAGAAGATATGAAGGTTCGCGTGGCTTCGGTCCACATGGAGGACAAGGCCTTGTATTGGCATCAAGGCTTCATGAAGAACCGCATCACCCGACAACCGCCGTCATGGGAAGAATATTGCAAAGCTCTTAACAGCCGTTTTGGTTCAATGTTATTTGATGACCCGCTAAGTGAACTGAAGAACCTACGCCAAAAAGGGGGTGTACAAGCTTATTTGGATGAGTTTGATCTCTTATTGCATCGGGTAGTCATCCCCGAAGACCATGCCATCAGTTTCTGCCTAGCTGGGTTGAAGGGGGAGATCGAGTATGTCGTTCGCATGTTTCAACCGAAATCACTACAAGATGTTTTCTCTCTCGCTCGACTACAAGAACAACAATTGTTGTTAAGCAACAAGCGGGTTTCCTCTAGTTATTCAGATCGATTTTCCCGAGACACCCGAAGAGCTTTCTCCTCCACGGGCCACCTGCAGTACCCACACCGACCGCATCCCAAACACCTACCCAACCACTCGGGCAGCCGGGCCATGGTGGCCGAAAACTGTCATCAACCGAAATGGATGAGCGGCGAAGTAAAGGCCTATGTTTTTGATGCGACAACAAATATATTCCGGGACATCGTTGTTTGGAACGACGTCAATCGTACGCTTTGGAACTCATCTCGGATGGCGAGGAAGGGGAAGAAGAAGACACCCCACAGTTGGACGAGCTTACCTTGGAGGAGGGACACGGGAATGATTCCCATCCTCAAGTGTCGGTTCATGCCTTGGATGGTACCGCACACTTCCAAACAATGCGGGTCACCGCTTCTTATCGGGGCCAACCCATCTACATCTTGATCGACTCCGGCAGTACGCATAATTTTCTGGACCGGGAGACAGCGGGGCGGTTACAATGCCCGCTCACTTCCATCCCTAGTTTTGATGTCGCGGTGGCCAATGGGAAGACGATCACAAGTGCCCATAAAGTCTTGGGTTTCCAATGGAAAATGCAAGGAGTCACCTTCACGTCCGACATGCTCCTACTTCCGTTGGGGGTTGTGAGATGGTGCTTGGGGTACAATGGTTGGTGACCCTCGGCGTGGTTCAGTGGGACTTCCAAAATCTGAAGATGGAGTTCTCCACACAAGGGCGCAAAATTTCATTACGCGGCTCCCAACATGCACCGAACACTTGGATGCAATCTCGGTGCGCACCGAAGTTAACTAATCGGGAAGGCGAACTCAACATGTTCGCCTTATGCCAACTCTCATATAGCCACATGGACTCGGACGGAGCACAACCCCACCCCCCGAACAATATCCGGTACGGGCAAAAATTCAGCCCGACGTCGACAACCAGGCGCTAACCATCGCCGAGCAACAACAACTTCAACACGTACTCCAGAAATTTTCGGTTATTTTCACGGAACCAAAGGGGCTTCCGCCGATTCGCCAAAATGAACACCGAATTCCCTTGAAGGACGGCACAACGCCGGTGAACATCCAACCTTACCGCTACCCCCGGTTCAAAAAGAGATTATTGAAAAGATGGTGGAGGAATTACTCGCGACCGGGATGGTTCAGCACAGCCTCAGCCCCTTCGCTTCCCCGATGGTCTTAGTCAAGAAAAGCAACGACACGTGGCGGTTATGCGTTGACTACCGCCAACTCAACAACCACACTATCAAAGACAAATTTTCGATTCCGGTAATTGAGGAGTTGCTCGAGGAACTGCATGGGGCGGTTTTCTTTTCGAAGTTGGACCTACGGGCCGGTTATCACCAAGTCCGCATGGCTACGGACGACGTCCCTAAGACCGCATTTCGCACCCACAATGGGCATTACGAGTTCTTAGTAATGCCGTTCGGCTTGTCCAATGCACCCTCCACCTTCCAGAGTTTGATGAATTCGGTTTTTCGGGCCCATCTCCGCCGTTTTATTTTGGTCTTCTTCGACGACATTTTGATCTTCAGTCGCTCTTGGGCCGATCACCTGGACCACCTCACCATCACGCTACAAATCATCCAGCAACATCATCTCTTCTTGAAGCACAGCAAATGTCATTTCGGAATGCGGCAAATACAATACTTGGGGCACATTATTTCCGGCCAAGGGGTCGCAACAGATCCAAGCAAGATTCAAGCAATGATGGAATGGGCCGTACCCACTAATCTCAAGAGGTTACGCGGCTTTCTAGGATTGACCGGTTACTATCGACGCTTCATCAAGGGATACGGTTTATTGGCCAAACCACTCACGGCATTACTTCACCAACGCCACTTTCAGTGGAACAGCGAAGCGGGCGCAGCTTTTCAGGCCCTCAAGATGGCGGTGTCACAGCCCCCGGTCCTAAGGCTTCCAGACTTCCGAAAGGCCTTTGTGGTGGAGACCGATGCGGCAGACTCGGACGTGGGTGCGGTATTGTTACAAGAAGGGCAACCGGTGGCTCGCCTTTCGACTTATGAGAAGGAGTTGCTAGCGGTGGTGATGGCCGTCCAACAATGGCGACATTATTTGACTCATGCTCCATTCATCATCAAGACGGACCACCAAAGTTTAAAATTCCTTATGGAACAACGGATCGCGACACCCGCCCAACAACGCTTCATCTCTAAGTTAATGGGGTATGACTTTCAGATTCAATATAAGAGGGGGCGGACAACAAGTGTGCGGACGCGCTGTCCAGGAAATATGAACAAGGGGATGGCGAGCTCAACGTCATGGTGACAGTGCAGTCGGAAATCCTCACTGCTGTCCGCCGGTCTTGGGAGCAGGATGGACACATCCAAGCCATCGTAGCGGCTAAAGAGGCCGATAACGCCAGCCATCTCCCAAATTCCCAATCCATTGTATTACTTAACACTTTATATAAAAGGAATTTCAGAATTTAATAACTATTTTCTCATTGCTTGGTTTGAATTTATTCTCATGTTTACATGTCCCATCGGGGGACATTCGGGCATCACGGCAACCTATCACCGCCTGAAGAAGATTTTCTATTGGAAACATATGAAGCAGAATATCTACCGGTATATTCAGAAGTGTTCCATATGTCAAACTTGCAAGGCCACACATCAATTACCCGCAGGTACGCTGCAGCCCCTTCCGATTCTGGAGCATATTTGGCAAGAACTCTCGATGGATTTCATCGAAGGGCTCCCTAAGAGTCAAGGCAAGTCGGTGGTGCTGGTGATTGTGGACCTGCTAAGCAAACAGGCCCATTTTATGGCGTTGGCGCACCCGTACACTGCGAAGGGCGTGGCCGGGGTCTTCCTGAATTCAATCTTCCGCTTACACGGCCTTCCTTCCACCATTGTAAGCGACCGGGATGTGTTTTTTCTCAGTGATTTTTGGATGGAAATTTTTAGGGTTTTGCAGGGTCAGCTCAACCATTCCACGGCATATCACCCCCAAAGCGATGGACAATCGGAAGTGGTCAATCGCTGTTTGGAAGCCTATTTGCGTTGTATGTGCCATGATCGGCCACGGAGTTGGGCGGAATGGCTGCCGTTAGCCGAATGGTGGTACAATTCGACTTTTCAAAGCGCGACCCGCATGACTCCCTACGAGGTCGTGTATGGCCAAGAACCGAATCTACCGGCTCCTTACATTGACGGCTCATCGCCGATGCACGCCGTGGATCGCACATTGGTAGCTCGGGAGCGGACCTTATCCATTCTAAAGCACAATTTGGTTCAGGCCCAAAATCGCATGAAGGTGATGGCGGACAAAGGGCGTCGAGAACGCGAATTGGAAGTGGGGGTTCGTGGGTCTACATCCGCCTACAACCCTACCGACAAGCTAGTCTACGGGCTCACGACTGTCAAAAATTATCGCCCAAATTCTTCGGCCCATTTCGCGTGTTGCACCGGGTGGGCAAGGTGGCGTATCGCCTGGAGTTGCCCAACGACGCCAAGATTCACTCCACCTTCCACATTTCTCAGCTGAGGGAGCATGTTGGAGACCCTCCCAACGGTGCGGGGCGACTGCCAACTACAGTCACGCCGGAGGGCAATGTGATCGCGGATCCGGTCAAGAGCTTGGCCCGTTGAATCATCAATCGCGACGGCCGGGCGGTTACTAAGTTTCTGATACAATGGTCGCATGGAGAGCCGAGCGACGCTACATGGGAGGATCTCTGGTCGCTGCAACAATGTTTTCCCGACTTTGTTCCTTGGGGACAAGAAACAGATCGTGGGGAAGGCATTTGATACGATCCTATCCGGTCCGGTTCGACCCGGTATTGCTGGGGGTATTTTGGGGACTTTTGGCTTGACGTGGGCTGGGTATATAATGTCTTTTATGCTAGGATTTTGAGGTGTGAATGACTTGAATCGTATTTATTTCTTGCTGTGCTGTTGGAGATCGGGAAGGCCCTCTCCATTGGCTGATCACCGTTCAGGAGGGGTAACCTTCCTTAGGTTGATTTGTTATCGGTTTGTCTCTTCTTCTTGTTGTTGTAATCGTGTTTCTTCAGGTGCTTAATATAATTCCTTGTTGTGGTTGTTGTTCTTCCCCAATTCTGGTTACTGTTTTCGGTTTGTAAGTGACTGCTGGAATGAGTATTTGGAGGTGGAATCCGACTGTGTGCAGGAATAGGAGCTGCGGTCGTATCAGCTATATATGAGGGATGCAGGGGAGGAGTGTGCGGTCCGCTTAGACGAGATAGTGTTCCCAGCTCTGGCTTCGCTGGTGAAGGAGTTACCCAGTAGCCATCGATTTTACAGAGATTGCATTGATAAGTGGTCAGTGCTCCACGGTGCATGCGATTAACGCCGGTTTTCAATGTCACCAGGGAGAATGATAATGAATGGTGATGTTAATGATGGGTCTGCCCATAACACTTTTGCGCAGATCCCACTGAATGACGTTTTTCCATTGGTCCCGAACGCAGTCCAGGACCCGGATGCAAGAAAAAGGTCAGTTTTTGTCATTTTGAGTGCACTGCAATGGGACCTGCCATACACAGTCCTCACATTTCAATTTTCAAGAGAAATTTTGGTAATTATTCTTGTGTGTGTAGAGGGGAAGAGGGCACAAGCTTGAGCTTAACTTTTAAAAAAATAACCAAACACGGTAACTAATCCTCATTTAAATAGTTGTAAAAATATATAGAAAGAAGGTAGAATTGAAAAGATGAATGTTTCGCCTAAGGGTATTCCTTTGTATATCGCAGTTCGATTAAAGCTCATTGAATTCAGTAGATTATGCTATCTTAGCTCGAAAATCAATCAAATGTGTGCACTATCAAAATACAGCCAACATAAGAGTTTTTGCGTGAAAAACCTGGAAAGAGAAAAATCATGAGTCTAACCCAGTTCTAAAAAAATCCAGTAGCAAAGTCCTTAAAACAATGTTGTAGTCTTAGCGATGGTGACAATCATACCAAAGTTGTAATTGGGTGCCTTTCACAGACCTTGCATTGAAGCTGTGTGTTGGGAGTGTTTAGGCCGGGGGCACGTTCTAAAGAGCGCAGTACCGAGAGCGTGCTCTCGATAGCGGAGCGCCTGGAGCGAGTTCTAGACAGTGGAGCGAATGGCCAGTCCTAAGTTTAGATCTAACTCGTTTCTAACGGTTACAACGGTCAATTTTGGTTCCCAAAAACCAATGAAGCCGAATCTAAGTGGTTCAAATATTAGCTTTGAGTGAGATCAATGTGAATAGCCAGCCCTAACTTCCACCCCAAGTTAGGCTAACTGAATTTTTGCGAGGGCCCATGCCTAATTTCATAAATGGGAGAAGAAAAATGTATAGATATATATATAGGGCCCATGCCTAACTTCCGAGACAGCCTTCTAGACACTCCAATCACCGGATCTACCACCCCACTGCCGTCTAATACCGATGCCGATCTCTAGGTGAGACTTTCCATTTGCTCATGGTTGCTTCTGATCGAATTTTTGCGAGGGCCCATGCCTAATTTCACAATGTTGTCGAGAGTCTCTTGCTCATTGGATTGTGTGCATGCATTCGTCCGCAGCTACATTTTATGGTATGTCACGATGGTTCCTTGCATTGTATATAGGATTAATGCATCGCGTGCTCGTCGCCTGTAGTTTTGTCCTACGTCAAATTAGCTATTGCTACCCCTTGGCTAAACTCTCCAAAGCTCTCCGCCCGGGCGAGTGTGATTTTCATACATTTTTCAAAACCTGCAGCGATTTCATTTCTTTAGATTGGGGTACACCGCTTTTAAGATTTTCTTCATAACTATGCACACTAGCCCTTCTTTAAACTGTGCAAAGGTGGCCGCCTCATCAAATGTTCAAATTTCAACAAGAAAAATGCCAAAGGAAAGAAATTTGATTCTAGATCTCATCTACAAACCGCATTCCTGTCCAACACTTGGATGAAAAGATTAAAAACACAGTAAATCCCGATCACCAAAGATGGCTGGTGTTCATATCTGCATTACACAAGTACAAAGGGAAAACAGCCGAGCACTGAAACACAGAGACATAAGAACAATAAAAATGGAACCTTATGCAAGAATTGCTTCAGTTTCAATTAAGAAAAAAACATCATAAACAGAACTATATAAATTAGATTACTAAATGAATCGCACTGTTTGGTACTCAGCTCCAACATATATAAAAGCAAGAGTAGTTTTGAACGAGAGACAAGTGTAAGTAATGTAAAGATGAGGATGATGGGGAAGAAGAACAATTTCATGGAAAGCTTGGAAATATCTTTAAAAAATGGTGGAAGCTCGCATCCATGGCCGCAATGGATTGATTAACCTGTGCAATCATTGCTTACCTGAAATCAGTTTCGGAAGCCTTCATTTTTTTGGCCTTGCGTGATTTCTTTTGTCCCCAAACCACCATTCTCCCAGCAGAGCACCCGCACTTAGACCGGAAGATAAGCACCGCTCTTCCGTTCAATGGCGCCATCTTCTTCAATTTGGCTCCAAGTTCTCTGTTGTAATCTTCGCCGAGCTCAAAGAAGCCGCTTTCCACGCCATCAATGCCGGCGGAATTGTTCAAAATTTTCAAGCAATCTTCGGTTTCGATCTTGATGTCAAATTCGGGAGCATTTCTCAGGCCCCGGCAATTCGGATTATCGCATTTTTGACCGGCGCAGCAGTCGACAGCCAGATATAGGACAGAACAAGCCACAAGAAATCCGATTCCAATAACTGCATAAGTGCCGCTTGCAATACCCAATTCTTCTCCCGTGGTGTCCAGTGCTGTTTTCCAGAAATCGGAGAGGCCGGAGGAGAAAATTTTGAGATAGGGGAATAGCAAGAAGCCGCAGGCGGAGAGGACGGCGATCAGGATGCAAATATCGACGATCGGGAACTTTCTGTGCGGACAGGGTGGGGATTTGATTGAATTTTGTGAATCCAGCTGGGATTTCTTCTTATGAGGCCGCTGAGATTGGCTGACGGCCGGCGCGGGGGTGGAGGATGCGGCAGGCATCCCGGCGGGGAATTAGATGTGAGGAGCAGGTATCATTTGAATCAACACCGCCTGATATTCAATCGAGAAGCGGATTGTCGGAAGATGAATCACGCTAGCCAGCGGACTTCCGATGAGCTCTCTAGGGTTTTCTTCCCCAATCCCCTCTTCTTCTCTTTTTGTCCCGACCTTTCGTAGCAGGTTTGGTATAATCTTCTTTGATGAGTGAAGTTCAGCGCAAAGCCTAATTATTTAAGACAATTGTTATTTGCACATCGTTTATAAATTGATAATCGCAGACAAATTCCAAATTTCATTAGTTGATATTTTCATTCTTCTGGTAGCAAAGCGCGATAACGAATGTGTGGATAGCGACTGAGTTGAGGAAGAAAAATGATTTCTTTGTTGTTCATGTGATTCCGGTTTGTTTAGAAAGATTTAGATAGCTATGATTTGTTTGAGGAGATTTAGATAACTAGGATTACTCTCTTCCTGTTATGAGGAAGGCGAGGAGAACGATAAGCACCGCTTGCAATAAACTTCGCTTATGATGATATACGTTTCGTTTGGCACAACGGTGACGGTCATAAACAACCATCTAGAAAATCTACCAGTACCACCAGCAGAAGGCCAGAGGGCCGTAGAAGAAGAATCTGAGTCGTCAAGGCACGACAACGTCGAGCATCCCGTTCGCCACATCAGGGCGGCGGGAATCGCCCCTCTCCTCAGCAATCAGCAGCAGCCGGTCCCAGCAGAGCCAGGTGCAGGAATGACTCGGGAAGCATTCCGCGGAATGTTCGAAGAAGAGTTTGGACCTGTCGGCCGGCGAGCGATGGCGACGCGGCGCCCCGCTCGGGGGGGGGGGGGGGCATCACCCTTGGCTCCTGAAGTACTGTCCTATCCCGTCCCTCAGGGATTCAAGATCCCCCACGTCGACGCGTACGATGGAGTGGACGATCCTTGGAAGCACATCAACCACTTCTACACGATCCTCCACCTCTGCAACGCGCCCGATCAACAGCTTTGTCAGGTCTTCCCTACCACCCTTAAAGGGCAGGCCCGCACTTGGTTCCATTCTCTCTGAGAGGGGTCCATCAGAAACTTTCCCCAGATGAGCTAGCAATTCCTCGATCAATTCATGGCCAACCGCAGGATCGCAAAGGATCCATCCCACCTCTCTGACATCCGGCAGAGTGAAACCGAGACTTTGAAAGAGTTTTTCCGCCGATTTACTGCGGAAGCGAGACAGATCCCTGGGGTAGACCTAGAACTCCTTCGAGGGGTCTTCCTCGGGGGACTCCGACCAGGCGGATTCTACTCCGCTCTAATGTGGGATACAGTTCCCAGTTATGCAGATCTGGTACACCGAGTGGAAGCTCAGATAGCCGCGGACGAGGCCATTGAGACCCACCGTCGACAGTTTGAAGGAGGCCAAAAGAGGCAGAAGCAGCAGGAGCAGCCCTCCGGAAGACGAGCAGAGAGGCGTGACGAGAACCGTCGCATTGAGCATCGCAATCAGGAGCCCCGGAGAGGCCAGGATTACGGGCCTCCTGGGACTTACACCCCTCTCAACACCACTCGCGCTAACGTCATATATGCCATTCAGGACGATCCGGCGCTCCAGAGGCCAAGCGCCCAATCCAAGGGCTGATCCATCAAAGGACTGCGACTTCCATCGAGGAACCGGGCACATTAATGAAGAGTGTGTAAAGTTGAAAGATGAGATAGAGCGTCTTGTTCGGCAAGGAATACTCGGGCGTTTTCTGCAAGGATATGTGCGAGAGCAGCACGGAGGCCCGCCTGCGCAGAGAGAATCGACACCTGTGTGTCGAGAGACGCAGAGGGGCGGGCAGGTCGTCGGGATTGTGGAAGTCATCTCCGGCTTTCCCTTTCCCACGGTCAACTCCATCGCCGCTCCCTAGGAAGACAAGACGGC
The DNA here is from genome assembly GCA_039513925.1 of Platanthera zijinensis. NCBI lineage: Eukaryota > Viridiplantae > Streptophyta > Magnoliopsida > Asparagales > Orchidaceae > Platanthera > Platanthera zijinensis. The sequence goes on along the minus strand of CM077089.1, from coordinate 176,393,828 downwards.
TGGAATCATTCCTACCATTAGCTTTGGTGAGGAGGACCTTCAGGGCCTTCGCACACCGCACCAGGACCCGCTAGTTATTATGGCAGAAATTGGCGACCCCAGCTTCCGCATGAAGCGAATTCTGGTGGACAACGACAGCTCGGTAAATGTTATATTCATGACTGCGTTAACCAGTATGGGAATCCAAAGACAGAATCTTCGTCCAGCATCAGGCCCCATCTACGGCTTCAACGGGGAACCCGTGTCCGTAGCAGGCACCCTCACCCTTCCGGTGACACTAGGAGAATTTCCAAGGCAGGTTACGCACGACATACAGTTTGTGGCAGTCAATACAGAATCGCCCTACAACGCGATCTTTGGTCGCCCCCTCCAAACAGCTTTCCAGGAAGTTCCGTCAATCCCGCACCTCGCGATGAAGTTTGTCACGCCTGCTGGAGTTGGGATCGTCAGGGGCATCCAGGACATAGCGCGCTCATGCTATCTGCACCAAGCGCAGCCGGAGGCCGTCTCAGGAACCAGCATCTACCGCATCTAGAAGGTCGCTCTGGAGAAGGGGCCAGAACCGAGGCAAACGTGCTTCCTAAAAACGTTTCTTTATATCAAACTACCTAGAGATAAGTATAAAGTCGTGAGGAAAATCCTCGTGCACAAACTATCCTGCTTACTACATTTTCCCCTTTCATACTAACTCTTGTCATGCAGCAAACACGTTAGAAGAACGTATCATCCCTCAGACCCTCCTGAGACCAGGATCGTCTGTTCCTCAAGGCAGTTCGGGATCCATCGACATGCGACCCGCTTGGCGGTTCGGAGTCCATTATCGTGCAGTAGCACGACCAGGCTAAAGAAAAAAAAACAAAACAACTCATCTTTTTACATTTATATACTGTGATTACGACGTCACTAACTCCTAAAACTTGTATGATCGATTTGGAATCCGTCCCCTGGGGTCCGGCGAGCAACTGTAGCATGATTGTCTCGATCCCCCTGCCGCGGTTCAAAGGTTCGCCCTTCACCCGTCAAGTGGATTGCGACGTCGTCGGGAATGAGCACCCCCGGTTGACCGCGGCCCATAGCGCGACAGCCTCGGCCTAGCAACAAGTTGCGATGTCGCCTGGGGAGCCAATACTAAGTCCCACGCAGACTGTAGCACGGTGGCCTCGACCTTTCTCCTATGGCAGAAATTCTCACTCTTCTCCTACGGAGCGGGTCGCGACATCGTGAGGGACCAGCTCCCTCAGTTGTGCGCATCCCACAACGTGATAGCCTTGACCTCACTCCACCGGCGCAAGGACCCGGCCTTCACTGCGTAGTAGGTTGCGACGTCGTCCGGGTCTTCGGGGCCACGCCTCAACAAATGCTAGGGTCCATCAGCTGCTCGCGGGGGTTCGAATCGACCATGTCCTCCTGCCGACAAGAGGCCGAGGATTATGACTCTTCACCTGTATCAGAAGCTCGACGCCCCGCCATCCTGGGAAAGCCCCCACGATCGGTGTAATTACAACCTCAGGGTCCATCAACTGCTCGTGGGGGTTCGAATCGACCATGTCCTCCTGCCGACAATAGGCCGAGGATTATGACTCTTCACCTGCATCCGAAGTCTGATGCCCCACCCTCGCAGGGCCTGCCCCCCTCGCGACTGGTGCCTAACTAAGCTACAATCGCAATTAAATCGGGTTCCGGCCCCGCTGAATCCACATCTAACCAACCACAGCCATACTGTGGCGCGATTGGCTTCACTCTCTCTGTCGCGGTTCAGGGGTGCACCCTTCGTCCGCTCAGCGGTTTGCGACATCGTCGGGGACCAGCTCCCCCAGTTGTGCGCTGTCAACAGCGCGATATCCTCGGCCTAACAACAGGTTGCGGTGTCGCCAAAGGGACCAAACGTTGAGTCTCCCGCAGACTGTAGCGCGGCGGCTTCGACCTCGCTCTCATGGTGGCAAGGCTCTCCCTTCTCCTACGAAGCAGGTCGCGATGTCGTCGGGAGCCAGCTCCCTCAATTATGCGCAGCCCGCAGCGCGATGGTCTCAGCTTTTCTACCCTGGCACAAGGGGACGCCCTTCGCCTCGTAGTAAGTTGCGACGTCGTCGGGGTTTACGGGGCCACGCCCCTCCAATGTCACCAGGTTCACCACAACTCGCAGGGGTTCGAACGAACATGGCCTCCCGCCGACAATAGGCCGGAGCTCACATAACTCTTCACCCCCATCCAGAGCAAATACTCTGAAAGTGAAGGGATAGATACTACTCTAGAGGGGGGGTGAATAGAGTAATCAAATTTTGCACAATACAAAACTTAACTGTCTACCCAACTCCCTTAGAGTGAAGTGCGGAATGAAGAGATTATAGATATTGGTTTAACCTTAAAGCCTAACACAAGTGTTGTGTACAAACACAAGCTAACTGTAATTACAGTTAAGCTTGGAAAAACCTAAACAGCAACTAGCAACCTAGTTATATCTATTCACAGCCACAGTACAGGAATTAAACAGTTGAATCCAGACGACATAAGGAAATTTATAGTGGTTCCCCAAACAACTTGGGTACGTCCACTCTTCTACCCACACGGTAGGAATCCACTCAGGTTTTTGATCAGGTGCCCTGCCACCAACAGAATCTGATTCAGGTAGATTCAGAAACCCTTTAGACTTTTGATCAGGTGTCTAAAAACCAAGCACAGGTTTTTGATCAGGTGCCCTGCCACCAAGGGATACTTTTGAAGGGAGTAATAACCCTGTACAGGAGGGGGAAGAAGGTTAAGATGTCTTCTCTATTTTACAATAGATTAGAGAAGCACAAAAGCTTGCACTGAGCTAGAATGCTCTAAAGAATCAAGGCTCCCCCTGGCTCAAAGATGTCCAGGTGAAGTCTTGCTTCAGTGCAGAGTAAACTCTTCAGAAAGTTCTGAAGGAAAAGCTACAGGAAGAAAGTAAACAATAAAAAGAAACAGTCTTCAAGCAGCAATCTTCTTCTTCTTCTTCTTCAAAGAAAACTCTGAGTTGAACTTCCTGAAAGCAGGAGAACTCAGGTGAAGAAGAGATGAAGATCTTAACACTTCTCAGTTAGATGGAGTTTGCTGAGAGCAGGAAGCTTGAGCTTGATGAAGGCTTGAGTGCTTTTGAATATGTGTGTAACACTCTCTTCTATTAACTCCTGTTAACTAACTTGAATCCTTCTGCAAAGGGTTCTTTATATAATCATCAGCAAGCAACGGCTCTCTTCCATTTGAATTAATTTGTCTTCTTCTGAGCCTTGAGACCTGGGCTGTAAATATCAAGAAGACAGAAATATCTCTGCAGCAAAACATTCTATAAAAAGGAATAAACCTCTTTCTAAGAAGCTGCAGGCTTAAATCAAATAAACAGATAGACTAAATAAAGTCACATCAGAAAACAATCTCTTTATAGCAAAAGAAGACTTTTCAGTCTAACGGCTATAAAGGGCTGTCAGCAGATAAAGTAAATTAAAATGACAGCTAATAAGACAAACAACTTTATCTTAAAAGATTTAAACTCAGGCAATAAGAATAGAGCAAATAATGCCTGGAAACTTTATCATACAGCTTAAAATACTGTGCCAGAAAATGTATTAAATAATTAAATATAATAAATAAATACAAAATACAAAGGCAGATAGAAAACGTCGAACGACCTTCGAAGATCGTCGAACGACGCCAGGAGATCGTCGAACTATCGGGCAGATAGTCGAACGATCCAGATAGTCGAGCTATCAAATAGATAGTCGAGCTACCGCAGCAGATAGTCGAACTATCAGGACAGATAGTCGAACTATCAGATAGTCGATCTATCTAGGACAGATAGTCGAGCTATCAAGCGCACAGAGATAGTCGAACTATCAAGCAGATAGTCGACCTACCTCAGAAAACAGATAGTCGATCTATCAAGAGATAGTCGAACTATCAAAACAAACTAGATAGTCGAACTATCAACAGATAGTCGAACTACCAGCGCAGAACAGATAGTCGACCTATCAACCGATAGTCGAACTATCAACGCAGAACAGATAGTCGAACTATCAACAGATAGTCGAACTATCAGCGCAGAACAGATAGTCGAACTATCAACAGATAGTCGAACTATCAGCGCAGAACAGATAGTCGAACTATCAACAGATAGTCGAACTATCAGCGCAGAACAGATAGTCGACCTATCAACCGATAGTCGAACTATCAGCGCAGACAAAGCGTCGACCAACTGATAGACGATCGTCGATCAGCCGATAGACGATAGTCGAACGGCGTTCGACTATAGTCGAACGAAAAACCTACTTAACCAAATTCTCAATTTGGAAAAGCGAGGACTCTACAGCTAGACTCCTAACCATTGACCATAGATATTTCTTGGGTCAAGGGCACAAAGGAGAGGACTGAACTCAAATCAAACTAGGGTACCAACAATCTCCCCCTATTTGAGTTAAGTCTCTCAAAAACTAAAACAGCTAGCAATAGAATACTAAAAATAAATTCAGCAGATAGTTAACAATAAACTGGCAGATTATCAATCAGATAAATAAATAATCAAATATATCACAGCAGTTTAATCAAACTATTAAGAATCTTTAGGGTCAGGTAATGGATCAGAAGAACTAGAGACAAAAGAAATTTTTCTAAGCGGGTCATCTGATTCCTTCTTTGACATCTTCAGATCCTGAGCCCCAATGATCTTTAGTTCTGTAGCTCTGGGGACAACAGCTTCAGGATGTTTTTCCATGTACTTTGCTGGATCAAATATCTCAGGATTGACTTGGAATTTTTCAAATTCTTTCTTTCTATATGTTGACATCGTAGTAAAGCCAGTTGTATCTTTGCCTTCGGCTCTTGCTTTTCTTATTTGGGCTGCTCCTACAAGCTCTTGAAAGCGAGCCATCCTAAAATTAGGATCGAGCTCAGGATTTTCATATACGGGCTCTGGAGAAGCAGCATCAGCTATTTTATCTAGATAAGACATTAGATTAATCTTAGCAAAAGCGACTTGCTAGAAGGTTTTAAAACACTGTAAACTATTTACCTTTCGAAACACTTTTCTCAGATTGAACTGGAGAAGGAGGTGGGGAAAAAGTTGGTCTTTGGGCCACAACCTCCTTCACTGGTCTTTGAGAACCATAAGATGATCTGCCTTGAGAACTTTGATGACCTTGTCTTGATTGGGGCTGAGCAGACGCAGATTTTCCATAGGCGGCAGATTGATTAGCAGGTAGATTCCCAGAGGCTCCTGCACCTGGAGATGGAGGAGGACCTTTGGGAGTCCATCTGGAGACTGGACTGTCATACCTCTTTGTTCTCTTCCTTTCTTTTTGCTGATTTTTCGAAAACCACATCCAATGCTTAAAATCTTTTGATTTGGGGTCAATGCCCTTCAGAATATAGTAGGGAATGTCATTATCCTTATTTGGAGGTGGAGGAGGAGCAGCTTTTCTTTTCTTAGTGGCAGATTTCTTTTTCTTTGACTTTTCAGACACATCTGAATCATCATCATCATCAGAATGGGATGATGGAGGGTTCTCATAGGGATCATAGGCTTCTGAGACAGCCTTTTCTTTAAGCTTTGAAACAGATTTCTCCCTTTCTTCTTCCAGGGCATCCATAGCCAGAAGGGAGTCTAAATCTAAACCAGGAGAGTCATCCCAGATGGATGACTTCTCAAATTGCAAATCTTTCTCTTTTTCTTTTAAAGATTTTACTCTTAAGTCCCAAGCAGCCCTTGCTTGAATTTCTTCCAAACTTAAAACAGGAGAATCAACTTTGATTTCCTCTTGATTTTCAACCTCTTTATCATCTAAAAACACATCCAATTCTGGATCTAATTGAGTATCAGAATCACTTGGAGCAGCCTCAGAAACAACTGCTATTTTCTGGGCAGTTAAATCTTCTTTAATAATATCTGTAGAATCAAGAACACAGATCTGCTAAATAAGCTTGAATCATCCCTTCAAGGTATTCACCAGCAAGCAAATAAATTGACTCATCAATAAACCGGATTAGGGAATTACCTTCATATTTAACCATCTCCCAGCAGTCATTCAGATATTTAGTTATGATTCCTTCCAGGAATCTGGCAATCATAGGAGAGGTTAGATCTTCTAAGCATACTTTCACTGCAATTTCTGATAGCAGGATTCCATCTGATATTTCTTTCTCAGTCAAAACTGGAGCTACAACTTGCTTAACTGGAGCAATCTCTTCCTCAGCTGGAACAATTTCTTCCTCAGCTGGAACAATCTCTTCCTGATTAGACATAACAACATCTGGAACTTCTTCTGGCTCAACTTGAGCAGATTCTGGCTGGGCAGACAAGACAACATCTGGAGCTATTTCTATTTCAGCTGGAGTAGAGGCAGGAAGGTCTGAGACATCTTCATTGAACATCTCCCCCTGCCTGATTTCAGTAGCTACTGAAACCAGGCTCCTAGAGGAAGATGGCTCAGCAGATTTAGAAATGGATTGGATGGAGGCAGTAAGACGGTCAATGGAGGCAGCAAGGGGAGCGATTGCCTCGTCAATCATGGTTTTGATTGACGGGGTAATCAGCTCCACAATGCGGAGGATGAAATCAGGAGTGATTTCAAAAGATGATGGATGAGAGGTGGATGGATCAGCAGCAGATATGGTAGATGTGCTGGGATGAGAAATAATGGGGACAGGGGATCGAACTGGAGATACAGCAGGAGAGGGAGCAGGGGATGGGGAATGAACTGGGGAATTAACGGGAGATGCATGAGGAGTAAGAATTTTCTCTGAACCTAACAAATCGAAGCTAGGAGCAGATATCGTAGCCAGATATGCAGGTAGAGGAGAGGCTGGAGGAGACAGAGGAACAACCACGGTTGTTTCAGGTGCAGTAGAAGAAGAGGGTCGTACCTCAGCAGAAGTTGATGGTACTTCAACTGAGGTAGACGGCAAAACAGAGGAGGAGGAAGGGATAGCTGAGCCAGCTTCAATAGGTTGAGGAGCGACTGATGCAGTCCTAGTGTCCTCAGATTGTGCTGGAGCAGATTTCACGAACGTCCTCTTCCACTTTGAGAACAGATGGGGATCCATCTTCTTGCTGGCATTGATGGTAGTTGCGGCAGAACTCAGCAGCTGGGGGAATTTCTCCTTAAGAAAAATTCCAATAACCCTTCCCAGGGTGACTTCCTTCTTTCCTGTCTTCTTCCTGATCAAATCAAACAAAATAGCAGCCCAATCGATCCTCTTTCGATTAACAATTGCACACATAAGTGCGAATTGCTGTCTTGTTATGTTATCATGGGCAGAGTGCTTCCCAAGGAGCACTTTTCCGACTACCTCAGCGAGGAACTTGATCTTGAAGGGGAAGTTTACCTTGAGCAGCTTGGAGGGAATGCCTTCAGCATGTCCCAGCTCGACGAGCATCCTTCCGAACTCCTGAGCGTCTTGCTCATAATCTTCATCACCAATAACCAAACCAAAAACATCAGAAAGAACGGCCGGAGTCAGGATAACTTCTACTCCGCCGATGGTACCGATCATCGATTCGTCTGTGGAAGACGACGTGAACGCCCATTCTTTTATCTCTGGAATATTGATCTTGATCCTTTCAGACATCAGCTTCTCTAGACCTTGATCTCTGCAGAGCTGGAGAACTTCCACGATTCCGGCATCGCAACTGCTGAAAGCTTCGAAATCCACACTGAATCCGGCGTCAAACTTTACTACGGCTAGAACAGCTGGAGAAATCGCCATGGATTCGCCGGAGAAAACACGAGAAAGCAGGAGAGGGAACGAGAAAGACGAAGCGCCAGAAAATCGCAAGCGGGAAAGCAGAATGCGAAAGGGCACGCTCCGTCGACGATAAAGCCCACGATCTTTTAACCTAGGTCGACTATCGGCTTTATATTGGACCGGAAATAGTCGATCTATTAAAAAGATCTTGAACCGATAGTCGAACGGCCGTTCGACGATCGGCTCAGAAGCAGAATAGTCGAACCATAGTTCGGCTAATTCTGGCTTCACAAGCAACAAGCTGTCGTCGAGTAGAGATCGACGATAAGCTCAGCCTGTTCGACGATGGTCGAACGTCGATCGACGATCTTCAAACAGATAAGCTATCATTAACCAGAGGTCGACGATAGGCTCAATCCGTTCGACGATCTTCGATCATCGTTCGACGATCTTCAAGCAGACCTCAACATAGGCAGATATCGTCACACTTAGTCTCGTCCATTTATCATGCCTAGTTGGACTAAAAAGAACAGATGCTTCTGTTCATCTAAAGGCTTGGTGAATATATCACCTCTCTGAAACTCAGTGGATATGAACTCAAGACAGATCTTGTTCTTTTCCACACAATCTCTCAGGAAATGGTGCCTAATCTCAATGTGCTTGGTTCTAGAGTGGTGCACTGGATTTTGTGCAATAGAAATAGCACTGGTACTATCACACATGATCTTGGTGTTCTTGTGTGAGTAACCATAATCCACAAGCTGGTTTTGAATCCACAGGATCTGTGAACAACAACTAGCAGCAGCTATATATTCAGCCTCTGCAGTTGAAGTTGTGACAGAAGCCTACTTCTTACAGAACCAAGAGACCAATCTCTCTCCCAGGAACTGGCAAGTTCCTGAGGTGCTCTTCCTGTCAACTCTGCAACCAGCATAGTCAGAATCAGAATATCCAATTAATTCAAACTCTGACTCAGCTGGGTACCAAAGTCCTAGATTTGGACATCCTTTCAGGTATCTCAGGATTCTCTTTAGAAGAATCAGATGAGATTCCTTGGGGTTGACCTGGAATCTAGCACAAAGGCATGTAGCAAACATTATATCTGGCCTACTTGCAGTTAGATATAATAGGGAACCAACAATGGCCCTATAATTCTTTTGATCAACTGGCTTGCCGTGATCATCAGAATCAATAACTACATTAGTAGCCATGGGTGTAGGCATTGCTGAAGCATCAGCCATCCCAAATTTCTTTACCAATTCCTTGGCATATTTGGATTGGGAGATGAAGATACCATCAGCATCTTGCTTAACTTGGAGACCAAGGAAGTAAGACAGCACACCCATGCTACTCATCTCAAACTTAGAGTGCATCAAGTTGGAAAACTTTTTGCAAAGTTTGGGATCAGTGGAGCCAAAGATAATATCATCTACATACACCTGAACTAACAGGATTGTGTCCTTGTGATGCTTGACGAAGAGGGTTCTATCAACTACTCCCCTAGTGAAGTTGTGCTCTAACAGGAAACTAGCTAGAGGTCTCATACCAGGCCCTAGGAGCTTGCTTTAGTCCATAAAGAGCTTTCTGCAACTTAAAAACATGAGAAGGCTGAGTTGAAGAAACAAACCCTGGTGGTTGTTCAACAAACACCTCTTCCTTAAGCTCACCATTCAGGAATGCACTTTTGACATCCATTTGGAACACCTTAAACTTCATGTAGGCTGCATAGGCCAAGAAGATCCTTATTGCTTCTTCTAGCCTTGCAACAGGAGCAAAGGTTTGGTCATAGTCTATACCTTCCTCCTGTCTGTAGCCCTGAGCTACAAGCCTAGCTTTATTCCTTACTATTATTCCATTTGCATCTAACTTGTTTCTATACACCCACTTGGTGCCTATGATCAGTTGGCCTTTAGGTCTTGGAACCAAAGTCCAAACTTTACATCTCTCAAACTGATTGAGTTCCTCTTGCATTGCAATGATCCAGTGGGGATCTAGCTCTGCATCTTTAAAGGTGAGGGGCTCAACCTGTGAGAGGAAACAAGCATGCATCACATCCTGTCTTAATTGATGTCTTGTTTGCACACCAGCTGATATGTCTCCAATCACTTGAGATGTGGGATGATCTCTAAGTGTGACAATATCAGCAGGTGGGATGTGATCTTCAGCAACAGTTGGGATTAATTCCTCAGGAGGAATTTGATCTACTGTTGGTGGTACAAGCAACAGCTTCAACAGCTTCAGCAATGTCTTCATCACTGTCTGATTCAGTGATCTGAAGAGTTGAAAGTTGAAGGATTTCTTGAGGGGCATCATGTACCTGCAAAGAACTGGAGGAAGGAGAATTTTCTTTCTCCTTGTAAAACATCTGAGACTCATCAAAAGTCACATGCACAGATTCCTCTATCTTACAGGTTGATTTGTTATAAACCCTATAAGCTTTGCTTACTTGGGAATATCCAAGCATGATTCCCATTGAAGCTTTTGCTTCAAATTTTCTAATATATTCTTTATTATTGTTATGAATATAAACAGTACAACCAAAAAACTCTAAAGTAATTAATTTTTGGTTTCTTTCCTTTAAGCAACTCATAAGGAGTTTTACACTTAAGTTTGTGTATCAAACTTCTATTCAAGACATAGTTAGCTGTACTAACAGCTTCTGCCCAATAGGATAGAGGCATGTTAGCATCTGCCAACAATGTACTAGCAGCTTCAATTAGTGTTCTATTCTTCCTTTCAACTACCCCATTTTGTTGGGGAGTTCTAGGAGCTGAGAAGCTATGTTTGATACCTTCTCTCTCACAGAATTCTTGCATGAGAAGAGAGTCAAACTCAGTACCATGATCACTTCTGATCAAGGCCACATGAGTAGAGTACTCAGTCTGCACACAAAGTAGAAAGTCTGTAAGGGCTTTGAAGTTATCAGACTTAGTTCTCAAAAAGAAACCCAACTGAACCTAGAGAAGTCATCTACAATTACTAATGTGTAATACTTCCTCTCCTAAGACTTGTACATTTATTGGGCCAAAAAGGTCCAAGTGTAATAAATACAGGATTCTAGGAGAATCACTTTTTATTAACAGATTTAAATGAATTCTTGGTTTGCTTGCCTAGCTGACAAGCCTTGCATAGGCTCTCCTTCTTGTAGGGGCAAGAAGGTAAACCTCTAACAAGGTTGTGCTTAGATAACCTAGATATGTTCTTGAGGTTTACATGACTAAGCCTTTTATGCCATAAAGAATTATTATTAAGGGTTAATTCATTAAACAGGCAGATTTCAGAATGAGATGAATTAAAATCTACTAAATATATATTGCCTATTCTATTACCTATTAAAACAACATTATTATTTAAAGTAATATTGCAAGAGGAGTTAGAAAAAGAAACCTGGTAGCCAGCATCACATAGCTGGCTGACTGAAATCAGGTTATGCTTCAGTCCATTGACATAAGCAACTTTCTTGAATGTAACTGCTCCAATCGTGATCTTGCCATATCCTTCTGTCTGACCACAGCTGGAGTCTCCAAAGATAACCTTTGGGCCGAGCTTAGCTTTGTACTTTGACAGAAGCTCTTTGTTTCCTGTCATATGCTTAGAGCATCCACTATCCAAATACCACTTATTTGAGTGATTGGATAGGCCTTCACCTGCAAAACAACTATTTAGACAGAGTGGACCCAGGTAACCTTGGGTCCCTTGTTTTTCACATAAGAAAAACTGGAAGATATAAGAAAATGCAGGCTGAGGGTGATAACCTAGTGGGTGAGATCTCCTAGGTGGGATTCTCCATGCAGATGATGGGTCAACAAACCTAGGGTTTCTATTTTCATTTAGGTTTCTATGGAATGGATTATGATTTTGAAAATCATGTTGAAATCGTCGATCGACGTTCGACGATGGGTGCTCAGATCGTCGACCTTCGTTCGACCATGGAGCTTCCGATCGTCGAGCTGCGTTCGACGCTTTTTGCATTTCTTTGAAAAACTTCTTTCTCTTTTCTCTCTTAGCCTTATTTAATGTTTTATTTACAAGGTTTACTTGCTCAGTGTTCTTCTTTCCACTAGCTGAAATGAAGTTCACTGGAGTTGAAAGATTATTTTTAAGCAAGACTGGGGGTTCACTTGGGAGAAGCTCCTAAGCCTAATTTATCATTACCTGACCTAGTGTTAGTCATGCTGGTAATTTCTAATAGCTTAAGGCTTCTACCATTAAGTGACTCTTCTAGTCTCTTAGACTTAGCTAATTCCATTTTAAGAAATTTGATTTCTTCACTACAAGTAGTGAGTTCTTCCTTTAACCTAACATTTTCAGAGGCTATTGATTCAGAGTCAGCTAGCCTATTTCTAAGTTCTTTTATCTCTTTTTCTGAACTAATTAAATCTAAACATAGAGATTTAAAATCTAACTTAAACTTCTGAAGTAAAATCATAAGATGAAAGTACCTCATCTTCAGTAGGCATTTCTTCATCTGAGTCAGAACTCTCTGCAGCAGAGTGGTTGCTGCAGGCATCTATTGCCATGAGGCAAACTTCTTTTGCCTTCTTTTCTTCTTCATCCTCACTAGAGCTTGAGGATGAGGATTCTTCATCAGAATCACTCCAGGTTTCAGCAATGAAACCTCTCTCCTTCTTCTTGTTTTTGTAGGAGGATGGCTTGGAGTGCTTCCTGTGTTGTTCTTTGTCTTTTCTCTTTTCCTTGTTCTTCTCCTCTGGACACTCTGGCAAAATGTGTCCAGGCTTCCTGCAACCATAACAATATAATTTCTTTAGTTGGAGTACGATCATACCTTGGCTTTTCTTCATACTTTGAAGATTTTCTTCTGAACTCTTTTCTCCCCATTTTGAGAAATCTCTTGGCAAACAATGCCATGAGCTCCTCATTTGATTGGCTGCCTTCTGAGGCTTCAGCAGCCTTTAAGAGCTAGAGATTGCTCTTTTCTTGTTGGAGTGGGGGTCTTGGCTTCTGCTTCAGCTTCCCTTGTCTTCAGCACTTGCTCAAAAGATTTGAGCTTGCCGAGAAGGGCTTCAATTGAGATCTCATTTGTACTTCTGGCTTCCTTGATTGGCCAGATTCCTCAAATCCCATGTGCTAGGGAAAGCACATAAGGATCTTATCATTGACCTCTGTCAATGAGATATCCTTGTCAAGGGTCCTCAGCTCATTGATGATTGAGCTGAGCCTGGTGTACATCGCTTCAACTGATTCAGCATCAGTCTTCTTGAAGTTCTCATACTGTGAGATAAGGTTGGACCTCCTGTCCTTCCTTTCATCAGCTGAACCAGCTACAATCTGGTTCAGTGTGTCCCACATGGCCTTTGCTGAGGAGCAGTCAGCCACCTTCTGGAACACCTCATCAGACATAGTCTGAGCCAGTATGTTCATTGCTTTGGCATCAGCAATTTTGGCCTTCTTGTACTCATCATTATAGTCTGGAGGAGGCACTGCACTCAAATCAGATGATGAGGCAGTGGCAGCAGCAGGTGCTCTTGGGGGAACTGACAAAATAGAAGCAAAAATACTCTCATCAATAGAGTTCATATAAAGTTTGATCCTTGCCTTCCAGATGCCAAACTTTGCTAAGTTGCATGCTGGAGGTCTGGTGCTAGAATAATCCTTAGACTGGGCCATGATAGTGAATATCTATAAGCTCTTGGTATCTATCAGGATCTTGTGACTTAGGTGTTAGCCTATACAGTCAGTCAACCTCCCTCTGATACCAATTGAAAGTGAAGGGATAGATACTACTCTAGAGGGGGGGTGAATAGAGTAATCAAATTTTGCACAATACAAAACTTAACTGTCTACCCAACTCCCTTGGAGTGAAGTGCGGAATGAAGAGATTATAGATATTGATTTAACCTTAAAGCCTAACACAAGTGTTGTGTACAAACACAAGCTAACTGTAATTACAGTTAAGCTTGGAAAAACCTAAACAGCAACTAGCAACCTAGTTATATCTATTCACAGCCACAGTACAGGAATTAAACAGTTGAATCCAGACGACACAAGGAAATTTATAGTGGTTCCCCAAACAACTTGGGTACGTCCACTCTTCTACCCACACGGTAGGAATCCACTCAGGTTTTTGATCAGGTGCCCTGCCACCAACAGAATCTGATTCAGGTAGATTCAGAAACCCTTTAGACTTTTGATCAGGTGTCTAAAAACCAAGCACAGGTTTTGATCAGGTGCCCTGCCACCAAGGGATACTTTTGAAGGGAGTAATAACCCTGTACAGGAGGGGGAAGAAGGTTAAGATGTCTTCTCTATTTTACAATAGATTAGAGAAGCACAAAAGCTTGCACTGAGCTAGAATGCTCTAAAGAATCAAGGCTCCCCCTGGCTCAAAGATGTCCAGGTGAAGTCTTGCTTCAGTGCAGAGAAAACTCTTCAGAAAGTTCTGAAGGAAAAGCTACAGAAGAAAGTAAACAATAAAAGAAACAGTCTTCAAGCAGCAATCTTCTTCTTCTTCTTCTTCAAAGAAAACTCTGAGTTGAACTTCCTGAAAGCAGGAGAACTCAGGTGAAGAAGAGATGAAGATCTTAACACTTCTCAGTTAGATGGAGTTTGCTGAGAGCAGGAAGCTTGAGCTTGATGAAGGCTTGAGTGCTTTTGAATATGTGTGTAACACTCTCTTCTATTCTCCTGTTAACTAACTTGAATCCTTCTGCAAAGGGTTCTTTATATAATCATCAGCAAGCAACGGCTCTCTTCCATTTGAATTAATTTGTCTTCTTCTGAGCCTTGAGACCTGGGCTGTAAATATCAAGAAGACAGAAATATCTCTGCAGCAAAACATTCTATAAAAAGGAATAAACCTCTTTCTAAGAAGCTGCAGGCTTAAATCAAATAAACAGATAGACTAAATAAAGTCACATCAGAAAACAATCTCTTTATAGCAAAAGAAGACTTTTCAGTCTAACGGCTATAAAGGGCTGTCAGCAGATAAAGTAAATTAAAATGACAGCTAATAAGACAAACAACTTTATCTTAAAAGATTTAAACTCAGGCAATAAGAATAGAGCAAATAATGCCTGGAAACTTTATCATACAGCTTAAAATACTGTGCCAGAAAATGTATTAAATAATTAAATATAATAAATAAATACAAAATACAAAGGCAGACAGAAAACGTCGAACGACCTTCGAAGATCGTCGAACGACGCCAGGAGATCGTCGAACTATCGGGCAGATAGTCGAACGATCCAGATAGTCGAGCTATCAAATAGATAGTCGAGCTACCGCAGCAGATAGTCGAACTATCAGGACAGATAGTCGAACTATCAGATAGTCGATCTATCTAGGACAGATAGTCGAGCTATCAAGCGCACAGAGATAGTCGAACTATCAAGCAGATAGTCGACCTACCTCAGAAAACAGATAGTCGATCTATCAAGAGATAGTCGAACTATCAAAACAAACTAGATAGTCGAACTATCAACAGATAGTCGAACTACCAGCGCAGAACAGATAGTCGACCTATCAACCGATAGTCGAACTATCAGCGCAGAACAGATAGTCGAACTATCAACAGATAGTCGAACTATCAGCGCAGAACAGATAGTCGAACTATCAACAGATAGTCGAACTATCAGCGCAGAACAGATAGTCGAACTATCAACAGATAGTCGAACTATCAGCGCAGAACAGATAGTCGACCTATCAACCGATAGTCGAACTATCAGCGCAGACAAAGCGTCGACCAACTGATAGACGATCGTCGATCAGCCGATAGACGATAGTCGAACGGCGTTCGACTATAGTCGAACGAAAAACCTACTTAACCAAATTCTCAATTTGGAAAAGCGAGGACTCTACAGCTAGACTCCTAACCATTGACCATAGATATTTCTTGGGTCAAGGGCACAAAGGAGAGGACTGAACTCAAATCAAACTAGGGTACCAACATACTCTACCACCGCTCAGGGCCTGCCCCTCGCAGTTGGTGCTTGGCTAAGACAGAAATTGGCCACAACAGTCAGAAGCAAAGGCAATGACGACCACTCAACAAACATATCAACAAGCCAAAGAAGTACAAAGGTACAAATCGAAAAAGTACAAAGGTACGAATCGACGGAGACAAGTCCACAAATACAAAAAAGTACATACATACAAATCAATAAAGAGCATCAGAGAGATATTGTTGTCACTCAGTGGCCTCGCCCGCCTCAGCATCGGAGCCCTCCTCCTCTAACAAATCCTCAAGCCCGAGGCCAGCAACGTCGCATCCCCATTTCCGGGACACCATCTGAAGGGTCTTCGCCATCCCCTGGCAGAAAGCGACTTCCCGCAAGTCCTCCATCTGTGGCTCCACCTCCTGAGTCCACACCTCCTCGCGGACCTCCTCCGAGATCAGACACCAGTCTCGCATGTAATCCACAGAGTCCCGGTACTCTGCCAGACCAGCCGCCTTCAGCTCAACCTCCAGCTCCGCGGAGTAAAGGCGCATCACCTCGGCTCTGGATAACTCCAGCTCTGCCCGAGCGTCATCTAGAAGACGCAATGTCTCCTCCGCAGCCGTCTTCTTGGACCTGTGCACAGCTTTGGCGTCCTCCAGCTCGTACCGCAGCTCGGACCCAATCTGCCTAAGTCGCGAAATATCGCGCTCTCGTCGCCCCTTCAGATCCGAAAGGGCACTCTTCGCCTCCCCGAGCTCACCCTGAAGGGCCATATAGCCTTCCTTCAAGCTTACGTAGTGGTCATTCCTCGTAAGCGCAATATTCTCCTGATTCTCCATCTGCAAAAGAAAAGGGACAAGTCAGAAGAGTTTTCCTCAAAAGTCACTACTCAGAATTTGAGATCATACGTATTGTTTGGTTCATCGCCTCCAAGGAAGAGGAGACCCTCTTTCCTTTCGCCACCTGCCGCACCGCAACCCGCGCTGGGGAGTCCTGGGGGGCAGAGGACCCCAGGACCTCAAGATCCGTATCATCCGGCTTGCCTCCCGCTCTAGAGCCGCAAGGGGCAGCCTCCTCTAAAAGTACATCCTGTCGCGGCAGAAGGCTAGGACCCGCCTCCTCAGCTCCACAATCTTTAAACACTAGTTTCCTCTTCCTGTCACGGGAAAGAGGAATGGCGGCAGCACGTCCCGAATCAACAGACAGCCCGCATAGCATCAGGCGCTTCTCGTCGACAAAAGTAGAGATGTTGTACAAGATGTTCCCCAGCTCTCGGGGCTCTGCAAAACTAAGGACGGGAGTAAACTCCCGCTCGTGTCCTCTAGAATGCCAGCAACGGTCCGGAAGCGGGTCCTACACCTCTGGCAATCCACCTGGGTTCCTGACATATCTGAACAAGGTATTCCCGTGTCGACGATCCTCCCGGGTCTCAAAATTCAGTCACCGCTTGTTGCTGAGGACGTCCAAACGGCCCCCGCCATCGGCGCGCACCTTACACCAATCCTTGAAAATATCCAAGGAAAACCGCGACCCACGCTCGCGAAAGAATGCGATCAACCTCATGATCTGCGTCATCCCAAGAGGGGTAAACTGCGACGCAGGAACGCCGCAGAACTTCAAAATCTCAACCACTTCCTCGCAAGCCGGAAGGCAAAAGCCTCTCCGAAGAGACGACTCACAAAGGGTCATCCAGCCGCGAGGAGGGTTTTGCACCCGCTCTTGAGGACTAGGGATTCGCACCTCCAAATCGGGGAGCAGGTTTGAAGCGCCTCCTCCAAATACCCACGTGCTCGAGGGAGAGACTCGAGCGTTGACGCATAGGATAGCTCTGCACACCCCGCTTGAAACCTGAAAAAACAGAAAAGTAAGGCCAGAAAAGCAAGTCCGAGCACACGTTGCGCCCACTCATACGAGCCATGCACGTACCCAAAGCGCACGCAAAATCAGTCCGCACATGCCGCCGAACCACTCGCAAGCGGAGCGGTCGCACACGCGCGCGGATTCAGCCCCACGCGCACCGCACACGGGTTCAGCTTCGCGCGCCCACGGTGCGGGGTCAGCCCTGCGCGCACCCGGCGCGCGGGGATCGGCGCCGCGCATCCCCCACGCCCGCACGCACCGCCTACGTGCATGGGGCGCGAGGGGGGGGGGGGGTTCACCCCTCCGACTTCGTCCAGTGCCCGGACCTTTCATTCGGTAGGATTCTTACCTTAGCACTATCGTCGTTGCCTCCCATCTTGGTTTAGCACCCGTTCGGCCATCGCCGCCTAGCCCCGTCGCAAAGAAGAAAATTCCCGCGCTTTCCGTTCGCTCCAAGACGATGGAATTTTGGGGGGCAAATGATGGGTACCCCCTAATTTATAAATAATTATGATAACTCCCGCGCACAGGATCGTAACTCCCGCGCGCCGGATCGCAACTCCCGCGCACCGGATCACGTAACCACCGTGCGGTGAATCGCAACCACCGCTGCCGTTACGGGCGGCCGCCGGCCGACAACCCATGCAAGTCGCCACCCCCCTTGCGGCCGGCGGCCCCAGCTAGCCGCCCCTTGCGACCGGCGGTCGCGGCCGGGCCGCCTCGGGCGGCCGCCCCCTTGCGACCGACGGCCTCTGCCGGCCGGCCGCCCCGGCCGGCGGCCGTGGCCGGCCTCCCGAGGCCGACCGCCCTTGCAGCCGGCGGCCCCGGCCGGCCCCCTCCGTGCGGCCGGCTGCCCCTTCCGGCCGGTGGCCCCGGCCGGCCCCTCCGTGCGGCCGGCTGCCCACTCGCGGCCGGCGGCCACGACCGACCGCCCCCCCTCGGACGGGGCGGTCTTAGCCGGCCGCCCAGAACGGCCGCCCGCGACGGCCGCCCCCTCCCTCGGGCGGTCGCCGGCCGGCGCGCCTCCTCCGACCACCATTGTGGGCTGGCCTTCTCTCCACCGTCCGATCATGGCGGGCCATCACGACCCTCCAATCGCCATAAGTGATCACGACCCTCTGATCTGCTATTAACCACTATAACCACCCTAACCACCTCGGAAACCTTATATAAGCACCCCCTGATAGTTCATTTCAGGGGATCTGGCTTCATTCTCTCCTTCGCTTTCTCTCTCTTTATTCCTACTTCTCCCCAGAGCTTCTCTCTCTACTCTCCTCCTCTGTTCCTCTTTCACTCACTAACTTGGCAGGTTCTCCTCTAAGCGCTGCCCAAAGAAGAAAGGGAACGAAGTGCCAGTGAAGGCAACCCTCCTCAGCCTGAGGGATAAAGTGCAGGCATCCTGCGAAGCGTAGGCCAGAAGAGCAAGCACACAAGAAAGATGCACGTCAAAGTGCACGAACTCCTAAGCGGTGACCTGTCACCCGAGGAGAGCTCTCTCAACCACCCAGTATTTGTAACGAGGCGCGGCCTGTCGCCCTCGCTTTCTCTTTACAAAAGCACTGTAACAGAGGCAAATAGTGGAGTTTGGCTGGCACAGACTCGGGCACGTGGTTTTTTCCCCTTTCCGGGGTTTTCAACGCTAAAGTTGTGTGTGTACAATTTCTCTGTTTCTACTTTGATTGTGTGCGTACTCGATCGCCCGAGGCTAAGACGGACCGATCCGGAACCGGTCTACCGAGGGCATTGAGCGAACCGCAACAAGTGATGTTGCGGGTCACCCGGCTTTTTCTCCGGCACGGAGAATCAGGCCGCTTTAGCTCGGAGTCGAGCCAGGCGCGCAATCAGTTAAAGAAAATCGCAGCAATAATCAATAGATGTTTTTGAAGTGAAAAACCCAGAAATGGTGAAAAATCACGTCGCTGAAACTGTACCTAGCCAAAATCCACTAGCTTCATGGGATGTTACAAAGATTGGTTTGGTCTCGAAGGGCGACAGACAGCTATTCTGTTACAAGTACAGTAAATGAGGGAAAACAACTAAGTCTTCGGAGCCTCGGTGGAAGCGCTTCGACTTTGAGACAACACTGAGATCGCGGAACCTTGGTGAGAGCGTTTTGGCTGGAAAATATTCCAAGTCCATGAAGCTTCTGAAGGTTACGCTCTCGTTGACACGGAGCCTAGATGGGAGCGCTCTCGCGGAGGCGGTTGACGTCATTTGAGGCGTGAGGGAATCGTTACGCAAGGAGAAGTCTGGAGGTAGCGCTCTCGTTGATATGGAGCCTAGATGGGACCGCTCTCGCGAAGGCGGTTGACGTCACTTGAGGCATGAGGGAACCGTTGCACAAGGAGAAGAGCGGAGCGAGTTCTTGTGTGGAGAATCATCCTAAGTCCACGATCTCGCTGAAAAACCTCAGAACTCTCTCTTGTCTCTGAAGTTGTTTGACTTGAAATGAAGGCATGCGAGGAAGTGATTTGTGCTGACGAATTACATCGCTGCGTTTCGATCACGTGGAGCACACTATTTTTGCCGAAAATGACAGTAGTGCCCCCTTCCCCCCAAGCAGTTCGGGCGGCCCGGGCAAGGTGCCTAGAGGAGGCGGAGGCCGGAGGACGCCGCGCCGCCGACGGCGGAGGGGGTCGCCGGCAGCGGCGGGGTCCGCCGCGTCGCGCGTGGCGCGGCGGGCGCACGCAGGTTGTGCGGGGGCACGCGCGCTGGCAGCGCATGCGTGCTAGGAAAAATCGATCGATCCAAGTTCGGATAAAATTCTCTTGTTCCAAAAATTTATCTAACGGACAAATTGAGGTTATGCGAATAATATTAACACAAAAAACACCACAAGCAAGAACATCAAAATTTAAGTGGTTCCCCGAAATTTGGGTACGTCCACTGTGCAGACAGAGATCAAATAATATTTCTCAAAATTCTCAAACATACAATACGACTAAAATATGGAGGGGAAAAAATAGACCGAATAAATTAGATGGCGGTCTAAATCCTCCAAGGTCGGTCGGTCGCGTACGGCGTTGTGACGAGAATTAAAGCGGCGGCGGAAGAAAATTCGAGCTCTAGCGGTAAGCTAAGGGTAGAAGTCGGAAGCTTGCGGCGAGAGGAACCCAAGTCGGCGAGAGGCACACGACGATGGCGAGAGAGGATTGTTGGCCGAGAAGAAAATGTCGCCGAGTGGAAGGAGCCTAAAGACGGCTCGCCGGAGGAAGAACGCCGAAGAGAGGAAATCTGTTGCTCTGCACATTCTTTGGTGTGGTCGGTCGTTTCTTTAAATAGGGGAAGAAACCTCATAGTAAAATATGGAAGGAAAGGAGGGCCGACAGCCGCCAAGAAAAGACAATAAATCCTTTTCGAATTGAGTTTTCATTGAAGGAGAATAATATCCTTCCAATCCTGGCTGTCATGTTAGGATTCCGAGGGAAAAAAATTGGGGGGGGGGGGGAGGGGATCCTGGAGGAGGAGAGGCGGCAAAAATAATAACAAACTCCACCTTGACGCATCTCCAAAGATAAACTCTACCTTGCTGAAATAACTCCAAAAAAAATCTTCAACGGTCACTAGGATCTAAGAGCCAATTGCAGAACATATCATAATAGAACTCCACTGATTCTGAGTGGCACACAAATTAGACTGACGTGGTTGTCTCAAAAAACGGTTCACCTAGAGCTAAATGTCAACTGCTCCACCTCCAGCGGTGGTCTCCCAAAGCAAAACTGAACATGTCAAGACTTCTGGTCATTGATGTGCGCGCGGGACAGAAATTGGTAATATGCAGACACACCAAGAAAATATGCAAATAAAATTGACCTCAACATGGAAAGATGAACCCCTATAAGAACTGGTCAAAATCCGATTTGACTAGACACACTCTAAGCTCATAAAAGAGGAGTACCAAAGAAAAATCTTAGGTAATAGGGAGAAAAAAAACACATTAAACAATGAAGTTCTTGACCAAGAAAATGATAACTCAAAACTAAGAATTATTGGAATACAAGCTTAGAAATAGCACGACTAGAAAAAACATAGAGGGAAATGATGGTAAGCAAATGAAGGAAAAAAATAGAATAAAAGAAAAGAAAAATGTAGGAGGTAAACACACACACAAAAAAAGATAAGTGAGAAAAGTACTAAAGGACATCATCATCGACATCCTCAAGACATAGAGATGCGACAAACTTTTCCTTTTCATCACTAGGGATCTTCCCCTTCTCCTTGTTCTGAAGCTTCCAACATTCTTTTAGTACATGACCCTTCTTTTTGCATTAATTGCAGTAACTATCTGAACTTCTCTTGGACTTGCCTCCTCTGCCTGAACCAGACTGACCCCGAGAGAATAAAACTGAGCTTTGAACAATGTCTGAGTCGGACGACTTCTTTCGGATGTCATCTGAGAGTAAGGCTGTCGTGACCTCCTTCAAGTCCAAAATATCCTTACTGTATGTGAGGGTTGTGACCATGCCCTCTTAGGACTTTGGACGGCAGTTCAGAAGAATAACTGTCTTGTCCTCTTCCTCCACCTTGATATTCATGCTGAGACACTCAGATAACAGTTTATTAAAATTGTTTAGGTGGTCATGTAGAGAGGAACACTCCTTAATGTTGAACTAGTACAGTTGCTGTTTGAGGTAGATGCGATTGGGAAGAGACTTCGTCATGTAGATACTCTCCGGCTTTGCCCAAAGACCAGAGGCAGTCGTCTCTGAAAGAACTTCATATAACACATCATTGTGTAAGCAAAGTTGTATGGTGGACAAAGTGTTGAGATCAAAATTCTCCCACGTGCGATCGGTAATCTCAACATCCTTATTGACCTTCCCCAATAGGACACGGTGTCAACCTTCCTTAATCAGTAGTGCTCGGACCTTGACCTGTCATAGACCAAAATTATGCTTTCCGTTGAACTTCGTAACTTCAAACTTCGCGCTTGGTGTGGAAGTCGCCATAAAAATCAAACTGAAGAAATTTGCACGGAGACCAAAGCAACTAAATAAATTCACGAATCAAGATTGGGAAGATATGGAGCGGACCGATGTCGTCAGCTACTGTTGACCCAACTCGAAACGGAACATCCAAACGGTCGTCGATCGAACATCCCTCTGATACCACTTGCTAGGAAAAATCGATCGATCCAAGTGCTGATAAAATTCTCTTGTTCCAAAAATTTATCTAACGGTCAAATTGAGGTTATGCGAATAATAATAACACAAAAAATAAAATCAACCACCACAAGCAAGAACCACTACTAGAAAACTGACTTTTAGCCACGGCAGATTGCCGTGGCTAAAAGTCCAAAACCGTGGCTAAAGACTTTTAGCCACGGTCTGCCCACGGAAAATGGGCGTGGGCAATACGAGCGTGGCTAAAAGTCCAAACCGTGGCTAAAAGTCCAAAATCGTGGCTAATACTGGACTTTTAGCCACGGTTCAGTGCTGTGGCTAATAGTGGACTTTTAGCCACAGTTTAATTGGCGTGGCTAAAAGGCCACTCATAACATAAAAAATTCAGGCCGCCGCCGTCGCCCGGCCGCCGCCGCCGCCCGGCCCCCGCCCGGCCCCCGCCGCGCGCGCCCGGCCGCCGCCGCCGCCCGGCCGCCGCCACCGCCTTATTTATTTCAAAGGTTAATTGAAATAAATTCCTATAAACCCAAAAATATCATTTGTTTTGGCGGTGTGGGACTAAACGATGCCACGACTTTTTGCCACGGTTCAGGCAAACCGTGGCTAATACTAGACTTTTAGCCACGGTTCAGACAAACCACGGCTAAAAGTCCAGTATTAGCCACGAAATAAAAACCGTGGTAATACTCACTATTAGCCACGATTTTTCCCCGTGGCAAAAGAAACCGTGGCTAAAAGCCATTTTTCTAGTAGTGAACACCAAAATTTAAGTGGTTTCTCAAATTTTGGGTACGTACACTGTGCAGGCAGAGATCAAATAATATTTCTCAAAATTCCTAAACATACAATACGACTAAAATATGGAGGAGAAAAATAAACCGAATAAATTAGATGGCGGTCTAAATATTAAAGTAAAATAAACCCCCCTATCCTCACTGGCATTAGAAATGTAAAATACTTATATCTTTATATATATATATAAATATAAGGATAAGTATTGTAGTTTTACTTTTACAGGTGTTGCATGAGCTGTAAACATTACAGCTCATGAACCGGTGACTCTTGCTTGTATTCAAGCTTATAAAAGCTACTTTAGTCAATAAAAATATGTAACTTTACAATCCAATAATATTTCAGCTTCCTGTAAATTTTACTCTCAGCCTAACAGTGGTATCAGAGGCTCTGATAAGTCCAGCATCAATTGTTTGGATCTTATGGCGTCATCATCTACCTCCTCTGCCGGCACCTTCTCTCATTCTTCCATCCCTGTGTTCCATGGAGAAAAATATCAACACTGGTGGGTCCAAATGCGCACAGTCTTTAGATCACAAGGATTATGGGAACTAGTACAGGCTGGACCTGTTCTTCCCTCTAGAAGCAAAGAAAAAGAAAGTGAACCTGATTATATAAAGCAGAAAGTAGATCTAATGATGAAAGACTCTAAAGCTCTAATGTTAATTCAACAAGGTGTAACAGAAGAAATTTTTCCCCGTATTATGAGTGCTGAAACGGCCAAAGAAGCTTGGGACCTTCTCCAGGAAGAATATAAAGGATCTGCAAGAGTAGTTGCAATGAAACTACAAACTCTGTGGGGACAACTTGATCTGGTAAGCATGAAGTCAGGTGAGTCAATACAGGATTTTTTGGCTAGAGTTATCAGTCTAATAAATCAAATCAGAAACTATAGAGATACAGTAGAAGACAGGCAGATAGTCCCAAAATTATTGAGGTGCCTTCCCAGCAGCTTTAACCCTGCAGTAACGGCAATAGAAGAGTCAAAAGACATCTATAAATTGCCCTTAACTGAGCTCATGGCCTCCTTAAAATCTCATGAAGATCGTTTGGCTAGAGGCTCACAAAATCCTGAGCAAGCCTTACAAACTAAAATGAGTTTTAAAACAGGAAATGAGAAGAAAGAAAAATCTCAAAAACAGCCAATCCACAAAAACCAGAGAACTAAACAACCCTGGACTAGTGAAACAAGAGGAAAAGACAAAAGTCAATTTCCTCCTACTGGAAGGCCAAACAACTCCACCATGTACTGTATCATCTGCAACAAAAATACTCACAACTCAAGAGACTGTTATGCCAAGTGCAAGAAGTGTAAAATTCCCAATCACTCTGATAGGGATTGCTGGCACAAAGACACAGCACAGTTTGCTGAAAAAGGAAAAAATATAGAGACAGATTATCTCTTTTATTCCTGCTTAAAAACTGAACAAAAACTATCAAATATATGGTATATTGATAGTGGGTGTTCATCTCATATGACATACCAAAAGGATGTCTTTACCACACTAGATGAAACCCATAGAGCTGAAGTTTATTTAGGGGATGGAAAAGCATCTGAAATTCAAGGAAAAGGTACAATAACAATAAACACTCCTTCAGGCAAACAAAAGAAAATTAATGATGTACAATATGTTCCTAAATTAGCACAGAACCTACTAAGTGTAGGCCAATTACTACAAAAAGGTTATGAAGTATCATTTACTAACAATCTGTGCAAGATTACTGACCAAAAAACAGGGCAACTGATAGTCTCAGCTCAAATGGGAAGAAATAGGGTTTTTCCCTTGGATCTTGCTGTAAGTCAGCATGAAGCTGCCCTCTCCTGTGAACAGGGTTGCAGCTCAGACCTTGAGCTTTGGCATCACAGACTGGGACATACTCATTGGGATGCAATTCATCAAATGAAGGAAAAACAGCTAGTTACAGGGCTACCAAAACTAACAAAATCCAGATTATTTTGTCCAAGCTGTGCAGAAGGAAAGGCTCATAGAGTCCCATTTCCAATACACTCAGAAAGCAGATCATCAGCACCATTACAATTGATACATGGAGACCTATGGGGACCAACTCAAACCAAATCTATTGGTGGTAAGAGTTATTACCTTCTTCTAGTTGATGATTATAGCAAATACATGTGGATTTATTTCCTTACTAATAAATCTGAAGCTTTCAATCTGTTCAAAAACTTTAAAAGAGAAGTTGAGAACCAATTCAACCTTACAATTAAGTGTCTAAGAACAGATAGGGGAGGGGAATTCACATCTACACAGTTTAATAATTTCTGTCTGGAAAATGGAATTAAGAGGCATTTAACAGCCCCTTATACTCCCCAACAAAATGGAATAGTAGAAAGAAGGAATAGAACAGTAGCAGAAATGGGGAGAACTATGTTGTTACATAAGAAACTTCCAAAAATATTCTGGGCAGAAGCTGTAAGTACAGCAGTATACATTCTGAATAGAGTAACATCTAGAGCCTTAAATAACAGCACACCCTATGAGCAGTTATTTAAAATCAAGCCCTCAATACAGCATCTAAAAACATTTGGATGCATATGCTACATACTCATTCAGAAAGGAAGAGAAGAGAAGTTAGACAAAAAGAGCAAGGAATGTATATTTATAGGCTATAGTGACCATTCTAAAGCCTACAGATTATATGAACCAAAAGAAAAGAAATTACTAATTTCTCGAGATGTAATTTTCAATGAAGAAGGAACCTGGCAGTGGGATTCAGAAGAGCAACAAAAACATATACTAAGGAGGGAGGTTGACTCAACCTTATCAGGTGAATCCATCCAAATCCCTCAAAACATACCAGAAAATCCAACTCTGAATGTTCCTTCACATGAAGAACACTCAGAAGACTCCAGCTCAGATTCATCATCACCCCACAAAACAAGAACCTTGGAAGATCTTTATCAAAACTGTGACCTTGCCCTTTCCTGCACCTCTCCAACAACTTATGAAGAAGCCAACAAAATTCCTGAATGGAATGAAGCTATGCAAGAAGAAGTGAGAATAATAAATAAAAATAAAACCTGGAAACTTGTAGACAAACCACCTGGAAAATCCACAGTAGGACTCAAGTGGATTTACAGAGTCAAAATTGATGAAACAGGAGTCATTTCCCGCTACAAAGCAAGGCTAGTAGCTAAAGGATTCACACAAAAATATGGTACAGACTATGAGGAGACATATGCTCCTGTAGTAAGAATGAATACTATAAGATTACTTTTAGCATATGCAGCCCAACATAAGTTAAAAGTATATCACTATGATGTTAAATCTGCGTTTCTGAATGGATATATAACTGAAGAAATCTATGTAGATCAGCCACAAGGATTCATTATAGAAGATAAAAAGGAGAAAGTATACAAGTTAGAAAAGGCCCTATATGGACTAAAACAGGCTCCAAGAGCATGGAACTCCCACATTGACACTTACCTACAAAACAATGATTACAAAAAATGTCAAAGTGAGCCCACACTGTATACCCGGCACATCAAAGAAGAATTTCTCCTAATTGGCCTATATGTTGATGATCTACTTGTAACAGGAAACTCCTCAAAACTTTTGCAAACATTTCAAAAAGAAATGGAATCAAAATATGAAATGACAAATTTGGGGGAAATGAAATATTTTCTTGGAATTCAAATCTCCCAAATCAACAACACCCTTTTTCTGTCTCAAAGCAACTATGCTAAAGATTTACTTAAGAAAAACAACATGAGTGAAAGTAATCCATCCATTACACCCATGAGTCAAGGAGAGAAACTACAAAAATCAGACACAGAAGAAAATCTACCCGGTGATTTATACAGATCAACCATAGGATCTCTGATCTATCTCTGTAACACAAGACCAGATATAGAAAATGCAGTAAATATTGTATCTAGATTTGTAAGCAACCCAAACAAATCTCACTTTGCTGCAGTAAAAAGGATATTACGGTATATACAAGGAACTTTATGCTATGGTTTGCTGTATAGTAAAAATGAAAACCCTAAACTTCATGGTTACAGTGATGCGGACTGGGGTGGAGATTTATCAGACAGAAGAAGTACCAGTGGTTACTTATTCATGTTAGGGCAAAATCCAGTCACATGGAGTTCAAGAAAGCAAAAATCCGTGGCTCTCTCTACAGCAGAAGCCGAATATATGAGTCTCAGTGCTGCTAGCTGTGAAGCCATCTGGCTTCGTGAAATGATGAAAACTATAACAGGAAAAGAAGAAGAAGAAGAAGGAACAGAAATAAAATGCGACAATACTTCAGCAATAGCTTTATCAAAAAATCCTCTAACGCAACATAGATCAAAACTTATAGATCTACGCTACCATTTCATCAGAGAAAACTCAGAAAAAGGAAAGATTAGAGTAACCTACTGCAGCGGAGAAGATCAAGTCGCCGATATACTCACAAAACCACTACAGAGGGCTCGTTTCATCAAACTGAGAATGAAGCTCTCAGTTACTCAAACCAGCGATTGAAGAAAGGGAGGAAGGAAGACGAAGACTGGCTGAAGTGATAAAGCAAAAGGCTTTTACAGAAGGTCATCGACAATAACGCCAACATTAATGAAAAGCAGCACGAACATCGAAGTCGGCGAACGGCAGCATCGGATGAGGCGCTTAAGGAGGGTATTAAAGTAAAATAAACCCCCCTATCCTCACTGGCATTAGAAATGTAAAATACTTATATTTTTATATATATATAAATATAAGGATAAGTATTGTAGTTTTACTTTTACAGGTGTTGCATGAGCTGTAAACATTACAGCTCATGAACCGGTGACTCTTGCTTGTATTCAAGCTTATAAAAGCTACTTTAGTCAATAAAAATATGTAACTTTACAATCCAATAATATTTCAGCTTCCTGTAAATTTTACTCTCAGCCTAACACTAAATCCTCCAAGGTCTGGTTGTGCGTGTTGTGACGAGAATTAAAGCGGCAGCGGAATAAAATCCGAGCTCTGGCGGTAAGGGTAGAAGTCGGAAGCATGCGGCGAGAGGAACCAAGTTGGCGAGAGGCACATGGCGATGGCGAGAGAGGATTGCCGGCCGAGAAGAAAATGTCGCCGAGTGGAAGGAGCTGAAAGACGGCCCGCCAGAGGAAGAACGCCGAAGAGAGGAAATCTGCTGCTTTGCACATTCTTTGGTGTTGGTCGACCATCACTTTAAATAGGGGAAGAAACCACATAGTAAAATATGGAAGGAGAGGAGAGCCGACAGCCACCAAGGAAAGACAATAAATCCTTTCCGAATTGAATTGTCATTGAAGGAGAATAATATCCTTCCAATCCTGGCTGCCATGTTGGCAATCCGAGAGGAAAAAAAATCCGGGGGGGGGGGGGGGGGGGGGGAAACCCTGGAGGAGGAGAGGCGGCAAAAATAGTAACACGGGCGCGCGCGCACAGCCATGCGTGTCCGGGCGCGGGCCTGACGCGTTCGCTTGGTCTTCCCGTGTGCTTACGGTTCTTTGCGTGCCGCTGGACCAACTGGGCTCACTTTTACTTGAACCGGCCTGGCTCTCGGAAGTTTCATAGGGTCCCTATCAAATGAAACAACAAGCATGTAAATATTACAACAACAACAAAATCATTGAAGCTATAGAATTTTTTTTCTCTAAATCCATGTCTACAATCAAAGTATTCCACCATGCAAGCCACATCTGAATCTAAAACAATGAGCCTCATGATGATATAAAGCCCATCCAGCAATTCATATATTTCATTGCACGCTTCCAGCCAATTCAATCAAAACTGTACCCTACAGACTTCTTCTCCTACCTCTGAAATTTGCAAGATGTGTGAATCCGAAGGAAGGCATGGCTGCCGGCTAATTGCTAGATGGAGGCAACTAGAACTCGAAAATGTGAGGTGAGCCCGTGGTTGTTAGGATCACAATTCAGATCATAAGATCTTACGATCCAAATTTTGTAAAATCGATCCAAATTTTATAAAGCGATCCTCGATCCGACCCTACTATCCGATCTGATCCTACCTCAAAATGATCTCATCTAGAATCTCGATCCTGACAACCTTGGGTGAGTCAAAGAGGAAGATGAGAATGAGTGGCAGGGTGTTTTGCTTCGCAGGGACAAGGGCTTCCCCGAGGTTTCGCCAGATCGAGAAGCTAATTGTTGGGATTTGTTGGTTTGGATCCGAACCAAAACCAAATCGCATTTAAAAAAAAAAAAATTCCAAAGCTTGCCACCTAAATCAAAGGAAAAAGGCAAAAAGGGAAAAGAATAAAGAAATATCTTTATTTCTTTTGGGCTCCTCCGTGATCTGCTAAAAGTGGGGGGGAGGAATAATTTCTTTGTGGTGTACCTATGGAATAAACAAATTCCCACTACCTTGAGGAAGTAGCAGCCGCCTGGTAGAAGCGCCACCTTCGAATGAAGCCTTGCACCGGTGCCGTTCTTGCTTATCTCGCCGATCTTACCTTGTTTAGTTGTTTCTTTCTCCCATTGTGGGACTTTAGACCCACCCCCCAGATTTGGAGAGGTTAGTCGGCGGTCTTGAAGGAGAGAGTCTTTGTCGGTCTTAGAGAACGCGTGTTGGTGGGAGTTGGTCGGTTTCACGGTCGGGACCTCCGGTTGTGGAGTTCAGAGAGCCGGATCGGGTTTAGACTTTGTTTGGCGTAGTCTGCGTTGAAGTTGATGTGGTGCGTGCGTGGCGGTAAAGCCATGCAAGAGTGCAGTGACATTGATAGTGTGTTTCTTTCCGGTGGTGTGGATTGATGTCGATGGCGTACATGAGTACAGTTGGCCTCGGACAGTACATCTCCGATAGTGGCAGGTGGTTTGGTCGTCACCCGACGATGAAGGTTCACGACAAACCTTGTGCGTTTGCTGTGCTCGCGGATTGCAGCACTGATTATTCTCTCTCGCGCGGATCTAGCGAGTCCTGCTCCTCCGCGATGTATTCTGTAACACACGTCTCTAAATTTTTTCATGATTTTTATTATTGCAGTAGTAGTATCTATATATGCATAGTTTTGTTCGGTTTATTTGTTATTATTTATACCGTACTTATTCAGTTGCACCTATGAGCAAGCTTTGAAGAATCGGACCGGTCGGACCCCCGACCCCCCCCCCCCCCCCCCCCCCCCCCCCAAACGGCTCCGGTCACGATGTAATACCCGCTGCAGTATTGAACCGCCTGGGTACCGGGGAACCGGCCAGTTCATCCGGAAAACCGGGAACGTGGACCGGTTCCCCATAAACCGGGCAGGCAAAATTTTGACTGGTTCGATTTGTATCCAACGGTTCCAATGTGTTGGAGGAGGAAAGTTGACCTTGGATTACTTCTAATTTTGATTGTCTGAAAAATCAAAAATCCAAGTGCCTCTTTCTCTCCCGCAGCCAGCAAAAAACGAAGAAACCTCAATCCACATCGTCTGGGGCATCGCAAGCCAAGCTTCAACCAATGACGAGGATTCTTTCTCTGCTCGCTTCCCAAACTCAGACATCGTCGCACTCTAGGAACATCGCAAGCCAATCGGTAATCGGCTCCTCTTGAACGCAGACATCGTCGCACATCTTGGTTTTACTTTTCTTGCTGGCATAATCAAACCGATTTCTAAAATCTCCATCACTGAGTAATCTGATGGTGGTGAAGTTCATGTTTTATCCAACACTGAGCAAACCGATTTCTAAAATCTCCATCTTGGTTTTACTTTTGTTGCGCCTTGATTATTCCTACTGAATCTGGGTTTATTAATTCTATTAAATGTTTAAATCTGTTTTGTGCTGTGCTGTGTTTGGGTATGCGATGAGCCGCCAACATTATATTTTCCACAATGTCGTTTTGGATTTTTTTGTATTGCAACCAAAAAACAGCTCTCTGCATTAAGTTAAAATGCTTTAATAATAATGCAGATATACCTTTGCCATTGTTCTGTAGCAGAGCTCTGTTACTCCTGCAATGCGTGGCGTGATCAGCACATTTGGAAACTTAAGAATAATGATTGGGCTCCTGTGTTCTATAGAGTTGAACTTTATAATTTCTTTAGGAAAATTCTATCTGATTCCAAGTTATGGTTTTCCTATGATTATAAAATACGTTTGGTGTATTGTTGTCTCCATTCCATTAACTTTGTCCTGGTTTCATTTCATTTTAACAAATATACTGACTGGCATCTATAATTTCCATTAATATTGTGATATCTTATCTATGCATATTTTTAATAGATGCAATTAAGGCTTCAAGATTAGAATTGAGGTCCAATTGAAGGAACCTCTAATTCCATCCAAAAGCTTCAAATTCATTCATGCAGTGCTTTTGTTATTTATATTAGCTAAAGATTCAATTTTGATTTTACCTGATTGTACATTATTCCCATGGCTAGTAATAACCTGGACCTTAATAAAGAGGTTATTGAACTATGTTATTCAAATTCATTCCATCATATTTTTCTGAACCTCATTCCCTTATATCATTTTCATGTCACCTAGTTTATATATAATATATTCTTTGACCATTTTGAGGGGAAACATTGTACCGACTAGTTATTTTAAATTGAATGGGGATTACAGTTATTTAGTTCAATACTTATTTACAATAAAAATTACTTAATTAGTTTTGTTGATTAGTTCAATTTAGTTTATTAATATTAATTGTACATCACTTGCTATAGGCTGCAAACCGACAACCTACAACCACTAAGGAAAGTTGGAGACGGATTTCTCGTTTCAATTCATACGGGCATACGAACTTATCTCTCCAACTACAGATTGTAGCTTAGGTATTGTTTTCTACTTTTCTTCTTACTGTGTTTTTATTTATATACATGTATTCTAAATTTTATGGGTGCTTTGAGGTATTAGTCAAGTAGTGGCTAAGCAAAGCATGAAGTCTCTGTGAATCTATGATGATTGTTTGTAGGGCTGCTCCATAGTATTTGCCGGTAAGGGTCAAGCGGAGTAGATAGATCTGTGATGATTACTTGTTATTGATATGTTGTCGTTCTTTACACTAATTTTTTATTGATATGTTGTCATTCTTTAAATCAAATTTTTATTAGATTCGATTAAATAGAAGGTGGTGATTCTTCAAATGTTTTTACACAAGCTATTCGTGACAAAAATGATCTAGGATGGACTCATTTTAGTTTAACAAAAGATGTGAATGGAAAAAATAAATATAGATGTTTGCATTGTGGAACTGTTTATAGCGGTGGGGGGATTAATAGGATGAAACAACATTTAGCCGGTATTAAAGGAAATATAGTGGCTTGTAAAAAGGTTTCTCTTGATGTTCGTCATCAAATGCAAGAGAACCTTAAAGCGATTTTAGGAAAAAAAAATAAGAGATTCAAGAAGCAAGAGAGAATATAGGCATATATGATGAACATGCAACTGAGGAGTTAGCATCAGCAGGATCATAACCGTCTAGAAATTCTATTACAGAAGATAAAGGTAAAAGAAAGATTGATGAAATTGATAATTTCTTCGCCCCTAGAACATCAGCAGGATCACAACTGTCTATTAAAAGTGTTTTGGCGTCAAAGCAAGTTGTACATCGTGTTGATATGACTGTGGCTAAGTGGTTTTATTATAGTTGCATACCAATGAATGCTTTAAACTCACCTTTTGCACAAAAGACTATTGATGCAATCACTGTCATTGGTCCTGGATATAAATTACCTACATATCATATGATACGAGTAAATCTATTAAAAGATTGTAGAGAGGAATGAAAACTCCTAGTGGAAGCTTACAGGAGTAGTTGGAAGGAGACCAGATGCACAATTATGGCTGATATGTGAGGAGTAGAACATTAATAAACTTCTTAGTTTATTGCCCTCGTGGTTTATCTTTTTTGAAGTCTGTTGATACTTCTGATATTAAGAAGGATGCAGAAACATTGTGCAAGTTATTTTCTGAAGTAATTGAATGGGTTAGAGTTAGTAATATTGTTCAAATAGTGACAGATAATGCGACAAATTATAAAAAGGCGGGTGCTTTGCTCCATGAGAAGTATGCTAATATTTATTGGTCTCCTTGTGCTGCTCATTACTTGAATCTTATTTTAAAAGAAATTTGTTCTATGGTTCATGTCAAAGATCTTGCTAACAAAGCTTCCAAAGTAACTATACTTGTGTATAATCATATTTTCTTACTATCATGGCTAAAAAAAAGAGAAGGATGGAAGGAGATTGTGCGTCCTGGGGCAACTCGATTTGCAACTACTTTCATTACCTTAAAGAGTGTGCATGATCATAAGCATGATTTACAAGCTTTGATAACAAGTAAATATTTCTCTGATTCCAAGTTATCTAAAACTGTTAAAGGAAAAGAGGCAACTTCAATTATTTTGGATAACAAGTTTTGAACTTCTTGCTTGATAATGACAAAGATATCAGGTTCTACCATAAGGTTATTACGTATTGTTGATGCAGATAAGAAATCATCATTTGGATATGTTTATGATGGACTATACAAGATAAGGAAAGCAATAAACAATTTGTTCAAAAATAACAAAAGATTGTACAAGTCATACACAAGTATTATCAAGAGCAGATGAGATAGTCAGTTTCGTCAAGGGATACATTGTGCCGCATATTTTCTAAATCCAACATTTCAATATGATAAAGATAATTACAGTCACAAGCCTAAAGTGATGCAAGGATTGGTTGAGTTAATTGGAAACAAAGATGTATGTAACAAACCAAAAGACATAATGATGGAGGTTAGACTCTTCCGTGATCAGCTAGAAAGTTTTGGAAAACTCATTGCTATTAAATTAACGATGGAAATGCAGCCCGGTGAGAACACAAATTGATTTTGTATTTTTAATTTTTCAATCTATTGTTTGAATTTTCAATTATCATAATCTAATAATTATCTTTCTATTATTTTTTTATCTAGATGAATAGTGGAAAATGTTTGGATCTAGTGCTCCTCAATTACAAAAATTAGCAATTCATACTCTTTGTCAAACATCATCTTCATCGGGTTGTGAAAGAAATTAGAGTGTTTTTAAAAAAATTCACACCAAAAGAATAAATCGTTTGGAGCACCAAAGATTAAATGATCTTGTATATGTCCGATATAATCTAAATATAAGAAATCGGTATGACTTTCATTTACCCTCTTTTAAGTTTTATATTTTAATAGTTTTATATTTTGTATATTCTTAATAACATTTTACTTTTCTATATTCTATCATTTTATGTTTGTTTTAGGTTTACATGTACGAAAAGAAGTTATGATCATTTAGATTACACATGTATTGATTTGATGGACTTTTGAGTGGTATAGGAGGAACCAGAGCCGGAGCTCACATATGATGATCTAGAAAATGAAATTTATAATGAAGACGCTATCCCAATAGGTGAAGAGCAAAGGCTTAATACTACATTACCAACTCAAAGTAAGTGTATATTTACATGTCAATTTTTATGCATAATTATATGATTAAAATATAAGTTGTTCATAATTTAAATATATATATATATATATATATATATATATATATATATATATTGAATTTGCAGATGATGAACAAATTGGTATTAAGCCATTTGTTGAGCACTCCGACTTGAAGAATTTTGGCGACGAGAGTATTGCGAATTTTGATGGTTTTGGCAATGGCTTTGGTGGAAGATTTGAATTTGATTTATTAACAATATGATTTGAATTTGTGAATTGTGATAATGTCATTTAAACGTTATATCTATTAATAGATCATTATTATTTTGAGACAATCATTTTATAATTGTTGTGCAGCAAATGTCACAAAAACATTATTATCTAATTTTTTTGTTTATCTTTCACGATATGTAAATATAAATATGTAATATGTTTTTATATTTTGCTACTTTGTTTTACAATTTTACTTGTTTAAATGTATTAATATAATAGTATAAATGTATATTACAACATAACGGTTCAATCTCGGTCCGACCCCGGTCCGATCGGTCGGACCTTGAACCTTTGATCTCACCGATTCGATCTCCGGTCCGGTTCTCAAAAGCTTGCATATGAGATAGTTTCCGCGTTATATTCCTTAAAACAAAACTCAATAATTTTGGTCCTCTAGAAAGGCTAATCGCCCCCTTTCATCAGGTCATAACAAATTAACAATACCCTTTCATCAGGCCATCACGATCAGCGAATCAGTTACAGGTCTCTCTGTTTTTTTTTAATGAAAACGAAGCGGCATTTGTTTTTAAGAAAAGAAAAAGGAAGGGATGCGGGTGACACTTTCAAAGCTAGCAGAATATCCCATTCACTTTTCTGTAAAGTCTCCATTGGGGGCCCATTGTAGAAAGAAATGGTTGAAAATTAATCTGAGAAATATATCAGGAATTGCCCAAAAAGAGACCACTAAAATAATATTCTTGAAAGAAAAAAGAGAGGGAGTGGTTTGGAGGAAGCAAAACAGGGGAAGGAAGAATTAAAGCCCGATAATACATATATTGGTTGCGATTGCCGATGGATTATTCCTTTTTGGGTGCTTTTCATTCCGCACATGTAAAGTCTAAAGAATCCAATAGCTCTCCGGACTGTACAGGCCACAAAGTCAACTTGTGGCTGAGAATCTCCTCCCCGTGCTGATGTGGATAATAAACAGAGACCCGCGAGCACAGAAACAGAGAAGCAGCAGCAGCAGCTGCAGTGAGAAAAAGAGAGAGAGAGTTTATAAGTAAGAGGACGGGAGAGACTGAGAAAAACAGAACGGAGGAAGAAAAGGGGAGATGGCGATCAAACTTTTCGGGAAGACAATACAGACGCTTGTGATGCACAGAGAAGCGTTCGGTGAAGAAGAAGATGATGATGATAAGGTATTTGGCAGCTGCATCCAATTCTATTTCTTGCTTAAAGCTTGAACTTTTGTGGAACAACTTTTTGACCATTACTCTTCCTAATCTAGCAATCTTGTTGAACAATTTTTAAGATGAAGAAGACAAGTTATTTGAAGAAAAGAAAAAAAAACTAAACTTTTTCAGAAAGATCTGATTTTTGGGCGATATAGGTATGTTTTTCATGGTTCTATTGAACTATAATCCGGTTTTGGAATCACTGTCTGTTGCAGAAATTCCTCATCAAGATCGCCCGTGTTTTTCATTTATTTAATTCATTGTATGGAGGGGGTGATCACTGATCAGAAATGAATGGGCGGTTAAAAATCCTATAGATGTATTTGTTTTCTATTTCTTTGTATGATTTCTTTCTTAAATTTTCAAAGCCGGTTAGTTAAAACGATACGGATGATTTCAAATGAAGAACACGTGAGGCTCGTGATTTGTTACCTAATTAACTCACTTTTAAATTCCTCAACGAATAATTTTCCAGTTTTGTCTCTACTTTAAAGATTCTATCTTTGATTCAAGTTTCTTCTGTGATCGATCCTGCAGACCACTGCACCGAACAAGGAAGACAGCATGAAGAATCCATCCACCCAAATCCTTCTGATGAAGAGATGAGCGGTGAGCGAGCTCTTCGGCAACAACAAACGAAGAGAAGAACAATCGGGACACTCACCAAAAAATCATCCTTTCAATTGACAAATCACTAGGAAAGCCGGACATAATCCTCCCCTGTCCTCGGTGCAAAAGCAAGCACACCAAGTTCTGCTACTTCAACAACTACAACCTTAAACAACCCAGACACTTCTGCAAGAACTGCCAGCGGTACTGGACTGCAGGTGGCAGCATTCGGAACGTCCCCGTCGGCGCCGGTCGTCGGAAAAGGCAAGAGCTTGGCCGTGTACCACCACATCAGAGTCGTGATTGTGCTCTAGACGTCCTCGGCGAATCAATCCGCCACTCGCCCAGCGGAACATTGCTCAGCTTCGGCACCGACGCTCCTCTCAGTCAATCTATGGCTTCAGTGATCCATCTTGCGGAGAGAAGAGGGCGATGAAGAACCAGCAAATGAGACAAACAAAGCAGAAAATTCAAAATTCTTTGGTTTACATCATTGCCTATTGGGAGTAATTGGGCTAATTCAGACAGTCATATTCCTCCTCAGAGCACCGACGACATTCCTTTCTACACCATAAGCGCATGCTGGGGCACGCCGGACTACGAGCAACACCATTGATAACTCAGAGCAACGGCTCTTTCCTTATCAGTGTTGTATTCTACAAATTAGATGAGCTCGCTGGGGAAGAGACAGGCTGAATCATAGCAATTCTTCCATGGTGGATTACGAAAGCATCAGAGATTGATAAGCCGGATGGATATACGAGTCTCCTCTCCATTTCTAACGAATGCACTGCGACCTAACAATCCCATCCTTTTATAATTTTCTTTTAATCAAAAAAAATCTCAACTCTTACATGTATTGTAGGATGATCTTGTTCTTCAAATTTCCAAATGAATACTATCCATTTCCTCGAATCCCGATCCAAAGCGGATATGGAGGCTAGGGACTATTAATTAGTGTACTGGTCTCATGTGTGTGCGTGTGTGTGTGTGTATATATATATATTAATTAGTGTACTGGTCTCATGTGCGTGTGTGTGTGTATATATATATATATTTCTCATGCATATTATGAAAATAATTCAACTGGCCAATTTACATGGTATTTGTTGGATTTTCGGTCAACTAATTTTGCTGTTATGATAAAGAACATCCTGCAAGTATAAATATTTCATTTAACTGTCAGCCTGTGTATTTACTTATATTTGGGGCCGGTAATATTTTAATGCTTGGGATAGTTTATGTTGTGTAAGTATATAAAATATGTGTGAGGATCATTGAAGCTCGCTCTAATTGCTCTCTAGTTTTACAAATTTATCACGAATTGATTTTGGTTTAATTGTATTGACCCAAGGATTTTGGCTAACCAACCCTCGGTTGGGCCTCAATCTGGGTCTAGACTTGGCTATGAGGCCCCTGATCCACAATATTTGGGACTATATAGATGCAGTAGCTTTGTTGGCATGTTTAGATCCGCACTCCAATAGGGTAATCAGGACTTCAAATGGCCCGATCCGAGCGGCGGCGACTAGTTGAAGGAGCCATTTTGGGATGAATTCCATACCTATTTAATTCCTCACCTTTCGTGTAGTTTAGTTTTGAATCAACGACATTTTCAATCCCGGTTGCAGGTGTGTTGAGATTGTGCCACCTCACCGATCCGTGTGCCCTCTTTATTCCTGTTTTAGGGGAGTCCTAAACATGGAAATGCTTTATGGGGGAATATAATTTAGGGGATGTTCTTCCTATTTGGTTGAGCCCTGTTTTGACAACCCCCTCCATATGTGTTCTCTCCATATTTTGATGACTTGATCCTATTATAAATAGGGGTCAGCCTCCTAGTCATAAGATGATTCGGTAATATACAACACTAGTGAGAATTCAGAGAGGGAGAGCTTTGAGCTTTTCAGGCGGTTCTTCCGGCGAACGGCTGGCAGCAGGCGGCGGCATCTGGCGCGCAAGGTTGCGGCGCATCCGGTCACCTCAGGCGAGGCGACATCGGCGGCGGCCGTCTGCAGTAGGCCCCAGAGGTTCGGCGGAATCAGGCGCGGCGACGGCGGCAGCAGGCGCAGAGGCGGCGATACAGGCGGAGCTAACGGAGGCGGCGCATCCGGTCACCTCAGGCGAGGCGACATCCGGCCGGCCTCCAGAAGTGGACTCCAGGCGTTCGGCGGCTTCAGGCGGCTGATCCAGGCGGGATCGGCATCAGGCGGCGGAAGCAGGCGGTGATTCCAGCGGGAGAAGATAGACAGTGTTTTTTTTGTTTTCTCTTGTTGTATCTTGTAACCTCATCTGTTTTTTAGTGGATCTTTCTGGTGCGCTCTCCCCGTGGACGTAGGAGCCCATCTCCGAACCCACGTAATTTTTTGTGTCGTCTGTGTATGCTAGAATCTCGTTCCGTATTTTATTTTGCGCGATATTGGTTCTTGCTCATTCGTGAAATTCCGTTGCGCTACCGCGGCTTAACTCGATCCGATTTCACAACAATTGGTATCAGAGGCAGGTTCCGCGGGGTGATCGTCTGGACGTTCGGGTTCTAGATCTGGGTCAACGGTAGGTGACGACATTGGTCCGCTCCCTATCTTCCTAGATCGGCTCCGCGAATATCATCTTGATCGCCCAGTAGCTCTGCGAGCAAGACAATGTCGGCAAAATTCGAGATTCCAAAATACGACGGCAAAATTGATTTTGGTCAGTGGCAAAAAACGGATCAAAGCGGTGGTCGAGTTCGCACAGAGAAAGGGCCTTGGCGAAGACAAAATCTTCGCAGTCGTGGAGAAGAAGGGCAGAGTGTCATCTCAGAAGTGCCCAGACACCGCAAGGGGAGCCATCTGGCTCAGGAGTCCCACCAAGGAACTCAGATTTATCTCAGGAGAAGGTGGAGTCGCACAGTGAGAGGTGAGTGCGAGTCGTCTTGCAAAAGACTCGGTCTATAGGGCAAGGGCGAAGCACGTCGGGGTGCGCCACCGGGAGTTGAGGGAGTTCGGTAGAGGTGGAGGCATGGAGTTGCGGGAGATATCCTGGAGGGACATTAGTACGGACTTGCGAGGAAGTCCAGTGACTGGAGTCAAGTTCAAGAGCGGTCTTGACTTGACTCATTCTGATGCGCGTTGATCGTGGTCAGACCCCAGGGAGAGGGGGCTTGTAGTCGCCGGTTGGGGAGATCCAGGTTGGAGGTAGAGTTACATTCGTTAGGCTTCGAGGTGGAGTTCATCGCGTGAGGTGTCAAGGTGGAGTTTGTTGAGATTGTGCCACCTCACCGATCCGTGTGCCCTCTTTATTCCTGTTTTGGGGGAGTCCTAAACATGGAAATGCTTTATGGGGGGAATATAATTTAGGGGATGTTCTTCCTATTTGGTTGAGCCCTGTTTTGACAACCCTCTCCATATGTGTTCATCTCCATATTTTGATGACTCTTGATCCTATTATAAATAGGGGTCAACCTCCTTAGTCATAAGATGATTCGGTAATATACAACACTAGTGAGAATTCAGAGAGGGAGAGCTTTGAGCTTTTCAGGCGGTTCTTCCGGCGAACGGCGACGGCATCTGGCACGCAAGGTTGCGGCGCATCCGGTCACCTCAGGCGAGACGACATCCGGCCGGCCGTCTGCAGTAGGCCCCAGAGGTTCGGCGGAATCAGGCGCGGCGACGGCGGCAGCAGGCGCAGAGGCGGCGATACAGGCGGAGCTAACGGAGGCGGCGCATCCGGTCACCTCAGGCGAGGCGACATCCGGCGGCCTCCAGAAGTGACTCCAGGCGTTCGGCGGCTTCAGGCGGCTGATCCAGGCGGGATCGGCATCAGGCGGCGGAAGCAGGCGGTGATTCCAGCGGGGAAGATAGACAGTGTTTTTTGTTTTCTCTTGTTGTATCTTGTAACCTCATCTGTTTTAGTGGATCATTCTTGCGCGCTCTCCCCGTGGACGTAGGAGCCCATCTCCGAACCACGTAATCTTTTGTGTCGTCTGTGTATGCTAGAATCTCGTTCCGTATTTTATTTTGCGCGATATTGGTTCTTGCTCATTCGTGAAATTCCGTTGCGCTACCGCGGCTTAACTCGATCCGATTTCACAACACAGGTGGACTGCAATCCGTCATGGTCGCCAGATCTTTCGCCGTACCTACAAATTACAATGTCAATCACGGGAACTTGCAAAGTCCCCGCTGCCTGCAATCCCTGTTCTTCCCGATCTGCAAAGGATTGTCGTAATGTTTTAACTATTTTAGCTTCGTTTGGCGCGGCGGTGGCAGTCGTGAACAAGTCTCAGTGGGATTAACAACTGATGATTTAAGGTCGATATAGCTTAGAGCCTCTTTTCTACTATGTAGATTTATAGTCTTGTGTTGTCTTGGGGCTTCTCTATCTTGAATAACACTACTATATTGAATCATCCTAAACCATCTTAAAATGCTCTCTTAGGTTGCAGTGCATTGACAAATACGTGATAAATGTTGAAAGTATAAGCCTCATCTCTTGGACTTTGGTTGTTGACCGGGTCAACAATATTATTTATATATTTTTTATGTGTTTTAAATGCAGGAAAGAGAGTCTCCATTAAAGTGGGCAGTTGAGAGGTTGGTTGCTTTTATGGTGTTGGACACTTGTTTATTTTCTATTGATCTAGTTAGCCTATATATAGGCATGCAAGTATTCTTTTTAGAGTTGCTGAAATAGAGAAAAGCTTTCCCAATTTCGTTTCTTGTGTTTAAGGTGCGCTGCAGCGCCGAGTTTTTCTGAAGTGAGGAGAGCGAGTGAGGAGAGGGAGCGAGCAGCGCGCCTTAGTCCTAGCCGCGCGAGGAGTTCTCGCCGAGCGAGAAGTGCGTCTCCCACGAGTTTAATCTCGCCGTGCGAGAAGGTTGAAGTGTGGGTGATCTCGCCAGGTGCATCCCGCCGAGCGAGTAGGGCATCTCGCCGGTGATCTCGCCAGGTGTATTCCGCCGAGCGAGTAGGGCATCTCGCCGGACCGCTGTTCTAGCCGAAAGGTGTTAGTCGGGAATTGTTGTCGCCAGGGGGGTTGGTCTCGCCGAAATGTGGGTGATCTTGCCGGGTGGAGTGAAGTCATCTCGCCAGCAGTTAAGTGTTGTGTGCGTTGAAGTGGGAGTGTTTGAGTTGTATTTTTTAAAGTTGTGCGGGCCCATAGGCGTTTCCAACAAGTGATATCAGAGCGAGATTCGACCCCTTGGACGTTGCTCGGGAAGTTTAGTGACAAGTTGAGATGGAGATGGGAAGCGTCATGCCGGGGCAAGTCCCCAAGTTGACAAAAACAAATTACGGGAACTGGAGTATTCAGATGCGAGTACTACTCGCCTCAAAGGAATTGTGGGAGATAGTAGAAGAAAGCGTTGAGGTGCTTACTGCTGAAGCGGAGGCGGCATTAACTAACACACAAAAGACGGCGTTGAGGGAGTCGAGAAAAGAGATAAGAATGTGTTGTTCCTACTATACCAAGGTGTAGACGAAGCGACGTTTGAGAAGATCTCAGATGCTGGAACCTCAAAGGAAGTGATAAGTTGTAAATATACGTATTTTTCAGTACTTTTATTAGGTCGTTTTAATTTATTTTCGTTGTTTTTAGTTATTTTTCTTCAATAAATGTTTCCTTTTTGTAAATATTGTTCTAACATAACTTTATTTTGTTTTCCAGAAAATTGTCAAAAATGACCTGACACGCCCGTATCCAAAGACTCGACATGGCCGTGTCACTCACTCGACGATCGTTGACCTCAACCCGACGCTCGACGTGCAACCTTCATCAACCCGAGCAGGACACACCCGTTTCCGAAGACTCGACACGACCGTGTCACTCACTCGACACTTCCAGTTCAGCCTTCTTCAACCCAACAAGGACACGCTTACCGACACGCCCGTGTTCGACACGGCCGTGTCACTCACTCAACGCCATCAACTCGACACTCAACGCCACTCAACGCCATCAACTCGACACTCAACGTCACTCAACGTCATCAACTCGACTCTCAACGCCACTCAACGCTTTCACTGTTCACCTCTCAGAGCCACTCAGCGCCTACCGACATCAAGTTGTCCACGTGTCCAGACACGCCCGTGTCACGCAACCCGACACGCCCGTGTCGAACACGCGTCCCGACCCGCTGCTTCCAGAAAATCGCCAGCTGATCAAAGTTTGACTTCTCCAACACACCAGCCATGACACGCCCGTGTCACACAACCCGACACGACCGTGTCACACAACCCGACACGACCGTGTCACCCCACTTTTTTTGTCTATAAATAAAACTTTTATGTATGAACTCTTGTTCCATTTTTTGGGTCACTTTGCTTAGGTTAGGGCTGTTCTTGGGGGCTGTTTATGCAATATAAGGGAATTTTCTCTCCCCCCTTTTTGTGTTTGTTTTTGCTTTATTGTAACCTTTTTTTTCTTAATAAAAATGTTTCTTTTCTCCTCTATGTTGTATGAAAATCAGCTAAAGCGCCCTATCTTAAGTAATTTTTTGTTTCTCTTTTTGTGCTTTTTATGTTTTTCTTTAGCTTTGATAACTTAGTTTAGTTTAGGAATTTTCCGCATTTCTAGCCGTAGTGTCGTTCATTTTATTTTCATGCAACGTACTTGTTTAGGATTAGTTTGTTTTCTTCTTCTTTCTTAGTTTTCATTCTTATATTTTTTATAAAAAAAGTTTTTAAAAGAGTTATTTTCATTTTCTTTAACTTAAGATTTTTAGGAATGTAAAACTTTTTGTCTTTTTTAGTTTTATTTTTCACATTTTTAGCTCTTTTATAAAAACCTAAGAATGAAAAAGTTATCGTTTCAATTTTTCGCTCACTTTGGTTTTAGCTTTTATTTTCAAAACTTTTTGCTCCTTAATTTTTATTTTCTCTTTTTATACATTTCTACCAGCGTCTATCGCATTCTAGCGGTAGAAATGTAGTTGTTTTAAATTTTCAGTCGCTTTGTTTTTCTTATTTTTCCTTTGCGTGTGTGCGTGTATGAGTTAGATTTTCTTGTTTTCTTTTATTTGTGTAGAGTGTGTGCATGTGCGCATTTATTTCTACCTACTCGTTAAGAGTTAAATAATGTCGCATTGTTTCATTTCTGTAGAGTGTGTGAGTGTGTTTCATTTCTGTAGAATGCGTGCGTGTATGAGATAGCATTTTCAGCTTTCATTTCCCGCCTACTCGTTTGAGTAGGACCTGCAATTTACTGCTTTATTCACTGCTTTATTTACTGCTTTCATTTTCCGCTTTCATTTTATCGCTTTCTTTCCATTAGCCGCCCCTATTCCGATGAGTGGCTAACCGCTCTTAGCCCTCAATATCGAAGAGCATTGGGACAGAAAAAATCACTTTAAAACATTAAAGGTCCTCTTTTTCTCGTTAATTAAAATTACTTAAGGTTTGTCTCGGGTAAACGACACGTAAGACAACATATCGATGTGTGGGCTCTATTTCCGTTGTCCATACGCTAGTTTGTCGAGAGGCCGTATGTATGGACCGATCACCCTTGGGTAAAGAGAGTTCCGCACTTACCCTCGAGAGAGGATGCACGTAACTCTACCGGATTGGGTTCCCCACCCAATAGCGGGGTTCTTAGCGTAATGCGGGCATTAAGAGGAATCCTTCGTCGGACTAATGTTCGGTCGAATAGTCTTAATGTTCAGGTGAGCGATAGTCCT
Source organism: Platanthera zijinensis (assembly GCA_039513925.1). Lineage (NCBI taxonomy): Eukaryota > Viridiplantae > Streptophyta > Magnoliopsida > Asparagales > Orchidaceae > Platanthera > Platanthera zijinensis. The sequence goes on along the minus strand of CM077089.1, from coordinate 176,349,368 downwards.
AGAGATAAGTGAGTTCATTCTTATGGAACCTCCACGACCAAGTCTCCGTCTTAATTAATTTGAAATTTAGGATCTTTTCTTATTAAAAATTTATTTTAGTTCGAATTTTATTTGATATCGTTGCGCTATTTCTTTATCGGCCTTTCCTTCATTTTTATGCTTTCATTTTCTGCATTAAATATATTTAGCCATTTAAAAATCAAACGACAAATATTATCGGTAAAATAATAGTCAATTCAGGGAAAGAGTAGAAATAGACAAACCGACCTCGAGAACAATACGACCCCGATATTTCTCACCGGAATATCATGTACTACACGCGATAGGTGCATTTGCCTCCCTTTCGTTAAAACTCGGTTTCAACCCTTTTTTATATAAAAAATAAATCCGCGCACCCCGCCTTTCTTAATGAGGATGATGAAGAAGGAGTTCAAGATGACGGACCTGGGAGAGCTCAACTACTTCTTAGGTGTAGAGGTGAAGCAGAGTGAAGATGAGATCTTCATCTCACAGAAAAAGTATGCTGAAGAAATCTTGAAGAAGTTCAGGATGGAGAATAGCAAGTCTATCTCTACCCTGGTCGATCCAGGACTGAAGTTGAGCAAGGAGTCGAAGGAGGGAGCGGTAGACTCCACCTTATTCAAGAGCCTGGTGGGAAGCCTACTCTACCTGACCTTCACCCGACCCGACATCATGTATGCATTTGGGGTTGTGAGCAGGCACATGGAGGAACCAAAGGAGGATCACTTCACAGCTGCGAAGAGGATCCTGAGAAATGTAAACGGGATAAGAGGCCATGGACTGAAGTATTCTACCGGCGAGGAGTTGAAGCTGGTTGGGTACTCCGATAGTTATTTTGGTAGAGATGTAAACGATCGGAAGAGCACTTCCGGATACGCTTTCAATATGGGGACGAGAGTGTTTTCATGGAGCTCGAAGAAGCAGGCAACGATAGCCTTATCTTCATGTGAAGCAGAGTACATCGCGGCGGCGGCTTGTACCTGTCAGGCTATTTGGCTAAGGAACCTCCTGCAGGAGTTGCACCATGGAGTGGATGGGCCTATGACCATGTTTGTTGACAACATGTCAGCCATCCAACTCGCAAAGGATCCAATGCTACATGGACGTAGCAAACACATCGAGACGAGGTACCACATCCTCCGTGAGCAGGTGGAGCTGAAGACGGTCTAAGTGGTGTATTTCCCCACCGGAGAGCAGGTCGCAGATATTTTCACCAAGGCGTTGAAGGTGGAGACGTTCCTGAGGCTCAAAGGCAAATTCGGCATGTGCTGCCAAGTTTGAGGGGGAGTTTGTTGGACTTTAGTTGTTGACCGGATCAACAATATTATTTATATATATTTTATGTGTTTTAAATGCAGGAAAGAGAGTGTGCATTAAAGTGGAGAGTTGAGAGGTTGGTTGCTTTTATGGTGTTGGACACTTGTTTATTTTCTGTTGGTCTTGTTAGCCTATATATAGGCATGTACGTATTCCTTTTAGAGTTGCTGAAATAGTGAAAAGTTTTCCCAATTTTGTTTCTTGTGTTTAAGGAGCGCTGCAGCGCCGAGTTTTTCTGAACTGAGGAGAGCGAGTGAGGAGAGGGAGCGAGCAGCCCGCCTTAGTCCTAGCCGCGCAAGGAGTTCTCGCCGAATAAGAAGTAGGTCTCCCACGAGTTTAATCTCGCCGTACGAGAAGGTTGAAGTGTGGGTGATCTCACCAGGTGTATCCCGCCGAGCGAGTAGGGCATCTCGCCGGTGATCTCGCCAGATGTATCCCGCCGAGCGAGTAGGGCATCTCGCCGGACCGCTGTTCTAGCCGGAGGGTGTTAGTCGGGAAGTTGTCTCCAGGGGGGTTGGTCTCGCCGAAATGTGGGTGATCTTACCGGGTGGAGTGAAGTCATCTCGTCGGCAGTGAAGTGTTGTGTGTGTTGAAGTGAGAGTGTTTGAGTTGTATTTTTTGGAGTTGTGCGGGCCCATACGCGTTTCCAACATCAACTACTTTGTTTTTTCTAGTCAAAAAATGTTACTGCATGTTAATGCAGTTGAATCTGAAACAATTTGTAGAGAAATACTGAAAATTATTTTAAATGTTAGAGAACATATATGGTGGAAGGGTGAGATTACAGGTTACCTTGTCCCAGAATCAAAAGTAAAATCCATCCGATAGGAGCTAGCGCAAGAGACAGAAGTTTAATTTCAAGATTAAAGTGCAGGCGTGGAAATGTAAAGCTGATGTCCGTCAAAGGTGCATGCCATCATGAAGTGTCCAAGTGGGTGATGTGCGTGAAATGCTGCAGGAGGTCGGCGATGTGGGCGAAAGTTCTTGAAATGGTCGCAAAGTAGAGGGCGACAGCGAGGAAGATGAATGAAGATAAAACATTGGAGGAAGAAGAGGATGTGGAAAAATCCTTTCGGAATGTAGGAATACCTAGATGTGTTGTAGAGTAGATCGTGGCTGGATCGATGATTCTCCGTCTCCAACGTAAGGTCGAAGAACTCTAGGAATGGATTAAAGAACTCTAGGGCATCATAGAGACGGTAGAACTGGCTTTAGCCTGTTGGAACATGCGTTCCGCATCTCTTGGTTTGAGAATAACAAATCTCAGTGTGTATTTGATCAAGTTTGTTGTGTGTTTATAGTGTGCAGGTTTACAAGTGTGAAGAATGAAAGCCTCAAGTTCCAGTACCTACCGCCAGCGTTAGCTTCAGATTTAATTCTGGACAAGCGCTCTGTGGACTGACGCGTGGCGCTAGCCTTACCGCGAGGCGCTAGCTCTCTCAATAAGTATCGAGTCATCATACTACCGTACGTCAGACGATAGCTTTTTACAGCGTCGCGGTAGCACGAAAAAGTGGGAAAATATTTTCTAGATATTTTCCAAAATTACTGGACAACTGTCAACACCACGCGAAGGGACCTACCGTCGGGAGCTAGATCTACCGCTGACGGTAGCTTAATTTAAAATGACTATAAAAGTCTGTTAATCTTCAACTGGTTAAGAATAAGAAAAGAAAAGAGCTCTTACGGTATCGGGAAACACCAAATATATCATGATTTGATTGAAAAGTCAGAAGGTGCATCAAATATCAATTGGAAGGCAATGATATATTTTATTTTCATAAGGAATAATTTATTTCTAAGGATGAAGGCAAAATCTATGAATTTGAAAAGAAGAAAAGGAAGGATTTTGAAGACTGTGAGTTACCGCCGAAGCTACCGCCGCGCGGTAGCTTCCTGCATAGCTTTCTCTATTTAAAACAACCCGAAATTGAGTTTCAGGTGACGTTTTTTCACAAAATTTGAAAGGGTAGTTCGCCCTAGCCATCTAAAGGGAACGAAGGGGTCATCCCAACTCATTGAGGAGGAGAATACTTCAGAGGAGATCAAAAGAAATTCATATGCAAGGATTAAAGGCTATCAATATGATGATCAAGAAGCCTTCGTCCTAATATTCACGTGAATGATCCTTGCTACGAGAAACTCTCATCAAGCGCACACCTTCAAGGATCTGAATAAATCAAAGAGGAAGACTCTGAAGCCACAAAGATCGAACCTTTGCAAGCAAATTGTCATCAATATCAAGGCTTTTAGATAGAGATGAGTTTTCTCATATTCTTGTATTTTATTTAACCTTTTTTTGTATTCTGTGTGTGAGGAAAATCGACCGGAGGGTTGTCGGAATCCGTGAAGGATTTTGTGAAAAATCATCCCGGTGAGGGACGTCTAGATCGGGGGATCTAGTGTGAGGAAAATTGACTGGGGTTCATCAGAATTCGTGAAGGGTTTTGTGAGAAATCGTCTCGTTGAGGGACGTCTAGATCGGGGGATCCAGTGAGGTTCTAAGACCCTTCCGGGAAGGAAGGTGAAGAGCCGGCTCGAAGACCATTCCGGAGGGGGGGAGGGAGAGAGCCAACCGGTTCGGGTATATGGTCGGTATAGAAACAAAAAGAGAAGTTGCGCCTCCGATCTCCGGCGTCACGGTGATCCAGTTTTGCTATTTTAAACAACTGTTCTTATTTTGAATAAAATTATATATTGTTTATTACATTTTAAAATCTTAGTTGTATGCTGGTAGATCTTTGAAGATTGTGCGAGCTTCTGTAAGGCGAAGCTTTACGAAGAAAAACAACTTCTGTGACTGATAACTTCACACAATGAAGCTATCTTGTGCGTTAATTCAGCATATTTTGACTGATTTATTTCCAAAATATTGATCGAAAGCATGTGTAAACGAGTAAATTATCATTTGTGAGAAAATTTATGTATTATTAATTTTTAATTTTTTTTATGATAGGAAATCATGAGAAAATTAACTTGTGCGGCTGATGTTAAGCGTAGAGAGCATTCAGTAAAAGTTGTAGAAAAATTACAGGAATTTCGGAGTAGATTTTTGTTGAATTCTGGACAGAAAAAAATATGTTGCAACAAATAAAAATTTGTTACAACAAATCTGCGAATTTGAAATTTGAAAATCTGAACGTATTTTAAAGAATAGCTGTTAGGGAAATGAAAGGAGGCTTCCTTTCAGAATTTTTAGAGATTCTTTGAGGCCTCATTATCATATAAAAAGGATTTTTGGATCTTTTCATATTTTTTTTTGTCATTTTGAAGAGGAAGGAGGTCAAGTTTAGGATTCTTGTCAGTGGAGAAGCGGATTTTGACTGTGAAAAATGGTAGATCTGAATTTCTGAAGTCATGAACTATAAGATTTTTATAGTTTTGTGTGTTCCTTTCCTTACTATGAACTAAACTCTCCAAGTCTTGTATAAGAAGAGTACTATGTGTGTTTTTATGGTGTATGTCTCTTGATTGTTGAGTGTTGTTTAATGATTTGTCATCTTGTGAATTTTTGAATTTATTTATGAGATTTTTGGCTTTTGTCTACATCTTGTATTTCGCTGCGAGAATCGAGAAATGAGTGGCGTAATATTGCTTTGACAGCTATTTTATTGTACCGCAAGATTTGAGAGACGAGTGGTGTAAAACATTTAACAAGAGATCTCTACTTTCACATTGTATTTCGAGATTCGAGAGAGGAGAAGTACAATCGCTCATTAGTTCACTATAGTTTAGAGGAGTGGAGGAGACTCTCTCCTTTTGCTAGGGAACTGATTTTTATGTTAATCAATATTCCTCATTCTTCTTAAGTTAAAGATAACTAGGAGAATTTAGGACGTTGGGATTTCCGAGATTCAAAAGATGAAGATTTCTTCTATAAAAATCGTTGCATGATAATTCATTCAACACTCTTAACTAATATTATTTCTACGCACCATTTCGACGCACATAGAAAATCTAAATACAAGACTATTTTCGTTAATTGATAAAGGTAATTTTCAAAGCTTCCAAGTATTCTAATTAATTTAAATCTTAGTTAACAATCTTGATTAGTTTGTAAAAGAATCATCTCTTTCGACGTTTTTGGATTTAAAGAACGGTGTAGCTAGTAATTGCGAGCTTTAGGTTAACCACTTCTCTGAGGGAACGATCTCACTCACACTTTATTACTTGTTACGACGTGTGCACTTGCGTTAATACGTATAAACCACTTTCCGTGTATCAAGTTTTTGGCATCGTTACCGGGGAGGTGCTATTAATCTATCGTTTATTTTCTTGTAATATTAGTGAACCCTAGTATTTGGAGGTCAAACTTTAATTTTGTTGTATTTTAAGTTATTTGTAGTTTTTTTTATTGCTATTTTATTTTCTGTTAGTGCATGTCCAGATTTCGGTCCATTGAGTCATTGTCATTAAACTTAGAGATTGAAAGGACGTGTAGGAGAAATCGTAAGACTTTTCGTTTAGAACAAACCCAATCTTCAACTATGAATCCAAAAGATAATTATCAGGAAGGTCAGGATTTAGGAGGTCAGATAGAACATAATGGGCACCCTGTTGAGCAAAGGAGAACATGTCGTGATTACAACATCCCTCTACAGGGAGGGTTGCAATTGAGTATGGATAGGCCTGCAATCGAGACCAACAATTTTAAAATCGATTCTGTTGTCATGCAACTCGTTCAAAATAGTAAATTTGGTGGCCTTAATCATGAAGACCCCAATTCTCATTTGCGAACGTTCATAGAAATCTATGATATGTTCAAGATTAATGGAGTTTCAGAAGAAGCCATTAAATTGCGTTTGTTTCCTTTCTCGCTAGAGGGAAGGGCAAAGGATTGGCTAAATTTTTTACCCAATGGATCTATTACCACTTGGTCATTCTTGATGGAAAAAATTTTAGCCAAATACTTTCTCCCATCTAAAACGGCTAAATTGAAGCGAGACATATCAACTTTTATGCAGGGAAATGGAGAGACCCTCTATGATGCTTGGGAACGTTTCAACGAGCTACTGTGTAAGTGTTCCCACCATGGCTTAGCCATCCACCAATAAGTTTGGACCTTCTACAATGGTCTCAAACGTCCACCATGATTCAAGTTGATGGAGCCGCGGGAGGGTCACTCATGATTAAATACCCAGAAGATGTCTATGTGATAACTTCACAAAATGAAGTTATCTTGTACATTAATTCACTACATTTTGACCAATTTATTTCCTAAATATTGAGTAAAAACATATGTAAACAAGTAAAATATTATTATTGAGAAAATTCATATATTATTAATATTTTATCTTATTTTTATGATAGGGAATATTGAAAAAAAAAATTAACTTATGTAAGTGATGATAAGCAGAAGAGCATGCAGAAAATGATACAACAAATTTTACAGAAATTTCATTGCAGATTTTTGCTGAATTCTGGACAGAATTAAATTTATTGCAACAAATAAAATTTTGTTGCAACAAAATCTGCGAAATTCAAAATTCAAAATCCGTAAATAACTCAAATATGGCAGTTTTTATGATGAAAGGAGGCTTCCTTTCATAAATTCTGGAGATCCTTTGAGGCTCAATCACCATATAAAGAGGATTTTAGATCTTTTCCTGATCTTTGTCATTTTTGGAGAGAAGAAGGCCAAGTTCAGGGGTCTTGACAGTGGAGAAGCGGATTCCGGCCACGAGAAAGGGTAGATCTGAACTTTTGGAGTCATGAACTGTAAGATCTTTATAGTTTTGTTTGTTCCTTTTCTCGCTATGAACTAATCTCTCCAAGTCTTGTATAAGGAGAGTACTATGCGTGTTTCAATGGTGTAAAACTCTTGGTTGTTGAGATTTGTTGAATAATTTTTCATATTGTGAACTTTTGAATTAATTTATGAGATTTTTGGTTTTTATCTTCATCTTATGTTTCGCTGCGAGAATCGAGAGATGAGCGGCGTAATATTGGTTTGACGGCGATTTCATTGCACCGCAAGATTCGAGAGAGGAGTGGTGTAAAACGTTTAACCAAAGATCTCTACTTTCGCGTTGTATTTCGAGATTCGAGAGAGGAGGAGTGCAATTGCTCATTAGTTCACCGTAGTTTAGAGGAGAGGAGGAGACTCCATCCTTTTGCTAGCGATTTGACTTTTATGTTAAGCGATATTCTTCATTCCTCTTAAGTTAGAGATAACTAGGAGAATTTAGGACGTTGGGATTTCCGAGATTCGAGAGATGAGGATTTCTTCTATAAAAATCATCGCATGATAATTTATTCAACATTCTTAACTAATATTATTTCTACGCACCATTTAGACGCCCATAGGAAATCTAAATACAAGACTATTTTCTCCAATTGATAAAAGTATTCTTCAAAGATTTCGAGTAGTCTACTTAATTTAATTCTCACTTAACCATCTCGAGTAGTTAACATAAGAACCATCTCTTTCGGCTTGTTTGGATTTGAAGAACGGTGTAGCTAGTAATTGCAATCCTTAGGTTAACCACCTCTCCGTGGGAACGATCTCACTCACACTTTATTACTTGGTCCGGCACGTGCACTTGCGTAAAATATACATCCGCTACGGGCGTATCACTATACAATATTAGAGGATTTATCCTCTAATAATTACCAACTTGTTGATCGGCAAGGGCCTTCTTCTTCTACTGCTGGGTTATACCAAGTGGACCAATTAACCTCGTTTGCGGCTGAAATGACTTCGTAATTTAATTCAATAAATAAAATGTTAGACGCCTTTACGTTAAACCAAAGTCAATTTCTCCCACAGGTTAATAATATTGTTACTCCTCCGTCCACCGTTAGTCCTACTTTAACCATTGAATAACTTATAGGTCGTAACGAAGACGCTAATAATATAGGAGGGCAGTACAAATAAGGTCATAACACCTACTCGAATAATTATAATCCGAAGTGGAGAAACCATCCCAATTCGTCATGGAAGAATAATTATGGGTCTACTCCTTCGCACTTATTCAACCACAATTCCAGCCACCCTCACCAACATCACAATCTTAATTAAACGGGACCTTTGCGAAAATTATCCAATGAAGTCATCTTAGAGTCTATGAAGAATAATGAAGCCCATTTTTCTAGTCTAGAAAGATCCATGCGCTTAATTGAAACACAATTAGGGCAAATTGCATCCGCACTAAATACTAGACCTCTAGGTACATTACCAACTGATACAACACCTAATCCAAAGGGTGATAACCAACACTGTAAGGCTATTAAATTACGGAGTGAAAAAGAATTGGTGAGTGGTTATAACAATAATCCAGTGGTAACTGATAATGTGCAAGATGAAGTAAAGAGTGACAAAATTCATGAACCCGCTAGAGAGTTGAATTTTGAACCTACTAAGAGTGTGGAGGAAGAGTTAGAAGAAGTAGAAGAGAATAAAGAAGAGAAGAACATAGAGGTGCCTGAAAAGGATAAAAAAATAATTACCTACCCACCACCACCATTTTCTCAAAGACTTAGGAAGAGTAAAATAGATCACCAATTCCAGAAATTCATAGAAATGTTTGAGAAACTTCAAATTAATATCTCATTTGCTGAAGCCTTAGATCAAATGCCCAGTTACGTCAAATTTATGAAAGATATTTTAAATTAAAAGAGAAAATTTAGCACGAATGAAACTGTGGCGCTGACTCATGAGTGTAGTGCAATCCTTCAAAAGAAACTTCCACCCAAATTAAAAGATCCAGGAAGTTTCACGATTCCATGCTCTATTGGAAACCAATTTGAAGGAAAATCTTTGTGTGATTTTGGAGCAAGTATAATTTGATGCCACTTTCAATTTACCGGAAGTTGGGTTTGGGGGACATTTCTAAAACTTCATTAACATTACAGCTAGCCGACAAATTACTTACTTTTCCTAAGGGTATAATGGAGGATGTTCTTGTCAAGGTGGACAAATTTATCTTTCCGGTGGACTTTGTAGTTTTGGATATGGTAGAAGACAAGGAAATCCCACTAATTATAGGCATACCCTTTTTAACAACCAGAAAAACTTTAATAGATGTCCACAAAGGGGAGGTGACCATGAGAGTCAATGACGAACAAATAACTTTTAACGTTCTTAAGGCCATGGAATTCCCTAGTGAGAAGGAAGACGTGATGGAGGTGGTAAACAACATTTCACCCTATGACTATGAGCAAGATAGTGGGTGACATGATTCGAATATAGAAGAGAAGATTGAAATTTTGATTGACGAGGTAGAAGTTGAGGAAGTAGAATCCGATGAGGTTAGATATGAAGAAGTAGAATCTACAAAAAGAGAGAGTGAAGAGTGTTTTCAAGTGTGTGAGAATCGCTTGGTGTCATTTCATAGGTCGGAACCCCTAGATATGACTGAACGGTCTTTAGCAGACAAACCCTCTACGGTTTGCCAGCCGTCTTAGAGTTAAAACCGCTTCCCGAGCATTTGTCCTACACATATCTAGGAGAAAATGATACCCTTCCAGTAATAGTGAACGCTAAACTGCTACCAGAGCAGCATGACAGACTATTGGTCATTTTGAAATGATATAAGTTAGCCATAGGGTGGACGATAACTGATATCCGAGGAATTAGTCCTTCCTTGTCTATGCACAAGATCCTTTTAGAGAAATCTTGTAAGGGATCCATCGAGCCTCAGCGCCGTCTTATCCCTCCTATGAAGGAGGTGGTGAGAAAAGAGATCATTAGGTAGTTGGATACAGGAATCATTTACCCTATATCTGATAGTTCATGGGTGTCACCCATCCACTATGTACCTAAGAAAGGAGGGATGACCGTAGTTAGGAATGACAAGAACGAATTAGTCCCCATAAGAACAATCATAGGATGGCGTATCTGTATCGACTATCATAGATTAAATAAGGCGACTAGGAAGGATCACTACATGTTACCATTCATAGATCAGATTCTAGATAGTTTTGCCGGAAATGAGTTTTACTATTTTCTAGATGGATATTCTTGCTACAATCAGATAACGGTTGATCCGGACGATCAGGAAAAGACAGCGTTCACGTGTCCCTTCGGTATATTCGCATTTAGGAGGATGTCATTTGGGCTATGCAATGCACCAGCCACGTTCAAACACTGCATAATTGCAATAGTGGCGGATCTTATAGAACAAGGCATAGACCCTATAGACTATGGCATAGAGGTCCTCATGGATGATTTTTCCATCTTTGGAAGAACATTCAATGCTTGCTTGGTGTGTTTGGAGAGTGCTTGCCCGTTGTGTGGAGACCAACCTAGTGTTGAATTGAGAAAATGTCATTTTATGGTGCAGGAAGCAGGGGCGGATCCAGGAAATTTGACTAGGGGGGCCCAATCAAAAGGCGAAGAATTTTTTTTATGATCAACGTCTATACAAAAATTTGCACATGCAGAGATATCATAATTGAGTCATAAAAAAGAATTATTTCTTATTGTAACTTATCTATTTAGAGACATTTGAGTTCAGTCTTCTATCAGTTTTTAGAATAAATAGAATATTATGTGAAATTGATCTGATCTTTGTTGCAGTATACATAATAATAAGATCTCGTGTACTCCTACGGTGTAATAAAGAAGACACTGAGAAAATAAATAAGATTACAGGAGTTAAGTAAAGAAGACGTCGTGTTATATCGTGCTGAAGATGACGATAGTGTTTCTTTCAGAGATTTCAAAAAAGCTATGAGTAAAGAAAAAGGTGGACTTCGCGAGGTCAAAATTGTTTGCAGCTATCTTAACTAGATTTATAAATGTTATCTGCATAAATATTAATTAAACCAGTTACATCTCATGTCAACTTTCTCATCTTCCAACAAAAAAGAATTAAATGTCTTCACCTTTCTGGGCTCTTTTCTCCCTTATTCGGACACCGTTTTTGACGTATAAGTAGTCAAAATCCATTGGCTCGATGAGAGGAACACAAATTCATCATCTATTTTACCAAAATCTTTGGGGGGGCCCGGGCCCCCGTCGGCCCCCCCTTAGATCCGCCCCTGGTAGGAAGGCATTGTCCTTGAACACCGTGTATCTAGAGATGGGTTGGAAGTGGATAGGGCAAAGGTTGAGGTGATTGAAAAATTACCTCCTCCCAAAAATGTAAAAGCATTAAGAAGTTTCCTAGGCCATGCGGGATTCTACCGATGGTTCGTTAAAGATTTCGCCAAAATCGCCAAGTCTTTAAGTGAGTTATTAGGAAATGACGTGAAGTTTGACTTTAATGATGAGTGTTTGAATGCATTCAATTAATTAAAGATACGAATGATTACGACACCGATTATAGTGGCCCCCGATTGAAAAAAACCCTTTATATTGATGTGTGATGCAAGCAACTACGCCGTTGGGGCTATTTTGGGGCAAATGAGGGAGAAGGTCTTTAATACTATAGCCTACGCTAGTAAGACTTTAATAGAGGCACAAATAAATTATACCACGACCGAAAAGGAGCTACTAGCTATAGTGTTTGCCTTTGAGAAGTTTAGGTCTTATCTTCCTTGCACCAAAGTGATAGTATTCACCGACCATTCAGTTATCCACTATCTTATGGAGAAGAAGGATGCTAAGACTCGATTGATTCGATGGGTGTTGCTGCTGCAGGAGTTTGATTTAGAAATTAAAGATCGGAAGGGAGTAGATAATCCGGTGGCGGATCATCTTTCTAGGATTGAATGTTCTAATTCGTTGTTGCGATCAGAAATTAATGAAAGATTTACCGACGAGTGGGTATTGGCCGTGTCCGAACAATGCATACCTTGGTATGCGGACTACGTGAATTGTATTGTTAGTAGAGTCTTCCCACCCGATTTATCATATCAATAAAAGAAGAGATTTTTACATCAAGTACGCGCGTATTTATGGGATGAACCCTTTTGTTCAGAACGGGTGCGGACAGGCTGGTAAGACGATGCATACCGGAAGAAGAGATGAGAGCGGTGTTAGACAAATGTCACAACTCCCCTTACGGAGGTCATTTTAAAGGGGATATAACGGCAATGAAGGTCTTAGAAGCGGGATTCTATTGGCCGACTTTATTCCGAGATTGTAAAGAATTTGTAAACCAATGTGACCAGTGTCAACGAGATGAAAACATTAAGAAGAACGACTCCATGCCAATGAACATAATTTTAGAAGTGGAGCTTTTTGATGTTTGGGGTATAGATTTCATGAGACCATTTGTGAACTCAAATGGTAATTTATTCATTTTGCTCGCCGTGGATTATGTTTCAAAATGGGTTGAAGCCATGACCACTGCTAAGAATGACGCCAAAGTGGTCTTATATTTTATAAAGAGCTATATTTTTAATCATTTTGGCACACCTAGAGATATCATTAGTGATGGTGGTAGTCACTTTTGTAATAACGCATTTGCTTCGTTATTAAGGAAATACGGCATCACTCATAAAGTAGCACTAGCATATCACCCTAAGACGAATGGTTTAGCGGAGGTCTCTAACAGGGAAATAAAGACGATTCTTGCAAAGACGGTGAACATTAATTGTAAAGATTGGTCTCAAAAGCTCAATGATGCTTTATGGGCCTATAGGACTGCGTATAAGACACCCATCGGTTTAACCCCTTATAGGCTCGTATATGGGAAAGCTTGTCATCTACCTCTAGAATTAGAGCATCGAGCGTTTTGGGCAATTAAGAAGACAAATTACGATTTTAAAATCGCGGGTCAGAAGAGACTTCTACAACTCAATGAGTTAGAGGAGTTAAGGATGAATGCGTACGAGAATGCAAAAATTTACAAGGAACAGACTAAGAGATGGCACGACCAACGCTTAAATGGAAAGCAATTTGAACCCGGACAATTAGTTTTACTATTTAACTCGCGTCTCAAAATCTCCCCGGAAAACTTAAGACTCGTTGGTTGGGACCATTTCGAGTCAAGGATGTCCATCCGTACGGTGCGATCACCATAGAAAATGAAAAGGATGGTTCTGAATTTAAGGTTAGTGGAGAACGCTTGAAAATCTTTCGATGTAGCGATAATGAACGACTGGTGCCGTTCATTCATCTGAAATGACAAAATCGTTTAGTCGACAAGGTCCTGCCGGGACTTAAAATTAGGCGTTGATTGGGAGGCAACCCAATTGTTAGATTGCATTTTTAATTAGTCATAAAACTTCTACTTAATTCAAAAGCTTTATTTAAAAATAATAATAATAATAACATAATAATAGTATATTTTTCTCTTTAAGTTCTTAGTAGTTTTATTTTATCTGACATCGCACATGATGTTCCGGTTAACAGGAGCGGAAAAAGAAAAGAAAAATTATCGCTCCTGTGTTATTTGGACAGAAAAAAAGATGTTGCAACGTATCAAAATGACGTTGCAACATAATTTTTTCTGTCCACTCCCCTGTATTCAGCATTGTGCGTCGGTCCAACTGGGTTGTGGCGTCTCATCGCTTGCAGCCCAGTTCAATTGATCCAAAGCCGATTCAGTACATTCCTTTCCTTCTAAAATCCAGGCTCTCCTCTCTAAACCCTAATAGCGAGAAGTATAGAAAGAGCAAAAATCCCAAGAGGCGATTCAGGAGAGGCGCAACGCGTGCAGTGTTCCTGGTGAGGCGCGACGCATCGAGAGCGCGTCGGCGGCGATTTCTCGACATTGTCGGAGACCTGCACTTCCATCTTCGCGATTCTGCACATTTGGGCAAGATTCATAGGTCGAAACCCCCGCATTCCAAAAATTCAGATCTCATGTGTTTGGTTAGTACTCGACCTCGCCCCTTCCTCATCCCATGATTAGGGTTTCGTTTAGCATAGTTTTTATTGTCTTAGGGTATGGCTTCAAAAAGGAAGGACAAAGGAAAGACGGTGGCTCACAAAAACGTTCGGTTCGTCAACGACAACGCCCAAGAGCGCTATAAGGGACTCAAATCACTGCCTGGCATACTGGAGCGAGGCTTTCAAATTGAAGTGAGAGGCTGGAGCATAACATATATTGAGCACATCCGAACGCAGGGCTGGGAAACTTTCTGCCATCCAAGGTGTGAGACCATCATGCCATGGGTTTGCGAGTTCTGCGCTAATGCCCCATTTCAGAACAATGATAAGGTGTTGGTGAGGGGTAAGGAGGTAGATTTTTCAGCAGAAGCAATCAGAATATTTTTTGACCTTCAAAATGTGGAGGAAGATAGGTATGAGATTTTGAAACGAACGATTTCGCCACTCGAGGTTGCTATAACTTTATCCATCACGTCGCAAATTGACTGGGCCAACAAAGCCAATATGGTACTCCACTCCAACAGCTTTAAGTGTGAAGCCAAGGTCTGGCTGTTGTTTGTTAACGCCAGCATTCTACCAATGAAGCATTTGAATCAGGTATCATTTCCGCGGGCACTCCTAATTTACTGTATTCTACGAGAAATAAAGATAAACGTAGGACGTATGATAGCGGACCAAATTTGTGAAAAGGGAAAGGACAAAGTCGGCCGACAGCTATGGTTTCCAACCCTTATAACTGCTCTGTGCCGGAATGCCGGTGTGAACGAAAAAGATACCACTATTACTCCGGTGAGACATCACATTACTCACACCGTCATTTCCACAAATATTAAAATCTCTTCTGAGCGCGGTGTAGCGAAGGGCAAGTCTGCATCTTTGCCTTCATCCTATTCAACCAAACCAACTCAGTCCTCGCAGCAGACAGATGACTCTCACCAAAACCCGGACAAGCTAATGGCGTACTTAAAACACCTCACAGGGTATCAATGATGCCATCACAATGTGGTCTCCGCACAGTTAAAAAATTCTGAAATGGAATCAGTTAAGCTTGATGCGACATGCTCAGCTCCCGCTTGGTGACCAATCACTCCCATTCCTTTCACCATTCGATGATGATGGTTACATGTTGAATGCTCGTGGAAAACGAGTAGATCCCTTTGTTGAAGATGTGGCGGAGACAAAGAGACGTCCGGAGAGGACGATGAAAGCGATGATGATATGGAGAGCGACGAAAGCATTTATGACAATGAGGACGAGGAGTGTGACGAGTGAGGAGCTTCAGCTGCTTGGGTTATTTGACTTAATATTTGGCTACTATGTGTTGGCTTGGTAGTTTTATTAGTATTTTATTATGATTTTGGACAGATATGCTAATATTTTACTAATGTTTTGCCTGACATGCTAATACTTTGCTACTGTTGGTTTAATTTAATACGATCTGTGACTCGGATAGTAGTTTTATATCCTTCATATGTTTTGCAATTTCGAACGTAGTGCGATGTCATTGGAAATTCCTTTATTTTACATAATGGTCATAGTCTCTGGTGTGTCAAAGTTTGATTTGGTTTGTACTTGTGAGTTAACAATTATTTGTTTGCTGGTACTGAATCCTTTTAAATATGTACGTGAGGATGGAATTAACTCACATCCATTACCATATGAGAATGCTCGTACTACATTGACAATACTACTTTTAATCTAAAACTTGGCGACTAGTTCCTTTCACCGTTTTGGTTTATGTTCATGCAGGACATCTCTGAGCTTCCAGTGTTGATTAATTGTTGAACCGTAACTATGACTTAACACAAGTTGATGAATGGATTAAAGGGATTGATACGTTGGTCGACATACTTCAGGGGAGTATTATGTTTCAATGCAAATCATTTTAAATATTTTACAACATTTGTCACACCACCTGTTTCACCCAACTCATTTTAATTTTAATGATAATCTTTGTTAGAGACTAGCAAAGGTTTATGTGTGAGAGTGTGAAGTTACCTTCAGTTACCTTCACTGAATCAGTGGCGAATAACCTATTAACTCTTGATTGCAATTGCTTTGCTCTTAGTTCAATTTTTGCAACTTTTATGTTTGCTAGATTTATCAAAACCTAAAAATTTTGACTTTGCTTTTGAAGTTAGTAAGATATATTAGAGCTCCATTTTTTACTTCCCCTATGCACTGTATTCCTTAAAATATTTGTGTCATACAAAAGAATTTTATTAACCTCCTAACATAGCAGGGGAGGGATGAACAATAACTAAGCTGATGTTGTATGCTAATACATTGAGTCTACATAGTTACTTTATATCCTAATCCATAGTCCTTAGTTACTTCCTAACGATTCTTCCTACTTTGGGTATTTTAAAAAAAGTGATTGAGTAAAGATGTCATAGTGATATGTGGCCCGAGTATGTGTACACTGTAACACCCCAAAAATCTCAAAATATGTTTGTACACAATTTTGGGTTGGAGGCTGTTAGACACGGCCTGGGACACGGGCGTGTCCCAGGGCGTGTCGGGTGTACACGGCCTGGGACACGGGCGTGTCCCAGGGCGTGTTCAGGCTAGTCGACGTTTGAGAGTCGACGATCGTCGAGCCTGGGACACGGCCTTCGACACGGGCGTGTCCCAGGGCGTGTTCGAATTAATTTTCGAAATTGGCCTATTCAAGTCAGAGCAGGACACGGCCTTGAACACGGCCGGGAACATGGGCGTGTGAGGCTGGACACGGGCGTGTCAGTTGCCGTGTTCCGACCCGTGTACTGGTTTTGGAAATCGGTGAGTACCGTGTAACAGGAGACACAGGCGTGTCTCATGACTGACACGGGCGTGTCAGGTTCGACACGGGCGTGTCGATGCCCGTGTTCTCGAATATTTCAGTCGGTGCGACTGCCGCGTGTGCCGCTTAAGGGTACACGGCCTGTGACACGGGCGTGTCACAGGCCGTGTCGGCCAAATTTCAAGGGAATTTTCAGTGGATCTTGGCCCTTCATTTTCTTTAAATAAGATCCTGTGGCTGGAGATCATTTCTGGGCTGATAAGGCCGGAAAAGGGGGGAGAAAAGCTCATTCTTCTTTTTCATCTTCTCTTTCTAAAGTAAGAGAGAGGTGAGAGCAAGGAGGAAGAAGAGGAAGTGGAGTCCGGCTGCCGGTGGTGCTACGGTGGTCCAAATCGCGAGCCGAGTTCGGATTTGCGAAGGCAACGCTGCTGCAAAGGCTTTCATCCGTCTCAAATTTCTCTCCATGGCTCCGAAGCGAACTCCTAGGGTAACGATTTCCTGCTTGGACATGTGAAGTCCTTAATTCCTGCATTGCATAGGGAAAACCCTTCCCCGCGAGTGTGCGGTGGGTTGTGGCGTCCCTTGGGGTAGATATGTGAAGTCCCCCTTGTTAGAGTCCGGAATTAGAGTACGGATCTAGGCATGCTGTGTGAAGCCCATCTGGACATGGTCTGGATTGGTGATGCTTGGTTGCATATCGGAGAAGGCTCCGTGATGATTGCTTGTATGCATGATGGATAAAAGTACTGGAGGAAGTCCAGGAAATTATGAGAGTTAGACTCTCTTGTGGCCGTGAGTGCTACTGGTGGAAAGTTGAGCCGTGAGGCTGCAACTAGGAAATGGTGGAACGGGCAAGGTGAAACTGTACCCGCGTCAGTCCAGGCGTGAGTCTGACGATGTGAGCAACGGGAAAGGTGGATCTGTACCCGCGTTATGGTTGTCTAACTTTGGGTGCTTAAGACCCTGTTAGGATCACATAGCGAGAGTCGACGGCCGGTGAGCCGATCAGACTAGAATGCTCATAGTGCGCCGTTATGTCTAGGACCTCTGAACGGTGTGAATGTGCCCTGAGTGCACGGAGCGTCGGGCCGTCGAGCCGACGTTTGTGATATGTGACGGTGCGGGAGTGCACATCTTGCTTGAATGGCTATATATCATGTGGATGAATGTTATGCAGGGATGGAATTCCGCTGCCCCGTGCCAGGGGCAGGGTCGTTATAATTGGTCAGCTGAATGCTGACCGTTGCCCTGTTTTGCCACCGTTTGGTGGATTGGTTCTTACAGGTGCTGGAGGAGGAGCTGGTCCGAGCGGGACTTAGCGGGCTGAAGCCCAAAGCTGCGTTGCTGCCCTCGAAGGCATTGTTTTGTTTCTTTTGTTCATGTGTGGCCGGCATGCGTGCCGATGTATGGAAACCACACTCTTGTTAAGAGAAACTGTTGTAAGGCCTTAAGGCCAGACTCTTTTGATGTATATATATACATTCCTATATTAGTGGACAATGTTGTTTATCTTGAGTTCAATAATTCAACCGTGAAGCTTCCGCTAGAATGCTCTGTGTTAGGATGCGTTGGTTTTGATATTATTTAGTAACGTCTCCGCCTGTTTGTGGAATATGGTGTGGGGCCCCGGCCGGACCCTCTATTATATTCTTCTTGACGGGTAGAGGTATTACAATTTGGTATCAGCTTGTTGGTCGATCTCTTCCGAATTCACGGACGAATTCTTTTGAGAGGGGGCGAGCACGTGTCAGTGCCGTCGTTATAACACTTAATTTGAACTCAAGATTGTCCACTTAGGAATGCAAATACACTTGTTTGTTGAACTTGTGTATTCTCTTTGTATGATTGCTGTGTGATTGGTCGTTAACCTGTGTGTTTTACACATATAGGTGACCAGAAGTGTTGCGGGTCAGTCCGAACCACAACGTTCTGTTGAGAGTGCGGCACCAGCCGAGGTGCCCACAACTCCTCCATCCGCTGAAACAGTCCGTCTCATCACAGAAACGGTACTTGCGGTGATGAATGCTCAGCAAGCGGGGCAGGCACGTCCTGCAATGGTGCCAACGCAAGCTGGGGTACGGCAAGAACCGGTAGAAGCCGAAGTTGATCCGCGGGTAGCAGATCAACAATGGAAGCAATTCTTGAGCTTTAACCCTCCGCAGTTTCATGGGGCGGGTACACTGGCCCAAGCAGAGGATTGGCTTGCAAGAATTAAGAGGATTATGAGGGCTATCAGGGTTGAGGAGGAACAGAAAGTCATGTTAGCCACTTTCCTACTGGAAGGAGAGGCGCGATTGTGGTGGGATGAGATTGAACTGCATCACTTGGCCGGCAGGCAATTGGCAGAAATTACAATGGAAGAATTCTCTCGGTTGTTCTTAGCACAACATCTGCCGATGCAGCAAAGGATATCGATGGAAATGGAGTTCCAACGGTTAGCACAGGGAGATCGAAGTGTGGATGACTACCTGCATGAGTTCACCCGTTTGGGAAGATATGCGGGCTCGATCTTCGCCGAAGAAGAGCGTAAGACTAGTCGGTTTTATGCGGGACTGTGAGATGAGCTAAGGTATTTGCTCTCGAGTTCTGTGAGTCAGGGATTCCAAGCCTTAGTCTGTACGGCTCGTTCTTTGGAGACGGACATGAAACGGGGGTAAGCAAAGGGAAACTTGGCGGTTGTGAAGCCGGAGTTTAAGCCGCCGCGTCCGGACAAGTTTGGCTACCGAAGGAAATGGAATAAGAAGTCTAAGTCTTCTGGACAAGCTCCTTCTGCGACTGTGACGGACACATCTGGGAATGGAGCTCGTGCTTGTTTTACGTGCGGGAAGGTTGGACACTTCGCACGTGAATGCCGATTTGGTCCTCCAAAGGGTGATAAGAAGACGGGAGCGTCTTATGCGGAGAAGGGGAAGGCTGTGGTGGAGTCTTCTGCCTCGCACGCGCAGCCCAGGGTCTTCAACCTTGGACAACAGGAGGCCATTAAGCAGGCTGATGTCGTCACAGGTGCGCTTAAGTTTTAATGTTTTTACTTTTGATGTGCTGTGCTTGTTTTAATTGTCATGTTATAGGGTTTGTCCTTATACGAGAGTATCCGGCGCGAGCACTATTTGACACAGGTGCTTCACATTCGTTTCTGTCTGAGGATTTTGTCTTGCGTGTCGGGGTGCCTATCCGGACCAAGACAGACAGTGTAAAGGTGTTGTTGCCTAACGGATGTTTGATGTGCGCGGATCGATCTTGCGGTCTTGAGGTCAAGATAGGAAGTCGGGAGTTCAAGGTGGAAACACTAGTATTGCCGATCAAAGAGTTTGATATAATCTTTGGTATGGACTGGCTTTCAGAGCAGCGTGCCTGTATTGATTGCACTTCAAAAGAGGTCACACTTGGGCAAAATACCGAACAAGAGACCAAGTTCATTGGTATGCAAGGGATGAGTGGGATGTTGTTATCCGCTCTCCAAGTTGTTAAGGCAGTTCGGAAGGATGCGGAGTTGTTCTTCACACTCATAGAGGCGGTGGCGCCAAAGGCCAGTGTGAGTGAAGTGCCGATTGTGTCGGAATATGCGGATGTGTTTCCAAAGGACCTTCCGGGGTTACCTCCCCAAAGGGAAATTGACTTCGCTATCGAGCTGGTGCCGGGTGCAAAACTCGTGGCCCGTTCGCCGTATCGGGTAGCGCCAAAAGAAATGGCCGAACTGAAAGTTCAGTTGCAAGAGTTGTTGGAGCAGGGATACATACGCCCAAGTATGTCACCTTGGAGCGCGCCTGTTCTTTTTGTGAAAAAGAAAGATGGTGGTTTGCGACTATGTATTGATTATCATGAACTAAACAAACTGACGGAGAAAAACAAGTATCCAATTCCTCGGATCGATGACTTGTTCGATCAGTTAGCGGGCTCAACCGTCTATTCGAAGTTGGATTTGAAGTCCGGGTATTACCAGTTGCGGATTAGGGAAGGTGACATTCCCAAGACAGCGTTTGGCACACGCTATGGTCATTATGAGTTCACAGTGATGCCGTTCGGCTTGTGTAATGCGCCTTCGGTATTCATGGATCTCATGCATCGTACGTTCCGCGAATACCTGGATCTGTTTGTGATTGTGTTTATTGATGATATTCTGGTATATTCACAATCGGAGGAAGATCATGCAAACCATTTGCGATTAGTATTGCATACCTTGCGAAGGAATAAGCTGTATGCCAAGTTCTCAAAGTGTGAGTTCTGGCTCTCGTCGGTGGCTTTTCTAGGCCATGTGGTAAGTGGAGAGGGCATAGCGGTGGATCCGGCTAAGATAAGTGCCATTCGGGATTGGCCAGTGTTGTCTTCAGTGGCCAAAGTCAGGAGTTTCCTTGGACTGGCGGGCTACTATAGGAGGTTCGTGGGGAACTTCTCCCGGATTGCTTTGCCTCTAACTACGTTGACGAGAAAGGATCAGAAGTTCGTTTGGACGCCGGAGTGCGCACGAGCTTTTGAGGAGCTGAAAAGTCGTTTGACCACGGCGCCTGTTTTGACGTCGCCATGTGGTACAGATGGATTTGAAATATACAGCGACGCGTCAGGAAGCGGCTTAGGCTGCGTTCTCCTACAGTTTGGCAAGGTGATCGCTTATGGTTCACGTCAATTGAAAGTGCATGAGCGTAATTACCCCGTCCATGATTTGGAGTTGGCGGCGGTGATCTTTTCGCTAAAGTTGTGGCGGCATTATCTATATGGCGTGAAAGTAGATATTTATACCGATCATAAAAGTTTAAAGTATCTGCTCGATCAAAAGGAGTTGAATATGCGACAAAGGAGGTGGATGGAATTCCTTGGGGATTTTACATTCGACATTCATTATGTTCCCGGAAAGGGAAATGTGGTCGCTGATGCCTTGAGTCGTCGGACTCCAGTACGGGCAAATTGGTTGCGGATACATGATGAGCGGTTAATCCAGGAGTTGGAAGCCTTGGAGATATCTTGTGTGGAAAGAGATTCTTCAACTGAAGCAAGCATGAACTGGTTGGAAGTTCAATATGACCTTGCTGACAGGGTTCGGCGGGCAACGGAGTTGGATGAAAGTCTCCAACGATATGCAAAGGAGGGATCTGGTGATCAGTTCTCCTGGGATGATGGCTTGTTACGAAAAGATGGCCGATTATGCGTCCCTAGTGCGGGTAAATTGCGGGAAGAATTGTTGTATGAAGCGCACTTTACAAAGTATTCAATTCACCCTGGGAGCACAAAAATGTACAAAGACATGAAGAAACTGTTCTGGTGGCCTGGTTTAAAGAAGGACATAGCCGCGTATGTGGCTAAATGTCGTACTTGTGCTTTGGTAAAGGCAGAATGTCAACGGCCGAGTGGTTTCCTGAAGTCGTTGCCGGTTCCGCAATGGAAATTTGAGGATATTTCTATGGATTTCGTGCACGGATTGCCGAGATCTCAGCGTGGCCATGACTCAATCTGGGTGATTGTAGACCGGTTGACAAAGGTGGCTCACTTTATACCAAACAAGCGGGACGATTCAGTGGAAACGTTGGCAAAGCTCTATGTGGAGCAGATAGTTCGATTGCACGGTGTTCCCCGGAGCATCGTAAGTGACCGAGATGGGCGTTTTACTTCAAAGGATTGGAGATTAGTTCATCAAATGTTGGGCACGAAGTTAGCATTCAGTACGGCCTTTCACCCGCAAACGGATGGCCAAACTGAACGAACCAACAGAACGATGGAGGATATGCTCCGTATGTGCGCCCTGGACTTCGGTAAGAAGTGGGAAGAACATCTTGTTATGGTGGAATTTGCCTATAATAATAGCTATCAAGCGAGTATAGGTATGGCCCCATTTGAAGCGCTGTATGGTCGCAAGTGTCGTACACCGCTAGCTTGGGCAGAAACTGGCGAGACTAAACTTTTAGGCAAAAAGGAAGTCGAGGATGCTACCTCAACAATACGCTCTATTCGAGAGAGGCTCCTAATAGCCCAAGATCGGCAGGCCAAGTATTACAATGCTAAGCACCGGAACGTGGAGTTCGCGGTGGGTGACTGGGTCTATTTAAAGATTAAGCCCTTCAAAGGCGTATCTCGGATCCGGTGGTTGAAAAAGCTAAGTCCGCGCTACCTTGGTCCGTTTGAAGTGGTGGAGCGAGTTGGGGAAGCTGCCTATCGGTTAGATCTTTCATCGGAATTGAGTGGATTGCATGACGTGTTTCACATCTCGGTGTTACGCAAAGCAGTCAAGGATCCAGCTCATATAGTTGAAAGTGATCGAGTGCCGGTTGAGTATGGGCTAACGACAAAGGTGAAGCCTATACGGATAGAGGATCGAGCCGAGAAACAGTTGCGGAACAAGGTGATCGGGATGGTCAAAGTTCGGTGGGACAATTGTGGCCGAGAAGAGCTAACATGGGAGCGCGAGCAGACCATGCGAGCCGAGTTTCCCGAGTTATTTTCGTAGCTTGTTCACTCGTTGTATATGTAATAGAAACATATAAATGTTTTGTTATTTTCTCCCTATTGTCTTCAAATTTCGGGACAAAATTTTATTAAGGGGGGAGGATTGTAACACCCCAAAAATCTCAAAATATGTTTGTACACAATTTTGGGTTGGAGGTTGTTAGACACGGCCTGGGACACGGGCGTGTCCCAGGGCGTGTCGGGTGTACATGGCCTGGGACACGGGCGTGTCCCAGGGCGTGTTCAGGCTAGTCGACGTTTGAGAGTCGACGATCGTCGAGCCTGGGACACGGCCTTCGACACGGGCGTGTCCCAGGGCGTGTTCGAATTAATTTTCGAAATTGGCCTATTCAAGTCAGAGCAGGACACGGCCTTGAACACGGCCGGGAACACGGGCGTGTGAGGCTGGACACGGGCGTGTCAGTTACCGTGTTCCGACCGGTGTACTGGTTTTGGAAATCGGTGAGTACCGTGTAACAGGAGACACGGGCGTGTCTCATGACTGACACGGGCGTGTCAGGTTCGACACGGGCGTGTCGATGCCCGTGTTCTCGAATATTTCAGTCGGTGCGACTGCCGCGTGTGCCGCTTAAGGGTACACGGCATGTGACACGGGCGTGTCACAGGCCGTGTCGGCCAAATTTCAAGGGAATTTTCAGTGGATCTTGGCCCTTCATTTTCTTTAAATAAGATCCTGTGGCTGGAGATCATTTCTGGGCTGATAAGGCCGGAAAAGGGGGGAGAAAAGCTCATTCTTCTTTTTCATCTTCTCTTTCTAAAGTAAGAGAGAGGTGAGAGCAAGGAGGAAGAAGAGGAAGTGGAGTCCGGCTGCCGGTGGTGCTACGGTGGTCCAAATCGCGAGCCGAGTTCGGATTTGCGAAGGCAACGCTGCTGCAAAGGCTTTTATCCGTCTCAAATTTCTCTCCATGGCTCCGAAGCGAACTCCTAGGGTAACGATTTCCTGCTTGGACATGTGAAGTCCTTAATTCCTGCATTGCATAGGGAAAACCCTTCCCCGCGAGTGTGCGGTGGGTTGTGACGTCCCTTGGGGTAGATATGTGAAGTCCCCCTTGTTAGAGTCCGGAATTAGAGTACGGATCTAGGCATGCTGTGTGAAGCCCATCTGGATATGGTCTGGATTGGTGATGCTTGGTTGCATATCGGAGAAGGCTCCGTGATGATTGCTTGTATGCATGATGGATAAAAGTACTGGAGGAAGTCCAGGAAATTATGAGAGTTGGACTCTCTTGTGGCCGTGAGTGCTACTGGTGGAAAGTTGAGCCGTGAGGCTGCAACTAGGAAATGGTGGAACGGGCAAGGTGAAACTGTACCCGCATCAGTCCAGGCGTGAGTCTGACGATGTGAGCAACGAGAAAGGTGGATCTGTACCCGCGTTATGGTTGTCTAACTTTGGGTGCTTAAGACCCTGTTAGGATCACATAGCGAGAGTCGACGGCCGGTGAGCCGATCAGACTAGAATGCTCATAGTGCGCCGTTATGTCTGGGACCTCTGAACGGTGTGAATGTGCCCTGAGTGCACGGAGCGTCGGGCCGTCGAGCCGACGTTTGTGATATGTGACGGTGCGGGCGTGCACGTCTTGCTTGAATGGTTATATATCATGTGTATGAATGTTATGCAGGGATGGAATTCCGCTGCCCCGTGCCAGGGGCAGGGTCGTTATAATTGGTCAGCTGAATGCTGACCGTTGCCCTGTTTTGCCACCGTTTGGTGGATTGGTTCTTACAGGTGCTGGAGGAGGAGCTGGTCCGAGCGGGACTTAGCGGGCTGAAGCCCAAAGCTGCGTTGCTGCCCTCGAAGGCATTGTTTTGTTTCTTTTGTTCATGTGTGGCCGACCTGCGTGCCGATGTATGGAAACCACACTCTTGTTAAGAGAAACTGTTGTAAGGCCTTAAGGCCAGACTCTTTTGATGTATATATATACATTCCTATGTTAGTGGACAATGTTGTTTATCTTGAGTTCAATAATTCAACCGTGAAGCTTCCGCTAGAATGCTCTGTGTTAGGATGCGTTGATTTTGATATTATTTAGTAGCGTCTCCGCCTGTTTGTGGAATATGGTGTGGGGCCCCGGCCGGACCCTCTATTATATTCTTCTTGACGGGTAGAGGTGTTACATACACCTACTTGAAATGTTCCCAACTATGGCCTTAAGTAAAGAAAAAATTTTATGGTTAAAATGTCATAGTGACATGCGGCCTAGGTATGTATACATATCTGGAATGATCCCAACTATGAGCACACAAAAAAAAAGAAAAATGTATAAAGGTCATAGTGACATGCGGCCTAAGTGTGTGTACACCTACTCGGAATGATCTCAACTATAGGCATAAAAATTATATATGTGCTTGAAAGGTAAACTCATGGTAGGGAGAAGAATTAAGAATGGTTACTAGGGAGGTGCCTTGCTACCATTAAAGTTAAAATTTCTTGGCCAAGTCGTCACTCACCACATTGCATGCCCTTATGATTTTCCCTCCACTACTAAAACTTTGTGGAAGCTGACACAAGGCTTAGTCCATTTTTTTTCATCACCCCCTATCTATGCAAAATTTTAATAAATTAAGTTGTTTGGGAATAGATGGTTTTAAGGAATATCACACACAATACTAGGAAATTGTCATGGAGCTTTATTCATTATCGAACTAATGAATCTTTGCAAGTTTAAAATTTTAGATGATTGACATTTTCACCAATCTTTGCGGCGCGTCACTCAAAATAAAAAGGTTTTGTTCAAGAGTAAGGTCATTTGGAACTTATTTGTGGCATGTGTTCACTCACTCGTGGGTGTGTGATGTTCTATCTTTGCTAGGGAGTAACAAAAGTTTAGGTGTGAGGGTGTGATAATTTTACACAATGAAGTTATCTTGTGCATTAATTCACCACATTTTGACTGATTTATTTTCAAAATATTGATCAAAAGCATGTGTAAACGAGTAAATTATCATTTGTGAGAAAATTCATGTATTATTAATATTTTAATTTATTTTTATGATAGGAAATCATGAAGAAATTAATTTGTGCGGCTGATGTTAAGCGTAGAGAGCATTTAAGAAAAGTTGCAGAAAAATTACAGGAATTTCGGAGCAGATTTTTGCTGAATTCTGGACAGAAAAAAATATGTTGCAATAAATAAAAAATTGTTGCAACAAACCTGCGAATTTGAAATTTGAAAATCTGAACGTATTTTAAAGAATAACAGTTATGTGAATGGAAGGAGGCTTCCTTTCAAAATTTTTAGAGATCCTTTGAGGCCCCATTAACATATAAAGTGGATTTTTGAATCTTTTCATAACCTTTTTGTCATTCTAGAGAGGAAGGAGGCCAAGTTTATGGTTTTTGACGGTGGAGAAGCGGATTCCGGCCGTAAGAAAGGCTAGATCTGAATCTCTGAAGTCATGAACTGTAAGATCTTTATAGTTTTGTGTGTTCCTTTCCTTGCTATGAACTAAACTCTCTACGTCTTGTATAATGAGAGTACAATGTGTGTTTTTATGGTGTATGTTTCTTGATTGATGAGAGTTGTTTAATGATTTGTCATCTTGTGAACTTTTGAATCTATTTATGAGATTTTTGGCTTTTGTCTTCATCTTGTATTTCGCTGCAAGAATCGAGAGATGAGTGACGTAATATTATTTTGACAGCTATTTTATTGCACCACAAGATTCGAGAGACGAGTGGTGTAAAATATTTAACCAGAGATCTCTACTTTCACATTGTATTTCGAGATTCGAGAGAAGAAAAGTACAACCGCTCATTAGTTCACTATAGTTTAGAGGAGTGGAGGAGACTCCCTCCTTTTGTTAGTGATCCGATTTTTATGTTAATCAATATTCTTCATTCTTCTTAAGTTAGAGATAACAAAGAGAATTTATGACGTTGGGATTTCCGAGATTCGAGAGATGAGGATTTCTTCTATAAAAATCGTTGTATGATAATTCATTCAACACTCTTAGCTAATATTATTTCTACGCACCATTTAGACGCACATATGAAATCTAAATGCAAGACTATTTTTGCCAATTGATAAAAGTAGTTTTCAAATCTTCCAAATAGTCTACTTAATTTAAATCTTAGTTAACAATCTTGATTAGTTTGTAAAAGAATCATCTCTTTCAATGTGTTTGGATTTAAAGAACGGTGTAGCTAGTAATTGTGAGTTTTAGGTTAACCACTTCTCCGAGGGAACGATCTCACTCACACTTTATTACTTGTTACGACACGTGCACTTGCATTAATACGTATAAACAAGTTTCCGCGTATCAATGACCTACCGTCGGGAGCTAGCAAGCTAACGTCGTGCGGTAGCCTCCAGAAGTGGTTTTAATTGGTAAAACTATTTTTTAATTCTGAATTAATCTGAAAAACCTTATTCAACCCCCCCCCCCCCCCCTCTAAGATTGGCCACCCAATCCAACATAGCCTTTGTCTTTGAGCGACGTTGGGATCGTAGAAGAGGGTTGAGGCGCCGACAGATCTGGAATGAAACTGTTTGAAGGCACTGTGCACCTTCTTTTTGACGAACGACGAATGATAACCCCATGATTTTGATTGTGCGGCTCGGGGCTTTTCCGTGCTTTCCATACCTTGCGAAATCACAGAAGTCGTCGCTGGTTCGGTGAAATGGAAGGCCATGAAGGAATGAGAAAGGAAGAGTGATGCCCTACGCTTGCAAAAGAATCGAGAGAGCTCCTGTTCTGGCGGCTGAGAAGAGGATCACGATTGAGGATAGTGATTTTAGGGCTTCGTTGTTTTGAAGGGGTGGAGTTTAGATCGGACGGACCACTTTCAACCCATGTAGTTGATCATGCGGCAAATATGTGAGGAGTGATTGAATCATTTTGACAATATGTAAAAAAGTACTTCTTTATAGTATGTATCTATATATATATATATCTATATATATATATATATATATATATATATATATATATATATATATATATATATATATATATATATATATATATATATATATATATATACACGAGCATCTTCACACGGGTTATCCCCGTGCTAGAGCAATATATATATATATATATATATATATATATATATATATATATATATATATATATACACGAGCATCTTCACACGGGTTATCCCCGTGCTCGATGCTCTCGGGCGGCCTTCGGCCGCATTCAGGCGGGCTTCGGCCGCATTCAGGCGGGCTTCGCCCGTGCTCGATGCGTCGTTGCGGGCTGCGCCCGCCTATGAGCGGGTTGCGTACGCACTCGATTTTTTTTTTCAAAATATATACATATGAGTACTTAAAATGACTGCAAAAAAATATAAAGTACTATTCCTATTTTTATTTTATACAATTTTGCAAATTTTAATTTATAAAAATTAATTAATCTCTCTCTCTCCGTATCACTCATCCCTCTATATATAATATGAACAAATTAAATTTGGCTTCATCTAGAATCCTGGATGAGGTCGAAGCCCGCCTGGATGTGGTCGAAGCCCGTCTGGATGCGGTCGAAAGCCGCCCGAGAGCATCGATCACGGGCGTAACCCGTGCGAATATGCTCGCATATATGTATATATATGTATACATACATACACGGGCGTAGCCCATACGAATATGCTCGCATATATGTATGTATGTATATATATATATATATACGTATTACATATATGCGAGCATTGCGAGCATATTCGCACGGGATACGCCCGTGATCGATGCTCTCGCGCGGCCTTTGGCTGCATGCAGGCGGGCTTCACCCGCCTACATACGGGCTCCGTCCGTGCACGATGCGCCACTGCGCCCGTCTATGAGCGGACTGCGCACGCACCTGAAAGTTTTTTTTTCAAAACATATACATATGAGTACTTAAAATGACCGCAAAAAATATGAAGTATTATTCATATTTTTATTTTATAAAATTTTGCAAATTTTAATATATAAAAATTAATTTATCTCTCTCCCGCCCCCTCTCTCTCCCTCTCTCTCTTTCTTCATTAAAATTACTCCCTCTCTCTTCCCTTCCTCACTCTCTCTCTCCCTCCTCTCTCTCTTCCAACTCTCCCCTCTCATGCTCTCTCTCATGATCTAATGGTCAATATTCAATCTTTGGCGTGCCTCCCAATATATATTCCCTCATATATATAAGATATATATATACACACACACACTAGCATCTACGAATGGGCTTCACCCGTTCTCGATGCATCGTCGCGGACTGCGCTCGCTTCCAGGCGGCCTGCGCCCGCATTCGAGCGCCTATGCCGAAGAGCAATTTCGGAAAACGAAAAAATTGCGCAAACAAGCAAACGCAAAATTGCATGATGTAATTTAAATTAATTTTTATTGCCACTCTTTTCATTAATTGTCGCAGACCCCACCTTCTTCTCTTTTTCTTCTTTTTTTCCCCTCGCTCTCTTCTTAAAGTTATTTGACCACACAACACCTCCATCTTTCTCCCCTCTCTCCCTCTTTCGCCCCCTCTCTCATAGCTTTAAGACACATATTTATATTTCCTTTCTTTGTCTCTCCCTCTCTGCTCAAACTTTTTTTTCTCTTTCTTCATCCAATGAATGAGAAAAAAGATCTTTGATTTAACGATTTAGGTTAGTTGATTGATGTGTTCTCAAAAATATATATATATATATATATATATATATATATATATATATATATATATATATATATCAAAAAATAATCCTAGCTAGGACAATACCATATAGAGATAATGATCGCATTGGATCAAAAAGTGAGCCAAATTAAATTTACTTGAAATTACATGAACATAGCATGTTCTATGATATTAGTGTATAAATTAACAATGTACACAATTAATATTTCTCAACTTAGCAGGCCATAGTGTATAAACACCATTTTGGTGGAATTTCCAAAGTCCCGGCTGACTGAAATCCCTTTCCTCCTGAATTTGGGAAAGGTGGTGACAGCAATCCCTCTCCTCCTCAATTAATATTTCTTAACTTAGCGGGCTTGTTCACAATAACCAGGGGCTCATGATTTCTTTTTGATTCTGTATTTTGCCTTTCTTTATTTTTTTAGTATTTTCAAGATAAAAGTATTTTAAAATTTAACATCCGGCCCAATCGGTAAAATCGGATCCGATCTCTTTTTAAATATTTTTTTTATTATTTTTATAATGGCTGTCTCAGTGGTCGTCCGATGACTAATCGGACGGCTGACACGCCATGCATATATCTTGGATATACGCACTGCCTACCTAAAAATTTTCCATGTGTATGTCTTGAATATACGTATAGCCTATCTAAAGATTTTCAATATATTTTTAACCACTTTCGCTCCCACCGATTCAAGGACGGCGCCACGGACGAGCCCGCCACAACCTACTCAATGATGCTACCCTTAGTCAAGGTATTTTAATATTTATCATTTTTCTTTTTTCTACTTTTTTTTATTTCATCCGCACCCATAAGTGCATTGTAGTTCTTTAATAAGTGGATTTTTAGCTGACTTTAATTAAGGCGGTTGTTATTCGCACTACAGTTTTGGTTATTCGCATATATTTTTTTCTAATTTTTCGTGTCTTTTGGAAATACGTTTTGTACATGCATTTTCAGGAAAAGTGTTCAACACCAAATTTGTAGGTGTTGAATACTTTTCCTGAAAATGCATGTACAAGACTTATTTCTAAAAGGCGTGAAATCTGAGTGTATTTCCAAAGTACGTCTTGTACATATATTTTTAGGAAAAGTGTTCAACACGAAAGTTGTAGATCTCTCTGAGATCTACAACTTTGGTGTTGAACACTTTTCCTAAAAATGCATGTACAAGACATATTTCCAAAAGGCGCAAAAAATTAGGAAAAAAATATGTACGAATAACCAAAACTGTAGTGCGGATAACAATCACCTTAATTAATTTATGTTTCTCTGAAGGCAATTAACTAGGTGCTATGAGCATATATCAAAATTCTCCTCAATTAGGTCCAAATAGATGGTATCTATTTGATCATCTAGATTAATTTGTGTCTGAATTGACAGAATTATTAATCTAGCTCTTTTATATTTTAATTAAAACATTATGAAGATTTAGATAAAATGAAAATCAAACGTCATTATGAAATGAAATGAAACTCATTTGAGATACAAAATGAAGAGAATATATTGTAAAGGTGCCGTCATAACTAATTACTTTAAACTAAAAAAACAAGTTAGTAATAACTTTCAAAAAAAATACTTACTGGAATATTCAATTACTCATTCAACATTAAATTAGGTGACTGTTATTAGCACTGCATTTTTGGATATTCGCACTTTTTTTACTCTTAATTTTCCGCGCCTTTTAAAAATACTCCTTGTACATGCATTTTTAGGAAAAAGTGTTCAACACGAAAGTTGTAGTTCTCGTCCAGATCTACAACTTTCGTGTTGAACACTTTTCCTAAAAATGCATGTACAAGGAGTATTTTCAAAAGGCGCGAAATCTGAGCGTATTTCTAGAAATACACTTTATACATGCATTTTTAGGAAAAGTGTTCAACACGAAAGTTGTAGATCTCGTCAAGATCTACAACTTTCGTGTTGAACACTTTTCCTAAAAATGCATGTGCAATGAGTATTTTCAAAAGGCGCAGAAAATTAAAAGTAAAAAAAGTGCGAATATCCAAAAGTGCAGTGCTAATAACAATCACCTTAAATTATAAATTAGTAAAAGTTTTCATTCACACTTTTTGATTGAAAACTAATTTATTTAAAATGTAAAATCACTTCAATCAATCAATAATACTCTCTACACAAATTTAATTTATGCACGGCGTCCTTTCCACAATTATTATAACCTTAAACTACACGTAAAAAAAAAATTTATTTCTAATTATAAAAGGGCGCTGTTATTAGCACTGCAGTTTTTAGCTAGTCGCACCGCACTTTCACCTAGATTTTCGTGCCTTTTGGAAATAAGTCTTGTACATGCATTTTTAGAAAAAGTGTTCAACACGAAAGTTGTAGATCTCGACGAGATCTACAACTTTCGTGTTGAACACTTTTCCTAAAAATGCATGTACAAGGCGTATTTCCAAAAAAGGTGGAATTTCCAAAGTACGCATTGTACATGCATTTTTAGGAAAAGTGTTCAACACGAAAGTTGTAGATCTCGTCGAGATCTACAACTTTCGTGTTGAACACTTTTCCTAAAAATGCATGTACAATGCGTATTTCCAAAAGGCGCGAAAACCTATGTGAAAGTGCGGTGCGACTAGCCAAAACTGCAGTGCTAATAACAACGCTCTTATAAAAAATAATTAGTTTTTTAGGTGATTGTTATTAGCACTACAGTTTTGACTAGTAGATCTCGTCGATCTCGACGAGATCTACAACTTTCGTGTCGAATACTTTTCATAAAAATGCATGTACAAGACGTACTTTGAAAATGCACTCAGATTTTGCGCCTTTTAGAAATACGTTTTGTACATGCATTTTTAGGAAAAGTGTTCAACACCAAAGTTGTAGATTTCGTCGAGATCTACAACTTTCTTGTTGAACATTTTTCCTAAAAATGTATGTACAAGATGTATTTACAAAAGATATGAAAAATTATGAAAAAACGTAGTACGACTAGTCAAAACTATAGTGCTAATAACAATCACTTTTTTTTATTATAAATTTAAAGTAATAAGAAAGAATGAAGTACGGTCCACCTTTATAATATTTTAAGATGAATAAGCATTTCTGGTCTTTTCTTAAATTTTTAATGATCAATCTTTTTGTAACATCAGAATCCTTCCATATTAAATAAAATCTTTATATATCTATCCAATTATTTATTATATTTCATGGGATTACTTTTTTTTAGAGTAGTGTTAAATACAAATTAGTTTT
Source organism: Platanthera zijinensis (assembly GCA_039513925.1). Lineage (NCBI taxonomy): Eukaryota > Viridiplantae > Streptophyta > Magnoliopsida > Asparagales > Orchidaceae > Platanthera > Platanthera zijinensis. The sequence goes on along the minus strand of CM077089.1, from coordinate 176,316,254 downwards.
AGATAAGTGCAAGTAAATTTTGTTAAGTATAAATTAAATTTAGATAATTGTACCTAAATTTTTTTGATTTACACATAATCATGATTTGCACGTATTCAATATGGGTCTGCACATAAAACTACTGTTTTTAAATAAGTTGCCAAAGATTTGTCCCTAAAAAAAAACGCCACAATCTCAGTTATCTATGGTATGTTCATCCATGATAGGTAAAACTTGAGCGCACATACATAATTGTAGTGACATTTTAAACAAAAATATCATTTTAATTGAGAAAGTAACTAGTGTTTATGAGTGTGTAGTGTGTATTCTCAAATGTTACATTTAGGTTCTGTTTGGGGGGACTTATTTTCACCCGTCAAGCGGTTACAACCGCATAAATCAGACCTTAATAAAGGTTAATTAAGGTCTGATTCATGCGATCATAACCGCTTGGCCGGTGAAAATAATGTTAGGATATTTGGTGTATATGTCTGTGCGTGTCTGGACCGACTCGGAATGACCCAATGAGTTTCGTGTCACTATGATGTAACGGCTCTACGCTGGAGATACTATATAAGGCCATTCCACACCGATGAGCCTTAGTGGACTATCTTGAGCGGAGCCTCAACATTCTCAAGATATTTTTTCTAGGTTTTCCGCTCTCCCGTCCGCTCTCTTTCGCGTTTTTTTTTTCGTGACTCCGCCGCTGGCATTTTTGATCGCCGCTGCTCTGTGCGAGTCTCTTCCCAATGCCTCTATCGCCAATCGTGAAGGACAAATCCCGCGCGCGTTGCTAGTTTGGAACTAGCCACCGCCGCCATCGGTGCAGACCCGACAGTCACCGCCTTCGGTGTTCGTTCGCGATTCTAGATCGAAAAAAAGGAGAGATCGTCGGATCTTTCCGCCGCTGCAGGCTGCAAAGGAGAGATCGTTGCCTGGTCTAGCCTCTGGAGCTCCATTCCCGCCGGATTACTCAGTGATCCCTGACCCTGCGATTGAGGGGTGAGAAAATCAGATCGGCCTTGTTTATCTTCCTGCATCGTCTTCTAGATCTGAAGATTGGTTTCAAAAGAAAGGGCAGGGAGGTGACGCCTCTTCTCATTGGTGATGTTAGTCCTCTTTTTTTTTTTCTGAATCGGAATTCCACCAATCATATTTTGGTTTGCGTCAACACATTGGATTTTCTGTCTGTGGGCATCGATTGCTAAAGAATCTTTTAGTTTTGGGAAGAGACTTCGGAAATTCATTGTGTGAATCTACAGGAAGTCACTTGAGGAAAAGATTCTGATTTATTCTCATAATTTGATCGACTGCATACAGGAGATCAATAGGGATAATTCCTCTTCATCCAGATCAAGTGGAGATCCTTTTCAACAAATCTCCTTGAGTAATTGAGTCCAGATCTGTACTTGCTCTCGCTCTTGTTCTTGTTAACTCAGAGAGCTCTCTCGGATCGGATCAGATCTGTACTTGCTGGAATTACTTGGCCTTTTCTGCATCAACTATCTAGTGATTCTACAACAAAGTGGTTCTGATCGAAGTTACATCTATACCTTGATCCAAGTGCTTTGTGCAATCTGGAGGATCACTCCTTTTTTTTTCTCTGTGTTTGTCAGAGGAGCTCTTATTTCTGGGTTGGAGGAGGAGTAAATAACTTTTAGATTGGATCTGAAGACTTGGGACATCTTCGCTCGGCTCAGGTGATCTCGTTCTAGTATTTTTTTTTGTTCAAATCTAGACGATGTGGAAGAAAAGCGCGCTCGACACCGTTAAGTTGCAATCATTCGACGCCTCCGATTTTCTCAGTTGGAAAATTCAAGTCCAACTAGGAATGAAGGAACGCGAAATTTTCTATACTGTTCAGAGCGATTTTGCTTCTACCGTCGAGGACGTGGACGAGTACCAGTGGAACAAGGATGAGGATTTCTGCAGGGATTACCTGTTGAATTCCCTGAATCCTCGCCTAGCGTTGACCTACCACGCCTACAAAACTGCAAAGGAAATTTGGGATCGACTGAACGCGCATTTTCAGAAGGAGGAAGGATTGTCCAAGTCGCTCATTGGAGAGAAGTTCCTCAACTTCAGATTCAAGGAGAACGTGCCTATCACATCTCAACTCTTGGAGCTGGTCAACCTGCGTCAGAAGCTTGATGATGATCATTCGAAGATGGACGATAGCCTCTTTGTGTACATGATTCTGAGTAAGCTGCCTCCTGAGTGGCTCTTTTTCAAAACCGAAATGCATCGACTGAAAGAGAAGATCAGTTTGGATGAACTCAAAAGGTTCATCCATATTGAGGACCAGAACATTACTGAGAAAAGCATGGAGCAGGTTGCGCAGCCCTCACAGGCTGCCAACTTCGTTTCACGTCCTAGTAAGTCTTCTCGGAAGCCCCCGGCACCTAAGGGTGATACCCACGTACCGTTGGCGGTCAAAAAGCCTTCCCTCAAAAGGAAGAAGGGCAAGTGCCACAACTGCAGTAAATGGGGTCATTGGGCCGCTGAATGCAAGGGTCCGAAAAGACAAAAGGAGGAAGCCCCACAAAATGTGGCGAACATGGTGGTCGACAACTCTGATCCTAAGTCCTTCATGGCTATAATTGAGAGTAGTCACCGCGGTGCGTCGCCTGAGTGGTGGCTGGACAGTGGTGCTACCTATCACGTCACAAATGACAGGGGTCTTCTCTCAAAGGTCTCAGCGGTCAAGGATAGAGTCGAGAACTGCAATGGAGGAGCGACAGATGTTACTCATGCTGGGACTGCAGAGCTAGTCCTCTCTTCAGCCGGAATGTCTTTCACAACCATGAACGGTAGAATGACGTTAACTGTTAATTCTCACTACTTTGGTTGCGCTTACCTGATCAATGGTATGTATAGACTAAGCCTAGATAACGATTGCATAAACCAAGTGAGTTCTACTCTGTTAGATCCGAAGCTATTACACAATAGACTTGGACATATTCACTATAAGAAGATGCGAGATCTAGCTAGGAGTCATAACATCCCATTAGATCTTTCTATTCAATTTGATAGGTGTGAGGTTTGTGCCCGGACTAAGATCACTAGAAACCCTTTCAAGACCGTTTCTAAGAGCACACAACTTCTGGAGTTGATACATTCCGACCTCTGTGATTTTCGTAGTCATGCCACTAGAGGGGGAAGGAAATATCTAATTACTTTTATCGACGATTTTTCCAGATATTGTCATGTTTATCTATTGAAATCGAAAGATGAGACATTCGTGACCTTTAAGATCTTCAAATCTCGGGCAAGGTTGTCAGGATCGCGATCCAGATCATAGGATCTTACGATCCTACGATCTAGATTTTGTAAATCGATCCTGATTTTGTAAAGCGATCCTCGATCCAACCCTACTATCAGATCTGATCCTACCTCGAAACGATATCATCGAGGATCTCGATCCTGACAACCTTGATCTCGGGTAGAAAATCAATTTAACTTAAAGATTAAGAGACTTAGAAGTGATCGAGGAGGAGAGTACACTACAACTGGGTTTAGGAACTTTTGTGCCTCTGAGGGCATAATCCTAGAAACCACAGCTCCTTACTCACCCCAATCAAACGGCATCGCTGAGCGTAAGAATAGAACTTTAACAGAGATGTTGAATTCTATGCTCCTCACAGCTAGCATGCCTAATTCCTTTTGTGGGGAAGCAGTCCTAACTGCAAATCACATTCTAAATAGAGTGCCTCATTCAAAGCTCAACTCTACTCTGTATGAGTTGTGGCATGGGCATCCCTGTAGATATGACACTCTAAAGACTTGGAGCTGTATTGCTTATGTGAGAATACAAGACCTTAAGAGACCTAAGGTGGGACCTAGAACAACGACCTGCGTTTATCTAGGTAGTGCAGAAGATAGTGCAGCTGACCGGTTTCTGGATCTATCCACTAATTCAGTGATAGAGTATAGAGATGCTATTTTCTTTGAACATAAATTTATCAAAGATCATGGCTTGATCGTATCCGGGTCTACTGACATGGTTTCAGAATCTACTATAGAACCTGAAGCTGGCCCCTCTGGCACTGCTCCCCAACCTATAGAGGTGGAACCTGTTCCTCTTAGAGTATCTACAAGAGATAGAATCTCTAAGGATTTTGGTGAGAATTTTGTCACCTACCATTTAGAGGATGATCCATTTTCCTATCAGGAAGCAATGCGATCTAGAGATGCGTTAATGTGGGCAGAAGCCATCGATGATGAGATGAACTCGCTGCTACAAAACAACACTTGGCATCTAGTTGACCTGCCTAAAGGAGCTAAAGTCCTAGGATGCAAGTGGGTACTGAAGAAGAAGTTACACAGTGATGGGTCTATAGCCAGATATAAAGCACGTCTAGTAGCTAAGGGTTATAAACAACAAGGGGGAATTGACTATTTTGACGTCTATTCACCTGTATGTCACCTATCCACTATTAGGATACTTCTTGCCTTAGCTTCTATCGAGAACTTTATAGTTCATCAGATGGATGTAAAGACAGCCTTCTTAAATGGAGAGCTTGATGAGGAGATATACATGGCACAACCTGAAGGTTATGTACATAAGGATCTAAGAGATAAAGTGTGCAAACTCGATAAATTGATCTATGGTCTTAAACAAGCACCTAAGATGTGACACACTAAATTTGATCAAGTAGTAAAGAGCGTTGGATTTCAGTCCAGTATCTCAGACAAGTGCCTCTACTACCGCTCGATATCAAATCAAACAGTTATCATATGTCTATATGTGGATGACATGTTGATTCTGGGGTTAGACCTTGCCGCAGTGAGGGATACTAAATCCGCTCTCGCGAAAGCATTTGACATGAAGGACCTTGGTCCTGTGGATACCCTATTAGGTATGAAAGTTAGAGTAGACAAGGGACGTGTAACTCTAAGTCAAGCTCATTACATTGAGCAGATCCTCACTACCTAGGGTTATAAAGATTGTAGGCCTGTTGAAACACCAATTGATCCAACTGTCAAGTTGAGTTCGAATGAAGGGACCAGCGTTGATTAAGTAAAGTACTCAAAGATCATTGGTAGTCTCATGTATGCCACAAGTTGTACAAGACCAGACATTGCCTTCTCGGTTGGCATGCTGAGTCGCTTTACCAGTAGTCCAGGCAAAGAGCATTGGGATGCCTTAGATCGGCTGATGAGGTACTTGAAAGGTACTAAAGATCACGCTCTGTGCTACACTGGTTACCCTCCTACTTTGGAAGGATACTCTGATGCCTCCTGGTGTTCAGAAGTTGGGAACAGCAAGTCCACCAGTGGATTTATTTTCACTTTGGGTGGCACTGCAGTCACTTGGAAATCCAAAAGACAGACTTGTATAGCTTTGTCGTCTATGGAAGCCGAGTTGTTTGCCTTAGCTTCAGCTGGTGAAGAGGCAGATTGGATCAGGAATTTGATTCTAGACATTCCCTTGTCTAGACTTCAAGTCAATTCTTTGAGCCTGTATTGTGATAATCAAGCAGCAGTCCAAGTTGTGAAGAATGTCCTTTTTAATACTAAGAGGCGACATGTACGACTGAGACACGCTCTACTGAATTATCTGAAAGAACAAGGCATTATCACTTTGATCGATGTGCGATCGAAGGATAATCTGGCTGATCCACTGACGAAAGGAATGCCTAAAGACCGATCAATCAAAACAGTGGGGGAAATAGGACTGAAGGCGTTGTAAGTTCAGCCTTAGTTTCAAGGTTAGGCGATTCAGTTCCGTCTTTATCCAAATGTTTTGATTTTTCCACTTTCCTTTGTCAAAGCAAGCGTGTTGTCCTCTGCTGATGTTCGGGGTTGCTGAGTACGAATCTGGTGAGTTGTTTCATTCCACATTTGATGTTAACAACTTCATCTAGTTTCGTCTTCCTTATCTAGGAGGAGAGTGTTATTCCACATTTGATAACACAATCTGACTAGATTTGACCCTTTTTCTGTTTATTGGTTCCATTCCACATTTGATGAGTTCCAATCAACTTTAGAAGAACAACAACCGTGACATTCCACATAGGAACACAGATACAGTTGCGGTGTCCAGAAGTCTGGAAATCGTTTCATTTGGAAACAGATAATAGATTCTGAGATAGAACTTAAATACTCTACACATGCTTCCTCATACTGTACTACGTTCATATAAGTAGAACTAAATACTTGTACATTTTCCAAGGTTGAATTCATTCTGAATGAACATCTCTGTTGAAAATTACAGGAGCTGCTACTGATGGAGGAGCACTTGCAGGTTGGGATCCAGAGGAGGATGACCTGCTGGACATTGACGTCTAGAGTGTTTGTTTGGTCTTTTGTCTTTGGCTTAGAGCACTGTTTAGCTCTCTTTCTTTTCATCTGTTATTTGGACTATTTTTTCTTTGTTGCTCTTTAGTTGGTCATGAGACACTAGGTGTATTGGTACCTGATTCTCTGATTGTACTTTTGACAATGATGTGATGCTGCTGAGTTTATGTTTATTCTTATGCGTGTATACAAGCTTCTGTTTCTTTAAGTCCAATTTATCTCTGACAGATGTTATGGACACGGTTGTGTATTGAGTCAAATTCTAGTTGAACATTACACACATCACCCTCTTTTCCGACGTCGGTTTCACCGCGGACATATGAGGAGATTGTTATGATATTTGGTGTATATGTCCGTGCGTGTCTGGACCGACTCGGAATGACCCAATGAGTTTCGTGTCACTAGGGTGTAACGGCTCTACGCTGGAGATACTATATAAGGTCATTCCACACCGATGAGCCTTAGTGGACTATCTTGAGCGGAGCCTCAACAAATAAGTCCTCCTAAACGGAACCTTAATAATTTTTATAACTGCGCTCACAATCATCCCCGCAAACCCCACGAATCTCGCCCAAACAGGCAACTGGCTATTACAAATCCATATTAGCTATCTACAATTTATGAGGATGTTTAATAACTTATAAAAATATTAATGAGCACATATTAAATGACTAATTCTTAAATTAGAATAATAAATAGGACATATAGTCTTCATCATAGGAATAATATAATTGTACCATGTGTAGAAAGAATTATTAGCTGTCTTGGACCCAACAAGGGCTTGTGAGGTAAGAATAATAATATATAGTGCTTCTTTTTACAGGTCATAATCATTTCTTTTTCCTCCCCCATTTTCTTCAATACTTTAAAGCAGAATTGAATATCAGCTGCTGATCATCATCATCATTATCAAGAGCTGGTTTAATTATCTTCATAAAAACAATTATTTAAGGTCAAGGATGCTTATATTTGCAGGCCCCCAAAATCTAACAAAAAACTAACACTTATTAACCTAGATCACTTGGAACAAACTTTGGCTCGGTTTAGCGAGAAGTTTTTGTACCGGTGAGTTTGGACAATAACGAAACCGTCATAGAACATATGTTTAGCGTGATAAGGGTACTTATGACCGTCACCGAGAAAAGAAAATTAGTTTTGAAATTTCTTAGGTGATGTCTGAAGTTCATGAACGACGGCGGTTCATAACCGCCTTGGTCATGATTTTCACCGACAGCTTTTATTAATCGAAGAGTAAGAAATACTCTAATTTTAATTGGAGGCAGTGAACTAAGGATGCATTTGGCGCGGCTTATCACAACTTATTTGCTCCGGTGAGCTTGGACAAAAATGTCATTCATACCAAAATCTTATGTCTCAAATTAATTTTCTTTTTGTAACATTTATTATACCAAACATACATTCTTTTTGTAACAAAATCTTATGTCTCCTAGCCACGGTGATTTTTTCTTAAAGTAAATATATATTTATATAGTTCAGAGAAATTTATTTGAGTGTGTGTATTATCAGTAGTTGAGTAGGGGCTACCACGCCCATACTTGACTACTCTTGTTTATGAATGAGCTTCACCTATTTATGAGTTGCTTTTAGTGCATATAAACTTGTCATGGGTAAAAAGTTTGGGCCCAGAAAATCCGGCTCGAAAATTTGATGAGTTGGCTCGACCTCGAGTCTGTGGAGCTCGATTCGAGCTCGAGCCTGTGGAGCTCGAGCTCGAGCTCAATTACGAGTCAAGCTCGAGCTCATCTAGTGTTGTTCATGAGCTCGCGAGCCGGTTCGCGGGTTTTTATTTATACATTTTTTTAAAAAAATGTAAAAATAATAACAATAATAAGAAAATAAAGCTCATGAGCTAAAAAACTCGAGTGCAGCTCGAGCTCGAGCTCGCGAGCTCGATAAGTTGGCATTGAGCTCGAGCTCGAGCTGGGATAAATGAGAGCTCGAGCTCGTCGAGCTCGAGCTCGACTCGTTTGCACCCCTAGGCCCGGCCCAACCCGGCCTGAAGGGTGTAACTGGGCTCCCCTTTTGAAAGGGAGTCCGAGCCCGGTCCGGTTCAAACTGGGCCCGGGACGGGCTCGGTTGGGAAAAAGCCCGGGCCCGGCCCGATCGGGCTTTATGCCCATGACTTAAATATAAATTATGAGAAAAATAATGTTTAAAATTAATAATTTGTCATAATATTTTTTAATGACTCATGATTACATGAACCCACTTTCTCTGTATGCTTTTTTTCTCTAAATAACGAGCGGCTAAATTAGTTCTTTTTTTAATATTGAAAAGTAGAAGATTATGAATGTAGTTAGATTAGGGCCTCAAGGGCTTTAAGATAGCAAGCTTAAGCTGGTGAAGCGTATACTCACCGCGAATGAGCGGAGACGGGATCCATTGAAGGCCATAAGCTAGGGCCGCATTAAAAGCGGCCCACTCCCACTCCTTCCATCCTCAAAAACCTGCCGTTACCATTTCTCTCTCTCTCTCTCGCCTCGACACCTCTCAACTTCTTCTTTCTTATCCCACCATTTCCTCCACTTTCCCTCTCCTCCGGACCATTTTGGGATGCTGATGGCGACTAAAGGGACGGCATTATTCTGCTTTTTCTTTTTCTTCTTATTAGAGGGATGAAGACCATTTGATTTCTCCCTTGTTGAGAAGAGATTCTATCCTGAAGAATTCCTCCTCATGGCTCGATCCGGTTTCCTTCTGCTTGTTCTTCTTGCCATCCTCCTTTCCAACGCCTGTCAAGGTACCGTTTTCCCTCTTTAATCCTCTCATTCTCTCTGTTTTTTTCCTTTCTGTGTGTACATGCGTGTGTAAAAGTTCTGTATTTGTTCTGTTTTTCTTCTTCTTTTTCCGCAGGGCATGGGAGAAGGGTGAAGTTTATGAGGCATTCCCAAGAAAAATCACTACTTGAGGTGTGATTTCTCCCCTAATTTACTGTTGTTTTTATTCATCCATTAATTTCTCCGGAAATTTTCCTTCTGAAGAACACATTAATTAATCCGACTTTTCTTCTGAAGGAAGACCTCAATCAGTGGATGCTTATGAAACTGTTAAGTGAATATTATTACCAAAAAAAAAATCTTCCTTTTTGAATCTTTTTTATGGGGTCCCCTCGAAATTTCGAAGTCAAACCGTCAAGACGTGGGCCAAGAATGCATGGGCTCGACCGAACCGATTACGCGCATCAAAGCCGCACGGCCGCGCCCTTGCACGACCGGACCGCGCGGCCGCACTTCCCTAGTTCAGCATTGTAGGAAATTCCACTAAAACTTTCACAAAATCCCTATTAGATGAAAATCCGGTGCGGCTCCTTCTCTTGCAAACCCTAGTTTTCCTCTCTTGAATAATGATGAATAAATGAAAGATTGTAAAAACATCCTTATATCTCTCTATTCATCTTTTTTTTGTCTTCCCCACTCTAAAAGAATGTTTTAAATGTTGAATAGAGACATCTCCTTGGTGTTGAAACTGTCCAAATTTCAGTATTTTCGGATTTTAAAAATCTGTCTCCGTGAATATGTTGTAACATTACTAAAAACTGCTCCAAATTACAATTAAATTATTATAACTCTTCTGCAACTTTTCCTCTGGACTTCAAATAAGTTCAACCCTTGACTACTTGAAGTGGATACTTCAAAATTCCTACATAAAAAACAAATTAAAATGACCATAATATCCTCACTTTAATCGAAAGCCAAATTATTTTTTATTTAATACATTTTAACTCGTATTTATCAAAAATATTAATCAGAAGGATTAAAATTAAGGACCAAGATAACTTCTTTTTGAGAAGTTATCATCCATATGCGAAGGGGGAGAGGAACCGCAGGGCCAAAATAACTCGTATTTATCAAATGCGGAGTGTTGTCGCGCCCCCCTGGGCCTCGCCCCTGCGCTTCCGCACCCTGCGCGGTCGCGCCGCCGTACGGCCGGACCGCGCCCCCGCGCGGTTGCGCCCCCGCGCGGTTGCGCCCCCGTACGGTCGGACCGCGCCCCCGCACGGCCGCACCTCACCCGTTCGCGCCCCCGCACGACCGGACCGCGCCCCCGTGCGGTCGCGCGCCGCGTAGCCGCACCCCGCGCGCGCGTCTGTGTTTGTCGCCGCCTCCGCTGATGACACCCGCCTTTTTCGTCCGCCTCCTCCGCCGTTGGCTGCCTTCTGCCGCCGCCGCCTCCAAGCACATTACTCGGGCTTCCCGAAACTGCCCGGGGGGCACTCCCGTCATTTCGGCAAAAATCGTGATTCAGGTGATCGAAACGGAGCGATGTCATTCGCAAACACAAATCACTCTCTGACGCAATAACCAACATGACCCTCCATAAAACTATAAATGTGCCTCCGAACCTTCATTTGGGGACAAACAACTATAGAGGCAAGTGAGAGCTTTGAGGTTTTCCGGCGGGATCGTGTACTTAGGCTGATTCTCCGCTCAAGAATTCACTCCGCTCTTCTCCTTGCTCTAAGGTTCCAACATGAGTCAAGTCACGTCAACCGTCTCCGCGAGAGCGCTCCCATCAAGATTTCGCATCAACGAGAGCGCTCCCTTCAGATGCTCCATGGATTTTGAGATTTTTCCAACCGGAACGCTCCCACCAAAGTTTCGCGAGCTCAACAACATTCCAAGGACGGAGCGCTTCCATCGAGGCTCCGAGAATTTATCCATTTTTCCTCATTTTCCGTACTTTGCACCTGTAACGGAGTAGCGGTCTGTCACCCTCTAAGATCAAATCAATCTTTATAAAACTCCGAAAAACTAGTGGATTTTGGTCTGGCTCGGCTCTAACCACGTGGTTGTTTACCCTTTCCTGTTTTTCCACATAAAAAATGTCTCTTGTCATTTGTTGCGGCTCATTTTGACTGTTTGCGCGTCCGGTACGATTCCGAGGTAAGGCGATCTGATCTCTCCGGACCGGAGAAAGATCGGGCGACCCGCAACAATTTTATTTCAAAAGATGACTATAATCAATTGTTTAGTACTGGTTTTTTTATATATAATTTATTTGTTTTACATATGGTGATAGACAGTCACTTTATTTAATGTTATGGAGATAATTGATTAATAGTGCGGCAGTGGCGATCGTGTGCGCGGTGGTTATGAACGATCGTTCCCAAACTCCCGATCTCATCTAAGGAATTTCATCTACTTTTATGTTCAAAACTAGTTTTCTTTTCTTGGTGGCCATTATCATGACAAACATACATTTTATGATGGTGCCGTTTTTGTTAAAACTCACCGGAGAAAGGATCAGGATCCTCTCTTTTTGAGACTTCGAATGGAAGTTCATTTCATGGTCTAGATGCATTTTCACTTGATCTAATGATTTTGAATTTATTGAATAAGCAAAATTATAAAAGGATGAGATGAGTGAACCCGTCGAATCAGGATACTATCCATATCACTTGAAATGGAGAGAATCCTCTCCATTTGGGACTTCAAATGGAGGTTCATTTCATGGTCTAGATGCATTCTCACTTGATCTAATAATTTATGACCGTGTGTAATTTTATTAATTTATGGACCCTTGGGGTCATGAATGGGGATATCCAAGAAATTATGAGATGCTCTCTTCCTTCCTCTCTACTTCTTTCCTCCTCATCTTCATTCTAAGGTTAGAGTTGAGCAAGTCTCCCCCTTCTTCCTCCTCGCATTCTCCGCACATAGGTTGAACTTGACTCCCTTGTATCTCCGCCTTCACCACCACCGCCGGCAAGATCCCGATATCGTTGCGGGTTGGCCCGTAACAGGCAACCACAAAGAAGGGAAGTTTGTATGTGGTGTAAATTAGTCAGCTTTATGTATTATGGATTCAAATTGTTCATACCATATTTTCCCTCCTACAGTTAAATTTCACTCAAAGATGCATATGTTAATGTCAAGTTGGCATAGGAAACCGCACGGTCTGCAAAATTTTTGTAGGTTAAAAACTTAAAACTAAGGCTCCGTTTGGGAGGACTTATTTTCACCGGTCAAGCGGTTACGATCGCATGAATCCGGTCTTAAATAAGGTCCGGTTCATGCGGTCGTAACCGCTTCATCGGTGAAAATAAGTCCTCCCAAACAGAGTCTAAGTCTCCGTTTGGGGGACTTATTTTCACCGGTCAAGCGGTTACGACCGCATGAATCAGACCATAAATATAATTTAAGAAAAATGCAACTAAACATAATGTCTGGCCAAAAAAAACTTTAAAATATATTTTAATTTTGTTTTGTACTATCAATTCTAATAAGCTTTTTTTTATAATGCATATTGTTATCATTTACTAAACTACCTAATATTAGATTGGGGGTCATGCACATATTTCTGAAGCTCAAGGGAGTTGTTGACTATGTAGAAAAACATAAGGAGGATAATACACTATTTATAAAGATTAGGAGGCTATTGATGATGGTGAAAAAATATAAGGGGTGTTATGCACCTATTTCTAAAGATTAATGGAGTTATTGGCCATGATGAACAAGATAATAGGGTTGTTAACAATTTACTCATGTATCGCTTATCGAGACATCTCCTATAAGGCTCCGTTTGGCATGGTGGTGGCGGTCGTAAACGCATGGGTTAAACCGTCATTTGTTAAGGATATCACCTAACAAACATCATCCGTTTGAACATAAAAGTGGATGAAGTTTCTTAGGTGGACGTTAACGAATGACAATTTAACCCCCCCCCCCCCCCCATGTTCATGGCCGCCGCCACAGTGCCAAACGAAGCCATAATTATGAGTTGCGCACCACTATCCCTTGAAATTACAAAAATCTTCTTGGTAAGTTTACATTTCATAGCTCAAGGTTTGTGCAATTAATTAATAGTATATATATTTATTGCAAAATAAATATGGGATAAATGGTGATGTTATTTTAGGAATTTGGACAGGTGGGGAGGATAATGCAGGAGATGACAGAGATGGACTACAAGGAGCCTGGAGCAAATACTAATCCAAGGGGCGGTCCTCTTCTTATTTTTCCGCCCTCACCTTCTTCCCCTCCTCTGCTCCCATGAACAACATTAAATACTTTGAATTCTGGAGAATTGTAAGGCCTGTTTTTTTTCCTCTATATTAATTATGTTATTTGCCACTGATTAAAATTTCATTTGAATATAAATATGTTGAATTTTTAATGTTTGTTTATCCTCTGTAAGGCCTGTTTGTTGCTTGTTTATTTTAAGAATAGTGTTTGATGTGATAAAAAAGAATAGCATTATTGTACTTCAATGTAAATTGAAGGCCCTAGAGCTTCTTAGCTGCCCGGCAAATCTTCTCCCTTATGAGCCGTATCCTCTTCGCCGGGGTTGTCATTCACATTCAGCGCACCTCTCCAGGAATATGGGAACCCTAATCTATGGAAATATCTTATGAAAAGAACCACTATATGCATTCATTTTTCATTCAATTGTCCATGCATTTTAGAGAGCTTTAAAATTTTTGCTCTTCAACGTGAGCTCATATGAACAAACTAACCACTTTGCAAAAACAACACTATAATGAAATGGCTTCAATCGTCATTCTTGCTCTTCAAAGTGATATTTCTTTGAAACCCTAGAAGAGAATCAAGAAAAAAAGGAAGCTTGAGGAGTTGGGGAAGCGGGGGAGATTTAGCATGGAACAGTTTGCTGGTCCAACACTCGATGATGAACGAAACATTCATTAAATTTTCAGAAAAGGCACAATGGGCGCCGCGATCATGGCAGTTGGATGCACTTAGAGGTAGGATCAGACGGTTCAATTTAATATGATGGTCCTATCATTACACCCTAGCACAAAGGCCACAATAGGCACGTAACTCCAACGCTACGACCAACTGTGGCGGTACTTTAATCGCGACAGTGTACATGGGGTCAGTGCCGGAGTGACAATACTCCGGCTACAATATTGCCTAGCACGACGACATTCCTGCCGCTCACAAATATCGCGCCCGCCACTCACAAATTTTCTGCCGTTGTTTAAGAATATGTATTAATTTTATAAAGATTTATATCAATATAAATCAAAAGGTTTATAATATAATTTTTCAAAAAATTAATATAAAATTTAAGTGATGCGGACGGGTAAGAGACTAACTTCGTTTAGCGTTGTGTTTGGAGCTCTCCGTTTGGGACCCAATAGATATTGTGGTCCTAAGGTTAAGTAATTTGTATATTGCAGGATAGTTCAAGGTACCGTACCCTTATATGATACTTGGACAGTGGCTGTTCCAGGCACACGACTGGAACAAGGAGCAACTTGAAGGAGTTTACTCCAGTAAAAGATGGACCCAAAGTAATCTTTGGAGGTTCAAATAGAGGTGTAACCAGAGGGTATGGTAAGATCACCAATAACATAGTCACCATCACAAAGGTGGCTTATGTTGAAGGGTTGCAGCACAACCTTATAAGCATAAGCCAGCTTTCTGATCTTGGCTATGTAATTGTCTTCCACAAGGATGAGTGCCTAATTAGGAAGTCAAGTGTCCAAGAGGTCATCTTGACAGACACTAGGAGTGGAAATGTTTATTGTTTGAACTTTCTTTGTCTAGACACAGATTCTCCTATCTGTTTGGAGGCAAATGAGAAAGTCTCCTACTGTGTTTGGGACAAATGCCGCCACACAGTGGGTAATCAAATGGTCGACGGCGGCGTTTGCTTCATTTGCACCTGCCATGCCATGAGAAATGGAGAAAAATGAAGGGATTCCAACCGCGGCCTTCCCCCTCTGATTCCAAAAGACCTCCTTCTCCTCCCGCCGCCTGAGCATAACGTCAAACCAAACGAAGCCTAAAAGAGCCCTCCCTCTTCCCTTTCTCTTTTTACAACCCCCAACTTTATATATAAACAAATAAACTAAATAAATAAATAAAAAGAATACAAAACAAATATGATTCTCTCTCTCCCACCGTGCCCTCTCTCTCCATTCTCCCACCGTTCATGTTTTATACTTGGTTCTTGTAGAGAAATCCTCAAACTTGCATTTACTTTCTCAATCATCAAATACAAGGTATGAATACACATTTATAGGAGGGAGAAAGAGAGAAGAGAGTCCTATACATGATATGAGACTAAAGAGGAGAAAAGAAGAAATACAAAAAAATGGTTCTCTTTACATGGGCTTTTCCAAGACTCCCCCGCAAGCTGGAGCGTACAAGTCGTATGCACCCAGCTTGGACAGAAACTGGTAAAATAGGGTACTTGGTAGAGCCTTTGTGAGGATATCAACAACTTGTTCAGTACCCGGAACATGCTTCAATTCTATTTTCTTCATTTGGACTTTCTCTCGGATAAAATGATAGTCCACTTCAATATGTTTCGTTCTTTCATGAAAGACTGGATTCTTTGCAATGTGAATAGCCGCTTGGCTATCACATAATAGTATGGCAGGTAAGGGAAGTTTTACCCCTAAATCGGCAAGGAGACTTTCAAGTCAGGTAAGCTCAGAGACAACAGATGTCATCGATCAGTATTCTGCTTCAACTGAGGATCGAGCAACCACTGCTTGTTTCTTACTTCGCCAAGTAACGATATGACCTCCAAAATAGGTACAAAAGCCACTGGTTGACCAGCGATCATCCAAGGAATTAGCATAGTCTGCATCAGAATACGCAACCAATGTTGGAGTAGAGGATGAGGTTTTGTATACCAATCCTTGAGCCGGAGCTGTTTTAAGGTATCTAAAAATGCGCTCAACAGCTTGAAAGTGAGATGTTCGCGGGGCATGCATAAATCTGCTGACCACCCCAACTGCAAAGGATATATCCGGTCTTGTGACCGTTAGGTAGATCAATTTCTCAACCAGTCGTCGATAGTATTTCGGATTTTGAAGAGGAAGATCTGTATCAAAAGAATGTGCACACAGTTTATGATTTTCATCCATTGGAGTAGTAGTAGGCTTGCATCCAGAGTAGCCAGCATCTTGAAGGAGATCCAGAAAGTACTTCCTTTGGGAGATGACAAGTCCATCTGGTCGTCTCGCGATCTCAAGGCCGAGAAAGTATCGAAGATGCCCCAGATCTTTTGTTTGAAAGACGGAGCTGAGGTGCTGTTTGACCGCTTGGATTCCCTTTGAATCGTCTCCAGTGATTAAGATGTCATCAACATAAACCAACAGAAGAATAGTTCTCGTTGCCTGATGACGCGTGAACAAAGAGAAGTCAGTTGAACTTCGAGTAAAGCCGACTTGCTGAATGACCTTACTAAATTTGTCAAACCATACCCGATGGTATTGTTTGAGACCATAGATGGACTTCTTACGATGACAAACTCGGGACTCCCCCGTGGTCTCAAACCCGGGAGGTTGCTGCATGTAAACCGTTTCCTGGAGGTTGCCGTTGAGAAACGCATTTTTGATGTACAGTTGGTGTAAGGTCCATTGGTGATGCACAATCATGGAGAGGAGAACACAAACGGTGTTATGTTTGGCCATTGGAGAGAATGTTTCCTCATAATCGAGACCTTGTTGATGGGTGAAGCCACGAACCACCAGGCGGGCCTTCAGACGGTCAATCGTCCCATCAGGAGCATATTTGATGACAAAAACCCATTTACACCCAACAGGTGTCTGACCGGTAGGTAGAGGTACCAAGTTCCAGGTCTGGTTAGCCCAGAGAGTTGTCATTTCTTCTTTCATGGCCGCCCGCCAGTCAGGATGTTAGAGAGCCTCCTGCACACAGCTAGGTACAAAAATCGAGGATAATGAAGTGGCAAAAGTTTGAAGTTGTGGATATAGGCGATGAAGGATACATAATTCGTCATGGGATGAGCTGTAGATTCTGGTGTCGGATCAGCAGGACGCTGGGCATCAGAGGTCGAAGCCGACTGTAGTGGGGAAACGGAGGCAGGATGACGACGAGTGTAGACACGTATAAGAGGTGGCTTGAAAATAGGGGGAGCCTAGGCAGGAATTTTTGGTGGTGGAGGAGTGGTCACGGTAATGATAGGACGTCAGACGGTTGATGGTAGAGGTGTAGGATCTGGATTAGAGAAGAAAGGAAGATCCTCCCGAAAGGTAACATCAGCAGAGACTGTCACCTTGCAGGTAGCCGGAGAGTAGCATACATAGACTTTCTGAGTCCGGGAGTAGTCAACAAAGATGTGTTTGGCTGCCCGGGGATCCAATTTGTCCAAGGATAGACCAAGAGTGTGAACGTAGCAAGTGCACCCAAAGATGCGGGGTGTAAGAGAGAATGCTGGAGTAGACGGGAATATGAGGCTGAACGGAGTGGCATTATGGAGTATGGGGAAAGGAAGACGGTTAATCAGATAGCAAGTCGTCAAAAGGGCAAAGTTCCAATAAGCTTTGGGAACTTGCATTTGAAGCATGATGGAGTGGGCCACATTGAGAAGATGTCGATTCTTACGTTCAACGACTCCATTTTGTTGGGGGGTATAGACACATGAAGTTTAGTGAATGAACCCAAATTCAGAGCAAAGAGTCGCAAATTCGTGGCTAGCGCATTCACGAGCATTATCAGTGCGAGTAGTTTTGATGTTCGTGGAGAATTGCGTGCGGGTCTCAAGGAGGAAAACCCAAAAGATACGGGGAAGCTCGGAGCGATCACGGAGTAAGTAGAGTCACGTCATTCGCGAATAATCGTCAATAAAAGTTAGAAAATAACGATAACCAGAAATGCTAGTGACTTTGTACGGACCCCAAATATCGGAGTGTACTAAAATAAAAGGAGCAGTGCTCTGAGTACAATGAGACGAAAAGGATGAACGAGACTGCTTGCCAAACACACATGATTCACAATGAAAAGGAGGTAGAGATACATCTGGTAGAGCTTTCTGGAGGACTGGTAAAGGGGCATGCCCAAGACGCCAATGCCAATCGACGGAGGAGACAGAAGATAGGATAACTGGAGAGTCACCAAGGAGGTAGATCCCGTTCTGTAGTCGCCCCATAACAATGATAGTCCGCGTCTGTCGATCCTGTATCAGAAAAGAAGAAGAGAGTAAAGATTACAGAGCAATTTAAATCATTAGTAAGGCGACAAACAGAAAGCAAATTAAACGGGAGCCCGAAACATGAAGAGTCGAGCGTAGAGAGAGAATTAAGAGGGATATCAACAGAACCGGAGACGGGAATAGTGCCCCCATTGGCCACTATAATACACTTAGGATGAGGAGAATCCAGGTATTGATGTGGCCGCGGGGAGGTGATGTGATGAGTGGCACCTGAGTCCACTATCCAGCGCGGACTAGTGGAGAGACAAGCGATACCTTCATGGGAGATGGAAGCAGGTGGGCGACTGACCAAACCATGGAGTTGTTGGAGCTAAAGGCAGACCTCTTCAAGGTTAGTACGAGCGGAGGAGGAGTCGGAAGCAGCAACAGTGGCCTGTGGACGAGGAGGAAGCCCATGCTTGCGATAGCACGTGGACTCAAGGTGGTCTTCCTTACCGTAGAAGGAACACTTTGGTTGAGGCAGGCCTCCCCGACCCCCCCCCCCCCCCCCCCCCCGAGCAGGAGGGGGAGGGAGGCAGTAGGGGTGCAGAAGTCTGCTGAAGGATAGCCGGTGACAGAGGAGCAGAACTATCAGGAGGCGGGGAGACCTTGAGCAACATGGAACACACATATGATAGTGATGAGGTAGCAGCAAAGGAGAGGATCTGAGCCCGAACGCTCTGAATATAAGGTGGTACATGATCCATCATCATGGCAACACCGACAGTTTCTTTTTGAGAACGCTGGGCAGCAAAATCCAGCGTAGGAGATTGACGTTGGATCCATGCTTCAACTAGAGTCTTGGCCTGAGCAACAAAGGAGGTGAGGTCGGTGGCCCCGCCAACATCAAGGGTCTGAAGATCAGTGATGATATCATATAGGTGATGGAGACTATCTTTACCAGAATATAGAGACTGGAGTTCATCCCACATTGCTTTGTCGTTTCGTGATACATGGCCATGCGGTAGGGTTCAGTATCAAGGGAATTGAGGAGTCATGTCTGGACCCGACCATCTTTGCGCAACCAATCGTCAGTAGGAGCCGCTTGAGTCAAGTGATGTAGAAAGCCTTTGGATTGAAGTACGCGGCGAACAGAGTGTATGCACTCCACAAAGTTCTTCTTCTCGGCTAACGAAATAGTAGTAATCCGCAACTCATCACGAAGTTCAGGGGCAGAGGTCGTGCGGTTTGCAGAGGAGGAAGTCGTCTGTCTAGTAGAATTAGGAGAGGACCCCATGGCAAGGCGAGCAGGAGGCTAGGCCGGCGGACAGAAAATCAGCGAAATGAGGGGAGACCGTGCGGGCAGACCAGCGAGCAGGAGGCCGCACGGTAACCCGAGCGAGAAGACTGCATGGTCTTGGTGACAACACACCAGCGGTAAGGCAACAAAGCCGCCGCGACCAGAATGTGAAGCGGTTAGCTGGGAGAAGCCACCGCGACTAGAGAAGAGGAGAAGTCGCACGATCACGGTGATAACACACCAGCGACTAGGAGGATGCTGCGACCAATATACGGAGCCCGCAATAGAGAGAAGAAGCTGCCTTCGAGGAGACAAGTCGGAGCGACTAAGCAGAGAACAAGTCGGGCGAGAAGGACGCACGGTCACGGTGAGCACCCCAGCAGCAAGGGAAGATGCCACGACCTAAATGCGGAGCTCGCCGGGATGAGGGAAGTCGCAGCTACTAAGAGAACAAATCGCGGCGAGAAGAGAAGTCGCGACGACTAAGACAAGTCGCGGCGAGCAGGGAGCAGAGCAGCGAGAAGGCAAGAACTTGGCGGGTAGACAAGGAGACCGCAATGAGTAGTGACTAAGAGAAGTCGCGGAGAAAAGGGTGGAGAGCAGCGAGAACGGAAGATCTCGGAGGGTAGACAGGGAGACCGCACCGAGTAGAGGGGAAGCGCGTAGCCGGGATGAAACCGCACGGGCAGAGGAAAACACGGGAGGGAAGGCCCCACGTGATAAAAAGGTTATAAAAGTGAGGAGAAGGAGAAGAAGTGGTGAAAGCCACGAGAGAGAGAGAGAGCAGAGGAAGCGGTTAGAACGACCTTAACCGCGCGGGAAGCCGCGGTTACAGAAATTCTAACCAGGAAGCGGTTAGAAAGGGAGCAGGCCGCAAGACACTGCGGCTAAGCAGAGAACAAGCCGACCGATAATCAGGAGGAGCAGGCAGTTAGAATAGAACATGCCGGACCGTATCGCCCTGATACCATGTAGAGAAATCCTCAAACTTCTATATACTTTCTCAAAAATCAAATATAAGGTATGAATAAACATTTATAGGAAGGAGAAAGAGAGAAGAGAGTCTTATACATGATGTGGGACTAAAGAGGAGAAAAGAAGAAATACAAAAATGAGCCTCTTTACATAAGCTTTTCCAACCGTTATTAACTGTGACATAACTCAAATTGTACAGCCTTGGTTTGATCACATTCATTGTTTTAATAATAATAATAATAAATCAAATTAAATTGGCCGTCAACGAACCCAAGGCGGTTGCGGGTTCGCCGCCCGCCCTGGGTTCGTCGGCGTGGCACAGATTTTTTTTCTCTAGGGCGTTATCGTCGACCGGATGGCTTACACAATTGCGCGGAAAATGTTATATCCGCGTTAAGCGGATATACATATTTCCGTGTGTGTGCATTTACCGGGACCTCCCCTCTAACTTTGAAAAATTACAGATTGCACCCCTCTTATTATGAAAATTACAAAAAGCACCCATCAATGTTACAAGACATAACATTTACCTCCCATGAAACACACATTTCATAACATCCATGCACAAAAATACCCCCTCAGAGTACATTTCCAAGGAGAGTATTTTGTGCACGGATGTTATGAAATGTAAACTAAAAGCCAGGTAAATTTTATCTTTTGTAAGATTGAGGAGAGATTTTTGTAATTTCCATAACAAGAGAGAAGCAAGCTGTAATTATGCAATATTTCAAGGGAAGTTTTGGTAATTATTCCTATATATATATATATATATATATATATATTCGGGATAAGATGTTTAATTTATAGAAAAAGAAGCATATTAACAGCAGCAGCAGCAATCACTAATATGTAGATTAAAAAAAGCCACCACCAACGGGCAACACGCACAAGCTAACAAGAACAGAAAGCCCTAAACTATCGAAAATATTGTAGAAGAATACAACATATTACAGATAATATACGGAAAGATTGGAAACAAATTGCCTACATATATAAAAATTAATATATTATTATAGGGATCAGGCTTGGCACATGCAATCTGGAGCAGGATAGGTGTAAATGGACTGCTGGGGCCGCCTGAGTCGAATCTGTCCCTCTCTTCCTCTGTGCCCCGCTTGCACTTGATGCTGGAACTCAGACCACTCCAAGCTCTTGTTCATGAATAGTTGACCAAGTAGACCCATGTTTGGCCTTATCGTCTTCAAGTTCTCGTACGTTCGATGACCAACCTATAACATTATTTATTAAGCATTTCACATGATCCACAAATCAATTCAAGGGAACAAAAAACTTTGATTTGTCCAACTTGGTTGCTGCCGTGCCATATTATTAAGCAGAAGATAGGTTTGCATGTAAAGCTTGAAATAAGATATGTAAGATCAGTTTTTAATCAGATGGTAAATTTATTTACAAAGCCTTCTAGGAAAATAAGGGTGCATTTTATTTTGTAGCAAGCTGGGGGGTATGTGCAATGTAAAATATTATTTATTCATCTATATCTCATTCTTCTGCATAATAAATCTATTTAAACGCATCACTCTAAAGTACTACTTTATATTCCAAGAAAATTAATCGAAGACAAAACATCCATGTAACAATAGAACGAGGTGATTACCATGGCATTGTGCATATTGCCAGGAGATGCAGAAATGAAGACATCACTATGCATGCTAACATAGTAATCAACAGCAGCAAGAAGAGAAGCTTTTCCTTCGACCTTTGCAAGTTCCTCTGTAGAAGCGAGGCTCTTCTTATCTTCCATCAATGGAAAAAGCTTGCGCAAGCTTGAGATCCTGGCTTCTCCGCCGTAAACCTGCTGAGAGAATACAAAATTAGATTTGAAAGTCTATAAGACTCCATTCACGGAGAGAATACCGACAGATGACCTTATGGGAGGCTAGATAAAGGCGAGTATTGCTATCAAAACCCAAGGCGGCTAACAGTAACCCGATCTCTTCGGGTGTCAATGGGCATCGTCCTTGGCTACGCAATTCCTCATCTGTGAATTGGGAGTTCATAACCCTTCCTTGCCAAATCACTTGTCTATATTTCGCTAGAGCCAACCTTTCGGATTTACCACCACCAAAGTCGCAGGCCGAATGAGCGGCCATGTCCTGCAAAATTTCTCAATTTTAGCAAATGTTGTAGAAGTGCTTCAATATTTAGAGTCAGTTTGTTTTCTTCTAAATGCTTGGATTTAAGTTCAGGATTCGAATAGCATAGAACAAATCTCATCTTATGTTTATTAACTCAATCTTAGATTTGGATCTTATCCCTACAATTTAACGGTTACAGTTGGATCACCAAATTCATTCCTAAAGGCTAAAACCAACCTTACCCCACTAAACCGCTGCCCGATCCACGATCTGCTAGACATTCCCCCCGCCGAGTGCAATCCTTCCCGCCCCCAGAAATTCCAAGGTCCACGCCGATTGTAATCCCTATCCCAATCTCTCCTTCTAGAAGGATATGGCAATCGACTGTCATATATATATTATTTTTAACTGCTTCCTCTCCAGACAACTCAAGTCTGTCGTAGCCAACTCAAACCCATCCGAGGTATTGACGCGGCCCAAGGTACAGTCATGATTGAAGGTACTATTGTGGCTGCAAGGGAGTTACCCCATGCATTGTCACCCATTATTAGAAGCAAAAAAGTAAATTTGAAATGATTTTCTAGCCTTCATGATTGAAGCTTTCATTTTTGAAGGCAATAAGTATAATTCATTCATCCAATTTCAACCAAACAAATGTTTGACAATCTTAGGGAAGTGAGATTCAGGCTCCACTTGGTGCTGTGGATTTATCACTATTCACGAATCCAGCGGTAGATATCCCGTCATTTGGCATCTCGAGATCAGGCGTTCTGATGAACATCGTATGTGATAAATCCACGATAAATTCAGATTTGGCGCGGATAATGACTGTTGAAGTATGTTTGCGATTGTGTGCGTGTTTTGGAGCACAACAATAGTCTTGACCCCCACGCCAAACAAGCCCTCAATCATTCCCAAAGACATAAAATTTAAATTAAGTACTAATGAGGTCAAGTTAAATTTATAGAGAAATTGGGGTGCAACTAGCTGATCACCCATAATCCCCACTAATTTGGTGAGGATCATGGAAATAACCACCGCGCGCGATCCGCACATGATCTACGCATGGGATCCCGCTACGCGTGCTAACCGCCCGCGGCCGGCCGAAACTGCCGGCCGCCTCCCCTCCCCGACGGCAAGGTCACGGCCGCCTCCCGTGGCCGCACCTGACAGCCGCCTCCCGTGGCCGCACCTGACAGCCGCCCCCCGCGACCGTCTTTATCAGCAGCCGTAGGGGAGAGGCCGCACCACGCGACCCCCCCCCCCCCCCCCCCCCCCCGCGGCCGCCCCCGGGGGCGGCCGCGGCCGTCTCCCGTGGTCGCAAGGTCGCGGCATTAAGGGCAGCCGCACCCCGCGGCCGCATCCCGTGCCCGCAAGACCGCGGCCGCCCCCCGCGGAGGCCTCCGTCGGCCGCAAGCCCGCGCCCGAGCGGGGCGGTTCGCGCTAGGGCCGGCCGCCCTCCCGGCTTGCCGCGGCTGGCCGTACCCCCGGCCACGGCTCCTCCTTCTCCGGCGACCACCTGCCGCCAAGGTGGCCGCTAGTCAAAGAGGGGGCCCTCTCCACCGTCCGATCGTCCCAGCGCGATCGCCGCCATCATCACAGTGCGATCGCCGGCCATCTACCATCACTTCTGAAAGTCTCTAGTGTCGACTAAATTCACCTATGGGGGGGGGGGGCGAATAGGTGTCGTGCAGTCTTTTACGGAATTAAATTAACCTGCACAAATTAACAAACACAGCACAGAAAACACACAGAGTTATAGTGGTTCCCCGATTTGGGTACGTCCACTTTCCCCCTTCGACCTATCTCCCACCAAGGGACGACTCGGTCACTTCTCCAATCGGATTGAAATCCAATCCTCACTACGGAAGGAACCCTTCCAACAAAGGAGTCACAACTCTACCACCACGGGTTGCACCCAACCCTTACAACTAGGAATAAAAATTCCTTTACAACAAACCAAAATTGAATGTAAAAGAAAATACAAACAAAGCTTTTGGAGATTCCGAGGTCCTTCTTCGTTCGTTGAAGCTTTCTTGAAAGTTACGAAGAGTCCACAACCGGATTTCTCTCTTGGAGTGGATCTTGTCAAGATCGGCGGCGGCAAGTGATTGCGGCGGCGATACTTTGTAGATCCAAACTTCTTGAAGAAGCAAACAAGGTCTACCAACGAGATCCCAGTCGGATCAATCGTCTCAACCGATTCGGAATGGAGAACAAGTCTCGTTCTACGAATCGGAAGACAAGAGATCTCAAGAGAGATACGTGAGACGCTCGGATTGCCTCGATACTGTCGTCGGAAGATCAGAGATGATCGGAGATTATCGGCGACGACTTCCTTGCGAGCGGCTACAGGCGATCGACGCTTTTTGCGATCCGCTAGGTCACGCTCGGCCTCCTTTTTG
Source organism: Platanthera zijinensis (assembly GCA_039513925.1). NCBI lineage: Eukaryota > Viridiplantae > Streptophyta > Magnoliopsida > Asparagales > Orchidaceae > Platanthera > Platanthera zijinensis. The sequence goes on along the minus strand of CM077089.1, from coordinate 176,291,328 downwards.
ATTTCCGAGAATGGATTACTGTAGAAGTTCAAAATACGTGAGTATAAATACTAGAGCCAACCCTAATGACCGTTGTGGGGCCCACAAGGAGAAACCCTAGCCCTAAACAGCGCTCGGCAAGGTGGTTCGGTCCAGCGAACAAGAAAAATTGCCTAAGACAAAATCGGCGGGAATCGTTGGTGATTCCCGTCGATGTCGGCGGGAATCACTCACGATTCCCGTCGATTCTGCCTTGACTGAATTCCTGTTGGAAAACTGTCAGCCGGAAGAAGTCGGCGGGAATGCAGACTGATTCTCGTCGAAGTCGGCGGGAATCACTCACGATTCCCGTCGATTCTGTCTTGGCAGAATTCCTGTTCGAAAACTGTCTGCCGGAAGAAGTCGGCGGGAATGCAGACTGATTCTCGTCGAATCGGCGGGAATCGCTAATGATTTCCGTCGAAGTCGGCGAGAATCACTTAGTGATTCCCGTCGATTTGACTTAGAAGAATTTTCTCTTCCTTCCTTTGATGACTTGGTGTTTGACCCATCTTTGCTCCTTCTGCTCTTGATCTGCCTTAACCCTGTACTTGAAAATTACGTTGCGCAGACCCGTGTATATTGACCCACTGCACCCTGACATTGGTGTGTACTTAGCATGAAATAGTTGCAAGCACAACTTGATAGAAGATCTTCAAATACATTGTGAATCCATCTTAGCTTGACTGGAGTCATCTTCAAATCCAGGTAATTGTGGATACAATAGCCAACAACTTCCTCTTTCGATAATGAACAAGTGGCGCCGCAACTACACGCACAGGATCAGCAGAAAGCCCGCATAACATCAGACGTTTCTCCTCTACAAATAAAGAAATGCTGAATAAATGATTTGTTAGCTCCCGAGGCTCTGTAAACCCCAGCATCGTAAAAAAGTCCCGCTCTCGCGCTTTCTGACAACGACAACGATTAGGAAGTGAATTTCAAAGCTCTGGCATGCCTCAGGAATTCCGGACATGGCCAAATAAGGTGTTCCCATGATGACGATCCACCCGATTCTCAAAATCAAGTCAACTCTTGTCGCTGTAAATCTCAACACGACCACCACCATCAACGCGGACCTCGCACCAGTCTCTGAACAAGTCCAAGGAAAATCTCGAGTCATGCTCCCTAAAGAATGCAACTAATTCCATATTGTGAGTCACCCCAAGAGGAGTAAATTGGAATACAGGGACACTGCAAAACTTCAAAATATCAATCACTTTCTCGCACGGTGGAAGTCGGAACCCGGACCACAGTATCGTCTCAAACACTGTCAGCCAACCCTTCGAAGGATTCTGAACTCTCTCTTCAACATGGGGTATCTTCAATTAAGATCCGTATCTTTTTCTCCAAACCACAATTTGATCAGTGGTAATCGTGGAGCGCAACCGCATTAGACGAGATTGTGAGTTGCGCTTCGAGGCCTAAAAAACAGCACAAGGCAAAATTATGAAAAAAGAATGCCAAAAAATGGTTGTATAAGGGCGGAAGAATGTCGCTTCATAAGCGCGTCCGTCACACCTCGGAGCACTCGAAAGAGCCCCTATATACAAATACAACACCCACAAACGCACCCACACAAGCACGCCCAGGTGCACGCACGAAGACCAGCAGACTGGTGCTGATCCGCGCGCAGGAGCGTGCATGACCTGCGCGTGAGGCCCGCGCGGGGGTGCGCGTGGGCGCGTACGCGAGACCCGCGCGCAGGCGTGCAGGAGAGCGCTCGAGACCAGCGTGCGGGCAAATGATGAGACTAAGTTAGACCGCGCGCGCGCCACCGCGCGCAGGTGCGCGTGCGGTCTGGCCTCTGCACACTAACGTGCGTGTAGCCCCATCCGCGCGCGCGAATCACCCCGCTTGTGCAGCTCTTCCCTACACTTATGCGTGCGAACGAACCTCGCACAGAAGTGCCTTCTTCCGCACGGTCACTCCGCTTCTTTATCGCATACCTTGGCACGCGTTCCACCGCCGTCCGCATTCACTGGCATCTCTCCGTTCGACGCCACCAAAATCTTCATAAGAAAGAATCTCTCGAGTAAAATCCTCGTTCTTCCCACGCTCCGGCTCCGAACACCGAGGATTTTGAGGGCAAATGATAAGACCATGTTAAATTTATAGAGAAATTGAGGTGCAAATAGCCGATCACACAATCTCCACTAACTTTGTGGGGATCATGGAAATAACAACCGCGCGCGCGATCAGCGCGGGCGATCTGCGCATGATCCGCGCACGGGATCCCGCTACTTGTGCAAACCGCTCGCGGCCGGCCTCCTCCGCTCCCCGGCGGCGAGGTCACGGCCGCCTCCACTCCCCGGCGGCGAGGTCACGACCGCACCTCACGACCGCCCCTACGACCGCCTTTAGCAGCCGCAGGGGCGCGGCCGCATGGGGCGGCCGCACCTCGCGACCGCGGTGTTGCGATCACCCACTACGGCTGTAAGGGGCGGCCGCCCCCCGCGGCCGCAAGACCGCGACAGCAAGGAGGGGACGCACTCTGCGGCCGCCCACGCGGCCGCCTCCCTCGACCGCTCCTCGCGGCCGCTCCCAGTAGCCGTAAGCCCGCGACCGAGCGGGGCGGCAGACACTAGGGCCAACCTCCCTCCCGGCTTGCCACGGCTGAGCGTCCCCCCGGTCGCGGCTCCTTCTCCGACGGCCGCCCGCCGCTACGCTGGCCACTAGTTAAAGAGGGGGCTCTCCACCATCCGATCATCCCAGTGCGATCGCCACCATCCATTTCATGGGTAACCACCATGGTAAATATTAGTATACCTATATGAAATATATTATTTAATACTCATTAGAAATTATGTCAAATATGGTCTGCACCTAATATTTTAGGTGGTTACGGTGTGCGGATAGCCGTATAACTACCGTAGCCACCGCCTGGATCCTATAAAAAGGCCCCCAGATCTCTCTCATTTCTAACATTTTCTCCTTCAAGCTTTCTTCTTCCTCAGGCCGGAGCTATGTCGAAATCCTCCTACGAGCCACCGCCTCCTGTTGAGACACCCGAAAATTTGTCTAAGTCTACAACGCCCCGAGGAAGAAGACACGTCGTCGGCCACTCCAAGAAGCCACCTGCGTGCGCGGCATCCAGCAAATCCCCGCAAACACACCGTAACCAACCTCACAGCAAAGTTGAGCGGCCACCGCCAATGAACAGTGAAAGCAGAGCTTCGTGTAAGGCGGTCTGTCGCCCACCAAGCGCGTCTGTATACTCTCTGTCATCTCCAAGTTGTAACGAGTAGCGGTCTGTCAACCTCGATTCCACAAACACTCTGTAAACTGTTGATAGTGAAGTTTGACTTACACCGAACCGGTCACGCTGTTTTTTATCCAATTGAGGGGGTTTTCACGTTAAAATCATCTTGTGCACTTATTTTCTTACTCTGTGACGGTGTGCGCACTCGACCGCTCCATGGACTAAGGCAAGACGACATAGTTTAGTCTGGTCTACCAGGAGGGTTGAGATGGCCGCAATAAATGTATAGAGTTAGCATCAGCTTTTCAATAGAGGATGACATTTTCAACACAATTTCTCAACCAATTTAATTTCATAATTCTCATGATGATAAAAGTTCTTAAATGCAGCTACAGGCTAAAACAAAATTCTGAGGCCAAAGTTACCTTGTCAAACCTCAAATGCAGTGTAGCATACTTTCCAGACCCCTCGTCAACATTTTCATCAATAACCTCCTGTATATGCTCAACAGAGTGCACACGCCCTGGATACCTGAGGCGTTTGACAAGCATTTCTCCCAATGTCGTAATATGAGGAACGAAAACCAATGCCTGAAAATTGACTTTGCAACGCAACTTTTGAAGCTCGCTGGGCAAGTTGTCAAAAGCAAGGCGGTGTGAAAAGGGAGCAATTGCAGCAATTCCATAACTGCAGTAACGTTAAAAAGATAGGATTACATATATCAGAACAAAAACAGGACACCTATATAGTGTCAACATTGAAAACAAGTTGCATTATGGACCTATTTATACTTGCATTTTAAAGAGTATGAATAACTTCGTACGATGCATTCACAGGAGAATGGCCAAGGAAATAAGATCGATAATGTTGAGGCTGAGAACTCAGCTCACTGGAAGGAACCAAGATCTCAACCAGTAAGGGACAAGGTCTCGGCTCGCAAAGTACAGACTAATAGTATGAACGAAGTTTACTTGTTCGCGGGAGACCATGAAAGCTGGAGGCGAAGAAAAGAACAAAAGGCTGTTTTATTGCTTATCGAGATGGTCATGTTATATTGTGGAGGTTTGCCGCATACCCGGGAGTGTATAGGAACTCTCCCTCTTGAACAAAATGTTGTGTGAGTTCGGGCGAAGGTAGGAGAGGTCGTTAAATCTTCAAATGAGCGACCTTTGCAGGGTGTCAACTACCTCTCACCGGTTACAATAGGGTCATATTTATAGGCAAAGGAAAGAATATCGTACCTTGCTGTCAAAAGGTGGACTCCACCCTCAGGCAAGGTCGTCCAAGCTGACCGAGGTGGTTTATCGAACTCGCCAAGGTGCTCTACAGAGGTTTACAAGGTGGTGTGCAGAGCTCGCCAAGGTGATCTCCTGAATTCGACGAGGTAGTTTGTCGAGCTCGCTAAGGTGCTCTCCTGAGATTGACGAGGTGGCCCGCCGAGCTCGCCGAGGACGGAGGTGCTCCCTGAGTTCGACGGGGTAGTTTGTCGATCCTAACGAGGTGCTGTCATGCGATTGACGAGGTGGTCTGTTGAGCTCGCCAAGGTGTTCTCTTGAGTTCGACGAGTTAAGCTGTCGAGTTTGCCGATGTGCTCTCCTAAGTTGACTTGTTGTTATGTCCTCCACGTGACCATGAGTATTTGTGATCTCAACAAATACGACCAAGTGCTGTCCTGAGTTGACTGAGTTGACTTGTTGTTATGTCCTCCGCGTGACCATGAGTATTTGTGATCTCAACAAATACGACCAAGTGCTCTCCTACAATTAACAAGATGGTCTGTCGAGCTCGCCGAGGTGTTCTCTTGAGTTTGACAAGGTAATTTGTCGAGTTTGCGAGGTGTACTCCCGAGTTCATTGAGCTGAATGTTGTTATGTCCTCCACGTGTACTTGTGATCTTGATGAATACAGGTAAATACAATGCCAACTTTTTGTAGCTCGGTACGAGGCTGAAAAACAATTTAGGACCCGAGAGGGTCGTGAAAATAATGTGTTTAGATGTACACTCTCTTTTTTGGTTTTGACGCGGGGTTGAGTGCGACATGATGGCTTCATACTAATTTTCGCAAGAGCCGTGAGTTGGGAAGCTATGCGAGAATGATCTCAAAATTTTTCTGGTTCTAGCCTGCGCCGATGAGGTCTCTATCAAGATGAGGAACACAAGCAAAAAATGGAAGTAATTTGAACTTTTCAAATAAATGAGCTGACTTGACCATGCGACTCACGGGCTTTTTGCTATGCGAAAGTTTACAATGTTGACACAGAAAAAGATCATCACACTCCCTGGTCATTCTTTGTGCGAGGAACTCAACTGTGAAGGTGAAATTTGCAAGTTGGAAGTTAAGTCGACGATACCAAAATCGAAAGAGATCATCACACTCCCAAGCCATTCGCTATTCGAGCGAGCTCATTTGCAGGAGGTGAACTTTAAAGCAAATTTAAAGACGTGATAACGGTACAAGATAAGACTTAGGATTGATATACTCCCGACTGCCGCGTGTCCACGACACCCCTAGCGAAGTGGATTCAAGCAATTTGAAAGTCGCGCGAGCAATACACGAGATGTTTCTTGTGTAAGTCATATTTGAAATTTAGGTGACTTCATCTCGGCAGAGCACGCTAGAAGGTTCTCCCCATCCCTTCTCTCAGAGGAACGCCAATGCTCAAAAAAACATGAGCATCTGAGGGGTGGACAATCAACGTGCAAGGAAGGGGGAGGGGAGATCTCCGTCGTCAATGCAGAGACTTAGATTTAGAGAAATGCACCATGGAATGTCAGGCTATTCGCATGGTTGAATGGTTGTGAAGAGAACGACATAAGGGTCTGTATCCCTGGGAGAGTCTCTCGAGGAGAACTCTCCGGACTCTTTCGAAACATTGTTGTTATGTGAGGATAAATAACCAATGTGCAAAGGGGGGGCTAATCTTAGACGTTAATGCAAAGAAATGGATTTAGGCTCAGTTTGGCATATCTGCAACGACTGGAGTAGCAGTGGTGAGAAGCAGTGGTAGAATAATTAGCTGTTTTGAGGAGTAGTGGCAAAATCTGTGAAACTGTTTAAAAGAACAGCGTTTGCAGTGCTATTTCAAACAAAAAATTTGGAACATTCTTAAAATCAAACATAGAAATCTGAAATGACATTGTGAGGGAGAAAAATTCAAATGGCATTAACAGAGAAAAATCACTCCAGAACAATCAATCCAATTCAACCCAAACCAACAACAAAATATTTATCTGATTTCTCCAATCCAATAACAAAAAAAATTCCACAACCATCCAGTTAAACTCGAATCCAATTCTCAAAAAATATTAAAGTAGTTCTAGGGTTTATCGTTGATGAATAGCGATGAAGAACATGCAGGAAGAAACTGCGAAAATGAACCGCTATGTCTGCTATCAGAAACTGCAAAAATGTAAGATGAAGGACAAACCTGGCAGAGTCCACAATGTCAGCTTTGGAGGAGAAGGATTCGGCCTTGTTTGCGCAGCCGAATCAGGTGAAACGTGCAAACAGGCAAGGAGACCTCTTCCTCTCCCTCCTAGGTAAGCTGGTCTCAACAAGAGGGTTGGCAACGGGTGAGTGCGAACAAAAACCCGACGGCGAGAACGAATCGCAGCCTGCGTGATTCTAGAGTTGTGAAAAATTTTCACAACTCCAAAGCGGTACTTTTCCGAGAATTGGCAGTGGTGGCCTCTCCCACAACAGGGCTTATTTTCGCAATTTGGCGCGGTGTTTTTAAAACCAGCGACTGTTACGCACGTGCGTGTAACTTTATTTATCGTGACTTTATTTTATGTTTATTTTTGTGAGCCCCCCTCCCTATATAAGGAGGTGGTATGGGAGAGTTCTTATCTTATCTTATTAGGGTTTTGGGTCTCCTCTCGGAGAAAGGCTTCTCGGAGGAAACTAGCCTCCAGAAGAATAGCACGAGTGTTGAAGCCAAAAATGACCTCTGTGGAGTTCGGGGTCCCTAAAGAGGGGTGACCTCACACCTACTACACTCGGGGGAACGTCACGGGCCGAAGACTTAGGAAACTATGAACTGACCCTCGGCTCTAGCGTGGAGGTCCCACCTCACACCCGGAAGACCTTTGAGGTCTCCCCCTCCCTAGCCAATGCTTGAGCTAGGTGCCTTGGAGGAAGAAAGCCAAGGGGATTTAAGTGGCAAAGAAGTCATGCTCTTCAAGGAACCCTCAAGGGTCTATTTATAGATTTTCCAAGTCCTGGGGGTAAAATGACCAAAATGCCCTTAGGACAAAATAAACCTCTGGCCAATAGAAAAACTCCACATCGGGGGGTAGAGAGGTAATTCCCTCCCAAGGGCATAACGGTAAAAACATGGTCCAGAGAGAGGTCCAAGGGTGGGAGGAGCCACACCCCTTATCTCCCTGGGAGCTGTCCCGCCGAGACCCTAGGAGCTGACCCGCCGAGACCCTGGGAGCTGTCCCGCCGAGACCCTGAGAGCTGTCCCGCCGAGACCCTGGGAGCTGTCCCGCCGAGACCCTGGGAGCTGTCCCGCCGAGACCCTGGGAGCTGTCCCGCCGAGACCCTGGGAGCTGTCCCGCCGAGACCCTGGGAGCTGTCCCGCCGAGACCCTGGGAGCTGTCCCGCCGAGACCCTGGGAGCTGTCCCGCCGAGACCCTGGGAGCTGTCCCGCCGAGACCCTGGGAGCTGTCCCGCCGAGACCCTGGGAGTTGTCCCGCCGAGACCCTGGAAGCTGTCCCGCCGAGATCCCTGTGAGCTGTCCCGCCGAGACCCTGGAAGCTGTCCCGCCGAGACCCTGGAAGCTGTCCCGCCGAGACCCTTGGAGCTGTCCCGCCGAGACCCTGGGAGCTGTCCCGCCGAGACCCTGAGAGCTGTCCCGCCGAGACCCTGAGAGCTGTCCCGCCGAGACCCTGAGAGCTGTCCCGCCGAGACCCATGGAGCTGTCCCGCCGAGACCCCTGGGAGCTGTCCCGCCGAGACCCCTGGGAGCTGTCCCGCCGAGACCCTGGGAGCTGTCCCGTCGAGACCCTCGCCGAGACCCTGGGAGCTGTCCCGCCGAGACCCTGGGAGCTGTCCCGCCGAGACCCTGGGAGCTGTCCCGCCGAGACCCTGGAAGCTGTCCCGCCGAGATCCCTGGGAGCTGTCCCGCCGAGATCCCTGGGAGCTGTCCCGCCGAGATCCTTGGAGCTGTCCCGCCGAGACCCTTGGAGCTGTCCCGCCGAGACCCTTGGAGCTGTCCCGCCGAGACCCTTGGAGCTGTCCCGCCGAGACCCATGGAGCTGTCCCGCCGAGACCCATGGAGCTGTCCCGCCGAGACCCATGGAGCTGTCTCGCCGAGACCCCTGGGAGCTGTCTCGCCGAGACCCTGGGAGCTGTCCCGCCGAGACCCTGGGAGCTGTCCCGCCGAGACCCTGGGAGCTGTCCCGCCGAGACCCTGGGAGCTGTCCCGCCGAGACCCTGGGAGTTGTCCCGCCGAGACCCTGGGAGCTGTCCCGCCGAGACCCTGGGAGCTGTCCCGCCGAGACCCTTGGAAACTTATTGTTGGGGCGAATACGGGGTTGTACACAATCCCCGCTCTTTTCGAGCGAGTCCCATGCTCGGAAAGAAACATCCAACCCAACGTATTCGCTGAGTGGCCTCTTCTCACGGTTTGAAAGATTATAAGGTCTCTCCGAGGGGTCAACCTGTCATGCCAGCTTGATGGGAGCTTGGGTGGCGAGACCTCCTCCGGGCAAAGAACACTTAACCTCCCGGAGGGGTCAACCTGCCATGCCAGCTTGATAGGAGCCTGGGTGGCGAGACCTCCTCCGGGCAAAGAACACTTAACCTCCCGGAGGGGTCAACCTGCCATGCCAGCTTGATGGGAGCCTGGGTGGCGAGACCTCCTCCGGGAAAAGAACACTTAACCTCCCGGAGGGGTCAACCTGCCATGCCAGCTTGATGGGAGCCTGGGTGGCGAGACCTCCTCCGGGCAAAGAACACTTAACCTCCCGGAGGGGTCAACCTGCCATGCCAGCTTGATGGGAGTCTGGGTGGCGAGACCTCCTCCGGGCAAAGAACACTTAACCTCCCGGAGGGGTCAACCTGTCATGCAAGCTTGATGGGAGCCTGGGTGGCGAGACCTCCTCCGGGCAAAGAACACTTAGCCTCCCGGAGGGGTCAACCTGCCATGCCAGCTTGATGGGAGCCTGGGTGGCGAGACCTTCTCCGGGCAAAGAACACTTAACCTCCCGGAGGGGTCAACCTGTCATGCCAGCTTGATGGGATCCTGGGTGGCGAGACCTCCTCCGGGCAAAGAACACTTAGCCTCCCGGAGAGGTAAACCTGTCATGCCAGCTTGATGGGATCCTGGGTGGCGAGACCTCCTCCGGGCAAAGAACACTTAACCTCCCGGAGGGGCCAACCTGCCATGCCAGCTTGATGGGAGCCTGAGTGGCGAGACCTCCTCCGGGCAAAGAACACTTAACCTCCCGGAGGGGTTAACCTGCCATGCCAGCTTGATGGGAGCCTGGGTGGAGAGACCTCCTCCGGGCAAAGAACACTTAACCTCCCGGAGGGGTGAACCTGTCATGCCAGCTTGATGGGAGCCTGGGTGACGAGACAGCCTCGGGGTGAAAACACTTGGCTTCCACGAGAGATCAACCGGCCTTGTCAGCTAGTGAGAGCCTGACAGCGGAATCATCATTGGAGCAAAGGAACTAGGCTTCCACGAGAGATCAACCGGACTTGTCATCTAGTGAGAGCCTGACAGCGGAATCATCATCGGAGCAGAGGAACTGGGCTTCCACGAGAGATCAACCGGCCTTGTCAGCTAGTGAGAGCCTGACAGCGGAATCATCATCGGAGCAGAGGAACTGGGCTTCCACGAGAGATCAACCGGCCTTGTCAGCTAGTGAGAGCCTGACAGCAGAATCATCATCGGAGCAGAGGAATTGGGCTTCCACGAGAGATCAACCGGCCTTGTCAGCTAGTGAGAGCCTGACAGTGAAATCATCATCGGAGTAAAGGGACTGGGCTTCCCCGAGAGATCAACCGGCCTTGTCAGCTAGTGAGAGCCTGACAGCGGAATCATCATCGGAGCAAAGGGAGAAACGAGCCACCCTCTAAGGCACTCTCGACCCTGCCAGGTTGTATGAGCCTGGTATGAGGTGTTTCTCTCGGGGGTTGGGAGCTGGACATATCACCTAAGCATTTTCAATTCCAACATCCTCTAACAGGGGAAAAAAAGATGGGTTACATGACCCCCCCCCCCCCCCCGACTCTACTGGTCAAGGGCTGGACTCATTACAACATAAGAAAATGATACAAGACTCTGCCGAGACAAGGCTTCTTCATGGGGCCTGGGCCTGATGGTCGTCTTCCGATTCCTTCCCCTCGGACACTTCCATCCTGCCCAGGCTCTCCATGATCTTCTCCATCTCCTCCGCCTTGGCCAACCAAGAGATGGTGTTGACAGCCGTGACGTAGCACTGTCTTGCCATCCTGGAGTCTCCCTTGATCCTGATCTGAGTCCCCTCTGAGTTGAACTTAAGGCACTGGTGGAAGGATGAAGGCACACACCGGAAAGCACTGATGAGGGGCCTTCCGAAAATGGCGTCGTAGCTGCTTGGAGCATCAACAATGACGAACCTGCAGTTTCTTGAGGTCCCCCCTAACTTCACTTGGAGTCCGACTCCGCCTTCCACCTCCTTTCTCTCCACTGAAAATCCAAACAGGGGTCCGTCCGAGGCCAGCACCCTCCTTTGCTCTACCTTCATCCCGTCAAAAGCCTTCTTGAAAACGACGTTGACAGAGCTTCCGTTGTCAACCAAGATCCGGGAGACGGTAAAGCCTTCGATGGCTGCCTGGATGACCAGGGCGTCGCAGAAGGGATCCTCATGCTCTGGCATGTCTTTCGACGAAAAGGTGATCTTTTCTTCCAGGGGCGGGGCCTGGGACGTCGAGGCGACGCTCCGGCGGTACATGACGTGGAGACTTGCCTTTCGAGCGGCTTCGATCCCCACCCCCCCGTGGATCACAGCTATACCACCTCGGGGTCCTACATCGACCCGGTCCTCGCATACATCATCACTCCCTCCTTGGGGTAGAACTTCAATCCGCTCCGGCGGCGGTTGCTGGGTTGGACCCCTCGTCCCCCTTACCTCCAGGAACTCGGGGCAGGTGGCTGTTGCGTGCCCCTCCACCTGGTGGAAGTCACAGTATAGTAGTGCCCATTCTCCCCTCTTTCGACGGGCCGGGCGATCTCTCCTGTTGCCTCTTCCTCCTTCACCTATTGTCAAGGCCTGTTGGGGTGGGGGCAGGAGCTGCCTAGGGGCTTGCCTCTGGAAGTTGTACCTCCCTTGGCCCCCGTGGAAATTCTCTCCACCTGGGACGAGAGCTCTTCCTGGACCTTGGGCAGGTCTTCCCTGCTGCCTCCAGCCTGGTTCCGGACCCTCCTGTCCCTGGAATCCCTGAGCTCTCTGCTCCTCCCTCCTTCTTCCTTCATGATGCCTTGGGCCATCTTGCTCCTTTGACTCTGTCTCTGTTAACTTCGCCAACTTCTTGACGAATGTCGGGTTGGCCGCCTCCATGGCTATCTCCCCTGTCGCCCTTTCCATCAGCTCCTCGAAGGAAAGGGGGACCTTCCGAGTCAAGCTCATCTTGAAGAAGCCCTCTTTCAGCCCAACGGTGAAGGCCATCTGGAGAGCATACCCCGGCATCTCCTGGATATCCAGGATCTCTTTCTGGAACCTGTCAACGTAGTGGGCCAGTGACTCCTCGGCCCTCTGCCTTATCAGAAAGATGGACTCAGGACTCTTCTTCCTCTTCTTGGAGGTGGAGAAGCGGAGCTGGAAGCTTCGGCTCAGGTCCTCGAACCCATAGATCGACCTTGGAGGGAGTTGATGAAACCAGTCCCTTGCCTTCTCCTTCAACGTGATCGCAAAGAGGCGACACTTGAAGGCATCCGTCATCGGCCTGATGGAGACGACATCCTCAAACCACTGCAGGTGCTGGACGGGATCATCCTTCCTGGTATAGTAAGCCATGTCTGGCTCTCTGAACCCCTCGGGAACGGGAGCTGAGATGATCAACTCGCTGAAGGGTGACCCCCTGAGGGGGGCTCTCGCGACCTCCACTCGCGCGACCTGCTCGCCTGGAGGGCTAGCACTTGCTGGGCTGGGGAACAGCTCACGGCCGGTGAGGTCTCGCTCGACCCCTTCTCCCATCCTTTCCTTCCCAGGTCTCCTACCTGGTGCACTTACTTCTCCCCCTGCAGGGGTCATCTCGCTTGGACCCCTAGGGGTCGACTCATCGAGAGGGGGTGGAGCTAGCTCTTGGGGGGTTGGAGTGGAGCTGCCACCCCGAGGACCCAAACTCCGCAGCATCCCCATGATGCCTTGAATGGATGCCATGAACTCCTCCCTTCCCACGAAGGGTCCTGGGGTTGGGGAGCTCGCCGAGATCATCACCACCTCCCTGATCTCCGGCCATGACACTCTCCCGAGGTCTTCTGTGCTGGTCACTCTCCACGCTCACCGCACCATGTGTTGAAGCCAAAAATGACCTCTGTGGAGTTCGGGGTCCCTAAAGAGGGGTGACCTCACACCTACTACACTCGGGGGAACGTCACGAGCCGAAGACTTAGGAAACTATGAACTGACTCTCGACTCTAGCGTGGAGGTCCCACCTCACACCCGGAAGACCTTTGAGGTCTCCCCTCCCTAGCCAATGCTTGAGCCAGGTGCCTTGGAGGAAGAAAGCCAAGGGGATTTAAGTGGCAAAGAAGTCATGCTCTTCAAGGAACCCTCAAGGGTCTATTTATAGATTTTCCAAGTCCTGGGGGTAAAATGACCAAAATGACCAAAATGTCCTTAGGACAAAATAAACCTCTAGCCAATAGAAAAACTCCACATCGGGGGTAGAGAGGTAATTCCCTCCCAAGGGCATAACGGTAAAAACATGGTCCAGAGAGAGGTCCAAGGGTGGGAGGAGCCACACCCCTTATCTCCCTGGGAGCTGTCCCGCCGAGACCCTAGGAGCTGACCCGCCGAGACCCTGGGAGCTGTCCCGCCGAGACCCTGGGAGCTGTCCCGCCGAGACCCTGGGAGCTGTCCCGCCGAGACCCTGGGAGCTGTCCCGCCGAGACCCTGGGAGCTGTCCCGCCGAGACCCTGGGAGCTGTCCCGCCGAGACCCTGGGAGCTGTCCCGCCGAGACCCTGGGAGCTGTCCCGCCGAGACCCTGGGAGCTGTCCCGCCGAGACCCTGGGAGCTGTCCCGCCGAGACCCTGGGAGCTGTCCCGCCGAGACCCTGGGAGCTGTCCCGCCGAGATCCCTGGGAGCTGTCCCGCCGAGATCCCTGGGAGCTGTCCCGCCGAGACCCTGGAAGCTGTCCCGCCGAGACCCTTGGAGCTGTCCCGCCGAGACCCTTGGAGCTGTCCCGCCGAGACCCTGGGAGCTGTCCCGCCGAGACCCTTAGAGCTGTCCCGCCGAGACCCTGGAAGCTGTCCCGCCGAGACCCATGGAGCTGTCCCGCCGAGACCCATGGAGCTGTCCCGCCGAGACCCCTGGGAGCTGTCCCGCCGAGACCCTGGGAGCTGTCCCGCCGAGACCCTGGGAGCTGTCCCGCCGAGACCCTGAGAGCTGTCTCGCCGAGACCCTGGGAGCTGTCCCGCCGAGACCCTGGGAGCTGTCCCGCCGAGACCCTGGGAGCTGTCCCGCCAAGACCCTTGGAAACTTATTGTTGGGGCGAATACGGGGTTGTACAACGAGCATACCTCGTGGTTGTATCCGGTGATTTCATCTGATGAAGTATTATCTTTCTTGTATGCGTATCATTGGTCCGATCATGTTGTTCCCGCCCGCATAAGCCGTCGGGTTTTATCTGTGACTTCTCTGCCTGCGTTGGTATCATCGAAGGACTTTGTCGCTTCTCGCATCAACCTACCCAGCAAACGACGACGTCCAACTTCCCCATCGCTGCGGTGCCCTAGCAGCCTCTGTCGTCCGTGGCGCTCGTTTCCCGCATCGCGCACAGCGTTCGGCACATCCGACAACAACGACGCCCTCTTCCCTATCTGTGGTCGGCCCGGCCCAGATCCGCTGTGGCTTCGCCAAATCCAGCCCTTTCGACTCCCTGATCGCAGTCCGCCACAGCCCAGATCCGGTCAGCCGCCGGCAACTCTTCCGCAGCGCTTGTCCTCCGCCAGCGCCCCTTTCTCGGCTCCGACACCCTCCTACCAACCTCCAGCTTGGTGCACTTGTCCTATTATGCCAAGGAGCTGGATGGAAGCCCTCGAACACACCCTCTCCGCCCTCAACTCTCATTTCGAGGCTCAGGTCGAGCAACTCACGACGATTATGGACATGCTCCACAACTTGCAGTCCGGCCAGCACTCCGGTCCCCCTACTACTGCTTCCGCCTTGGGATCCCCCAACACAGTGACCCCCGCAGATCCCGTCTTGCCGGTCTTACCTCCACATCTCTCACGTCTCGACATCCCCACATTCAATGGGGCTGACCCACTTGGGTGGATTGCCCGTGCCGAATAGTTTTTTGATCTTCATCAGACTCCTCCGGCACAGCAGGTCTCCACAGCAATCGTCGACATGGAAGGGTCTGCCCTCCATTGGGTCCGCTGGCTTTGCCACTCCTCCCCTGGCCTCACCTGGAAGGCCCTCACGGAGGCCCTTATTCGGCGGTACGACCACCGCTACTCTGGCTCCATGATTAAGCGCATTTGCAGAGTCCGCCAAACCGGTTCCATTGACTCGTACGTTGATACGTTTATTGAGCTGGTCACCCATGTCCCAGGACTTCCCACTGATCACTAATTGACATACTTACATCCATGGCCTGCAACCCCACATCCAAGCCCGCCTTCGCACCCTTCAGCCAGTCACTGTAAACCAAGCCATGAACCTCTCCCCATTGGTGGAGGCCGAATTCCTCGCGCTGTTCGAGGACCCTCCTTCCTCACTGCCTCCCTCCAAACCTCCCTACCAGCCATACTTTCCTCCCCCGACGCAACAACTGCCACCGCCACCTCCTCTACCTCGTCCAACCAAAATGGGCCCACACAACAACCGTCCTGTCCCCACTAACCGCCTATCCACCCAAGAGTACCATGCCTTATGGAGCAAGGGTCTGTGCTTTCGTTGTCGACAGCCCTACTCGCCTACTCATGATTTCCCTATGAAGGAGCTATGGTGTCTCGTCGGGGAGGACGTGCAAGAGCTCACCAGTGCTGACTTGGACGCGCTGACAATCATTAATGTACCTCCGAACGGCGCTCCGGGCACCTCTACGCATGGCCACCCGCGGGCATATCACTACTAGTTGGAGGACGATGCTTTGACCTTGAGGTCAAGGTCGTTTTCTGGCGGGGTGTATTGTTACGCACGTGCGTGTAACTTTATTTATCGTGTCTTTATTTTATGTTTATTGTTGTGAGCCCCCTCCCTATATAAGGAGGTGGTATGAGAAAGTTCTTATCTTATTAGGTTTTTGGGTCTCTTCTTGGAGAAAGGCTTCTCGGAGGAACCAGCCTCCAGAAGAAGAGCACGAGTATACCTCGTGGTTGTATCTGGTGACTTCATCTAGTGAAGTATTATCTTTCTCGTACGCACATCAGCGGCACGTTGCTCTAAAAAACGCCACGCGAAACAGAGCATTAGAGTCATGTCACCTGAAGGTTCAATCGATGTTCTGTGGTATCTGAAGGTGTTTGTTGTAAATTTGTTGTTAGGAGAGGTCAAGTTAGCAGGCACGACAAAAAAACTTATTAACCTTTTGGGGAGGTCTACTACAACCACTACCAGTCCCTGACTTGATTTGGGATGACCAGGGTGATGGACTTTATTATCCACCTACCAAAATTTTCCAACGGTGACTACATCGTGGTGGTGGTGGATTTCCTGTCCAAATATGATCACTTTCTACTGCTTTTACGACACCTCTTGTCATTAAGGTATTCATCCACGATGTGGTACGACCACATGGGTCCCTGAAGTCAATCCTGAGCGATAGGAACCCAATATTCATATGCAATTTCTGGCAGGATCTATTCAAACTCCAATACACAGTTGCAGATGAGCATGTCACCCGGTGGTTCAATCGATGTTCTGTGGTATCTGAAGGTGTTTGTTGTAAATTTTTTGTTAGGAAAGGTCAAGTCAACAGGCACGACAAAAAAACTTATTAATCTTTTTGGGAGGTCTACTACAACCACTATCAGTCCATGACTTGATTTGGGATGACTAGGTGATGGACTTTATTATCTACCTACCAAAATTTTCCAACGATGACTGCATCGTGAAGTCCACCTCAGACATGAGGCTCTTTTATGAAAATGACACGAGCTTCAACTTGCACAGGTTCACGGATGCGTATTATGGTGGAAATACAGATGATCGAAAGTCGACGTCTGGGTATGTCTTCATGTGTAAACCAGCAGCAGTTTCGTGGTGCAGTAAGAAGCAGGATTCTATGTCTATCTCCACCAATGATGCCGAGTACAAGGCATCGTCCTTGGCGGCACAGGAGGTCATCTGACTGCGTAGGTTGGTGGGGGATATCCATGAGGAGGTGCGAGATCCTACTATGCTTCGTGGTGACAATGAGAGTGCGCTAAAGCTGGTTATAAATCCAGTATGTCACGCGTGAACAAAGCACATCGAGATCGAGTATTACTTTATTCTGGAGAAGGTGCTGGAGAGATCTCTGATGATGGAATATGTACAGAGCAAGGACAATGTCGCGGACATCTTCATGAAGTCACTGTCGAATGGGCCATTTAAACGGCTGCGGAGTTTGCTTGGGGTGGTTTCCGACTCTCACTTTAAGGGGGAGTGTTAAAAATTTGAAAAGTGAGGTCGTTAAGGTGGCAGGTCCAGGTCGCCAGGGCTTTAGGTCGCTATTGCCAGGCGATATCGCTATCGTTGGGCGATAGTGTTTTCTGTCTGCCCTCCTCTGTATACCCTCAAAGTCGGGCGGTTTGAAGTTGCAGACCGCGTAGTTGAGCGGTCTGGGTTGGCAGACCGTCTATATTGCTCTGGTAGCTATATCGCTTGTGGCGGTGACTGTATCCTCCTCCCACACCTATAAATAGGGGTCTGAACCCCCTCATTTGCATCTTGGATCGTCGATAACTATAGTTTGGTGCAAGGTTGCGGCTAGAATTATCCAGTCTACACGACAAGGAAGAGAAGCCACTTGATCAGTTGTTTGCGAACTATGCGGTCTGCCTGGGCAGTCTGGCGACTTGATCTGGCGCTTAAGTCAGTGTCCCAACAACAAGGCAGTAGGAGGCAACAATTAGCGGTCTAAAGCTATCGCGGGGCGATATCGATATCGCGGTTTGGCGATCTAGGCGGTCTCTCCTTGGCAGTTCTCAAGCAAGCGGTCTGAAGATCAGTACTCACGGTCTAGTTTGTCCAGTTCGCATGAACAACTTTTATGAACTTGTGCTGAAGACAAACTGTTCAATTCGGCCAGTTCGCGCGAACTGGCCGAACTGAACAGTTTGTCTTCAGCACAAGTTCATAAAAGATGTTCATGCGACCTCGGGCTAGAGGTGCGGTCTCGGTGGTCTCGGTGATCTCGGCGGTCTCAGTTTTCAGTTCTCCAGATTGTACTTGGTCATTTTTTTATCTTCATCGGGTGCATTGTGAAATCATGTCTCGCAATGTATGTCTCGTCTTGTAAAACAGTGAATTAAAATACAAGTGTTTCTCTTGCTCTTCTTTACTAGTGGTTTACTTCTTCTTGGTTGATTGAGAATGGTCCTGCGACCTCCCCGTCATAAAATTTTACACACCCCGCTTAGGCAGCCGCAGTTTCAGCTCCACAGTATCATCTGTCTTTATTATCCTCGTCTTCGTCCATCCTTAATCGACGCTATCGATGTTACGGGTTAGGCCCATAACACACACATGGTATATGATGGGGTTTCCCCCTAAGAGTAGTTCAATCAAGCCCGAGGACCACCCTGCCCCGAGCAACGCAATCGCCTATCGATGTTACGGGTTAGGCCCATAACACACACATGGTATATGATGGGGTTTCCCCCTAAGAGTAGTTCAATCAAGCCCGAGGACCACCCTGCCCCGAGCAACGCAATCGCCAAGGGCGCGAACAAGCCACCGTGCACAAGACCCGTGCGGGGAGTGAGGGGAAATCCTCCCGCACGACGCTCACGAGCGGGAATTATCCCGCGCGGGAATTATCCTGTGCGGCACACTCGGGAATAATCCCGCACTGCGCCCGGGAATAATCCCGCGCGCGCGGGAGGAATTAACCGAGCGCGCGGGAGGAATTAATCCCGCGCGCGGGGGAGGAATTACTCCCGCGCGCGGGGGGAGAAATTCATCCCGCACGCGGGATAGTTTGCTGTCAGCCAATGGGAGAAATTCCCCATTGGCTGGCAGGGGGGTTGACCAAGTCAGCGCCCCTTTGGGCGCTGACTTGGTCAACGCCCTGCACGTTCTCCCTGATGGGGAGTGTTGTGCACTCCCCATCAGGGAGACGTGGCGTCTAACCGCCACCCCTCCCCCAAAGAGGGGTGGTGCGGCTGTCACTGGAGGGGGATGCCGGCCAAGGAGCAGCCGCATGTCCCCCTCCCTTCCGCGGATGTCGCCGTCGTCGTCTGCTTCTCCCGCGGCCTCCACCGTCGTCGTCTCCCAACGTCGCGACCTCCGCCGCTGTTATTTCCCAACGCCGCGGCCGCCGCCGCCGCCGTCTCCCAACGCCGCGACCGCCGCCGTCGTCATCCGTTTCTCCCGCGGTCGCGGCCGTTATTTCCCAACGCCGCGGACGCCGCCGCCGCCGTTATTTCCCGACTCCACGACCGCCGTCGTCGTCGTTCGTTTCTCCCGCGGCCGCCGCTGCCGCCGTCTCCCAACGTCGCGACCGCTCATTTCTCCAGCGGCGGCCGCCGCCGTCACTCCTCTCTTCCTCGAACGTCGTCACTGCCGGCCACTCCCCACTTTCCGCCGCCGGCAAGGCCGCCGCCCGCTCTCCCGGCCATTGGAGGCGATCTCCCTCCTCGCGCCGCAAGTTCGTCGGCCGTCCGAGGGAGCCCGTCTCCACCGTCCGATCACACCCCCGCGATCGCCACCATCAGTTATGTGAGTAACCACCCACGTAACCGCACGCATGATCTCCCGTAATTGAGATAATGCGTTGCCAAAAATAGAAAGGTCTGCATATAACGATATTAATATGCATATCGACATGGGCGGACCAATGTAGAGACACGCCCGGGCACGTGCCCGGGCGTGATTTTGGAAAAGTTTCGCCGAGGCTTCCGCGTCCTTCTTTCATCCATGACTTGTCGCTGTCAACCTACTTGAGCAAGGCAAGTCTTCCATGCTTTGGAAACACCCTTCCGCCTCTATGCTTTGGAAACTCCCTTTCGCCTCTCCCCTGAAAAACCCTCCTGAGCTCTCTGTGGTCGCTGAAAGAGGCCGCGATCTTTGTCACGACGGCGGAGCACGGCAAGGAGCTAAAGGCGCCCTTAAGTGGGATGGTCGAGAGGCTTTACACGTTGGCGGATGGTCATTGCCACTTGCCAGAACAACGACGGCGAAATGGCGGCGGCACAAACTGTTCTCCCTGCCCTAGGGGCGCGAGGCGCGCCTCTTCAAGTCTCCAATCGATCCTTCTTCTCCATTTCTGACGGTGGCGCTAGTAATTCAGGTGACGCCATTGCCACTCCAGTCTCTAGTGCTTAGTTCGTCCATCTCCGGCACGCCCCCTAGCAGTTTTGACGAGTTGCCTCTGGTTAGTAAGTTCCTATTTCTCTGAATATCTAATTCTCTAAGTTCCTATTTAGCAAGCCCTAGCAAAGCTGATTTTTCTATTTCAATTTTTTGTTTCAAATCTTGATGAATCATAAATGCAATGCTCATTTCCCCTTTCCAGTTTTTGTGAATGCAATATTCTTTAGTGGAATGACTGCAATCTTCTTGTTAGTGTTCTAGTTTCAGCTACTTCATCGCTGCAAATAACCAGTCAGGAACTGGATCTTGACTTCTATAAATATTAGTGTCATGAAAAGGAACAAGGAATAATGCAAATACTGACCATTGGGGTCATTGTTTGCCTCTTGAAATATTTTTGTATCAATCTGTGAGAACTTAGAAACATGCTTTAAAATTGTGCCCGGGCTAAGTAAAATTTCTACTTCCGCCCCTGCATATCGAACCATAGTCCCGTAAAAATAAATATAATATTTTGGTCTATGGATAGCAATCATGGTGGTTATGGGCGGCGGATAATCGTGTAACCTCCATAACCACCCATGAAGCCTATAAATAGGGCCCAAACCCCCCTTTTAATTCATTCTCTCCTTCTTGGAAAAATCCTCCTACGGATTCCCTCTCTCTCCTTCCTCCTTCATCTTCTTCATCTCTTTCTCCCCCCTTCGAAGATCTTCAAGCATTCTTTGAAGATCTCCTTCGTCTTCGAAGATCTTCATCTTCTCCGCCCGGAATTTCTCTCTCCTCCATCGCCTCCTCACGCGCGCTCCCCACACACCTCCTCCTTGCGCGCACTCGAGCGCGCCGCCTCGTTGCGCGCACTCGAGCGCGCCGCCTCTTTGCGCGCACTCGCGTGCATTTCTCCCTTGCGCGCTCCCGCGCGCGCCGCCTCTTTGCGCGCTCCCGCGCGCATTTCTCCCTTGCGCGCTCCCGCGCGCGCCGCCTCCTTGCGCGCTCCCGCGCGCATTTCTCCCTTGCGCGCTCCCGCGCGCGCCGCCTCCTTGCGCGCTCCCGCGCGCATTTCTCCCTTACGCGCTCCCGCGCGCGCCGCCTCCTTGCGCGCTCCCGCGCGCATTTATTCCTTGCGCGCTCCCGCGCACGCCGCCTCCTTGCGCGCTCCCGCGCGCATTTATCCCTTGCGCGCTCCCGCACACGCCGCCTCCTTACGTGCTCTTGCGCGCATTTCTCCCTTGCGCGCTCCCGCGCACGCCGCCTCCTTGCGCGCTACCGCACGCATTTCTCCCTTGCGCGCTCCCGCGCACGCCGCCTCCTTGCGCGCTCCCGCGCGCATTTCTCCCTTGCGCGCTCCCGCGCGCATTTCTCCTTGCGCGCTCCCGCGCACGCCGCCTCCTTGCGCGCTCCCGCGCACGCCGCCTTTGTGCGCGCTCCCGCGCGCATTTCTCCCTTGCGCGCTCCCACGCACGCCGCCTCCTTGCGCGCTCCCGCGCGCATTTCTCCCTTGCGCGCTCCCGCACGCGCCGCCTCCTTGCGCACTCTCGCGCGCGCCGCCTCCTTGCGCACTCTCGCGCGCGCCGCCTCCTTGCGCACTCTCGCGCGCGCCGCCTCCTTGCACGTTATCACGCCCGTTTCACCCCTGCACGCTCCCGCGCGTTATCACACAAGTTGCTCCCTTGCACGGGTCTCTTCCCCCGGCGCTCCACGCGCTCTTCTCCAACAAGCGCTCCGCGCACCCTCTTTCATCTAGCGCTTCGCGCGCTCTCCTCCAGCAAGCGCCCAGCAAGCTCTTTGCCAACAAGCGCCCTACGCGCTCAAGAACAAGTGCTTCGTCTACCGATAAGATAACTAAACAACGCTTCTTCAAAAGACAATCAGAGACAAGAAGCGGAAGATAACGTGCACTGAGCGCACCTCCGAGCTTCGAAGCACCAGGCATCTGAACGTGTACAGCAAGCTACTTCCGCCTCCAGGAATTATTAGAAGACTCCAGAATACAACGAGCGCATCGCTCCCCGCAACACTCGAAGAAATAATTAGCCCTGTGAGTGGTGGTCTGCCACCCTCCGGGTTCTCTCTCTCTCCCCAATAATTGTAACGAGAGGCGGCATGTCGCCCTCGAGTTCTTGAAAAAGCTCTGTAACAGCACTCAGATCTAGTGGAGATTTGGTCGGCACAGATCCGGCCACGTGGTTTTTCACCTCTTTCCGGGGTTTTCCACGTCAAAAAAATTACCTTGTCAATTCTCTCTTTTCATTGACTGTGTGCGCGCTCGACCGTCCCGAGAGCTAAGACGGTCCAGTTTATTCCGGTCCGACCGGGACGCCGAGTTAGTCCGCAACAGTATAGATGCCGCAACAAGGACTTTGCAGGTCCACTCTAGCCAGACCGCACCTATGTGTGGCGTGGCTTAAGCGCCATAAGTTATCTTCCTTTCAACATTTATATTTGGCATGTTTGAATTTTAGCCTTATTACGGTAACATCATTGCATGGTTTAATATATCTTAAACTATCTTCCTTTGCATTTCATCTTGGATGAATCAAAATTTGAGAGCCGAGAGCTGGACAAGAACCTCTTTCTTGAAATTTTATCTTCCTCCCTATTTTTCTTCTTGGAATGGAACCCTAGAAATCTCCACTGGGCAACGGATCCTTAGTTTGGAGACTAGTACCATAATAATAAGTTTTGAAGAGGTATAGGAAATTAAAAAAATCATTATACAAAAAAATTATTTAATATCTTATGACGCAAGCTGAGTGTCAAAGCCAAACAGTTTACAAACTTAAGACATCGAGGATACTTATCAAGTTGATGTTGCCATGCATAGCCTACCCACACCTGATTAATTCCATATGAGCAACAACACAAGGCACATTCTGCTAAACTCTCACATGAACAAAACCCAAAATTTTGTAAAAGATTTTACAAACAGAAAAACAATTTATTAAATCTTAACTTGACACGATAGATTTCAAATATAGGCGATTAATTAGCTAATCATAGTAAGAATACATCCGGACGGAAGATAATAATATCATTGGATCATTAACAACTAGCCCTCTTAATGACATAATAGCTTGCAATTTATTAGAAAATCCCACCGTCCCAAGCAACCCTCCATTACCAGCATATCAATGTACTCAAAACATTTCCCTCCCTTTCCACCACCCTCCATGCAAGTTGTTTGGCAGGAGAAATTGTGTGTCAATTTAAAATACTAAGCCTAATACAAATTAAAGATCCAACTAAAGATACAACTTTACTTGGCCTTTGAAAAACAAGAATTGCATTCTCTACTACTCCCCCACCATGAGAGTGATTCAGAGTCAGGATTTTGTAACAAGTACAAGCCTACTAAACTTAAATAATGATCAATACTGACCTTTGAAGTACAGGGAAAACATTCTCCAGGTACCACTTTGTAGAAGCATGAACGGATGCAGTTTTAATTCTTGTGGCTCTAATGGCTGTAGCATAATATTCCCTTGTACTCCACGTATATTCTGTGGGCAGCTCTCTTACAATCGAGATTTCATCTTTCAAAGCATTAATGAAGTGATCCACATCATAAATTTCTTCAAATGAACTGCAAAACCACATTGATTTTACTTCAAGGTAAGGTATAAAAACCCCCCACAAAGTGTAGCCAGAACTACCTTGAATCTCGCCAAACAGGATTTACTTCAAGATAAGGTATTACAAGAGTTGCATTTAAAATTTTAGCAACAGCAACTGCATCACAAATCTACATAAGAAATACTTTCAAAATTGAGCGATATTGAGTTATAAATTCAGAATCACCTTGAAGGCAAACATAATAAGTCCAGAAAACCTGTACTAAACATTTCAATTACACATAATAAATACGGAATAATATACCCCCATCCTCTGTTGGTTCAGCCCTCCATCAAGAAAAACTTGGATATATCCACTTGACTTCACAGGGTGTCCTAGATGCAATGAGAAAAATTCTCAGATGTGAAAATCTATATTTTAAAACTAGTAAATGATAAGCAGATAATTTTGGTCCACAAAAGAAAAACTCTCTTCTATTGTGGCAAAAAAAAAACACTAACCAGTAATACTCGATGATGGAATACAGGGTTTCCAACCTTGGGGTGCCAAAGGAGTCCAGACCTCAGACCTTTGGTCACTGGCCTGCAAGATAATTAAAATAAGAACATCAGCATACCTTAAAAGGTGTCTGTTCATTTGGATTGATTTTGGGTTCTACAATTAAAATTGGAGGTCATTTTCATTAGAATTGGACCTCCAATTCAAATTAGAAAGCCCTAATTATGTCCAACCTATCAGACCCTAAGACAAAGTTAAAAACAAAATGAGATGCTTTCTTAATAACAGAACTTACAATTTGGGAAAGCAAAGCGCCTTTCAGGAGAGATAAATGTCTTGGTTTAGGAGCTTCCCACTCCTGCGAGAATGAATTCTAACTCTTTATGAAGATCTAAAGAAGAATGTCAAGCTATTTTATCTGATACTGTATGGAAATGTGTATACCAAGACTGTTGAGAAGCATCTACACGGAGACATAGTATTGAAATAAGCACAAATCATAAAATGTCTGAATCAAGATTAGCCTTGATGGGGATGAATCCATATAAAAACTGGGGTGTGAATAGTCCATTCCCCCATGATCCCACCACTTTAGGCTGAGCATATTATTCGAAAATCGAAAGTCGATCGAAAAACGCTCGAATATTGAGCCAAATCGGAATCGGCTAAAATTGATTTGACTCAATTTGAGTATATTCAATTTGACTCGAATCTGATTTCGAGTCGATTTCGAGAAAGTCCTGAATCGCTAGAAATATGATTCCAATCAGCTCGAATTAACTAAAAAAATTAGGTAATTATTAATATATTCCTATTTTAAAATAAAAAACAATAAAATTAAATCTAATTAAAAGAATGAAGATTTTAAGGGTTTCATTTTGCTAAATTTATAGGTTGTCCAATTTAATTTTGAGTCAACTAAGAATAAAGAGAAAAATTGCTTAATTTCGAACCGACTCGATTCGATTTCGAGCCGACTCAAAATCGAGTCATTTCGAGTCGAGGCGACTCGACTCGAAAATCATTTCAATTTCGAGCCGAAAATTTTGATTTCGAGCCGAGCCAAAATCACTCGAACTCGACTAGATAGCAGCCCTACACCACTTTAATGGGGATCACGGGGGAACCACCACGCGCACAATCGGTGCGCGCGCGATCCGCGCGCCGGGATCCCACTCTCCCTCTATCTCTCTCTACGTCGGTCAGCCAGATCAAGCCGGCCCGGCTTCTGGCCGGCCTAGAGCGCATTCGTGGAAGCGAGGCGCGACAATCCCGTCGGCCACCCCGACCGGCGGGTGCCCTGCCTCCCGCGGCTGCCACGGGAGGTGTGAGTAACGGTCGGTCAAGCCCGACCCTCCGACCGGGCGTCCGGCGGCCCCCCCCCCTCGCGCCGGCTCCGGCCGGCCGCACCTTGCGGCTGGTCGGTGCCGCTCTCATGGACAGCGATCGACGCCAGAGCGTGCCGCCCGAGCCCACTCGGTCGACCCTCTCTGACCTCGGCCAGTCGGCCGCGACCCCAGCCGGTGCCGCGTCGGCGGCCCACAGCCGCCGCTAGGGCCGGCACCCGTGAGGTGGTGGTCGGCCGCCCCCTCACCTTAGGCGGCGCCTCTGCTATCCTCGCCGACGAGCCTTCTCCCCGGCGTCCGATCAATCTCTCGCAATTAGGATCGTCTGTTACGCGTGTAACCACCCGCATAACCACCTCCGGTAGTGGGGGAGCTATGACTTTAGTGGGGAACTGCATGTAGTAAAAATAATATGCGAATAATATGCGCTCTAAACTATGTAAAGTATGGTCTGCGCCTAATAATTTGTAATTACGGTATGTGGATAGCTGCATAACTACCGTAATCACCTCCTAGAGGCTATAAAAAGGCCCCCAGACCTGCTCATTTCTCATCTTTCTCTTCCTTGCTTTCTTCTTCCTCAAGCCAGAACTCTGTCGGGATCCTCTTACGAGCCACTGCTGCTCCACCGGAAATTCGTCTAAGTTCACAAGAGAGTTGCGAATAGGAAATTACACCTGCGGAAAGAAGAAGGCTCCAATCGAGCGCAACTCCCACCAAGCCCTCTCCAACATCATTCCGCGCGTTCCACAACCGCGTTCTACTCCAACACGGCGCCAAGAACGCCCGCCACCGCAAGAAAGCAGTGAAAGCCGAATCTCGTGTGGAGCAGCATGTTGCCCACCGAGCGCCCGAAACTCTCTCTCTCACCTCCAAAGTGTTACGAGGAGCGGTCTGTCGCCCTCGATTCTTCAAGCTAGCTGTAACCCGAAGCTGATAGTGGAGTTTGACCAACACAGATCCGGTCACGTGGTTTTTTACCCGGTTGAGAAGTTTTTCCACGTAAAAATCGTCTTATGCACTTGTTTTCTTGCTATGAGACTGATTGCGCGCTCGACCGCTCCCGGGCTAAGACGGTCACATCTAGATCGGTTTAGGAGCGCCGAGTTAGACCGCAACAAGCCTCAAATAAAATCAGGAAGCCAAAAAGAGGTTTTGTTAAGGTTACAGAGCAAGGAATCTGTTCTTTATTTTTATTTTCCGCTTATATGAATTCTAAAACTAAATCAGTCTTTGATAATAAGACCAGAGGAGGACACTTCAGATAACACGTCAATCATAGAAGATTATAAAGAAATCAAAGATGATTTGAATAGATATTGAAATATCAGATGTGATTAGAAAGCCCTTAAAAGCCATAAACAATCAGTCAAATATTTTCATTTTAATCAAACACGGGAATCAGCACCTCTAATCAAGTAATCAGCTGCCATGCTGACAATACATTGAATGAAACAATCCCCCAAAGAATGCCAAAATACTACTGAATCTTAGACGATCCTCAGTCAAATGTGTGAAAAATGAAATAATTGCATTTCAGATATTTTGAATATATCTGTAGAGCTCAGAATCAATCTTCATTTTAAAGAACCCGTCGGATAAAATCAAAGAATCTAATAAAAACAAGTTTTCTACTCACATCAGTTGTCCAGCTTCGCAATGTTGCCCAACAAAATCACGATTCATAAACAACACAGATAACAACACAAGAGAAACTCACGGAAAAAACAGAAGGAGAGGCATGGCCGAGGGGCGAAAAGAGCGCCGGCCAAAGCACCGGGAGGAGCAGCACCAAAAGCGCGGCATACGCCGCGCCTCTCAGCGATTGGTTGTGGTAATTAGAGTTGGCCATCTTGTCCCCTTCACCGCCTCCGCGATCCCCAAATCCTCTCTGACGAACTCTACCGCTGCTCCAAACCCTAATTCTCGTTCCGGACAGAGTGAGTGGCGAAACTGGAAATCTCATCGATCACGCAAGCCATTCCCTCTGTATTATCCTCCGTCTCTCTCCGTGTGTGTGTGTGTGTGGCTCTCAGGCTTTGATTCGTTGTGTGTGGGTAGGAATCATGTGAATCATGCGACACTGGGTGAGTGAGTAAATGCAAACTGTTGTCTAGTGAATCGATGAGAAGGATGTTTGATGTTCGCGAGAGTGCAGCTGTTTTCGAATTCATTGGCCTACTAGCTAGGACGCCGTTCTTGGCCACCGACACTGTCGAACTAGCCGTTGCGGCCCAACCGGTTCGAGCCGGCCGTGCATTTACTCAGCTTCATAATTGGACAGCTACCTATTTTACTATTTAGGGACTATTTGGTTGGCAGCCTGGCAGGTGTCGGAGATTCGGAGTCATAGATAGAATTATTGTTAGAAACCAGCGTACCACCACGTGTTTAGCCCTACCGACTTTCAAGCATTTAAAAATGTTAAGGCTCTGAAATACCGGAAATTAAAATTTAATATTCCAAAATATAATACTATTTTGGATATTACTTGGTTCCAGCCTTAAAGTCACTGTTTAGGCTGCATTTGGTGCGGCTTATCGCGGCTAGTGCTGTCACGATTCCGTTTCGGTTTCGGTTCGGTTCCGATTCTACTAAAATTGTGAACCGAAC
This sequence comes from Platanthera zijinensis, assembly GCA_039513925.1. Classification (NCBI taxonomy): domain Eukaryota; kingdom Viridiplantae; phylum Streptophyta; class Magnoliopsida; order Asparagales; family Orchidaceae; genus Platanthera; species Platanthera zijinensis. Next base: position 176,263,397 of record CM077089.1, on the reverse strand, counting down.
CGATAAGGTAGCGGTTCTTTAAATTAGAACCAAAATCTTATTTGGTTTGACCGGTTCCGGTTCTAGAATAATTTTTAGAATCATCATGTCAACGATTCCGGTTACGGTTCAACAAGAACCAAAGTCAAATCGGCCACTAACGGTTCGGTCCGGTTCTATGCGGTTTGGTCCGGTTCCAATCGATTCCAAGTAAAACCAAAACTAAATTTGACGAAATGAATTAGGGAGGTCAAAAATAAAAAACCGGAGGGGAAATATAAATCCTTTCGATTTTTTTGCATGGACATTGAAGTCCGGGACCCGGGCACAAGAATTTTGCATTATTGCAAGTGAGATTACTTTTTGTGTAATATAATAAGTAACACTGAAAGTTAAAAACTGAAATCACAAAACCACAAAATTGTATTATACCGCGCCGATTTTAAACCGTATTAAATGGTTTGGTTGTAGAGTGACTTCGTTGGTTGCAAAACAACATAGTTTGCAATGCTGTTTTTGGCGGTGCAAAATCAACAAAACCGTGTCGCACCGTTTTTTTCGAGAGGGCATGATATTCCAATCATCGCCAAAAAGTACAAGTTACTTTAATTATTTCAGAAAAATGTATGAGTATAATTGAAAATACATTATATAATAGTGTAAAAAATAAAACTGTGCCGCAGAAACCGACTCCAAACCGCACCAATGTCAAACCACACTGCACAGTTTTGGTATGATGCGATTTTGTTGGGTCAAAAACCAACCTCTTTTAGTGCGATTGCGGTTTGAATCAAAGCGCGTCAGTTTCACTCATACTAGTAAGTATAGATATTATAGATAGATTATATAAAAAAAATTTATTATTATTAATAAATTATAATAATAAATGAGTTGCAGTTCGGTTCTGATTCGGTCTGGTTCGGATCGGGTCTAAAAAAACTTGGAATCGCTTGAGACTTGTATGTTGCGGTTCCGGTTCCGGTTCCAGTCCGGATAATAAAATGAAAGAACCACACTCGGACCAATGATGTTCACGGTTCCAAAATTCAAACCGGAACCCAAATAATTCGCGAACGGTTCGGTTCGGTTCTGGTTCGATTCCGGTTCGATTTTCGGTTTTTGGTTTTGTGTGACAGCTCTAATCACTGCTTATTTGCTTCGGTGAGATTGGACAAAAACGTCATTGTCATACCAAAATCTTATACTCTAAACTAGTTTTTTTTTGTAATGGTAGTAACATTTGTCATACCAAACATACATTCTTTGACAATGATGTTTTTGTCCAACCTCACCGGAGCAAATAAGCTGCGCTAAGCTACGCCAAACGCAGTCTTAAGGTGCGAGTAAAAAGATGGCAGCCAGATTTAAGAACTTACTGCCAGCAAAATATGGAGAAAAAATAGGCAAAAATTGTCTTGAGTGAACGGTGGGCAGGCTGGATCTAATGGCGAGCAGGCAATCTGAGCACCTTCATCGCGTGTGTCGAACACACGTAAGCAAAAATCATGTTTGGGAGGCTAATGTCGGAGTGCGCTTCTCGAAGAACCTCATCTTGAATCTCCCTGGTGGAGGGGATGAACACACGATGCTTGAACTAGAAGATTCTATTGTGCGGATTGTACTCCTCCTGTGCTCCATCCTACAAAGACTGGATAATCAGGGCTACTTTCGGGTCGATCTTTTGGGCCTCCCGTATTCGATCCCAGATGTCACACTGTATCTCCATCCAATACAGCTAGGACTGATATTCTTCCTGGTCTCTACGAGGAACATGGGTAATCTCCAAATCTATCAATGACTGAAGCAGTTCCTCTGGTATTAACTCCAACCAGCTTCCAGCTACCGAGGGCTTGCAGCTCAATGCGTCTGTAACTCTGTTGGCTTTCCTGGGGTAGTACCGGAGAGAAAAGTCATAATCACATAAATATTCCAACCATTGGAGCTGCCGGAGGTTCAACTCCTTCTGAGTGAAGATATACTTGAGACTCGTGCGGTCGGAGAAGATTTCACATCTTATTATGTATAGGTAGTGCCTCCAGATCTTGAGGGCGAAGACAACCACGTCCAACTCTAGATTGTGAGTCGCGTAATTCAGCTCGTGCAGCTTTAGCTATCAAGATGTGTATGCGACTACCTTGCCATGATGCATCAGGATAGCTCCAAATCCCTTTAAGGATGCATCAGTATAAATCTAGAACTCTTCGGTTCCTGAGGGAATTGTAAGGATTGGGGCAGAAGTAAGTCGCTTCTTCAGTTCAACGAACGGAGCATCATATTCTTATGTCCACCGAAACGTAACACCCTTCCTTGTAAGAGCGGTGAGGGGTAATGCTATCCTAGAAAATACTTCCACAAACTTTCTGTAATAACCTGCAAGACTGAGGAAGCTTCGAATGTCTATTGCCGTCTTGAGTGGCAGCTAGTTCTGAACTGCTTGGATTTTAGTCTGGTCTACTGCTACTCCATTCTTATTGATGGTGTGGCCGAAGAATCCAACTTCATCTAACCAAAACTCACACTTACTGAACTTGGCAAAGAGAGAGTGCTCTCAAAGCATAAGCAACACCATCTGCAGGTGTTTGGAATGGTCTGCCCTGGTCTTCGCGTAGATCAAAATGTCATCTATGAAGATGATCACAAAGTGATCTAGGAAGGGTTTAATTACCCTATTCATTAATGTCATAAAGGAAGTGGGTGCGTTAGTGAGTCTGAAAGGCATCGCCAAGAACTCATAGTGTAACGTCCCGATTCGCGCAAGGCCCCTCATGCGCATTTTTAAGTCAGGAGAGCTGACCTGAGATCTGGGAATGCTGGCAACTAGGCTTACACCTGTGTAAGGGAGGTGAAGTTGGTCCAGAGTACGACACGGGTAGTTACACGGGCGTGTCCATACCCGTGTGGTACTCTGGTGCAAGAGTTGGAAGTTCGTGGAATTTCCAGAGGAGCACACGGGTAGTGACACGGGCGTGTCCCTACCCGTGTGAATGTGTACACGGGTAGAGGCACGGGTGTGACCCTACCCGTGTGTGTAACTGACATCGTCGATCGTGTTTCCCGAGTAGGACACGGGTAGAGACAAGGGTGTGTCCCTACCCGTGTGCGTGAATAGCTTTGTCGACTATGTATCCCGAGCAGGACACGGGTAGAGACACGAGCATGTCTCTACCCGTGTACTTGTGTCCAAGTGTATCCCAAGCAGGACACGGGTATGGACACAGGCATAAACACGGTCGTGTCATGTGGACACGGGTAGAGACACAGGCGTGTCCCTACCCGTGTTTGTGTGTCCAAACAGCAATCAAACCGCCGACGCCGCTTCGCCCGAGCAGGACATGGGTAGGGATACGGGCGTGTCCCTACCCGTGTTAGTTCCATATAAAAAGGGCTTTTGAAACCCTAGCCGTTTTTCATCCTCTTTCCAAGTCATTTCTATAGAAAACTGCTGGTGAGGAGGAAGAGGGTGCTGGATCCAACCTTCACCCCGTGAAGAACCACCGCCGCCGAGGAGAAGAAGATGACGTCGAGAAGGGTGACGAGTTCCTTTGCCAGAAATGGTGGAAATGACGGAAACGAGGTGAGCTTCCTCCCCTCTCCCTTGGTGCTAGATCTATAGTTATTTTTAGGTGAGATGTCGACTCAAAAGAGTCTAGACTTGCGAGATGATGATTTCCCTAGGAAGAGGCCATTCTAGGGCTTGTGCTCTATGGATAGTGGTGTCTTCAACCTCTCCTTCCTTCTATGTGAAGATGAGGGATGGTTTTGTGAAGAGAAATGGCCTCATGAGGGTGAATAAGGGAGGAGGAATTTCTGATGTGAATTGGGAAGATCGGCTAGAGGAGGAAGACGAACCGATGTCGTTCATTCCGCCTTAAGATGCGGCAGAAATCTGTGTTATGCACGCAACGATCTTCGTGGCTATTTTCAGTTATGATATGGCCAGATCTGGGCTTTCACCTAAACACGAAAGTCGTAGCCCTTGGAAATACCTTTCCAACGAGTGGTTACACGTCTTCAAGCAAAGTCTGTAGTCACGGGAAAGTCTGATCTAAATTGATGGTTGTCAAGTTAAGCGTGCATAAACTATAATATGTACGCAGCAGACTTTGAAGCTGATTTCAAGTGTGTTACGGTCTGATCTGGGTGAGGGGCCGAATACAAAAGTCGTAGTCCTTAGAAATACCTTTCCAACGAAGGGTTAAATATTTTCACCGGATTCTTATAGCATCAGGAATACCCATTCGAAGTTCTGTACCTTACTCATTTCCTGCACGTTTTGTTTTCGGGTTTAAGCAAATCCAAGATAGGAGTTGGTAGAGAGATTGATGTGAGTTGTTGGATAGAGCCTTCGAAATCAAATGACGAAGTGAAACGTACTTGAACGAAATGACTTGGAGGAAATTAGAGAGCAGATGGGTTGATGAGTTTGGATGGTAAGCATGATTCAACTACGAGAACCGATAGGGATGCGCCTCATATTAACAAGGTGTTGGATATCATTTAGAAATGAATCGTAGGATGCTAATTATGACCATGTGAATCATCGTTTAATGGAACGTATTTAGTAGTCCAATGCTTAGAGTGTTATCTCACTATGGGTAGCATTGTGAAAGGATGTAAGTGTGGGGTTGAACACACTGGTATGGTAACGTTGTGCGAAGATGTAAGTGGAGGGTTGGGCTTGACCCTCGGTGTTCATTCCCGAAGCTCCTTCCGTGCCACGATGATGTGATGTTGCATGCGGTGTGAGTCGACACACGGTGTCGTAATTCCGGGTTAGGGATAATGTGGTAGGTCTACAGGCTCGCCAGTCATCACACCGACGGGAGTTGATAATTAGACCTTGGGCGGTTGGGCTTGGTCCTCGGTGCTTACTCCCGGGGCTCCTTCCGTGCCAAGTGAACATTTGGGCTTGGTTCTCGTGCTTTTCCGAGGCTCCTTCTGGGTCACAATATTGACCAGTCTGGGAATTAGTTCTCGGTGCACATCTACCTGAGACTCCCGCTGAGCCGTAGCACGCGTGTGAGCTCCGTTGTTATGTTCTTAGCATTGAGGCGTATGGAGGCCTAGGCTTGGTAGTGTGGATGCCTGCTTAGTAGTGGAGAAGCCCACTCCATTGTCATCGTTTGGCTACGACGGTTGACGCCTGAGAGGTTAGCTACCTGCTCGAAAAGTGGGAACTACAAGTCTGTGTCGACATAGCGTTTGCATGTGCATGTCCATGGGTAAGTCTTGCATTGCATACATATCATTACATTACATTGCATACTCAAGATCCTTATCGTATAAGTTTGTATGAGCACTCTTATACGATGAGTTACTTTACTGTTAAGCCGACCCTTAACTTATAAGTTTGTATGAGCATTCTTATAAGTTAAGTTACCTTCCTATTGTAGATCAATATGCTTAGATGGATTGTTAGCTTGAATAAAATCTAGTATAATAGAATGCTGTTAATATTGATACACATCTCTCGTACTGCTACTCATGATATGTGTACTTATTTCACTTGCTTGTACTACTGCTTATGTTGTTATATATATACCCTTGTTCCTTTCTCCGCCCGGTGTCGAGGAGTTGTCGGGGGAGCGGATGTAAAATTCACTTAGTCTTTATGACTAACGGTTGCTACATCTTCCTTTTTAGGAGGAAACCCCGCAGGTAGAGCAACAATAGATTTTACAGCAGGACAGCCAGACCAGGACGACAGGGCCTGAAAGGACGGTGTCGTCACTACCGTCAGTCACTGATGTGAGTCCTTGAGAGACTCTTGATGTAGCCCCTTTGGGCAAACTTTACTCATACTTTGATAGTATAGAAGCTTGATGTAGCTTCTTTTATATGTTGTACTTTTGGACTATATGCTTATGTGTGGATTTGGCTTCATATTATATGTTTGGTTGGGTTGGCAATGTTTGATATTAGTTATAGCCGGCAGAATATGCGTCGTGTGATACAGGTTAGCCCGAGTGCTAGCGCTACCATAAGGCAGCTGTTCTGGGCATAAGACTCCCCTCGTGCCATATTTTGTGTTCCGGGAGGGGGGTCTTACACATAGAGACCATAACAGGAGCTAAAAGCGGTCTTGGGAATATCCTTTTCCGGAATCCGAAGTTGATAGTAGCTTGATTTTAGGTCCATCTTAGAGAAGATGGATTTGCCATGAAGTTGATCGAACAACTCGTTAATTCTCGAAATGGGTTGCGTGTTCCGTATGGTGAGCTTGTTAAGTTCTCTATAGTCAATGCACAAGTGCAGTGTCCCGCCCTTCATCTTCACAAATAGTACAGGGGCTCCCCAAGGAGAGGAACTCGGACAGACGAATCCAACATCGATCAGTTCCTGATGTTGAATTTTCAGCTCCTCCAATTCCCTAGGAGCCAACCGATAGGGTGCCCGGGATATTGGCCAGACACAAGCTCAATCTGAAAGTTTACCTCCCGCTGTGGTGGCAAACCTGGGAGGAACTCATGGAAAATATCTGAAAAATCCCGTACCACAGGGACTTTGGCGAGCACTTGAGTTTTGTTTTCCATTTCGAAGTAAATAAGATATACCTTGTCCTTTTATTGGACTGACTTCACCGTCTGATTAGAGGTCAAAATGATGTGAGTGATGAATGGTATACCTGTCAATGTAATAACCTACCTGTCTGGGTTCTGAAGCTTGACCTATCTAGTCAAATAGTTTATCTAGGCCTTATGTTCAACCAACCAATCCATCCCTAAGATGAAGTCGAATACGGTCATTATTATGATCATTACATAAATTTCAAATCTCACATTCCCTAGCATGGCCTGGAACGAGCATTTTTCTGTAGAATCCATGTCTGATCCATTTGGTAAACAAATATGTATGGACATTCCAAATGAGCGAACATCATTCTCCTTTTTTGCAATGAATTTCCGAGACACGAAGGAATTTGTCGCTCTAGTATCAAACAGAGTTTTCGAGGGATATCCTTCTGCCAAAAGTAATCTGATAATATATATATGTATATATTATATAATAAGTGCATACATAAAATATAGGTATATACACACATAAAGTATAGATCTAGTCAAAACACAACACCTACTGTATAACTAGTGTCTGAGATAGATACCCATCACTACATCTGGTGTTGGTCAGTGCTGAAGATCTAATGCATAAGCCTCTAAGGGCGTTGCTCTGTCCTGTTGATCTCTTTTACTAGGTCTACCTCTCTGGCCTTTCTGGCTCTATCCTCTTGTAGTTGGTCCTCCCTGCATTGCCCTTAATCCTGGTCTTCCTACCGCATGCGGACAAAAGGCTCTAATATGCCCAGGCTGGTGGTACAAAAAATAGTTCTCAGCAAAGAGAACATCTTGCCGGGCTGCTGGCGCGGGCTGGGGTGCTGGAGATGGTCTGGGATCCTGTTGCGGTACTGGTCGGGATATTGGGGGTACTGGTGCCTGTCTGGGTGGGGGTAGGCGCCTATAAGGCTACTGATACTGATGCTATCTACGCTTTCTTTCCTCTCTGAGGGATCAGCTCCTCTGTCACATCCCTGACCTCGGGGAACCTCTATCTATCCTCGGCGCTGCTGGGCCACCATCCTCTGATCCAAATCTAACGCGGTGGCGTGAGTCGCTATGGTATGGAAGGTGGACCGGGAGATCATGATCAAAGTCTGTCTCAAGTTATCCCGCAGACCTCGGTAGAAACGAGCAGCCCGGTCCCTATCAGTGGCTACGCGCTTCTTAGCAAAATGGGCTAAGTGAATAAACTCTCACTGGTAGTCAGGCACTGTCTAGTCGCCCTGACGAATGTGCAGGAACCTCTCCTACAGCGCAGCTCTGTCGGTGTTTGGAATAAAATGCTTGAGGAACGCATCTGAAAACTCCCTCCCCCCACAGGATGGCATTCAACGGTCGCCCTCTGAACGTTGAACGGTTGGCCGCTCTCCACCAATCTCTGGCATACCCCTCTAACAAAGTCACAACTAAAGAAACTACAGCAACATCTGGGCACATCATCCCCACCAACAGCTCCTCAACGTGCTCTACCCACTCCTCTGCCTGCATGGCAGACTTTGTGCCTAAACGTAGGAGGCCTCAGCCCTCGGAAGGTCGTCAGAAGGTCTGTGGGTCCACAAGCTGCTGTGGTAGTTGTGTCATGACTGTTTGGAACGTATTCAGAATAACTGTTAATGTGCGCCCCAGGTCTGTCTCGGTAAACTGTATAGCTGCAGGGGAAACTGGGTCTAGAAGTGGAGCGATAGGGACGTAACCAAACTAAACATTGCTTACTTAATAATATTTTTATCAAGTTGAAGAAATAGTCTTGTACGTTGATTTTCTTTGCCTATTGTGATGATTTTTTAGAGTGAACCTTCATGAAATAATTGATTACTATATTGCAATAATTTAAAAGTGGACGTCATTATCTCTCGATCTCTGAAATCTGTTTACCTTAATTCCCCAAGTTATCTCTAACTTAAGTAGAAAAAAATAACATAAAGTGCACAAATCAATATTTCTAACACAAAATAAAATATCTTTCTCTCTTTATGCTATATTGAAATTTATGTTACTCTTGCGTCACTCCTCTCTCTAATCTTGCAGCGCAGTATAAAGATGGAATTTGGCTAAAGATTTATGCAACTCCACTCTCAAATCTTGTCGTGCAAAAGAAGGAATTCAACTCTAAAATAACGTAACTGCTCTCTCGAATCTCATCACACAATTTAGAAGAAGAATACTTAATCCAAAATTTCACAAAATGATAACATAAATCAAATAAAGATAGTTCTTCAAATAATCATAAAAGAGAAATCAAAATCACAACACAACAAGACAAATTACTCTCAATATACAAAACTTAAAAATTTAGTTCATACTTGAGGAAAAACCACACGCAATTAAAAAGATCTTACAAAACATGGTGACTAAGATCAAACGTTGTAGGGATTCTACTCCAGATTTTTTGCTTTAGCCGGTGGCCTTCTTCTTTTCCTCTAGTCGTTTCTCCTCCGAATGATGAAGATTATTATGATAATGAGGATCCAATCCTCTGTGTTGGCCGAAATCCCTCCTATTTATCCCCCTCTTGTGCTGACCGAACCCTCTAATTCAGCCCTTCAAAATTGATTCAAGATAAAGATCACAATGAATCTTTTTCCTTGATTGTCTTCCTCATAGAAATATAACCCCTTTAAAATGATATTTTGCTCATTTATTCATGCTAAAATCGAACCAAGGCTTCTCATTTTCAAAATTGCAAATGAAGTCAAAATCTGAATTTGAAATTCGGATTACAGCTTGTTGCAACAACTAAAATAGGTTGTTATAACAATCTGTGCATGTCAAAATATAAGTTCAACTTTACTTCTCTAGATCGAATTCTTCGATATTTCTAACAAGAAAACATAAAAAATAATCATATTATTCTCAAATAAAATAAATATGAATTCACTTATATTTTTACTCATTTAAATCATTTTTTTCTCATTATGATGAATATTAAATCATAATAAAGCGGTAGATAACTTATTTTTGGGAAGTTATCAGCTTCCACAAGCATAAGAGAAGGCAAGAAAGAATGCTCTCATGGACACTCTTGTTGAAGCTCCGTGGACTTAATCATTTTTTCACTTTTCTTTGTCTCCAAAACTTATAAACGGAGAGATGACCCTGTCACCGGCCTATTGTAAGAAAAAGAGCTTTGTGGTTTTCTCTCTTCATCAGAGGTAGACACGTAATAAAGAGGAAGTTTTGGTTTTGGTGCTCCTTCACCACCGCGGTACAGTTGGGCAGCGAGAATTTTTTTGGTTCTCTGGTTTTCTCATTCGGTAGAGGAGCCTAGAGGCGTCTGCTTTTTGTTCAAGGAGATCTTCATTTTTTTCCGGTGGAGTACATCGTCGAATAGATAGTTATTCGTTCTAGTCTCCATAGGGTAAGCAGTACAAGCAACAAAAAAAAGTTTCTCCTATTAAGAGGTAACAATTTTTTTTGGGATTGACTAATAAAAAATTTGGTGCTTTGTGTTGTTTTGTTTTTCATGTGTATTATTATTGTAATCAATCAAAAATATAGGAGGCTCTGGAGCGGCAGAATCAACAATTCATCAAATTAGTTTACATCTGGTGAAAAGTGATTTTACAAAATTTGATGGAAATGGTAACTTTGACATGTGACGTTGTGAGGTGATGGATGTGTTATGCTCTCTGAATTTGGAGGACATTTTTGATGATGATGAATGCATTGATGGGATGACTGAGAAAGCCTATTCGAAGATGAATGAAAGTACTTGTAGGTTGATCAGAAATTGTCTGACTCAAGAGATCAAATACAGAGTTATGTTGGAGACATCTGCGGGAAACCTTTGGAGGACGCTGGAGAACAAATATCTTACGAAGAGCTTAGAGAATCATCTCCACATGAAGCGTCGATTGTACCAGTTTATGATGATATGTGGAGTCTCGATTGATGAGCATTTGAATGAGTTCACAAAATTGTTAGTAGATCTATCGTTGAATTTGGACGAGAATGTTGGTGTTGAAGACAAGACACTCCTTCTATTGAATTCGCTCTAGATGAAAATGAGAACTTCACGATGTCTCTCATTCATGGGAAGGAGATCTTAAAATATAGTGAAGTGCCTATGACATTATTGAATCATGAGTTCCATCAAAGGGATAAAGAATCATCGAAGGCCAAATCGGTTGAAGCACTTATGTCTCATCGGGGCAGATCTGAGAAAATAAAAACAAGCACAAGAAGAGTAATAATGGTAATTAGAAGCATGACAATTCATATAGTCGCAGTCTTGGGCACAATCAGTGCACATTCTGTTTGGAGACGGATGGAAAAGGATTGCCCAAATTAAAAGAGAAAAATAAGGGGGGGGGGGTTCCTTAGAGGCGAATGCCCATATTACTAAAGAGATTACTAGTGGTGGTGAGTCTGATGTTTCTCTTTATGTCACTCCTCAGTGTTTATTTACTGATTATTCATGCTGAATTCTGGACACGGTGGTACATATCACATTTGTCTCAATCGAGAGTAGTTCTATACTTACAAGTCTATAGATACTGGTTTCTGTTTCTATGGATAATGATCAGACTTGCCGTACGATTGGTGTTGGGAGTATTCTAGTTCGGATGCATGACAATACAGTGAGAGAGTTGATAAATGTCAGACATGTTCCATATATCAAGAAGAATTTGTTGTTTGTTGGGGATTTAGAAGCCAAGGGCTATAAAGTAGTGATCGAGGCAGGAGTTCTGAAAATCAGTCGGGAAGCTTTGGTTTTTATGAGAGGGGTTTGACACCACAATCTATATTATCTTTAGGAGAGTACAGTTACCAAAACTATGGTCGTTGCTGATGATTCTTTGGATGAAAGTACTTTATGGTATATGAGATTGACTCATGCTAGAGAGGCTTCCTTTCGGGCTTTATCAAGGCAAAGATTTATGAAGGGAGCGAAAAGCTGCAAATTTGATTTCTGTGAGCATTGCATGCTTGGCAAGAAGACGCGAGTATCTCTTAGCACTGTCGTCCATAGTATAAAAGGATATTTTAGATTATGTTCACACAGATATTTGGGTCTCGACGAAGATGAAATCTTTCATTGGGCGACGATACTTTGTCTCTTTCATTAATGATTATTCTAGATATGTTTGGGGTACACCATGAAGCATAAGAGTGAAGTTTTGAAGATATTTATGACTTGGAAGAAGTGGAATGAGATTCAGACTGACAAGAAGATTCGATGTACCAGATCAGACAATGAAAGTGAATACACATCAAATGTGTTCTTGAGAGAGTGTCAACGATCAGGTACAGAGCATCACTTCACAGTCAGGGAGACACCGCAGCAGAATGGGGAGGCAGAGCTCATGAACCAGACTTTGGTGGAGAAGGTTCGATGCATGTTTTCTAATACTGGGTTAGGCAGGATTTTTGGGATGAGGCTATTGATTATGCTTGCCACTTGGTGAACTGTCTGCCTTCTACAGCTATTGGAAAGAAGATACCAAAGAAGATGTGGTCGGGGCATCCTGCTAAAGATTATGTTCACATGAAAATGTTTGGGTGTCCATCTTATTATCATGTCAAGAATGATAAACTGGAATCACGAGCAAAGAAAGCAATCTCCATTGACTTCAGGCGTGAAGTCAAAGGTTACAAACTGTATGATCAAATAGAGAGGAAGATTATCATTGACAAGGATGTTACGGGGTGAGTTTGCTGAAGCCTCGAGACTCAGAGCAGGTGGAGAGTTCTAAATCGATCACCAATACTATTCAGAAGGAGTTTGATGTGACTCCATTTGTTCCACCAGTTTCCCGCACTCCTAATGAGGTATATGATTAGCCTACTAATGAGGTACTAGGTACTGATGATCAGGAGGTAGAGGAAATAGAGGCAGAGAGTCATGTTCAGGATTCTATTGCCAGGAGTCGGACCAGGTGGCAGAATGTTCCAAAGCCAGCTTGGTTAAGGGACCACATTGTATTTGTACATTCAGCATCTGAGGCTGAAATCCCTTATCACTTCAAGGAGGCTATAGAGAGCTCTAAAACAGATTTTTGGAGGGATGCGATGGATGAAGAGATGACTTCTCAAAATAAAAATGCTATATGGAGATTAGTGAAGTTATCTCCAGATAGAAAATCAATTGGGAGTAAATGAGTATACATGAAAGAAGAAGGATCTCATGGTGCTGTTGATGTGCGATATATGACAAGACTGGTGTCCAAAAGTTTTGTTAAGTATGAGGGTATTGATTATGATGAGGTGTTTGCCCCAGTTGTTAAGCATTTGTTGATCCGTGTTCTCTTGGCCTTAGTAGCACAGTATGATCTGATTTTGGAGCAGCTTGATGTGAAGACTACATTCTTACATGGAGATTTGTAGGAGGAGATCTATATAAAGCAACCACCTGGATATGAGGCTTAGAGTGACAATGGTACAAAAAGTTTGATCAGTTTATGTTGGGACAGAAGTACACATAGAGTTAGTATGATCACTGTGCATATTTTAAGAAATTGGCTACTGGTTAGTTCATCTATCTTTTATTGTATGTTGATGGTATGTTGATTGTCGTTTCAAGTCAGTCTGAGATTGATAAATGAAGAGGTAGCTCTCAAAGCAGTTTGAGATGGAGGAGTTAGGTGAGGATCATAAAATTCTCGATATGTAAATATGCAAGGACAAGAAAGCTGAAAAAGGTTTGGCTTACTCAAAGAGCGTATATTGAGAAGGTGCTGAAGAGGTTTGGGATTGATGACACTATTATGGCAGTGACTCTACCATTAGCAGCGCATTTTCAATTGAGTGCTGACTTGTGTCCTAAAGACGACCAAGAGAGGAAGGGAATAAAGCTAGTTTTGTATGCTAATGCAGGGGCAGTTTGATGTATCTCATGGTTTGTACAAAGCCAGATATTGCACAAGTTATTGGCGTGATGAACAGATTTATGCATGATCCCGACCATGGTCATTGTCAGACAGTTAAGTAGATTCTGAGTTATCTCAATGGTACAATTTATGTTGGCTTACTATATGAGAGGCAGCAATCCGACTCAGACTATGCAGATGATATAAATATTCACATATTTACGATCAGATATTTATTCACATTGGCAGAATGTCCAGTGAGTTGGAGGTTGACTCTACAGTCGACAATGACTTTATCTATAACAGAGGCTGAATACATGACAGTGACAGAAGCTATGAAGGAGGCTATCTAGATGCAGGGCTTATTGGATGATCTGGGTGTGGAGCATAAGGCTTTAACTGTTTCTGCGACAGTCAAAGCGCGATTTTCTTGGCGTCCAATCAAGTGTATCATGCTCGTACCAAACATATTGATGTAAGGTAACATTTTGTTCGAGATTTGATCGAGACAAACTAGGTCCTTTTAAAGAACATTGATACCAAAGAGAATCCAGCAGACATGCTCACGAATGTGCTTTCAGTCCAGAAGTTCACATATTATAAATGATTGATGAACGTTCGAGTTCAGAGGTGAGTGTCTTGAGATGCACTTTTAAAGAACTACGTGTGTCTTGATCCCATGGGAGGGGGGGGATATGTAGACAACCACCTTGGCGCAACCGATTTGTGTTTATGTTTATTGTGTCATCTCATATTTATTTTGCGTCAAATAAGAGATGAGGTAGTGATTGTTGTTTGAGGGGTTTTTTTGTCATTTTTTGTTTGCCCTAATTTTTCGTATAAATATAAAGAGCTTGGGGTTGTAATATTGTATTGACCTCTCTTTTTCTCCCCCACGGGTGATAGCGGATAATCTCTCCCCGTGAATGTAGACGTTTCTCGCTGAAACACGTAAATCACATCGTGTTCATTGTTTGTGGTTGTGTGTTCAAACTCAAATTCTTGTAAACTCAAGTAAATCTAGTGAATTTTTCTCGACACAGATCTGACCACGTGATTTTTCACTTTTTTCCAAGTTTTCCACTCTAAAACGTCTTGCTTGTCATTGTTATTGGCTCTCTTATGACTGTTTGCACGGTCAACCCAACTTTGAGCTAGGACGGTCCGATTCTCCAGACCAGGAGAAAACTGAGTGACCCACAACATCAACGAAAATGTTCATTTGTACAATTATAAGGTTCCATCTCCGACCGGAAAATCATCCTTGATACAATTTACAAAAGGCAGTTGAATCATGTCCTAGACTTGCAGGGTTTGCCGCAGGGGATGTACATAATGAGGTTTGTGAGAAAATAGTAGAGCCCAACAACACAAGCTACAAAGATCAAAAGGAAAAGCGTGAAAGTCTATCCGAAGGAGTGACATCCAAGTGGGCGATGCTTCCAGCTTTATAATATAAATGAGAAGCTCTGTGCAGGGAATGATGGTTGATTTTTTGTTGTAATTTAGGATAAGCAATTTTAGCCATTTTTAGGCTCAACAGAATTGGAAATTGCACCATGTAGATATAAACGGATTGTATATTCTTTATAAAGGGCAACGAAGAAGTAAGAATTTCCCAAATTTTGTCGTAAACGTCGTCCATACAAAATTTATGTATTTTAATATCTTGTGATGGGTTAATAATTAAGGGACAAGTGATGCAAGATTTACAAGGATTACCAATAAATATTGCAAGTGCAGTGGAATTATGAAGGGGAATATGATGGATGCCTGGGACCCCACCCAGCTGCTTCCAGTTCCAGAATTCTGTCCAAAAGATGCTGCTGAATGTTTGTATCCTCTTGTTTGCTACCAGGGAGGTGACAAATGCATTGGGATTCCATGTTCCTCGGACCGGTTTAGGAATATTTCCTCTTCACCCATATCCCCTGTTTCAGTCTTCTTTCTCTCTCTCTCTCTCTCTCTCTTCAGCTTTTTCGTTTGCACTCAGTATGGTTCCAAAGATTTGACAAAAAAAGGACGAAACTTCTGTGATTTAGGAATCTCTCTGCCTGCATCAACAGAGGAGGCTCGCTGAAGTAGTTAACCAGTGGCTCCTGTTAGCTTCCCCTTTCTTGTTCTTCTTCTGTGCATCATGATTCTCTGATAGAGACTTCTCTTTCAAAATTGATGAGCTGCGCATTTTCTAGCAAAGTGTGATTTTTGTAAGCGGGTGCTCGAAACATACGGAGGAAGATCTAAGTGGAATCTGCTCCCCGTTGCCCCAGCTAGGAATTTATAGTAAAACCTAGGGTTAAGATCCGCAAAGCCCCCAAACTCGTTATTCGTCCGAATATACACTTACAATCTCCTCCTATATTCGTGACAAATAACGGTGACGTTTCGGGGTGCTGGAGCGTAGACATAATAATAATCCAAACTAAGCAAACCAAAACAGGACAGATCATACTATTAAATCAAAAATAAGGTTTTGCCTATACGGCAAACCACCACACAGATGCTATCCCAAACATAGTCTGAATTATTACAAAACAAAACAAAAAACATGAATCAAACGTTTGATGATTCTACTCATCTAGTAGATCATCGTCATCCATGTCCAGGTCTACAGCTCCTCCAAAATCTCCATCGTAGCCTGCAAGGAATTTCATGAGTCAGACTCAAAGAATTCATAAACATATGCAGTAACATTTAAAGTAAACTAGCTCTTACTAAATGCGCTTAGCACTTCTAGCAACGGTGAAGTAACTCTGTCAGCATCTCATCCAGTCTAACTAGGACTAGTCACGTTACCTTACTCATTACTGATCACTATGTGCCTCACCAACACATGTGTGCACACATCACGTGCAACATTATCAAATGTGGAATAATGTGCTGTGACCAATAATGTTTAGATTAATATATACAACGACTTTCAATTCCCAGTTGAATAGCTCTTGAATAACCTTACAATGAGAGGACGTTAGGTTATCAAATGTGGAATAACCCGCATCCAACCATCTTGGGTTTTCATCAAGAAACTATTTGGGGTTTTCAGTCTGTCACTTATTAGATGCTTGAATGTTGGCAGCTATAGGCTCGTGCATATCAAAACATAAACGTTGGAGAAAAGTTTCATATTTCTATGAACTTTAATCTCATTGCCCCCGATGTTTTGATTGTAAGAGCTCTATTTAATCCTTTAGTAAGGGCGTCTGCAACATTATCTTTCGATCGCACATCTACCAGGGTCACAATCCCTTGGCTTGTGAGAGAGGTCAATCAGGCCTGTTTCATCCTGAGTTGCCTTCTTTTGCCATTGAATAAAGTGTTCGTGGCAACCGTTTTAGTAGCCTGATTATCGCAGTAAACTGCAACAGAACTCAGTGTCAGGCCCGACAGTGGAATGTCCATCACCAAATCTATTAACCACTCTGCTTCTTCACCAGCCGAAGCTAGAGCATAGAGTTCGGATTCCATGGATGAGAGTGCAATGCACGACTGTCTCTTGGACTTCCAGGCTACAGCTGCTCCTCCTAGTGTAAAGAGGAATCCACTAGTGGACTTGCTGTCGTTTATTTCTGAGCACTATGATGCATCAGAATATCCTTCCAGAACGGGAGGATGACCACTATAACATAAAGCATACTTTCTGGTGTGCTTTAAGTAACGCATCAGCCTATCGAGGGCATCCCAATGGTCTTGGCCAGGATTGCTAGTGAACCTACTTAACATGCCGACCGTGATGGCTATGTTAGGTCTCGTACAGACCATAGCGTACACGAGGCTACCAAGCAGTTTAGAATAATCTAACTGTCGAACCGCAGCTCCTTCATTGGGCTTTAAGCGGTTAGAATAGTCGTATGGTGTCTCAGCCGCTTTACGTTCACTGTATCCCCACGTGTCCAACAAGGACTGGATGTAGTGGCTTTGACTTAGGGAAATGCCATGTTTCCCAAAGCTCACTTGCATACCTAGTATAGTGTCAGCTATACCGAGGTCCGTCACGCTAAATTCTTTAATTAGACCTGACTTTACGTCATCCACTTCGGATTGATCAGATCCAAGAATAAGCATATCATCCACATACAAGCATATTATGGCGACGTGGTCTGATCTATGATGTATGTAAAGACATTTATCCGAGAGACTCGACATGAATCCCATGTTCTTTACAGTATAGTCAAACTTCTCATGCCATAATTTCGGCGATTGCTTCAATCCGTATAGCGACTTTAAAAGCTTACAGACCTTGTTTGCGTGACCGTCTACAATGAAACCTTCAGGTTGACTCATGTAGATCTCTTCGGTTAGATCTCCGTTCAAGAACGCAGTCTTAACATCCATTTGATGAACAATAAAGTTCTCAATGGCCGAAATAGCAAGAAGAACCCTAATGGTTGCTAAGTGACACACGGGTGAGTATACGTCAAAATAGTCTACTCCGCTTACTTGTGTGAAACCTTTAGCCACCAGGCGTGCTTTATACTTAGCTACGCTACCATCGGGATTTAACTTCTTTTTCAGAACCCACTTGCACCCGACAGTTTTAGCCCCTATTGGCTTATCAACTAACATCCAGATGTCATTCTGAAGGAGAGAGTTCATCTCATCCTCAATTGCTTCTGTCCAGAGTAGGGAATCCCTTGATCTCATCGCTTCCTTAAAATTAGATGGATCGGCCTCGACGTGGTAAGTGACAAAATCACTACCGAAGGTTCTAGGGGTTCGCTCTCTCACTGAAGTCCTTCTAGACTCTAGGCCAGAGTTGTCTACCGGAACGGAATAGGAGGTGCTCGGTACTGATTCAGGTTCGTCCTCAGTAATAGTTGCTTGCATACCTAGGATAGTTAAGTTCTTATCTTTGAGGAATTTATCCTCAAAGAACACAGTATCCGTAGATTCAATAATTATATTATTAGACAGGTCTAAGAATCTATCAGCAACACTATCTTCAGCACAACCTAAGTAGACACATATATTGGTCCTAGGTCCAACCTTAGACCGTCTAGGGTCAGGAACCCTGACATAAGCTATACAGCCCCAGGTCTTAAGTCTCGTTAAAGACGGCGGTCGCTTAAACCAAAGCTCGTAGGGTATAACCTCTAACTTAGCATGGGGAACTTTGTTCAGAATGTGATTCGCAGTCAAGACTGCTTCTCCCCAATAAGCGGAAGGCATGCCTGCAGTGAGCAGCATAGAGTTTAACATCTCTGTTAACGTTCTATTCTTACGCTCGGCTATGCCATTAGATTGGGGGGAGTAAGGAGCAGTGGTTTCTGCTATGATGCCCTGTGAAGCAAGGAAGCATCTGAGCTCACTGGACATATATTCTCCTCCTCTATCACTTCTAAACCTTTTAATTGTCATGCTTAACTGGTTTTCTACCCTGGTTTTGAAGAGACAAAACTTTTCAAACGCTTCATCTTTAGTTTTAAGCAACGAAATATGACAAAATCTCGTGCAGTCATCTATGAACGTGATCATATACTTCCTCCCACCTCTTGTGACAAAACTCTTAAAGTCACAAATATCGGAATGTATAAGCTCAAGATGTGTTGTGCTCCTAGTAACCGTGCCAAAAGGTTTCCTAGTGATCTTAGTCTGAGCACACACTTCACATTTCCCAGGAGGAGACTTAGTGTCTAGTGTGATCTTATGAGTTCTAGCTACTTGGAACATTTTCCTATAGTTTACGTGTCCTAGTCTCTCATGTAGAGTCCTAGGGCTAACTAAGTTCAATTGAACTTGTTGCACTACCTCATTTGCTAGACTCAAACGGTACATCCTATTCTGGACGTAAGCACATCCAAAGTAATGTGAGTTGACTGACAGAGTCACTCTACTGCCACAGAAGTTAATAGACATACCAGCATCACACAGTAAACTAATAGACACTAAGTTAGCAGATAAGAAAGGAATAAATTTGACGTTCTTTAAAAGTAAAGACTTACCTGAGGAGAACATCAGAGTTGCGTTTCCCACCTTCAGTACGTCAGCTGTGCCACCATCTGCAACAATCACTGATTCCTTTGCATCCTGCAGCTCTGTCAGAAGAGTAGCGTTGTTGCAAACGTGGCACGTTGCCCCAGAATCGAGGAACCACTTCGTGCTGGCCTGCGCGTGTCCGACCATGGAAACAAAGTCGGATGGCTCAGCGTGGCTAACCAGATGAGCCTGGTTGCCTTCTTGCGGTGCTCTAGTTCTTTCTTTCCTCGGTAGCTTGCAGTCTGATGCACAGTGTCCCCACTTGTTGCAGTTAAAGCATTTACCCTTAAACTTTTTAGAGGGTCTACTCGGTCCTGCAACCTGAGGGCTACTGCGAGGCGGTTTGGTCTTGTGAGAGGGAGGAGCGCGCTTGAAGCTTGTAATCATGTTGGCAGCAGCCTTCTGCTTGCCAACAGCTTCCAAAGCGTGCTTCGTCCGGTTCTCGTCCTCAATGCGAATGAAGCGCTTGAGGTCGTTCAGACCAACTTGCATCTTCTTGCGGTACATTTCCGTTTTGAAATTGTACCACGAGGAGAGCAGCTTATACACAATTGTGCCGGCAACAAAACTTTCGGGCAGGCTAATGGACTCACTATGCAGAGAATCAACCAAATTTTCAAAATCTGATACCTGAGGGAGAATGGCTTTCTCCTCGTCGAAGCTGAAGGAGTGGAACTTGTCCACTAGATGAGCTTTGGAGAGGTCCTCCTCCTGTCTGAAGTGCTCCTCTAGGGCTTCCCAGATCTCCTTCGCAGACTGCATCTTGATGTAGTTCTTGGCCAGACTGGAAGAGAGACAATTCAGCAGGTAGTCCCTGCAGAAATCCTCATCTTCAGCCCACTGTGCCTCATCTGCAGTCCCAGCAACGTCAGCACGAGCAGTCTTGATGGTGTAGAAGACATTCAGGTATTTCATCCCAAATTGCGTGTTCAACTTCCAATCGTTGAACTCGGAGGCCGTGAACTTTTCCAACTTGTTCATGGGAACCGGAGAGGACAAGGAAGAATTCCTCATTGCTTCTCTTGCTGCAAGCCCGAGCACAGGAACAGAGGCTTGGATCAGCTTCCAGGAAAGCGTCGACTAGAGAAAACGTCGAACGGGAGGATCGACGATCGTCGATCGGAAGAGAACGTCGAACGTCGACCGGGAAGAAAACGTCGAACGTCGACCGGGAGGAAAAACGTCGAACGTCGACCGGGAGAAAAAACGTCGAACGTCGACCGGGAAAACGTCGAACGTCGACCGAGAGGAAAAACGTCGAACGTCGACCGGGAAAACGTCGACCGAAGGCTTCGAACTGGAGGCTCGACGATCGTCGACCGGAAGAAAATCGTCGATCGTCGACCGGGAAGAAAACGTCGAACGTCGACCGGATCCTTCGGGATCGGAAAAACTAGGGCTCGACGCAAACGGCGATGGCGGCCGATCTCCTCCACCTCTTGATCGGCGAGGAAGAAACGTTGCCCTAGACCGACGGAGCTCCTCCTTCTAGCGGCGGCTACGACCTGGAAGAAGCGAGCGGCGAGGAGAGGAAGGATCGGCAGGTCCTAACTTCGCGAGCGAAAAAACGAGGGCGGAAGCTTGCCCCAAACAGGCGACCGGCGACGGGAAGGGCTGGGCTAGACAGATCCTCGATCGGCCTGCAGCGAGCGGCGGCTTGCCCTAGATCCACGCGCGGGAGACGAGCACCAGCGAAGGGAGCGAACTGTTTTGAGAATGTAAGCGGGTGCTCGAAACATACGGAGGAAGATCTAAGTGGAATCTGCTCCCCGTTGCCCCCAGCTAGGAATTTATAGTAAAACCTAGGGTTAAGATCCGCAAAGCCCCCAAACCCGTTATTCGTCCGAATATACACTTACAATTTTTACCAAGACAAGAAGATGCATGGCAGTCGGGTGAAGATTGGTATTTGTTTTCACAGGACTTTTAGGTTTGAAAGAGCTTCTGTAGCCAAGACTGATTTTTAACTTATTTATATCCCATCCATGATCATCGATTCACCATTTCAACTGTTAGCCGTATTTATAGGCTACTTAGCCTGTTTGGCTCTTCTTAAGTGGCACTTACCCGCCTAATCAAAGTGGGCCAAAGCAGGTTCGAACTGACTTACTGACCCCAGTCATCTGTTAATCGGTACTGACTCATTACTGCTACTTGTTAAAATTGAAGTGATCTGTCTGTCACGGACTTGTAGCTCAAAACACAACCGTGATCATGTATGCATGCGTTGGTGGCACAATTGGTTGCATGTTGATGCGACAAGGCCTCGAGGAGGTCAAGGACTTGGATGTGGGAGCCTCTGGAATAAGCATGGCTTCATACTCAAGTTTTTCATGCGTAAGTGGAGCATGCGGGTCCAAGCAAAGACATGACATCATTTGGCGCAAGAGGTTGCAGCAGTCTCTGGGACGGACAGTGGAGACGTGAAGATGGATCATCAGATTTGGTGTTAATGTTTTGGAAGATTCTAGAAATATCCGGAGTGGTACATATGAAGATGGTAGAGAATTCTAGAGTTTTCTCATGTAGCATTCTAGAGAATTCATGCAAGTTGTATAATGTAGAGTATTCTAGAAGGTAGAATTCTAGAGCCTTTCATACTTTGAAGGGAAAATCCTTTGGACTCTTTAAAAGAGAAATGCCCTCTCATTTGTAATCATCCAAGTTAAAATCCAATTTCTAGTGAAGTTTTTATATTCTTTTGAGTTCCTTTTGAATCGTAAGTTCTCTTGAGTTATTCCATCATGCTATTCTTTATTGCCACGTAGTTTTTACAGGGAGAGGCTGACTTAGCTTGGCTATGCAGAGTGGAGAGGTATAACATTCCCCACACTTCTAGGCACCCTAAAGTTAGGGTCTCAAGTGGTGC
Source organism: Platanthera zijinensis (assembly GCA_039513925.1). NCBI lineage: Eukaryota > Viridiplantae > Streptophyta > Magnoliopsida > Asparagales > Orchidaceae > Platanthera > Platanthera zijinensis. Next base: position 176,241,213 of record CM077089.1, on the reverse strand, counting down.
ATGGAGGCCCTGATATAACCCTAGCTCAGCTTGAACTTAGGGAAACTGCAATGTGCACCCACAATGTGCACAGACAATGTGCACAAGGCAACCCAAGGGTCAATCATGGTCAAATTAACCCTAAAGGTTAAATGAGAGTCCAAGTCAATTCAAGTGGGCTAAAGCCTTGCCCAAGGCCCGTCCTAAGGCCCGTCCTAAGGCCCACTAATTTTTCATATTTATTTAATCTAATTATTATTTTAATTAGGTGATTTAAGGGGGTAATTAGGAGGGAAGTTTCATTTGGAGGGGAAATAATTGAGGGATTCCAAGTGACACTCCCTTCTTCTTCTCCAACCCCTCCTTTCATCTTCCCTAATGAAGAGTAGGAGGTTTCCAATAGTTATAAGTTAGCCACCATTAAGGAGGGCCTTTAATGGCCATGAACATAACACCCAAAATTTGGATCTCCTATATAGAGGCCCCCAAAGCTCAATTTGATCTTTTCATCACCTTCAGAAGACCTCAAGTAGTTGAAATCGACTCTTGGATCACTGCAAACGGTGTAAAATCGAGATCGGGAGAGGTCCGTAGGAAAACACAAAAATCTACGGCCACCCGCCAGAGTAGCCGCATCCAAGCCCGAAATCAGCCATGCTTCTCCTTCTCTCCCCTTGTGCTAGCTTCCTAGATCAATAAGGAATGAAATCGGGCTCAAAGGGGACAGTTTCCATTTTTAATTCCATGGAAAAACGAAGCTTTGGGCTTCCTCTCGGGTTCGCCCGAAACCGCCACTCCGGCGGCCGAGCCGCCTCCCGGCGATAGCCTAGACCTCAACGGAGGTGGTGGCAGTGGTGGCCGGACGAGGAGGGGGCTTGATCGCCAGCAAATTGCTCTGAAAACTGCTCCAGGTCGGCTGGATCTCAACAGTTGGCTGATTGGAGAAGAGATAATCACCATCGCTGATCTTTTGTCATAATAATTATTATATATAATTTAGTTTATTTGTCTCTTTTACTGTGCACCCTTTTAAATCAAAACAATAAGGCTTGTAGGGGTTGAACCATGAAGAGTTCCCAACATGAAAAAAGTAGCCATGTAAGTCTAATTTAATTAGAAATTAAAATCACGTCATTTGGAGTACTGTAGCTCCTTGTAGGGCAATTCTCGTGAGACTGGTCCTTAGGATAGGACAGTCACTGTTTCCCTAATAACTTTTTATTGGCTAAAGTGATTTACATAAAATTTGGGGCATGTTAGAATATACTATAGATACATCTACAGTCCAAAAATGGGAATTTTTGGATAATAGTTTCTTATAGTTTTAGGTAAAATGTGATATTTAATAAACGTGAAATATTTTGATGAACAATAATTATTTTAATCCCAAATTTTGTTGATAGGTTCATTAGGGTGTTAAAAGACCCTGTTAAAAATTTCAGGTCCTTTGGACCTCTGTAGGTTGGTGAATCTCACTTGCAAGTTGTCATGTTGTATGTGATGTGGTGTGCGTTTAGCCAAAAAGGTGTATCTTGTGAATTTAGCAAGATTGACTTGGTCAAATCCAATGAAATTTTATACATGTTATTATTTAGTGAAAGTACACCTCCTCATGAAGTTTAGAACATTGGGAGTTGATTTGCTTAACAAATGAATTAATTAGTAATTTTATTACGCAAGTGTATTAGTGAAATTTAGGGTGACTAAAATAGTTGCAAAAATTATAAAACCTTGACAATAGCAATTATTTAGTATTATAAACACTGGCTATATTAGTTGGAATTTTTGAAGGTCAGAATCTTAGGGTTGCAGTTATAATTACCATTTTTGCCTCTTCTATATTATTGAGATAATTATGCTCATATTGAGTTGTAAAATTATAAATTTTTGGAATAAATAATTATTTACCATTTGTAACTTTCAGTAATATTTTTGGAATTATTTTATTAATATTTATAGTACTTCATGTGTAACTTAACCTAGTAGATCAGATTTTGCTAATTAGAAATTAAATATCAAATATTATTGGAATGATGTGAAATTTGGTCCAGAGCTATTATTACTTATGATGAAATTAGGATAATTTTATCTTGCTGGTTTGATAACAGAGAGTGACACTACATGTTCAAAATCATATGTTGCAATCATTTGGGAAAATTATAATAATTGCTGATTATTTTAGGAAAATTACAAATCTCTGGAATTAGATCTAAGATGTCATGATAGGTCTCAGGAAATAATCTTAGGTCATTGGGTCAAGTATTTGGAAGATTCCTATTCATACACACATACAAGTTCATATAGTCTGCATTTAATAATTTTGGAAAATTAGTAATTCAACAGATTATACTTTGGAGAGGTCATACACTCAGTAACTCTGGGAGTGGATTTGGTTAAGGATAGCATAAAATTACTAAGTGCCTTGAGAAAGGGAGCGACGAGCTTCAACCTATCATAGTTCCTAATACCGATGCGAGCCCTTCACAGGGTAGACCTCGGGAAGTCCAAGGTTAACCATAAATCGCTAAGTAATCCCAATTTAGACAAGAGTAGTATGAGAGGATTAAGGAATGTTATAGTGATCTCACCCATGTGTGGGTTGGAGTGATATAGGGCTTGCTGGTCCTATGAGTTGGTGGCTCGGGTTGTTGGTCAATATCAGGATGGGTTAGTCCTGCGAGCTGGAGGCTCGAGAGGGTATTCTTATACCTAGTTTGTGCTTATGTGGTGGGTCACTCGGTACTGGTCCAATCGGCACACCGACGGAAGTACGATGACTCTAGTGTGGAGTGTAAATCTTTAGGGAGGCCGGTATGATGTTTATACCGAGGTCTGGAAGACTATATCCCCTAAGAGCACACCCGACCATGGAAGACTAAAAGTTGCCATCAAGAGTGCGTAGGGGCTCCGCTGTTGTGTTCTTAGCGTTGAGGTATATGATAGGTCTAGGCCTGATAGTGTGCATGCCCGCCTAGGAGTGGAGACACCCGCTCCACTACCACCGTGAGCCACAACGGTTAATACCTGAGAGGTTGGCCACCTCCAAAAAAGTGGGGGTGCATGAAAGTTCTGTGCACAAAGTCATGTGTGATAGTTACATAGTCATTGCATTGCATAGCATGACATAGCATACGCACTTGCATATCCTCATCATATAAATTAGTATGAGCTCTTTTATATAATGAGTTACTTTTTCAGAAACCTTAACTTATATGTTTGTATAGGCATTCATATAAGTTAGGGTATGCTTCTGTGATGGTAGTGTAGTTGTTTTACTTTACTAGTTGTACTTAGCTCCTCTTACTGTATTTTTATACTACATTAGTTGTTGCTTTTCTTTACTGCACATATTGATATAGAGCTGCTAGAGAATTATATATATATATATATATATATACTACTGTCACCTGCTTGTATATTCTACTATTTTGGTCCTCTGCTTTCTTCCTCCTGTTCGGTGCTTAGGAGTCGCGGGGGTGAGGCGTGACGAAGCGCTGAGTCTAGTTTGGCTGACGGTCGTTTGACCACATCATTTTAGGTACGCGTGGAGATGCCGTCGCAGTTCGACCAGGCGCAACCAGAGATTGAGATACCAGGATCTGAGGAGCCAGAGCCGCGCACTACCACTACTACCCGACGTCAGGTTGATGATTATATGGTTTATCTTCCGCGTTGTTTGTTGAGAGAGAGTGATGTTTATGATATTCATGTACTTGGCATAAGCCTTATTACTTGTACTCTTTCATTTATGTCATGTGGACCTTTATTTAGGTATTTATATATCTATGATATGATGTGTGGACTAGTTTTGTTTCTTATTTTGTTGGCTATGTAAATGATCGTGCTTGCCGGCAGGGTCGCTGTCTTATGGTGATAACTAACTCATAGTTGGTGTTATTGTAAGGCGATGGTCCTGTGCATAAAATCTCTTCTCGGTCGTGCCCAATTTCGAGAGGAGGGATTTTACAAGAGGAGCTAAGGTCGCACAAAATCTTGGAAGAAGACAACTCTGTGACAATTGGTATCAGATGTAGGTTCACTCAAGTACATGGTTGGTACATAAGAAGACTAGATGGTTAGTGAAATGGACAACCCAAAAATGGATGAGCATGGTCGAGAGACTAAGCAACAATCTGAACGGAAGAAACAAAGCCAAAGCAAATCTCGTGAGCCCAAACATTTGAATGCTTGGTGGATTGGAACAAGCGCATGATGACAGTGGAGCAGGACCACCAACATGTGTTCACGGAGAAATAGATGTTGTCAAGCAAGTGATGTCAGCTTGTGGACAGTTGGGACTATTGAGAGCCCAAATCCAAGCTTGCCTTAATGCAAATTCAGAGCTTACACAAAGGTGCTGAAGTAGTGATCTTGCGAGTATGGAACTCGTGGATTTAAAAGAGAGCACCCTATCCGTTGAAGAGATCACCTCGCGAGTATGGATCTCGTGGAATTAAAGGAGATCATCGTAGTTGTTGAAGAGATCACCTCGCGAGTATGGATCTCATGAAATAAAGGAGAACATCCTAGCTGTTGAAGAGATTACCTCGTGAGTATGGATCTAGCGGAATAAAGGAGAGCATCCTAGCCAGCATGAAGAACATAACAAGTAGGAGCTCGTAGAATACTAGCTTGACGATGTCATGAGTAGGTTGTCTCCTGGAATGCAGGTTGTCGGAGAAGATCATCTCAAGTAGGAGGAGATCATCACCACCTCACGCATCCCTCACTCGCCCAACTTCGGGGGAGGAGTGGCGGTTGCGTGAGTGCCTGGATTATGTGAGGATCTCGTGCCTCTCCCTTATGCAAGGGGCACTCGCAGGATCTCAGGGTCGTAATTCACTTTTCCATTTTTCGAAATGTCGTGAGCGCGCTAGGCTCGCTTGGTTTAGTTCTTGCTAGTCGGGACAAGGCCCCCTGATTGTCCGGGTGAGTCCCCTAGACCTAAAGGGCGAGCACTCGACAATGAACTAAAGGAAAATAAATACTACACGAAATAAAAAAAATAACAACACAGAGGAATATTAAGTCAACCTTTCCTATATAACAAAAATATTGTTGGTAAGGTATCCATTACATCGCAAAAAAAATGTTTAGAGCTCTCATCTCGTGGGTGGATCTAGGGATAGGTGCTCCATCTTGTCATCTGTCGGGGGTGAGTACCCGCGTCCTGAGGAAGGTGGGCTCACCATTGGTGCGAAGAAGTCCGGGATGAGATCCTTCGCGATTAGCTGCATCCAGCCATCCCACAAGGCTTCAAGGTTCTAAAACATATTCAACGTTGAATCGGTCGTCTGTGTAATCAGGAGCTTGCGAGTACTCTCCACCTCCTGTGGGGTGAAATAAATAAGCTTGTAGCCCCTAGATGTGGACTCGCCAGGCTTCTCGACAGTCTTCTCAGCGAGGACCGTGGTGAGCCTCGCTCGGGTGTCCGCCAATTCCTCCAACTCATAGACGCGTGATTGCATGCAGTCGATAGTATTGACATCCTACAAAGGAAAGAAGTTGGTAGTAATGAGGGGAAGAGGAAAGCAAGATGAAAAAGAAAGGAAATAGAAAACAAAGCCCATGGATGACTTACCACGCTGCTAGAGTTCCCGCACCCCTACTCATTGGTGACACCGCAGTATTAACGAGCTCATGGCTGAGATCATGATTGGGGAATCTTATAGAGGATGGGGTTGAGATGACGTCGATGAAAGGGGGTACTGTATGGTAAGACACTATCAGATGATCGCTTGGCAAAAGGCACAAGTCAGAGGAAAGAAAGAATAAATTTATTGACCTTTGATCAGCGCGCGAGTACCCGATTTATCTCAACTCACAGAGACCTCTTGGTTCCCATGCTCGGGGTCCTCCATGACCTCCTCGATGAGGGTGGAAGTCTGCAGAAGGGTGCGACACAGGTTCGCCGAAGATTCAGTAAGAGCGCGTTAAATCTGAGGCAAGTTCTTTTAGAGTCAGTACCTAAGCAGGGAGGCCAAGGCTTGAGTGGGGTTACAGGGCATTAAGTGAGCCCACCTCCCCTACGACTGGGTCGGGCCTCGAATTCTTGATCACTCAATTCTCCACCCGTCTCATCGGGGTTCGAGACGAATGTTTAGTGGCGATAGCCATCAAGTTGGTCGTGGCCGCCTCATTCTTTTCTTTATTGGCGACAAGGCAGATGAGAGTTGTTTTGGGATTGGCATGACGTCGAAACCAAGATAAGAAGTTGGGGAGGTCTAAGGATAGCTCTTAGGGTTGTCCTCCCTCCCCCTTCAATATATATAAGCTTCGGTGGGACCCCACTGATAGATTCCCTAGGCCTTCATTCGTCAAAAACAATGGGGTTAAATGGTCTTTCCGAGCTTGGGCTAGGGCTCTAAAAGAACGAGGATTGTGTGCAACCCCGTATTTGTCGAGAAGACCCAGCCGACTGGAGGCGAGTGACAGGTGTTTAGCTATACCGGGCACCCGCCACCCAGGCAAGCAATAATGGACGAGTGGAGCGGGCGAGCTCGCACTCGCCCCTTGTTTAAAGAGGTGCATAACGAGTGTCGGCTTCACCAGACACTCGCCACCTGGGTGAGTAGGTCACAACCCGCTCGACATGCCTGCCAAGGGGAGTGTTCCCCGTTCCCGTGACATCCCATTTTTGGCATGCCATTATCCGTTCCAAATAGCGGGATTTCGCTGTTGGCAGACCAATTTGGGATGCGTCTAGTAAAACCAAAAGGCGGGATCTCGATATCCATAGACCATTCCCAGAGAACTATGAATAGACCCCCAAGGGCACCTTTGAAGAGGACTTCTTTTTGGTTTCTCTCTCCTTTTGTCTAGCTTTGGTAGGCAAGAGCTTCAGCTCATTATTCACCGTTGTTTCCGGGTGGGTAGTCGGGAGCTCTCTAAGCTCTCCGAAGGTGCCCGGTCCATCATTGGATTGAGAAGGGAATTGATCTAAGATCTTCCGAGTTTGTGGCGGGACCTCCTCACTGCGGCTTGGGGTTCTGTTTGAGATTTGGGTGAGAAGGTCTCCGAACTCAAAATACCCAGCTCATTGTGCTTGTTCGGGAGAAGTAAAGACGAGTTATAACTCCGGTTAGAATTTCTCGTTGAACCGTGGTTTACGGGTTCAACAACAAAAGCCTTGGTAGATACAAATGCAACACAACTTTATGATCCAGGAAGAAGCACAAAGGCTTGGCCTTCATATGACGAATAACGATGGATGAATCAAGACCGTAAATGAGAAGGCAAGATCGCTATTTGGAGTGGCTTGTGGCGTGGAGCTTTGCTTGGGAACATGGAGTGGACATGTGAACTTTTCGGTCACAACGATGGATGATCACAAAATTGTGTTGGGCATGAACTTCTTTGATGCGGCAAATGCAATGATCATTGTTGAAGCCAGGAAAATCCCGACCTCAGAATCGGACTAGGTGACCTAAGGCTACCAGTCTCGCGGTGAAGTTGGACGGCCCCTAGATGTGAAAAGGACGAGCTAAAGAAACAAGACCCCAGGCGCTGCGGCAGGAAGGTCCCACCACGTACCCGGTTGCTTAGACGAAGCAACCCCTTCTCAACCAGAATGACCGAGCTAGATACGAAGGAGATGCGCGAGCTGGAATTCGCGAGTAACTATCAGAGAGTTTTTTCGGCCCTCTTCTTCGTACCCATGGGGTCCTATTTATAGGGAAATCCAAAGAGAAAGGGGGGGGGGGGTTACTTATACCCCCACCTTGGCGATCGAGCGACTTTCTGGGGAGCTCGCACGGGACAGGCGAGTATCTCGCCTTAGTCGCCAGCCTGGCGAGTATGCGTGGGGAGCTCGCCATGCTCGCCCATGCCTTCTGCTGGCTCGCGGCTTGATCTTGACTTCGATCTTGAGTTGTTGACTTTGACTTCTTATGACCTGGTTGTGGTGGGGCCTCCCCTCGTCAAATACGGGTTGTACACAATCCCCGCTTTTTTGGGCGACGTAGGAGCTCTGAAAGAAACATCCAACACTCATTCAGCGAGCACACCTGCCGAGTATCCGGATTGCTCGCCTTGTCGCGGGCTTGGTGGAGTCTATAAATGGGGGTGGGGGGGGGGTTGATTTCCGAGACGGACTTTGAAGCTCGCCAAAAATGTCGGAGGCCAACGCGAAGATGCTTCAGGACAGCCTCGCCGCCTTGTCTGATCTCCTCGGTATCGCAAGACCAAAAAGGCCGCGCGAGGAGGATGTCGCCTCCGAGGTTCCGCCGTAAAAAAAGTAAAAAGGCAAAGAAGCCCAAACAGCCCGCCACCACGGTGGTCGACTTGCCTCCACCTTCTGAGCCAGTCGCGACGGCGATTGGGAATCCCACGCCTTCTGCCAGCGCCAAGAAACTTCTGAGCGACCTCGGGCTCAACGACCTTCCCGAGTCGGTCATGGACAGTCCGCCGGAGAATCTCGAAGCGGCCAAGGAGGCTGCGCCATCCCAGATCGAAGTCGTCACCGTGGCAGGTCGTCATTCTTCAAAGTTCCATTTCTGCTTAGCTCGTCATCGCATGCTTCTCGCTAATTTTCTTCACTATGTAGATTCTCCTCCGAATGTCGCGGATGCGTCTCTTGATGTCGCCCCCTTGAGCTCGGCCCCCTTGCTCGCGCTGGCAGCCGACAGGCCGCTCCGGACCGCTCACACGGTTCGGCTGAATTTCGGCTCGAGGAGGGCTTCGGGGGCTCCCTTAGCGAAATACGTCCCCCCGACGAGCAAAGAACTGCTGACGAAGGACCTCCCTGCCAGGGAAGTCGCACCAGTAAGCAAGGACCCCCCGGCGAGTAAATTCACTTCTGCTTCCGTGGGCGACGCGTCGTTGCCAGCGACCAGCGTCCCTTTGCCGCTGCCGCCGCCCTTGGTCGCTGCTCCTAGCCAGGCGCCGGGTATCGTCTTGCCTCCGTCGCCGCCTTTGTCTGCTCAACAGAGAGCGGACCTCCCGCGACATCCTCCGCCTCCTGCATCGAAGACCCCGCATCAACCGACGAGTTCGTCTCAGGCTCCGCTGCCGCTGAAGAAGTCGGATAGGCCGCGACCGGCTTACTTCCCCCCGCGAGTTGGGGATTCTGATTATGGAGGTCGCGGATCGGGAGGACGGGGGAAGGGCAGATCTTACGACAACCCTGGTGGCTCGTCTTCGGGGAGGAGAGATGCTTCTGGTCGTGTTCTTTCGCCACGCCGATCCCGATCTCCTCGTCGTGGTGAGTTTTTTTTCACCTCTGGTCATGTTATCTTCCTTTGTCCTGACGACTTGTCTTCCTGCTTTCCAGATCGCCCGGCGACCCCTGGTGCAGCTTTTATAGATGTCATCGGTCTGTCAGGGAGCGAGTATCGCCATGCAGCAGCCCGAGCCTACATGGAGCTGGAGAGCAAGTTCGATCAGCTCGCCATCTGCGACCCTCATTGACGAATCTCGGCTCTGGAGGCGAGGATGGCCAAGATGGAAGGGCTTCAGGCAACTTTGGAGAGCTACGAGGATCGCTTTCACATGGTGAAAGAGAATGATCGCCAGCTGGAGCTGAACAACCATCGCTTGCAGCTGGTCCTTGATGAGCTAGCCGGCATCCGGGCGAGTATGGGTTCCGTGGGGCGACTGGCGAGGATGGAGGAGCAGCTGCGGCATGGCGATGATGCTATGGCGCTGGCGACGGAGCACTACCGGCGGGCGCGCAAGATGGGTCGGGCCGGGCGACATCCTCATCCTCCGGAGCGGCCTCCTAGGGCGTAGATTTGCTTTTTGTTGAAGCTGTACTCGCCATTTGGTGATATTGTAACGAACATTTTATTATTTAAATAAAGACGAGCGACTATGCATCTCGCTATTCATTTTGCCGCAACTTTATATGCTCCCATGGTATCCTGAGTTTACTTGTGCAGGTCTTGGCGAGCGCCGCAGTGCCCCTGCGTCGCGCGAGGTAAATCCGAAGTCGCAGGTATGCTGCCCCATTCCCTCGCGCGACGTCGATCGATGCTCGCTAGAATTAAACCCACCCACCCCCCGTCCGTTTTGCCTTGGCCTATAAATATGGGGGGTAGGTAGAACATAAGTACGCTGCTGCGAATTTCTCGATCCGCCTGGCGAGTATCTTTCCGGCTCGCTTCGCCTTACTCTCCTCTTCACTCGTTCTTTTTCCCTCATTCAGCTCGCAACAATGGAGGGCGACGACGCTAATGCTCGCCGACAAGCCCACGCCGTCAATTTCGCCGATGCGGCTTTTAAGAAGTCGATCACCACAGAAAGGGATCTGACGACTTTCATAGAACGCCTATTGCCGGAGGGATACTCGGCGAGACTCCCTGCTCGCGGCGAGCGACTCAACACGTATGTTGAGGGCACGCTCGTCTTGTCGCTGCGTCATTTTGACGCCGGCTTGCGGCTTCCCTTCTGGCCAGAGTTTTGCGAGATCCTACGATATTTTGGGATTGTCCACGCGCAGATCAATCCCAACGGAATGTCGATAATCATGGGATTCCTCTGCTTCCTTCGGGAGGAGAGGATTGTTTTTGATCTCTCCGTGTTTCGCCGAGTATTCGCCTTCGCCGCGACTTTGGAGGGGGTCGTCTTTTTCAGCAGCCACGTCTGCACACTTTGGTGGGGACCGTGAACAAAGTCCACCGCTGGAGCGAGCAGCTGGTGATTGTTAGCTGGCTCAAGTTCGTGCAGCCGAGATGGAGATGCGGCTGATCGCCGCCGAGGGACCCGCGAGCTCCTCTACTATGCTGTCGGCGGCGTCGCGGCCAGAAGACGATCCAGCGTGGGCGGTAAAACGGTCCCGCCTTCTCTGGGAGGAGAGATCGTCCGTTCGACGCGAGATTGCGCGTGCTGCGGGGAACGTGATGCTCGCGCGGCTCAGGCTCAGTGGTCAGCTCGTTGAAGGGGAGACGCCGCTCACCGTTGACGAGCTTATCCCTGAGCTGCTTGCTGAGGGGACAATCTCGCCCAATCGCGTCCCATCGCCATCGTCTTGCTCCAGCGACTCCAGCAGCAGTAGTGGTGGAAGCGGCAGCAGCAAGAGCGGGGATGATGATGAGCAAGTGGATATCGGGGATGAGGAATATCGGCCAGACACTGACGACGATGAGTCTTAGTTGCTCGCCGATATTCATCCGTGTACTGATTTTTTGATGCTTGTACTTCCATCTCTATATAAATTTATACAAGCATTTTATTCTTCACTGGTCTGATACTGCTCGCTAGGCTCATAGGCTCGGGGAGGAGTGCTCGCTAGATGACTGCTTATCTTGCATGTATGCTGCTCTGAATGCCAATCGCACGCTCGTTGTGACGCGCTCGCCCGTACGCCTAAGGAACGTTCACCCGCCTGCCCGAGAGTATCTCGCTTACCCGCTCGGGGCATACTCGCCTACTCGCGCGGGGCAAAATCGCTCCTCGATATGAATCCGGGCTTATCAGGCGTCGAGTAGAGGAGATCGGCCGATTCCCGAGGAGGGGCTCGTAAGGATACCGGTCTTACGACGCTGCTCCACTCGAATTCTTGATTTCAATCGAGGAGATCAGCCGATTCCCGAGGAGAGGAGCTCGTGGGGATACCAGTCTTACGACGCTGCTCAAATCAAAGTCTTGATTCCAATCGAGGAGATCGGCCGATTCCCGAGGAGAGGAGCTCGTGGGGATACCGGTCTTACGACGCTGCTCAACTCGAAGCCTTGATTTCAATCGAGGAGATCGACCGATTCCTAAGGAGAGGAGCTCGTAGGGATACCGGTCTTACGACGCTGCTCAACTCGAAGCCTTGATTTCAATCGAGGAGATCGGCCGATTCCCGAGGAGAGGAGCTCGTGGGGATACCGGTCTTATGATGTTGCTCAACTCGAAGTCTTGATTTCAATCGAGGAGATCGGCCGATTCCCAAGGAGAGGAGCTCGTGGGGATACCGGTCTTACGATGCTGCTCACTCGAAGTCTTGATTTCAATCGAGGAGATCGGCCGATTCCCGAGGAGAGGAGCTCGTGGGGATACCGGTCTTACGACGCTGCTCAACTCGAAGTCTTGATTTCAATCGAGGAGATCGACCGATTCCCGAGGAGAGGAGCTCGTGGGGATACCGGTCTTACGACGCTGCTCAACTCGAAGTCTTGATTTCAATCGAGGAGATAGGCCGATTCCCGAGGAGAGGAGCTCGTGGGGATGCCGGTCTTTTACGACGCTGCTCAACTGGAAGTCTTGATTTCAATCGAGGAGATCAGCCGATTCCCGAGGAGAGTAGCTCGTGGGGATACCGGTCTTACGACGCTGCTCAACTCGAAGTCTTGATTTCAATAGAGGAGATCGGCCGATTCCCGAGGAGAGGAGCTCGTGGGGATACCGGTCTTACGACGCTGCTCAACTCGAAGTCTTGATTTCAATCAAGAAGATCGGCCGATTCCCGAGGAGAGGAGCTCGTGTGGATACCGGTCTTACGACGCTGCTCAACTCGAAGTCTTGATTTCAATCGAGGAGATCGGCCGATTCCCGAGGAGAGGAGCTCGTGGGGATACCGGTCTTACGATGCTGCTCAACTCGAAGTCTTGATTTCAATCGAGGAGATCGGCCGATTCCCGAGGAGAGGAGCTCGTGGGGATACCGGTCTTACGACGCTGCTCAACTCAAAGTCTTGATTTCAATCGAGGAGATCCTGTCACTTGGGAGACGTTTGATAATTAATAGCATGGAAATCTCGGTAAGAAAGCAATCTTCTCCTTTCGGAGACGCTCTTGAACCTGCCAAATCAGGGGGGCGTCCAGACCCGCTCCTAAGAATTCCTCCAGTCGGAAGAGAGATGCACTCGGGGAGACATAGGCCGACATTCAAGGGGGGGGGGGGAGTTGATCTCGGCAAACATTGCAGAGGCTCGGTCTTACAAGAGCGCTTAAAGTACCGAAGCATCGTCCTATCGTCCGTACTGGGTTGTTCAATAAGAACGGGTCGAAGGCACGTCTCTCGATTTGGTAGTGAAGATCGCACCCCGTCGCGCTTAATGTCCGCGAGTGCCACCGTCCGGACGGGGGGTGATGCGCGTCGAGGGTCTATTCGAACGCACTCGGAGCCGACACACCGCCCTGGGCTCGTCCCTGCCCTTTCTTAGGTTGGTTTCCCAGCCTCGCCGGTCTCTTGAGATCCTCTTCTGGGTGCTTGATGAAGTCGGCCTCCCCTCGAGTCTGGGTGATTTTGGGGCGCACATTTGTTCCTCGTAGTTCCTCTAGTTGGGAGAGAGATGCACTCGGGGAGACATAGGTCGACATGCAAGGGGGGGGAGCTGATCTCGGCTGACAATGTAGAGGTTCGGTCTTACAAGAGCGCTTAAAATCCCGAAGCATCGTCCTATCATCCATACTGGGCTATATACAAGGAACAAACCGACCATTGGTTCCCGGAGTCGACGGCGAGGCGGATCCTGGAAGCACTCAGAAGCCTTGAGGCATTTTTAATACAAAAGGGAAGAACAATCCAGTCACCACTGTATATCAAATAACATTTTTACAAAATAGATACAAGTGTTACAACTAGGGGTAGAATCTTTTCAGATCGTCCCCACTCCAGGTTCCGTTTAGCTGTTCCCCCGCTTGATCTTGCAGGTAATAGCCCCCCGCGGCCAGGGCTTCTTGGACAATGAAGGGTCCTTCCCAGTTGGGATGCAGCTTGCCCACGGTGACTCCCCGCCCAGCGGCGTCTACCTTCTTCATGACCAGGTCTCCTGCGAGGAAGTTTTTTAGGCGGACGTTCTTGTCGAAGTGTCTTGCCATGCGCCTCTTGACTTCCTCTTGGCATATGGAGGCCAAGTCTCGAAGCTTTTCCACGTAATCCAGGGAGAGCCTCTAGGCATCCTCGTTCTCCAGTATCCATTCCTCGCTTCCGCCTTCGGCCGCAACTACTCTTGGACTTCGCACCTCGAGCTCCACTGGGATGAGTGCCTCAGACCCGTGGGATAACTTGAAAGGCGTTTCCCCCGTGGCCGAGTTTGGGGTCATTCTCTGAGCCCATAGGACCGAGGGGAGTTGTTCGGCCCAGTTTCCTTTCAGATTTGTGACCTTCTTCTTCAGTAGGTTGACGATGAGCTTGTTGGCAGCTTCTACTTGCCCGTTGCTCCGAGGATGGTGCAATGAAGCGAACCGAAGGTCTGTGCCCAACTGCTTGCAGAAGTCCTCCAGCTCCAAGCTGGCGAACTGCGGCCCATTGTCGGTGACGATGGCCAGCAGGATCCCAAACCTGCACACGATCTCCCCCCAGATAAAATTCTTGACGATCTGGGAGGTGTTCTTGGCCAAGGCTGTGGCCTCAATCCACTTGGAGAAGTAGTCGATCATCACCAGTATGAACTTCTTCTGTCCACTAGCTTGAGGGAATGAGCCGACCAGGTCCATCCCCCAGATGGTGAAGGGCCACGGAGCGGTGATCAAGCGGAGGTGTTGAGATGGCTGAAGCTGGAGGGGCGCAAAGAGCTGGCACTGGGAGCACTTTTTGGAGAAAGCCTTCGCGTCCTTTCGGATGGTGGGCCAGAAGTAGCCATGCCTCAGGATTCTCTGCTCCAGAGTGCGAGTCCCGGAATGGCTGCCGCATTCCCCTGAGTGAATCTCCTCGAGAACTCGGGGGACCTCGATTTCCGATAAGCATTTGGCCAAGGGGCCCGAGATGGTCTTGCGATAAAGCTCGGCTTCTTGCAGCAGGTAGTACGCGGCCTTGTATCGGAATTTCCTTCGGTCCTGCCCGTCCGAGGGCAGCTTACCCGTCGTTAAGAACGTAGAGAACGGATCCTTCCACGAGGACTGCTGCTCGATCTCCATCATTTCTACTTCTTCGATGGATGGTCGAAACAGCTCGGTGACCGTTCCTTCGGCCCGGGGACCGTACTTGGCAAGGTAGTCAGCTTCGGCATTGTCTTCTCGGGGAACATGCTCGACGAAGAAGGATTGGAACCCCCTGATCAGACCCTTAACCTTGACCAGGTATTGTTGCAGGATGGGGTCATATACCTCGAACTCTCCCCGAATCTGGGAAGTGACTACCATCAAATCGGTGAAAGCTTGGATGTCCTTGATTGACAGCTCCTTGGCGAGACGTAAGTCGGCCACCATGGCTTCGTACTCCGCCTGATTATTCGTAACTGGGAAGAGGATCTCGACGGCCTGCTCGATCCTGGTTCCCTGGGGGCTAACCAACACGACTCCGGCTCCCACAGAATACCTGCCGGATGCCCCGTCCACAAACATCTTCCAAGAGACCGGGCGGGAAGCGCCCACGTCTACTTCCACCTCGGCCGAGAAGTCGGCCAAGAAGTCTGCTACCGCCTGGGCCTTGATCGCTACCCTTGGAGAGTACGAGATGTCAAACTCGCTTAGCTCCACCGCCCACTTGGCCAGCCTGCCAGAATGCTCCACCCCATCCAAGATACTCCTTAAGGGATGATCATAGACCACCTTGATGGAATGAGCTTGAAAATATGGGCGGAGCCGCCGAGCCGAAACTACCAACGCGAAAACTAGCTTCTCCAGGATAGGGTACCTTGTCTCTGCTTGCCGCAACACCCATCTCACGCAATAGAAGGGGAGCTGTCTCCTTCCTTCTTCTCGAACCAACACCAAACTAACCGCCTCAGCTCCCACTCCCAGATAAAGTAAGAGGTCCTCGCCGCCCTGCCGACTTTGGAGGAGAGGAGCTCGGGTTTGTTGTTGCTTAAGCTTTTCAGAGGACTCCTCGCACTCCGCGGTCCACTCGAATTTCTGGTTACCCCGACGAGCTTTGAAAAATGGGGAGAACTTTTCTCCGGCCTTGGAGAGAAAACGGCTAAGGCCTGCCAGCCTTCCAGTCAGCCTCTGGACCTCCTTGGAATCTCTTGGGGAGGCCATCTCCATGATGGCTTTCACCTTGTCAGGGTTAGGCTCCACCCCCCGAGGAGTAAGGAGGTGACCCAGGAACTTTCCCCTTCCCGCGCCGAAGACACATTTGGCCGGGTTAAGCCGCATCTTGTACTTCCTCATGGTGGCGAAGGTCTCCGCCAAATCCGCTACGTGCTCCGTGATGCTCTTGCTTTTGACGAGAAGGTCGTCCACATACACCTCCAAATTCCGCCCCTTTTGCTCTTTGAACACCTGGTCCATCATTCTTTGATAAGTTGCGCCGACGTTTTTGAGCCCGAAGGGCATCATCTTGTAGTTATAGCACCCGTCGCAGGTGATGAAGGAGACGTCGCGGCAATCAGGGGGATGCATCCGGATCTGGTGATACCCTGAAAAAGCATCAAGGAAACTCATCACAGGAAACCCAACGGCGGAGTCAACCAGCGCGCCGATCTGAGGCAAGGGATAACAATCCTTCGGGCAAGCTTTATTCATCATGGAAAAGTCAATACACAACCTCCAGCCCCCTCCGGACTTCTTTACCATTACAACATTGGAGACCCAGCCTGGATACTGGATCTCCGAGACAAACCCCGCCTCCAGCAGCTTCCTCAATTCCTCCTTGATCGGCTCGGCCAGCGCGGTGGCGCTCTACCTCGGCCTTTGACGAATCGGAGCTACTGCGGGATCCAGGTTGAGGCAATGACAGGCAACATCGGCATCAATTCCTGGCATCTCGGCGGCACTCCACGCGAAGATGTCAGCATTCTCCTGCAGGCAAGCAGCTATCTCCGCCTTCCCTTCCTGGGGCAAGGCTCCTCCGACCTTCAGCAGCTCAGGCCCCCCTCTCAGGGAGATCACCTCCACTTCCTCTAGCTCTTCGGCAGCTTGCAGGCCCTCCTCCTGCTCCATCATCTTCTCCAGCCTTTCCGCGCCACCCATCCAGCTGATGGTGCTGACAGCGTCCAGGTAACACTCCCTGGAGGCCTTCGGATCCCCCCTGATCCGAACTTGGACGTCATCTCGACAGTACTTCAGGCATTGATGGTACGACGACGGGATGGCCTTGAAGTAGTTGATGAGAGGCTGTCCGAAAATGGCGTTGTAGCCGCTGGGTGCGTCGACGATGACAAACCAGCACTGGATTGAAGTACCCCCGAGGGTGACCAGTAGCTCCACTCCCCCTTCCACCTCTTTCTTCTCTCCCGAGAAGCCAAAGAGAGGCCCATCCGCAGCCTGGACCCTGGATGCTTCCACCTTAAGCCCCACAAAGGTTCTTTTGAAAATGACATTCACCGAGCTCCCATTGTTCGCGAGGATTCAGTCGACGGTGAAGTCTTCGATGGCCCCTTGTATCACCAACGCGTCGTGGAAGGGGTTCTCGTTCCACAGCATATCCTCCTCCGAGAAGGTTATCTCGTTCAGCAGCGGAGGAGTCTGCGACGTCGAGGCGACGCTCCTCTTGTAGATCTGGTGGAGACTACCCTTGTGGGAAGCTCCAAGCCCTGCCCCCCCCCCCCATTGATCACCCCGACGTGTCCGCCTCCCGGACCGGGAATAACGTTTCCCCGACCCCCCTGGTCAACCCTGTCCTCATTCCTCCTCCTCTGCGGAGCCTGAAAGGCTACCTGTCCGACTGGGGCCTCCTGCCTTGGCTTCTCTCTCTGCCTCCGTTGCCTCCAACCTCCTCCTTGCCTCCCAAAACTCGGGGCAGGCCAAGGTCCCATGCCCCTCTACTCGATGGATATCGCAGTAGAGGGTAATTGCTGCTTCCTGCTGCCCCTCCTGTCGCTTCTCCTTTCGCCGGCGTTTAGCGGCCCGTTGCGTCATGGTCATCGTCTCCCTTCCTCCTCCTCCCTGCTCCCTAAGGTTGTTGTTTCTCCTCTCTTCCTGGCGGATCGGTCGCCTCTACTGGGGACGATCTCTCGGATACTGGAACCTTCTTTCTTCTCTTCTTCCTTCTGGGGCCTCGATGGGCCTCCTTTCTTCTTGCCTTCGAGGCCTCTCCGGCCTCAACTCTTCCGCCCTCCTGGGCTCCTCTTTCCTCTTTCTCTTCGGCTCCTCCAGCCTTTCGCCATCGTGTTTCTCTGGACGCCTCTCCCTCTCCAACAGTCTTCCCCTGTTCTCCCTTAGTGTCTTATCCCCGTCAAGCCTTGCTAGGAACTCCTTGTTCCTCTCCTCCCCCTGAATGAAGACATTGACCCTCTCCACCATCTCTTCGAACGACCTCGGCGGCATGTGTCCCAGCTCCATGTTGAAGAATCCCTGCTTCAGGCCAAACTTGAGGGCAACTGATAACTCTAATTATTTCTATATTTTTATTCACTATTTTATATTAATAATAGATATTTTATATCAATTTTATAATACTAAGTTTATAAGTAACAAGTTTCTACATTTTATATTTATATGTTCTAATAAATTGATTTTTAACCGTGCAGGGCTGATATATATATTTTTTGGAACAAAACTAGATTTTCTCGTTTTCTGCCTAGACACGCCCTGTGACACGCCCTACCTGGGCGTGACACAGGGGCGTGACACGTGATAACCAAGCCTGCGGCCAGAGCCCGTCGACCGCGCCAAAAGATCGTCGACCGGCCTTGACACGCCCGTGTCGAATGAAGACACGCCCGTGTACTCCTTACACGGGGCGTGACGGCCCATGGAAGAGACGTTGACCGCTGCCACGTCGGATTAAAATTACACGCCTGGGTCACGGGCGTGACCCAGGGCGTGTCCCGGACATTTCCAGCTAATTATTCCTCTGTTCCAGCCGTTGCCACCAGAGACCGTTCCTGCTTGACACGCCCCTAGTCACGGGCGTGACTAGGGGGCATGACACCTTCTTGAAGACAACTTTTACTCCCGCCGTTTCCAGAAACAGCCGTGACACGCCCTAGGTCACGGGCGTGACCTAGGGGCGTGACCCGTTAGTTAACCAATTTTGGCGGTTTCTCTTCCAACGTTCCCGGGCTTTCAAGACGACGGTTCCGAGCCTGACACGCCCTAGGTCACGGGCGTGACTTAGGGCGTGACCAAACAGAAATTTTTATATAAATTCCAGACAGCTTCAGATACTGAGGAGTCGAATTTTGGGAGTTGGAGTCTTGTAATTTTCTGTTTCTTTTGCTGTATTTTCTCATTTCTAAGTTAGATTTATCTTTGTTGTAACTTTAATTTTAGTTATTTCCATTTCAAACATGTCTTTTCCTACTTCATTTTGTATTTCCCCAATCATGATGAGTAGCTAATCTTCTTTTAGCACTTGATCATGATGAACCTTAGAATAAAATAGATCTTTCTCCTTCTTATTAAATGTCTTGTTCTTAATTGTTCTCGCTACGATTTATCTTTGATTTTTATTTCATCGAATTCATATTACGCGGATATGATCTTCGATCTAAGATCCGTATCCTAAATGACCGAGAGGTTGCGGATACGAGGAGATCACTCAAAGATAAAAGGAGTTGAATGCACTCCTCGAGAGAGGACGACGTAAATCTTCCGGATTGGAGTCAAATCCAATAGTGGGGTTCACCGCATAAAGCAAGCTTAGGGGTTTCGACTGGCCGAGAGGTCTTAATCGATCAACCTAAGGTTAGTTAGAAGCATGAGCTCGAGAGAGACGCTTCTATATTTGAGGAACCTCCACGGTCGAGTGAGTATAATTAAGAACTCGCATTTCATTATTTTCCAAGAAGATTTATTTTATTCTAAGGGAATTCTAGATCAAGTGCTAGCTTTCTCATATTTGAATTTCTCTTTAGCTTCAGCTTTAGTTTTATTATCTAGTATAATCCAACCAACTTTTCCGTTGATAAAATAATAGCTCTTCCTTGTGAGTACAAGTACTCAACAAGCCCCGAATCGCAATACGACACTTCCTATACTGCATTTCGATAGGTACGCTTGCCTATTCGGGATTCTAGTTTGGTTGTAATTTAACTTCTAGAAAATCATCACCAGCAACCATCAAGGTAAACCCATCCACCTCCTCCACCTCCAAAACCTCTTCCTGGAACCGGTCGATGTAACGACCCAAACTCTCGTGCTGCCCCTACACGATCTTAAAAAGGGTCGTCGCCTCCTTCTTCCTCTTTTTGTATGTCGCAAATCTCGCTATGAGACCCCGACGAAGGTCGGAGAAGCAGTAGACGGAACCTGCCGGCAGTTGGTGGAACCAGTCTCTTGCACTTCCCTTGAAGGTGATGGAGAAGAAGCGGCACTTGAAGGCGTCAGACATGTTGCGGATCGATACCACGTCCTCAAACCACTGAAGATGTCTTACCGGGACATCTCTGCCGGAGTAGTAGGTGAGGGCGGGCTCTCGGAAATTGTCGGGGACAGGGGCCGCGAGGATCTCAGCGCATAAGGGGCTCCTCCCTTCCTGGAGGCGGCGATTATCCTCCTCACTCGAGTACTCGCACTCGCTCCATCGACGAGTATTCCCATACCTTGCCGAGAGTTCTGGATCTCGGAACCGGATGCCCTGGCTGCTCGCTGGGTGATGATGCGGCGGCATCGGTTGCTCCCCTCTCGCCCAGGCGGGCTCCTTTCCTGCTCGCCGGGTTGGCTCCTTCTCGCCCGGCGGGGTCAAGCGATGGGGAGAAGTTGCCGTAACCTCAGGGGGGTTGGCAAATCCGACGAGTATCGCCTTCTCCATTCTCTTCGCGAACTCCTCGAAAGCTGCTATCGTCACAAACCCGCCACCTCGCTCCGAGGTGCCTGCTCCTGCCGAGTTGTCCGCCAACTCGCCTTGATCGCCACCATTGACCATCTTTCGCCACCACAAAACTTTCCTCCTTGGCTGCAATCCACACTCACCGCACCAAGTGTTGAAGCCAAGAAAATCCCGACCTCAGAATCGGACTAGACGACCTAAGGCTACCGGTCTCGCGGTGAAGTCAGACGGCCCCTAGATGCGAAAAGGACGAGCTAAAGAAACAAGACCCCAGGCGCTGCGGCAGGAAGGTCCCACCACGTACCCGGTTGCTTAGACGAAGCAACCCCTTCTCAACCAGAATGGTCGAGCTAGATACGAAGGAGATGCGCGAGCTGGAATTCGCGAGTAACTATCGGAGAGTTTTTTCGGTCCTCTTCTTCGAACCCCTGGGGTCCTATTTATAGGGAAATCCAAAGAGAAGGGGGGGGGCTTACTTATACCCCCACCTTGGCGATTGGGCGACTTTCTGGGGAGCTCGCACGGGACAGGCGAGTATCTCGCCTTAGTCTCCAGCCTGGCGAGTATGCCTGGGGAGCTCGCCATGCTCGCCCATGCCTTCTGCTGGCTCGCGGCTTGATCTTGACTTCGGTCTTGAATTGTTGACTTTGACTTCTGATGACCTGGCTGTGGTGGGGCCTCCCATCGTTGAATACGGGTTGTACAATCATGCTAATTTGTTGCTCGATATGCATCATGGAAAAAGGAGCCACTTGCTTGGCTCCCACAGTAGTGGGGCCTCCAAAAAGCAGTGGGACAAAACAACTATCGACTATGCAAATAATCTGGGGAGTTACGAAAGGATAACCTAATCTCTTAGCAACCTCAAAGGAGGAAATAGTGGTCATGCCAACACGTCGCTGCTTCAGATGAAAGGAGATTCATAGGTCACTAGATTGCCCAATGCAGATTCCCCATATGCTGGCATATATCTTTTGCAAAAGAGACCATAATTTGGAAAGTTGTCTAATCAACCATGGATTCAGGGCTCTCCCAAAAGAAACCTACATTAACCCTAAACAAGATGTGGAGTTGAGATGCCAAGAGGACAACACCTCCATGGAGCAAGAAGTAGTGTTATTTTATGTGGAATAGGATGTGGACAAAGAACTTGGGTGTCAAAAGGGCGAAGCTCACAAGAGGAACGAATCACGGGGATCATGGAACAACAGTTGAGGATGCGAAGTGTGAATGCTATGGGGGCAAGGCTGACATAGAGGATCCAGTCGAGGAGTTCAAGGGTGAGCAATCAGGGAAAGGGAGGTCCAAGAGCCGCAGAGGCAATGCTCACACAAGGGTAACCTTTAAAATGACAAATATGAAGCATGAAATGGACGTGGATTCAGATATCCAAGGAAGCGATGCTCATATTGAAGATTGGCTTGAGTATATGCTAAAGGAGGATGCGGAGTCCACACCATGTGAATCTATGATCTTTGAAGATGCAGCAAAGTCACTACTCAATGATAAATTGGTGACACTACCTGATGGAGTGAAAGACCACCACATTGATGGATTACTAGAGGCAAGATCTTGTCGATGACAAAAGAGCAAAGGTTCGAACAATGATGCTACTTGATAAACTATTGCAACGAGGGCGTCACAAGATTGGGTGTGGGAGAATGTCACAATCTTGTAGCTCAAGACACAATTGTGAACATGTATGCATGCGTTGGTGGTGCAATTGGTTGCATGTTTATGCAACAAGGATTTGTTGAGGTTAAGGATTTGGGTGTGAGAGCCTCTGGAATAAGCATGACTTCATACTCAAGTTGTTCATGCATAAGCGGAGCATGCCCAAGCAAAGACATGACATCCTTTGGCGCAAGAGAATGCAGAAGTCTCAGGAACAGTGGAGGTCTGAAGATGATCATCACCGTTGGGGTTAATGTTTGGGATGATTCTATAAATATTTGGAGTGATACATATAAAGATGGTAGAGAGTTCTAGAGTTATCTCATGGATCATTCTAGAGAATGCATGTAAATTGTATACTGTAGAGTATTCTAGAAAGGTAGAATTCTAGAGCCTTTCATATTTTGGAAAGAAAACTTTTTGGGGCCGATAAAAGGGAAAGGTCCCCTCATTTGTAATCATCCAAATTAGAATCCAATTTTTAATGAAGTTTTTGAGTTCTTTGGAGTTTCTTTTCAATCATGAGTTCTCTTGAGTTGTTTCATCATCCTTTTCTTCGTCACCACCTAGTTTTTGTAGGTAGAGGCTGACTTAGCTTGGCTACGCGAAGTGGCGAGGAGGAGTTAAGTTTGCACGGAAGCTTTTAAGAAGACAAGTCTGTGCCATACTGCCCCGCGGTAAGTCAAGATTCCGGAAACTTTCTCCATCATCTTGTAAATACGGGCCTATACCCCTATCATTTGTACAGAGCAGCAGATCAGGAGGCAAGCTTTTGGTTAACAAGTTGTGGCAAGGAGAAGAGGTCTGAGAGTGCCAGTTTGGAGCTCTGCGACTAGCGCCTGCGGTAATGTAGTTAGCGAACGGTGATAACTTCGATCAGCAACAGAACTGTTTCAGACGAGTTCAGCAGTTACGCGACTAGCGCATGGGGGCAAGTCTTACCGCCAGCAATAGCAGTGGTTAAGCGACAATCTTCTCGTGGCGACCTCCATCAGAAGAGCAGGCGATCAAGGGTGCGGCCCCTGCGGTTATGGGGAGTCCGGCCATTCACTGTTATTTTGTTTTGCCTTTTTGTTTAATACAACACAAAATCATGCCTCAAGATTTGTAATACCTCATCATTGTATCTCTATTTGAGTTAATACAAGCTGATGCTGTTTCTACTTTTTTTTTTCATTGGTAGTGGTTTAGTACCAATATTCTGTGTACTAATTGACATTCACATTATAATGCAGACAACGTACAAAATATAAAACAATAAAGAATCAGAATCTGAACTACACTAAGAAAATCACGAGTTGTGCTGCTTAGTGACTCTGCATTTTTCTTCAGGGAGGGGCACATAAATCACAGCTGATGGTCTTGCCTGTTCATAACCACAGCGTTTGCGACCGCCACCGCCGTGCCAAACGGAGCCTTGATCATCAAGAATCTCTTTCGTTTGTTCTGGAAGGCAGGAGGAAGTACTGGAGAAAGAGGAACTCAACACAACATTCTGTATTTTCAGCTCTGTTTTCTTGCTTGCTACTTGGCTATACTAATAGTATAAGTACTTTATAAATTTTTTCTATTATTATATAATAAAGATTTAAAAGAGAAGTGAGTTTGAAGAATTAATTTGATTATTTATGTAAAATAAAAGAGAGAATATTGGTGGTGAGGTAAAAGACAAGCAGTTCCAACCTCTTTAATTTGTCACTTCCGCACCACAGTTTTGATTAACCCTTCATTTGCTTTTTTTTCCGCCCCATTTTGATTCAGGTTTTCAGAAAGCAAGCCCATTACCGTCCCTTCCGCACCATATCTCATGTTCCGACGATATCATACGGAGCCAGGGAGCGATTGCCAGCTCGTACGTGGGTCTCTCTCTCTCTCTTATCCTTCCGTGCTTTTCGCACTCAGTTGCAGAGCGGGGCATGGCCGAGGAGCCATGGCTGTGCCATTGGATGTCACAGAAGACAGAGAACGAGAGAAAGGGGGAAGGGGATAGAGAGAGAAAGCAATTTACTGCAGGTAACCTACCAGTCAGTCGGCACAGGGTTGCTGAATCCAAGTTTTTCACTGGAAAATTTGACCGTTTTCCCCACATAAGCACGCTAGCCCAAGTAGCCCTGCATTGAGGTGACTAGCTCTGACCTTTCATGTCGCGCCAGCATTCAGTGTCTTCTACTGCAGAGGCCGGAGGGGTTCCCGTCTTTATGGCCTCCGTTTCCCGACCACAACAGTTCAACAACTCTCTGGTTTTGGACCTGTTCCTTTTCTAATCTTCATTTTATTCATCGTTAATTATGTGATGTATTGTAGAGTCATATTAATACATATATCGATCTGGTTTATCACCTCTATAAATATACTTATATTAGCCTTGTACACATGCATTAAAAGGTCTACTTTGATGTAAAGTTATTCGAGAAACATTTATCTTTTTTGTTTAGAGTACTTTGAAACAGAGTTTTCCCAACAAAGCAGAGAGCTCAACTACCAGGAAAGCCGGAAGATATAACTTCGGTGGGGTTGGTTTAACTGGTTCTAGGAGCAATTTCTCTCTGTGTGCTGCATCATTTTCCGGAGTAAACTATAGCAGGTAGTGTAACAGAGCAGAGTCCCGTCAAGGGAACCCACAATTACGTTTTTTCCCTCTGTCAAGGGACAGTAAACGGGTACAAAGTATTAATGGAAACAGAGGAGTGAACTTTGCTCCGGTCCTTCCTCTAGCGGGTGGAAGTGAAAAGCAGTGATAGATCCTGAATTTGACATGCTTAATAGGAAATGGAAAAGTTTAACAAGGAGGGTGAACCCTGAGAGTGTTTGGCATAAGCTGGAGAGGCCGCTGGACAAACAATCAAGTAGCAATAAAACAAGGCAGCAGTCTTACTTATATCAAGATAAAGCTAAAGCTAATGCCAAGTGTCGTGGCAGCAGATATACTAACCTGTGTGATGAAACAGGAGGGTTATGTTTATATTTTCAACACCTGTAAAACAAAGCATATATATATATATATATATATATATTTGGATATCTTATGTTTGTTGGGCCTATAAAATCTCAAGGACTTGAAAACTAAACCAGAGTTATTCAGTGAAATAACACATCTTGTAAAATGAGTGTTTTGTAAAACTGTGTGCATCTATCGTTCTTAAAGTTCTCTGAACACAAGATGTGGACTTATACCAGTTCCGGGTTTGAATTTTACTCCTTTTTATTTTCTAACAGAGAGTTCATTCAATAGAAAAGACTGCAACTTTTTAAAAACAATTTTAATGCAACAAGTTGTCGAGGGGGGCTTCTTGAAAGGAAAGATAATAGTTGAGCTGCACAAAATGATATAACAAACATGATGCAGATGGGCTTTGCCTTCCTAGCTCGGCAATCTTTGAATGCTGAGGTGACTTGTTAGGTGGAGAGGTAGCAGATGCATATGCTCTTCGCTTTCTCTTGCTACGATGTCTGTTTTTTCCCTTCATACTTTCCATTACTTGTTGCAGATGTTGCTTTGTCTTATATTGTATCTGAACCCACCATTTCAACTTTGATGGTGCATCTGAACCCACCATTTCTATATAAATCCAAAGGGACAAACCTTTCTTTAGGTGGAGGGCCCAGATTTCAAACTCCCACTCTACCATCAAGCTTCTTTTTTTTTCCAGAGATTAGCTTGAGGATTTAATTAGCTAGATATCTTATATCATTAGGATTCTTCTTTTCTAAGAGTTGGTGAAGATGGGGGTCAAAGTGGTGAGTGTATGGATTAGGATAGACACGGCAAATATTTTGTTGTTCAGAATCATTGCTCCTAAACCCAATATTCTCAAATTCCTAGCAAATTAAAATTACAATTGTTGGGTTGTTGGTTCAGATCCAGATCTGGTTTTGCTTCTTAGATCTAATAAGATCTAGGGTTTTATAACCCTGATCGGGGCCGCTTGGTCAACAGAAATTGCGCCTCTGTTCGCGAGGAGGAGCCGTCCGAGCCTGGCGCAGCGGAAGAGAAAATCTCCACCCGTGCTTCTATTTGCATGAGGGGGAGGAACTGCATCCTGCATTCCTGTTCTCGAAGAAAAAGGAGGAGCCGCCCAGGTGGAGTTGCCGCTCTCTTGCTCCCTGTTCTCTGAAGGTGAAGCCGCCCACTATCCTCCTGTTTGCTTGGGGTTGCCGCTTCTCTTGTTTGGAAGGAAGAGAGACGCAACCGTGTTGTCACCGATCTCTGTAGGAGATTGTTGGTGCTCTTGGAGGAGCTTCAGCGGGCTGACTTGGACTCGGATAGGGTTGGCCGTTGGAGGTGGTGCAGCGGTGCGGGATTGGTATCGAAGGCGTATGTGAGTGCAGTTGGCCTTTGTTAAAATTTCATATAGCGGAAGACGGGAAACCAGGCGCAGGAACACTAAACCAATCTGAGCATAAATAAACCAAATGCAAACCAAAAGAGCAAAAATCTTGTATTAAACAATCCTTACAAGGCGAAGCATACATGACGAGACGTGATTCACCAAAGTACCCAAAGGGAAAACAAAAACAATTACAAGGCAAAACATAACCGCGCGGACTCAAAGAGTTAACCGCCGGCTCTACTGCTGCACTATAGAGTCCGCACAAACTGCCAGGTCGGCAGACCGCAAACCAAGCCGCGCGGATTGCCCGTTATTCCAATACAAGAAGGAAATCTACTCGCCGATCAGCAAGCCGTCTAACCGCAAGGTCGCCTAGCCGCTTGACCGCACGATCTGCTGCTGCCGAACTAAATAGCCCGCCATAAGCGGACAACTTATTGAACCGGAAAACTTGTTGCAGAAGATAGACCGCCTAGCCGCAACCCACTACATGTTGTTAACCGCTGATTGTAATCCGCAGAGTCCGCAATGTCCCTGACCGCAGTCAGAACCAAGTCCCTGGCTTCCAGCTCTATCCGCACAACCTGCACAGCACAACCCGGTCAACCTTCAAACCGCTCGGATACAATATCCAGTCCGCAGCAACTATCCACGAGTTCACTTACTGTTCATTCGCTCTATAATTGATGTGATAGGGGGTCCTATTTATAGGCACGGTGAGGAGTGTGGTCACCGCCTTAGCTGATAGGATAGCCGCCCCAGCCCGCGGCGATCACCAAGTGTATCCGCAAGCTGCGAATACACAACCAGTCCACCGCGACCTGTGCAGGATAGCCAGCCCGCCAAGTAACATCACCAAGGCCAGATAGAAACCTTTATCCGCCTTGTGCCTAAAACCAAGCCAGGACGTCTTCACCAGCAGAACTCTGCAGCAACACCTTGTCCGCCTATCAGCGGACACCGCTCCAATCCGCGCGCCCTGCTGACACAACATCAGTACGCACCCCCAAGTTCGTAACCAAGGCATAACAGCCAACTGCCGAACTTGGCGGACACTACACCAGTCTGCACGCCTTGCAGACTCAACTCTAGTCCGCATTCCCCAAGCTCACAACCACGACACACATCAACTACTGTCGAGCTTGGCGGACTGAGAAGCAGTCCGTGCTTTAATCGTGCAATCTCCCGGATTGAGCCAACATGGACTTGGTTCAGAACCAACCATGTCCACACCCCTGGCCACAAGGGCCAGTCCGCGCTTACTGGCGTACACTGGCATCAGTCCGCTAATCCTGGCAAACTCCAACACCAGTCCGCACTAACCGACGAACCCTGCGGCTTCCACCATCCGCACCACCAGAGCTAGACCAAGGCATCTGCCATGCCGGTCTGCCGAGCTCCATCCCAGTCCGCATCTTGCCAGACTCCGCGGATATAGAAGCTATCCTCCCGGTTACCTTCTAGGATCCAACTGCCTGCTGAGCATAAGCCGGCCTGGCTGACCGCCTCCTCTGTTCGCACAGACCGTGCAAATAGACAGCCTAGGCCGCCAAGGAATAAGCCGTCTACAGCAGCTCTGCCGACCTGGCTAACCGCCAGTCCTGTCCGCATAGACCGCGCGGACAGGTCGCCCAGGTTGCCAAATCCCCCACTTTCACTTCACCATTTTCAACACCCTCAACCGTGTTTCTATCTGATGGTGGTTGCGGGTTGGTCGTCGTCCAATGACAAAGGTTTGTGTGTGAATCTTGTGCGTACGTTGTTCAATGGACCACAATAAGTATTGTTTTATCTTAGCTAGTGGATGTATCATTTTCCACCTGTAGTGCCCTTTATCGTATCCTGCATTTTCTCCTATTATTGTATTGCATTTATATTGTGATATATATATAACTGCGTGGTTAGCTGTGGATATTGACGAGTTTGCCGATTGATACGCCCAAAATAGATTTACGTAATAACGCAAGTGCACGTGCCGAATCAAGTAATAAAATGATGAGTTAAGATCGTTCCCTCGAGGAAGTGAATAATCTAGTGCTCGCAAATACTAGCTCTACCCTTTCTTTAAATTCAAGCGAGATAATTAAAAGTTAATTTGTATTAAGGACAATTAAAAAGAAAAATAATAATAATAACTGAGTATCGTTAATTTAGAATGACTTTAATCAAGTTGGAGAAGTAGTTTCGTACATTGAATTCCTTTGCCTATTGCGATGAGTTTTTAGAATGATCTTTTATGAAATGATTAACTACTATCCTGCAACGATTTGAAAGTGGAATTCGTCATCTCTCGATCTCAGAAATCCGTTTAGCCTAATTCTCCTAGTTATCTCTAACTTAGGTAAAATGAGAATAACATAAAGGTCAAATCAATGTTGCTAGCCCAAGACGAAATCTCTTTATTTCTTGATGCTATGTTGAAATTTATGCTACTCTTACGCCACTCCTCTCTCAAATCTTGCAGCGCAGTATAAAGACGGAATTTTGGCTAAAGATTTACACGACTCCTCTCTCGAATCTCGTCGTGCAAAAATAAAGGATTCAACCCTAAAAATACGTGACTCCTCTCTCGAATCTCGCCACGTAAATTAGAAGAGGAATACTTGATCCAAAACTTTCATAACATAGAACATAAAAATCAACAAAGATACGTTTTCAACAATTATAAAAGAAGAAATTACAAATATCACATCACAGTAAGTCTACTTCCAACGTACAAAACAAGGAAATTTTGTTCATGTTCGAAGGATGAAACCACACAATATGAAAGATCTTACTAGACATGATGTTTAGAAATGAAAATACTGCAGGAATTTGTGTTCAGAATTCGCTTCCGAGTCTTCTTCCTCCTTGTCGGTGCGTCCAAACCCTAGCCGTTCTTCTTCTTCTTCTCCAAGATGATGACACTCCAAAAAACTCCTTCTAAACTTTTTCAAAAGTCCCTTTATGGTATGAGATTCTCTTCATAAAAACGTGCATTCCTTTACTAAGAGTTGCCTCTTTTTAATTTTCATTTTGGCGTAAAATTCGAATTTTAAATTCAAAATCCGTCCAGTAGTTGTTGCAACAACTTTTTCTGGTTGTTGTAACAACCTGCGCAGCCCAAAATAATTCCAGCTTTACTTCTCCAGATCGATTCTTTTGGCATTTCTAGCAAGAAAAACATGAAAAAATAGACATTTTAACCATAAACAAAATAGATATGAATTTTCTTATATTTTTGCTTATTTAATTCATTTTTTTATCAATAAAATGAATATTAAAATAGAATAAAGTAATAGATAATTTCTTTTTGGGAAGTTATCACCGATTATTACATTATTTATGTTCGTGTTATTATCCTGTACTTGTAGGTTGCAGCTGTACCTGTTACTATCATACCCCGACCCCTTACAAGTGATATCAGAGCCAGGTTCGTAGGTGTCTGATTGGACGTTCCTATTTAGGTTTGGGTTAACGGTAGATAAAGACATTGGACCGCTCCCTACCATCATAATTCTAATCCGTGAATTAATCAGGTTTCCTAAATACGCCGAGGGCAGCTATGGCAGGAAAGAACACAGTGTTGGCCAGATATTCAGTGAAGAAGTTTCACGGCAACGAGAATTTTCGCCTATGGCAGATTCGGGTCAAGGACATGCTAGTTGAGCAGAGTTTGATGCGAGTGTTGCGGGAGCGCAAGTCTTTGCCCTCTCTGGTGAAAGATTCTGAGTAGATTAAGATGGATGAGCGCGCCACCAGCGTCATCAGGATGTGCTTTGACGACAATATGTTGTTCAACAACGGTGTTGAAGAGTCTGCAGTCAAGTTGTAAGAGAAACTTGAAGGACTATATGCGAGCAAGTCGTTGATCATGAGGTTGTTGCTGAAGCAACGACTGTACAACCTAAAGATGTGGGAGGATGGTAACCTATAGGAACACTTCAACGTGTTCAATGTGTTGGATCTTGAGGAGCCCTTAGAGGGGGGGGGGGGGTGAATAATGGCAAATTATAATTTTTTTGCCTAATAATTTACTTAGCCAAATTATCACAAAAAACAAGTAAACTTTTTCACAATCAAATATTCATAACAAACACTTAAAAATTAATTAGAAAATTGAAATGCATATTTATTTCACAAGTGATGAATATTATAAACAAAATATTTCAATAAAGCTTGAAATCGATGCTGTGATAAAAAAACTCTCTTTTTTGAATTCACCGGTCCTTCTCCCAAGGACCGGCCGGATAAAGCCTATCTCTCCCTTGATACTGCAACTAGCCTTCCCCTAGATCTCTCAACGACCTAGTCGCTGCACACAAGACGGTGATTTCCCCCTAAACCACACACAAGCCTAGTCGACACTCACAAGGAGGAAATTTCTCTACCAATTACAAAATGAGCGAAAAGGAAAAAAAAATCTGAGAATAAAAACTCCATCTGGTCTTGAGCACTGATGAGGCTGGAAAATCTTTGCGAAGATCGCCGGAGATGAAAAGTACGAATAATCCCTTCTTCGCTCTTGAATGTTCACGAACACTTAAAAGTTTTTCTGGTTCCATAGAGTTATCTGGCTGGAGATGCACGAGATCAAGGCTACTGGAGGTGTGTAACATCAATGTCCTAAATTCTAGCCCTTATATAATTTTTCCACTATCGCGTGGTGATAGCGCCATATCGCATGCGATATCTCCAATGGTTGTCACGTGTCCCTCTCTACAATAACCGCATCGAGATGTCGGAGATCGTGTACGGATGTAGGTCTATCGCGACGCGATAGTATGATAATGCCTGGCGGTATATCCGATAATGCGCGTCATGGTAACTGTTTGGAGTCGTGGCCTACGTCATGGCTGATGTCATCACGGTAATGCAGGACGGTAGTAATTGTCGTCCGCGATATCTCAACTTTGTAAATATTATTGTACGATGCCAATCCAAAATTATCTGAGTGTTGTACCTGTAATATATGCACACCACAAACACACTATGATCAAATACATTCGAAATTTGTTATTTTCAAACCAAGGAGTGCGGAACACATGCCCCAACAATCTCCCTCTTTTGATAATAACAAATACTCTTAAAAAGAAATCCCATATGCATTAAAATAATGTGTAGAAGAGAAGATAAGCAACATGAGTACTTGAAGTGCACAGACTCCCCCTAAATGAATAACTGTTAAATTTTTTGTAATTCCATTTGAATATGGAAAATGAATATTAATGTGAAGCCGTATTAAGATAGATTAACATATCAATCACACGGGTACTCTCATTTCCCCAAAGGCATACAAGCCCAAGGCCGAGAACCCTCGCTAAGACCCCACTCGTACATGGATCACAACACCATAAATCTTGTCCATTAGCTCCTTCATTCTTGCCAATTTCACCAAGTACACACAATTAATGCTAATAACTCTCGCTTGGACCCACCCGCACATGGATCACAATATCATCGGGATTGTCCAAAAGCAAAGACATTCTCGTCGGTTTCCACAAGATGGGACTTGTCTTACCGGTACACCCTCCACACGTGAATCACAACATCACGGGATAAGCCAGCCAACCACAAAGACAAAGCCACACCTTCACACACAAACGGACATCACAATCCATCAATTATGTTTGTTGTGATTTATTTTTCCGCCCTTTTCCAAATGAAGCGGGCGGTTCATTGTATGAGTTAATAACCCTCTCCTCTCAATTAGGTTTTAATATAAAAGGATTACCCGGTTCATTAGGGCTAATAAAAGCAAAATCACATTCGGCTGATTAATTCCTCTCGATGCCAGAGAACAAGAGCGACGAGAGGGCTTTGGTGAAGAGTGGTTGTTGTGTGAAATCCCTCCTCCCAGGAATTGGGCACGACTGAGGAGAGATTTTATGTTCAGGACCGTCGTCTTACAATGACACCAACTACGAGTTAGTTGCCACCACAAGACAGCGACCCTACCGGCAAATACGATCATTCACAGCCAACGAAGGAAGAAGTAAAACAAGCCCACATATCATAACGAAGATATATAAATATCTAAGTAAAGGTCCACATGAGATAATAAAAGAGTTCAAGAAAAAGGGCTTATGCCCAATACATAAACATCATAAAATATCACTCTCTCTCTCAACTAACAATGCAGAAGCTAAACCATATGACCATCAACTTGACGATGGGTAGTAGTAGTAGTGTGCGGCTCCGGCTCCTCAGATACCGGTGGCTCAATCTCTGGCTGCGCCTAATCGAACTGTGACGGCGTCTCCAAGTGTCCCTAAATGATGTGGTCAAACGACCTTCAATCAAACTAAACTCAGCTGCTTCGTCTTCGCCTCACCCCCGCTACTCCTAGGCACCATACGGGAGAAAGAAAGCAGGGGACCAATAATAGCAGAATGTATAAGCAGGTCACATTGGTATATATATAATTCTCTAGCAGTTCTATATCAGTATGAGCATTAAAGAAGAACAACAATTAACACAGTATAAAAGTACAGTAAGAGAAGCTAAGTAAAACTAGTAAAGTAAAGCAACTACACTATCAATATCACAGAAGCGTACCTTAACTTATATGAATGCCCATACAGACATATAAATTAAGATTTTCGAAATAGTGACTCATCACATAAAAGAGCTCATACTAATTTATATGATGAGGATCTACAAGTGTGTATGCTATGTCATGTTATGAAATGCAATGATTATGTAACTCACACACACAACTCTGGGCATAGACCTTTCATGCATCCCCACTTTTTGGAGGTGACCAACCTCTCAGGTACCAACCATCGTGGCTTACGGTGGTAGTGGAGCAGGTGTCTCCACTCCTAGGCGGACAGACACACTATCAGGCCTAGACCTCTCGTACGCCTCAACGATAAGAATAAACAGCAGAGCCCCTACGTACTCTTACTTGCAACTACCAGTCTTCTGTGGTCGGGTGTGCTCTTAGGGGGCATAGTCTTCCAAACCTCGGTATAAACATCCTACCGGTCTCCCTAAAGGTCTACATTCCGCACCAGAGGCATCGTGCTTCTATCGGTGTGTCGACTGAACCAGTACCAAGTTACCCACCACATAAACACAAACCATGTATAATAATACCCTCCCGAGCCTCTAGCTCGTAACACCAACCCGTCCTAATATCGACCAATAACCTGAGCCACCAGCTCGTAGGACCAATAAGCCATATATCCCTTCAACCCACACATGGGTGAGATCGCTATAACATTCCTTAATCCTATCAGACTACTCTTGTCTAACTTCCGAATTACTTAGCGATTTATGGTTAACCTTGGATTTCCCGAGGTCTACCCTGTGAGGGGCTCGCAGCGGTACTAAGAATTATGATGAGTTAAAGCTCATCGCTCGCTTTCTCAAGGCACTTAGTAATGTTATGCTACCCGTAACCAAATCCACTTCCAAGTTTACTAAATGTGTGACCTCTCCAAAACAACAACTGTTGAAAACACTAATTTTTCAAAATTGCTAAATGCAGACCATACGATCTCTTATGTGTGTATGAATAGGAATCCTCCAAATACTTGACCCTAGGCACTAAGATTATTTCCTGAGATCTATCATGACATGTTAGACCTAATTCCATAAATTTATAAATTTTCTAAAATAATCAGCAATTATTATAATTTTCCCAAATTATTGCTACATGTGATTTTGAACATGAAGTGTCACTTTCTATTATCATACTAGCAAGATAAAATTATCCTAATATCATCTTGAGTAATAATGGCTCTGTACCAAATTTCACATCATTCCAATAATATTTGATATTTAATTTCTAATTAGAAAAATCTAATCCACTAGGTCATATTACACATGAAATACTATAACTATTCATCAAATAATTCTACAAAAATTACTGGAGGTTAAAAATAGTAAATAATTATTCATTCCAAAAATTTATAATTTTATAACTCAATTTGAGTACCATTATCTCAAAAATATAGAATGGGCAAAAATTGTAATTATAACTGCAACCCTAAAATTCTGACTTTAAAAAATTCCAATTAATTTATACAGTATTTATCATACTAAATAATTGCTTTTGGCAAGGTTTCATAATTTTTTCAACTATTTTAGTTTCCCTAATTTCACTAATACATTTGCGTAACAACATACTAATTAATTAATTTGCTAAGCAAATCAACTCCAAATATTCTAAAACTTCATGAGAATGTATACTTTCACTAAATAATTGCTTGTATAAAATTTAACTGGATTTTACTAAGTCAATCTTGCTAAATTAACAAGATACACCTTTTGGCTAAATGCACACCACATTGCATACAACATGACAACTTACAAGTGAGATTCACCAACCTACAGGGGTCCAAAGAACCTGAAATTTTTACCAGGGCCTTTTGACACCCTAATGAACCTCTCACAAAAATTTGGGGTTAAAATAATTATTTTTCACCAAACTATTTTAGTTTTATGAAAAATCATATTTTTCCTAAAACCATAGAAAAATGTTGTCAAAAAATTCCCATTTTGGACTGTAGGTGTATCTATGGTATATAATTACATGACCCAAATTTCATGGCAATCCCCTTATCCAAATAAATGTTATTAATGAAATAGTGATTGTCCTACCCTAAGGACCAGTCCCACAAGAATTGCCCTACAGGGGGCTACAGTGCTCTAAATGACCTGATTTCACTTTCTAATTAAAGTAGACTCATATGGCTACCTTTTTATTGTTGGGAATTTTTAATGGTTAAGCCCCTAAATGCCTCATTTGTCAGCATCCAAAAGTGTATATTAAAAGGAGCAAAATATATATAGTAATTAATATTAATCCAAATCAACCGTGGTGATTTCGTCTTCCTCCTCTACCCAAGGAACGGGATCCACCTGACCTGTAGCTTTTCTACAGCCATTTTCCGGCTATACGGCCACTTCCTCGGCCAGACACCGCCATCACCACCTCCGTTGAGGTGGTGGCTATCGCATGACGATGGTTTGACCGCCGAAAGTGCTGGTTTCCGGCGAACCCGCCACCATGGAATTTTTCAAAAATCTCCATTTTCTCACATTGGATCAGGCTCTGTTGAGCCCGATTTATCTCCTATTGGATCTAGGATACTAGCACAAGGGGAGAGGAGGAGAAATATGTCTGATTTTGGGCTTGGATGCGGCTACTCCGGCGGGTGGCCATGAATTTTGGTGTTTTCCAGCGAACCTCTCCCGATCTCGATTCTCCATAGTTTGCAGCAATCTAAGAGTCGATTTCAATTGCTTGAGACCTTCTGAAGGTGATGAAATGATCAAATTGAGCTTTGGGGGCCTCTATATAGGAGATTCACGTTTTGGGTTTTATGTTCATGGCCATTAATGACCCTCCTTAATGGTGTCTAACCTATAACTATTGAAAACCTTCTCCTCTTCATTAGGGAAGATAAAAGGAGGGGTTGGGGAAGAAGAAGGGAGTGTCATTTGGACTCCCTCCATTATTTTCCCTCCAAATGAAACTTCCCTCCTAATTACCCTCATTAAATCACCTAATTAAAATAATAAATTAGATTAAATAAATATGAAAATTTAGTGGGCCTTGGGCAAAGCCTTAGCCCATTTGAATTGGCTTGGGCTCTCATTTAGCCTTTAGGGTTAATTTGACTTGGGGTTACCTTGGAGTTAACTTGTGCACATTGGGGTGCATATAACAGTTTCCCTAAGTTCAAGCTGAGCTAGGGTCACATTAGGACCTCTATGCATGATACTTCTCAAAAAGAAGTTATCTAGCTTATTGTTTTGTCTCAATACCTATCGTGATTGAATGATAATGTACTTAAATGATAAAAAAATGTGTTTAAATTAATTTGTATATGATTCAAGGCTAATTGGGTCTCTTTCCATTGTATTCTTACTAGATGCGCAAGAGGAATTTGCTTGGGAATAGAAATCTGCCAAAATATCAAAATCTGGGAAAAAAGTTGCAACACTCAGAAAAAAAGGTTGCAACGTCTCCTAGACGGTTTTCAGAATTTAAATTTCAAATTTTTGCGCCCTTTTCAAAATGAAAGGAGGCATCTTTTGGAAAGTGGCTGGACGTTTTTTAGGGGGGGAATAACATTCAGATATAGGGAATAATTATTGATTAATTTTCGAAATTGGAGAGGAGAAGAGGAAGAAGACCTAGGGTTGCTCTCCCTACGCGAGGAAGATGACTAATATCTGGACGGATCAAGCGAGAAACCTCAGGAAAAGGATTCTACAGCGGTTAGGACTATTTTCCATCATGTTTTGTAAGAACTTTCCAACCATGGTGTGTGATTTCTCTATCATTATGAACTAAATTTTAAAAGTCTTGTGTATTGTAAGTACTTAGACTCATTGTGATGATTTGATTTCAATTTTACTTTCATGTAAGTTTTCTTCTTCTAGATAGCGAGGCGAGATTCGAGAGAGGAATCTCGATAGTCTAGGGTTGAATCCTCATTTTATGCGACAAAATTTGAGAGAGGAGTCGCATAATTCTTTTAGTCAAAATTCCATCTTTTTACTGCACTGCAAGATTCGAGAGAGGAGCGGTGTAAGTGTAACGTAAACCCTAATATAACGTCGAGAGAGGAAGAGATTTCGTCTTGAGTTAGCAACATCGATTTTAAACCTTCATGTTATTCTAAATCTGCCTAAGTTAGAGATAACTAGGGGAATTAGGATAAGCGGATTTTGGAGATCGAGAGATAATGCCATCCATCTTAAAAATCTTTGCAGGATAGTAATCAACCAATCATGAGAGATTACTAAAAAAATTCATCACAATAGTCTAAGAAAAACAATATGCGAGACTAATTCTCTAATTCGGAAAAAGTAAACGAAGTAAGATCAAATTAGTTTTTTTATTGTCTCTAAAATTCTCGCAATTAAATCACCTTAAATATCTCGCTTGAATTTAAAGAATAGGAGGAGCTAGTAATTGTGAGCACTAATCAATCACTTCCTCGAGGGAACGATCACTTCTTACTCTATATTACTTGATTCGACACGTATACTTGCGTTACTACGTAATTCTATTTTAGGCGTATCATTGCACCACTCAAGCCCTAACCCTAACTTTAGGAGGCCTAGAAGTTTTAGGGATATTAAATATTATGTGAGGCCTAGTGCAAAATATTGAGCGAAGGAAAGGGGATCACGGCTGTGCGAACAAATCCGTAAAGGAGGCAGCAGTAGATCCCTGTTCCGGCGAATCCAGAGGCCGATGTCTTCGGCATATCCCTGTTTGGGAGTTTGATTCCAGTAGTGTTTTGAGGCTGGTAGTGTCTTGAGGCCGGTGATATCTTGATTAACGATGAGTCCGACCTTGGCACTCCATGTTCTATTATTTTAGATTCATTTCCATGTATTTTCAAAATCTCTGACTTTTAGTGGATCTTCTTTGGCGCTCTCCCCATAGATGTAGGAGCTTCTCTCTGAACAACGTATATCTTGTGTCGTCTGTGTGCTTGATTTTATTTATGTATCGTTTTCTTCTTATTTTTTGACCTTTGTTATTGCGTTGTACATTCCGCAATGATAATAAATCAGTGCGAATTTCATAACAATTGGTATCAGAGGGAGGTTGCGATTCTCGAAAAATCCTAAGCAATGCGATGGTGGCAAAATTTGAGATTCCAAAGTACGATGACAAGATCGATTTTGGTCTGTGGCAGAAGCAGATCAAGGCAGTCCTTGTTCAACAAAATCTTCATAAAGTACTTCTTGGCAAGGAGAAGACCAGGAAAGATGGAGACGAATGGAAATAATTGGATCTAAAGGCCATCAACACAATTCAGTTGTACCCAGCAGACGAAGTGATGTACATTATAGTCATTGCTGAGACTACAATAGATCTGTGAAAAAAATGGAGGAGCTTTACATGTCTGTACAAACGAATAAAAAACAAGCCGGAAGAGGTATAACAGAAATTTTATTTTCTGAAAAAGGTATCTATTACAAAGGTATGACCTCCCTTTTATAGAATGGAGGAGAAAAGAGAGAATACAAATAAGAGATGTGGGGCTAAAAAATACAGGACTAAGCGGTCTATACAGAAACAACCCGTACAAGCCACGCGGTTAGACGAAAGGGCTAACCGCTCGGCCACCACCAGAGAGGAAGGAGAGATCGTCATGGGAGACCGCTAGACTGCCCGGTCTCCAAGACGCCAGAGATAAACCGTTAGACCGCTCGGACTCCAGACAGCAACACACAACAACCAAACCGCCAAAGGGAAATCGCCAGACCGCGCGGTATTCAATCCGCCACGACAGGCCACCAGACCGCCCGGTCACCAACTTCAACACTCCCCCTCAAGCTGGAGCATAGATATCGATCATGCCCATCTTGTCGCAAATTTGAAGAAACGAGGCGGATATTGGCTTGGTGAAGATGTCAGCCAACTCTTTATCAGAAGTGACGAAGGGAGTACAAATTTGTTCCTTAAAAATCTCTTCACGAATGAAATGACAGTCGACCTCAATATGCTTGGTTCTTTCATGAAAGACCGGATTTTTGGAGATGTATATGGCCGCCTTGTTATCACAGAACATAGGTAGAGGATGGTTGTAGACCTCTCCTAAATCCATCATGAGAGCCCGTAATCACTTTAACTCACAAGTGGTCGACGCCATACTATGATACTCTGCTTATGCATTGGATCTGGAAACAACAGACTGCTTCTTGCTTTTCCAGCTCACCAGATTTCCCCCAACAAAGGTGCAAAAACCCGAAGTTGACTTGCGATCCCCTTTGTCATCAACGTAACTCGTATCTGAGTATGCTTCAACCCTCAGATGATCATTCTTCTGAAAGAGTAATCCTTTCCCAAGTGCTGCTTTGACATATTCCAAGATCCGTAAGGCTTACTGTAGATGGCACTCCCTAGGCGCTTGCATGAATTGACTCACCTTACCCATAACATAGGAAATGTCGGGCCTAGTCACTGTGAGATATATGAGCTTACCAACCAAACGCCTGTATCGCGTAATATCTGAAAGAGGAGGCGAATCATCTGTCCAGGTTTTGTCTTCTCTAGTTGCCATGGGGCATCATGCAAGTTTTGCTCCAGTCAATCATGCCTCTTTTAATAGATCAAGAGCATACTTATGTTGGGAGAGGACTAAGGAGTTTGTCTTCCGAGAGATTTCAATCCCTAGAAAGTACTTCGGAGAGCCCATATCTTTCGTGATAAGATGTTGACGAAGATGTCGCTTTGTCAAAGCAACCCCTTCCTGGTCATCGCTAGTGAGAAGAATATTATCGACGTACACAGCAAGAACCACCAGTCTCGAGGAGGTTTTGCGAATGAATAGCGAGTGATCGGTAGAGCTTCGCGTAAAACCAGCGGCCGCCACGATGCTGCTGAACTTGTCAAACCAAGCTCGAGGGCTCTGCTTGAGTCCATAGATGGACTTCTTTAGCCGGCATACCAGTGTCTTGCCCTGAGCAACATACCCAGGAGGTTGCTCCATGTAGACGGCCTCCTGAAGATCACTATAAAGGAAGACATTCTTGACATCCAGCTGAGAAATCGTCCAATCTCGATTGACGGCCATAGAGAGAAGGACCCAGATAGTGCTGAGATGAGCCACGGGAGAGAAGGTGTCAAAGTAATCAACCCCATAGGTCTGAGTAAAGCCCTTAGCAAAAAGGCGGGCCTTATAACGATCCATAACGCCATCCGGGCCAAATTTGACCACAAAGACCCAGCGACAGCCAACAACATCAGTACCGAAGGGAGGAGGAACAAGAGTCCAGGTACCCCGCTCAGTTAGGGTCACCATTTCCTCATCCATGTCCATCTTCCAATGAGGAATAGCAAGGGCCTCCTAGTAGGAACAGGGTGTGGCAGTGGCAGAGATAGCCAGAGAAAAGGCCCTGCGAGAAGAGGTAAGGTGATCATATGAAACAACAGCAGCAAGGGGGTGTAAAGTACACGTCTGCACCCCTTTACGAAGAGCTACAGGAATATCCAGTTCGGTGGGTCCCTCGGCATCTTGAGCATCCGTGGCAGAGAGAGCTGGCCCGGGAGTAGAGATCGACGATGGCAGAGAAGAGGGAGACGGTGGTGGAGAAGAGGTAGAAAGAGGCGGAGGGAGAGGAGTGGACGGAGACGGAGTTGGGGTTGAGATCGCAGAAGGAGACGAGGGAACAAAGAGAAGAGAAGGAGTATCAGAAGCTGGAGGGAGAGCAGAGGATTCAGCCAAGAAGTAGGAGGCATTCTCGAAGAAGGTGACATCATCAGAGACGAACTGCTTACGAAGAACGGGGTCAAAGCAACAATAGCCTTTCTGAGTTGGGGAGTACCCCAGAAAGACACATTTGGTGGAGCGAGGGGAGATCTTATCTCGGGTGGCAGATGGGGCATGCACAAAGGCAGTGCACCCAAAGATTCGTAGAGGGAGGGGGAAGGGCTCCTGCCCGGATACAGAATGGAGAATGAGTTTTTCTCGTGGAGAACCGTGGAGGGAATGCGATTGATGAGGTAGCAGGCAAGGAGAATAGCATAGCCCCAATAGGAGTGAGGAACATGCATCTGGGTCATCAAGGTATGAGCGACATCGAGGAGATGACGGTTTTTACGTTCCGCCACCCCATTTTGCTGGGAGGTATAAACACAGCTAGTCTGATGAATAATGCCATGTTGCACACAGAAAGATGTAAACGCATGACTCAGATATTCTTTAGCATTGTCTGAGCGAAAAGTTTTAATACAAATACCAAACTGAGTTTGAATTAATTGATAAAAAGAGATCCATACATCCAAAAGTTCAGAGCGATCTCGTAAGAGATACACCAAAGTACATCTAGAAAAATCATCAATAAAAGTTACAAAATAAGAACTACCCCGACCAATGGTGATGGTAGGAGAAGGGCCCCAGACATCAGAGTGGACTAGATCAAACAGACGGGTAGAGCACCGACCTTGCTTCGGCGGGAAGGAGGAACGGTGATGCTTGCCAAGCTGACAAGCGTCGCAGTTGAGAGGAGTACTGGAAGGAGAGAGGTGGGGCAGAAGCTGATGTATAAGTCGCAGAGGAGGATGACCGAGGCGGAGATGCCACTGGAGAAGATCCGTAGAAGAAGAGGATAAGGCAGACAATGCGGAAATGTTGTCGAGGAAGTAGAGGTCGCCGCTCTCAGTCCCAGTAGCAATCGTACGTTGGGAGCTCGGATCCTGAAAAGAACAAGAAGTCGGAGTAAACGTCACAGAGCACTGAAGTTGCTTGCATAAAGAGGTAACCGACAACAAATTGCACGGAAATTTGGGCACATAGAGAGTGTCCGCTAGGCGAAGAGACGGAGTAACATGAATCACTCCCGACCCATGAACCGGGGAGGGATAACCATCTACAATGAGGACAAGAGGTAACCGATCATGCTGTTCGATTAAAGAGAAGCACTGAGGATTGCCCGTCATGTGATTAGTTGCACCAGAGTCGATAAGCCATTTAACTTGGGTCACCACGTGGGCACTACCTGATGATGTGACCACGGAGGCAGACGACTTGGAAGAAGAGGTGGAAGAGTCACCCGAGGGGCGAAGATGGGGATGCTTCGTCCAGCAACGTTCCACAGTATGGCCGGTGCGACCACAGTGAGAGCAGAGGTAACGGGAAGGAGCACGTCCGCCAGACTGGTGACTGCGGCTACCAGAGCCACTCCGCTGAGTTTGGTGAGCATAATTGTCCGGTGGAGAA
The DNA here is from genome assembly GCA_039513925.1 of Platanthera zijinensis. Lineage (NCBI taxonomy): Eukaryota > Viridiplantae > Streptophyta > Magnoliopsida > Asparagales > Orchidaceae > Platanthera > Platanthera zijinensis. The sequence continues at coordinate 176,199,029 of CM077089.1, read as the reverse complement.
GGAGCGGGCAAAAGCGGGCGCTGAAGGAGGGAGGTGACATCAGCGATGTGGGCAGCGGTGGCATCTAAGGTAGGGGATTCTGCCTCACCCAAAATTTGTTGGCGGATCATATCATACGTATCAGGAAGCCGGAGCAGATAACACACAACGAGAATCTCTTGGAAATGCTTGTGTTGTTGAGCCAAATCCGCAGAAAAGGGGCGATTCTTAAGAATCTCAGCCCCAAGAGCCTGAACCTGTTGGTAGGCAGCAACAAGAGACAATGTTGGACGGGCAAAGAGGTCCGCATACAACGTATAGATGCGGGACGTCTGAGCCCCCTTTGAGTACAGAGCGGAAGATGAAGCCAAGCGGCCTTGACCGTCTCATAATGACGGATGACGGGGAGGCATTCATCGGAGAGACTGTTAGCGAGCCAAGTACGCACAAGGGCGTCACTCGCATCCCAGTCATCAAAGAGAGGTGAAGTGGTGGGAAGAGGTTCATCAACGAGATGATGGCGTTTGTGTTGCGAGCGAAGGAGAAAGATGAAGGAGACGCTCCAATCCGGGTAGTTGGAGCCGACAAGTTTCGAAACGGTGCCAAGGTTCCCGGAAGGAGTAGGAGGAAGAGGAGAAGCCGGATTGGCGACAGGAGTGGTAGCAGTATAAACATTAGAAAGAGCCAGAGGAGAAAACAACATGAAGCCGCGCGGTTAAGAAACAAATTGTGCGGTTAGGAAACAAACCGCACGAATAGGGAGAAATTGCAACGGTTAGAAGAAGGAGATCTGCGGCGGTCACGATGACAAACACCAGCGGCCAAAAAAGCGACGACCAAGCTGCAGAATCAAGCAGAAGGGGAAGAAGTCGAGCGGATAAAAGGCAGCCCGCGCGAACAAAAGAAGGAGAAGACTGAGCGGTTAGAGATAAGACCGCTGGAGACAAACAAGGCGACCAAGGCAAACAGGTCACGGCGACTAAAGGAGAGTTCGCAGCGAGAAGAAGAGAGCGAGCACACAAAGGGCAACGACAAGAAGAGAAAGAAGCCGCGCGAACAAAGCGCAAGCCAGCAGAAGAAACAAGTCGCGAGAACAGGTCGCGAGAAGAAGAAGCAAGCCGGGTGGACAGTTCGCGCAGACAGAAAAGGCACACAGAATCAAGAGGAGAAGATCGAGTCCACTGATACCATGTACAAACGAACAAAAAACAAGCTGGAAGAGGTATAACAGAAATTTTATTTTTTGAAAAAGGTATCTATTATAAAGGTATGGCCTCCCTTTTATAGAATGGAGGAGAGAAGAGAGAATACAAATAAGAGATGTGGGACTAAAAAATATAGGACTAAGCGGTCTATACAGAAACAACCCGCATAAGCCGCACGGTTAAACGAAAGGGCTAACCGCTCGGCCACCACCAGAGAGGAAGGAGAGATCGTCATGGGAGACCGCTAGACCGCCCAGTCTCCAAGCTGCCAGAGACAAACCGCTAGACCGCTCGGACTCTAGATAGTAATAGCACAGCAACCAAACCACCAAAGGGAAACCGCCAGACCGCACGGTCTTCAATCCGCCACGACAGGCCGTCAGACCGCCCGGTCACCAACTTCAACAATGTCCAAGTCACTCACGAATAAATTATATGTTAAGAAGCAGTTATATAGTTTGAGGATGTCTGAAGGTACTCAGTTGCTAGAGCGCATGAACATGTTCAACAAGCACATCTCTCAGTTGCGCAGTATGGATGTAAAAGTTAAATAAGAAGACCAGACTCTTCTTTTACTATCTTCATTGCCAAAGTCTTTTGATCATCTGTTCACCACGATCCTTTATAGAAAGGACACCCTGAAGATGAAAGAGGTGATGAACATGCTGCTATCGAATGAAATGAGAAGAAAATCAGGTTCTAGAACTAGTGTAGGTCTACTTGTGAAGAGCAATGACCCAGTCAGAGGCAGATCTAGTGATAAAGGGAAGAAGGAAAACAGGCCTAGGTCTAAGTCTAGAGGAAAAAACAATAGGTGTCATTACTGCAAGGAAGAGGGACACTGGAAAAATACCTTCCCAAAGAAGAAGCTGGAGGATAGGACATGTAACACCTCTCCACTACACCGGAGTGGTCTATTAATGAGCGTGTTACCGGGCTGCAGCACAAGCACCCCAACGCCTCTCCCTCCATAGGCGGGTTTTTGTTGGCCACAACCTCCCTTTGATGAGCGAACTCGACAGTTAAGTTGGGCCGTACGGGGACTTCCCAGGAGGTCACCCATCCCAGTACTACTCTCGCCAAAGCACGCTTAACTATGCAGCTCAACTGGTGAGGTTAAAGAACTCCATAGTTAAGCGTGCTTGGGCGAGAGTAGTACTGGGATGGGTGACCTCCTGGGAAGTCCCCGTACTTAACTGTCTAGTTCGCTTATCAAAGGGAGGATATGGCCTATTAACGAGCGTGTTACCGGGCTGCAGCCCAAGCACCCCAACCCCTCTCCCTCCACAGGCGGGTTATTGGTGGTCACAACCTCCCTTTGATGAGCGAACTCAAAAGTTAAATTGGGTCGTACGGGGACTTCCCAAGAGGTCACCCATCCCAGTACTACTCTCGCCCAAACACGCTTAACTATGGAGTTCTTTCACCTCTCATCACCAGTTGAGTTGTAACACCCCAAATTCCACTTTAGAGTTCAGGCTGGGTGACACGGCCTAGGACCCAGGGCGTGTCCCAGGGCGTGTCTAACTCTGGGTACTCGAGTGGGTCAAGTAGTACTCGAGTGGGGCTCGAGTGTGTCTCGAGTAAGGGACACAAGCGTGTCCCAGGGCATGTCCTTCACTGTGTGTGTCGAGTTCTCGACACGGTACAGTCGATGATCATCGAGAGGCGATACGGCCAGGGACACGAGCGTGTCTGAGGTCGTGTCCTGCTCGGGTTAGTAACCGAGCAGCGTTGAGTGTGGCACACGGCCTATGACACGGGCGTTTCACGGGCGCGTGTCACAGGGGCGTGTTTGGCATACGGCTAAGGACACTGGCGTGTGCCTTAGCCGTGTCCTTTTCGGGAATTTTGATCCTGTGCCGATTGAGGGACACACCCCTCAACACGGGCGTGTACCTGGTGACACGGGCATGTTAGAAGTTTACACGGGTGTGTCTTAGCCCGTGTCCTGGTTTGGATGAGTCGGTTCGTGTACCGCTTGCTTTACACGGCCTATGACACGGGAATGTCGCAGGCCGTGTCAGCTCAAAAAAATAGATTTTGAGGGCGATTTGTGGCTGTTCATTTCCTTCATCCTGGATCCTATGGCCCAGGTTATTCCCTGCTGTGTTAAGTCATGGATTGGAATGAAGTTCTCATTCAAAGCTTGGGCCAATCTCTTTCTAAAAGTGTAGATATAAGGGAGAGGAGCAAGGAGGAGGAAGAGGAGAAGATCCGGCCACCGCTGAAGCTTTAGAGTTTTGATTCGAGATCCGAGGCCAGATCTGTGGAGGCAAGGCCGCTACGGTTCTTTTCAACCGGCTAGAATTATTATGGCTCCCAAGAGATCGTCAAGGGTAACGATCTTCGTTCATTGGACAAGTGAAGTTGTCCTTTATGCATGAGCATGGGATCCTCCACCAAAAGGTGAAAGAGTAAGTGATCCCCGTGGGTTGATAGTTACTATCCCCAGTTGAGTCTGCATCTAGACCCAAAAATGTGTAGTATGGGATATGCATGTTGTGTGAAGCCCATCTGGACAGTTTGGTCTGGATTGGTGATGTTGTATATTGCGCACCGGATAAGACTCCGCGTATAAATGTGTAGTTTGTAGAGTCAATGGGTTGTGCCTGTGAAGGGAAGTAGCAAGAAGTACTGGAATGAGGAATTCCAGAAAAATACCCTTGTAATGCTTGTGCTATGGCTACAGTGTAGCCAGTCCATTGTGGATAGTGTAGCCAGTCCTTAGTGGACAGCGTGGCTATTGTGAAGCCAGTCCTTGGTGGACATTATGGCTAGTGTGAGATGCGAGCTCTGAAAAAGGCTTCTTGCCGAACAGGAAAGGTGAAACCGACCCGCGCTTTCAGATATTGCCGCGAGTACGCTGTACTCGGTGATGGCAAGGCGACTTGAGCAACAGGGGGTGGTTGATCCGTACCTGCGTTATGTCAACTGTACAGGAGAGCGTCAAGGCATTGATCTTTCGTCAGTGGCATAATGAGAGTCTTAGGCCTGCGCGCCATTAAGACTAAATGCTTTATACCGTGTAAACGGTGGTGTTGACCCTGGTTTGCCGGTGCACCAAGAATGTGCCCTGAGTGTATGGATCGTCAGGTCGTATGGCTGACGGTTGTGATGGATTAATTGTGCGTGAGAGCACAAGATATGATATATCTGTTTATTCATTGCTATGCCTGTATGGAAGGAATGCCACTGCCCTGGGAAAGGGGTAGGATTGTTATAAATTGGTCAGCTGAATGCTGACCGTTGCCTTGTTTGCCACCTTCTGGGTGGGCTGTCCCTATGCAGGTGCTGGAGAGCCGAGCGGGAAGTAAGGGCTGAAGTCCCTACTGTTGCTGCTGCTGCCGCTGCCGCTGCTAGCCCTTGAAGGCTAAGCTTTTTATTGTGAATTGTTTATGTGTGGCTAGCCTGCGCGCCGATGTATGCAATCCACACTATGAAAAGAGGAACTATAAGGCCTTAAGGCCAACATGTGTTATATTTGTTGTACACTCTTTCAAGAGTTGATATATAAATGTGGTTTATATATGTAGTGGACATTTCGGGGATGAGTTCATCTTTATTGTTAAAATCTTCCGCTAGCATGCTCTGAGTTAGGGTGCGATGATGTTTTGGTATTAACCTATGACCTCGCCGTATGTTTGTGTCATATAGTGTTGGGCCCCGGTTGGACCTTCTATTATATGTTATTTAACGGGTGGAGTCATTATATTTTGGTATTAGAGGGAGGTTTTGATCTTCTTACCTGTGGGTTATGGGCCCACCACGCTTCCGCTTTCGAATTCGTGGTCGAATTCTTTTGTCAGGTGGCGAGCACGTGTACGTGTGAACCGTTTAAACACTAATGAACTCAAGAATGTCCACTAGGAATGTGAGCGTGTATATTCGGTAAGTTTGCCGTTTTGGATTGGAGGTTACTGATATCTTGTTCATGTATATGTGACAAGGAGTGGTGCTGGGCAGTCTGAGTCCCAGTGTTCGGATGAGAGTGCGGCACCAGTTGAGGTGCCCATACCTCCCCCTTCTGCAGAAACCATACACTTAGTTGCGGAGACGGTATTTGCCATATTTCAAGCACAACCTATTGGGCAGGCAAGGCCTGTAGTGGAGCCATTACAGGTTGGTGCGAGGCAAGAGCGTGTTGAAGCTCGGATTGATGTGAAAGCAGCTGACGAGCAACTGAAGCGGTTTATGGATTTTCATCCACCTACGTTTGTCGGGCGGAATTACCCAATACAGGCGAAGAATTGGCTCTCAAGAGTGAAGAGGATCCTGACAGCGATCAGGATTGATGAGGGGCAAAAAGTCACGTTAGCCACTTTCCTACTGGAAGGAGAGACGAGGCTTTGGTGGGATGAAGTCGAGATGCACCAGTTGGCAGGCAGAGGCCTGGGAGAGATTTCGATGGAGGAATTCTCCAGATTGTTTTGGGCAAAGTATTTGCCAGTATCGCGGAGAATTGCAATGGAGAATGAGTTTCAACATCTGGTGCAGGGTGAGCGAACTATGGATGATTACCTGCATGAATTTACCAGGATGGGGCGTTATGCGGGGTCTACTTTTGTAGAAGAAGCGCGGAAGACGAATAGGTTCTATGAGGGACTTCGTGATGAGTTTAGGTTGGTGCTCCCGAGTTCGGTGAACCAAGACTTCCAAGTGTTGGTAGATACAACCTGTGCGCTGGAGAAGGACTTGAAACGGGTGCAGGACAAGAAGAACTTGGCGGCGGAAAAGCCGGAGTTCAAAGTTCTGTAGTCGTAATAATCGGGGTTTAGGAAACGGGATAAGAAGAGGTTCAGGTCTGCCGAACAAACTTCTTCGGATGTTGCTTTGGGAGCAACCTATGGACAAGGACGTGTTGAGCCACGTACATGTTTCACTTGTGGGAAGTAGGGGTATATAGCTTGTGATTGTTGGAGTTGCCTGTCAAAGGGTGAGAAAAAGACCGATGCGTCCTACGAGGATAAGGGCAAGGCAGTGGCGGAGTCATCTGCATCCCGGGAGCAGCCTCGAATGTACACTCTCGAGTTGTAGGAACCGCAAATCTCAAATCATGAAGAGCAACATAATCGAGTGCATAATCTGGAGTTATAGGAGACTGTAAAACGGATTATGAGGGATGCGGACGAGCGGAAATAAAGTAAAGGGTGCACTGTACTATCATTGTGATGTACGATGTACATATTATATGTATGTGTGTTTGTTAATACACTTGTGTTTGTGCGATGTCGTGGGGCGAGACAAGCTGCGGCCTCTGAGCTCTAAACCCGGATCGTTTTGTTTATATTGCAACGGAGTTGTTATATTGGTGTCTATGTTGCGCTAAATTTCGGGACGAAATTTTTATAAGGAGGGGAGGGTTGTAACACCCCAAATTCCAATTTGGAGTTCAGGATGGGTGATACGACCTGGGACACGGGCGTGTCCCAGGGCATATCCAGCTCGGGTACTCGAGTGTGTCGCGAGTTCTCGACGAAAGTGAAGTCGAAGATCGTCGAGAGGAGACCCGGCCAGGGACACGGGCATGTCACAGGCCATGTCCTGCTCGGGTTGGTAACCGGGTTGTGTCGAGTGTGGCACACGGCCTGTGATACGGGCGTGTCATAGCGGCGTGTTGGGCACAAGGACAAGGACACAGGCATGTGCCTTAGCCGTGTCCTTTTCGGGAGTGGTTATCCTGTGTTGATTGAGGGACACACCCCTCAACATGGGCGTGTACCTCGTGACACGGGCGTGTCAGGAGTTGACACAGGCGTGTCTAAGCCCATGTCATGGTCTGGATAGAGTCGGTTCCTTAACCTCTTAGGGGACACGGCTTGTGACACGGGCGTTTCACAGGCATCAGCCCAAAAATAGATATTTGGGGCCAGATCAAAGCCGTTCATTTCCTTCTATTTGGATCTTGTGGTCCAAGCTCTTTCATGCTATTATAAGGCCGAGAATTGAGAAGAATTTCTCATTTAAGCTTTGGCCATTCTCTTTCTAAAGAGAAGAGAGAGAGGAGAGCTAGGAGGAGGAGAAGGAGAAGGATTCGGGCCGCCGGTGGAGCGTCGGTGGTCCGACTTGAGATCTGAGGCCAGCGTTGCGGAGGCAAGGCCATCACGGTGATTTCCATCCGGCTAGTTTCTCCATGGCTTCGAAGTGATCGTCAAGGGTAACGATGTCCTTCTTGGACAAGTGAAGTCCTACTTTATGCATGTGCATGGGATCCTCCACCAAGATGTGGAACGCGTAAGTGATTCAAGCGGTCGAGTCTGCATCTAGACCCGGAAATAAGTAGTATGGAATAGGCATGTTGTATGAAGCCCATCTGGACGGTTAGTCTGGATTGGTGATGTTTATATTGTGAATCGGAGAAGACTCCGTGGATGTAACGAGTAGGTTGCGGAGGTTATGAGGATGCTTGTGAGCTCCTTGTGTTGTACTCTCTACATGAGCTGAATGCATTGTGGCCATGAGAGCTAGATTATGTGATTAGTTGAGCGGTGTGCTCCAAAGAGCTTGTGTGGAAATGAAGTTGTGAACTCCTGTGAGAGAGCTGTGAGCTCTGATGGTTGTATGGACAGGAAAGGGAAAGCCGACCCGCGTCAAGATCTGCACTATTGTTGAGTTGGGCAACGGGAAAAGGCTGACCTGTACCTGCGTTATGTCCGTCCGAGAGAAGGATGGAATAATCTCGTCGGAGCGCATAACGAGAGATTGATTAGAATACCAGAATGGCTCGTCGATATGGAATGCTCAAGTGTTGCCGTGAGGTTACAAACCTCTGAATGGGATGGGTGAGAGGGTCTCCAGTCTGCGCGCTGTAGTAGATTAATGCTCCATCGCCAACAAGTAAAGAACCTCTGATCGGTGGTGGGACCCATGGAAATCTGGTACACCGTAAGCGTGCCATGAGTGCACAGAGCGTCTGGCACGAAGGTCGGCGTGGGTGATGTTGATGTGCATGAGTGCACTTGTTGTGATATATATATTGTGATTGCAATGCATGCAGGGAAGGAACCACTGCCCCGGGTAAGGGGTAGGGTCGTTATAATTGGTCAGCTGAATACTGACCGTTGCTTTGTTTATCACCCGTGGGGTGGACGTCCATATGCAGGTGTTGAGGGCTGAACTGGATTGAGCGGGCTGAAGCCCTTGCTGTTGCTGCTGGTAGGCCCTTGAAGGCCGTGCGAAGAATTGGATTTAATGTGTGGCCACCCTGCGTGCCGATGTATGAAACCACCTTTTGTAAAGAGAAACTTGTAAGGACTTAAGGTCGTGAGCGGTGTGTGTTTGTATACATTCCTGGTGTTTTATATAAATGTAATATTTATATAGTAGTGGACATTCATTGGTTGAGTTCTTACAATTAATAAGCTTCTGCTAGAATGCTCTGGGTTAGGGTGCGATGGTATTTTAGTATTAACCTGTGACCTCGCCGTCTGTTTGTGACATATAGTGTAGGGCCCCGGACGGACCTTCTATTATATGTTATTTAACGGGTGTAGTCGTTACAGGACACAAGAGCCACACAAGATTGTGATGACATCCGATAATGAGAACGATGCTGACGTTCTTCATGTTTCACCCAGTCTCGACACTATAAAGGCCTGGATCATGGATATTGGATGCTCCTATCACATATTCCCAAACATAGAATGGTTTTACAGCTTCAGGTAATGTGATGGAGGTCGTGTTCTAATGAGGAATAACTCAGAGTGCAGAATGATGAGTATTTTTAGCATCAGATTCAAGATGTTCGATGGAACCGTCAGAACGCTCGCAGATGTCAGATATATGTCGGATTTAAAGAAGAGCCTGATTTCTTTAGGTACGTTGGAGGTAGCCAGTTATTCCTATGTTGGTGATAGTGGCTACTTGAAAGTCAAAAAGGGCGCTTTAGTGGTGATGAAAGGCGAGCGTATTGGTACTATCAACAAACTGATTGGCACCACTATAGTTGGAGATGTGGAAATTTCTATGTCGATAGAAGAGGATTCCTCTCTACTATGGTATGGAAGGCTTGGCCGCATGAGCGAGAGGGGCTGCTAGAGATGCATAAAAGGGGCTGCTTAAAGGAGTCAAAACATACAAGCTTGAATTCTAAGAGACGTGTATCCTCGAGAAATAGTGTGAAATTTGTGGCATCTACCAAGCGCAGTAAGCAGGTTCTAGAGCACATACATTCAGATGTTTGTGGGCTAGCCCCAGAGCCATCACTTGGAAGTGCCAGGTATTTTGTGACCTTCATCGATGAGTTCTGGATCTACTTTCTCAAACACAAGTCCGAAGTATTCAAGAAGTTTAAGATCTGAAATACCAAAGTTGAAAAACAAACTAGGCAGAAGGTGAAATATCTCAGATTTTTTAATGGCGGTGAATATACCTCAGCAGAGCTTCAGGCATACTATAGTCAGGAAAGTATCACTCGACATCTTACCATCCTAGGTACATCACAACAGAATGAGGTTGCAGAAAGGATGAATAGAACGTTGCTGGAAAGAGATCGATGCATGCGATTGTTTGTTGATTTGCCCAAGTCTTTCTGGTTGAAGCCATCAATACTGCTTGTTATCTGGTGAATCGATCTCCATCAATATCACTAGATCTGAAATCTCCACAAGAACTATGGTCAGGTAAACCGGTTGATTATTCTTATATTCATATTTTTGGATGCCCTGTCTATACTGTGCAGCAGCATTCAGAAAGGACAAAGTTGGATGTTAAGTCCAAGAGGTGCATCTATCTAGACTAGAAGGCCGACACCAAAGGTTTTAAGCCATGGAATCCTTAAACCAAGAAGTTCGAGCTGAAGCACGACGTCATCTTTGATGAGGATTCTATGATTAAAAAGTCTCAGTCTTATGCTAAAGAAGTAGAGAAGGCTCCAGACTCTCAAGTGGAGGTGGAGCTGGATGTAAGTGCCAAAGTAGACGATCATGAAGATTCCTCTAATTCAGAGGAGACAGATGTTGTGCAACCTGCCGAAGCGGAGTCGTACTCAATTGCTAGAGGAAAGGCAAAGAGAGAAGTCAGACTGCCTCTCCCGCTACATAACACAATAAAATATGCTTTTCAGGTGATCTCCTCAGATACTTGTTTTTACCGAGAAGTAATAGAGAGCAGAGACAGTTCTCAGTGGAAAGTTGCTATGGTAAAAAAGATAGAATCCCTTCAAAAGAACAAGACTTGGGACTTGGTTAGTCTACCTAAAGGGGCTAAGACAATCAGTTCCAAATGAATGTTCAGGAAGGAGTTCACATTAGGGAATGATCAGTGTTGATACAAGGCCAGATTTATATCAAAGGGGTCCATGCAGAAAAAGGGAGTCAACTTTGATGAAATCTTCTCACTGGTGGTACAACACTGTTCCATTCGGGTGCTACTTGCCATGGTAGCTATGTGGGACATGGAGCTGAAGAAGATGGATGTGAAGACTGCTTTTCTTCATGAAAGTCTAGATGAGATCTACATACTACAGCCTGAGGGGTTCATTCGACTGGGCGATGAGTAAAAGGTGTGCAAGATGAAGAGGTCACTTTATGGTCTGAGACAGGCTCCGAGGATGTGATACAAGAGATTCGACACCTTCATGACATCACACGGCTACAGCAGGAGCCAGTACGATAGTTACATCTACTACAGTTTTCTTGAGGATGACAATATTCTGATTATAATGCTCTACGTTGATGATATGTTGATTGCTTGCAAGTCAGCCTGAAAGATTCAAATACTGAAGCAGAAATTTAATACTGAATTTGAGATGGAAGATCATTGTCATGCTTAGAAGATTATTGGGATGGAGATCAAGCGAGACAAAAAGAGATGCATATTATGGCTTTCTCAGACTTGCTACATTCAAAACGTACTAGAAAAGTTCAACATGGTGGAATCTAAGACTATTACGAATCCTTTGGGACAACAGTTTAGATTGTCATCACAGCAGTGTCCAAACACTAAGGAGGAACGCCAAAAGATGCTCAGAGTGTCGTACGTGTTGGAACACCCTATTACTATTTGGACCAGGATGACTATATTTCTATAGGGATTGTATGCTGTGACCTCCATGTTGTTATAAAGGTCACATAGGCTAGTTAGAGTAGTCTTCAGCTCGACGCATAGTCGACTTCAGCTCGACGCAGAGTCGATCTCAGCTCGACGCAGAGTCGACCTCTGCTCGACGCAGAGTCGATCTCAGCACGACGCAGAGTCGACCTCAGCTCGACGTGGAGTCGACCTCAGCTCGACGTGGAGTCGACCTCAGCTCGACGTTCCGTCGATCCCAGTTCTGCTTACAGAAAACACTCTCTGGCCGATGTGTGTCGTGCTCAGATCGACGTTTTTCTGTGAGCTCGACGCCTTCCAGTCTTCCGTCGATTTTGGATAGGAATTCAAATTCCTTCTGACAGACAATTAATGCTGAAGAATTATTGGCCGTTACAGCATATCTGGTGCATGGCTCAAGGAATTTTCTAAGGAATGTCTGCCTGTCATTTCCTTTGAGGCATGGACAGTTAAGGAAAGCAATTAATGCTGACTTCCAACGGCTATCAAAGTAAAAGGAAGAAGAAGACTCATATATATAATTCTTTTTCTTTCATTCCAAAAAACAAGAAGATACAGAGAATATACAGAACAAGAAGAGAACAACAATACAAGACTTCTCATCTTTTTCTCTGTGGAAAAATTGTTTTTGAAAGACTCTCTCACAGAAAATCTGATTGCTTCAGACACCTCCATCCAACTCTCTTGGATCATCCTTTGCTGGAGCAAATCAGATCTTTGAAGACCTGTCACCCTTGTGCAGAGCTCTCCTTCCTGAACCTCATCTTGATCTCAGGGGGAGCTTTGACAACAACTTCAGATCCACTTCTGCTTCTCTTTGCTTGTTGAATAGAGAAGACAACAACATTTCTTTTTCCTTTTCTTTCTGTACAGGGTTTTAACTCCCTTCAAAAGTTACTTTTGGTTTTGCTGAAACCTGGTCAAAATCAGCTTCTGTTGGTTTGTGAGAACCTGATCAAAAACTCTCTGGTGCTCAAGACACCTGATCAACTCATCTTGAAGTGGATTCCTATCAAGGGTGATAGAAGAGTGGATGTACCCAGATTTGGGGAACCACTATAGCTCCTTGTGTCATCTGGATTGCTTGTCTCTTTTTGTGTTTTGCTTTGTGCTGTGAATTTATTTTTACTCTGATTATTTGCTATAGCACCTTACACTAAGTAAAGTAAAATTTTCTCTGCAAGTTTTTATTTGGAAAATTATTTTAAATAACTCTATTCACCCCCCCTCTAGAGTTAGGAGTGATCTTATCCTGCACTTTCAATTGGTATCAGAGGGAGGTTGATCATTCATACAGGCTAACACCTGGATCAAAAGATCTCTGATAAGATCATTTCTCTCAAAGGGTTATTTTTCTTAGTTTTACTTATCTTTTAAAACTCATGGCACAAAACAAGGACTTTGCTAGCACCAGACCTCCTATGTGCAATCTATCTAAGTTTGCACTATGGAAGGCAAGGATTAGACTTTATATGAACTCTTTTGATGAAGACATCTTTAATTCTGTATTGACAGATTGTCCAAGACCTCCCACAGGAACAAGTACATCAGCTGTTCCTCCTCCTTCAGGGACTGATGCTGACATAAAGAAGTGGAAGGCAGCAGATGCTAAAGCCATGAACATCTTGGCTCAAACCATGTCAGATGACATTTTCCAGAAGGTAGCAGATTGCAATACTGCCAAGGAGATCTGGGAAAAACTCTCAGAAATTGTATCAGGTTCTGCAGATGAAAGAAAGGATAGGAGATCCTACCTCATCACACAGTATGAGAACTTCAAAAAGGCAGAGTCTGAGTCAGTTGCTGACATGTACAACAGACTGAGCCTAATCATAAGTGAACTTAGATCACTAGAGAAGGACATATCTCTTACTGAGATAAATGACAAGATACTGACTTGTTTCCCTAGCTCTTGGGACTCAAGAATATGGTCAATTAAAGATGGAGGAAATGTCTGTGAGTTATCCACAGAAGCTCTTCTAGGAAAGCTCAAGAGCTATGAGCAATTTATTAAGAAGAGAGAAGAAGAGCAGAAGACATCCACACCAACAGAGAAGGCTGAGAAAACCATTGCCTTCAAAGCACAGGAAGAAGAACCTAAAGAAAAGGTGTTGGGAAATGAAGAGCTTATGAGCCTACTGGTCAAAAGGTTCAATAAGCTAAATAAAAGGAACTTCAGAAGATGGTCATCCAAAGACAAAGACAAGCCAAGGTATGACAGATCCAATAATAAAGATATTATCTGCTTTGGCTGCAGGAAACCAGGACACATCTTCCCAAACTGTCCAGAAAATCAAGACAAGGACAGAAGGGACAAGAAGGAAAGAAAGGATAAAAGGAAGGATAAGGAGTCAAGGAAATACCATGACAAGCCTTCCTCCAGCAACAGCAAGTACACCAGAAAAGGATTTGTGGCTGAATCCTGGAGTGACTCTGATGAGTCTGATTCATCATCCAGTTCTAGTGATGATGAGGATGATGCAGAAGAAAAGGGATTCTGTATGATGGCCATCAGTGCATCTCAAAAGAACACTGATTCAGAGCCTGATGCTGACTACCCATCTGATCAGGAACTTACTGAGGATCAGGTAATAGATTCATTTGACTTTACTTCTGATGATTTCAAATCTGAGTTTAAATCTATGTGCATTGACTTAATTGAGTCTCAAAAGCTGATTAAAACTCTAAATGAACAATTAATTGAATGCAAATCCATTAACTCAGATAATCTTAGACTCTTAGAAGAGTTGAAGCAGTGTGGGGAGGAGATAGCTTCACTGAAAAGTGAGCTATCTAAGGCCAAACAATTTGAAGAAACCCTTAATGGGAGAAGTATCAAATTGATGGACATCACAAGTACAGTGAACTCAAGATTGAATGGTTCACTGGGCTTGGGTGCTTCATCCAGCCAACCCACAGTGCTGACAACTCCAATCAAATTTACCAGTGAGAAAGGTAAAGGAGTCTTGATAGTGGCCAGGAAGAATGCTGACTTAACCCAGGAAACTGGACAAAAAACGTCGAACGAAGCTCGACGGACGTCGACCAGAGCTCGACGTAATCGCAAGAAAACGTCGAACTCAGGTCAACGCCCTCTACCCTCTGAACAAAGCAAGACCTTGCCGTCGAACGGAGCTCGACGCACTCACTTGAGTCCGTCGACCGAAGCTCGACGTGCGTCGAGCCGAGTTCAGAGCAAAACCCAGTTCTCAAGGGTTAATTCAAATTTCAATTCTAGCTCCACATCTCATTACTTTAACCCTTATGCTGAATGGATCATACCTCCTAGGAGATATCATCCTGTAGGCTATAAGAGTCAACCTGAGATGTCCTTCATTTCAGAATTTAAGGGATATCAACCTAGGCCCAAGGTTAACTGGGTCAAAAACAAATAAGCTGTTTTTGTGCAGGTAAAGACCTATCCAAGTGAGAACCATCAATGGTATCTGGATAGTGGGTGCTCAAAGCACATGACAGGAGACAAGGACAACCTCACTTCCTTCAAAACCAAGCTTGGACCCAAAGTAATTTTTGGAGACTCAAGCTTTGGAACTACAAAAGGATATGGGACAGTCCAAATTGGCTTAGTCACTTTCAAAAAGGTGGCATATGTTGAAGGACTCAAACACAACCTGATAAGTATCAGTCAATTGTGTGATGAAGGATACCAAGTAACCTTTAACAAAGCCATATGCAAAGTCCAGTCAGTGGACAACACAACTGTGTTGACAGGTAACAGAAGAGGTAACATTTACTTAGTGGATTTTCATTCACCTGTAGTAGATATTTGCCTGTTTAACTCCATTTCAAAACCAAACATCTTGTGGCATAAAAGATTAGGACATGTGAACCTTAGAACCATTGCTAAGTTATCCCAAGACAACCTTGTTAGAGGACTACCTTCTGGTCCCTACAAGAAGGAAGGACTTTGCAAGGCCTGTCAATTAGGCAAGCAAACTAAAAACAGTTTCAAGTCACTTAATAAGAGTGACTCACCTAGAATCTTGTACTTATTGCACATGGACCTTTTTGGACCAATTAATGTACAAAGCCTAGGAGGGAAATCTTATGCTTTAGTAATTGTAGATGACTTCTCAAGATTCACTTGGGTGTTCTTTCTGAGGAAGAAGTCTGATAACTTCAAGATTTTGACAGATTTTCTCAAAGGCATACAGATTGAGTTCAATACTCACATTGCCCTGATCAGAAGTGATCATGGGACAGAGTTTGATTCTCTTCTTATGCTAGAGTTCTGCCAGAATGAAGGTATCAGGCATACTTTCTCAGCTCCTAGAACTCCTCAACAAAATGGGGTAGTTGAAAGGAAAAACAGAACCCTTATTGAATCTGCCACAACATTGTTGACAGATGCTCACCTTCCTCTAACCTTTTGGGCAGAGGCTGTGAACACCTCCAACTATGTTCTGAATAGAAGCCTGATACATAAGCTAAAGGGTAAGACTCCCTATGAGTTACTCAAAGGGAAGAAACCTAAAGTGAATTATTTCAAAATTTTTGGTTGCATTTGTTTCATTCACAATAATGACAAGAAATACCTAGCTAAATTTGAAGCCAAAGCTGATGAAGGAGTGTTTCTGGGATACTCCATGACTAGCAAGGCTTATAGGGTTTTTAACAAGTGCACAAATAAAATTGAAGAATCCATGCATGTTACATTTGATGAAACTAACATGTTTTATAAGGAGAAGAAGACTTCTACCATAAGCAATTTGCAGGAACATTCAATTTCAGAAAATCTGAAGCAGCTTACCATCACAGACAAAGGGTCATCACCTTCACCAATTCAACAAGTCACTGAACTTAGTGACAATGAAGAGGAATTTCAAGTTCTGGAAAGTTCAAAGGGCCAACAGAGTGAAGAACCAGTTGTTGTTCCACAAGAGGAAACAACAACACAGGTTGGTGCTTCATCAACAACCCTTGTTGATCTAGCCACAACAAGAGATCACCCAATCTCACAAGTAATTGGAGATATCTCAGTGGGTGTGCAAACAAGGAATCAAGTTAATCAAAATATTATGCACACCTGCTTCCTTTCTCAAATTGAGCCTCAAACCATACAAGATGCAGAGCAAGATCCAAACTGGATCATTGCAATGCAAGAAGAGTTGAATCAATTTGAGAGAAATAAAGTTTGGGAATTAGTACCAAGACCAAGGAACCAGCAAATTGTTGGAACCAAATGGGTATTCAGGAACAAATTGGATGATCAAGGAATAATTGTGAGAAACAAGGCAAGACTTGTTGCACAAGGATATTGCCAAGAAGAAGGAATTGATTATGACCAAACCTTTGCACCAGTTGCAAGGTTGGAGGCCATAAGAATCTTCCTTGCATATGCAGCTCACAAGAGATTCAAGGTATATCAGATGGATGTCAAGAGTGCATTCCTCAATGGAGACATCAAGGAAGAAGTCTATGTAAAGCAACCTCCAGGTTTTATCTCTCCAACTTTTCCTGATCATGTATTTAAACTGCATAAAGCTTTATATGGTCTCAAGCAAGCTCCTAGAGCATGGTATGAGACCTTAGCTTGTTTTTTGTTGGAAAATGATTTTAAAAGGGGTAGTGTAGACCAAACTCTTTTTGTTAGAACCCATAGGTCCCATACCCTACTAGTACAAGTTTATGTAGACGACATCATATTTGGATCTACTGATTCAAACTTATGCAAAAAGTTCTCACAACTTATGCACTCAAAGTTTGAAATGAGTAGCATGGGTGAGCTTGCTTTCTTTCTTGGATTGCAAGTTAAACAACATGTGGATGGCATTTTCATTTCTCAAACCAAGTATGCAAGAGAACTGGTTAAGAAATTTGGAATGTCTGAAGCATCCTCCATGAAAACACCTATGCCTACAAATGCTGTTTTAGATGCTGATGAATCTGGAAAACCAGTTGATCAGACAAACTATAGAGCAATCATTGGCTCATTACTTTATCTAACAGCTACTAGACCAGATATAATGTTTGCCACATGCATTTGTGCTAGATTTCAAGTAAGCCCTAGAGAGTCCCACCTCACATTAGTTAAGAGGATTCTTAGGTATGTAAAAAGTTGTCCTAATCTAGGTCTCTGGTATCCACATGACTCAGGATTTGATCTAACTGGATTTTCAGATTCTGATTATGCTGGATGTAGAGTAGACAGGAAAAGCACCAGTGGAACTTGTCAATTTCTTGGTGATAGACTTGTCTCCTGGTTTTGTAAGAAACAAACCTCTGTGTCCACATCAACTGCTGAAGCTGAATACATGGCTGCAGGTAGTTGTTGCTCACAGATTTTGTGGATTCAAAACCAGCTCCTAGACTATGGGTACAACTTAGAGATGTCTAAAATCTTTTGTGATAATACCAGTGCAATATCTATTGCTCAAAATCCAGTTCTCCATAGTAGGACTAAGCACATAGAAATCAGACATCACTTCTTAAGGGATAATGTAGAAAAGAAGAAAATTGCACTAGAATACATTTCCACTGAACTACAGAGAGGAGATATCTTCACCAAACCCTTGGATGAAAAGAAGCACCTCTTTTTCCTCAATCAGTTGGGAATGCTAGATGGAGACAGCATAAATTAAAACTCCAAGATTTTGAAACCCATACTTAACAGGAATAGGAAAAATTTCATTTTAAAATTCCTCTGTCTGAGTGGTTGTTCTGAGCTCTGAACTAAGCTCGACGCTGCGTCGAACGGAGATCGACGGTCCGTCGCCCTCAAAAGCGTCGAACGTCGAACTCAGCTTCTAGCGTCGAACTGAGTTCACAGCTCCCTGGCTTCTTGAGTTTCTCTCTCCCCGGTCGACGTCTTCGTTCAACGTCGACCTGAGCTCGACGTATAGCTTCAGCCAAAGCGTCGAACGTCGACCTAAGCTGGACGCTGTTGAGTCGTTTTAGTTCCTCTAGAGCCCAAGAGCGTCGAACTGAGCTCGACGTTCTTTCCTTTTCTGCGTCGAACCCTAAGTATAAAATCATTTTTTCTCCGTCGTTCGCAGTTGCGCTTTCATATTTCTCTGCTCAAGCTTTCTCCCTCCAAATACTATACTTTTGATCTTGGAAGGTATTCTTTCTTTTGCAGGACAATGACAATTACAGCAGGAGCTCTGGCGGCTATGAAGTTCGACTCTGGTTTCGACATTGATTTCGATTCTTTTGATGGATCTCCACAACATCTTCTGGATATACTGATTCTTTTCAAGGAGCAGCAACTAGTCCACTTTATGTCTACCAGGATACCCCTTCCAGAATCAGAAATTAAAGAATGGTGTCTTACAGCAATCGTTTCAGATAACAACATCTTGACTGGGAAGATTTCAGGAAATGAGGTAGCCATCTCACCTCAGGTTATTACAGAAGCCTTCAACTTTGCTGCTGGAGATGATGACATAGAACTATCAGTGGAAGAATATACCTTGATGCTGGATAGGATGGGGCATGCTGCTGGTAACCCCTCCAAACTCCTTAAAATTAACCTAGCAATTGAGTACAGGTTATTAGCAGATATAACTGGAAAGGTGATCTGTGCAAAGAGAACTGCACATGATGCAATAACAAGGCATCAGTTTTGCCTCATGGCTGCCCTAATGGATAAGAAACATCCCAACTGGGGATTAATTGTGTTTGATATGCTTAAGAAAAAGTTGGATAAAAACTCTGTCCATTTTGGAAGAGTTCTTGGGTTGATTCTCAACCACTGCTGCCCCCAACTGCTGGTGTCCTCAAAGAAGCACATAAATGCTTCCAAGAGGCTCACATGTGCTTTAATTGGCAAATGGGATAGGAGAATTGTGAATCCCAGGGCAGCAGCAGCCATGAAATCCTCTGCAGACACCAGGACTATAGAGGTCACTTCCCCTCAGTCCACTGGTCCAGAAGAAGGAATTATGCCATCTCTCTCCCTCACCCTTCCATCCACCTTCATCCCCTCAACCACAATTATCTCATCCTCTCTAACTCTCCCCTCCTCCATATCTACCATTGCCTCCTCCCTTCCTCCTCAAACTACTTTCCTTCCAATAAACTTGGATTCCACCCCTCATGAGGATCTCTTTTCTTTTGACATGCATGACGACTCATTCATGGATGCTTCTACCTCCTCTCCTCATGACTTCCTCCATCCATCTACTTTTTCAGACTTACTCTTCTCCTCCATTCAGGAACAAGTTACACCTCCTCTGTCTGCTCCTCTCTCAACATCTTCTACATTCTCAGCTTCTGCTACTCCCTCTACCTCTACTCAAGTTCCCCTTGAGCAAGTAGCCCTCCTGCCCTTAGCCAATCAACTTTTTGATCTTCTGTCTCCTAGGCTCTCCTCCCTTTTGGATGCCAAGCTGGCTCCTCTCCTTCTTTCATTGAGAGCTCTTTCTGCCTCTGTCTCCTCCCTTTCCTCTCAGTTGGCATGCCCTTCTTCTGGGGGCCTAGAGTCAGCTGCCACTGATTCTAGGCAGGGGGAGATGTCAGCAGAAGAAGAGCTGCCTCCTTCTTCAGTTCAGATTGCTCAGACTCCTTCAGAGACAGTATCAATTGCTGAGACAGTATCAGTTGCTTGTTCAGAAACAGTGTCTGCTGCAGAAGATCAAATGGTATCTGAGGCCTCTCCTCCAGTTTCAGAGCAGCAAATCAGCAGTGCCTTAGACATTCAGTCTTTGGCAGCTTCTCTTCAGAGCTTCTCTCCTCCAGCTTCAATACAAGAAGACCTACCCATGGCTCCTGAGGCTCCTCCTCAAACAGAAGAACAGCTTCAAAAAGATATGTCCAGGGCTATTGTCCCCTTTCAGAAGGTCTTGACTTCTGATATAGCAGTGGTAGCAGTGGCTCCTGCTAGTGTTGGATTTGATTTGGTAGTTTCTGTTGAGACTTCAGGTGAAGTGACTGAGACACCTGATGCTGCAGAGGCCCATATCTCCCAAGCCCTTCAGGAACCAGCCTCTTCAGCCTCTATGGCTCCTGAGGCTGTGCCCTCTCCTGCAGTGGTTGCTTCCTCCTCCCCACTGACAGCAGAGCTTCCTTTAGTCTCCTCCTCAGCAGCTCCAGCCTCCATCAGCTTTCCCCTCTCCAAAAGAAAATATATAGATCCATATGAAGAATCACAAAGTTCTGAAGATGAGTTTGCCACAGATTCTGATGACTCCTCTGCAACTATTGCAAGGAAGAGGAAAGCCAGATCAAAAGCCATGAAAAGAGTACCTCCTGCCAGAGCTACAGATCATGACATCCCCTATTACATCAAATATAATTGTGAAATCACAGAGCCTTGGATGCAGTACTCTCAGAATCAGAGAAAAGCAATGAAGAGGAAGAGAAAATTCAATGAAGGTCCATCTAAACCAGTTCATCAGCCTCCACCTCCACCTCCTCCTGATGCAGGTGCAGGTGCTAGTCTTTCTTCAAAACCAGCCCCTTCAGCTCTTCATGGAAAAACCTATCAAGCCAGAAGACATCAAGGAGGTAGCCAGCAAAGGGGAGGTCAACAAAGAGGAAATTATAGAGGCAGGCAGTCCAGGGGAAGAACCTTTGATCCAACCTCTGGCCCCTATCCCTATAGGCCTAGAGTTGACCTCACCCCAAGAACTTCTCAAGAATCATCATCTAACAAATTTGAACCAGCTGTTCCCTTTGAAGATCCTACCAAGACTCCTGCTTACTGGAAAGCAAGGATGACAGAAATGGCTGCCTTAAATGAGATCAACAAAGCCAGAGAAAGAGGACTGGACACATCTCATATCAGTACTATGTCAGAACAAAGAAGAGAGGAATTGGAAAAGTATGGCTCAAAGAAATTTTTTGATTCAGACAGATACATGGAACTCCACCCTGCAGCTGTACCACCCAGTGCTAGAGATCAAAAATCTTTAGGTGTAGCTGATGACTTCAGATCTAAAAAGGAAGCTTCCAATCCAAACAGAGAAATCATCTTCAAAAAGAGTGATCAAGACAAAGCATCAAAGGACAAGTAAAGTAAGGTATTCTGACACTTTCTATATTCTGGACTCAGGATATTTAAACAATTCTGCTGCTATATAGTGTTTTATATATGCTGCATATTATTCTGTCATGTCTGGTTGTATTATTTTGTGTTGTATCTGCTTTATTTCTTTTCTTTGATTCCCTAAAATTCATGTAAATAGTAATCCTAATCCAAATAGGGGGAGACTGTTGGAACACCCTATTACTATTTGGACCAGGATGACTATATTTCTATAGGGATTGTATGCTGTGACCTCCATGTTGTTATAAAGGTCACATAGGCTAGTTAGAGTAGTCTTCAGCTCGACGCATAGTCGACTTCAGCTCGACGCAGAGTCGATCTCAGCTCGACGCAGAGTCGACCTCTGCTCGACGCAGAGTCGATCTCAGCTCGACGCAGAGTCGACCTCAGCTCGACGTGGAGTCGACCTCAGCTCGACGTTCCGTCGATCCCAGTTCTGCTTACAGAAAACACTCTCTGGCCGACGTGTGTCGTGCTCAGATCGACGTTTTTCTGTGAGCTCGACGCCTTCCAGTCTTCCGTCGATTTTGGATAGGAATTCAAATTCCTTCTGACAGACAATTAATGCTGAAGAATTATTGGCCGTTACAGCATATCTGGTGCATGGCTCAAGGAATTTTCTAAGGAATGTCTGCCTGTCATTTCCTTTGAGGCATGGACAGTTAAGGAAAGCAATTAATGCTGACTTCCAACGGCTATCAAAGTAAAAGGAAGAAGAAGACTCATATATATAATTCTTTTTCTTTCATTCCAAAAAACAAGAAGATACAGAGAATATACAGAACAAGAAGAGAACAACAATACAAGACTTCTCATCTTTTTCTCTGTGGAAAAATTGTTTTTGAAAGACTCTCTCACAGAAAATCTGATTGCTTCAGACACCTCCATCCAACTCTCTTGGATCATCCTTTGCTGGAGCAAATCAGATCTTTGAAGACCTGTCACCCTTGTGCAGAGCTCTCCTTCCTGAACCTCATCTTGATCTCAGGGGGAGCTTTGACAACAACTTCAGATCCACTTCTGCTTCTCTTTGCTTGTTGAATAGAGAAGACAACAACATTTCTTTTTCCTTTTCTTTCTGTACAGGGTTTTAACTCCCTTCAAAAGTTACTTTTGGTTTTGCTGAAACCTGGTCAAAATCAGCTTCTGTTGGTTTGTGAGAACCTGATCAAAAACTCTCTGGTGCTCAAGACACCTGATCAACTCATCTTGAAGTGGATTCCTATCAAGGGTGATAGAAGAGTGGATGTACCCAGATTTGGGGAACCACTATAGCTCCTTGTGTCATCTGGATTGCTTGTCTCTTTTTGTGTTTTGCTTTGTGCTGTGAATTTATTTTTACTCTGATTATTTGCTATAGCACCTTACACTAAGTAAAGTAAAATTTTCTCTGCAAGTTTTTATTTGGAAAATTATTTTAAATAACTCTATTCACCCCCCCTCTAGAGTTAGGAGTGATCTTATCCTGCACTTTCAGTACGCCAGTTCGATAGGATGCTCGGAGGTACGCGATAATATGCATGAGACCAAATATTGCTCATACAGTTAGTGTTGTCAGCAGATACATAGGAAATCCAGGGCGACAACACCGGGAAGCAACCAAGTGGATTTTACGGTATTTGAACGGAACGTCAGATGCTGACTTACTTTTCAAAAAAAGAGAAGTTGTTGGAGCTCTAGAGGGCTTTGTTGATTTTGACTACGCATGTGACCTCGATAAGAGAAGATCTACTTCTGGTATATATTTATTCTAGGTGGAGGTCCTATTAGTTGTAAAGCTACTCTTCAGGATATAGTAGCTCTGTCCACGATAGAGGCATAATATATTATTACAGTGGAGGTTGCTAAAGAAGCTATCTGGCTTAGGGGTCTCATCAAGGAACTCAGAGTTTCTTAGGAATCGGTGAAGCTGTACTGTGATAATCAGAGTGTTATTTGTCTTGTCAAGGACTCGATCTATCATGCATGGAAAAAACATATTGATGTGCGCTACCACAAGCTGAGGGTGTTTGTTTGAGGTGATGAGATTCAGTTACTAAAGGTGCCTACGGAGGACAACGTTGCTGCTATGTTGACAAAGCCCGTTACAGGAGTCAAGTTCAAGCACTGTCTTGACTTGGCTCATATTTGTGCCTATTGATCGTGGTAACACAAGGGAGAGGGGGTGTTTCTTTGGGAGAAGATCCAAGCTGGAGGTGGAGTTTTCATTGGAAAGTGGTGTCAAGGTAGATATTGTTGTGATTTGTTTTGTCGCCCCTTTCCAAATGAACCAGACGGTTCATTGTATGGGTTTAATAGCCCTCTCCTCTCAATTAGGTTTTAATATAAGTGGATTACCCGGTTTATTAGGGCTAAGAGAAGCAACATCACATTCGGCTGATTGATTCCTCCCGATATCAGAGAACAAGAGCGGCAAGAGGGCTTTGGCGGAGAGAGGTTGCTGTGCGAAGCCTAGTGCAAAATATCGAGTGGAGTAAATGGGCTCATGGCTGTGCAAACAAATCCGCGAAGGAGGCGGTGGCGCATGTAAGACCCCAACCTCGGAGTTGATCGCGGGGCGATCAAACAGCACTTTTGGAGGTCTGAACAGGGGCACACGGCCGTGTGCCTACCCGTGTTCAGTGGTTTTGTGCAGTCTCGAGTCAGAGAAAGACACGGCCGGAGACACACGGCCGTGTCTCAAGCCGTGTGTGGGGCACACGGCCTCGAACACGGCCGTGTTCGAAGCCGTGTTCATGAAGCCCGACGATCGTTCCTGAAGCTCCAGGTAACACGGCCCGTGGCACACGGCCGTGTCAGGACCCGTGTCGATCGGCAAATGAGCTACATGGCCAGGCACACGGCCGTGTGCCAACCCGTGTTCGGCCCAGATTTTATTATTTTGGATCTAATCTCGGCCGTTCATTCCCTTGGATCTGGATCTGACGGTGGGGGCTGCTCCTGGGGGGTTATTAGCCGGGAAATGGGGGGAGAAACCCTCATTTCAACTTGTGTTTCTCTTTCTACATCCTAGAGAGAGGGGAGAGCTCCCTTGGTGGTGTGAGGCCAAAATCCGGCCGCCGGAGGAGGTTCGAAGCTCCAAATCGCGATCCGAGCCCAGATCCGCGGAGGCGACGACGTTGCGAAGCTTTCTAGCCGCGTAGTTTGCGATGGCGCCGCGGAAAAACGCAAGGGTAACGATTCTTTATCTTGGGCATGTGAAGACCTCTTTTCCTTGCATAGGAAGCCCGCTCTCGCGAGTGAGCGAAGAGTTGGAGCGCTCCTTGGGGTAGATATGTGAAGTCCCCCTTGTGTAGAGTCCGTATGCGTAAACGGACATAGGCATTGTGTGTGAAGCCTATTCGGACGTGTTGGTCCGAATCGGTGATGTTGCATTGCATTTGAACCGGGCAAGACTCCGGATGTTTGGGTGTTTTCGGGTTTTTCTACGTGGTAGATTGCATCAGGGAATCTTAGAGATTAACTCTAAGGTGCACCCGGAAAACTGGGCAAAAGCGGGTTTTGCCAACACGGAGGCCGGGGAGCCAACGTGAACATAACTGGGTTATGTGATTTTGTAGCGGAAACGGGACTCGGCGAGTCTTGACCTGCGCATATGGCTTAAATTGTCGTTGCGGTATGAGCACGGGTCAAGCGGAACCGTACCCGGTCTATGTCGTTCGGTAGGACCATTGGCATGGACGAGGGTCTTCGGCGGTCTATGGCTTAAATTGTCGTGACCAAGGCTAAGGAGACAAATTGCTCATATGGATGACCGTCCTAGAGGCGGTGGTGGATCGGGAACGTCTATGGCTTGAATTGACGTGACGTTGGCCGGTTCGCCGAGAATGTGCCCTGAGTGCACGGGGTGTGTGGCCGTGCGAGCCTACGCCTGTGGTGATGTGCAATTACCTTTTATAAATGCCTATACTAATAAAGTGCAGGGAAAGAGCATCCCCGCCCCAATTGTGGGGGCGGGATCGTTACAATTTGGTCAGCTTTGCTGACCGTTGCTATTGTTTGCCACCGGGCGGTGGTTTGTTGCTTGCAGGTGCTGCGGAGCCGAGCGGGAAATAGCGGGCTAAAGCCCTTGTTGCTGTGCCGGCCCTCGAAGGCCTAATTTGTTATGTTTTTCCCGTTCATTCATGTATGACCGGCCTGCGAGCTGATGTCTGAAAACACTATTTTGTTAAGTGAACAATGTAAGGCCTTAAGGCCAGTTCTCTTTTGTGTATGTACTCATTCCTGGGTTGTAGTGGACATTCATGCTTTGTGGCAGGGTTCTTATCTTTTTGCAACTTAATTAAATTGCTTCCGCTAGGTGTTGTGTAGGACGCTCTGATTGGTTGTATGGTTTCAACGCGTAACCAACCGGTCTGTCCGTAGTATATGGCGTCGGGCCCCGGCCGGACCTACTGCTATATGCTATGTGACGGATAGGAGTGTTACAAATTGGTATCAGACTTCTGGTTTCGGTCACGCTTAAATGAATTCGTGGACGAATTCACTTTAAGGGGTGGTGAGCACATTGTGTGCGTCATCGTTATAACATGAAAAGAACCCATGAATGTCCACTTAGGAATGAAAATACACATGTTTGAGGAACCTGCGTGTTCCTATAATTGCTGTTTGCAGTAGTGTTTGGTCGCTTATCGGTGTTTTGCACGATTATAGGTGACCAGAAGTGGCGCTGGGCCGTCTGAACGGCCAGGTTCTGAGGCGAGCAGTGCGCCAAGCGATACGCCTGCAACACCTTTGTCTGCCGAGACCATTAGGTTGGTGGCAGAAGCGGTCATGGCAATGATTAATGCGCAGCCTGCAAGGCAGGTGCAGCAGCCTGCTCCTGCTGTAGAGCAAGTACCGCTTCAGACGGCAGAGCAAAGGAGGGTTGAGCAGGTGGTGGTGGAGCCAGAGTTGCCTCGGAGAGCAACTGAAAAACAACTGAAGCATGTCATGGGCTTTCATCCACCGGTGTTCACGGGGGCAGAAACCCCGACCCAAGCAGAGGATTGGCTCTCAAGGGTCAACAGGGTGATGACTGCGACGGAAACTGAAGAGTGGCAGAAGACCATTATAGCGACGTTCCTTTTGGATGGGGACGCAAGACTGTGGTGGGAGGGCCTAGAGCTGCATCAATTGAGGGGAAGGCCATTGGCCGAAGTCCCGATGGAGGAGTTTGCGAGACTATTTATGGCTCGATACCTCCCCTCGGCGCAGAGGATCGCGCTAGAGAGCGAATTCCAGAAGTTGGTGCAGGGTGATAGCACCGTTGATGAATACCTCCACGAGTTTACTCGGTTGGGGAGATATGCCGGCGCTACCTTCGCAGACGAGGAGCGCAAGACGAGACGCTTTTATGAAGGGCTAAGGGATGATTTGAGGTTGCTGCTATCGGGGCCCAAGGCGCAGGGTTTCATGACCCTGGTCAGTTCGGCCCGGTCCTTGGAGAAGGATATGAGAAACGTGCAAGCGAAGAAAGAAAGGGAATCCGGTGGCAAGAAATCAGAGTTCAAGGCGCCGACTACATCGAAGTCGGGCTACCGTAGATTCTTCAAGAAGGCTAAGACATCGGGTCCAGCTCCTTCTGCAGGTGCCTCGGGGACAAATACCAATCGAACCCCGGGCGCTTGTTTCACGTGTGGAAAGCCGGGGCACTTTGCCCGTGACTGCTGGAGTGGACGCTCAAAGTCCGAAAGGAAACAAGGAGCTACCTACGAGGAAAAGGGCAAAGCGGTGGAGTCGACCGCGTCCCACTATGCTCCGACTCAGCCTAGAGTCTACAATTTGGGCCAGCAGGAGGCCATCAAGCAAGCGGATGTGGTGACAGGTATGAGTTAATTTATGCAAGTTGACTTGAGAATACTATTACCTATTGCTTGTTAAGCTAATGTCTTTTGCTTAGGCTTTGTGTTGATTAGCGATAGTCCGGCACGGGCACTGTTCGACACAGGTGCTTCGCATTCTTTCTTGTCCGAACATTTTATATCGCGCATCGGAGTCCCTTCTTCGATGGCGAAGGACAAGTTAGATGTGTTGCTACCGAATGGGTGCTCGATGCGTGCGGACAGGGTGTGCGCCGTGAAGGTTCACATAGGGAGCCAAGAGTTCGACTTGCTAGCGTCATTATTGCCGTTAGTAGAGTTCGATGTTATCTTTGGAATGGATTGGCTGTCAGAGCAGAAGGCTTGGATCGATTGCGACCGTAAGGAGGTCAAGCTGGGTGTAGGGCGGGAGACTACTTTCGAGGGGCTTAAGGGGTCGAGCAAGACACTGATGTCTGCTCTTCAGGTGGTGAAGGCAGTTCGTGCTGGTGCAGAGCTGTTCTTTGCAATAGTGGGGGCTGTGGAGCCAAATTCCCCGTTGGATAGCATCCCCGTGGTTTGCGAATACCCCGATGTGTTCCCGGATAGCCTTCCCGGAGCCCCACCGCAGCGAGAGATTGATTTTACGATCGAGCTCGTGCCGGGTGCCAAACCGTGTCACGTGCTCCTTATAGGTTGGCGCCAAAGGAGATGGCGGAGTTGAAGGTTCAGCTGGAGGAGCTGATGGAGCAAGGTTATGTGCGTCCAAGTTCGTCGCCTTGGAGCGCACCGGTCCTCTTCGTTAAAAAGAAGGACGGTAGTATGCGGCTGTGCATCGACTACAGAGAATTGAACAAGTTGACGGAGAAGAATAAGTACCGATCCCGAGGATTGATGATCTCTTTGATCAGTTAGTCGGATCGTCGGTATACTCCAAGTTGGACTTGAAGTCGGGGTACTATCAGCTGAGGATCAGGGAGTGTGATATCCCGAAGACGGCGTTCAGTACGAGGTATGGGCATTTCGAGTTCACGGTCATGCCGTTTGGACTGACAAATGCGCCATCGGTGTTTATGGATCTGATGAACAGGACGTTCAGAGATTTCCTGGATCGCTTTGTGATCGTCTTTATTGACGATATTTTGGTATACTCGCAGTGCAAAGAAGACCACTTCAAGCATTTGTATTTGGTGTTGGAGACTTTGAGGAGGAATGAGCTTTACGCAAAGTTCTCCAAGTGCGAGTTCTGGCTACCCTCGGTAGCGTTCCTTGGTCATATAGTGAGTGGGGAAGGTATAGCGGTGGATCCGGCGAAGATTGTTACGATACGGGAGTGGCCTGCGTTATCTTCTGTCGCGGAAGTCCGTAGTTTTCTCGGGCTTGCCGGATATTACAGGCGCTTCGTAGAGAACTTCTCGCGGGTAGCGTTACCTCTCACGAAGTTGACAAGGAAGGATCAGAAATTCTTGTGGACGCAAGAGTGCGTGCAAGCTTTTGAGGAGCTGAAGAGGCGGTTGACCACGGCGCCAGTGCTTAGTTTGCCGAGTGGGACCGAGGGCTTTGAGGTGTATAGCGACGCTTCGGGTAGTGGCTTGGGCTGCGTGTTGTTGCAGCATGGGAGTGTGATCGCGTATGGATCGCGTCAGCTGAAAGTGCATGAAAGAAATTATCCGGTGCACGACTTGGAGTTGGCGGCCGTGATTTTTGCACTCAAGTTATGGAGGCACTACCTATACGGCGTAAGAGTCGATATATACACCGATCACAAGAGCCTAAAATACTTGTTGGATCAAAAGGACCTTAATATGAGGCAGAGGAGGTGGATGGAGTTCCTGGGGGACTACACCTTCAAGATACATTATGTACCCGGGAAGGGCAACGCAGTTGCGGATGCGCTGAGCCGCAGGGCTCCCGCCCGAGCCAACTGGTTGTCGGTGCATGATGAGCGGCTAGTGCGGGAGTTGGAGGAGCTTGAGATCTGTTGCGTTGACAAGCAGACGAGCGCCAAAGCAATGTTAAACTGGACAGAGGTGCAGTATGACCTGGCTGACCGGGTTCGGCAGGCATTGGAGTTAGATGACTCCATGAAAGAGCTTATGGAGGCCGCTCTGGATGGGTCAAATTCCCAGTTCTCGGTGGATGATGGTTTGTTAAGAAAGGATCATCGGTTGTGCGTCCCGAGTGGGGGTAACCTCCGGGCGGAGTTGATGTACGAGGCTCATCATACCAAGTACTCAATCCACTCAGGGAGCACGAAGATGTATCGTGATCTCAAGAAGCTGTTTTGGTGGCCGGGGCTTAAGAAAGATGTGGCGTTGTACGTGGCTAAATGTCAAACGTGCGCCTTGGTGAAGGCGGAGAGCCAAAAGCCAGGAGGATTTCTGAAATCCTTGCCTATACCGGAGTGGAAATTCGATGATATATCTATGGACTTTGTGCACGGGTTGCCAAGGTCACAGAAGAGAAACGACGCCATTTGGGTGATCGTTGACAGATTGACGAAAGTGTCGCATTTCTTACCGATGAGGAAGGATGATCCAGTAGAGAAGTTGGCAAAGCTCTATGTGGATAGCATTGTGCGCTTGCACGGGGTGCCCCGCAGTATTGTGAGTGATCGCGATGGGCGTTTCACGTCCAATGACTGGAGGCTAGTGCATCAATTGTTGGGCTCCAAACTGAAGTTTAGCACGGCGTTTCATCCGCAGACGGATGGCCAGACCGAGAGAGTCAACAGAACCTTGGAAGACATGCTCCGCATGTGTACGTTGGACTTCGGTAAGAGGTGGGAGGACCACCTATACTTGGTCGAATTTGCTTATAACAATAGTTATCAAGCAAGCATTCAGATGGCGCCGTTCGAAGCTCTTTACGGAAGAAAATGTTGCACGCCGTTGTCGTGGTTAGAAACGGGTGAGTCCAAGCTTTATCAGCGTCAAGACATTGAAGATGCCACTTCTTTAGTGCATACTATACGGGAGCGGTTGCGGATTGCCCAGGATAGGCAAGCCAAGTATTATAATGCCAAGCATAGGAACGTGGAATTCAGTGTTGGCGATTGGGTGTACTTGAAGATCAAGCCGTTCAAGGGTGTCTCAAGGATTCGACGCTTGAAAAAGTTGAGTCCGAGATACCTTGGGCCATTTGAGATTCTGGAGCGGATCGGAGAAGCAGCTTATAGGTTGAGGTTATCAGCAGAGTTAAGTGCTTTGCACGATGTATTCCACATCTCGGTTTTGCGGAAGGTAGTGCAAGAGCCTTCGCAGGTGTTAGCGGCCGACCAAGTACCGGTTGAGGAAGGGTTGACAACGAAAGTCAAGTCCATATCTATTGAGGATTTCGAAGTCAAGCGGCTTCGGAACAAGGAAATCAGAATGGTGAAGGTCCGTTGGGATAACTGCGGACGCGAGGAGCTCTCTTGGGAGCGAGAGCAGTCAATGCGCGAGGAGTACCCCGAGTTGTTCCCCTCAGGTACTCGTTATGTTTATTTTTTGTGTAATCTCTGTTCTTAATTTCGGGACGAAATTCTCTTAAGGGGGAGGGAGTTGTAAGACCCCAACCTCGGAGTTGATCGCGGGGCGATCAAACAGCACTTTTGGAGGTCTAAACAGGGGCACACGGCCAGGCACACGGCCGTGTGCCTACCCGTGTTCAGTGGTTTTGTGCAGTCTCGAGTCAGAGAAAGACACGGCCAGAGACACACGGCCGTGTCTCAAGCCGTGTGTGGGGCACACGGCCTCGAACACGGCCGTGTTCGAAGCCGTGTTCATGAAGCCCGACGATCGTTCCTGAAGCTCCAGGTAACACGGCCCGTGGCACACAGCCGTGTCAGGACCCGTGTCGATCGGCGAATGAGCTACACGGCCAGGCACACGGCCGTGTGCCAACCCGTGTTCGGCCCAGATTTTATTATTTTGGATCTAATCTCGGTCGTTCATTCCCTTGGATCTAGATCTGACGGTGGGGGCTGCTCCTGGGGGGTTATTAGCCGGGAAATGGGGGGAGAAACCCTCATTTCAACTTGTGTTTCTCTTTCTACATCCTAGAGAGAGGGGAGAGCTCCCTTGGTGGTGTGAGGCCAAAATCCGGCCGCCGGAGGAGGTTCGAAGCTCCAAATCGCGATCCGAGCCCAGATCCGCGGAGGCGACGACGTTGCGAAGCTTTCTAGCCGCGTAGTTTGCGATGGCGCCGCGGAAAAATGCAAGGGTAACGATTCTTTATCTTGGGCATGTGAAGCCCTCTTTTCCTTGCATAGGAAGCCCGCTCTCGCGAGTGAGCGAAGAGTTGGAGCGCTCCTTGGGGTAGATATGTGAAGTCCCCCTTGTGTAGAGTCCGTATGCGTAAACGGACATAGGCATTGTGTGTGAAGCCTATTCGGACGTGTTGGTCCGAATCGGTGATGTTGCATTGCATTTGAACCGGGCAAGACTCCGGATGTTTGGGTGTTTTCGGGTTTTTCTACGTGGTAGATTGCATCAGGGAATCTTAGAGATTAACTCTAAGGTGCACCCGGAAAACTGGGCAAAAGCGGGTTTTGCCAACACGGAGGCCGGGGAGCCAACGTGAACATAACTGGGTTATGTGATTTTGTAGCGGAAACGGGACTCGGCGAGTCTTGACCTGCGCATATGGCTTAAATTGTCGTTGCGGTATGAGCACGGGTCAAGCGGAACCGTACCCGGTCTATGTCGTTCGGTAGGACCGTTGGCATGGACGAGGGTCTTCGGCGGTCTATGGCTTAAATTGTCGTGACCAAGGCTAAGGAGACAAATTGCTCATATGGATGACCGTCCTAGAGGCGGTGGTGGATCGGGAACGTCTATGGCTTGAATTGACGTGACGTTGGCCGGTTCGCCGAGAATGTGCCCTGAGTGCACGGGGTGTGTGGCCGTGCGAGCCTACGCCTGTGGTGAAGTGCAATTACCTTTTATAAATGCCTATACTAATAAAGTGCAGGGAAAGAGCATCCCCGCCCCGATTGTGGGGGCGGGATCGTTACAATTTGGTCAGCTTTGCTGACCGTTGCTATTGTTTGCCACCGGGCGGTGGTTTGTTGCTTGCAGGTGCTGCGGAGCCGAGCGGGAAATAGCGGGCTAAAGCCCTTGTTGCTGTGCCGGCCCTCGAAGGCCTAATTTGTTATGTTTTTCCCGTTCATTCATGTATGACCGGCCTGCGAGCGGATGTCTGAAAACACTATTTTGTTAAGTGAACAATGTAAGGCCTTAAGGCCAGTTCTCTTTTGTGTATGTACTCATTCCTGGGTTGTAGTGGACATTCATGCTTTGTGGCAGGGTTCTTATCTTTTTGCAACTTAATTAAATTGCTTCCGCTAGGTGTTGTGTAGGACGCTCTGATTGGTTGTATGGTTTCAACGCGTAACCAACCGGTCTGTCCGTAGTATATGGCGTCGGGCCCCGGCCGGACCTACTGCTATATGCTATGCGACGGATAGGGGTGTTACAGCGCATCCCTGTTCCGGCGAATCCAGAGGCTGATGTCTTCGGTGTATCCCTATTTAGGAGTTTGATGTCGGTAGTGTTTTGAGGTCGGCGATGTCTTGAGGCCGACAATATCTTAATCGCTGACGAGTCCGACCTTGGCGCTCTAGGTTCTATTATTTTAGATTCATCTCCAAGTATTTTCAAATTCTTTGACTTTTAGTGGATCTTCTCCTGCGCTCTCCCCATGGATGTAATAATGGCGTCTTCGTCGCAATCACAATGGCGTCTTCGTCGCAATCGAATTTCTAACAAAATCCCTAAAATGCACGTCAAGAAATATCACCGAATCGGAACACCAGTCGTGATAACGGCTTCACCCACAATGTCTAATCTACTAACTGAGCGGATTTCTAATGCAAAATATATCGAGCACAGACTCAATCGACCCGGTGGCTCTTCTTGAATCAAGGGGACCCGGATTCCTCTCACTCGAGAAATCTAGTGCCAAAATTTGCAAGAAAGAAAAAGTTATCATGCACGCATCCTAAGACTGAGAGAAGATATGCTATTACCTTGCAGTATCTCTTCCTAGCCATGTTGATCTTGATTTGCACGGATGGAAGTGTGCGCCTTCAAGCCCTCTCTGCGATGCCGATCTCAGATCGTGAATCGGAGCTTCAAAGCTCCAACAATGGAGGAAACTAGGTCGTCTTCCTACTCCACACTTTTCCACTCACGAGCTGTCAAAGTCCCGATTGGCTTGGGAAAAAAGAGGATAAAATCCCCACTGCCCTAAATAGGGCTCACGACTAAAGATCTGGGGCATTGGATCAAGTTCTAGGAAGATCAGATGCCCAGAAATGTCTATTTACGGAATCAGCTCGCGATACCTAAAAAAACCCGCTCTGGTTTATGGCGTCGAGTGAGCTCGATGCCACTCGACTCCAAGCCTGCGACGTCGAGTGATCTCGATGCCACTCGATGCCAAGCCTGTGGCGTCGAGTGATCTCGACGCTAAGTCTGTGGCGTCGAGTGATCTCGACGCCACTCGACGCCAAGCCTGTGGCATCGAGTGATCTCAACGCCACTCGATGACAAGCCTGTGGCATCGAGTGCTATCGACGCCACTCGATGCCAAGCCTGTGACATCGAGTGATCCACTCAACGCCAAACCTTAGGCATCAAGTGAACTTGACGCCATACACGACGCCTACCCTCAGACTCCAGGCATACATTTTTGGGGTGTTACAAGATTAATTATGCAGTCCTTCCTGATATGACCAAACGTATTGCACCTATAGCATCTTGGTCCTCTCTTCCTCCCTCCATCCTGCTTAATATCCTTGCTCCTTTCCTTCTGTGATGAAGTAGATAGACCATCTTATACAGGTGTCTTCTTCTATCTATCTCAGCTCTTCTTTTTCTTACAAGAATAAAGAACCTCACTATCTCTTCCTTAGATAGTACATCCAACCATCTGTCTTGCCAAGCTCTCGTGCGAAGCAAGCAGATTTTTCAGCCCCAACACCGATGGCTGATTGGCCCAGCCCTGCACAGACGTAACAAAGTCCACATATTTCTTCCACAGGCCGTAGATAATGTGCCTATTTAGCTTCGCCTTTAAGATAGGCTCATCCGGGTCCAATGCTGAAATTTCAGCATATAAGTTCTTCATCTTCAGGAAAAAATATGATATAGACATCTCTCCTTGAGTTGCTTTTGCCAACTCATTCTATAGAAATTATAACTGAGCTATATTCTTCTTATTGAACAGGTCATCCAAGGCCGTCCAAATCTCAGCAGCCGATCTACATCCAATGATGTGGTCGAAGAGCTCCTGTGAGATTGTCCGCTTCGAAGTGAACTCTGCCTTTGCATTTTTTTCTCCTCCAAGCTCTCATTGCCTCAGCATTTCCTCTAGCAGCAACTACCACTTATCTGTCGTCTTCACAGACAACCTCCCAAAGGTTCTCGCCCAGAAGATAGCTTTTAATGCAAGACCTCCACTTCTTAAAGTTTGTCTATGTGAGAAGCTCAATTCAAAGACCTCTAGCATAACCGACTTCCATTGCTATAACTCTGGTTCACTTGAAACTTCCAAAGGACTAGCAAACCTTTATGGTTGATCACTGTTAACTACTCTTTCCCTCTGATACCTTATACAATTTTGAGAAGTGAAAAAGGTCGCAGAAACACTCAACCAACCAAGCCAAATAAATCAGAAGTAGTAGAAGAACAAGAACTGAAATTGCAATAACCACTATCTTCTTTTACAAAATGAGGTATACATTGCGAGACATGATTCCGCAATGCACCCGATGGAAACAATAATACAAATAACAACGAGACAAGAACAAGCCGACCAAACAGAACTCCGAGACCGCTTAGCGGCAAACCGCGAGCCGAAGCCGCCTATCCGCCAGACCGCTTATTCGCCCGAACAAAACTGTCGAACGGCTTTATTGACCAATTGTTGGAGATTAACCTGTCCGCAACTCTGCCCGCCTGACCGCAAGGATTGGCTATCGATAGAAACCGCATGAATAAATAATGCTGAACTGAACAGAACTAAGAAACAGTCAACTCACTGAGACCGGGCGAACTGCCTTATTGAACCATCCACAAACTCCGAGGAAGAAGACTTCTAGTCACATAAATGATGACATGCTAATAAACCGCAAACTGCTATCCGCGAACTGAACCACACTGAGCCTTCACTGATAAACCGCCAGTACTAGTTGCCTAGTCGCTCGGTGCTAGCCGCACAACCTACACAATAAAAGTCAACTTCACTTAGTCGTGCGGTTAGCAAAGTCTAACCGCAAGTTCAAGAAGCGAGCTAAGTTCTCACAGATCCCGTTAAGAATGACAGTCCGGAGACCCCTACTTATAGGCGACCAGGGGAGTGCGGTCACCGCCCTTAAACAATATAATGACCCTCGACGAATTGCGACTAGCAACAACAAACCGCAAGTTAGGCAATCAACCCGGACTGGACACTTGACAATTTGTCCTAGTTAACAACACTAGTAGTAGGCCTGCGAGCGGTTCGGTTTGGGTCGGTTTGGACCCAAACCGAAACCGAACTGATATGCCTCGGTTTTTAGTTTGTCTAAACCAACCCGAACCGAACCCGCTCGGTTCGGTTCAAATTCGGTTCGGTTTTTAGTCGGTTCTTTACGGTTCGGTGTCGGTTTTGCGAACAAATAATTGAAAACTGCTCACTTGTAGAATTTGTGATGATCAAAATTAACGTTTATTAACCAGTACTATCTTTATATTTATTGTGTTTTAATTATTTACTATCTGGATTTTATGCGTTCAAATATTATTTGCTAAGTTTTATTGATCATTCCACATACATGCGTCAACTACAATCTACAGATCCACTTGCAAATCATTGGCTTACGTCAATAAGTCGTTTCAATGAAATTTTAAAACTAAGACAACAACAAATGATTGAAGAAGAACAATACCAAACCTTAAGAAAAGATAGATATTTAATAAAAATAACGAAGTTATTAAAAATATCTATAGAACAATTTATGATCAAAATAATGAAATTATTGAAAATATCTACAGAATAACTTATGATAAACAAATGAATGCGGCGAGTTCATATATTCATATAGGCCTTATACATCCTTTATAATTATTATAAAATAGAAACTAATATATTCATAATTTATAATTATTATAATATCAATTACTAACGTCGGTTCGGTTCGGTTTGGTCGGTTTTTACAACTTGAAAACCGACCCGAACCGATATAGCTTCGGTTTTCAAAAACTTCAAACCAAACCGACACCGAACCGGGCGGCTCGGTTTCAAAATCGGTGCGGTTCGGTCGGTTCAATCGGTTTTATCGGTTTTCGGTTTCCGATGCTCACCCCTAACTAGTAGTCTCTGGTATTAGGCCGCGCGGACTGAGTACCAGGCCGCTGCCAAGAACCAGACTACGCACTCTGTGAACACGGAAGTCGACGCGACCTGAACCGCCTTCCAGATACAAACCGCGCAACATCAACTCAATCCAGAAAACCCGCGGACTGAGCGGTCTCCGCGGTCTCACATACCAGACCGCACAGTCCGCGGCTAGCAAAGTCTAACCGCACAGTTACACTTCAGGGAACCTGCGAGACAGACCGCGAGAAATATACATAGCCAAGAACCTGGCTAACCGGCACATCTGTCCGCGCTAACCGCGCACGATCTCGACGGTCAGCACCATCCTGAACGCCCAATTCCAAATTCAACAATTTCAACAATAAGAGAGCTATTCGCTCGACCTCGTGGTTAGCGGTGCGGTCTGGTTGCTAGGCGGTCTCAGTTTTGGTGTTCTATGGAAATGAAGAAGTTGTGGTAATCATTACTTCAGTCATACCCATGATCACAGCGCCCTGAATTCTATATTTGTGCTGCTGCATGCAGTGAATGTATAAATAGCAGTATTCATATAGACCTTTAGGTAATATATTCGTTCAATTTGCAAGACATGGATCCACATAATAACTCATCTATTATATATATATATCTACCGCTTATCAGGCTCAGCTAGCTGATTTCCTGTTCAAATTTACCCGAGTACTGGGATGGATAAAGGAGGGAAATTTTTTCATGACATCTTAGCACTTGTTTTATGTTTCTACCTTTAAGAATTAAGAATGAGGTCTTCCCTGAATTAAATGTTATAGTACAATTCTAACATATCTGGTACCTCATTAAATATCATTTTCAGTGTGCAGGTGAAGTTGAAACTCACAGCCTATCTGGTTCAGTGAGTACTGGGTGGCCGGTGTCTTGTTGAAAGCAGGCTGCTTGCTATCAGGAAAGACTTGAAAATAGTGTACTTATATACTGTGCCGTTTGGGTCAGCTTTTTGGGTGAGCTGTAACGCTAAAAATTATACCCACAACAGCGGCGAGCTGTCGCTAACCCGGAATGAGGACATGGTGTTAGGATGGAGGCGGATTTTGCCTAGTAAGGGATAGCATGGATAATCGCGCGGGTCCTGTTCGGAGAGCGAAACGGCGTGTTGCCCGCACATTTCCTCCCCTGGACAAGCACTGGTCCACATTCGGGCGGTGGCAGACGAACGGGGGAGCCTTTTGTCGAACCCGGGTGAAACGGAGAAATCTTTCGCTATTGTTGCTACTAATTATGTGGGGCCGTTTGGCCTGGTGGCGGCGATTGTGATGCAGTGATAAC
Source organism: Platanthera zijinensis (assembly GCA_039513925.1). Taxonomy (NCBI): domain Eukaryota; kingdom Viridiplantae; phylum Streptophyta; class Magnoliopsida; order Asparagales; family Orchidaceae; genus Platanthera; species Platanthera zijinensis. Next base: position 176,161,359 of record CM077089.1, on the reverse strand, counting down.
CACCGTGTACATGACGGTCACCGCGCACAGTGGCAAACGGACAGCGGGAGTTCTCCTCAACTCCTTCGGTATATCACTCCAAAAAATTCAAATTTTGTGAAGTACCAACAACTATCATATTTTTTGACAGCAGGGAGAGTACATTCCTGCCAACACTGGTCTCAATGCCCTTTCAAACTGGACCCCTGCCACTGTTTACCCGCAACTGTGAACAGTTTCTAGTAGTGTAAAAATAAAAATAGACGATTGTTATTAGCACTATAGTTTTGGTTAGTCGTATATTATTTTCTCCTAATTTTTCGTGTTTTTTGAAAATACGCCTTTTACATACATTTTTAGGAAAAGTGTTCAACACGAAAGTTGTAGATCTAGACAAAATCTACAACTTTGGTGTTGAACACTTTTCCTAAAAATGCATGTACGCGTACTTTGAAAAATACATCCAGATCTCGTGCTTTTTGAAAATACGCCTTGTACATGCATTTTTAGGAAAAGTGTTCTAACATGAAAGTTGTAGATTTTGTCAAGATCTACAACTTTCGTGTTGAACACTTTTCCTAAAAATGCATGTAAAAGTCGTATTTTCAAAAGACGTGAAAAATTAGGAGAAAATAATGTGCGACTAACCAAAACTGTAGTGCTAATAACAATAGCCTAAAAATAAAAGAATGATGAAATCCTTAAAAATGGATTTCTGTTTTTGATATGAGATTCTGCAAATGGAAACCAGAGCCAGTACAGTCCTCATGAGGAAATACTGATAAAAAAGAGTCGAGTTTGATCTTTTACTGTCCTCTTCTTGGCTCATTTCGGTAGAAAGACTGTTACTTTAGTAAAATTTATTCGTGTGAGAAGAGTTTAACAGCGAAAAACAAATCCAGCGGGGAAATTTTAAAATCTGGATGCATGTGGGGTAAACAATTTTGCCACATGGCATCATATGGACGGTCCAAACCTAGATTTGGAGACTAGGGTTCATTTGACAGAATGGTGGTCGTGAACATGATAAATATGAACCGTCGTTCAAGAATAAAATAGCTTTAAAGTTTGACAAGCTACAGTTTTTAAGATGAAATTGTGACTCTATGCGGCTGGAATTAGGAAAAAAAACAGTGCCTGTTTTTTAAACATTGCAACGGAGAAAATCCGCCAAATAAACGGTGCGTGAGAGAAACAGATGTTGGCTTAACAGGCCTTACACATAGAGCTGTCACTTAAAACCGAAAATCGCAAACTGAATCGAAACCGAATCGGAACCGCAAAGAACCGGACCGAACCGTTTGCAAATTATTCGGGTTCCGGTTTGAATTTTGGAACCGTGAATAACATTGGTCCGGGTGTGGTTCTTACATATTATTATCCGGACCGGAACCGGAACCGGAACCGCAACATACAAGTCTCAAGCGGTTTCAAGATTTTTAGACCCGATCCGAACCGGACCGAAGTAGAACCGAACCGCAATCCGTTTATTATTATTATTATTATTATATTGTTATTATTTTATAATTTATCTATAATATTTATACTTACTATCACAAGTGAAGTTGGTGTAGATTGAACTTAAATCGCAATCGCACTAAAGGGGGTCGATTTTGGACCGAACAAAACTTCACCGCATAAAAACCGTATGATATAGCTTGATATTGTTGCGGTTTGGAATCAATTTTTGCAATGCATTTTTTTATTTTTATACAGTTATATAATATATTTTCAATTTTACTTACATTTTTTTTTAAAATATTTTATTTAAAAAATATAGAACATATACAACTACTATGTTTTAGCAATCATGAAAGACAACTAATTGTAGACGGTTGTTACGGTTGAGTATGCCGACGAGACGTGCGCAAGCCAACTAGAATTCGTGACAAGTCTACACATGTAGGAAGACAATTGATACTATCCCACCGATCGTGGAAAAGACCGTCGAGAAGGGGACAACATAATTATTTCTATTTCGATATTGTTTTGAGTTTTCCAATTTGCAGCCTGCTTTTACTTCATTTCGTCAAGTTTAATTTTGATTTTAGTTGGAACCGAACCGAACCGCATAGAACCGGACCGAACCGATAGTGGTCGGTTTGGTTTTGGTTCTTGTTGAACCGTAACCGGAACCGTTGACACGACGGTTCCTAAAATTAAGCTGGAACCGGAACCAGAACCGGAACCGGTCAAATCAAATAAGATTTTGGTTCTAATTTGAAGAACCGTTACCTTAGTGGTTCGGTTCATGATTTTAATAGAACCGGAACCGAATCGGAACCGTGACAGCTCTACTTACACATGTTCCATAAAATATTGCAAGATTTATAAAGGGTGTTGTTACTGGCAAATTTAATTTGACTTCTAGCAAATTCAGATTTCATCCAAAACTTTTTTTTTTCTTTTTTTTTGAAAGTCTCAATTCTGCTACTAGAAAATCCAAGTCCTAATTCAATTCCCTCACCTTCATTACTCCCGCTCGCAACTCCCCTGCCTCTCATGTTCGCAACTCCAAGAGCAAAAGTAAATAATTTGTTTTAAACTTAATTAAAATTTGTGAACTTAATTAATATCTTGTTCGATAAACTTTGTGGCGGACAGGGCAAACTTAGTTGATGACCGGAGGTCAACATCAGGGTATTGCTCTCTTGTTGGCGGTGGTGCGTGCCGTTGTGTTCACTTCTCTGGTGTATTTTGGGCCTTTTGGGTTAGCGCGGCTTTTTGCGTGCGGCTCGTCTGTCCGGGTTTGCTACCCCCGTGTCTTTGCCCGAAACCCTTTCCGGTTTGACTTGAAAAATTCAGGAGGAACTCCATCAAGCTTAATTGTTTTTCACCGCGATGACGACTGGCGCGGCGGCGGCGATAGCGGTTTCAGGGCGGCGGTGGCGATGGAGGTTTCGGTGCGGCAGCAGTGATGGTGGTTGGCATGACGAAGATGATGGCGGTTTCGATGCGGCGGCGGCGATGGCGGTTGGCGGGCGGCAACGATGGCAGTTTCGGTGCGACAGCAGTGATGGTGGTTAGCGCGGCAGCGGCGATGGCGGTTGGCGCGGCGGCGATGGAGGCTGGAGCGACGGGAGTGATGGCGTTTGGCACGTCGACGATGATGGCGGTTTCGGTGTGGCTAACGCCTCTAAAGAGACCACATCAGTAATATTAGCATATATATCAACTTAAATTGAATGAATTCATGTCTTTAAATAAAAATTTAAATTTTGTTTTATTTTTTACGGTGATTTGCTAGAAATATTTTTTTTTCAAATAATCATTTTCAAATTTAAAATTTTGCTAATAGTAATGATAGAGGTGTCCAAAAAAATCGGGCTCATCGGGCCGGCCCGACCCGGCCCGGTGAAAAGCCCGGTAGGCCCGATCCCGGGCCAAGCCCGGCTCGGGGCCAGGCTGGGCCATGGGGCCCTTCCGGGCCCCAAGATAAGGCCAATGCCCGGCCCGGTGCCCGACCCGGTGCCCGGCCCGCCCAAGCCCGAACTAGCTGGAACCAACGACTCTAAGAGCCGTAAGAGCCGTTGGTTGCCAGCACCAACGGCTCTAAGAGTCGTTGGTGCTATAGCAGCCACTTGGGCTTCTATTTGCAGCCCAAGTGGCATTTTTGTTTATTAAAATATGTTTTTAAACAAATTTTTAACCCCCCCCCCCCCCGCCCCTCCTTTCTTCCTTTCACCCCCCACCCTCTCTCTCTCTCTAATCTCTATTTCTCGCAAACATGTTGTCAACGCAGACGTCGTCTTCCTCATCCGTCGCTCACGAAGTGGTGGAGCACAAGCGTACGACGGCAGTTTGGGAATATTTCGACTTAGTACAAGTCGGCGCGGAGCAAAAGGCGAGGTGAAAACAGTGCTCGAAATTACTTTCGACCGCTGGCAACTCGACACTCACAAGACACGTTAGATCTTGCGCAGCCAAACAAGCTCCTCCCGAATCGACCCAGGCGCAATTATCGGCATCCGGACAAATCTGGATGTACGATCAAGGTCGGCAGCGAGAGCTGCAGGTGAAGAACATCATCAGACGCGGGTTGGCGTTCAACCACTACGACAACGAAGAAGAGACTGAGTACATTCACCAAGGGCTACAACCCAAATATCACAAGTAAGTCGATCTTCTATTAGACGCGACGCGCTTAAATATTACTTAGAGGCAAAACAAACTTTTATAAATTTTTTTGAAAAATTTAAGGGTCGAGTGAGTTTAACGAGCGACGTTTGGACAAGTAGTATTAAATTAGGATTATCATATATGTCTATAACGTGTCACTGGGTCGATCCTGTTTCCTGGGATCTAAATAAACGAATAATTTGTTTTGAAAGTTTCGAAGTCCCGCACACCGATGAGGCGATTTATCAAATAATTTCAAAATGTGTGCGCGCAAATTTAAAATAAAAGATAAAATTATGAGTATTTCTTTCAATAACGTCACAAATAATACCACCTCAATTGAGTGGTTAAAACGTGATTTGAAACCTATGTTAAACGACGCTTTTTTTCATACTCGGTTTGCGTGTCATGTTTTAAATTTAGTAGTACAAGATAGTTTGTCTTATATGGAACAATACATTAATAAAATACGTTTAATGTAACAATTTATTTATAGTTCTAAACAATGACGTCAAGATTTTAAAAAATTCGTAACCGGTCAAGTTTACAAATTTTTGAAAACTCTATTTGACATGTCAATTAGATGGAACTCTACATATATAATGTTAAAACGAGCGATTCGCCAAAAAACACTATTAATGGAATTTTATACTTTGTTAGGTCAACATGAATTAACGAGTACTACCACCGGGCCAGTCAGCTAGGTGAGAGCCTGAGGGCGGGTGTTGAACATCCTCCGGGCTCAGCCCTAGGGTCATAGCGATGTCCATCGAGAGTCAGTCGTGCCAACTAGGTGGAAGCCTGGTAGGGGAGTGACGAGACCTAACCCCAGAGCGAGAGGACTTAGAAACATTTGTCTATCCCAGGTGCTACAACCGGGAAAGTCAGCTAGGTGAGATCCTGAGGGCGGGTGTTGAACATCCTCCGGACTCAGCCCCAGGGTCATAGCGATGTCCATCGAGACTCAGTCGTGCCAACTAGGTGGAAGCCTGGCAGGGGAGTGACGAGACCTAACCCCAGAGCGAGAAGACTTAGAAACATTTGCCTATCCCGGGTGCTACCACTAGGCCAGTCAGCTAGGTGAGAGCCTGAGGGCGGGTGTTGAACATCCTCCGGGCTCAGCCCCAGGGTCATAGCGATGTCCATCGAGACTCAGCCGTGCCAACTGGGTGGAAGCCTTGCAGGGGAGTGACGAGACCTAACCACAGAGCGAGAAGACTTAGAAACATTTGTCTATCCCGGGTGCTACCACCGGGCCAGTCAGCTAGGTGAGAGCCTGAGGGCGGGTGTTGAACATCCTCCGGGCTCAGCCCCAGGGTCGTAGCGATGTCCATCGAGACTCAGCCGTGCCAACTAGGTGGGAGCCTGGCAGGGGAGTGACGAGACCTAACCCCAGAACGAGAAGACTTAGAAACATTTGCCTCTCGGGCTTTGAATCGCGAGCCGTCCTGCCATTATAGTTTTGCAAAAGCACAAGATATGATGATTAGATTCATTTTTATTCATGGAATAAGAGTACCTACAATATTTTCAAGGGTAAAAACGTTTTAGATCATCGCCATTCCAGGTGTGCCTGAGGGTATCCCCTTTTACATCCTGGAGGCGATACCCCCCCTGATTTTAAGGTCTCCTGTACAATGTAGGGGCCCTACCAATTGGGATGGAGTTTTCCCACAGCGGCCGATCTCCCTGCCGCATCCACTTTTTTCAGGATAAGGTATCCTTCCGCGAACTGCTTGACTCGAACGTGCTTATTGAAGTACTTGGTCATCCTCCGCTTGACCTCCTCCTGCCTAACGGTGGACAAGTCACGTAACTCCTCGACCATAACAAGGAAGAGTCGGAGCTCCTCCTCATTTTCTGATCTCCATTCTTCCCTTCCAGCCTCCGCCTCGGTGACCCGGGGTGTCTGTACCTCGAACTCGACGGGTAGAACGGCTTCGTAGCCATGAGAAAGTTTAAAGGGCGTCTCTCCCGTGGCCGTATTGGGAGTGGTCCTAAGGGCCCAAAGGACCGAAGGGAGTTGCTCCACCCAGCTCCCCCTCAGATTTTCTACTTTCTTTTTCAAAAGGTTCACGATTATTTTGTTGGCCGCCTCCACCTGCCCGTTGCTCCTGGGGTGATGGATAGAGGCGAACCGAAGGTCAATTCCCAGTTGTTCGCAAAAGCGAATGAACTCCGTGCTGGCGAACTGAGACCCGTTGTCCGTGACGATTGCCTGTGGTAGCCCGTGCCTGCAGATGATCTCCCCCCAGATAAAATTCCTGATAACCTGGGAGGTTACCTTGGCTAGAGCCTTCACCTCCATCCACTTAGAAAAATAATCGATCATGACCAGCAAAAACCTTCTCTGCCCGCTGGCCTGAGGAAAGGGGCCTACGAGGTCCAAACCCCATATGGCGAAGGGCCATGGTGTCATGATGCTTCTTAGTCTCTAAGCCGGCTGTAACTGGAGCGGGGCATAGAGCTTGCACTTATGACATTTTTTTACGAATTCGGCTGCGTCCTGACCGAGGGTAGGCCAGAAGTACCCTTGTCTGATGATCCTTCCTTCCAAGGTCCGACTCCCCGAGTGACTTCCACACTCGCCGGAATGAACCTCCTCCAAAATTTTATGCATCTCCCTTTCGGCCACGCAACGAGCCAGCGTACCCGAGAGGGTCTTACGGTACAACTCCCCCTCGCGCAGGAGGTAGTATGCTGCCTTGTGTTTGAACCCTCTACGATCCATCCCCTCCTGGTACTCTCCTGTGGACAGAAAGGTGACGAAGGGGTCTATCCATGAGGGATGCTGCTCCACCTCCATTAGCTCCCCCTCCTCGATGGAAGGTCGGAAGAGATCTGTGATGGTACCCCCAATCCTGGGGTCGTGCTTTGCTAGCTGGTCTGCCTGCTCATTTTCCTCTCAAGGCACGTGCTTGATGGAGAAGGTCTGGAAGGTTCCTATAATTCTCTTTGCTTTTGTCAGATAGAGTTGCAGGGTGGGCTCCCTTACCTCAAACTCCCCATTGATCTGGGAAGCCACCACCATGGAGTCAGTGAGGAACTCCACGTCGTGCACCCCTAACTCCCTTGCCAGGCGCAGACCTGCGACAACAGCTTCGTATTCGGCCTGTTTATTGGTGATAGGGAAATGCACTACCACGGTTTGTTCGATTCTTGTCCCCTGTGGACTTTCCAAGATGACTCCTACCCCCAAAGAATGTCTCCCCGAGGCACCGTCCACCACGACTTTCCAAGGGACCGGACGAGTGAGTTGCTCCTCCGCCACCTCAACCATATAATCTGCTAAGAAATCAGCCATAGCTTGGGCCTTGATCAAGAGGCGGGGAACGAAGGAGATGTCGAACTCGCTCGGTTCCACTGACCATTTGGCCAACTTGCCTGAATGCTCCACCCCCTCGAAGATGCTGCGGAGGGGGTGGTTAGTCACCACTCGGATCGAGTGTTCCTGAAAATAGGGTCGGAGCCTCCGGGCCGAGATGATCAGGGCGAAGGCCAACTTTTCCAAGATGGGATACCGAAGCTCGGTCTTCCTCAATACCCGACTCACACAATAAATGGGGAGTTGCTTCTTCCCCTCTTCCCGAACTAAAACCGAGCTCAGGGTCTCCGCCCCGACCCCCAAGTACAAAAATAAGTCCTCCCCCCTTTGGGACCTGTGAGAAGTAGCGAACAAAAGACTAAAGTGGCGAACAAACGACTAGAAAACAAGTCGGAACTTTTAATAATTGAAATTTGTATTATCCAAAAAGATATCATTTACAAAGGTATGACCTCCCTTTTATAGAATGGAGGAGAGAGGATAGAATACAAACTAATAATGTGGGACTAAAGCTATACATCAGATCCGGGCGGCTAGAACAACAGACCGGAACAGGCCGCGCGGTTAGATAATGTTCTAACTACTCGGCAATACCAGAAGCAAGAGAGAGATGCGGTAGGAGACCGCTAGACCGCCCGGTTTCCAAGCCGCCGGAGATGAACCGTCAGACCGCTAGACACTACACAGCAATAGTCTGGATATCAACCTGCCGGACACAAACCGCCAGACCGCCCGGTCTACAACCCGCCAGGCTCAAACCGCCAGACCGTCCGGTCTCATACTTCGACACTCCCCCTCAAGCTGGAGCATAGATATCAATCATGCCCAGGTTGTCACAGATATGGAAGAAGGAAGTAGAAACCGGCTTGGTGAAGATATCTGCCAACTCTTTGTCGGAGGTGACGAACAGAGTACAAATCTGTCTCTTCAAGACCTCTTCTCGAATGAAATGGCAGTCGACCTCTATATGTTTCGTTCTCTCATGGAAGACCGGATTTTTGGATATGTATATAGCGGCCTTGTTGTCACATAACATAGGCAGAGGATAGTTGTAGACCTCTCCTAGGTCAAGCATGAGAGCCCGCAACCATTTTAACTCACACGTGGTTGACGCCATACTCCGGTATTCGGCTTCTGCACTGGACCTTGAGACAACAGACTGCTTCTTGCTCTTCCAGCTCACAAGATTACATCCAACAAATGTGTAAAAACCCGATGTAGATTTACGGTCACCTTTATCATCCGCATAGCTTGAGTCTGAGAAGGCTTCAACTCTCAGATGACCATGCTTCTGAAAGAGTAGCCCTTTTCCTGGTGCTGCTTTGACATACTCTAGTATCTTCAAGGCAGACTGAAGATGACATTCCCTGGGAGCTTGCATGAACTGACTGACCTTGCCTACAGCATAGGCGATGTCGGGTCTGGTCACCGTGAGATAAATGAGTTTGCCCACCAGACGTCTATACCTCGTGGCATCAGATATAAGAGGTGAGTCATCTGTCCATGTTTTGTCCTCTCTAGTGGCCATGGGATACTGGGCCGGTTTGGCACCGGTCAATCCTGCCTCTTGTAGAAGATCAAGAGCATACTTCCGTTGGGAGAGAACCAACGAGTCGGGCTTCCGAGAGATTTCTATCCCCAAAAAATATTTCGGGGAGCCCATATCCTTCGTGACTAGGTGTTGACGGAGGTGTTTCTTTGTCAAGTCCACCCCAGCCTGGTCATCGCCGGTAAGAAGAATATCATCCACATACACTGCCAAAACCACAAGGCCCGATACGGTTTTGCGAATAAACAATGAGTGATCGGCTGAACTCCTTGTAAAGCCAATGGCAGCCACAATACAACTAAACTTGTCGAACCATGCCTGAGGGCTCTGTTTTAGGCCGTAGATGGCCTTCTTCAACTGGCATACTCGTGTCTCCCCCCGAGCAACATACCCAGGAGGTTTCTCCATATAGACGTCCTCCTGAAGATCCCCATACAGAAAAGCATTCTTGACATCAAGCAAGGAAATAGCCCACTCCCTGTTGACGGCCACAGAAAGAAGAACCCGGATGGTGCTGAGGCGAGCAACCGGGGAGAAAGTATCAAAATAGTCAACTTCATAAGTCTGAGTAAAGCCTTTGGCCACCAGTCGGGCTTTGTAACGATCCACAGTGTCGTCTGGGCGAAACTTCACAACGAACACCCAGCGGCAGCCAACCACATCAGTACCTACCGGTGGAGGAACAAGGGTCCAGGTACCCCTTTCAGTAAGAGTGGCGATTTCCTCATCCATGGCAGATTTCCAATGAGGAATAACAAGAGCCTCCCGGTAAGTGCGGGAAGTGGTAGTAGCCGAGATAGCCAAAGCAAAGCACCTGCGAGATGGAGTAAGCCGATCATAGGAAACAACAGCCGCAAGCGGGTGTTGGGTACACGCCCGCACCCCTTTGCGAAGGGCAATGGGAAGATCCAGGTCGTCTTGTGCCTCAGGGACCGGAGCGTCCGTGGCGGAGAAAGCTGGCCCGGGACTAGAGAGAAACGGCTGCGGAGAAGAAGGAGGGGAGATAATAGGGAGAGGAGGAGACGGAGGAGGAGATGATATAGGAGGGGAGACGTCGATATGCGTGGAGGGATCACAGAGAGATGGTGGAGAGTCAGAGACAGCAGGAGGAAGCGGGGATGGAGAAGAAAAGTAGGATGCATTTTCGAAGAAGGTGACGTCCGCGGAAACAAACTATTTGCACAGAACGGGGTCAAAGCAACAATAACCTTTTTGAGTGGTCGAGTATCCCAAAAAGACACATTTTGTGGAACGGGGGGAAAGCTTGTCACGGGTAGCAGATAGAGCATCCACAAAAGCCGTACACCCAAAGATACAAAGAGGAAGAGGAAAGGGTTCCTTGCCCGGGTAGAGGATGGAGAAGGGGGTCTTGCAGTGAAGAACCGAAGAGGGAATGCGATTGATGAGATAACAGGCAAGAAGAACAACATAGCCCCAGTAGGAGCGAGGTACCTGCATCTGCGTCATTAGAGTGCGAGCGATATCGAGGAGATGATGGTTTTTACGCTCCGCCACCCCATTTTGCTGGGAGGTGTAAACACAGCTGGTCTGATGAATAAGACCATGTTGCATACAAAAGACGAAAACTCATGACTGAGGTATTCTTTAGCATTATCAGAGCGCAGTACTTTAATAGAAATATCAAACTGAGTTTTAATCATATTATAAAAAGATTGCCAGACAGATAAGAGTTCAGAGCGATCTTTTAAAAGATACACCCAGGTACATCTAGAGAAATCATCAATAAAAGTTACGAAATAAGAAATACCCCAACCAACGGTGAGAGTAGGAGCAGGACCCCAGACATCGGAATGAATGAGATCAAAAGGGCGGGAGGAACCACGGTCTTGCTTCGGCGGGAAGGAGGAGCGGTGATGTTTGCCAAGCTGACACGCATCACAGTTGAGCGGAGGACTGGTCTGAGGTAAGTGGGGAAGAAGCTGACGAAGAATCCGAAGAGGAGGATGTCCAAGGCGAAGATGCAATTGAAGCAGATCAGTAGACGAGGAAGAGAAGGCGGACAGAGCGGAAACATTGTCGAGGAAGTAGAGACCGCCGCTCTCAGTCCCAGTAGCAATCGTCCGTTGGGTCCTCGGGTCCTAAGAACAACAAGAAGTAGGAGTAAATAAGACAGAACACTGAAGTTGCTTGCATAAAGTAGTAACTGAGAGCAAATTGCAAGGGAACTTCGGGACATAGAGAGTGTCCGCTAAGCAAAGCGACGGGGTGACTTGAACCATACCCGTTCCGTGAACCGGGGAAGGCGAACCATCCGCAACAAGAACCGGGGGTAACCGATCATGCGTATCTAGGAGAGAGAAGCAGTGAGGGTTTCCGGTCATGTGATTTGTAGCACCAGAGTCAATCAGCCATTTACCTTGGGTAACGACGTGTGCACTACCTGAGGTCGTGGCCACAGAAGCAGATGGCCGAGAGGAGGCGGAGGTTGAGGAAGAAGTATCACCGGAGGGACGAAGATGAGGATGTTTCTGCCAGCAGCGGTCAACAGAGTGGCCGGTATGACCACAGTGAGAGCAGAGGAATCTTGACGGACCACGCGTGCTAGAGTGGCTGCGACCACTATTGCCACCCCGCTGAACTTGGTGAGCATAGGAGTCCTGTGGAGGAGGGGAGGACAACAGAGGACGGTGGAGTAGTGAAGTAACAGCGGCGATGCGAGCCGCGGTGGAATCCAAGGTGGGAGACTCGGCTTCGCCCAAGATCTGCTGGCGGATCATATCAAAAGACTCAGGGAGCCGTAGAAGATTACAAACAACCAGGAGTTCCTGGAAGTGTTTGTGCTGCTCGGCCAAGTCCGCGGAGAAAGGGCGATTCTGGAGGATTTCAGCGCCAAGAACCTGAACTTACTGATAAGCCGCAGCAGGAGACATGGAAGGGAGAGCGAAGAGATCCGCGTAGAGAGTATAAATGCGGGATGTCTGGGCCCCCTTCGAGTAGAGAGCAGCAAGGTGAAGCCACGCGGTCTTGACCGTCTCATCATGGCGTATGACAGGAAGACATTCATCGGAGAGGCTGTTAGCCAACCACGTTCGGACAAGCGCGTCACTGACATCCTAGTCATCAAATTCAGCAGAGTCTAGAGGAGGAGGGTCATCGGTGAGGTGATGACGTTTGCGCTAAGAGCGAAGAAGAAAGGTGAAAGAAACACTCCAATCCGGATAGTTGGAGCCAACAAGTTTAGAAACCGTGCCAAGGTTTCCAGAGGGAGTAGGAAGCGGCGTCGGAGTGGCGATGGGAGTGGTGGTAGTGGAGGTTTCAGAAAGGGCCATAGGAGAAATCTGTGAGAAGCCGCGCGGTTAGAATACAAGCCGCGCGGATAGGAAGAAGAAGAGATGTGGCGGTCACGATGACAGACACCAACGGCCAGAGAAGCCACGACCAAGTCGCAGATCCAAGCAGGAAAAGAAGTCAAGCGGCTAGAAGATAGACCGCGCGAACAGAAGGGATGAACGAACAAGGCAAAAAAGGGCAGCAGGTCGCGGCGAGCAAAAGAAACAGGTCGCTGTGACTGAAAGGCAGGAAAAGACGATCGGTCGGACAGGGTGCAAGCAAGCGGAAGAGAAACCGCGAGAATAGGTCGCGAGAGAAAAAGAGGCAAGCCGCGCGGGCAGGGCGCACAGAATCAGGAGGAGAAGATCGAGTCCTCTGATACCATGTGAGAAGTAGCGAACAAAAGACTAAAGTGGCGAACAAATGACTAGAAAACAAGCCGGAACTTTGAATAATTGAAATTTTTATTATTCAAAAAGATATCATTTACAAAGGTATCACCTCCCTTTTATAGAATGGAGGAGAGAGGATAGAATACAAACTAACAATATGGGACTAAAGCTATACATCAGATCCGGGCGGCTAGAACAACAGACCGGAACAGGCCGCGCGGTTAGACAATGTTCTAACCGCTCGGCAATAACAGAAGCAAGAGAGAGATGCGGTAGGAGACCGCTAGACCGCCCAGTTTCCAAGCCGCCGGAGATGAACCGTCAGACCGCTAGACACCACACAGCAACAGTCTGGATATCAACCCGTCGGACACAAACCGCCAAACCGCCCGGTCTGCAAACTGCTAGGCTCAAACCGCCAGACCGCCCGGTCTCATACTTTGACAGGCCCTTGGAGTAGGGGAGCCTGAGTTAGCTGTTTCTTTAAGGCTTGGAATGCCTCCTCGCACTCCGAGGTCCATTCAAACTTCCGATCCCCTTTCAAGGTTTTGAAAAACGAGGAGCACCTCTCCCCAGCCCGGGAGAGGAACCTGCTCAACCCTGCTAACTTCCCTGTCAACCGTTGTACCTCTTTAGCATTTCGCGGTGACCCTAGTTCCACGATTGCCCTTACCTTATCCGGATTAGGCTCCACACTGGCTGGGGTGAGGAGATGCCCCAGGAACTTCCCCCTGCTTGCCCCGAAGGTGCATTTCAGGGGGTTCAATCTCATCTTATATTTGCGGAGAGTAGCGAAAGTCTCCTCCAAGTCCCGGAGGTGGGAATCGACGTCCAGAATTTTGATCATGAGGTCGTCCACGTACACCTCCAAATTTCTTCCCTTCTGCTCCCGGAAGACCATGTCCATCATTTTCTGGTAGGTAGCCCCCATATTCTTTAGCCCGAAGGGCATCATTTTATAGCAATAACATCTTTCCCCTGTGATGAACGAGACATCTTTGACGTCGGGGGGGGGGGTGCATTCTAATTTGGTGATAACCTGAAAAAGCATCAAGAAAACTCATTACAGGGAAACCGACGGCTGCGTCAACCAGCGCGTCGATCCGAGGCAAGGGATAACAATCTTTCAGGCATAATTTATTAAGAAGAGAAAAGTCAATACACATCCTCCACCGACCGTCTCCTTTTTAAACCATTACAACGTTGGAGACCCAGCCAGGATATTGGATTTCGGATACAAAGCCAGCCTTGAGGAGCTTGGCGACTTCCTCCCTGATGGGCTCGGCAAGCTTGTCTGCGATGGACCTCTTCTTCTGCTGGATGGGGCGGACCTCCGGGTCCAGGTTGAGACGGTGGCAGGCCACGTTGGGGTCGATCCCTGGCATCTCCGCGGCATTCCAAGCGAATATGTCCACATTATTCTGGATGCACTCCAGCATCCTGCCTTGAGCCTCCGGGGTCAATCCTCCGCTGACGCGGACCTTCTCCACTCTGCCTCCGATGGTGAGAACCTCCATCTCCACCACCTCCTCTGCTGCCTCCAGACGAGACTGCTCCCCCCATTCCTCAGTACCTACCCCTCCGGGGGCTGGGATCTCTTCCTCAGTTTCCTCCACGGCCATTGCCTCGACCGGGTCTCAGGCCTCTTCCGCGACCCCCGCCCGGGTGCGGCACTCCTCCACCTTCATTTCCTCCCCGCCAACTTCTTGCTCCACCTCCTCCAACCTCCGTCCCATCTCCTCGGCCCCATCCAACCAAGAGATGGAGTTCACTGCCGAGACGTAGCACTCCCTTGCCTCCTTAGGGCCTCCTCGGATCCGGATCTGGACCCCCTCGACGTTCAACTTTAGGCACTGGTGGAAGGATGAGGGGGCGCAGCGGAAGGCGCTGATGAGGGGTCTTTCGAAGATGGCGCTGTAAATGTTGGGGGAGTCCAGGATGACGAACTTGCAGTTACGGGACTGCCCCCCCTAGAGTGACGTGGAGTCCTACTCCTCCCTCAACTTCTTTCCTTTCTCCCGAGAAGCCGAACAGGGGTCCGTCCGAGGCCAACACTCTTCTGGCCTCTACTTTCATCGCGTCGAACGCCCTCTTGAAGATGACATTGACTGAGCTCTCATTATCGACGAGTATCCGGGATACGGAAAAATCCTCGATGGCTGTCTGGATGACCAGTGCATCGCAAAAGAGGTCCTCGTGACCTGGCATATCCTACCTAGAGAAGATGATTTTCTCATCCGGAGGCGGGGACTGGGACGTGGAGCCAACGCTTCTACGGTACATGGTGTGGAGGCTTGACTTACGGGAAGCCTCGATCCCAGCCCCACCATGGATTGCTCCAATCCTACCTCGGGTGCCTAAATCAACCCGGTCCTCATACCGATCCTCCTCCACCCGAGGCCGGATTTTCTTTATCCGTACTTCCTGATGGTTTCGTGGTTGTTGCTCCCTGTTCCCTCTCATCTCGAGGAACTCCGGGCACGTGGACGTGAGGTGCCCTTCTTCTTGATGGAAATCGCAATAGGGCAGGTCCACCCTGACCTCCCTCCTTCTCCTCAATTGTCCTCTCCTCCTCCCTCTCATGGCAATTGCCATTGCCTCCTCCTGGTCGGGAAGAGGGGGCCTCTGGCCCTGCCTACCTCCCTGGGGGTTGAACTGCCACCGGCCGCCCTTGCGGTTATCCCCTCCCTGATAACCTCTCCGGGGTGCCTGATCCTGCCACTCCGGTCTCCATCCCAAACGGTGGGTCTGCTTCGGACGCCCCCACCTGGGTTGTGGCTGCTGTTGTGGCTGCTCCCTCTGCCGGGGCTCAACCCTCCTCTCCTCCTGAGCTCGACCACCCCTTGGCCTCTCCTCCTCCACAGCCCACTTGGCCAACCTCCGCGCAAACTCCGGATGCGCTGCCTCCATATCAGCCTCTCTGGCCGGCCTCTCTAGGAGTGCCTCAAAAGATACTGGAGGTGATCTCTTCAGTTCCATCGCGAAGAACCCGGACTGGAGACCCAGGGTGAAGGCCACCATCATGGTGTGTCCCGGCATCTCCTGTACTTGGGACAGTTCCTCCCATGGGGAAGGGGTGACCACGCACCAACTACACTCGAGTGAACAATCTAGGCTCAAGGCTAGGAACACAAGGGGCAGACCCAAGGCCTCAGCGTGGAGGTCCCGCCGCATACCCGGAAGACTAACAAACTCTTCCCCTCCCAAACCAGGGGCTGAGCTAAGACACCTTCGGCAGGCTCTCTTGGCCGGCCGGAACATCTAAGGAGGATCTCAAGATCCACTCCTTAACTAGAGGTGTCTCCCTGGGTCTATAAAAACTGTTCCCCGCCCGCCTTTTTAATAGCGTAAAACCGCCCAGCAGCCCTACTCTACGCAGACCCAATTGGGCCGCTAAAATCATAATATAGGCCTTCTAGGGCCGCCACAGAGCATCGCAGATATTTAAATTTACAGGAATATGAATTCCATACATCGGCACGCAGGCCGGCAATATAAACAAACTAGGCCTTTGGGGGTCGGCACGAGCTTGGGCTTAAGCCCTCTATTCCCCTCTTGGTACTACAGCACCTGTACGTCAACGTCCCGCCAAGCGACAGCAAAATAAATACCGGCTCCACCTTTGCCTCGGGGCGGTGATACTTATCTCCCAAGAGCAAATAATAAACAACTTCCACAGGGTTTTCCCCGGGAACCCCAGAACATCACCAATCCAGCTTACACATCCGGACGGGCTTCACACAGCATGTCTAAACTCGTACTCACGCTTCCGGGTGCTAATGCAATTAACTGCGGGGACGTACACGTCAACCCGTCGGAGAGCATCCTTTCCCCACTCGTCGGTGGAGAGGTGCTTCCATGCAAATATGAAAATTAAGGGCTTCACCTGCCCAAGTAGAAACATCATTACCCTTGGTGCGTGTGTTGACGGAACCGCAGCCGTGTGCCTTGCATGAGGCTCGATGTGTAGCGACTGTGGTGGTTGTACACGCACGGGTTGTGCTCCTCCCTGCGGCGGCCTGGACAGAAAAAGAGAAGGGGCCGGGCTGCACTCCTCCTTGAGGTGGCCTGGACAAAAAAAGAGAAGGGAAGAAGTGGCTTAAGCTTCTTCTGCTGGTGGCAGCCTGGACAGTAAGAGCGACAAGGCTCGGGAAAATCTCCAGGCGGCGGCCTGGACTGGAAAAGGTGGAGGCTGAGAGGCTCGGGCTGGCTCCTCCTTGCAGCTGGCTTGACAGGAGAAATGGAGGGGGCGGTTGGCTCTAGGCGGTGGCCTGGACTGTAGATCTTGAGGGGGTAGCTGTGCTCCTCCTTGCGGCGGCCTGGACGGAGAGATGGAGGGAGCGGCCTGGACTGGAGAACTGGAGGGTTCGGCTTGGACTGGAGAACTGGAGGGGGCGGCTGTGCTCCTCCTTGCGGCGGCCTGGACGGAGAGAGGGAGGGAGCGGACGGAGAGAGGGAGGGAGGCGGGCGGCTCCTTCAATGTTGAGGCGGCGGCCGGAGATGGAGAGGGAGGCGGGCAACCTGCTCCAGGCCGAGAGAGAGGGAGAGGGGGGGTCGGGTTGCTGCTCCAGGCCGAGAGAGAGGGAGAGGGGGGGGTCGTGCTGCTTCTCCAGGCCGACAGGGGAGGGAAAGGGGGCGACATCGGGGTCGGTCTGCTCCGCCTAGGCGGCGACGGGACAGAGGGGAAGGGGGAGGCGACCGTACCCTAACCTGGGAAGAAATCCCGATGCCCCACTTTCTCCCTTTCTCTATATATAAAATATATCTATATATATATATAATAAATGTAATTATAAATATATATATATATAATAAACATATATATATATATATAACATGAAATATAAAACCTCCATGTGCATGCACGAGCGCTCGCATGTGCTCGAATGGGGTCGCACCAAGTCGTCGCCCATAACACGGCCCTAGGCTGATATTTGGGGAGGGTCCTTCTCGCCCGGCTACGGGGTTGTACATAATCCCCGCTCTTTTCAAGGTTGGTACAAGCTCGGAAAGAATCATCCAACCATACGTATCCGGCGAGTGGGAGCCGACCCAAAGAAAAAATTTGTGAGAATTCTTCATTTGGGTATAAAGGGAGCTCCACCCCCGGGCTTACTTTTCACATAGTTCCGCTAGAGGCTCTAGCACGAATATCACTAGCCCGTGTTTTTCCTCCTAGGCTCATCATCAGCGATACACGTAATATTTAATACACTGCAACATAGCAGAAAATCAACTCTTCTCAAGCTCTCTCCCTTTCCCCCTAGGTGTGCCTACAGCCCTGCCAGCTAGTGAAAGCCTGACAGCGAGTCTACCCGGGGCCGAGCAGCACTCGGGTTCCCTTACCCCCCAGGCGAGCCTACAGACCTGCCAGCTAGTAGGAGCCAGGCAGCGGGTCTACCCGGGGCCGAGCATCACTCGGGGTCACACCAAACTATCTCCCTTTCCCACCAGGTGTGCCTACAGCCCTGCCAGCTAGTGAAAGCCTGACAACGAGTCTACCCGGGGCCGAGCAGCACTCGGGGTCCCTTACCCCCCAGGCGAGCCTACGGACTTGCCAGCTAGTAGGAGTCAGGCAGCGGGTCTACCCGGGGCCGAGCATCACTCGGGGTCCTGCACAATACCCGAACTCTTCTCAAACACCAAACTATCTCCCTTTCCCCCAGGTGTGCCTACAGTCCTGCCAGCTAGTGAAAGCCTGACAGCGAGTCTACCCGGGGCCGAGCAGCACTCGGGGTCCCTTACCCTCCAGGCGAGCCTACGGACCTGCCAGCTAGTAGGAGCCAGGTAGCGGGTCTACCCGGGGCCGAGCATCACTCGGGGTCCTACACAATATCCAAACTCTTCTCAAACACCAAACTATCTCCCTTTCCCCCCAGGTGTGCCTACAGCCCTGCCAGCTAGTGAAAGCCTGACAGCGAGTCTACCCGGGGCCGAGCAGCACTCGGGGTCCCTTACCCTCCAGGCGAGCCTACGTACCTGCCAGCTAGTAAGAGCCAGGCAGCGGGTCTACCCGGGGCTGAGCATCACTCGGGGTCCTGCAAAATATCCAAACTCAAAAACTCTTTCCAAACTATCTCCCTTTCCCCCCAAGTGTGCCTACAACCCTGTCAGCTAGTGAGAGCCTGAAAGCGAGTCTACCCGGGGCCAAGCAGCACTCAAGATCCCTTACCCCCCAGGCGAGCCTACGGACCTGCCAGCTAGTAGGAGCCAGGCAGCGGGTCTACCCGGGGACGAGAATCACTTGGGGTCCTGCAAAATACCCAAACTCTTCCCAAACCTCAAACTGTCTCCCTTTCCCCCCAGGTGTGCCTACAGCCCTGCCCAGCTAGTGAAAGCCTGACAGTGAGTCTACCTGGGGCCGAGCAGCACTTGGGGTCCCTTACCCCCCATGCGAGCCTATGGACCTGCCAGCTAGTAGGAGCTAGGCAGCGGGTCTACCCGGGGCCGAGCATCACTCGGGGTCCTGCACAATATCCAAACTCTTCTCAAACACCAAACTATCTCCCTTTCCCCCCAGGTGTGCCTACAGCCCTGCCAGCTAGTGAAAGCCTGACAGCGAGTCTACCCGGGGCCGAGCAGCACTTGGGGTCCCTTACCCCCCAGGCGAGCCTACGGACCTGCCAGCTAGTAGGAGCCAGGCAGCGGGTCTACCCAGGGCCGAGCATCACTCGAGGTCCTGCACAATACTCAGATTCTTCCCCACCACCGAGTGACATCCAGCCCTACCAGCTAGGTGAGAGCCTGATAGCGGGGTCCGCTCGGGGTCTGGTAAATGAATACTTCGATCGTCCACATAGATTGCGACGGGAGCATTCTCACTCCAAATTTCATAATGATGTTCAGGGTCATAACGATGTCCATAGAGAATCGTCCGGGCTCCCGGGTGATACTATCGGTTCAGTCAGCTAGATGAAAGCCTGGGAGCGGGTGTTGAACATCCTCTGGGCTCAGCCCTAGGGTCATAACGACGCCCATCGAGACACCTGCCCTGCCAGCTTGGTGGGAGCCTGACAATGGAAGAATCGATACTTAACCCCAGAGCGAGAAGACTTGGAACATTTGCCTCTCCCGGGTGCTACCACCAGGCCAGTCAGCTAGATGGGAGCCTGAGGGCGAGTATTGAACATCCTCCGGGCTCAGCCCCAGGGTCATAACGACGTCCATCGAGACCCCTGCCCTGCCAGCTTGGTGGGAGCCTGACAGCGGAGAATCGAGACCTAACCCCAGAGCGAGAAGACTTGGAATTTTTGCCGAGTATAATTGGAGGGTAGGCTCCCTCACTTCGAACTCCACGTTAATCTGGGAGGACACCACCAAGGAGTCGGTAAGAACCTCAACATTATGTACCCCAAGTTCTCTGGCCAGGCACAGTCTCGCTATAACCTCCTCATACTCAGCCTGATTTTTGGTGATAGGAAAATGCACTACTACTCGAAGACTTGACTTTGTTCGAGGTGGAGACATCCTGTTTACTTAAGAGGTGTTGGAGAGTGAATTGCACCGATGCTTTTACAAATGGAGAATGCATTCTTTTATAAGAGAGATGATCTGGAAGTCATCAAATCGGGAAGTTGGAGTCCGAGCCTGTTCCTAATAATTCCTCCAATCGGAAGAGAGATACAATCGGGGGGACATAGGCCGGCGTGCAAGGGGGAGCTGATCTCAGCCTTCAGTGTAGAGGCTCGGTCTTACAATAGCGCTTAAAGTCCCGCGGCACCGTCCCATCGTCCGAACTAGGCTATTTAAAAGGAACAGGTTGGACGTTTGGCTTCTGGAATCGATCGCGAGGCTAACCCTTGAAGCCCTCAGAAGCTCGAGGCGAATTGGCAATAAAGAGAAAACTCAACTGCTACTGAATCACAAGGAAGAGGTAACATATTACCGTTAGGGAGGGAACCCTTTCAGGTAACCCCAACTCCAAATACCTCTCAGCCGCTCTCTTACTTGATCTTGAAGATAATAACCTCCAGGTTTCTCGTTGATGTAATAAGTGAGGACACACGTGTTTTCACAGGTAGAGGCGCTTTAAACTGGTGCAAATCCTACCCCAAATATTATTGGATTCCAACAACAACTATAGGAGGGGAAAACTCCGAGTATGAGGACCATACATACAAAATGTCCGCGCATGACCCTGGTCGTCTCTTGGTTCCTCTTCTAAAGCCATGACATTCACCTGAGATTTTTCGTGCTGGCCACTCTCCACGCTCACCGCACCAAAATGTTGAAACCGTAAAATCAGTCTCTGTAGAGTTCGACCCTTGGGGAAGGGGTGGTCGCGCACCTACTCTGCTCCTACAAGAAAACGACAAGAAAGTGAAGAACAAAGAACTAGACCAAGGGCCCGGCGCGGAGGTCCCACCACACACCCGGAAGATCTTAGAGCGCTTCTCCTCCTTAGCCAATTGTCGGGCTAAGGTACCTCAGAAAGCGCTTGGAGACCTGAGAATTAATAAACATGCCTTTCTGAGGTACCCCTTGGGTCCTATTTATAGAGAACTGAAAACGGCTTGCAAATAGCCTACCTCTACTGGTCTGAAATTACTGAAAGCCCCCCTGGGGCTGGCCTGCCAACAGCCAAACTCCGCTGTTATGAGAGGCCAGGGGCAGACCACCTGGGGCGGGATGGCCACTGGATCCCCTGCTCGGCCAGGGCGGCGAGAGCCCGATAGGGCTGGCACTCGCCGATTCTGCCCGGCCAATGGCGAGTGCGAGCTCGCCTGGCGATCCTCTCTGGTTTGGCGAGTGCGGGCTCGGCTGGCGAGCAGCTCCAGTTTGGCGAGTGCGGGCTCGGCTGGAAAAACCCTGAGCTCGGACCGACAATCTCCGAACTCGGTACGACGATTTGCCAAGCTCGAGCTCGGCGGTGAACCCTACCCGGCCATGAGGCGGTCTAGACCGGCTGGTCTGCAGGCTTCCGCGGACCCACTCGGCGGATACAGGGTTGTACAGGTTTGATAAAGGGTAGTCACTAACAAAACTAAATATCTTGAGAAAGGGAATAATGAGGTTAATCTCATCATAGTTTCTAGTGTCGTTGCGAGTAATACACAAGGTAGACCTCGGGAAGTCCAAGATTAACTCTATATCTTAAGTAATGAAGCTCTAGTCAATATTAACATAAGGGGGTAATAAATCCACGAAGTCAGAGAATCTCGTCTTATGTGACAATAGATTGAGCTGATGGCTCGTTAGTCTTGGAACTGGAGGCTTGGTGTGGTGATATTGCCGACTAATTCTCCTGCGAGCGGAAGGCTCGGTGATGCATAAGATTTGAGGACGGGTTAGTCCTGCGAGCTGGAGGCTCGAATAGGTATTTTCATACCTAGCTGTGTTTGTGTGGTGGGTCATTCAGTACTGGTCTAGTCAGTACATCGCCGAAAGTACGTTGACTCTGGTGAGGAGTGCAGGTTTTAGGGGAGACTAGTAGGATATTTATACTGAGATCTAGAAGACTATCCCTTAAACACACACCCGACCAAAAAGTCTGATAGTTGCTAGCAAGAGTATGCAAGGGCTCCGATGTTGTGTTCTTAGCGTTGAGGCGTATGCAAGGTCTAGGCCTGGTAGTGTGCCTACCCGCCTAGAAGTGGAGTTACCTGCTCTACTGCCACCGTGAGCCATGACAGTTGGTACCTGAGAGGTTAGCTACCTCAAAAAAGTGGGGAATGTTTGAAAGGTCTGTGCGCACAAAATTGGGTGTGTGAGTTGCATTATAATCATTGCATTGCACCGCATATCATATGTAGATAATTTAGTTTATGATTCTAGACCCTCATCATATAAATTAGTATGAGCTCTTTTATATGATGAGTTATCTGAAAACCTTAACTTATAAATTTGTATAAACATTCATATAAGTTAAGGTACGCTTCTATGATAGTAGAGTAGTTGCTTTTACTTTCCTATATTTATATAGCTCTTTCTTACTGCTTTTGTACTGTACTTTGTTACTGTTCATTACTACTGCTTTTTGTTGATGCTCATACTGATATAGAACTGCTAAAATTATATGTAAATACCACTATCACATGTTTGTACATTCTGCTACTATTGGTACTCCACTTTCTTCCTCCCGCGCGGTGCCTAGGAGTCGCGGGGGTGAGACGAGGATGATAATGGCTTAGTTTTTTTGACAAACGGTCGATAGACCATATCATTTTAGGGACGCGTGGAAACGCCGCACCAGTTCGACCAGGTGGAGCCAGAGATTGAGTTACCAGGATCGGAGGAGCAGTTGTCGCGCATTGCTACTACTACCCGGCGACAGGTTGATGAGTATTTTGTTTAGCTTCGGCATGTAGTTGAGAGAGAGAGAATTTTGTGTTATGATTCTGTACTGGGCATAAGCCCTATTACTCTTCTCGTTTGTTATCTTATTGTGAAATTTTCTCTTCATTTGATATTTATATAGCTATACTGTGATATTGTGAACTGTTTCTAAGTACTTCTTTTCTCATTGGCCATGTGTATGATCGTACCTGCCGGCAGGATCGTCGTCTTGCGCTGGCAGCTAACTCGTAAGTTGGCGTCATTGTAAGACGACGGTGCTGGACATAAAATCTCTCCTCGACCGTGCCCAATTATCGGAATGAGGGATTTTACATATGTAATATTCTCTTTTCAGCTTATTTTTTTTGTTCCAGTTTACCGTACGTATAGTTTGCTTTTTGGAGCTCACTAATGCATGAGCAGTAGAATCTTTAATCTCATTTTGCCTTCTGTGTATGAACGAGAAGAGATGGGATTACGCTCCAAATTCTTGATTCGAGTGGAGTATTTATTTTCATTTCTATTTTCTTTTTACTTGAATGAAATCTTAATTAAATAATTAAAAAATATTTTTCATGTTTAAAATGAGATTTTTGCTAAAGACTTGTAAATGCTTAAGTGTGGGGGTGATATAACCCCTACAAGTGAAGAATAATTTAATCGATCATAAATTTTATGATCTTTTTTGAAACCCGGTTACCGATTCAACAGGGTTCGAACTAAAAAAGGAACATTTCAAATTACTTTGCTCGTCATTAGGTGCACAAGGCAGGTCAATTCACGCTCGAAATCAGCCCTCCCTAGTTAGTAGATGGTTGCCTACTCACAAACCCGATGAGCTGCAGCAAGGAGATCCCTCCACTCACCCGGAAGCATACCTCACGTCTTCCCCTCCCAAAGCCAAAGGCTAAGCTCGACGCCTTGAATGGTACGGAGCAGGAACTCTCCAAAAAATCCGGAGCTCCAGGAGGCTGGGTCTGCCTCTCCAAGGTGCTTTGAGGGTCTATTTAGAGGCAATTTTCAAACCAGGGGAAAACCCGTCTCTACGGCTTGCTAACAGCGGCCTCCGTCTTTTAGTTTTTTGCTATTGACACCACCAATTGATTTGAGGATAGTAGAATCTCGTTGTTTGTGATAGATATGAGCAGACTAGGATGGTCTACGAATAACAAAAGGCCGGGGTAATCTACAGGTTTCCCTGATGTGGCGAGCTCATGAGAATAGCTAGCCTCACAAGGCGAGGGCATGCCTGGTTAGAGCTTAGTGGGCCTAAAGGCGCGAGGTCGCTTTCGCCTGGGAGTCATCCCCTGGACGGCGAGGTCGCTACGCTGCCGCCTACGGTCGGCCAGATGCGATGCCATATCCTGCTCGCTTGATCTGGTCAGGCTGGCCAGGCTCACCCTGTTATTAATTAGTTTTTTTTAATGTGACTGTTTTATTTTTTACCGTTTCTTTGTTTTTCATGGGCCTTAATGATGTAGGCAGTTTCTTAGAGTTTATTTCCCTTCAATAGTTGTAGGAGTTTTGCCTTAAATGGTTTAGGAGTTATGATTTAATTAGGTGTTAATTGTTTAGCCGTTTCTTTGTATTCTCCAGCTATATAATGGAGTTGTATTGCTGAATGAAAATATTAAGAAAAATTACAAAGCATTCTTTCTCTACCAGCTTTCTTCCACCAAATTTTTTCCGTTGAGCTCTAACATTTGGTATCAGAGCCAAGAAGGAGATCGTTCCATTGTGAGGAAGAAACGTTGTTTCTTCAATGGCGGAGACATCTTCAAAGTCGGATGGGTTCCATGGACACTTCAAATACCCGGTGCTCACGAGGAGCAACTACGGCGTCTGGGCTATCAGAATGAGGGGGATCCTCGATGTCCAGGACGTCTTGGAGGTGGTGGAACCAATCGATCCGACAGCGGAGGTGGATGAGAAAAAGAACAAAATAGCTTTTTCGGTCATCCAACAAGCTCTTCCAGATGACGTTCTCCAGATGGTTGCGGAGAAGAAAACTGCGAAGGAGGTATGGGACATGCTTAGGATCATGTACCAAGGCGCGGACCGCGTCAAGGATGCAAAGATCCAAACTCTGCAGACGGAGTTTGAGATGCTTCGCATGAAAGAGACGGATTCAATAGATGATTTCACAATGAAGCTCACCACCAACGTCAATATGCAAAGGGCGTTGGGAGGCGAGGTAGCGGAGGTTGCGGTTGTGAAAAAATTCCTGCGATCCGTCCCATCGAAGTTTGTCCAGATTGCTTCGACGATAGAGCAATTTGGCGACTTCACGACGATGACCGTGGAGGAGGTTGTCGGCCGTCTCAAGACTCATGAAGAGCGTGTTGGTGGGGCTACCAACAAAGACGAGGAGAAACTCCTCTTGATGATGAGGGAGTTTATGGCTCGTGACAAGAAGCCATCCAATGGTGGCAGACACCAAACCGGCGGCCGTGGAGGCCGTGGTCATGGACGAGGGCGAGGCGGACAACATCGCAACAACGATCGACGCGAAGGTCAAGATCGCAACGACGGTGTTAAAGATAAGTCAAAAATTGAGTGCTTCTATTGCCACAAGTTGGGCCACTATGCCTCGGAGTGCCGCTCGAAGAAGAAGGACAACGAGGAGAAAGCGCACATGGCCGAAGCCTTCGAGGATATCGAACCGGCTCTTTTATTGGCGGAGGGCGAAGAAGATCACCCGAAAATGGTATGTTCTAATTTTCTCCTTAATGAAGAGAATGTACAACCGGGCATTTTTCCCGGCGACGTGGAGAAATCGGATTGGTACCTTGATACGGGGGCTAGCAACCATATGACGGGTTGCAAGGATTTCTTTTCCTCGCTAGATGAGACGGTGAGAGGCAAGGTTAAGTTTGGTGATGGCTCTTCGGTGGAGATATGTGGTCGGGGAGCAGTCTTCCTCAAAGACCAAAAGGAGCAGCACAAAGTGTTTACCAACGTCTACTACATCCCGAAACTTCGCACAAACATTGCGAGTTTGGGACAATTGGAGGAGAACGGATGCAAGATCGTCATGGAGGATGGATTCTTGTGTCTATTCGATCAAGAGAGACGTCTCTTGGCGAAGGTGGAGAGGTCCAAGAATCGTCTCTACATCCTAAATATGAAGACGGATGCTCCGGTGGCCTTGCTAGCGGAGCAATACAAAGACGAAGCGTGGCTATGACACGCTAGATGGGGACATCTCAACTTTCGGGCACTTCATGACATGGGGCGTTTCAAGATGGTGGAGGGAATGCCCTCTATTGAGCACTCACAAGAACTTTGCGACGGGTGTTTAGTGGCAAAACAAAGGAGGTTACCATTTACGAGTGTTGCGGCGGGCCGTGCAACAAAGCCTCTCCAACTTGTACATGGAGATTTGTGCGGACCCATCACTCCGGCCACCCCTGGCGGTAAACAATACTTCTTCTGATGCTTATTGTGAGGAAGTTGGGATCAAACGATTTCTCACAGTCCCTTATTCCCCGCAACAAAACGGCGTGGTGGAGCGCCGCAATCAAACTGTCATGGGAATGGTTCGAAGTCTTCTAAAGTGCAAACACGTCGCCGGTGGGGGTGGCTGGTACTAGTGCAGCGAGAGGAGCTGCTGCTCCTTCTATCGTCAAAAAGTGATCGTAGCCAGAGAGCATTTCTCCGTCTTTCTCTTCCCAGTCCCACTTTGCTTCTTCACGAAAGACGACATCACGGCTGATCACGAGCTTGCCCGTCTCTGGATTGAACAACCTGTACGCCTTAGAACCCGCCTCGTAGCCGATGAGTACCATCTTGGTGCTCCGATCTTCTAGCTTTGCAAGATTAGGCTTTGTTGTCTTCGCGTACGCAAGACAACCGAAAGTGCGAAGGTAGTGCACTTTTGGTTTCCTTCCGTAGAACGCCTCGTAAGGCGTCTTCCCAACAACACTATGAGTAGCCGCCCGGTTAAGAAGATGCACCGCGGTTGTCAACGCTTCTCCCCAAAACTTCGCCGGCACGTGTTTGCACTTTAGAAGACTTCGAACCATTCCCATGACAGTTTGATTGCGGCGCTCCACCACGCCGTTTTGTTGCGGGGAATAAGGGGCTGTGAGAAATCGTTTGATGACACGGTAGCTTCGCGCCACTGGTCCGCGCCTTGGTACATGATCCTAAGCATGTCCCATACCTCCTTCGCAGTTTTCTTCTCCGCAACCATCTGGAGAACGTCATCTGGAAGAGCTTGTTGGATGACCGAAAAAGCTATTTTGTTCTTTTTCTCATCCACCTCCGCCGTCGGATCGATTGGTTCCACCACCTCCAAGACGTCCTGGACATCGAGGATCCCCCTCATTCTGATAGCCCAGACGCCGTAGTTGCTCCTCGTGAGCACCGGGTATTTGAAGTGTCCATGGAACCCATCCGACTTTGAAGATGTCTCCGCCATTGAAGAAACAACGTTTCTTCCTCACAATGGAACGATCTCCTTCTTGCCTCTGATACCAAATGTTAGAGCTCAACGGAAAGAATTTGGTGGAAGAAAGCTGGTAGAGAAAGAATGCTTTGTAATTTTTCTTGATGTTTTCATTCAACAATACAACTCCATTATATAGCTGGAGAATACAAAGAAACGGTAAAAAACAGTCACATTAAAAAAAAACTAATTAATAACATTCAACCTCTAATTAGTTTGTCCTTCACGTCACGCACTCGAATTCGCTCCCGCATTTCAACAAACTTGTTCCTTGCGAGTGCCTTAGTGAATATGTCAGCAAGCTGGTCGTTAGTATGTACATACTCGACCTCGATCATCCCACGCTCCACGCAGTCCCGAATGTAGTGGTAACGAGTATCAATGTGTTTTGACCGATCATGATACACGGGGTTTTTGGTTAGTGCGATTGCCGACTTGTTGTCAACAAAGAGAGTTGCTTTGCACCTAATCCTCTTCCGAATATCATCGAGTAGGTTGAGTAACCATACTCCTTGCTGTGCCGCAATCGAAGCTGATATATATTCGGCCTCACAAGAAGATAAGGCTACAACCCGTTGCTTTTGCGACATCCATGTGATGATGTTTCGGCCTAGGAAGTATGCAACTCCCGTAGTGCTTTTCCTATCATCAATGCTCCCTCCATGATCACTGTCGCAGTAGCCAACAAGCTTCGTTCCTCCACAAAGATTCCTCTCATAAGAAAGACCAAACCCAATTGTACCTTTCAGATACCGCAAAATCTGCTTCACCACCGCAAAATGCTGGGTATTGGGCTTCTCCATGAACCTGCTCGCTATCCCAACGGCATATGCAATATCCGGATGCGTATTTACCAAATATCTTAAGCATCCTATTGCGCTCCTGTACTCCGTAGGATCCACCAAAGGATAATCGCCCGTCTTGCTCAATTTGAGCCTTGGTTCCATCGGAACTTGAGAACTATTGCAGTCTCCCATCCCAAATTTCTCAAGAATTTTTAATGTGTACGAAGACTGACAAAGGGTGATTACCTGAGGTGTTTGGGATACCTCTATCCCCAAGTAGTAGGTGAGCAATCCGAGATCGCTCATGCAAAACAACTCCTTCATCTGAGCTTTGAACTTGTTTATTTCCACGCCGCTTGATCCGGTGATGATGAGATCATCCACATAGACTCCAACCAGTAAGATTGAATCTCCCACAACTCGCTTGTAAACAGTGTGCTCAATCGGACTCCTCTCAAAGCCCAATGAGGATAGACTTTGATCCAGCTTGAAGTTCCAAGCCCGAGGGGCTTGTCGAAGGCCATACAATGCCTTTTTGAGCTTCAACACCTTGTGCTCTTCACCAACAATCACAAAACCGGGAGGTTGAGAAACGTATACCTCCTCGACTAGATCCCCGTTGAGAAAAGCCGATTTTACATCCATGTGGTGGATGTCCCATCCTTCTTCTGCTGCCAAAGCAATGAGCAGACGGACCGTCTCCAATCTCGCCACGGGTGCAAAAACCTCGTCGAAGTCAACCCCATGTCGCTGCACATACCCCTTCGCCACAAGACGAGCTTTATGTTTCACAATGTTTCCCTCCGGGTCCCGCTTCGTCTTGAAAACCCACTTGAGTCCAATGGATTTTTGACCATTCGGGAGGGTGGTGATCTCCCAAGTATTATTGTCCCGGATGGAATTTAGTTCCTCCTCCATAGCTCGTTTCCAACTTTGATCGTCTTTAGCTTCCTCATAAGTTGTTGGCTCTCCTGCAGCGAAGAAACAGAGTCCAGCCTCCTCCTCCTGCATCTCTTCAGTTTCGCCGTAGATCTCCTCAAGTGACCGGAATCGAATCGGTCCGCTAGAGCTCGAAGTTGCCTCGGAAGTGGGGGAGGCACTGGCCGCGGGTGAGCCGCGGTGAAGGGTGCAGGTTGCGGGTGAGCTGTTTGCTGCGGGCGACGCGCTGGCCGCGGGTGAGCCGCGGTGGGGGGAGGCCGGCCCGTCGCCGGTGGGGGTGGCTGGTACTAGTGCAGCGAGAGGAGCTGCTGCTCCTTCTATCGTCAAAAACTGATCGTAGCCAGAGAGCATTTCTCCATCTTTCTCTTCCCAGTCCCACTTTGCCTCTTCACGAAAGACGACATCACGGCTGATCACGAGCTTGCCCGTCTCTGGATTGAACAACTTGTACGCCTTAGAACCCGCCTCGTAGCCGATGAGTACCATCTTGGTGCTCCGATCTTCTAGCTTTGCAAGTTTAGGCTTTGTTGTCTTCGCGTACGCAAGGCAACCGAAAGTGCGAAGGTAGTGCACTTTTGGTTTCCTTCCGTAGAACGCCTCGTAAGGCGTCTTCCCAACAACACTATGAGTAGCCGCCCGGTTAAGAAGATGCACCGCAGTTGTCAACGCTTCTCCCCAAAACTTCACCGGCACGTGTTTGCACTTTAGAAGACTTCGAACCATTCCCATGACAGTTTGATTGCGGCGCTCCACCACGCCGTTTTGTTGCGGGGAATAAGGGGCTGTGAGAAATCGTTTGATCCCAACTCCCTCACAATAAGCATCAAACCCCTTGGAGGTGAACTCCCCACCTCGATCGCTACGAAATCCTTTCACTTTGTATTCCGTTTCCATCTCCGCTCGCGCCTTTAGTCTCTTGAATGCATCCAAGGCTTCGTCCTTGGATTTTAATAATTCCACCCACATGAACCTACTATGATCATCCACTAGCAAGAAGAAGTATTGTTTACCGCCAGGGGTGGCCGGAGTGATGGGTCCGCACAAATCTCCATGTACAAGTTGGAGAGGCTTTGTTGCACGGCCCGCCGCAACACTCGGAAATGGTAACCTCCTTTGTTTTGCCACTAAACACCCGTCGCAAAGTTCTTGTGAGTGCTCAATGGAGGGCATTCCCTCCACCATCTTGAAACGCCCCATGTCATGAAGTGCCCGAAAGTTGAGATGTCCCCATCTAGCGTGCCATAGCCACGCTTCGTCTTTGTATTGCTCCGCTAGCAAGGCCACCGGAGCATCCGTCTTCATATTTAGGATGTAGAGACGATTCTTGGACCTCTCCACCTTCGCTAAGAGACGCCTCTCTTGATCGAATAGACACAAGAATCCATCCTCCATGACGATCTTGCATCCGTTCTCCTCCAATTGTCCCAAACTCGCAATGTTTGTGCGAAGTTTCGGGATGTAGTAGACGTTGGTAAACACTTTGTGCTGCTCCTTTTGGTCTTTGAGGAAGACTGCTCCCCGACCACATATCTCCACCGAAGAGCCATCGCCAAACTTCACCTTGCCTCTCACCGTCTCATCTAGCGAGGAAAAGAAATCCTTGCAACCCGTCATATGGTTGCTAGCCCCCGTATCAAGGTACCAATCCGATTTCTCCACGTCGCTGGGAAAAATGCCCGGTTGTACATTCTCTTCATTAAGGAGAAAATTAGAACATACCATTTTCGGGTGATCTTCTTCGCCCTCCGCCAATAAAAGAGCCGGTTCGATATCCTCGAAGGCTTCGGCCATGTGCGCTTTCTCCTCGTTGTCCTTCTTCTTCGAGCGGCACTCCGAGGCATAGTGGCCCAACTTGTGGCAATAGAAGCACTCAATTTTTGACTTATCTTTAACACCGTCGTTGCGATCTTGACATTCGCGTCGATCGTTGTTGCGATGTTGTCCGCCGCGCCCTCGTCCACGGCCGCGGCCTCCACGGCCTCCGGTTTGGTGTCCTCCACCATTATATGGCTTCTTGTCACGAGCCATAAACTCTCTCATCATCAAGAGGAGTTTTTCCTCGTCTTTGTTGGTAGCCCCACCAACACGCTCTTCATGAGTCTTGAGACGGCCGACAACCTCCTCCACGGTCATCGTCGTGAAGTCGCCAAATTGCTCTATCGTCGAAGCAATCTGGACAAACTTCGATGGGACGGATCGCAGGATTTTTTTCACAACCGCAACCTCCGCTACCTCTCCTCCCAACGCCCTTTGCATATTGACGTTGGTGGTGAGCTTCATTGTGAAATCATCTATTGAATCTGTCTCTTTCATGCGAAGCATCTCAAACTCCGTTTGCAGAGTTTGGATCTTTGCATCCTTGACGTGGTCCGCGCCTTGGTATATGATCCTAAGCATGTCCCATACCTCCTTCGCAGTTTTCTTCTCCGCAACCATCTGGAGAACGTCATCTGGAAGAGCTTGTTGGATGACCGAAAAAGCTATTTTGTTCTTTTTCTCATCCACCTCCGCCGTCGGATCGATTGGTTCCACCACCTCCAAGACGTCCTGGACATCGAGGATCCCCCTCATTCTGATAGCCCAGACGCCGTAGTTGCTCCTCGTGAGCACCGGGTATTTGAAGTGTCCATGGAACCCATCCGACTTTGAAGATGTCTCCGCCATTGAAGAAACAACGTTTCTTCCTCACAATGGAACGATCTCCTTCTTGCCTCTGATACCAAATGTTAGAGCTCAACGGAAAGAATTTGGTGGAAGAAAGCTGGTAGAGAAAGAATGCTTTGTAATTTTTCTTGATGTTTTCATTCAACAATACAACTCCATTATATAGCTGGAGAATACAAAGAAACGGCTAAACAATTAACACATAATTAAATCATAACTCCTAAACCATTTAAGGCAAAACTCCTACAACTATTGAAGGGAAATAAACTCTAAGAAACTGTCTGCATCATTAAGGCCCATGAAAAACAAAGAAACGGTAAAAAACAGTCACATTAAAAAAAACTAATTAATAACATACTAACGACCAGCTTGCTGACATACTAACGACCTTAATGATGCACTCGCAAGGAACTAATTAAATATGAAGACGGATGCTCCGGTGGCCTTGCTAGCGGAGCAATACAAAGACGAAGCGTGGCTATGGCACGCTAGATGGGGACATCTCAACTTTCGGGCACTTCATGACATGGGGCGTTTCAAGATGGTGGAGGGAATGCCCTCCATTGAGCACTCACAAGAACTTTGTGACGGGTGTTTAGTGGCAAAACAAAGGAGGTTACCATTTACGAGTGTTGCGGCGGGCCGTGCAACAAAGCCTCTCCAACTTGTACATGGAGATTTGTGCGGACCCATCACTCCGGCCACCCCTGGCGGTAAACAATACTTCTTCTTGCTAGTGGATGATCATAGCAGGTTCATGTGGGTAGAATTATTAAAATCCAAGGACGAAGCCTTGGATGCATTCAAGAGACTAAAGGCGCGAGCGGAGATGGAAACGGAATACAAAGTGAAAGGATTTCGTAGCGATCGAGGTGGGGAGTTCACCTCCAAGGGGTTTGATGCTTATTGTGAGGAAGTTGGGATCAAACGATTTCTCACAGCCCCTTATTCCCCGCAACAAAACGGCGTGGTGGAGCGCCGCAATCAAACTGTCATGGGAATGGTTCGAAGTCTTCTAAAGTGCAAACACGTGCCGGCGAAGTTTTGGGGAGAAGCGTTGACAACCGCGGTGCATCTTCTTAACCGGGCGGCTACTCATAGTGTTGTTGGGAAGACGCCTTACGAGGCGTTCTACGGAAGGAAACCAAAAGTGCACTACCTTCGCACTTTCGGTTGTCTTGCGTACGCGAAGACAACAAAGCCTAATCTTGCAAAGCTAGAAGATCGGAGCACCAAGATGGTACTCATCGGCTACGAGGCGGGTTCTAAGGCGTACAGGTTGTTCAATCCAGAGACGGGCAAGCTCGTGATCAGCCGTGATGTCGTCTTTCGTGAAGAAGCAAAGTGGGACTGGGAAGAGAAAGACGGAGAAATGCTCTCTGGCTACGATCACTTTTTGACGATAGAAGGAGCAGCAGCTCCTCTCGCTGCACTAGTACCAGCCACCCCCACCGGCGACGGGCCGGCCTCCCCCCACCGCGGCTCACCCGCGGCCAGCGCGTCGCCCACAGCAAACAGCTCACCCGCAACCTGCACCCTTCACCGCGGCTCACCCGCGGCCAGTGCCTCCCCCACTTCCGAGGCAACTTCGAGCTCTAGCGGACCGATTCGATTCCGGTCACTTGAGGAGATCTACGGCGAAACTAAAGAGATGCAGGAGGAGGAGGCTGGACTCTGTTTCTTCGCTGCAGGAGAGCCAACAACTTATGAGGAAGCTAAAGACGATCAAAGTTGGAAACGAGCTATGGAGGAGGAACTAAATTCCATCCGGGACAATAATACTTGGGAGATCACCACCCTCCCGAATGGTCAAAAATCCATTGGACTCAAGTGGGTTTTCAAGACGAAGCGGGACCCGGAGGGAAACATTGTGAAACATAAAGCTCGTCTTGTGGCGAAGGGGTATGAGCAGCGACATGGGGTTGACTTCGACGAGGTTTTTGCACCTGTGGCGAGATTGGAGACGGTCCGTCTGCTCATTGCTTTGGCAGCGGAAGAAGGATGGGACATCCACCACATGGATGTAAAATCGGCTTTTCTCAACGGGGATCTAGTCGAGGAGGTATACGTTTCTCAACCTCCCGGTTTTGTGATTGTTGGTGAAGAGCACAAGGTGTTGAAGCTCAAAAAGGCGTTGTATGGCCTTCGACAAGCCCTCGGGCTTGGAACTTCAAGCTGGATCAAAGTCTATCCTCATTGGGCTTTGAGAGGAGTCCGATTGAGCACGCTGTTTACAAGCGAGTTGTGGGAGATTCAATCTTACTGGTTGGAGTCTATGTGGATGATCTCATCATCACCGGATCAAGCGGCGTGGAAATAAACAAGTTCAAAGCTCAGATGAAGGAGTTGTTTTGCATGAGCGATCTCGGATTGCTCACCTACTACTTGGGGATAGAGGTATCCCAAACACCTCAGGTAATCACCCTTTGTCAGTCTTCGTACACATTAAAAATTCTTGAGAAATTTGGGATGGGAGACTGCAATAGTTCTCAAGTTCCGATGGAACCAAGGCTCAAATTGAGCAAGACGGGCGATTATCCTTTGGTGGATCCTACGGAGTACAGGAGCGCAATAGGATGCTTAAGATATTTGGTAAATACGCGTCCGGATATTGCATATGCCGTTGGGATAGCGAGCAGGTTCATGGAGAAGCCCAATACCCAGCATTTTGCGGTGGTGAAGCAGATTTTGCGGTATCTGAAAGGTACAATTGGGTTTGGTCTTTCTTATGAGAGGAATCTTTGTGGAGGAACGAAGCTTGTTGGCTACTGCGACAGTGATCATGGAGGGAGCATTGATGATAGGAAAAGCACTACGGGAGTTGCATACTTCCTAGGCCGGAACATCATCACTTGGATGTCGCAGAAGCAACGGGTTGTAGCCTTATCTTCTTGTGAGGCCGAATATATATCAGCTTCGATTGCGGCACAGCAAGGAGTATGGTTACTCAACCTACTCGATGATATTCGGAAGAGGATTAGGTGCAAATCAACTCTCTTTGTTGACAACAAGTCGGCAATCGCACTAACCAAGAACCCCGTGTATCATGATCGGTCAAAACACATTGATACTCGTTACCACTACATTCGGGACTGCGTGGAGCGTGGGATGATCGAGGTCGAGTATGTACATACTAACGACCAGCTTGCTGACATACTAACGACCTTAATGATGCATAGCAACGAACTTGTTCGTTAGTATGTCAGCAAGCTGGTCGAGTATGTACATACTAACGACCAGCTTGTTGACATACTAACGACCTTAATGATGCACTCGCAAGGAACTAATTAAATATGAAGACGGATGCTCCGGTGGCTGTGAGAAATCGTTTGATGACCAGCTTTAGAAGACTTCGAACCATTCCCATGACAGTTTGATTGCGGCGCTCCACCACGCCGTTTTGTTGCGGCACTCGCAAGGAACAAGTTCGTTGAAATGCGGGAGCGACTTCGAGTGCGTGACGTGAAGGACAAACTAATTAGGGGTTGAATGTTATTAATTAGTTTTTTTTTAATGTGACTGTTTTATTTTTTACCGTTTCTTTGTTTTTCATGGGCCTTAATGATGTAGGCAGTTTCTTAGAGTTTATTTCCCTTCAATAGTTGTAGGAGTTTTGCCTTAAATGGTTTAGGAGTTATGATTTAATTAGGTGTTAATTGTTTAGCCGTTTCTTTGTATTCTCCAGCTATATAATGGAGTTGTATTGCTGAATGAAAATATTAAGAAAAATTACAAAGCATTCTTTCTCTACCAGCTTTCTTCCACCAAATTTTTTCCGTTGAGCTCTAACACACCCTACCTCCCTTTGGGTATGGGTTGGGCTGAGGTCGTCAAATTGGGGTTGTACAATCTTAATTCTTGATTTAATTAATGAATAAGCTATTCTAGTTATTCAATGACAATTAATTGGTACAGCTAGACAATCCGTAAGGCTATACAACTGGAGATCTGCTACACGGCTAGCTGTAAACCGTCAAGAACCAATCCGGTTTACCACTAGACCGCATTTGCGGATTGCCATCAGACCGCAACTAGAAAAGACAAACCGCCGAGACCAGTCCGTCAAACCACCAAGCTCTAACAAAAATGACCAACATTATTTCTGCATGTTCAATTTCCATAACAAACGGAGACAGTTTTTAATATAGCCGGAAACGGAATATATGTTTGATATAACAAATGTCACTACAATTACTAAAAAAATTAGTTTGGGGCATGAGATTTTGGTATGACAATGACGTTTTGGTCCAATCTCATCGGAGCAAAAATAAGTTACGATAAGCCGCGCCAAACGTAGCCTAAAGTGGTTGATCCTCAATCTCTGAGATGAACTCTCATCCCTGCTGCATGCGTTCCAGATGATGATTTACACGAAAAAGGACAATGTTTTGAAGAAAAAGGGCCGGGCAAAGTTTTCCTTAAAAACGAATTAATAACAAAACCCCAATAAAGAGGGCTGATGTCCTCTTGCCAACTGTTTTTACTGGAAGAAAAAAAAAATAAGCACTCCACATCATTCTTCCTTCTTGGATCTTCTTCTTCAGGCGGTTAGCCGGAAGCAAGTGAGCTCACTTATGGAGACATTCCGTTTCCGGCTATATTTTACTGCTCCGCTAGAGTGCGAAACAGGGGGGGAGTTGCAGGCGTGCGTGTAGTGTTCCATGATTTGCTGTAATTTGAAAAGAAAGGTGTGGTGGGGGTGCTGCAGCAGGGCTCACGCAACCTGCTGCCATCTCACCGCACTGGCTTTTCCCTTTTTCCTTGAAGCATGTAATAATGGATGCGATTCACTGACATCCTTTTAAAATTTGTTAATAATAAATATTAAGGCAACATTTGAATTCAGCTCGATCCCTAACTTCTTACGATTTTAAGAAATCATTCCAATTATTTTTTAGTTTAAGAATTATTAAGCCCCAACTTGGTAATAATGGATGTGTTTTATCCTAATAGAGCGTTATTGAGGTTTGACCCAATTGATTAAGCTAAACCCCATGATAAGAAGGTCATGAGTTTGATTTTGTATGAGCTTTGTCTACTTATATTTAATAATTTGTTGTTTGATTGATTGACTGTTATTTAATGATATAGTCATTAATGTTTAATTATCCTTATAATGTGACAAATAGATGTTTGTACAATATTTATTACTAAAAAAAATTATCAAGTCCTCAAACTAACTCTATGGCCTTTAATATTTAACTTTCTAAGTCTATTTAAGCCACATTGTATGAACAAACACCAAATAGTTTTGGTATGTTAAGCTGATTTCTTAAACACATGAACTTAAAGCCTGAAATTCTAGTAAAGATCACTGATTAAATAAGTACTGTGGAAAATATTAACTCTTTGACAACCACCACTCACACAGGTAGATGAATTGTGCACACGTGTGTGAGGGGAGGATTTGAAGCAAAATTAAAAGGCAGGAGGAAAAGTACTGGGGCCATGGTCTCAGGCTAGTGTTTGTGAAAGAGAAAAAGACTTATACTATGTTTCTTTTAGTAGAGCCGTAGAGGAGGAGAAACAGCAGCAGAGCAGCAGCAGCAGGAGAAGTGTAAAGTCCCTAGCTATTTCACTAGCTCCCATCACTTCCTTCTCCGTTATTTACTTATTTTGCATCCCCCCTTCTTTCTTTCTCCCCCAGAGCATGTCCTGCAACGCCACCGCTCATGACATTGCAAGAGGTTGTTGCATTATTGAAGCTCAGAATCAACAACAAGTCGCAGAGCAGTACTCCGGCCACTCTCCTTCCTCCTCAAAATCATTCTTCTCACAAATGATCTCTCTCTCCATCAACCCCTCTTCTTCTTCATCTCCTTCCACCCACCAATTCTTTCCCTTCACGGAAAGCTCCGGCGGCACGAGCGAAGTCCTGTTTAGGGAAAAACACTCTGTAGTAATTGCAGCTGATGAGGAGGAGGAGAACAGCAGAGATGATCAAGGAGGTCTTGATCAGAACACAAATGACAGCAGTACCGGGCATTCCAAGCTCTGCGCGAGAGGCCATTGGAGACCTGCAGAGGACTCCAGGCTCAAAGAACTCGTTGCTGTGTATGGCCCTCAGAACTGGAATCTCATAGCAGAGAAACTTGAAGGAAGATCTGGTATATATGTCTTGAACTTATTTTGGCATATATGATTGATAAATGTTAATGGCTTAATAAATTTATGAACAGGGAAGAGCTGCAGGCTCAGATGGTTCAACCAGCTGGATCCAAGGATCAACAGAAGTGCATTTACAGAGGAAGAGGAGGAAAAACTCATGGCCGCTCACAGACTCTATGGAAACAAATGGGCCATGATCGCGAGGCTGTTTCCAGGCAGAACTGATAATGCTGTGAAGAACCACTGGCATGTCCTCATGGCTAGGAAATACAGGGAGCAGTCGACGGCTTACAGAAAGAGGAAGCTCGGCCAAACCTTCCACCACAGCAGCTGCCAGCTTCAAGATCAGATTATAACTAGTACTGCAACCGCTTCTTCATCAATTCATCATCATTATTTTCCTCCCAGCTTCCATCTCTCCTCCTCTTCGTCCATGAGTACTACTCCGGCGCCAACCGGTAGTCGAAAGAGCTCCTTAATTGTAAATCCCCCGGCTGATTTCATCATTTCTGCTGGTATGATTGATAATTTCATCTCAGCCCCATTAATTACTGTCTTACCTTGTAGTGGGTGTGGTGGCCGGGGGAATTTGTTCTGCATCTGACGACCAGCCATTGCTAGCAAGCCAGCTAGCTGCCCATCAGACATAAAATTACGTGCAGTGTTCAATTTATAATTTTGCTTGCATCTACAGTACAAGTGATTCCCCTGCATCTGTTGATATTCTTTGCCGTCTTTTTTGGTTCATGATGAGTTCAAATCTTATATTATTTTATTGTGTTAATTTTCTTAATAAAGCAAGTAATTAATTACTAGTTATGATGAATAAATATGAATTGAACATATCAGGATCCTCTCCATTTCAAATGAAATGGAGGGGATCCATTTCATGGTCATGATGGATTGTTTTTTAATCCAACGGGTTAAATCATTCCTATCCTTTTATATTTTTTTTTATTCTAAAAAATTCTGTCCACAAGATTTGATTTGGACTTATCTTGTCCATTCAAGCTTGAAATGGATCCCCTCCATTTCATTTGAAATGGAGAGGATCCGGATCCGGATTTGAACTAGCTAAGCTAGCTAGCTAGCTAGTTTGTTGCTGAATATGGCATGGAAAGCTACGGCAGAAAAGGTAGAATCCGCTCATGATAACCAAAGTAAGAATGTAAAGCTGTAATTAATTAATGAGCCAGTTAATTAGAGTACTACACTACATATATAGTTGGGTTAAGTTGGCGTCCCAATAAATGAAAAGAGATGGATGATGCATTTTTGTTCTAGAAGCTCACGCAAACCTCTTCTCTGCTGCTGATTGATTTGCAGGCATGATGGAAGAAGAGAGGGCAGATTTCTTCGACTTCGGGCAAAGAGGTCATGATGAGTTCTTGCAGCAGCTGGGTCGTTGTTATACACATAATAATAATGATAAAGCATCGATTTTGTCTGCAATGGAGCATGCTTCCGGTCGTGCCTTCCATAGCCATAAGGCCCATAACTACTCCGGCCTCTCTCTCCCTTCAACATCAACATCAGGAGATCAGGCGTATGCGCGCAGCAGTACTGCTACTGCTGCACAGCTAACTCATAATGATCAGCTGAACAGAATGGAAGCAAGGGGAAGAAGCCATGGTCATGACTACAATAATAAAACATCTCTCTCGCATTCATCACCAACTTTCATTGACTTTCTTGGGGTGGGTGCCACTTCATGAACTGCTGCTAGCTGATGATGATCCTTGCGCGCGCGCGCCCGCCCGCCGGCCCGCGCTGCTATTTATTAATTTAAGTTTAGAGTGTTGGAATTAATATTGAATAAATTAACATGGAGAAGGTCTGCTGCTGATCAAGGAATCCATACTCTTGTGCTAATAATCTCTTGGTGTGTTCAAGTAGTACGTACTACTGCTTTAATTGTTGGAAGCCATGACAAGAATTTTAAAAAAACCTGCACCCTTCAATTTTATATAAAATATTTGATGTGTTAATTTCCATGCATATATCTTGTGTCTAGCTACAGAGGAAAATAAGGGCCAGCGTTGATAACACCTAATCTTCTCGATTGACTATAAGCCATTAGTATTCTCATGATCACAAATTAAGGTGAAAAAATTAATATATATATATATTATTTATTATTTAATTTCGAAATGTTTTAATTTTCATCTCCTAAGCTAAAGTTAATGTATGTGTGCATATGTAAAACATAATTTTGTGGGATTTTATTAATAAATTATGTAAGAAAAGGAAAAAAAATACAAGTTACTAAAGGGCAGCAGTTAAAATGAGAAGCATCGTGTCCATAAATAAAAGAAGCCAAGCATATTGTAGGATTACTCAAAATCATAACATAGTTTGAAGGATAGAAACTTAAGGTGCATATATATATAACTTTTTTTTAAATTATTTGGTAGAGATATATAGTTTCATCCCTAATTAAGATCATATGTTGGAAATTTTTTATATATATTTCAAAATAATATTTTTTTTTAATTATTGAAAAATTAATAGCAGTAAATAATAATAACAACAATATTAGATCTTGATCAACAACATTATAAAAACTTAATAGAAATAATGGAAATCAGAATTTTATATATATATATATATATATATAGTTTAGACTTTAGGGCGAGCGTGTGTTAAAATTAATCAGAAAATCTCCTAAATAGGAGCCTCGTAAAACGGTAATTAAGAAAATAATTCACGTAATTATTACAACAATTATTGTTGCAGTCTACTTAACGCTTCTGACAGATTGGGCTAAACTTGGTCGTCTTAACCCACGGAGCGGTCAAGTGCGCACACAGTAACAGAACAAGAAAGATGGAACATACGATGTTTTTGCGTGAAAAACCCTCTCAATCGGGTAAAAAAACCTCGTGACCGGGTCTGTGCCGATCAAACTCCATTACAAGCTTTGGGTTACAAATCTTCTACAGAATCGAGGGCGATAGGCCGCTACTCGTTACAATTGGGGGATGAGAGAGTACACTTGTGCTCGGTGGGCGACAGACCGCCTCATGCGAAGCTTTCATTCAGAGACCTTTGGCGATGACGAGTGCTCCTGGGCGTCATGCAGGAGCTAATCACGATCACAGATCGTACAGAGTGAGGCTGGCAAGGACTCGAGGGATGTTGCGCACAAGGAGGCTTTTTTGATCGGCTTATGAAACTGGTTCTTGGTGGTGGACTTAGCCAAATTTCTGGTGGAGGCATCGACTCGTAAGAGAAATCCGGCAGAGCTTTGGCCTGAGGAGGAAGAAAGAAAAGAGGAGAAAAGATGTGGAATGGGGAGGCCTGAGGCTCCTTTTATAGCCTCTAGAAGGTGGTTACGAAAGTTATGCAGCTATCCACACATAGTAACCATCAATAATATTATTTTTAGCATAGTTTGAAGTGTACATTATTTGCATAATATTTACTAAATGCAGGCCATTTATTTTATTAATGGCACACTTCCACAAACCATGGTGATTCGTGGGCGGTTATACATGAAATGGATGGCAGCGAAATAATCGGACGGAGAGGAAGGCACGTCATGCATGGGCGGCCACCTTAACGGCAGACGGCCGTCGACAAAGGAGGACCGTGAGCGGGGAAGGGCGGTCAGGGTACGACCTCCCTTTGCGGGAGGTGCTCCGCGGCCGGGAGGCGGTCGGGGTGTGGCCGCCCATTGCGGGCGTCGCTTCGCGGCCGGGAGCTAGATGGTCGCGGGGAGAGGCGGTCGGTGTGCGGCCACCCCTTACAGGCGACATCTTGCGGTCGGGGATGCCCACGGCAAGGGTGCGGCCGCCCCTTGCGGGCGGCGCCCCATGACCGGGAGGCGGTCGCAGGGAGGGCCGACCGGGATGCGGCCACCCCTTGCGGGTGGCGTCATGCGGCCGGGCGCAGTCCGTTCGGCACCGGCGATGGCAGTGCCGGTGGCCGGTCGCGGTGGTTGCTCGGATGGTGCATGTAGTGGGATCAGTGTGCGGGGGATCGCGTGTGGTGATTTCGTGCGCGACGTTCAAACCCATGATCCCACTAATTTAGTTAGGATCTTGAGGAGTGGAATATTTGCACCCCCAATCTCTTATTAAAATTATGACATGCACGTCACATGCCCCCAAAATTCTCGGTGCTTATAACTAAAGTGTGAGAAGA
Source organism: Platanthera zijinensis (assembly GCA_039513925.1). Lineage (NCBI taxonomy): Eukaryota > Viridiplantae > Streptophyta > Magnoliopsida > Asparagales > Orchidaceae > Platanthera > Platanthera zijinensis. Next base: position 176,119,337 of record CM077089.1, on the reverse strand, counting down.
GCAAGGATTTTCCTGTGCATTCACCTGCGGTGATCATGACAGTGGTGAACGGAAAGGTGTCGGGGGAGCGACGAGTGTTGATGTGCTTGAGAAGGTGCATTGTTAATTTTTTTGACAAGTAGAGGTGCTCGACAATGGTGGCATGTAGAGGTGAAGATGCGCGGAGGTGCGAAGACATAGGCGGGAAGGCAGAGGCGCGCAGGGAAGGAAGTGCACGGGACACGGATCCGCGCAAGTATGGGTGCACGCATGCCTGGACGTGCGCCCGCGCAGCAGGGCGGGTACACCCGCGCGCGCGGCACTGCACGCGTGATGGTGTGCTTGTGCCCGCACGCGCGCCTTTGCAAGAATGATGTCGCGTGCTAACCTGCACTCGCGATGTCGTGAGCGCACCCATGCACGCACTTGGGCGCGCGGTGCTGCGTGCGATGCTACACACACACCTGGGCATGCGTTTCACCATGCACACCTGTGTGTGTGTGTGCAGGTGCACACATTTGGCTCTCTCTGGTGCGTGTTCGTTACTAGGATGCAGATGCTTATGCGTGGGGGAGGGGGCTCTTTTGAGCTCCCAAAGCGCAATTTTCATGCCATTGGAATGAGGCTATCCTTATTGTGAGTGTAATTTTCATTTTGCCTTGATTTTTAGGTCTCGAAGCACAATGCGCAAGCTCGTATGCGATTGCGCTCCACACTTACGAAAGGGCAAATTGCAATTTGGAATAAACTTACGGGTTACCTACCGATCTCGAAGTAAGGATTCCCTGTATTGAAGAAAGAGTACAGAACTGCCAAAGGGTTAATTGACTGTATGTGAGATGACATTACAGTCCGGATTCCGATTTTTGTCGTGCGAAGAGGTGGTCAACATCTTGAATTTTTGTGGTGTCCATATGTCACAATTTACTCCTCTTGGGATGGCGTGCCTCATGGGGATGGTTGCATTCTTCAGAGAGCCTAACTTGAAGTTCTCTTTGGACCTATTCAGAGAATGGTGTGATGTTCATGTTGATGGCGGCAGACGCATTGAGATTTATAACAACAAGAGTTTGCTCGACTTTGAGAGTCGAATGAATCGTTGTTATGGGAACATCTTGTTTGGATAAACTAGAAATTCTTGGGGCATGCCAGAACTTTGGAACTCCTTAACTGATCGTTGTCGCCATTAGAGGGGGCGAGAATGGGTCTTCTCTCACGTGTTAGGATTTTCAGAGCCTTGGAAGTTGGAAATCGCTTGATCTCCATTTTCTTATTCGTGGATGAGAAATGCTTGCTGCTGAGTGAGATTTCGGTTGCCCCCTAGTGTGTCACTAAGGTGCCTCTGATGCGTAATCGGAAGAGAAAACTTACTTTGGTAGGCTATAGAGATGTGGATGTGGAGCCTCCATCTTCTTCAAGGCAGAAGGTTTCTAAAGTTGAGGAGGTTCCTTCCGATTCCCGAGATGAGGCTGCTCCTGTTGATCCTAATGTGGAGGTGCTGAGATCTTCTCCCCCCCCCCCCCGAGTTCCCCTTTCAGAAGGCCCTGGCCCTCGAGTGTCTTCTTTGAAGGCGATGAGTGATGTGGTAAGTGCACTTTTTTTTTTTGAGCTTGATCATTTTGTGTAATTCTGACCTTCTTTCTTTTTGTGACAAATTGAAGCTTAGGCTTATACCGTGTTCACATAGAACAACCATTATGAGCTTGAAGGATTGATACTTGTCTCTTCAAGAGAAGCTCCGGGTTACGGAGGGCTCACTTGTTGCCTTGGAAGAGGACCATGATCAAGATGTATCTTGATTTCGATGGATTGGGCCGAAGCTGAAGGCAGAGCTGGAGGAGGATCGAGCGTTGCTGGAGGAGAAGTATTTTGTGGAGAAGACAGCGCAGTTGTTGTAGACTACTCAGGAGACTTCTTGCTTAGAGATAGAGCTCGGGGACTCGAAGGCTCAGGTGGAGCAACTTTCTTCCGAGGATCGGATATTAGAGCTGAAGGACGTCGTTGGACTTGCCAAGTGCAAAGATTCTCTGGATTATATGCATGATTGCTGCTTGATTGGTGAGGAGATCCGTGAGGAGGTCTAGACCAGGGAGGTAGAGCCCCGGATATAATATGTTCGTGAGGTCGCACTTAGGTTTAGAGTTCCAAAGGATTTTTTCTTGGTCGCTAGGAGCCTGAAGTATGACGTGTCTGGACTCAGCTTTGATGATATATCGGATGACGAGGGCTCAAGCCCTAGTTTTGATGTAGAGGCAGCCGATGAGTAGTGGTTTGCACTTTTTACTCTTATATGATGATAAACATTTACTTCCTTTAGTCAAGTTTGATGTATGCTTGTCATCACCTTTTGGTGGTTATTGGTGGCACGTTTGTGCCAATTTTTGTATGATGTTGTTTCCTTCTTCTTTCTTTTGTTCACCACAACAACAGAAAATGATCTTCAGTGTCAGAAAAAGGCTGTGATGTGTGGAACACTTGCAGAGATTTTCTTCTTCCTCAAGCTTTTTGAAAGATTGTTCTGTAGATTACTAAGCTTGAAGACAATGAAAGTTGTTTCTTTCTCTGCTAGCGGTGACTCTTTGCGACTTAAGGTTTCAGAAAGTTTTTTCAAAAGTTCTTCAAAAAGTTCTCAAAAGTTCTCGTAAAAGTCTCATGCACTTAGCTTTTATATCTCAACACCTGCGATGACTATATCCTGTTTAGGTAAGCGACATCACCGACTTTAATGGTTGAATCACCCCAAGATTGTGTGGTAGAGAAATTTGATAGTTTCTGTCTTTTAGCGCATAAGCTGCGTCAATTTGAATTTAGTATGACATCAGCTGAATAAACAAGACGCCATTTGACTTAGAATAATTTCTGATCTTCTGTAGGCATTAAGTGTTGGAAGAAACATGACTTAGTAAAATTCTTGAACTCCGATGAAGTGTTGAGATACAGTACTTAACTCAATGGATTTTACTTAGCCGTTGAGTGATCTCTAGTGTCTTGACGCATTTGTACTTAAACAGTTTTACTACTTCACTACTGAGGCGTTGAGTGATTGATCTTCACTCGACGCATTTGTACTTGATCTGAATTTCTGCTTGTTTACTAAAGCATCAAGATAGTATCATTCAGTCAGCGCATATGAGTCTTGAGCGTCGAGTGATGTGAGATGACTCAACACATTTAAACTTAGGCAGATTCTCTGCTTCTCTTCTGAGACGTTGAGTGAATAGCATTGAGTCAATGCATATAGACCTTGAGCGTCGAGTGATGTGAGATGACTCGACGCATTTGTTCTTAGCAACTTTTCTTCACCACTGGAATGTGCTTCTTCAAATCTAGAACATTATGGTTAATGTTCCCAACATCTTATGCCCAGAACCGTTGTCTTGCGATAATACCAACTCACGGGTTAGTCACCACTATAATATGTCGATCCTGCCAGCTAATTCAAATGTTCAAGGCCAACCATAAAGTATAAATAAGAAACTAAAAACATGAACCACAATGTTCAGAAAATAAACTGTCCACAAATGAGATACAAAATGAAATGATAAGGGCAAACCCCCGTTAACAGGTCTAATAATGGCTTAAGCCCGGTACAGGTGAGTTATCGCCGATGATAACTCAGGTGAGTTATCGCAAACGATTATAAGTATACAAATTCAAATTTTTTATTTTCGGATATGATATGTGTGGAGGCTGCAAATATTAATTTGAGGTCTACAAATATAATTACTTTTTTTGTAAAATTTATTCTAACATCTACTACGCTGCTAAACATGGATCTACGTCCTCTCCTTTTTTGATGAAATGGATAGTATTTATTTGCCTATCTAATGGACAAGACTATCCTGAAATAAATCTAGTGATGAAGATTTTGATGGAATTACTTAACCCATCAAATAATCTTGCAATACATCTAGGTCATGAAATAGATAGTATTCATTTTGTACAACCCCGTGTTCGCCGAAGGGGCTCGGGTAGCCAGGCGGACCGCCCCCGACCCGCGCATCGAGGGGTAGGCCTAGCGAGCCAGCCTGGCCCACACCCTCCTAGGCGGGCCAGCTCGCGCCCCCTTGGCGGGCCATCCTCTGGCCCGCGCCCTCCCAGCGAGCCAGCCCTGCCCGCGCCTATCTTGGCGGGCCAGCCCCGCCCGCCTCTTCTAGGCGGGTTGGCCCGCGCCTCCCCGGCCAGCTCGCGCCCCCTTGGCGGGCCATCCTCCAGCCCGCGCCCTCCCGGCGAGCCAGCTCTGGCCCGCGCCTCACGCCGAGTGGAGGCATTGAAGGGCTGCTCGCTCGATTCTCAATGGGGAGGACCTCTTACTGTCTTACCCCATTGGCCTGCCCCTGGCCGGTCAATATAGCAGGGTCTCGCTGTTGGCAGACCCAGGGGGCTGCACATAGCTTTTCAGAACAGCGGAGTTCGGCTGTTGGCAGGCCAGCCCGAGGGGCTTTTGGTAATTTTCAGGCGGTAGAGGTTCGTTATTTACAGACAATCCTCAAAATCCTATAAATAGGACCCAAGGGGTACCTCAGAAGGTAGGCTTACTTGCTCCTCAGTCTTCTAGCGCTTTCTGAGGTACCTTAGCCCGGCATTTGGCTAAGGAGGGGAAGCGCTCAGTGATCTTCCGGGTTTGTGGTGGGACCTCCGAGTCGGGCCCTTGGTCAAGTCCTTTGCTCTTTTTTCCTTGTTGTTTTTCTTGCAGGAGCGAAGTAGGTGCGCGACCACCCCTTCGCCAAGGGTGAACTCCACAAGAGACCGATTTCCGGTTTCAACACATTTCATCATAAATGAAGGGGATCCTAATGAATAATTTTTAGGAACGGTTAGCGTCCTTCCTTTGGAAGCGGGTGAAATCCAAACCACCAATCCTTAAATCCAACCCCAGTCATTTTTATTAAAAAAAAACACATTTTTCAAAGGTGCATCCAAGAGCTTGACTGATGGGTTGCGTTCCTTCCTCCGAGAACGCTCCTCTTAGCCTTTTTTTTTTAATCTTGATACCAACGTTTTGAAAACCGGATCGGCCGGTTCGACCGGTCGAACCGCCGACCGGTCTCCAGTCCGGTCCGGTTAGATGCCTAAAACCGGATTCGCCAAGAACCGGTAAAAAACCGGTTAACCGCCCGGTCGAACCGGGCAACCGGCCCGGTTTTCCCCTAACCGGCCGGTTATTAAAAGAGCGGTGGATTTGAAATCCAATGGTCCAGAATGAGGGCAACTTTTATGTATCGGTCACTTATCAGTTTTATGCTTTAGGAGTTTAGGGTTCCTGATTCCTCACTGGTTGCGGAAGCAGTAGACGGAAAAAACGATGCCGACGGCCGATCTTCTTCCTCAATCGTTGGAGGCGACCCGCGAGACTTCAGACTCGGATCTTCTTCCTCGTCCATTGGAGGAGATCGCAGACTCGTAGCTTCTTCTGCTCAAAGCCTCAAACGAGATGGTATGCCTTGAATCCTTTTTCTTCTGTTCAAACTTCAAAGTTCAAAGGATGTTAAAGATGATTGAATTCTTTCTCTTTGATTTATTTCATCAGATTTTTTGTTTTAAAACGAGATGGTACGATGGAACGCATCAGATTTTTTGAATCCTTTCTCTTTGATATTTCATCAGATTTTTTTGGACCCGTTATAATGATAATTTTCTTCTGCTCAAAGGAGATCGCGGACCCGTTAAATATTAGTAGTTACTAACTTACTATCAACTTTTTTGTAGTTAGTAGTTACTAACTTACTACTTACTAGTTTTATTGAGAAACGCATATTAGTGAAACAGAGCTTTTGTTAGTACTTACTAATTAGTAATCTGATTAGTTAAGTCATATGGTGGATATTGCCAAAAAAGCTTCAAAGATTACTGTATTTATTTACAATCATATCTTTCTTTTATCTTGGTTGAGGAAAAAGGAAGGCTGGAAAGAGATTGTTCGCTCAGCAGCAACACGATTTGTCACAACATTTATTACACTGAAAAGTTTGTACGAACATAAACATGATTTGCAGGCTTAAGTGACTAGCAAATATTATACTGATTCAAAACTTGCAAGATTAAACAAAGGTCAAGAAGTTGTTAATATTGTTTTGGATAATCATTCTTGGAACATGTGCTTGGTGATGACAAAGGTTGCAGGTCCACTAATAAGATTGCTACGCATTGTAGATTTTGATGAGAAACCATCACTTGGCTATGTTTATGATAGAATGTATAGAGCAAAAAATGGAATTAAGTTGATTTTCAAAAATGTCAAGAGATTATATAAGCCATATACACTCGCTATCAAGGAAAGATGGGATCGTCAGCTTCGCCAAAGACTTCATTCCGCAACATATTTCTTAAACCCTTCATTTCAATATGATCAAGTTAATTACTCCAATAAACCAGAAGTTGTGCAGGGCTTAATTGATCTTATTGGAAACAAAGACATTTGCAATAAATCTTCAGCTGCAATGAATGAAGTTAGACAATATCGTTGTACAACCCCGTATTCGCAGAGTAGGTCCTTTCGGTAAACGCGGGACCAGTTTTGTGTTTTTAAGCTTTTAAGAGATTTTGCACTCTTGGGGGCCAATTTTGGCTTGGCCTTGAAAATATACTAGTAGGGGGAGGAAATATTTGTCTCTCTCCCCGGCCCCTTGGAGGGATCGTCCCGGCCAGTCCCCGCCCAGGCCGCAGCTCGCCGCCTTGCCGCTCTCGCCAAGCGCTAGGCTGTAGCTCGCCGCCTTGCCGCTCTCGCCAAGCGCCACGCCGCAGCTAGCCGCTCTCGCCAGTCGTCAGGCCGCAGCTCGCCGCCTTACCGCTCTCGCCAGTCGCCAGGCCGCAGTTCGCCGCCTTGCCGCTCTCGCCAAGCGCCAGGCTGCAGCTCGCCGCCTTGCCGCTCTCGCCAGTCGCCAGGACGCAGCTCGCCGTCTAGCCGCTCTCGCTAGTCGCCAGTCGCCAGCCGCAGCTCGCCGTCTTGCCGCTCTCGCCAAGCGCCAGGCTGCAGCTCGCCGCCTTGCCGCTCTCGCCAAGTGCCAGGCCACAGCTCGCCGCTCTCGCCAGTCGTCAGGCTGCAGCTCGCCGCCTTGCCTCTCTCGCCAAGCGCCAGGCCGCAGCTCGCCGCAGCTAGCCGCTCTCGCCAGTCGTTAGGACGCAGCTCGTCGCCTTGCCGCTCTCGCCAGTCGCCAGGCCGTAGTTCGCCGCCTTGCCGCTCTCGCCAAGCGCTAGACTGCAGCTCGCCGCCTTGCCGCTCTCGCCAGTCGCCAGGACGCAGCTCGCCGCCTAGCCGCTCTCGCTAGTCGCCAGTCGCCAGCCGCAGCTCGCCGCCTTGCCACTCTCGCCAGGCCGCAGCTCGCCTCAGGTCACCGTCTCGCCAGAGGCCGCCAGCTCGCCCAAGCCTCTTTGGGCCGTGCTTTTACCTCTTTACCTCCCGGTGTGGAGGTTTTCTATTGGCTCGAGATCTTTTTACCTTAGGGGCATTTTGGTCATTTTGACCCCAGGACTACTTGGAAAAAACTATAAATAGACCCCCTTGGGTACTTTTGGAGAGGCATCTGCTTTTGGCTTCCTCCTCCCTAGCTTTCTTCTTGGTAGAGTTGGGAGAACTCTCCAAGGTACCCAGCTCTCATTGGTAGGGAGGGGAAGCGTTCTTGTGACCTTCCGGGTGTGTGGTGGGACCTCCGCGCTAGAGCCGAGGGTCTGTTCCTAGTTTCCCAAGTCTTTGGTCCGTGACATCCCCCCGAGTGTAGTAGGTGTGAGGTCACCCCTTCCCCAAGGGTCGAACTTCACAGAGACCAAGTTTTAGGTTTCAACATTTTAGTGCGGTGAGCGTGAAGAGTGATCAGCACAGAAAATCTCGGGTGAGTGTCATGGCTGGAGATCAGGGAGGTAGTGACGATCTCGGCAAGCCCCTAAACCCAGCATCGGTCTCGCCCGGCCTCAGCTCGCCCTAGCCGCCAGCTCGCCCGACATCGGTCTCGCCCAGCATCGGTCTCTCCCGACCTCAGCTCGCCCTAGCCGCCAGCTCGCCCTAGCCGCCAGCTCGCCCGGCATCGGTCTCGCCCGACTTCGATCTCGTCCGACCTCGAGCTCGCCCTATCTGAGGAAAAGGAAGCAAAAGACAACCATCATGCCCGTGTCGCCTGAAGAAGCCTCACCTCGGAGAAGTCTTTTCTTGCTTTCCTTTTGTTGTAATAAGCTCTACCCCCGACCGGCTGAGTCAGGGGGGCCATGTCACCCATATTTTTTCCCCCATTTGAGGATGTTGGATTTGGTAAGGTTTTGTTAGTCCCACCCCCCTAGAGGATCTCCTCATTCCAGGCTCTCACAAGCTGGGTGGGTCGAATGTACCTCGGGGAGACTAAGTTCTCTTAGCTCCGATGATGATTCCGCTGTCAGGCTCTCACTAGCTGACAAGGCCGGTTGATCTCTCGTGGAAGCCCATTCCTTAGCTCCGATGATGATTCCGCTGTCAGGCTCTCACTAGCTGACAAGGCCGGTTGATCTCTCGTGGAAGCCCAGTTCCTCTGCTCCGATGATGATTCCGCTGTCACGCTCTCACTAGCTGACAAGGCCGGTTGATCTCTCGTGGAAGCACAGTTCCTCTGCTCCGATGATGATTCCGCTGTCAGGCTCTCACTAGCTGACAAGGCCGGTTGATCTCTCGTGGAAGCCCAGTCCTTAGCTCCGATGATGATTTCGCTGTTAGGCTCTCACTAGCTGATAAGACCGGTTGATCTCTCGTGGAAGCCTAGTCCTTTGCTCCGATGATGATTCCGCTGTCAGGCTCTCACTAGCTGACAAGGCCGGCTGATCTCTCGTGCAAGCCCAGTTCCTCTGCTCCGATGATGATTCCGCTGTCAGGCTCTCACTAGCTGACAAGGCCGGTTGATCTCTCGTGGAAGCACAAGTCCTTTACTCCGATGATGATTCCGCTGTCAGGCTCTCACTAGCTGACAAGGCCGGTTGATCTCTCGTGGAAGCCCAGTCCTTAGCTCCGATGATGATTCCGCTGTCAGGCTCTTACTAGCCGATAAAGCCAGTCGATCTCTCGTGGAAGCCCAGTCCTTAGCTCCGATGATGATTCCGCTGTCAGGCTCTCAATAGCTGATAAGGCCGGTTGATCTCTCGTGGAAGCCCAGTCCTTAGCTCCGATGATGATTCCGCTGTCAGGCTCTCACTAGATGACAAGGCCAGTTGATCTCTCGTGGAAGCCCAGTCCTTAGCTCCGATGATGATTCCGCTGTCAGGCTCTCAATAGATGACAAGGCCGGTTGATCTCTCGTGGAAGACCAGTCCTTCGCTCCGATGATGATTCCGCTGTCAGGCTCTCACTAGCTGACAAGGCCGGTTGATCTCTCGTGGAAGCCCAGTCCTTAGCTCCGATGATGATTCCGCTGTCAGTCTCTCACTAGCTGACAAGGCCGGTTGATCTCTCGTGGAAGCCCAGTCCTTAGCTCCGATGATGATTCCGCTGTCAGGCTCTCAATAGCTGACAAGGCCGGTTGATCTCTCGTGGAAGCCCAGTCCTTAGCTCCGATGATGATTCCGCTGTCAGGCTCTCACTAGCTGATAAGGCCAGTTGATCTCTCGTGGAAGCCCAGTCCTTAGCTCCGATTATGATTCCGCTGTCAGGCTCTCACTAGCTGACAAGGCCGGTTAATATCTCGTTGAAGCCCAGTGTTTTCACCCCGAGGCTGTCTTGTCACCCAGGCTCCCATTAGCTGGCATGATAGGTTGACCCCTCGGGAGGCTAAGTATTTTCACCCTGAGGCCGTCTCGTCACCCAGGCTCCCATTAGCTGGCATGACAGGTTGACCCCTCGGGAGGCTAAGTGTTTTCACCCCGAGGCTGTCTCGTCACCCAGGCTCTCATTAGCTGGCATGACAGGTTGACCCCTCGGGAGGCTAAGTGTTTTCATCCCGAGGCTGTCTCGTCACCCAGGCTCCCATTAGCTGGCATGACAGGTTGACCGCTCGGGAGGCTAAGTGTTTTCACCCCGAGGCTGTCTCGTCACCCAGGCTCCCATTAGCTGGCATGACAGGTTGACCCCTCGGGAGGCTAAGTGTTTTCACCCCGAGGCTGTCTCGTCACCCAGGCTCTCATTAGCTGGCATGATAGGTTGACCCCTCGGGAGGCTAAGTGTTTTCACCCCGAGGCTGCCTCGCCACCCAGACTCCTATTAGCTGGCATGACAGGCTGACTCAGCGAATACGTTGGGTTGGATGTTTCTTTCCGAGCTTGTGCCAACCTCGAAAAGAGCAGGGATTGTGTACAACGCCGTATTCGCAGAGTAGGGTCCTTTCGGTAAACGCGGGACCAGTTTTGTGTTTTTAAGCTTTTAAGAGGTTTTGCACTCTTGGGGGCCAATTTTGGCTTGGCCTTGGAAATATACTAGTAGGGGGAGGAAATATTTGTCTCTCTCCCCGACCCCTTGGAGGGGTCGTCCCGGCCAGTCCCCGCCCAGGCCGCAGCTCGCCGCCTTGCCGCTCTGGCCAAGCGCCAGGCTGCAGCTCGCTGCCTTGCCGCTCTCGCCAAGCGCCAGGCTGCAGCCCGCCGCCTTGCCGCTCTCGCCAAGCGCCACGCCGCAGCTAGCCTCTCTCGCCAGTCGTCAGGCCGCAGCTCGCCGCCTTGCCGCTCTCGCCAGTCGCCAGGCCGCAGTTCGCCGCCTTGCCGCTCTCGCCAAGCGCCAGGCTGCAGCTCGCCACCTTGCCGCTCTCGCCAGTCACCAGGACGCAGCTCGCCGCCTAGCCGCTCTCGCTAGTCGCCAATCGCCAGCCGCAGCTCGCCGTCTTGCCGCTCTCGCCAAGCGCCAGGCTGCAGCTCGCCGCCTTGCCGCTCTCGCCAAGTGCCAGGCCACAGCTCGCCGCTCTCGCCAGTCGTCAGGCTGCAGCTCGCCGCCTTGCCTCTCTCGCCAAGCGACAGGCCGCAGCTCGCCGCAGCTAGCCGCTCTCGCCAGTCGTCAGGCCGCAGCTCGCCGCCTTGCCGCTCTCGCCAGTCGTCAGGCCGTAGTTCGCCGCCTTGCCGCTCTCGCCAAGCGTCAGGCTGCAGCTCGCCGCCTTGCCGCTCTCGCCAGTCGCGAGGACGCAGCTCGCCGCCTAGCCGCTCTCGCTAGTCGCCAGTCGCCAGCCGCAGCTCGCCGCCTTGCCACTCTCGCCAGGCCGCAGCTCGCCTCAGGTCGTCGTCTCGCCAGAGGCCGCCAGCTCGCCCAAGCCTCTTTGGGTCGTGCTTTTACCTCTTTACCCCCCGGTGTGGAGGTTTTTTATTGGCTCGAGGCCTTTTTACCTTAGGGGAATTTTGGTCATTTTGACCCCAGGACTACTTGGAAAAAACTATAAATAGACCCCCTTGGGTACCTTTGGAGAGGCATCTGCTTTTGGCTTCCTCCTCCCTAGCTTTTTTCTTGGTAGAGTTGAGAGAACTCTCCAAGGTACCCAGCTCTCATTGGTAAGGGAGGGGAAGCGTTCTTGTGACCTTCCGGGTGTGTGGTGGGACCTCCGCGCTAGAGCCGAGGGTCTGTTTCTAGTTTCCCAAGTCTTTGGTCCGTGACATCCCCCCGAGTGTAGTAGGTATGAGGTCACCCCTTCCCCAAGGGTCGAACTTCACAGAGACCAAGTTTTCGATTTCAACAATCTTGATAAGCTTGAGAGCTTTGGGAAGCTCATCGCCATCAAAATGTCAAAAGAAATGCAACCGGAGAGTACAAATAGAAAATTAATTTACTTTCATTATATAATTTTCTATATTTGCTTTTAACTAAATTATATAATGATTATAATCTTTATTTCATAGATGAATGGTGGAGGATGTTTGGATCTAGTGCTCCCCACTTACAAAAATTGACTATTCATATACTTAGTCAAACTTCCTCGTCTTCTGGCTGTGAAAGAAATTGGAGCGTCTTTGAGCAAATTCATACAAAGCGAAGAAATCATCTTGAGCATCAAAGACTCAATGATCTTGTTTATGTTCGTTATAACCTTAATATGCGGGATATGTATGCAAAATTTATGTTTGCTTTGACATGTTAAATTTTACTACATTGTATGTTTATTACTTTGTTCAATGTCTTATGTAGTGTCATCATTTGTAGGATATACTTTAAAAAAAGAAATTATGATCCTTTGGATTATCCGAGTATTGATACAATGGACTTCTAGGTAGTTGAAGAAGAGCCAACTCAAGCGCTTAATTATAATGATTTGGAAAGTGAAATATATGAGGAACAAGCTATGCCAATTGATAGAGAAGTTTAAGGTTGTGATCAACAAAATGATCAAATTAATAGTAAGTTCTTAGTTCTATCATTCTATGTATATGTAATTATGTATATGATTATCTAATATGTATATTATTATTATTATATTTGTGTACTTGTATAGTTGTATCATGCGTATAATTGAATGATTTTACATTTGGTTTTGCAGATGATGAATGTGTTGACAATATTCTTGAACAAGCCGATCTTGAAGCATTTGGAGCGGAATCATATGATCGATATGATTTGATTGATTTCAATGATATAATCTGATGAATCGTGATTTCATTTTGTTGATGTTGATTTATCTTTTGAAAAATTATTATGCTTTGAAAGTTGAAACATTAAATTTTGTAAAATCGTATTATTTACTTATTTCATGAATTTGTGTGAGTTATTATTAAATTATGAATGTATAAATTCTAAGTGTATAACCTATTAACTTTAGTTGTATTATATATGTCATTTCAGTATAGCTGTCACGGTTCAACCCCGATTCAACCGGGTCAACCGGATTAATCATGAACCTTTCACTCCATTTGCTTGATACCCTAAACATCCCTGCACGCGGAGACAAATGGGGAAATCAAACAAAAAAGTGAAGACAAAAGGAAAAAAAGACAAATTCGCAAGTAAAATTGTTGAACTTGGCAAAGTAGGTGCGGCCCGCGGCCGCGCGGCGGTGCTGCCGGCCCCGCGCTCGAGTTTCAGCTTCCAGGAAGCTCCCCCAGCAAGTCAACATCCATCAAAATATCGGGGCCAGCCACAAAACAAAACCCCACCTTCCAGGAAGCACATCTTCTCAATTTCTCTCATTTTCTAATTCAACGGCACAATTCTCCTCCTCTTCTCCTTATTACACGGGACCTTCCTAGCTAGCTCTCCTCCCCTGCCATTTGTTTTCCTTCTCCCACACAGCCTCCCTCTACTATATAACTCTTCACGCGAACTCTCCTCTCTCTCTCCCACCATTAACACCAATCCCGGCCGGCTCTCTTTTCTTCCTACATCGAAACCGTAATGGAGAAGACATCAGCAGTCGGCCTCTTCTCATCGCAGCTTATTAGTTTCATCATCCTTGAGGCGGTCCTCTGCTTTTTCACCAGATTCATTAAGTTCTCCCGGAGATACTTCTCCTCCGTTTCCCGCTCTTCAAAACCTCCAAATAACAGTATTCTGAAAGAAGAACCGAGAGCAGAGGTGACGGAGATGTTCATCGGGAGAGAAGAAGTGGAGCTTGTCGTGGAGAAGATGGGTCTGATGATGGGAGGGGCAGGGGATGACGGCGACCGGCAGAAACTCAAGGAGTTTATGAGAGCGGAGGAAGTTGCGGCCATGTTTGAGGAGAAGGAGCCGAGCTTGGAGGAAGTGAAGGAGGCATTCGATGTGTTTGATGAGAATGGTGATGGTTTGTTGATGCAGGGGAGTTGCAGAGACTTTTATGGAAGCTGGGATTTAAGGAAGGTGTTGGTTTGGATGCTTGCCGGAAGATGATCGGCGCGCATACTGAGAATGGAGATGGCAAGATGGATTTTGGCGACTTTGTTAAATTCATGGAGAGCAGCTTCTGCTGATAATAATCACCAATTACCTCCTTGCGCGCTTCTGCTACCTTCGATCATCCTCTTCTGTCTCTCTCTCTCTCTGCTCTGCTCTGCTCTTTTTTTTTAAAGAAAAATGCTTTTTTCTTCTTAAATGTACACAGACGAATGAGAAAGAATTTTGTTCAAAGAAATTTAAAGTAAAATTCTGGATACTAAAGTGGATTTTCAGGTTTAAATATTAATTATGTGGGTGGCCTCCAAAGTCTTTCTTACCGATGCTGTTTTGGAGGACATAGCCGCTGATCTCTTGGTGGAAGTTGTGGCAGATGGGCTTTTGGAGAAGGTGTAGAGGTGCAACGAATTACTCGACTTGTTTCTCTTCGGTGGCAGTGTGTTTTTTTGATGGTGGTTGATGTTGAACGTCAGACATTGACGTTATAGGTTCCATTGAATTTTGTGCGTCCACTAGGTGGGTTGTAGTCTAGATTTTAGATTTCTCCTGCGGATTGAGTTGGTCTGATGCATCCGCTGTTGAAAATGTTGAAGTGGAGTCGACCGTCTGGATGTTCAGACCGCTCAGACCGCGGAGTTAGCGGCGATCTGATGATTTGGCCGAGTTCGTGCGGTCTGGTTTGATAGTCTACACAGCTATGCGAATTGTTGCGGCTAACCGTCCGCGCGGTCTGTTTCGGGCAGAACACATTATTGTGAGGTTAGAGTTTTCTAACCGCCCTTTCTGCCTGCAGTTTTCTTATCTCTTATGGCGGTGATCACATCCCCCTGACCCGGCTATAAATAGAGGTTCTGGCCCTACCATTCTTAACCAAAAAGTGAAAGTGTGAGAACTATAGTTTGAGTTAATCATGCGGTTAGATTTTATTTAACCGCGCGACAAGGAGAAGTAACCAGTATTGATGATTGCAGGCTGTGCAGCTAGCATTGAGCAGCTGGGCGACTAGTTCTGGCAGTTAGTTAGTAGAGGCTCAGTGTGGATCAGCAGACAGCAGTTGGCGGTTAAGCAACAGGTCGCGGGTTGTGCGACAGAGCAGTCGACTTCCTTAGCAGTTTTTCTAGTTCAGTTCGTCGGTTCCTTGTGGGTTGACTGTCAGTTCAGTTAGAGCAGTTTGTTCGCACGTCTTCTGCAGTTAAGCAGCTTTAGCGGTCAAGCGATCAAAAGTGCGAACATGTAGTCCTCCAACAGTTATCAATAAAGCAGCTTGTGTGACGTCGCGGTTAGAGGTGCGGTCTGGCGACTAGGCGGTCTCATTTACCAGTCTGCTAGTTTTTTTTACTTGTCTATTTTTTTATCTTCATCAAGTGCATTGCGAAATCATGTCTCGCAATGTATGTCTCGCCTTGTAAAGCAGTGAATATAATACAAGTGTTGTTCTTGCATCTTCTTTACTAGTGGTCCCGCAACCTCCTCTTACATGGTGAGCTTGGTCTCATATTTCTTTCCCGGACCTTTGGACGAGCGAGAGTCTTCGTGCTTTGAAAATTCCATTGGAGTAAAGAAGTGGGAAGATGTCATGGATGAGTAGATGACCTCTCTCAGGAAGAATGAAACTTGAGATCTTGTGCCCAAGGTAGAAGGCATAATTACTCTGGTTACTTGCAAATGGGTCTACAAACTGAAGAAGAAAGCAGACGGTAGTATCGAGCAGTACAAGGCTCGTCTTATTGCTCGAGGGTTCTCATAATAGTACAGAAAGGACTATGAAAAGACATTTAGTCATGTGGTTAAGATGACGTCGGTAAGAACGGTGATTGCTTTGGCAGCTTGCAAGACATGAAAGATTTGACAACTTGACGTGAAGAATGCTTTTCTTTACGGAGAGATTGACAAAGACATCTTAATGATGCAACCACCAGGGTATGTTTCCAAGACTCGTCCAGAATATATCTGCAAGCTCAAGAAGGCCATATATGACTTGAATTGATGCAACCACCGGGATATGTGTCCAAAACTCATCCAGGACATGTCTCAAGATCAAGAAGGCACTTTATAGCTTGAACCAAATGCCTCAGACCTGGTATAAGAAGATTGCAGAGTATTTATAGTTTTGCGGGTATTTTGCATGTGACTCAGACTCGAGCATGTTCATCAAGAAAACGGGGGGAGCTTCGAGTCTTGGTACTGTTATACGTCGATGACATGATCGTGAAAGGAAACTCTGACGAAGAGGTAGCAAAGCTTAGAGATGAGTTATCCATTCGGTTCGAGATGAAGGATTTTGGTGAGCTTCACCATTTCCTTGGTTTGGAAGTAGAGAGGAAGAAGAGTTGTGTGCTCGTCTCTCATAAAGATATGTGAAGCAGATCATGAAGCGGTTCAGCATGAGGGAGGGGAAGATAAGCTCTACTCTACTTGAAGTTGGCATTAAGTTTCGACGCGATGAAGGAAGGGTTCATCCAGATCCCTTAGTCATCCGGGCTCTAGTCGGGAGCTTAATATACTTGACGATTATGCGACCAGATATTTCATATGTTATTGGCTGGGTAAGTCGGTATATGCATGAGTCCAGGAAGCCTTGTCTAGTGGCAACAAAAAATATATTGAAGTACGTGAAGTCCACCTCGGGCATGAGGCTCTTTTATGATAAGAACTCGAGCTTCAATGACGTTTTCAAAGCCATCTGGTTGCGTAGGTTGGTGGAGGATATCCATGAGTAGATGTGAGGTCCAACTCTGCTTCTCAGTGACAACGAGAATGCTCTGAAGCTGGTTACAAATCCAGTGTGTCACTTGCGGACAAAGCACATCGAGATCGAGCATCACTTTGTTCGAGAGAATGTTCTAGAAGGATCTCTGATAGCGGATTATGTGCAAAGCAAGGACAATGTCGCAAACATCTTCAAGAAGCCACTATCGAAGGGGTCGTTTGAACAGTTGCGGGGTTTTCTTGGAGTGGTTTCCAACACTCACTTCAAGGGGAAGTTTTGAAAATGTTGAAGTGAATTCGGCGGTCTAACTGTTCAGACCGCGAAGCCAGCGGCGATCTGATGATTTGGCTGAGTTTACGTGATCTGCTTTGGTAGTCCGCACAACTATACGATTTGGTGTGGTTAACCGTCCACACGGTCCATTTTTGGCAGACTGCATTGTTATGTGGTTAGAGTTTTCTAACCTCCCTTTCTGCCAGTGGTTTCCCTATCTCTTACTGAGGTGACCGAACCCCCTGACCCGGCTATAAATAGAGGTTTTAACCCCGTCATTCTTAACCAAAAAAATGAAAGTGTGAGAACTGTAGCTTTGGTTAAGCTTGCGGTTAGATTTTCTTTAACCATATGACAGGGAGAAGTAACCAGTATTGTTGTGTTGCAGGCTGTGCGGCTGGCATTGAGTGACCATGCGACTAGTCATGGTTGTTAGTCAGTAAAGGCTCAGTGTGGATCAGCAGACAGTAGTTGGCGGTTAAGTAGCAGGCCACGGGCTGTGAGCAGTCTTCTTCCTTGGCAGTTTTTACATTTAAATAAGTCAGTTCGCTCATTTCATGCGGGTTGACTGTAGTTCGGTTAGAGCAGTATGTTCGCACGGATTCTGCGATTAGACAAGCAAAATTGCGAACAAGTGGTTCTACAGCAGTTATCAATAAAGCAGTCCGTGCGACCTCACGGTTAGAGGTGCGGTCTGGCAACTAGGAGGTCTCGGTGATCAGCCTGCCAGTTTTTTGTGCGTGCCTATTTTTTGATCTTCATCGGATGCATTGCGAAATCATGTCTCGCAATGTATGTCTCGCCTTGTAAAACAGTGAATATAATACAAGTGTTATTCTTGCATCTACTTTACTAGTGGTATACTTGTTCTTGATTGGTTGATAGTGGTCATGCGAGCTCCCCTTCAAAAAATTTTACATCCGTGTGCATTTCATTAGACGGCCAAATCTTTTCTTCGTCCTTTTTCTCAATTATTTATATTGTTTGATATATACTTGTTCTTGGTTGGTTGAGAGTGATCATGTGAGCTCTCCTTCATAAAATTTTACACCCGCTTGCATTTTATCGGACAGTCAAATCTTTTCTTCGTCCTTGTTCTCAATTATTTATATTGTAAAGAAATATCGTTGACCGTTGCGATTGCACGGTATAACATCCGAGACCCTTCAAATCAATCTTGACTGTCCGTTTTTATTTTAATCAAAGTATTATAGAGGCAGGTAGAGCGCCAGTGCAATTACCAAACGGTACTTCGAAAGATGGCCACTTCAAAGGAAGATATTCTGCAAGGGGTCAAGATAGAATGTATAACTTACTCAGAAACGAGGGGTAAAGAATTGTATTTTTCGTATCTCCGCCTGCAAATAGACATAGTAAAATGGACTGATGTAACCATCTCGGGAGTCGAATTTACTATCCCAAACTTAATGGAATTAGGTTTAATCACCCGTCTCCTCTTCACTAGACAGGGACATGTTCGACATGTCCAAGAAACAAGAATAGTTGAAGTTACATTTTAGTTGCTAAATGTAACACCTCGCGGAGGAGGAGTAGAGGCCTATATAAGGGCAATCCCCTCATGCTACGAGCCTAATTGTCTCGAAAATAATAAAAGAGTGATATACATCTTTCGGTTTACCGAAAAACCTGTTATCCAGGCTAACCACATAGATAACTCACATATCATCAGCCCGGAGCTCTGCAGCCTCCCTAAGCAAATTAGGGCTTTTAGAAGTTATAAAAAAAACATACGATGTCGACCTCCCGTATAACAGAGTCCTAGCCGTAGAAACACGGGACTTCCGCGTATGGCTAGACCAAGTTGACATAAAATTATTTTATCCACGAGGTCTCAGCTTCAAGGATCCAAACCACAAGCTAACCAAGCATTGTGAGCGCAATCGCATTAGATATTTTGTCCAAATATATGGATGTCTTTCTGATGACGAAGGCTCTCTAGCAGAGGCATCGGCCAACGATACAACGTGAGAGGACTTAGTGCAACCACTCGCATCAAAAGCCCGGACTGATGGAGGACGGCGCCACTAATCTTTATATCAAAGGTCCTCGGGCGGATCCACGGGGCAGCCAGTTAAGCCATTACCGCATAGCACCGCAGCGCGGGGGCGATTCCGGACCGCAGCCCCAACAATCCCCCCCCCCCCGGAAATGACCCTGGGGTTTCGAACCCGCGACCCCCTCTGATACCAATTGAGAGGACTTAGCGCAACCACTCGCACCAAAAGCCCGGACTGATAGAGGACGGCGCCACTAATCTTTATATCAAAGGTCCTCGGGCGGATCCACAGGGCAGCCAGTTTTCCTGCTCCCCACTTTTTATCCCTTTAGTCAATACCGTGGCTTCCACCACGGAAAAACTGTGGGTAAAATAGTGAAGAAGCTATGAAAAAAGGCGGGCACTCATTATAGCAGCTGTAGCGGTTCAATCATGATGGAAGCTTCGAGTTTTTTATGAAATAATTGTACCTGGTTACTTTTATGTGGAATCTTCTGTTTTTTTAATTGTACCTGGTTGTAATAATTGTACGAACTACGTTTTGTTTAATGTTAATAATTGCACCCGTTTGCCTCCAGGCTGAAGGCTCGTCCCTCTATATAAGGAAACGAGAGCTAAGTTCTGGACACACGGTTCCTTGCCTACCTCCTTCTTTGATTTCATAGTGAGTTGGTGTGCTTGTTTTTCAGAGTTTGTCCAGATCTCCTGTAAGTATCTTTGTATTTTGAATAAAAATTAGTAAGTTTTCGTGCTCCTAATCTTGTGAATGTTTAGTGAGTAGTCCTCTCCCCTCCTCTCCGGAGGAAAGGAACATGAAGATATTTCACGTGATCTGAAGATTGTTCACAGATGTATGTACTCGACTACATACCAGTGGATTACCGAGTTATAGCAAGCTCGGCCCATGAGTGGCTGAGGCCAACCCCCACGATGTAAAGAGGTTTGAATAAGGAAATTATAACAAAAATTATATCAGTATGAGCCTGGGGGCCGGGGAGAAGAAGTACCGCCAGGCGAGAGGCCGTAGGGAAAAAGTATTGCAGCCGCAGGCAAATACTGATATAAACAACTCTGTTATAAAATCTTAATTTAGACTAATTGAAACCAAAGGGGACGTAGTAAGGACTCATGAGATATCTTGCGCTCGGGATGACCCTCCTGCAGATCATCTTTAAGGAAGAGAAAAAGAAACATGTTCGAAGTAAATCCGGGGAGGAGAGGATTTGTTAAAATTGTATTATCAAATAAGCAAAATAGTTTTTACAAAACCAACAATTATTTTTTAAAAATAGTCTTAAGAATGCTAATAGAAATAAAAGAAGCTATGATTCGATATTCCTACATAGTAACCAGTCGGGTTATTAGACGTAGAAGAATAAGAGTGGTAATCATAGGATTAAACCAAAGCAATAATCTACGACCCCTCTTAAAATGGTATCAGAGGGATGAATAATTTAAGCATGAATATCTTTCAAAAATTCGACTACTTAGATCTAGAAATTTCACATAAAAATAAGCACACAGTCTACATAACTAACGAATTTAAGCATGAATGTTATTGTCGCGATATATACACACACTCCTTACACGGAACTAATTGTCAATTAAATAGCATGGTAGACTTATTCATTAGTCTTAGCAGAACATTAGAATTTACGACCTCAAAATATATGAATTTATACCAGATTAATATAGACTCTTTAAACCATAAAAATAAATTATTAAAAGAAATAACCACCAATCAGCAGTATATCACAAACCAACTCACCCATGTGTACGAAAAACTAAAACAAACTTTGACCGAACGAGAAGTTCCGCTAGTCTCGAACACATCTTCAAAAATTAGAAACAAATCATAAAGATTTACAAACAAAATATATTAAGATTGAAACGCTGCTTTATGAAATAAAAAGAGCGTAATGGAGTCAGCAGAATATAAGGAAGTCATTAGGTATACAAATATATATTTAAAAGGCTCCATAGGATTTAGTACTCATGATGCGCAAGGAGAGAGTGATAAAATTTTGATCAGACAAAATAATACCATAATCCACCTCTTAATCCAGCTTCATAATAAAATAGAGCTCGCAATCCAAAAACCCAACGGATATAAAGATTGAAACGAGAAGTTCCGCTAGTCTCGAACACAATTCTTCAAAAATTAGAAACAAATCATAAAGATTTACAAACAAAATATATTAAGATTGAAACGTTGCTTTATGAAATAAAAAGAGCGTAATGGAGTCAGCAGAATATAAGGAAGTCATTAGGTATACAAATATATATTTAAAAGGCTCCATAGGATTTAGTACTCATGATGCGCAAGGAGAGAGTGATAAAATTTTGATCAGACAAAATAATACCATAATCCACCTCTTAATTCAGCTTCATAATAAAATAGAGCTCGCAATCCAAAAACCCAACGGATATAAAGAGGACTACCAAATCGAAGGTCTAATAGGTCAACTAAAAGACTTAAAAATAGGAAACGAAAAATATACAAAACCTCGAGCACCATATAAATTCGGTATCATAAGACGATGAATCCCCAAGCAATAGCAACTACCAGTAGAAGCGTAACATCGGAAAATAGTCAAGTCGGCACCTCCTCCTTTTTAGGACAGTTTCTGTGATAGAAAATGAAAAAAGAAACGGTCCTAGAAGAAGTATTAGACATCGAACAAGATTCAGTGTTATACAATAACCATCAAATTAACCTCCTGAACCCGAGAACTTTATACCACGTCGGAAGATTTTATTTTAACACTCAACTACTAAGAATTAATAAAGAAGAAGAATTGCTAGTCACAAATTTTCCCAATAATATTAAGTTAATCAGTCAGAATACAATAAGCCAGATCAAACAGACAGATAAAAAATTAGTCCATCTGGAATTAATCATTATCGGATTAAAAGGACTAGCAAGAAAAAGATTAGGAACAAAAGTTCTAATCACTCTCTTAGATAAAAGATGGCAGTCAGATGCCCGCAAGGCAATGATTGTCGCCATGGAAGTCGACATGTCAGGAAACAAAGGAATATTTTATTGTAGTCCAAACTTCATGGTTAGCATAAAAGACATAGATACAATTGAATTAGGAATCCAGACAAAGGGATACGAAGATTTCACCGGACACAGCAACTTGCTGATAAATATCGGATTATTAGGAAAACTGACTAACAACAGTACCACGAAATACAAACTTAATATCGAACATATTATAGATGTCATAAGCAGCACAAGTGTAAAAATGATTCAACCTATGGATATTGACCCAACCATACTAGAAGGTCTAGCTTGGAATATTAGCGATAATTTAACAAATAACACAGTTAGTATCCCAGATAATAGTCTTTTATACAAAAATTTAGATAACAGTTATAGCTTAAGATTCCAAGGATATGTGCATAAGCCGATCCCTGAACAAGACGAGATAAACTCCGACGTAGACTCTCTGCGAAATGAACAGAATAGAAGACGGTCATATAGTTAGGTATAATTACAAAGGTACTTACGAAGACCAGATTAGGTTAGAAAATAGAATGGAAATTGAAGGACTTATGTATGAATACGACAGTCTCGAACTTAATAATTTAGGACATTTAGTCATGCATAGGGACCTACTGCTCCAAGACGAACTAGATACAGAGTTATGTGCTACGACAGCATATGAGCAAGAAATGGAACTGGTCAATGAAGAGTCTACATCTCAAACAAGTAATACATATACATTTAACACAGAAATTGATAACCAAATAGGACAGCCACCTAGACCCACATATAACGATTAGCAAGGAGAAAGAGATATTATTAAAGCCAAAGGAAAACGTATGCCCTTAGAAACCATAGATAAAAAAATTATTAATAGATGATGGACAATTATTAAATATCACAGCACATGAACCCCAAAAATTATCCACTGTATTGAAAATATAGAGCCAAATGGTAGTTCGAAAGTATGATGAATTAGAAATTGTTAAGACACCCGAAGAGATGTATAATTATCTCGAAAAATTTTTAGGAGAAACAGCAAGAGCAATCTGAGAATCTTATAAGAAAGAATATCCCCAAGACTTTAGTCGAGATCTTTCCTTAGGCGCAAATCTTTATAACTTTACAAATAAGATTACATATTTGTTATTAGGATACTAGCCAAATATTACATCAACCGCCCAAATAGAAGCCATCCGACGACTAGAACAACTCCAAATTAGGAAATGACATTACATCAAACCGTTTCTCCAAGATTATATGTATTATAGTAGTCTTACAGGATGTTTTTATGACTAGACTATAGGAGAAAACTCTTCCTAAAATTACCAGATCCGTTAGGAACTGTTATATATAAAAAATATAAAGAACGACAAGTGAATTTTCCCCAAGTAGACAATATCGGTATCAAAATAAAATTTATCCTAGATTGCCTTGTCGAAAAATGCACTGATCTACAGATTAATAAACAACTCAAAGGAGAATATAGTTTTTGTCGTAACATATACACACCCCAACGATATGACACTAACGAAAAACCCAGCTCTCGACCACAGCAGAATAATTACAAATACAAACCTAAACAAAAATATTTTCTACGAAAAAGTAAAGCTAGAAAACCAAACTTAAACAATGATAAGCATGTCAGAAAATATGATCGACGAAGAAATTATAGTAAAACCTTAACATGTTTTACTTGTGGCTATACTGAGCATCTAGCCCGCGAATGTAATAAACGACATAACATACATAACAAACAAGTTGCCTTAATAAACTGTATAAATGAGGATTTAATCCAAGTTGACGAAACCATTAGTGACACAGAAAGTGTTTACAGCATTGTTAGTATTAATGACCAAGATGATAAGTACCTTTCTAGCTCTGATAGCGATACCGAAGCATTACACAGAGAATTAGTTGAATTCGACCGAAAGTGTCGAGATTCTTACGAAGACAATTTATCCAAACTAGACCTCCTCAATCAATACTTAAAACAGATATGACCACCTGCGAGCATAGTTAGAAAAGTAATAGTGGTAGTAATGATAAACCATGTATTTATTGTTATAGATACCCCACTCTAGCATTAAGATACCAATGCATCTTATGCTTAGTTGAATCATGTAAATTTTATCTTGCGGAAAAACACCCTACAACATCCATCCCACAAGCTCCATCCCACAAAACAGTTAGGGGAGAAATAATTGAGTTAAGGGTATTGGACATAGAAAACCAATTAAGCGATCTCCGCATGCAAGTATCAACCATCCACAAAGAAGTCGCAAACTTATTTACCCATTTTGAATAAATTTATAACCATGTCCATACTCCGTAATCTAATATTTGATCTTCATATGATCGAAGACTTTCTGGCTCACGACCATCCCTGTAACCAAGTATATCTCACCCAAGCCATTGAGCGTAGCATTAAGTCATACCTAGCAGCCAAGAAATTCCTCCGCAAATTATGAACTCAGATCGCTCGCACAAGACACCAAACAATTAGAGAGCGGTATCTAGCTCGCAAAGTCCTGAATAAGTTCAGAACCCTTTGCTCCAATTCTGCAAACTTGCTCCACCAACAATATGACCAACCATGCCAACTACTTAGCAGTAAACACACCCCTCCTAAACCGCTCCCGTCTGAGTTACGTCATGGCCCCAGGATCTATAGTTTAAAAATCCAGCTCCGATTTAAAATTCGCGATTGGATTTTAGAAGTATTAGGACTCGTAGATACAGGATGCAGTAATACATTACTTGACATTAAATTAGTCCCAGCGACCCATATCAAACAAATCCCTACCAACGAACGCTTTAATGCCCAACAGATGGACGGACAATTATTCCATTACAATCAACAACTAAACACTGCTTACAAACTTAATTATAAACTTGATAACAATACCTGGACCCATGACCATGCTCTTCCGGTCCGTATCACACTACGCGATTTACAACTTAGCAATGTCCATTGTGTTATCGGACTTAATCTCTTAATCAATTGGTATCATGGTCTTCTTATTACAAGCACGGGTCTGCATCTCCTCCAACAACCGGCCTTCCGTTTTATCTCAGAGTTGCCTCAGAAGCATGGTGGAATCGAAACTAACTTTACCACCACCTCACCTACATGCCATTATCACACCAAGAGCTCATGTCAAGGCAACTGTCCTCTTCCAATACCCCAAGCCAAAGACAAAATAGAAATCTGCGAAACTTATCCAGATAATTACGAATTTTATCAAGACAATTACGAATCCTCCCCTTCACCACTCCCTACACTCATTCCTTTACATCCGGTGTATAACCTCTTAGAAACTGGTAATACAGATATCGACCATCTTATTAGCACGTTAGAAAAAGATGAAATATTTGGGACTCATTCACAATGTCATTGGGATAGAAACAAACTGTTCTGCAAATTAGAACTCAAAGATCCCAATTTCCGCATAGTGTCACAAAAAATAGATTCGACTAATGAAAATCTAGCCGATTTTAAGATGCATATTGATGACTTACTTAACCTTAAGATCATCCAGCGTAGTAATAGTCCACATCGTAGCCCGACATTTATAGTCAACAAACATAGTGAACAACTTCGCGGAAAATCCCGCATGGTTATCGACTATCGTCGATTAAATGATAATACCATCGACGACGCTTATAATATTCCTGATAAAAATGAGTTACTCAACAGCATTCAAAACCATTATATCTTTAGTAAATTTGACTTAAAATCAGGATTTTGGCAAATGAAGATGCATCCCGATAGTATTCCCTGGACAGCATTTACTTACCCACTAGGACATTTTGAATGGTTAGTAATGCCCTTTGGCCTAAAAAATGCACCCAGCGTTTTTCAAAGAAAAATAGATGATATATTCAATAAATATCGAAATTTTACAAGTGTTTATATCGACGATATTTTAGTACACTCCCGAACACATGAAGAACATGTATGTCATCTAAAATTAGTATTGTCAGAATTCATGAAATAAGGATTGGTTATTAGTACCCAGAAGGCCTACTTTTTTCAAAAAAAAAATAGAATTCCTTAGAGTAATTCTTGGACAGGGAAAAATTAAACTCCAAGAGCATATAAGTAAAAAGGTTCTAGAGTTTCCACCTATTACAACTATTAAGCATTTACAACAATTCCTTAGATTGGTGAATTATGCAAGGTCATTCATAAAAAATTTAGGAAAACTAGCATGCCCACTATATAGTAAGATAAAAAGCACATAGAAGGCATTCAATAATGAGGATATGAAACAAATAGAGAAAATAAAAGACACTGTAAGGTCTCTACCAGATTTGCGATTACCATTGGATACTGAATACTTAATAATCGAAACTAATGGATGTGAAACCGGGTGGGGAGCCATTCTAAAATGCAAATCCCATAAATCATACAGTTCGGGCAATTAATTAAATGCGGGCGAAATTAATAAAATGAAATTAATTAAATAATAATTAAACAAAAAATATTAAAAATAATTTCAAATAAAAACATTAAATAAACTTTTAGTTAATTAATTAAACTCTTGATTAACATTAAAATAGCGTCACAACAGAAAAAGTTATATTTATAAGAATCAGCTCTTATATTTATAAGAGTTGGGAACGGGCAAAGCCCGTCGGGGACGGGCTTCTCTGTCGCGCGGGGCACGGGAGACCCCCATGCACTATCACTCGTGAGTGTGCGTGTATATATAACAGTGGTTGTGGCTCAGAGGGTCTATCAAATGTAAATTTATGCTTTGTTGCGTTCTTGTTTATATATGATTTATTGTTTAATCTCCGTTATGTATCGCATTTTACAACACTTCAACGTTCCAATAAGAAGAATTCATCAAAAAAAAAACAATTCTGTTGTTCTAATAATTTTTTAAGAAAAAATAAATTCTCTAACCACGTGAATGTGAGTAGACCACCGTGAATGAAATCATTCTCGGCATTCATCTGAAAGATAGGCGATGAGCGAGTGGAGGCAACACCAAGAATACTTTAGTTAATAGTTCATTCGGGCGAGCATTAGAAACTTCTAACCATAAAAGCCACCCACACAACATATATAAGTCACAGACTTTAAAGTCACATCGATTTTTAAACCGCACTTGTACAACCCCATATTCCCTGAGTGAGACCCAGAAACACCCATGGCCAGGTTCGGATTAGCTTTGGGCTAGCCCCAGGTGAAATCACTAATCTCGCGCGCCCAAATCAGGACTCGTCGAGCTGGGCTCGACATTCATTGAGCAGGTTCAGTACAGGAGAGCTCACGCATAGGGGCAGGCGAGATCGCTCGTGCTCACGCATAGGTTCGGTGCGATACGTAACGGAGATACATAACGGAGATTAAACAATAAATCATATATAAACAAGAACACAAAAAAGCATAAATTTACACTTGACAGACCCTCTGAGCCACAACCACTGTTACTAGTCTGTAACTTTCATAAAGATGTAGCACATACTTGTGGTCATCTCTTTTTTTTGATTTATTTCTTGACAACCTATGTAAATATAAATTAAAATTATAGCTAATAAATTTATAGTAATATAACTTTATTTCCACAAGTCAATATATTCATATAAAACTCTATTCCTATATTATATTAATATGTAACTCTGTTTTAATTTTAACCTTGAGGTGAGACTCCTATAGTCCTATAACATCTATAACTCTATTTACTCATTCGTGATTATGTAGTATTTGTATTTTCTCAAATTTTACATCTTATGTTTACAATTCGATGCTAAATTGGAATGATGACTAATTGTCAAATACAAATTGAAGGAATGCCTCACATTCATCTTTTTTATTTCTATGTAAGTTGAATACTAAAAAAATCACACTACGATAATCACAACCGCACCGCAAAAAATCTCATCATACCGAAAAGAGATCACACATTTTTGGTCTTGTGCGGTTTTGCTCACCCCAAAACTGCACCCTTGCGGATGGGCCCAAGCTGCACCGTGCACACCCCCTCATTCCGTTGCCCTATCGAAATACAAGCAATTGCTTGTCACATTCGTTTATCTCATTCTTAATTATATCTCATTCTCAATTGTCCGGACAATGCTCATGGAGTTCACATAGTCAGTCAATTTGGCTCTAAGCCTCACACCACTCATATGTTGCCATATCAAGAATCATTTGTTATATTAGGGGAGTCCTATTCCACTTCTTATTTTTCCATTCAACCTCACAACTTGAGGTTAATGTCTACATTGATTGGATTGGAGATTAACGAATTTACGGTCTATCATTGGGTATTGTATATTATATAGAGACTCTTGATCTCATGGAAGTCAAAGAAACAAGACGTGATTTCTCAATTCAATGATGAGGCATAATATCATGTGATGACTGCCAGTATTGTCAGGATCACTTGGTTCTTAGGAACGAAGGGATAGAAAGCAACAAAGGAAAACCAAGAAAACAACTCAGAAAATACACAAATACGTGGTTCGACAATCTTGACAACGTTCATGACCGCACTAAGGTTTCTCTCTTTTTTCTTTGGTTTTTTCAGTTACAGAAACTTGAAGCAAGAAAGACATTTATATTTGAAGTCCAGAACAATCGAAATAATAAAATTACATAAACATCTCTTTCCAAAAAAATATTGAATAAATCGAAAGTACAATCAGTTACACATCTCCAACATTGGTTTTCTTGTCTTCTAACTGATTTGGTGGTGATAGTCACATATGAAACTTGTAGATTTCTTTGTTAAAGCTCAGATCACTCAACGACCCTCCTTCCTCAATTGGGACAATTCTCAATAACCTATGCTTTTAATGTTGGAAATTACCCATTTAGGTGGACTCGATTCATCGGGACGTCCCGGTAAAGTCGTACGTGAATTTTAAGTCTATTCGGACTCCCACAAGCACGCGTTAATTCAGTCACGCGAATGGTCGAAGCATGTGATAGGTGTGCCTGACCGTCTCGTACATTCAGTCGCGAACCCGGTCGAAGCATGTGATAGGTGTGCCTGACCGTCTCATACATTCAGTCGCGAACCCGGTCTCGCTCTTGGCACGATTAAAGCATGATCATGAATGCGGTTTTAATTGAGTTTATTTGTGTTTTTAATGGAATTAATTTCATCCATTAAAAACAAAAACTTGTAACTCCTATTTTAGGTATTTTCCTATTAATACCTAGATTTAGGTTTCATGAATCATTCTATTCGGGTGAACAAGGGTGAATAGCCGGCTAGGGCAAAATCCCGATCGCTTTTGAGAAACTGCCCTCTTCTTCTTCCCCTTTCGGCATTTTGCAGAGCTGTTTGCCGGTGGTTTTCCGACCGGCCTTTTGGGAGAGCACATCGTCGAAGGCGTTCATAGATCGGCCGCCGGGCTTCATCCCGACCACCATCTCCCACTGCCGGCGGCCATCGTCTGTTGTACGAGCCTTCGCCATCAGCGACCTTGAAGAAGGTCGGCCATTGCTCCTCCGCTTGGTGCTCTGGAGATCAAAACAAAGATAGCTAATAAATTTATAGCTAATAAATTAAAATTATAGCTAATAAATTTATAGTAATATAACTTTATTTCCACAAGTCAATATATTCATATAAAACTCTACGCGAGCAATCAATCCCGACCAGAACACCTATTTTAAATTTTAGGCGAGCAACCTGCGCGACCGCATTGAGCGGTATGCCATCGCAACAAAATAACACAATGCAAAAAGAATAAAAGCACACAGAGATTTTAACGTGGAAAACCCAATTGGGTGAAAAACCACGGGACGATCGGAGTCCAACCCGAAAAGCCTCCACTAAAAGTGTGTGAAAAACACATGCACGGATTACAGGCTTTCCCTCCACCGGTCCACAAAGGATCTTCATCAGCTTCACACTACACAATACAATAAATAGTAACAGAAAAATTGCAAGTTACCGACCGGCGGATGAGACAGATTACACAAATCCTCTCCAAGATGCCTCTTCGAATCCTTGTCAATATCTGCTCCAGATCCAATCCGTGTAGGCGAAGTACTCCTTGTCAACGTTGTACAATAACGTCTGAAAGCTCTCCCAAACTAAGACGATTGCCGCAAAGGCCTCTCTAGAAATCTTTCAATGCTTGAGTTTGGAGAGAAGTGGATGTATTACCCCTCCTCCTTCATCCTTATTTATAGGGCCAAAATCAAGGAGGTAGGTATGGTAGATGGCATGTGGATGAAGCTTCCATGAAGCTTCCTTGGTCAAAAACACATGTCATGAAACTTCCTTTGGACAATTTCCTAGAAGCTTCCTTTAAGAGCACATGTTGAATTTCAAGTCAAAGACGGCTAATCCTTTTCATACTTGTCATGAAACACATGCTTGAAAAGTATGATCAAAGTTGGCTAGCCTCTTTCACACTAAGGAGGAAATTATCTTAACAAATCTCCCCCTTTTCGACTAAGTGAAGAAATCCTGTCATTCTGACAATCTTCCCCAGAGTCTTTAATTTGCCTCCCTCCATGTCCTTCATCAATATGTCTCCACTTTCGATCAGCAACACCAAATTCGAGTTAATGAGACTCGAACTCAATAGCTTTTTCCACAAAGGACGGGAACTGTACCCAACAACGTTTTCTCCCCTTTGCTTTATGTGGAGAGAACCTCCATGCCGACGATCCTAACGCAATGCTCGAACTTCCCTCTTGGCACGGTCTTTGTCAGCATGTCTGCCCCATTGTCATCAGTGTGTACCTTCTGAAGATCAAGCTCTTTCTGCTCCAGGACATCTTGTATCCAATGATACCGAGTGTCGATGTGCTTCGACCTCGAGTGAAACGTGGGGTTCTACCCCAAGTGAATAGCGCTCTGACTGTCACATAGGAGTGTGTATCGGTCCTGAGTGAATCCAAGTTCTTTGATGAACCTCTTCATCCAAAGCAACTCCTTCCCAGCCTCAGTAACCGCAATAAACTCAGCCTCCGTGGTGGATAGTGCAACGCACTTCTGCAGTCTCGACGCCCACGAGACGGCTCCCCCTGCAAACAGAATCATGTATCCGGACGTCGACCTCCTGAAATCCACATCTCCAGCCATGTCAGCATCAGTGTAGCCCAGCAGCTCTGGCTCACTGTCTCCAAATCTCAACGTCAAGTCTGACGTCCCCTACAAGTATCTCAGTATCCACTTCACTGCGCTCCAATGCTCTCTCCCAGGATTGGAGAGAAATCTACTGACGGTCCCAACAACATGCGCAATATCCGGACGAGTACACACCATCGCATAGATGAGGCTCCCAACTGCAGATGCATACGGAACCTTCTGCATCGCCTCGATCTCCTCGGGTGTGCTGGGGCACTGATCAACGGTAAGCCTGAAGTGAGCTGCAAGCGGCACACTCACCTTCTTTGCCTGATCCATATCAAACCTCTGCAGTACTTTGCGGATGTACCGCTCCTGGGATAACCAAAGTAGTCTGGCTCCCCTGTCTCTACGAATGTGCATCCCTAAAATGGTCTTCGCAGCACCCAGATCCTTCATCTCAAAAGTGGAACTCAACTATCGCTTCAACTCAGCAATGCGAGCAGTGTTCCTCCCGACGATCAACATATCGTCCACGTACAACAGCAGAATGATGAAGTCCTCTGAAGCATACTGCTTGATGAACACGCAGTGGTCAAGGGTGGTCCTCCTGAAGTCGATCTCCCCCATAAAGGAATCAAACTTCCTATACCATTGCCGCGGGGCCTGCTTCAGGCCATATAAACTCTTCTGCAAGCGACACACCAGACCTTCCTTCCCTCTAACACTGAAGCCCTCAGGCTGCTCCATGTAAAGCTCCTCCTCAAGATTGCCATGCAGAAAGGCTGTCTTGACATCCATCTGCTCAACCTCCAAATATAGCCTCGCAGCGAGGCCAAGGACGACACGAATAGATGACATCTTCACCACAAGTGAGAAGATCTCATCGAAGTCTACACCCTGTCGCTATCCAAAACCCTTCACCACCAGCCTGGCCTTGTACCTGGGAGGTGTGGAGAAATCACCCTGCTTTACCCTGAAAATCCACTGATTCTTCAAGGCCTTCTTGCCCTTAGGCAATCTCACCAAGTCATACGTGTGGTTCTTCTGCAGCGACTGCATCTCCTCCTGCATAGCAACCATCCACTGACGCTTCTCGATGCTCTCCACAGCCTCGGCATAACTCTCAGGCTCCCCCGCATCAGTCAGCAATATGAACTCTGATGTAGAATATCTAGCGGGTGGGTGCCTTGCTCGATCAGACCTCCACAGGGCCGGCTCCGGGGCCGGTGCAGGTATATCATCAGCAATATCCTCAGCGGCTCCTGGTTCACTATCAGTGGTGATATCATGATTTGGAAGGGTATCAGTACCCTGTGCCGGCTCAGGCTCAACAGCCTCCTCAGTGTCGTCATCTCCAACTATAGGCAACTCTGCAGTAGTGGGAGAGTCAACCTCAATCTCACTAGTCTCCTCAGGATCACCAACAATCTGATCCTCACTGAAAACAGCATCACGGCTACGTACAAGCTTCTTCTCAACTGGATCAAAGAACTTGTACCCAAACTCTCCACTGTAGCCGTACCCCAATAAAATGCACTGCCGGGTCTTCGAATCTAACTTCGATCTCTCGTCCCTGGGGACGTGCACAAAGGCTTTGTAGCCAAACACCCGCAAGTGACTGTAAGAGGGGTCTTTCCCATACCAAACCCTATCTGGGACATCCTCCTGTAATGCTGAACTCGGAGAGAGGTTGATGACATGCGCTGCAGTAAGAAGAGCCTCGCCCCAGAACATACCTAGTAGCTTCGACTCAGATAGCATGCACTGAATCCTCTCCATCAGTGTCTGATTCATCCTCTCAGCTACGCCATTAAGCTGCGGCGTCTTAGGAGGGGTCTTCTCATGTCTGATGCCATGGTCCCTGCAGTACTCGTCAAACGGACCTATGTACTCTCCCCCGTTGTCGGACCTGATGCATCTCAGCTTCTTCCCAGATTGTCTCTCCACCTCAGCGTGGAATCTCATGAAAGTATCAAGGACCTGATCTTTGGTCTTGATAGCATAGACCCAAAGCTTCCTTGAATGATCGTCGATGAAAGTAACGAAGTACAAAGCTCCTCCTCTAGTCTGGACCTTCAGAGGTCTGCAAACATCAGTGTGAACTAGCTCCAAAGGCTCCGTTTTCCTGGTGGACGTGTGGCTGTGGAATGAAACTCTATTCTGCTTCCCAGCCATGCAGTGGTCACACCTCTCCAAGTGAATGTCAGAAATGTCACTGATCAGCTTCTTCTTCACCAGGCATCCCAATCCCTTCTTGCTAATGTGTGCCAGCCTCCTGTGCCATAAGGAAGTGGATGCCTCATCCCTGACGGAGTTTGCCTGAGCAGCTTCAGGCCTCCCCTCCATGTAGTACAAGCCAGAATCTCTATAACCCCTTGCCATCACAAGTGATCCTCGGATTAGCTTCCAGAAATCTCCTCCAAAGACACTCAGGTGTCCTTCATCTCCAAGTCTTCCAACAGATATCAGATTGAAACGGATGTCTGGCACATGTCGCACATCCCTCAGAACTAATAAGGCTCCAGTACTTGTCTTCAAATGCATGTCTCTGTGCCCAAGCACCTTGGACGTATCCCCATTGCCCATCCTCAACACCCCACAGTCATGAGTGGTGTAAGTGGCAAATAACTCCCTGTTGTGGGATACATGTGCAGAAGCTCCAGAGTCAACGATCCAGCATCGATCGTCACACGAGAGTGCAGCCGTGACGTCGTCGCCAACAATAATGACGTCGTCCTCCTCAGTTGATACGGTGGCTGCCGTGTGACCCTCATCTTTGCCCTTAGTGGCAATCCCATTCTTCTTCTGATCGTTCTTCCACGAATAACAGAATTTCTTGATGTGCCCCTTCTTATGGCAGTAGTGGCATTCCACGTTCTGATAACGTGACTTCGACTTGCCCCTACTCTGACTTCTGTCCTCCTTCCTTCCTCGGTTCTTACTCCTTCCTCTCCCCCTGGTCTCAGTAAAGAGAACGTCGACTCGTGAAGAAGAGCCTGAAGTTCCCTGAGACTTTTGTCTCACCTCCTCATTCAAGATCCCACTCTTGGCGATCTCCATGGAAATAATCCCCTGGGGGGAGGAATTGATCAGAGAAACTCTGACCATCTCCCAAGAGTCTGGAAGTGACTTGAGTAGCCACAATGCATTCACCTCATCTTCGAATGTCACCTTCATAGCAGTCAGGCGATCAATAATCCCCTAGAACTCGATGACATGATCCAAAATAGGAGAGCCCTCCCGGTATCTGAACTCTCTAAGCTTCTTCAACAAATACAACTTGTTGATGCCCGTGCTCTTGGCATACAAGGTTTCGAGCGTCTTCCACAGATCCTTTGCATTGATACTAGCCACATGGTTATAGACGTTCGGCTCTACGAACCGTCTAATAAACCCACACAGCTTCCGATGCTCCACCTTCCATTTCGCAGGATCCGTGTCCTTTGGCATCTCCTCAAAGATAGGAGCATGCCAACCCTTCACATATATCAAATCCTCCATCAGTAGATGCCACTGGTGATAATTGGCACCATTCAACTTTACCATCTGATCCGAACCAGAACCTGATGTGGACTCCATCTCGCTCTGCCAACTGGCCGGACCGACCACTGATCTTTGAGTCGACTATCTCAAAGTATGCAACTGGAGAGGATAGCCAGCGGGCCAATAGTCGTAAACTACCACTCCCAATTGCACACCCGAGATCCCGATTGACTCGTCCTGAAACCCCAAAGGTCAGCCCGGTAACTGCTCTGTCACTGAACTTGCTCGATCACGAACCTTCCTCTGATACCACTTGTTGGGAATGCGAGCAATCAATCCCGACCAGAGCACCTATTTTAAATTTTAGGTGAGCAACCTGCGCGACCGCATTGAGCGGTATGCCATCGCAACAAAATAACACAATGCAAAAAGAATAAAAGCACACAGAGATTTTAACGTAGAAAACCCAATTGGATGAAAAACCACGGGACGATCGGAGTCCAACCCGAAAAGCCTCCACTAAAAGTGTGTGAAAAACACACGCACGGATTACAGGCTTTTCCTCCACCGATCCACAAAGGATCTTCACCAGCTTCACACTACACAATACAATAAATAGTAACAGAAAAATTGCAAGTTACCGACCGGCGGATGAGACAGATTACACAAATCCTCTCCAAGATGCCTCTTCGAATCCTTGCCAATATCTGCTCCAGATCCAATCCGTGTAGGCGAAGTACTCCTTGTCAACGTCGTACAACAACGTCTGAAAGCTCTCCCAAACTAAGCGATTGCCGCAAAGGCCTCTCTAGAAATCTTTCAATGCTTGAGTTTGGAGAGAAGTGGATGCATTACCCCTCCTCCTTCATCCCTATTTATAGGGCCAAAATCAAGGAGGTAGGTATGGTAGATGGCATGTGGATGAAGCTTCCATGAAGCTTCCCTGGTCAAAAACACATGTCATGAAACTTCCTTTGGACAATTTCCTTGAAGCTTCCTTTAAGAGCACATGTTGAATTTCAAGTCAAAGACGGCTAATCTTTTTCATACTTGTCATGAAACACATGCTTGAAAAGTATGATCAAAGTTGGCTAGCCTCTTTCACACTTAGGAGGAAATTATCTTAACAATTCCTATATTATATTAATATGTAACTCTGTTTTAATTTTAACCTTGAGGTGAGACTCCTATAGTCCTATAACATCTATAACTCTATTTACTCATTCGTGATTATGTAGTATTTGTATTTTCTCAAATTTTACATCTTATGTTTACAATTCGATGCCAAATTGGAATGATGACTAATTGTCAAATACAAATTGAAGGAATGCCTCACATTCATCTTTTTTATTTCTATGTAAGTTGAATACTAAAAAAATCACACTACGATAATCACAACCGCACCGCAAAAAATCTCATCATACCGAAAAGAGATCACACATTTTTGGTCTTGTGCGGTTTTGCTCACCCCAAAACTGCACCCTTGCGGATGGGCCCAAGCTGCACCGTGCACACCCCCTCATTCCGTTGCCCTATCGAAATACAAGCAATTGCTTGTCACATTCGTTTATCTCATTCTTAATTATATCTCATTCTCAATTGTCCGGACAATGCTCATGGAGTTCACATAGTAAGTCAATTTGGCTCTAAGCCTCACACCACTCATATGTTGCCCTATCAAGAATCATTTGTTATATTAGGGGAGTCCTATTCCACTTCTTATTTTTCCATTCAACCTCACAACTTGAGGTTAATGTCTACATTGATTGGATTGGAGATTAACGAATTTACGGTCTATCATTGGGTATTGTATATTATATAGAGACTCTTGATCTCATGGAAGTCAAAGAAACAAGACGTGATTTCTCAATTCAATGATGAGGCATAATATCATGTGATGACTGCCAGTATTGCCAGGATCACTTGGTTCTTAGGAACGAAGGGATAGAAAGCAACAAAGGAAAACCAAGAAAACAACTCAGAAAATACACAAATACGTGGTTCGACAATCTTGACAACGTTCATGACCACACTAAGGTTTCTCTCTTTTTTCTTTGGTTTTTTCAGTTACAGAAACTTGAAGCAAGAAAGACATTTATATTTGAAGTCCAGAACAATCGAAATAATAAAATTACATAAACATCTCTTTCCAAAAAAATATTGAATAAATCGACAGTACAATCAGTTACACATCTCCAACATTGGTTTTCTTGTCTTCTAACTGATTTGGTGGTGATAGTCACATATGAAACTTGTAGATTTCTTTGTTAAAGCTCAGATCACTCAACGACCCTCCTTCCTCAATTGGGACAATTCTCAATAACCTATGCTTTTAATGTTGGAAATTACCCATTTAGGTGGACTCGATTCATCGGGACGTCCCGGTAAAGTCGTACGTGAATTTTAAGTCTATTCGGACTCCCACAAGCGCGCGTTAATTCAGTCACGCGAATGGTCGAAGCATGTGATAGGTGTGTCTGACCGTCTCGTACATTCAGTCGCGAACCCGGTCGAAGCATGTGATAGGTGTGCCTGACCGTCTCATACATTCAGTCGCGAACCCGGTCTCGCTCTTGGCACGATTAAAGCATGATCATGAATGCGGTTTTAATAGAGTTTATTTGTGTTTTTAATGGAATTAATTTCATCCATTAAAAACAAAAACTTGTAACTCCTATTTTAGGTATTTTCCTATTAATACCTAGATTTAGGTTTCATGAATCATTCTATTCGGGTGAACAAGGGTGAATAGCCGGCTAGAGCAAAATCCCGATCGCTTTTGAGAAACTGCCTTCTTCTTCTTCCCCTTCGGCATTTTGCAGAGCTGTTTGCCGGTGGTTTTCCGACCGGCCTTTTGGGAGAGCACATCGCCGAAGGCGTTCATAGATCGGCCGCCGGGCTTCATCCCGACCACCATCTCCCACTGCCGGCGGCCATCGTCTATTGTACGAGCCTTCGCCATCAGCGACCTTGAAGAAGGTCGGCCATTGCTCCTCCGCTTGGTGCTCTGGAGATCAAAACAAAGAAGATTGAAGGCTGGTTTCATTGGACAGTTCGTCGTTGCTAATCTTCAGTTCGGTCTTTTGGAGAGCAGACGACCGGGGTGGGCTTGATTGAGGTATCCACCATTGCTTCTGCCAAAACAATGTGCGTATAATATACCCCCTAAAATACGTGTTCTGCAGTATAATATTTGGTGTGCAAATAACACATAAAGTGGTTCTGGTGAGCGGAGAAACGCGTAACCATCATAACCACCATCAAAGTCTATAAATAGGACCACATAACCCTCCTTTCATTCCATCTTCTTCTCCTCCCGCTTCTCCTCCTATGCACGAGGGAGCTCATTCGAAAATCTTTTTGCATCTTCGAAGAATCATTTGAAGATCTTAAAACACCTTTGAAGATCTTTTGAAGATCTTCGATCTACTTAGAGCGCCCATGCGCACATCTCACCTTGTGAAGGTTCCATCTGGCACACGTTCCACCTTGCGCACATTCCTGTTATTAAAATTGAAGGTTAAGCGTCGCTACGGCGAAACAATATAATCAAAATTTCAAATGAATGCAGCGACACATACACCTTCAAGATCGTTTAACTAAACACTATTAATCTCAATTGGAGCACAACACAATAATTATTTTCCTAAGTTAAGAACACAAAATTGAAGCAAGTTAAAAGAGTGGTAAAATAACTGAAGTGCGGAAACTAATTTATTCTATTCTTAGATTCTTGCTCGTTCTTCATGATCGCGGAAATGCGCAACAGTTGCGACGTCTTGTTCCTTATGAATTCCACGACGTTGGCGGAACTCGCTAACATACAACGTCTGTCAAAATGAATCTCTACAATAAAAGAAGTCAGCACAAAATATGTGTAAAAGAAAACAACTTCTGATTAATAATTATCTCTTAATATCCAATAGAAAAGTAAATCTCTGCAGCTAATTATTAACAAGAAAGTTTCAGATCTAGGCAATGTTAACCCTTGCTAATAACAAATCTGTATGAATGAATTAAATCAAATAAAGTCCATCTCCATACCTGATAGTCCCTGTTTATGCTTACGGGTAAACTAATCTGACTGTCTCTTCCTCGGAATGTGGACTGGATTTATATGCGTTCTTCTAAAATGTGCTGAAGGCCGAGAAGAACACCAGTAAACGCCAGGGATGGAGTTTCTCCAAAGTATCGTCCTTCTTCCTCTGCCTCCAGATTTGAACGGGATCGGAACGCCGACGGCCTAGGAAAAGGAGGTGAAGACCGGCGACTCCCTTGCAACAATGCTTTAGTGATCTACTGGAGGATAAGGTCGAATCTTTCTGTTCGATCTAGAAGCACGTAGAGACACACCTCCGGCGGTTTTTCAGAAAAAGGGAGAAGAGGCGTCTCAATAATGGCGATCGGAATTTTTCACCCTAGTTCACAAACGGCCACGGCAAGATGAAGAGAGAGACTCAAAATAAAATCCTGATTAGGTTTAATAGGTGACCCATTTTAGGAGTTACAAGATCATGGGTGAATTAATCCCATTTATTGCAAAATTAATTTTGGAGAATATATAACTCATAATATTAAATAGGATTTTATATCATGCCAAAATAGATGCCAAATCTTGTGTCTAGGGTGAGACCGAGTCTGCGCCCTTAATTTACGAGACGATCTAGTCCACCTATCACAGGCTTCGACCGTTCGCGCGACTGAATTAACCCGCTCGTAGGTGTCCAAATAGACTTAATATACACGTATGACTTTAACGGGTCGCCTCAATGAATCGAGTCCACCTAACGGAAAATTTCCAACATTCTCCCACTTGGACTTGTGTTCATCGTAATTTATGACATTCTGATAAAGTCTTCATTAAACTTAAGGGTACAAATTAGCGAACGCGATATTGAGTCTACTTTCACGTCAATCCGGTCCAATCAAATCTTTCACTCTGAATCATGGCGGCAACCTCATCATAGAGCGACAAGGGACCTTTCATGGTCACAGTAGCTTACAAACTCAATCGACATGGACAAAGCGCGGTTATATAAACCATAGAACAACACACTGAAAATGTGCACATGAAGGTTGTTCTAATTTAGTGATCAACCAAACTTCTCAAATGAATGCATTAAACTATGCTGCGAGAAGTTCTTAATTGTTCAAAAGAACAAGTATGTCTAATCTTAAGGTTTTTGAAACTCATGTGTCAAAAGACATATCACAGGTCATAATACATATGAAGTGCCCTAGGCCTTATGCTCCGACTGACACAAGTCATGAGACTTTGTATGAAGTGTGACGTGTCACATAAATCCAACGAATATTGAAATTTAATAATATTGCTGAATGAATATTCTTAATTATTAATGAATCAAATAAAGTGCAAAATAGATGACAAAAAACTAAATTGGAGCTCCATGTAGCCTCCCACTAATCAAGTGCATCGATCGACTCTTTAAGCCCCATATTAATAACATGTTTCTGAAACACGTTAGGGCGAAGTCTTTTAGTAAGCGAATCAGCCAACATGTCATCTGTCCCTAAATGCTCAACTAAAATGTCACCCTTCTTGACCAATTCCTTAACGGTCAAGAATTTAATTTCCATATGTTTCGACCCTGTGATACTCTTATTGTTCATCGAGAACATAATTGCAGATATGTTATCACAATACATCCGGATGAGTCCAGCTACTGAATCAACTACCTTCAACTCTGTAATGAAATTCTTAAGCCACACTGCGTGAGTGGAAGCTCCAAAGAGAGCGATGAACTCCACATGCATTTTGGATGAAGTGATGAGTGTCTGCTTGACACTCTTCCACGAAATGGCCCCACCAGCAAACTTAAAATATATAACCCGAAGTAGACTTCCTATCATCCCTCACACCCAGCAAAATCAGAATTTGTATACCCACTAACTCAAGGTCTTGAACTTTATGGTAAACCAACTTAGCATCCTTAGTTCCCTTCAAATACCTTAAGACTTTCTTGTCATCCATCCAATGATTAGGTCCTGGGTTCGACTGATATCTGCCTAAAAGTCCTACTGCGAAGGCAATGT
The DNA here is from genome assembly GCA_039513925.1 of Platanthera zijinensis. Lineage (NCBI taxonomy): Eukaryota > Viridiplantae > Streptophyta > Magnoliopsida > Asparagales > Orchidaceae > Platanthera > Platanthera zijinensis. The sequence goes on along the minus strand of CM077089.1, from coordinate 176,079,053 downwards.
CCAGTCTGGTACAGACTTAGGCATACATTAAACTGCCTACCGCACTAGTGTAAGGTATATACTTCATGCGCTCTCTCTCTATATCATTCCTGGGGCATTGTGATAAGCTGAGCTTATCACCCTTTAGCACAGGTACGTCACCAGGCTTACAACCGAGCATGCTAAATCTCTGAAGTACACGCTCGATGTAGGCTTTCTAAGAGAGTGCCAATGTATGGTGAGATCGGTCCCTAATGATCTCAATTCCTAGAACGAAGGATGCTTCCCCAAGATCTTTTATATCAAAGTGTTTTGACAGAAATTTCTTAGATTCATGCAATAATGCCAAATCACCACTCGCAAGCAAGATATCATCTACATAAAGAATTAAGAAGATGAATCTGCTCCCAATGATCTTGAGATATATGCAACGGTCTACCTTATTTTCTATAAAACCAAAAGAAGTAACTACCTCATCAAATTTCAAATACCATTGTCTAGAAACTTGCTTCAGACTATATAGGGATTTGTTAAGTTTACAGACAAGTTGGTCGGAATGACCAGACTTAAATCCCTCAGGCTGCACCATATAAACCTCTTCGTCAAGATCGTCATTCAAGAATACGGTCTTTACATCCATCTGGTGTAGCTCCAAATCATAATGAGCTACTAGTGTCATTATTACTCTGAAAGAGTCTTTAGAACACACAAGAGAAAATGTCTCGTGATAATCGATTCCTTCTCTTTGCATAAAACCCTTGGCTACCAGTCTGGCCTTACACCGTTCGACCTTTTCCTTAGAGTCTTTCTTGGTCTTAAACATCCATTTAGAACCAAGGGGCTTATAACCTTTGGGTAACTCAACCAACTCCCAAACATTATTCAGCTTCATAGACTCCATCTCGTCTTTTATCGCATCCCACCACAGATCAACTTGAGTTCCAGACACAGCTTCATTAAATGTTACTGGGTCAACTACTTGATCAATGTCATAATCACTCTCTCCTAAATAGACTTCATAGTCTGTGGAAATTGTAGGCGTTCTCTGCCTAACGGATCTCCTAGCAGGTGGATGAACCTCCTGAACATGAGGAGGAACCTCAACTGGAATCGGTGGTAAGACCACTTCCACGTCCACCACTTGTTCTGTCACAGGTTCAGGCACCACAGGATCTCCTATCAAGGACACAGATAAATTAATGGGCACAACTTCTCCGACTTCACTAATAGGACGAGAGCAACTAGGTTCATCAGCGACATCCCATTCTAAAAACTTAGCTGTTTGAGACTCCACAATTCTGGGTCCTCCTATAGGGGAATAAAACTTAAATCCCTTAGAATGATCTTGGTAGCCTATAAAATAGCAGCGATAAGACCTGGGGGCTATCTTACTCTCTGATGGGTTGTATAAACGGACTTCTGCAGGACAACCCCAGACACGCAAATGATTAAGACTGGGTTGTCTACCAGTCCATAACTCAAAAGGGGTTTTAGATACTGACTTAGACGGGACTCTATTAAGGATATACACTGCAGTCTTAAGCGCCTCGCCCCATAAAAATTCAGAAAGATTCGTTCTACTCATCATGCTTCTCATCATTTCTTTAATGGTGCGATTTCGCCTTTCGGCCACACCATTTTGCTCAGGACTACCCGACATGGAGTATTGGGCAACAATGTCACAACTCTCCAAGTATCTGGCAAACGGACCCTTATGTTGCCCGAAGGCATCATGTCTACCAAAATACTCGCCACCTCTGTCGGACCTAACTATCTTGATGACTTTCCCTATTTGTTTCTCAACTTCAGTCTTGAAAATTTTGAACTTTTCAAGAGATTCAGATTTTTTCTTAATTAAGTACAAATAACCAAAACGGGAGTAGTTATCAATGAAGGTAATGAAGTAGGTATTCCTACAGAGAGTAGTAGAATAAGGACCACTAATGTCAGTATGAATAACCTCTAATAAATTTGAACTACGAGTAAAGCATTTCTTTTTAATCTTGGTCATCTTACCTCTACAGCAATCCACACATGTCTCTAAGTCACTAATGTCAAGAGCAGGAAGAATATTTTTCTTAATTAATCTCTCTACTCTCTCCCTAGAGATATGACATAATCTCTTATGCCATAGCATGAACGACTGTTCCTTAATTAGAGATCTTTTAGATGCAACGTTTTCTACATTATTTGAGGTGGCATAAAAATTAATTGGTGCAAGACATATTCTATATAAACCATTAGATAGACTACATTGGCCAATAAATTGTGATTCATGAAAAATCTTAATTAAAGCACAAGATATATTAAATGAATAACCAAATCTATCTAATGCATAAACAAAAATCAAGTTTCTTCTAAACGAAGGAATATAAAATATGTCTTTTAATAATAGTTCATATCCAGAATCAAGGACCAAACAAATGTCCCCGATGAACTCCACCTCCACCTCAGCATTATTGCCAACTGTGAGTCTGCACTCACCCTTGCTTGGCCTCCTCCTTTTGATGAACCCCTACAGTGTGTAAGCAATATGATTAGTTGCTCCACTATCGATCACCAAGAACTTGATAGGGATTCAATTAAATTGAATTCACAAAGGACTAGAGCTAAGGGATTACCTTTAAGTGCAAATCCACGCTTCTTCATCAAGACTTGAACTTTAGGCATTCTTGCTTTACGTGCCCCTTCTTCTTATAAAAGAAGCAGCTAAGATGCTTCTTTCCACCAGTGTCCTTGCTCCCTGAAGACTGTCCATCCTGAGGCTTGAAAGGAACTTTGGACTTCTTCTTCTTAAAGAGGGCTTGACAACGAGCAATGCAGTGTTCGTCTTCTCGTTCTTCAGTTTCTCCTCCTCAGCTACACATCGAATAATCAGATCATTGATCCTCCACGCCTCGTCCTGAGAATTATAGGTTGTCTTCAAGATACTAAACTCTGCAAGAAGGGTATTGAGTGCTTGGTGCACAATCAACGCTTCAGGGAGAGCAATCTCCAACTCCTGCAGCTTGGTCTGAAAGTAGACCATCTTTAGAATGTAGTCGCGGACACCGCCTCCTCCCGTATACCTCATGGATAAGAGGTCTTGAATGAGTGTCCCGATCTCAGTATTGGAAGACACCTTATACCTCTGCCCAACGGCAGTCAGAAAATCTCTAGCGACGGTCGTGTCAGGAAGACCACTCAGCAGGTGCTCTGGACTGGAACGCTTCATAGTCAACAAACAGATTTTGTTCGACTTGTTCCAAGCACCGTAATGATCCTTCTCAGCTTGAGTGCTGGTCGTTGTGAGGGCCGCAGGCTGGTTGGTATTCATGGTCATCTCTATGTCTGCCATCTCGAGAGCAAACATGATATCGGACTTCCACTTCTTAAAGTTCGATCCAGTAAGTTTCTCAATGGTCGTCATATTGTTATGGACTTTTAGGTGACTTAAAAGAGAGAAAAAGAAAAATTAGAGACAAATAAGGCAACAGTGGCTATAAACCCTAAATAGCACACTAGGTAGAAAATCTAGGCGCGTCAACACGCAACACCTTTGGGCAGACTATGCGTCACGCAATTAGTGATTCTCCATACAAGAACGTGCAACCGTTGCGCTTAAGCTTTTCGTAGATCTACCACCTTTGAGTGAATAGATTACTAGAGCCCCGCACTACCGTCCAAATGTCCTCGTGTAACCCTCTGAACTTATTGCGCAAGCACCACCTTTGGGTGAATGATTGCGCACTAGTCTCAGAGAACTCCCTAAAATATGTGAAACCGTAATCTCACAAAACGACTCGAAAAGGCCACTTTGGCGGCTACAGTTCTTATCAATTCACGAGACCCTTTCACACCGGGATATCTGAATATTGCCCTAAATTAATATCGTGTTTCTTTTACTTAATGACGTATGAGCTCCAAATCGTCTGAAAAAACACAAGACTTTTGTCAGGGATTGATTTATGAAAAGCACTTTGAGTTTCAATCCCAAATTTTATTTCTCTCAAAATAATTAATGAGTTTTGGAAAAAGTATTCTTTGAATAAATTAAGTAGAAAAATAATTAACTCCAAATAATGAAGGAGACTAATAAGTTTGAGTTAATCCCTCTGATACCAACTGTTATTAAAATTGAAGGTTAAGCGTTGCTACGGCGAAACAATATAATCAAAATTTCAAATGAATGCAGCGACGCCTTCACCTTCAGGATCGTTTAACTAAACACTATTAATCTCAATTGGAGCACAACACAATAATTATTTTCTTAAGTTAAGAACACAAAATTGAAGCAAGCTAAAAGAGTGGTAAAATAACTGAAGTGCGGAAACTAATTTATACCATTCTTAGATTCTTTCTCGTTCTTCATGATCGCGGAAATGCGCAACAGTTGCGACGTCTTGTTCCTTATGAATTCCACGACGTTGGCGGAACTCGCTAACATACAACGTCTGTCAAAATGAATCTCTACAATAAAAGAAGTTAGCACAGAATATGTGTAAAAGAAAACAACTTGATTAATAATTATCTCTTAATCACCAATAGAAAAGTAAATCTCTGCAGCTAATTATTAACAAGAAAGTTTCAGATCTAGGCAATGTGGGTGATGAATTTTTGAGAAAGTAAAGAAAATCTGTATGAATGAATTAAATCAAATAAAGTCCATCTCCATACTTGATAGTCCCTATTTATGCTTACGGGTAAACTGATCTGACTGTCTCTTCCTCGGAATGTGGACTGGATTTATATGCGTTCTTCTATGTGCTGAAGGCCGAGAATAACACCAGTAAACGCCAGGGATGGAGTTTCTCCAAAGTATCGTCCCTCTTCCTCTGCCTCCAGATTTGAACGGGATCGGAACGCCGGCGACCTAGGAAAAGGAGGTGAAGACCGGCGACTCCCTTGCAACAATGCTTTAGTGATCTACTGGAGGAGAAGGTCGAATCCTTCTGCTCGATCTAGAAGCAGGTAGAGACACACCTCCGGCGGTTTTTCAGAAAATGGGAGAAGAGGCGTCTCAGTAATGGCGATCGGAATTTTTCACCCTAGTTCACAAACGGTCACGGCAAGATGAAGAGAGAGACTCAAAATAAAATCCTGATTAGGTTTAATAGGTGACCCATTTTAGGAGTTACAAGATCATGGGTGAATTATTCTCATTTATTGCAAAATTAATTTTGGAGAATATATAACTCATAATATTAAATAGGATTTTATATCATGCAAAAATAGATGCCAAATCTTGAGCCTAGGGTGAGACCGAGTCCGCGCCCTTAATTTACGAGACGATCTAGCCCACCTATCACAGGCTTCGACCGTTCGCGCGACTGAATTAACCCGCTCGTAGGTGTCCAAATAGACTTAATATACGCGTACGACTTTAACGGGTCGCCTCGATGAATCGAGTCCACCTAACGAAAAATTTCCAACAGTTCCACCTTGCGCACGCTCCACCTTGCGCACGTTCCACCTTGCGCACGTTCCACCTTGCGCACGTTCCACCTTGCGCAGGTTCCACCGTGCGCACGTTCCACCTTGCGCAGGTACCACCTTGCGCACATTCCACCTTGCGCACGTTTCACCTTGTGCAGGTTCCACCTTGCATACGTTCCACCTTGCGCCCGTTCTGCCCAGTGCATTCTTCGCCATGAACGTAACACGCCGCGCACATTACGCCCTCCAGTCAGCAGCAAACACACTGCTCCACCCTCCTGCACGCAAAAGGAGACAAGTTGCAAACCAGAAGAAGCACAAAGCGCGCCCACCAGCTTCCGAGCGGTAACTATAAACTTCAGAGCACACAGAGCGCAACGCTCCACTCTGCACAAGAAAAAATACTTAGCTCCATGAGTGGTGACCTGTCACCCTCAGAGCACTAATCTCTCTTTCCCAACAATTATAACGAGAGGCGACATGTCGCCATTGAGTTCTCTGAAAAGTCCCGTAACAACACAAAGAAGATTGTGGAAGTTTGGTCAGCTCCGAGCCTCCGATCTGACTACATGATTTTTTACCCACTTCGATGGTTTTCCACGTTATAAAAAAAAAATCTCCTTACTAGCTGTTTCGATCCATTTTGACTGTTTGCATGCACAATCGCGCCAAAGCTAAGAAGGTTCAATTAGACGGGTGTAACGAAGCCTCGAGTTAGTTGTATTAAAATGTATAACAATGTCTAGATTATACGTCAAAAAATAATAATATAGAAAAGGGAAGACACCTTTTATGAAACATTAAACTTTCTCATTTTACCCTATTTATTACAAAATTTTCAGTTTTTTTATTTGCTTGTTTTTTTTATTTTAAAAGATGTGCCCTCATATATAGACAAAGTTTCTTAAATATAATAAAAAAAAATGTGATCTCTTCGTCATTCACAAACTCACATGCACACCGAAAAATGAACGATGGACGTACGGTGTATATCGCTTGGGGGTTTGTGAGCGGTGGGAGCGCCGTCGTGCTGAGGTAATGTCGTGACCGGAATACTATCACGCGGGGCACTGAGGGACACCCGTGCACTGTCGTTGTTCGCCGGAGAGGCAGAGCCCCGGCCTTTGCCTATGACTCATGTGTGTGTGAAAGAGAAAAAGATCATTTGGTAAAACATTTATCTTTCTTATTTTACTCTTTTTTTATTACAATTTTTTATAGTTTTTAAAAATTATATTTAATTTATGTGTTTTGTTATTTTTTAAAATTTGTATCATCATCCAATTTATTTTGAAGTTCATCCATAATACAGATAATATGTTTCAAAGCCATGTATTTTGTTATTTTTTTAGGGTCAATGCCTTCAAGGCTTCAAAGTTAGATTATTTATAATATTCCTAAAGTACCACAGAATTTTATCCCTCACTAGAAGCCAAGTTAATATCAAAAGATCAGACTCCATAAACCTTCACCAACCAGTTAACTGAATTAATTAATTAAGTTCATTTGTGATGAACAAATTCTTTTTTGTTATTAGTAAAGCTAGGACTACATAATTCCGGTCATGCTTGTTGAATTTTGAAAGTGAAATCAAATTTTACACACACACACGTTGCTTTAGTTTTTAAGATATCACAGCATGCTCTGATTAGTATTCAAACTTCAAAGCATGCTTTGACAAACATATCAATGCATGCTTTGACATGCATATGACTTGAAGTCAAAGTTCCATAAATCAAGGCATGCTCTGAATAGTTATGAAGATGTTGAGGCACTCCGTCATTTGAAGTCGATGCAACTTCTCTCTCGACGCAATCTCATTTTGACGGAGCGTCTACTCCGGCACTCCATATATATATGTTGTAGTGTTTTGAAAAATTTACCCTAATAATAATCCTGTAGCCAGTTTTTCTCTCCCGTGAAGAACAATTCAGCCTCCATTGTTGCTATGAAGAGGACCTAGAGAGAGAAACTTCTCTCTTCAATTTTGCCGTCGCGTGACTGCTGTTTCTAGAGATCGCTAACTCTACGGCGTAGCCCTCTTCAAGGACTTCATCGTGTTGTGTTTTTCGAAGCGGTGTTTTGCTCGCACGAGATTGTAGATGACTAGGAAGGTTCGGAGGTTGATTGTTTTGTATTTCTTCTAGATTCTATGTTTGTATTTCTTGTTAATTTTAATCGGAATCATAAATCCGTGTGTGTCTCCGTGTATGTCCGGAGTTTTGATCTGTGTGGTGTTGCAACTTGTTTGTTCGTGATTTCAAGCATTTATTGCATTAGTTTCTGATGATTTTTCTTCTAGTGGTTTGTGTACATCCTGGGCAATTGGATTTTTCACATGGTATCAGAGCGATGTTGGTTTTAGCGGTGATTGTTGAGTTCCTTCGGTGAAGAAGATCGGTTGGTTTTACCGGAATAGAAAGATATGGGAGAGATCTTGGTATTGAGTTGTTGACACACACAAATTACAAGAAATAGAAATCGTGTATGGAGAGTTATCTATTGAGAGAAGATTTGTGGGAGGTTGTTGGCGGTGATGAACAGGAGGAAGTTATTCCGCCCGGGGACAACATGTTGAGGCTCCGCTCAAGATAGTCCACTAAGGCTCATCGATGTGGAATGGCCTTATATAGTATCTCCAGCGTAGAGCCGTTACACCCTAGTGACACGAAACCCGATGGGTCATTCCGAGTCGGTCCTGACACGCGCGGACATATAACAAAATACCCTAACAATCTCCTCCTATGTCCGTGGTGAGACCGGCGTCGGAAAAAGGGGTGGTGTGTGTAATGTTCAACTAGAATTCGACTCAATACACAACCGTGTCCATAACATCTGTCAGAGTAAATTGGACTTAAAGAAACATACGTTTGTATGCACGCATAAGAATAAAACATAAACTCAGCAGCATCACATCATAGTCACAAGTACAATCAGAGAATCAGGTACCAAAACACCTAGTGTCTCATGACCAACTGAAGAGCAACAAAGGAAAAATTAGTCCAAACAACAGATGGAAAAAGAGAGAGCTAAACAGTGCTCTAAAGCCAAAGACAAAAAAGACCAAACAAACACTCTAGTAGTCATCGCCCAACAGGTCATCATCCTCAGGATCCCAGACTGCAAATGCTCCTCCATCAGCAACAGCTCCTGTAATTTCCAACAGAGAACTTCATTCAGAATGAATTCAACCATGGAAAATGTACAAAGTATCTAGTTCTACTTATAAGAACGTAGTACTAAAAAGTTAAGCTAGAAGGGCAAGTAGTAGAGTATTTAGGTTCTACCTCAGAATCTGTTATCTGTTTCCAAAAGAAACGATTTCCAGACTTCTGGACACCGCAGCTGTATCTGTGTTCCTATGTGGAATGTCACGGTTACTGTTCTTCTAAAGTTAATTGGAACTCATCAAATGTGGAATGGAACCAATAAACGGAAGAAGAGCCAAACCTAGTCAGATTGTGTTATCAAATGTGGAATAACACTCTCCTCCTAGATAAGGAAGACGAAATCAGATGAAGTTGTTAACATCAAATGTGGAATGAAACAACTCACTAAATTCGTACTCAGCAACCCTGAACACCAGCGGAGCACAACACGCTTGCTTTGACAAAGGAAGGTGGAAAAATCAAAACATTTGGACAAAGGCGGAACTGAATCGCCTAACCTTGAAACTAAGGCTGAACTTACAACGCCTTGAGTCCCATTTCCCCCACTGTTTTGATTGATCGGTCTTTAGGCATTCCTTTCGTCAGTGGATCAGCCAGATTATCCTTCGATCGCACATCGATCAAAGTGATAATGCCCTGTTCTTTCAGATAATTCAGTAGAGCGTGTCTCAGTCGTACATGTCGCCTCTTAGTATTAAAAAGGACATTCTTCACGACTTGGACTGCTGCTTGATTATCACAGTACAGGCTCAAAGAATTGACTTGAAGTCTAGACAAGGGAATGTCTAGAATCAAATTCCTGATCCAATCTGCCTCTTCACCAGCTGAAGCTAAGGCAAACAACTCGGCTTCCATAGACGACAAAGCTATACAAGTCTGTCTTTTGGATTTCCAAGTGACTGCAGCGCCACCCAAAGTGAAAATAAATCCACTGGTGGACTTGCTGTTCCCAACTTCTGAACACCAGGAGGCATCAGAGTATCCTTCCAAAGTAGGAGGGTAACCAGTGTAGTACAGAGCGTGATCTTTAGTACCTTTCAGGTACCTCATCAGCCGATCTAAGGCATCCCAATGCTCTTTGCCTGGACTACTGGTAAAGCGACTCAGCATGCCAACCGAGAAGGCAATGTCTGGTCTTGTACAACTTGTGGCATACATGAGACTACCAATGATCTTCGAGTACTTTACTTGATCAACGCTGGTCCCTTCATTCGGACTCAACTTGACATTTGGATCAATTGGTGTTTCAGCCGGCCTACAATCTTTATAACCCCAGGTAGTGAGAATCTGCTCAATATAATGAGCTTGACTTAGAGTGACACGTCCTTTGTCTACTCTAACTTTCATACCTAACAGGGTATCTACAGGACCAAGGTCCTTCATGTCAAACGCTTGCGCGAGAGCGGATTTAGTATCCCTCACTGCGGCAAGGTCTGAACCCAGAATCAACATGTCATCCACATATAGGCATATGATGACTGTTTGATTTGACATCGAGCGGTAGTAGAGGCACTTGTCTGAAAGACTGGACTGAAATCCAATGCTCTTTACCACTTGATCAAATTTCATGTGCCACATCTTAGGTGCTTGTTTAAGACCATAGATCGATTTATCGAGTTTGCACACTTTATCTCTTAGATCCTTATGTACATAACCTTCAGGTTGTGCCATGTAGATCTCCTCATCAAGCTCTCCATTTAAGAAGGCTGTCTTTACATCCATCTGATGAACTATAAAGTTCTCGATAGAAGCTAAGGCAAGAAGTATCCTAATAGTTGATAGGTGACATACAGGTGAATAGACGTCAAAATAGTCAATTCCCCCCTGTTGTTTATAACCCTTAGCTACTAGACGTGCTTTATATCTGGCTATAGACCCATCACTGAGTAACTTCTTCTTTAATACCCACTTGCATCCTAGGACTTTAGCTCCTTTCGGCAGGTCAACTAGATGCCAAGTGTTGTTTTGTAGCAGCGAGTTCATCTCATCATCGATGGCTTCTGCCCACATTAACGCATCTCTAGATCGCATTGCTTCCTGATAGGAGAATGGATCATCCTCTAAGTGGTAGGTGACGAAATTCTCACCAAAATCCTTAGGGATTCTGTCTCTTGTAGATACTCTAAGAGGAACAGGTTCCACCTCTAGAGGTTGGGGAGCAGTGCCAGAGGGGCCAGCTTCAGGTTCTACCGTAGATTCTGAAATCATGTCAGTAGACCCAGAGACGGTCAAGCCATGATCTTTGATAAATTTGTGTTCAAAGAAAATAGCGTCTCTAGACTCTATCACTGTATTAGTGGATAGATCCAGAAACCGGTCAGCTGCACTATCTTCTGCACTACCTAGATAAACGCAGGTCGTTGTTCTAGGTCCCACCTTAGGTCTCTTGAGATCTTGTATCCTTACATAGGCGATGCAACCCCAAGTCTTTAGAGTGTCATATCTACAAGGATGCCCATGCCACAACTCATACGGAGTAGAGTTGAGCTTTGAATGAGGCACTCTATTTAGAATGTGATTTGCAGTTAGAACTGCTTCCCCCCAAAAGGAATTAGGCATGCCAGCTGTGAGGAGCATAGAATTCAACATCTCTGTTAAAGTTCTATTCTTACGCTCAGCGATGCCGTTTGATTGGGGTGAGTAAGGAGCTGTGGTTTCTAGGATTATGCCCTCAGAGGCACAAAAGTCCCTAAACCCAGTTGCAGTGTACTCTCCTCCTCGATCACTTCTAAATCTCTTAATCTTTAAGTTTAATTGATTTTCTACCCGAGATTTGAAAATCTTGAAGGTCTCAAATGTCTCATCTTTCGATTTCAATAGGTAAACATGACAATATCTGGAAAAATCGTCGATGAAAGTAATTAGATATTTCCTTCCCCCTCTTGTGGCGTGACTACGGAAATCACAGAGGTCGGAATGTATCAGCTCCAGAAGTTGTGTGCTCCTAGAAACGATCTTGAAAGGGTTTCTAGTGATCTTAGTCTGGGCACAAACCTCACACCTATCAAAACGAATAGACAGATCTAATGGAATGTTCTGACTCCTAGCTAGATCTCGCATCTTCTTATAGTGAATATGTCCAAGTCTATTGTGTAATAGCTTTGGATCTATCAGAGTGGAACTCACTTGGTTTATGCAATCGTTATCTAGGCTAAGTCTATACATACCATTGATCAGATAAGCGCAACCAAAGTAGTGAGAATTGACAGATAAAGTCATTCTACCGTTCATGGTTGTGAAAGACATTCCAGCTTTATCAAGCAAACTCATAGAAATCAAATTTTTAGTTAAATTAGGAACTACTTTAACATGTTGTAAAATTAAAGTTTTACCTGAAGAGAGAACTAGCTCTGCAGTCCCAGCATGAGTAACATCTGTCGCTCCTCCATTGCAGTTCTCGACTTTTTCCTTGACCGTTGTGACCTTTGAGAGAAGACTCATGTCATTCGTGACGTGACAAGTAGCACCACTGTCCAGCCACCACTCAGACGACGCACTGCGGTGACTACTCCCAATCATAGCCACGAAGGACTTGGGATCAGAGTTGTCGACCACCATGTTCGCCACATTTTGTGGGGCTTCTTCTTTTTGTCTTTTCGGACCCTTGCATTCAGCGGCCTAGTGACCCCATTTGCCGCAGTTGTGGCACTTGCCCTTCTTCCTTTTGAGAGAAGGCTTTTTGACCGCCAACGTTGCGTGGGTATCACCCTTAGGTGCCGGGGGCTTCCGAGAAGGCTTACTAGGGCGTGAAACGAAATTGACAGCCTGTGAGGGCTGCGCAACCTGCTCCATGCTTTTCCCAGCGATGTTCTGATCCTCAATGTGGATGAACCTTTTGAGTTCATCAAGACTTATCTTCTCTTTCAATCGGTGCATCTCGGTTTTGAAAAAGAGCCACTCAGGAGGCAGCTTGCTCAGAATCATGTACACAAAGAGACTGTCGTCCATCTTCGACTGATCATCATCCAGCTTCTGACGCAGGCTGACCAGCTCCAAGAGTTGAGAAGTGATGGACACGTTCGCTTTGAATCTGAAGTTGAAGAACTTCTCTCCGATGAGCGACTTTGACAATCCTTCCTCCTTCTGGAAATGCGCGTTCAGTCGATCCCAAATTTCCTTTGCAGTTTTGTAGGCGTGGTAGGTCAACGCTAGGCGAGGATTCAGGGAATTCAACAGATAATCCCTGCAGAAATCCTCATCCTTGTTCCACTGGTACTCGTCCACGTCCTCGATGGTAGAAGCAAAATCACTCTGAACAGTATAGAAAATCTCGCGTTCTTTCATTCCTAGTTGGACTTGAATTTTCCAACTTAGAAAGTCGGAGGCGTCGAACGATTGCAGCTTTATGGTGTCGAGCGCACTTTTCTTCGACATATTTCTAGATTTAAGCAGAAATAAAAAAAATTCTAGAACGGTATCACCTGAGCCGTACGAAGACGAGTCCAAAGCTTCGGATCCAATCCAATAGAAATAACTTGTTGCTCCTTCAAGCCTCAATGCTTGTCAAAGAACTAGAGATCCACGACAAAGCTTGGCAGAAACCACAAGAGTCCGCGCCAATCCTCGCAAACAGGACCAAGATCAAACTCCAGAGCACTAGATCTCCTTAGACACTTGATTGCACATTTACCTCCTCCAGAGCCTTGACTTTCTCCACATGCACATGGATGATGCAAATCGGGACCAAGAAATAAAGATATCCAAGTATTTCGTATTTCTATCTGATCTGGACCGGAGATTAAGAGCCCCTTTTTCCAGCAATCAACACACAGATAAGGGGTAGATCTAGATCAGCAGCAAGAACTTCAATAGATCTGAATCTGGAAGAACTGGGGGCAGGATCTACTTTTTCAGGCGATAGCGAGTAAACCAGCGACAGGAGTCTACAGCGAAGAGGCTGGATACGAAAAAAAAAATAACAACCAGTGGCACACTGTTCCGGCCAGCAGAAAAAAAACTCCAGGAAGACAGCGGATCTGACGGGCTCCCAAAACTCAGTACCGATGAGATGAAATCCTCCTCTTCCTATAGGCAGCGACGATCAGATCTCCGACTGCAGCGGTGGTCGGATCAACAAACTATCGGCCAGATCAAGAGCAGGAAACAGACGATTTCCTCGACTAGATCTAGAGCGGGATCTGTGATCTACTTCTAGATCGACCGCAGATCTGAGGAGAAGGCGGGATCTGAAAGCAGGCGCCTTGAACAGGGGGGAGAACGGCCGGGAGCGGAAAAACAGTGGCCGGAGAAGAGCTCGTTGGCAGATCCGGCGTCTTGAATCCTTCTCGCGATCGGCTTGAACAGCGACGGCGACAGAAATTGCGAACGGGGGCGCTGAAGCGGACGGGCAAAGGAGCGGAAAACCCTAACGGCTATCTTGAGAATGTTGAGGCTCCGCTCAAGATAGTCCACTAAGGCTCATCGATGTGGAATGGCCTTATATAGTATCTCCAGCGTAGAGCCGTTACACCCTAGTGACACGAAACCCGATGGGTCATTCCGAGTCGGTCCTGACACGCGCGGACATATAACAAAATACCCTAACACAACAGTCATGAGGTGAGAGCATGAAAGAAGACGAATGCAATGGCCGAGTTCACTCTCAAACGGGCAATATGTTCAGACTTGTTCAATTCGATCACATCATCGATTGCAGATCAGCTTCGACGATTTGGGCGTCATTAGATGGATTGTTCAACAAGAAGAATTTCACAAAGTTGCAATTCTTGGAGAATGAGTTTGACGAAAGCGAACCAAGGAGATGCTGATTTCAACCTTTTTCTTGAAGATGAAGAACTTGTGAGCGAAGATATCAGCGTTGGATCCGGATGAACCGATCTTGGAGGCCAAGATGAAGCGGTATATTATTCGCGGGTTGCGAAAGAAGTATGCGTCGTTTATTATTTTGTTGCAAGGGTAGGATATTCAACCATCCTTATTATAGTTGGAGAATCTATTTGCTTCGCAGAAAAGCTTGGCAAAGCAGATGTCGGGTGTTGAAACCGGAAAACCGGTCTCTGTGGAGTTCACCCTTGGGGAAGGGGTGACCGCACACTTACTACACTCGAGAGAACGTCACGGACCAAAGACTTGGGAAACTAGGAACAGACCCTCGGCTCTAGCGCGGAGGTCCCACCACACACCCGGAAGGTCACAAGAACACTTCCCCTCCCTTACCAATGGCAGAGATGGGTACCTTGGAGAGTTCTCTCAACTCTACCAAGAAGAGAACTAGGGAAGAGGAAGCCAAAAGCCAATGCCTCTCCAAAGGTACCCAAGGGGGTCTATTTATAGTTTTTCCAAGTCCTGGGGATAAAATGACCGAAATGCCCCTACGACCAATTGGCCTTGAGCTCGGCGGACTAGGGAGCTCGGCGGCCTGGGGAGCTCGGCGGACTGGTGAGCTCGGCGGCCTGGTGAGCTCGGCGGACTGGGGAGCTCGGCGGCCTGGGGAGCTCGGCGGACTGGTGAGCTCGGCGGCCTGGGGAGCTCGGCGGACTGGTGAGCTCGGCGGCCTGGTGAGCTCGGCGGACTGGGGAGCTCGGCGGCCTGGGGAGCTCGGCGGACTGGTGAGCTCGGCGGCCTGGGGAGCTCGGCGGACTGGTGAGCTCGGCGGCCTGGTAAGCTCGGCGGCCTGGTGAGCTCGGCGGACTGGTGAGCTCGGCGGCCTGGTGAGCTCGGCGGACTGGTGAGCTCGGCGGCCTGGTGAGCTCGGCGGACTGGGGAGCTCGGCGGCCTGGGGAGCTCGGCGGACTGGGGAGCTCGGCGGCCTGGTGAGCTCGGCGGACTGGGGAGCTCGGCGGCCTGGGGAGCTCGGCGGACTGGTGAGCTCGGCGGCCTGGTGAGCTCGGCGGACTGGGGAGCTCGGCGGACTGGTGACCCCCCGAGAGGGCCGGGGGGAGAAAAATATTTCATCCCCTTACTAGTATATTTCCAAGTCCAAGCCAAAATTGGCCACCAAGAGTCCAAAATCTCTAAAAAGCTTAAAAACTTAAAACTGGCTCTGGGCCTGCCGAAAGGACCCTACTCTGCGAATACGGGGTTGTACATAATCCCCGCTCTTTTCGAGGTTGGCACAAGCTCGGAAAGAAACATCCAACCCGACGTATTCGCTGAGTCAGCCTGTCATGCCAGCTAATAGGAGCCTGAGAGACGAGACAGCCTTGGGGTGAAAACACTTAGCCTCCCGAGGGGTCAACCTGTCATGCCAGCTAATAGGAGCCTGGGTGACGAGACAGCCTCGGGGTGAAAACACTTAGCCTCCCGAGGGGTCAACCTGTCATGCCAGCTAATAGGAGCCTGGGTGACGAGACAACCTCGGGGTGAAAACACTTAGCCTCCCGAGGGGTCAACCTGTCATGCCAGCTAATAGGAGCCTGGGTGACGAGACAGCCTCGGGGTGAAAACACTTAGCCTCCCGAGGGGTCAACCTGTCATGCCAGCTAATAGGAGCCTGGGTGACGAGACAACCTCGGGGTGAAAACACTTAGCCTCCCGAGGGGTCAACCTGTCATGCCAGCTAATAGGAGCCTGGGTGACGAGACAACCTCGGGGTGAAAACACTTAGTCTCCCGAGGGGTCAACCTGTCATGCCAGCTAATAGGAGCCTGGGTGACGAGACAACCTCGGGGTGAAAACACTTAGTCTCCCGAGGGGTCAACCTGTCATGCCAGCTAATAGGAGCCTGGGTGACGAGACAACCTCGGGGTGAAAACACTTAGCCTCCCGAGGGGTCAACCTGTCATGCCAGCTAATAGGAGCCTGGGTGACGAGACAGCCTCGGGGTGAAAACACTTAGCCTCCCGAGGGGTCAACCTGTCATGCCAGCTAATAGGAGCCTGGGTGACGAGACGGCCTCGGGGTGAAAACACTTAGCCTCCCGAGGGGTCAACCTGTCATGCCAGCTAATAGGAGCCTGGGTGACGAGACGGCCTCGGGGTGAAAACACTTAGCCTCCCGAGGGGTCAACCTGTCATGCCAGCTAATAGGAGCCTGGGTGACGAGACGGCCTCGGGGTGAAAACACTTAGCCTCCCGAGGGTTCAACCTGTCATGCCAGCTAATAGGAGCCTGGGTGACGAGACACCCTCAGGGAAAAAAGGTCATACTCCACGAGAGGTACGCCTGACCTGCCAGCTAGTAAGAGCCTGACAGCGGGACCATCATCGGAGCTAAGGACTTGGGGCTTCCACGAGAGGTATGCCTGACCTGTCAGCTAGTGAGAGCCTGACAGCGGGACCATCATCGGAGCTAAGGACTTGGGGCTTCCACGAGAGGTACGCCTGACCTGTCAGCTAGTGAGAGCCTGACAGCGGGACCATCATCGGAGCTAAGGACTTGGGGCTTCCACGAGAGGTACGCCTGACCTGTCAGCTAGTGAGAGCCTGACAGCGGGACCATCATCGGAGCTAAGGACTTGGGGCTTCCACGAGAGGTACGCCTGACCTGTCAGCTAGTGAGTGCCTGACAGCGGGACCATCATCGGAGCTAAGGACTTGGGGCTTCCACGAGAGGTACGCCTGACCTGTCAGCTAGTGAGTGCCTGACAGCGGGACCATCATCGGAGCTAAGGACTTGGGGCTTCCACGAGAGGTACGCCTGACCTGTCAGCTAGTGAGAGCCTGACAGCGGGACCATCATCGGAGCTAAGGACTTGGGGCTTCCACGAGAGGTACGCCTGACCTGTCAGCTAGTGAGAGCCTGACAGCGGGACCATCATCGGAGCTAAGGACTTGGGGCTTCCACGAGAGGTACGCCTGACCTGTCAGCTAGTGAGAGCCTGACAGCGGGACCATCATCGGAGCTAAGGACTTGGGGCTTCCACGAGAGGTACGCCTGACCTGCCAGCTAGTGAGAGCCTGACAGCGGGACCATCATCGGAGCTAAGGACTTGGGGCTTCCACGAGAGGTACGCCTGACCTGCCAGCTAGTGAGAGCCTGACAGCGGGACCATCATCGGAGCTAAGTACTTGGGGCTTCCACGAGAGGTACGCCTGACCTGCCAGCTAGCGAGAGCCTGACAGCGGGACCATCATCGGAGCTAAGTACTTGGGGCTTCCACGAGAGGTACGCCTGACCTGCCAGCTAGTGAGAGTCTGACAGCGGGACCATCATCGGGAGGTGGGACTAGGCGTCTCAACAAAAACCTTGCCAAATTCAACATCCTCAAATGGGGAAGAAAGATGGGTTACATGACCTCTCCCGACTCATTGGGTCGGGGGCTAGACTCAGTACAACATAATAAAAAATACAAGATCCTATTGAGGCGAGGCTCCTTCGCCTCTTGCATCAACCGATCCTTCCCCGGGTGCCCACGTCGACCCGATCCTCACATCTGTCTTCCTCCCTGGCTTGGGGCGGGGCTTCGATCTGCCTCGGGGGTGGTTGCTGGGCTTGACCTCTCGCTCCTCTCACCTCCAGGAATTCGGGGCAGGTAGCCGTCGCGTGCCCCTCCACCTGGTGGTAGTCACAGTACGGCAATGCTTCTTCTACCAGCCTCCTTCGGCGGACTCGGCGATCTCTCCCGTTGCCTCTTCTTCCTTCGCCTATTGCCAAGGCTTGCTGTGGTGGGGGTAGGAGTTGCCTTGGGGCTTGCCTTTGGTAGTTGAACCTCCCTTGACCCCCATGAAAGTTCCCCCCATCCTGGATGAGAGCTCTTCCTGGACCATGGGCGGGTCCTCCCTGCTGCCTCCAGCCTGGCTCCGGACCCTCCTGTCTCGGGAACCCCTGGGCTCTCTGCTCCTCTCTCCGCCTTCCTTCCTGGTGCCTTGAGCCACCTTGCTCTTTCGACTCCACCTCCGTCAACTTAGCCAACTTTTTTACAAAGGCCGGGTTGGCTGCCTCCATGGCTATCTCCTCTGCCGCCCTTTCCATCAGCTCCTCGAAGGAAAGAGGGGTCTTCCGGGTCAAGCTCATCTTGAAGAACCCTTCACGCAACCCCACCGTGAATGCCATCTGGAGGGCATACCCTGGCACCTCTTGGATGTCAAGGACCTCCTCCTGGAACCTGTCAACGTAATGGGCCAGCGACTCCTCGTCCCTTTGCTTTATCAGGAAGAGGGACTCAGGACCTTTCTTCCTCTTCTTGGAGGTGGAGAAGCGAAGCTGAAAGCTCCGGCTCAAGTCTTCGAACCCGAAGATGGACCTTGGAGGGAGTTGATGGAACCAGTCCCTTGCCTTCTCCTTCAACGTGATCGCAAAGAGACGACACTTGAAGGCATCCGTCATTGGTATGATGGAGACGGCATCCTCGAACCACTGTAAGTGCTGGATGGGGTCGTCCTTCCCGGTGTAGTATGCCTTGTCAAGTTCCCTGAACCCCTCGGGAACGGGAGCTGAGATGATCAGCTCGCTGAATGGCGACCCCCTAAGGGGTGCTCTCGCCACCTCTACTCGCGCGACCTGCTCGCCTGGAGGGTTAGCACTCGCCGGGCTGGGGAACAACTCCCGGCCGAGGAGGTCTCGCTCGACCCCCTCTCCCATCCTTTCTTTCCCAGGTCGCCTACCTGGGGCACTTCCTTCTCCCCCTGCTGGGGTGATCTCGCTTAGATCCCTGGGGGGCAGCTCACTAAGGTCCCCGGGAGCCGGTCCCTGGGGTGGGGGTTGAGCTACCAGCCCGAGGGGCAATGCTTCGCAACATCTCCATGATGCCAGAGATGGAAGCCATGAACTCTTCCCTTCCTATGAAGGGTCCTGGGTTGGGGAGACCACCGAGGTCATCACTACCTCCCTGATCTCCAGCCATGACACTCTCCCGAGATCTTCTGTGTTGGTCACTCTCCACGCTCACCGCACCAAAATGTTGAAACCGGAAAACCGGTCTCTGTGGAGTTCACCCTTGGGGAAGGGGTGACCGCACACTTACTACACTCGAGAGAACGTCACGGACCAAAGACTTGGGAAACTAGGAACAGACCCTCGGCTCTAGCGCGGAGGTCCCACCACACACCCGGAAGGTCACAAGAACACTTCCCCTCCCTTACCAATGGCAGAGATGGGTACCTTGGAGAGTTCTCTCAACTCTACCAAGAAGAGAACTAGGGAAGAGGAAGCCAAAAGCCAATGCCTCTCCAAAGGTACCCAAGGGGGTCTATTTATAGTTTTTCCAAGTCCTGGGGTTAAAATGACCGAAATGCCCCTACGACCAATTGGCCTTGAGCTCGGCGGACTAGGGAGCTCGGCGGCCTGGGGAGCTCGGCGGACTGGTGAGCTCGGCGGCCTGGTGAGCTCGGCGGACTGGTGAGCTCGGCGGCCTGGGGAGCTCGGCGGACTGGTGAGCTCGGCGGCCTGGGGAGCTCGGCGGACTGGTGAGCTCGGCGGCCTGGGGAGCTCGGCGGACTGGTGAGCTCGGCGGCCTGGGGAGCTCGGCGGACTGGTGAGCTCGGCGGCCTGGTGAGCTCGGCGGCCTGGTGAGCTCGGCGGACTGGTGAGCTCGGCGGCCTGGTGAGCTCGGCGGACTGGTGAGCTCGGCGGCCTGGTGAGCTCGGCGGACTGGGGAGCTCGGCGGCCTGGGGAGCTCGGCGGACTGGGGAGCTCGGCGGCCTGGTGAGCTCGGCGGACTGGGGAGCTCGGCGGCCTGGGGAGCTCGGCGGACTGGTGAGCTCGGCGGCCTGGTGAGCTCGGCGGACTGGGGAGCTCGGCGGACTGGTGACCCCCCGAGAGGGCCGGGGGGAGAAAAATATTTCATCCCCTTACTAGTATATTTCCAAGTCCAAGCCAAAATTGGCCACCAAGAGTCCAAAATCTCTAAAAAGCTTAAAAACTTAAAACTGGCTCTGGGCCTGCCGAAAGGACCCTACTCTGCGAATACGGGGTTGTACATCGGGCTGCATCATTTTAGGGGGAGAAAGTGTGGTCTTATTCTCCAGGAAGAAGAACTATGATAGGCGGAAGAAGAAGAACATGAGAGAGGGTCCTTCTACCTCATCACAGGGAGATGGAGGGTGTTGGGGTTGTGGAACACTTCCGGTCCTCTTGTTTCTCACACCGGGTTAGCCCACGTGAGCTTAGAGGAATCGAAGTGTGATCCTCCCTTTCGACATCTCCAGGACAATTTTTCCTCGTCGAACCCAGCTCGACGATCGTCGAGCCCAGCCCGACATCGAACGTCGAATCCTGCTCGACGTTCGACGTGTCGAACACCGCTCGGCGTTCGGCCGAGCTCGACGTTCGACCAAGCTCGACGATCGTCAATCGATCGTCGAACCCAGCCCGACGTCGAACGTCGAACCCTGCTCGACGCTCGACGCGCCGAACCCAGCTCGACGTTCGGCCGAGCTCGACGATCGTCGACCGCCGCTCGACGGTTCGGCCGAGCTCGACAATCTGTTTTGCGGAAGCCTATTTAAGGCGGATTCCGCCTCTTTTTAGGGTAAGATTTTTTGCGGCGGTGTATTCTTTTGGAGACATATACGAGATTTTCGTCGGCGTCGATTCAGAAAGTTTTTCTTCTACAGTTTTATTGTCCAGAAGAGGAAGGAGGTAGGATCGGGTTTAGATCCTTGTAACCTGTGTTGTAATCTGTATTTTTCTGGTGAATACAAGAAGGGAGAAGGAGGGGAGAGAGGACGTAACCCGGTTTTGGATGAACCTCTGTAATCGCTGTGTTTGTGGTTGCTCTGTTTTGTTTCTTTGTGGTTTGTTATTCGTTTCGGATTTCTGCTTCTCGGCGCTCCGGTATTCCTTTCATTTGGTATCAGAGTCAGGTTCTTGGATTCCTGGCTATGGGTTCAGGAGGAGTGCGGATCGAGATAGAGAAGTTTGATGGCAGTCGTTTTGATCTGTGGAAGATGAAGATGGAGGACCTGTTGGTTGATCGTGATTTGTGGGATGCAATAGTGGATACTCCTCCAACAGAGAAGTCTGATGCGGAGGCTTTTGCAACCTAGACAAAGGCCGATCGGAAAGCCAAAGGTCTTATCCGGCTTTTTCTCACAGATTCAATTTTAACAAATGTCATGGAGGAAACTTCCAGCCAAGGCCTATGACGGAAGTTGGAATCTCTCTACCAGAGCAAGTCTCTGGTTAATAAACTGTTGCTGAGGAAGAAATGGTACAATCTGAAGATGCGGGAAGGCGGTTCGTTCTCAGAGCACCTGATCAATTTCAACACTGTCGTGGGTCAGTTGATCTCAATTGGTGAGAAAATCTCGGATGAAGACAGAGCTATTACACTGCTGTGCTCATTGCCGGATTCTTGGGACAATGTTATTGTTGCCATAGGTGGTAATGGAGATAAGGCTCTCTCCAATGAGTCAGTATGTGCCACTTTGTTATCTGAGGAGACTAGGAGAGGAAGTTCTGAGAAGACCAACAAAGGTGCTTTGAGTGTGTCCAGATCTCGCCCCTCAATGGAGGGATAATAAGCAAGGAGGATCTCGAGATAAATCTCGGGGTAGATCCAAGAGCAGAGAAAGAGAGAAAGAGAAGAAGCTCATCAAGTGCTGGAAGTGTAATCAGGTTGGGCATGTGAAATCCCAATGTCCCAACAAGCCCGTTCAGAAAGATGCTGGGTCAACTTCGGGTGCAAAGAAGGAGACCGACGGGGGTGACATGTATATTGCTGTTGCATGTGTTGCCCGGAAGGATTCTGATGTGTGGTATATCGACACAGGAGCATCATATCACATGACCCCTCATAAAGACTGGTTTTGTGAGTATGAGAGGTTTGATGGTGGTGACGTCATGCTTGATGATGATACTGCTGTGCAGATTATTGGGCGTGGCAAGGTGATGCTGAAGATGGCCGACGGGACCATGAAGACTCTTCCAGGTGTGATGCATATTCCTGGGATGAGCAGGAATCTTCTTTCTGTGGGATGTATGGCTGATGCAGGAGTGTCTTTCAGTTGTGACATGCACTCGTGTAGGATGACTCGAGGGGCGATGGTGATCGCCAAATGCGTGAGGCATGGGACACTGTACAAGCTGCTGGCTGATACAGTGGTGCCTAGTGGAGCACTTATCTCTGAAGGCCAAAAGGATGATCAAGAGGAGAAGTCCAAGCTATGGCATCATAGGCTTGGACATATCAGTGAAAAGGGAATGTCTAGTTTGACATCTGGTAACATGGTGGATGGTGTGCCTATGCGCACTACTAGCTTTGGGTTCTGTGAGCTTTGTTTGCTTGGCAAACAGAACCGGGTGAGTTTTTCTGGAGTGGGCAAAAGGGCTGTTGGAGTGCTGGATGTAATCCACAGTGATGTATTTGGACCGACTCCAGTCCCATCCCTTGGTGGGGCCAGGTATTATGTATCTTTCATTGATGATTATTCTCGGTATTCTTGGCTTTATTTTCTCAGGTCCAAGTCGGAGGTCCTCGATAGGTTCAAGGATTTTAAGAGCCTGGTAGAGAACCAGTTGGAGAGAAAGGTGAAGGTTCTCCGTTCTGATAACGGAGGGGAGTATTGCTCGGACGCCTTCGAGCGGTACTATACTGAGCAGGGGATTGCACGGCATAAGACCACGCCGTATACTCTAGAGCAGAATGGAGTGTCGAAAAGGCTCAATCGGACATTGATGGAGAAAGCCAGGTGCATGCTCAGTTGGGCTGGTTTGGGGAAGGAGTTCTGGGCTGAAGCGGCGTCTACAGCTAACTATTTGAAGAACAGGACCCCTACATCTGCAGTGAAGGGGTGTACCCCCTATGAGGCCCTTTTCCAGAAGAAGCCAAATTTGGCTTATGCTCGTGTTTTTGGATGTGATGCATACGTTCACATTCCAAAGGAGAAGAGGGGGAAGCTGGATATGAAGTCCGAGCGGTGCATCTTCGTGGGCTACAAAGATGGCATCAAGGGATATAAGCTTTGGAACCCGGTGACAAGGACGGTGACGTATAGCAAGGATGTGGTCTTTCATGAAGCCCGTCCTCAAGTCACTACACAAGCGGAGGAAGGGAAAGCTGCAGGAAAGGTGGTAGTAGAAAGGGGCATGGAGGAAGTTCCTCTGGAGGATGCTCAGATCACTACAGTGGATGTTTTGGAATCAGATTCTGAATCTGATGTTTTGGAGGAGGTGAGCCTTGATGATGAATCAGAAGATGAAGTTGCTGATGCTCCACTTCTGAGGCGCTCAACGAGGGAAAGGAGGGCACCAATCCGGTACTCCCTTGGTGCGGTTGGAGCACAAAATTGCCTGAACATGCTTGGAGAAGATCCCATTTCAGCCAGGGATTCGAGGTCGAGGGCTGATGCAAATCAGTGGGAGCTTGCTATGGTTGATGAGATGGAGTCTCTGCGGAAGAATCAGACTTGGGGTCTGTGCAAGCTTCCAAAAGGGAGGAAGGCCATTGGGAGTAAATGAGTCTTCAAGCAGAAGGTTAAGACGGATGGCACCGTGGAGAAGTACAAGGCGAGGTTGGTTGCCAAGGGCTTCTCACAGGTGGAAGGTGTGGACTACGACGAGATTTTCTCGCCGGTGGCCAAGCTCACTTCTATCTGGATGGTTCTCTCCATTGCGGCTGTACATGATTTGGAGATTGAACAAATGGACGTGAAGACAGTGTTTCTTCATGGGGATCTAGAGGAGGAGATTTATATGCGGCAGCCTGAAGGATTCGAGGCCAAGGACAAGGAGGATCTGGTGTGCAGGTTGAAGAAGTCCCTTTATGGACTTAAGCAATCTCCGAGGATGTGGTACCAGAAGTTCGACACCTACATGCTGGAGGTGGGTTTTGAAAGGTTGAATTCGGACCACTGTGTCTGTACCCAAAGGAAGGGAGAGCACTTCATTTTCTTGACACTCTATGTAGATGACATGCTGCTCGTAGGAAACAGTGTCAAGAGGATCCAACATGTGAAGAAGATGCTCTCGGCCAAGTTTGAAATGAAGGACTTGGGGCCAGCAAGTGTGATCTTGGGGATGCAGATTACCAGGGATAGAAGCAAAAGGAAGCTTTGGTTGGGGCAGCAGAGGTATGTCGAAGAGGTGTTGAAAAAGTTCAACATGGCTGACTGCAAGCCTGTTGGTGCCCCTATGCCCGTGGGGAATAAGCTATCTGCGGAGATGTGTCCCAAGACACATGAGGAGATGGAGGACATGGTAAAGGTCCCATATGCTAGTGCAGTGGGGAGTCTCATGTACGCCATGGTTTGTACTCGGCCTGACATATCACAAGCAGTGGGAGTGCTGAGCCGGTACATGGCCAAACCAGGGAAGGAGCACTGGAATGCTGTGAAGCGGGTGTTCAGGTATCTTCGTGGCACTTCAAATTATTCTATTTGTTATGAAGGTGCTGAAACTGGAAGAGTCCTGAACGTGGTCGGGCACGTGGACTCTGACTGGGGAGGTGATCTGGATAGCAGGAAGTCCACCAGTGGGTATGTTTTTACATTATTGATGGTGCTGTCAGTTGGATGAGTCGACGGCAAGGAGTGGTGGCACTCTCGTCAACGGAGGCGGAGTATATGGCTCTTACTCATGCCAGTAAGGAGGCCATATGGCTGGGGAGGTTGTGCCGGGAGCTCAGTTTTGAGCAAGGTCCTGTGAAGCTGTGGTGTGACAGCCAAGGGGCTATTCAGTTAGCCAAGAATCCGGCTTTCCATGCTAGGACAAAGCACATAGACATCCAATTTCACTTTATCAGGGAAAAGGTAGAGAAGCAGGTGGTTCAACTGGAGAAGGTTGACACCAAGGAGAACAGTTCTGATTTTCTTACCAAGGCTGTGCCTGTTGCTAAGTTTGAATGGTGTGCAACAGCAGTGGGTTGAAGAGGAAGATTGGAGGAGCTGCTCTCATCTGCGGAAGTTTTCCATCAAGTGGGAGAATGTTGGGGTTTGTGGAACACTTCCGGTCCTCTTGTTTCTCACACTGGTTAGCCCACGTGAGCTTAGAGGAATCGAAGTGTGATCCTCCCTTTCGACATCTCCAGGACAATTTTTCCTCCAGTAGTCGAACTGGGTTCGACTATGGTCGAACCCAGCTCGACGATCGTCGAGCCCAGCCGACGTCGAACGTCGAATCCTGCTCGACGTTCGACGTGTCGAACACCGCTCGGCGTTCGGCCGAGCTCGACGTTCGACCAAGCTCGACGATCGTCGATCGATCGTCGAACCTTGCTCGACGTTCGACGATCGTCGAACCCAGCCTGACGTCGAACGTCGAACCCTGCTCGACGCTCGACGCGCCGAACCCAGCTCGACGTTCGGTTGAGCTCGACGATCGTCGACCGCCGCTCGACGGTTCAGCCGAGCTCGACGATCTGTTTTGCGGAAGCCTATTTAAGGCGGATTCCGCCTCTTTTTAGGGTAAGATTTTTTGCGGCGGCGTATTCTTTTGGAGACGTATACGAGGTTTTCGTCGGCGTCGATTCAGAAGGTTTTTCTTCTACAGTTTTCTTGTCCAGAAGAGGAAGGAGGTAGGATCAGGTTTAGATCCTTGTAACCTGTGTTGTATCTGTATTTTTCTGGTGAATACAAGAAGGAGAAGGAGGGGAGAGATGACGTAACCCGGTTTTGGGTGAACCTCTGTAATCGCTGTGTTTGTGGTTGCTCTGTTTTGTTTCTTTGTGGTTTGTTATTCGTTTCGGATTTCTGCTTCTCGGCGCTCCGGTATTCCTTTCAGAGGGAAGTTTCCTCCCAGGTTTGATGGAGGGCAAAAGGTGTCCAAATATTATATGTGCAACAAATCGGGTCACTTCAAGAGAGATTGCAAGGTGAATCTTAAGTTGGGGCATGTAGCGGAGAAAGGAGAGAGATCCAAATATGAAGAGGAATAGGGGAATTATTTCTTGGCAGAGATGACAGTGACGTCGCTTGATGTCTTGGCCTCTATAAATTTTCAGGATGATTGGATTGTTTATTCTGGGTGTGGTCATCACCTCACCGACAATAATGAATCAAAATTCTCCTTCATTCAGGTTTACGAGGGGAATGATGCTATTGTGACAGCGGATGATTCAATGCATGTAGTGTCGAAGGAGGGGATAGTTAGCTTGGGCAGTGATGTAAGTGCGCTCAAGTTGAAGAATGTTTATCATGTGCCGGGGATGAAGAAGAACCTCTTCTCGGTAACCAATGTGGTGGATGCAGGCTTTCATGTTCTCTTTGAGGCTAATGAGGTAAAATTCTTGTGGAACTTCTCTTCCATGAAGGCGGACGTTAATCACACTGGGCGGCGTGCGAAAGATTTGTATGTGTTATCTACAAACTCTTATGTGGACAAGATAATGACCAATGACAGTGCATTGATTTGGCATGAGAGGTTGGGTCATGTGGGGATGAACAAGTTGAAAGCTATGATGGCAAAAGACCCTGTGAAAGGATTACCTAGCTTATCTTCATTTGGTGACAGTACTATTTGCGAAGGGTGTCAATTTAGGAAAGCATATCGCCTCACATTTGACAGGTCTCTTTCCAGGAGCAAGACGTCATTGGAGTATATTCATGGGTGACTTTGATGAGACTGTGTATCACACACCACATATTCAGGAAATCTATACATGCTTGTGTTCGTGGAGGACTTTTCTCGATACACGTAGGTGTATTTGTGAAGGAGAAGTCGAAGGTCTTTGGTAAATTCATGGAATTCAAGGAGAAAGTAGAAGGCGTGTTGAATTTGCAGATCAAAAAACTGAGAACGGCCAATAAAGGAGAGTTTACTTCTAATGAGTTCTCTACTTTTGCAGGAAACATGACATTAAGGTGGGAGTTATCTTGTGCTCACACTTCACAACAAAATGGAATGGCTGAAAGAAAGATTCGTCACTTGGAGGAAACGTGGAAGTGTTGGTTGCATGTGAAAGACATACCCAAAGCAAAATGGAGGGACTTATTTTCACCGGTCAAGCGGTTAACGACCGCATGAACCTGACCTTAATTAAGATCCGATTCATGCGATCGTAACGGCTTGACTGATGAAAAATAAGTCCCCCCCAAACGAAGCTTAGGACTCTGGGATATCCAGATATTTTTGCTGCTTGAAGGATTGCCAGAATATCACATTGGTCAGGGATATCCAGATATTATAACAATTATAAATAAAATTGTATATATAATAAATATATTGTTACTAGCAAACCCAAATTCAAATATTAACTATTAACAAACCCTCATTTTTCAAAATGGCTATTTGAAAATCATTTTGTTACTAGCAAACCAACATAACATATTTTTAAAAAATAAATCTTTGTTTAAAATATTCATTATTTCAAAATAACCCATATAATGACATTACAAATGATTTCAAATATATTCATTCAACCACTTATGT
The DNA here is from genome assembly GCA_039513925.1 of Platanthera zijinensis. Taxonomy (NCBI): domain Eukaryota; kingdom Viridiplantae; phylum Streptophyta; class Magnoliopsida; order Asparagales; family Orchidaceae; genus Platanthera; species Platanthera zijinensis. Next base: position 176,051,284 of record CM077089.1, on the reverse strand, counting down.
TAGCATTAGAAATGAGTCAAAATACCGCAAAATTTTATTTAATATGTCCAAAACTTTTTTTCAACAAAATATCATCATCTAGTTTAGAAATATATTTGATTTCTAGTTCCTATAAGAGTGTGTTGTATATACGAGATAAGTGTATATAAGAATATACATGTATTTTTGAACTGCGTCTTATACGTACATTTTCATGAGAAGTGTTCAACATGAAAGTTGAAGATCTCGACGAGATTTACAATATTCATGTTGAACACTTTTTTATTTGAAGCAATTTAGACCCACGATTTGGTCCCTGAAAAAAGTTACGTCGAACATATGTACGGACGCCCGGGATCGGGCTGATTTTTTTCGGGGGCCAAATTGGGGGATTAAACTGCTTCAAATTAAAAAGTGTTCAACGTGAAAGTTTTTAGATCTCGACGAGATATACAAATTTCATGTTGAACACTTTTTGATTTGAAGCAGTTTAGACCCTCAATTTAGGCCCTCAAAAATGTCACGCCAAAAATCGTACGGACGACTCGTTACGTGCGTGCCTTTTTTCGGGCCCAAATTGAAAGCCTAAACGGCTTCAAATCACAAAATGATCAACATAAAAGTTGTAGATCTCGCTGTGATCTACAACTTTCATGTTGATCACTTTTTCAAATGAGAAACATTTAGGGCTCAAAATTCAAAAATAAAAAAGTGCAAAAAAGTAAGATTGGTTTGCTAGTAGTAATTTTTGGAAGAGAAGAAAATGCAAAAAATGACTGAATCTGTTTTTTTTCTGTATTTGCTAGTAATAAAAGTACGTTTACTGATAACATCATCCTTTTAAAAAGACGATTGTTATCCGCACTACAGTTTTTTGCTAGTCGCACATGTTTATTTTCCAAATTTCTCATATTTTTGAAAATATGCATTGTACATGCATTTTTAAGAAAAGTGTTAACACCAAAGTGTTAGATCTCATCGAGATCTACAACTTTCGTGTTGAACAATTTTCCTAAAAATGCATGTACAAGACGTATTTCTAAAAGGCGCGAAATCTGTGTGTATTTTTAAAGTGCGTCTTGTACATGCATTTTTAGGAAAAGTGTTCAACACGAAAGTTATAGATCTCGAAATGCGTGACAAAACATATTTTCAAAAGACACGAAAAATTAAGAGAAAATATAGTGCAAATAATCAAAACTGTGATGCGAATAACAATCCCCTTAATTTGGTTTGCCAAATATCAAAATAGGGTAATTCAGGGAAGGGAAGTGCCAAAAAGCCCCGATGTTAAAAGTTGCTGTTTCTTCGTGGGTATGATTCGCTCGAAGTATGAAAGATTTTGGGGACGATTTCTTCGTGGAAACCAGTCGCGTTAATGGCATCGCGATAAGCGGAGCGCTGAAGATAATCAGGAGATAGGCGGATTGAAGCTAGTGGGCCGCATGTTATCTGCCGGAGAGCAATATTTCTGAAGATGACAAAATGATTCTACAATTAACCACATTGACATTGTCTTTCCAATGTTCTTGCAGCAGGAAAACCCACTTCTTGCCTCCGAGAATCTAGGTACGTTTTAAACTAATCTTCCTCCTTGTAAAGAAAACCTAGCCCTTTTTTAATATTTGGCAAGCTTGTTTGGTGAATAGCGTTCGTGCATTTTATGCACAGCTTCCAATCAATGGGTTTGATGATTTATCCTAATTGCTTCAGAAATTACTGTGTGTTAGACATGATTGATTTTTTTTTTTGAAGTTCCTTATTATTAAAGAAGGATTAAACATGTATTTTTTCTGTTGTTTGGTACCGAGTAGAGTATATGCAATACAGTATTTGATGTTATTAACCCAATAGATGGATTGAACAACTGTGGCTAATGCATAGATTGAATTGCCTTGTTAGTTAGAAAGCTTTCTCAATATAGCTTTCATTATAGCAAATCCATCCAAAGCTATTTAATTTTGGGTTAAATACTTAGATTCTAACATTGTATTTGAGCAGGTCAGGCCAAATGACTCCCACATCACTCAATTAAAGTTCCCACTTATTAGATTCCAAAGACCTTACATGTCCCTATGCTTTTGTTCTCGTGACTTCCACTAGTGCCTCAACATCAGTACCCATTACAATACCTCCACCTATGAAAATTTTCTTGTCCTCATGTCGAACTCCTGAAATTGATGGAGAAGGTCATCCAGATCAACCCAAGCGGCGTCCGAAGACATGCGAGTTTGCGAAGCTACCAAAACTTGATTCACTACGATGCTCCCCGGCCGTTGCATACTTCTAAGCATCGTTTGAGTATGGATGCCAGTTGATATAGTAGTATTGGATCGACTGTAGGGTTCGCAAGAATAAATACCTCCATTGGGTCGTCCTTGACCATACATTTTACCTACGAAATATGGAATGCCAGTTGAATGTGGTTATGGGGTGGAAGGCAAAGACGGTAGACAATCTCCTAAATGCAGGCTTCCACGGTGAATGACTCGAAAAGCGTGTAGCCAACTTTTGATGGGTCCATGTGGCCATCAATGGTTGTCTGTATGTATTGAGCTTCACAAAGATCGGGTCTCCCACTTGCAACTAGATGAAGGTCGATGTTTGTTGACTTAATGCAACATCTTCTATTGCGCATGCTGAAGGTGGTCCTTTAGCCAAAACATTATCTCTTTCTGGTTGCAGAGCTGAGTGGCCAAGTATTTGACATGACATTCTACTAGTAAGTGGTAGAGTAATATATGGGCAGTTGCCTATAAATTATGAAATGGTATGGTGTCCAAGCTGAATGGAATCTCATATTGTAGGAGTACTTAGCCCAAGTCAACAATTTGGTCCGCCCATGGGGTTTCTCAGATATAAAGCATCGTAGGTGTGTTTCCATGGAACTATTCGGGTATCTATCCATCTGCTTGTTTATGGGTGGCACACTATTCTCATTCACAGACATGTGCCTTGAGCTTTGGAGCA